>BSBN01000028.1:0-2400000 GCA_027924645.1 Cunninghamia lanceolata
TTGTTGAGCAGGGCTTAGTGATCTCTAGTTCCTTATCTAAACCCCCAATGTATTTTCCTCTCACATTGTACTCATTAATAGCCTTAAATGAACCGTTATCATTCAATAAATTAAGTAAATTGGAAACAAACATTGATGAGATGTTACTATTTACCTAGCTTCTAACTTCTACTCTAGGTAGTATGATCCAATCACTTCTCGTGGCATTCTTGGTGGCTCAATTGAATAACAAAAATTCTTTTGAAGCTCTACTATGTGTGACCAACACACAAAATGTCATTTCTCTCTCTTTTGCATAGAGATGAAACTTCGTTGTGTGAATAATACTAAAAAACTATGGAAAGATGAGAGCAACATTTCACTCGTAAAATGAGAAAAGGAGGATGAACCTACAATTATAATGATGTTGTGTGAGAGACAACATTGAAACTCCCTTGTGAAAGTGTGTCATGATTAATGTGACACAATCACAATTAATTAAGAGGGTTGAGTAACATTACTTATTTTTGTCTTTAACTTCTATTGGAATCTTCTATGCATCCATTTGGTGCTTAGGCCTACCCATTGCTCCCTTGTATTGTCTAGAACAACACTATCTTGTGATCTTCATCTATACCATATTTAGCAAGGAATTTGTGACACTACTAGGATCCCAATAATAATGTCCAATTGAATGATTGGCTAGTGAATCCAAAAGTGACCAAGCATCTCGAAAGAGATTTTTAAGTTTCTAACATTAGGAAACTATATTGCATATAGCATAAAAATGACCATAGAATCTCCTTTGATATGCAAAGATTTTATTCTACATTGAATTGTGATTTGAAGCCCAAATATCATAGCTTTGGTGTTAGCTTCATAGTTTGTTCTATCATTCAATTTTTTTGAAGCAACCCTTATTAGCGTTCCTTCATATTGCCCTATGACACATGATCTAGCTCCAAAGGCTCTTGGGTTTCCTTAGGGTGTGTCATTATCATTCAATTTGAAAGAACCAAGAGGGGGGTTTTCACTTCCTATTCAGATTTCTATCTAAAGAAATATATTTAACTCTCAATGACCCATGCATTGGGAACTAGAAAACCTTTCATTAAAGAGAAGTTTTTTAATCCTATCTAGAGTGATTCCTTCATATGGGGCAAAGCTACCTCATGATCTAACTCCATCAAAGAGGGATATTTACAATTCTAGAAATGATTATTATCACTAAATTATCCCAATTACCTCTTTATCAAAGTTTGAATTTATAAACAATGAACTAAAATAGCTATCTTTTTGGGTTTCCTATATAGAACAAGAAATAATGATAGAAAACTTTTAGAAGAGAGGATTTGAAGGGCTTAAAAGATGCATGGATTATGTAATGTTAGCAAAGAAAATATATGGAATCTATTTTCTAATTGACACAAGTTCTAGAAGATTCTTTGGAACAAATGACTTATTTTAATGGGCACCAATACATTCCTAATACTAAATTTGGTAAAGTTTACTTAAGGACTTGTTGAGTCACCTCACCATTCAAGTTGTCTATTTTGAATGTCTTGTTGGAGATTCAATATTAGGCTACATGATTTGGATTATTAGGCAAGAGAGGAATAATCACATTTTTAAAGGCCTTCTTCTCCCTTTGAGTATGAAGTTTAAATTGACTTAATTGCCAAGCATGGGCTATTTAAGGTTACATGGTCTTATATACCTCACATAGTTGCTAGAAAAAGTAATAATTATCTTTCCCATCTATATCTATGACCACATCTATTTACCAAGTGACTAATCATATTGCAAATATCGAACCACAAACTTTACAACAAAATCATCTAGCTTTAGGATTTTGAAAATGAATATAAATGGGGTATTGCATAGGAACCTAGGGATAACAAGTTTTGGGGTAATTATTAGGGATTGTCATAGAAAATCTTCTCTTCTACTAATTCATTAGAACATAGATTAACAATGTTGCCCCAAAAAAAAGGAATAAGGAAGTTCCCTCTATCTTTTTGATAATATTCAAAAATCTAAGTTAGTTTTTAATTAGAATATTTGAAATTTATTATCACCAAGATAATTTCAATGTAAAAAACAAATTCATCTTAATTAGTTCTAAGTGATTTGGTCACTAATCTTAGAATCCTTGTTTAAGCCTTCTCCTAATTACTTTTACTAACCCTTCTTGGTAAAAATAAATAAGTGGAAAATAGGTTGAATTTTTCCCTTGATGAGAAAATCAAGGATTTAGGAGTGGAGTTCAATAGTGAACATATTGCCCCTAGATTGCTATCTTAAATCTTTCCATGAGTTTACACAAATATAACTCATGTCAATTATAAAAGATATAAAGACTAAAGAATTTTATGAGGCTAAAATAAATTCCACCCTCCAAATGGTCCACTATAGGAGGAAGTAGACCATTAAAGCCATGATCAATTTGTTGTTGGAATGAAAAAAAAAATTAAAATAAAATTATTTTTAATTTCCACAAATATGTGGACCACAAAAGATAATGGGATTGAACATAAAGTCTAAAAAAATAAGCAAAGAGAGAGCACCTATTACACCTTTAAGAAAACAAAAAAAAAAACAAAAACATGTATTGTACAAAAGGCCAATCAACAAAGACAAATTAAAAATCTAAATTAAAATCAATAGAGAAATAAATCTATTATATGTGCTTCTATTAGGGGCATATATGCCACACTGTTTACCTCCTAGGTTTCGAGGCCCTATGCTTTTGTCAAGTCACTATTTGAAATCCTACTTTTTGACTAGGTTTGATATGCTAATAACTATTAGATACATGTTTCAAGCCACTAAGAGAATTGAATAGAATGAAGGAGGTGATATCTCTAATGTTAGTATAAGCACTCATTTCTTTCCCCTTGTTCAAGTGACAATGTATAGACATGAGATATTAGGTGATGTATAATGCCAAGCACTTATGATCCTGATATTGAATGAAAATTTCCAAAGATTACCCATGTTCCTAAAAAGTCACTAGAATCTTCCATGTATCTCATAAAAAACCATGCATCTAAAATGAAATGACATGACCCTTAGTGTTTTCTATTGAAAGAAAAGTTGATATATTTGTTCCTCTCTTAGAATGTGGTGGTTTATCTCAATCTTCAATTGATAGGAGTTGACCTAACATATCCAAGGAAAATTCTAAGTCCATTTGACTAATGGTATTGAAGATAGTTTGGAAGGATAATTTCTCCATCGCATATTCATAGAAATGTAGAAGCATAATGATACAATTTTGGACTAAATGGTCTATGTGGAGAAATCCAAGTATGTTAGATGTAGGACATGTGCAAATATACTTTCACATGTAGTTGTTAATATTTTTTTGACCCACTCTAAGATTGGGGGCCCTCCATGAAAACCTAAATGGTGAAAATTATCAACAAAGATATACAATAATTTATAGAAGAGAGCTAGGACTAGCTAACCAATATTTTTCCCTTGTTTGAAGAACTTTAAAGAGGATAAGTAAGCATAATATAAGAATACCTAGAAGTACCTTTTAGACTATCAACAAATTTTATAGTTTGTGTAAATAACAAAAATTCTACAAATAGTGTCCAATTTGAGTGGTTGGGTATCAAATTCACCTTGGGACACTACACTAAGACCTATTGTGTTTTAACATTGAATAATTCTATAAAGGAACAATGTTTGTAATCTTTCTAGGTGAGCCCAGTTAGTACCATTTAGAGAATGTCTCCAAACCTTATAGGCTTAAAGATTTGTTTTTGAACAATCGCATCAAAAAGATATAAGTTAGTACATGTATCTTAGAACTAAAGTTGAAAACAAGATTTTTCTAACTAATTCCAATTATCATGGTCTTAAAAAATACTTACCTTAGTAGGAAGCTTGAAGGAAAGTATAGGACCTTAGAATGTGACTCCAATATATGTGTAAGAAGGATTCTATGGGACTATCTCACCTTGAAAGGTGAACAAATGAGTTTGGCACCTTCTATGATAGAAAATCATGACAACATAGATTTAAATTTTCAAGTTAACATGCAACCTTTTGTCATCACAAAAAAAGATCCAATTTATCTAACTGAGCCTATAACTTATAAACTATTAGCCGTTTATGAAATAGGAACAATGTTGTCGACAACCAACAATAATGAGATAAATATACCTTGCAATTGACCCACCAATTCTAGGAAACTCCTCTAGAAGAAACATCTCCAACTTATCAATGTACATACCAAAAAGAATGAGGAAGAGTGGTCAACCCTATTTTAACTCCAATAGTACACTTACTATAGATCATCAAAGAAGTGCCATGGGTTGTACAAAAATGACCTTTAACTCTTTCATAGAGTCTCATTGAAACTAATTGAACAACAATATCACTTAGGCCAAAATCTCTCAACCTTTCGAAGACAAGATTACTGGGAACAATATTAAATGCTTATAAAAAATCAACAAACCGACACTATATATGTTCATCTTTTTTCTCTAGTTTTAGAATCTTTCTTGGTTCCATGGATGATTTTTATGTTTTATTTGTAATCTAATATTTGGTGAGCTAGCTCTCTATACTTTCATGTGTCCCCTCATTTGTTAGTGGTTTGGCCAAATGCTACTGTCAAGTGAGGGATCCATTTTCAACCCTAGCTTATCATGAGAAGCAAATGTAAAACCTCTAACTATTTTTAGATAACATTGTTTTGTTACTATTTTATTAGATGTTTGAATATAGGGCTCTTTCATATTAATGACAAACATGTTATTATTTAACAATATTATTATTGTCTCCCCTATCTAACCATAAAAAATAAAATGTGAGAAAACAAAAAATAGTTTCATGTAAGTTGTCTTTTTGGAGTGTATCAAATCATGTAATGATTTATTAAGATTCAATTAGTAATTTCAGATTAATCTTCACCAATTTATATTTTATGAGTAGTGGTTCACAAGAACCCATCTCTCATGACCATAAATGGTCTCATTATCACTCATTGCATTTAGGTGATGTTCACAATAATGAATCATTATAACATTATAAACGAGCATATATCTAAACCAGAAGTTGTCCTTTGGCTAAGCTACCATGAACAAGGGTCTAGTCCATCAAAGTCACCCAGGGGTCAAACCTAGCCCAATTGTATCTTCAAAGGATTTGAACCTTCGTAGATGACAAAATCAAGAAACATACCATCACCCTCACTAATAGTACTCAAATACTTAAAAGTTACAACCATTCGATATCTTAATTAATGCTAATAGGCATTTTACAGCATCAAGGAGTCTCATGTTGTTACCTGATGCAGCACTCAACATTCACTCAACAGAATTGTGCCATTAAACATGAGAGACAAAAATTTGGAAGCTAAAACATAACAAAATTTCTATTCCTCAACTCTGCTGCTACAATGAGAGAAAAACTCTCTTATATCTAAGAAAACAAAAAAAACAAAAAATTACCTTTTTTGGCAGATTTCGACAATTGTCAGATTTTGCCATTTTAGGTAATTTTACAATCATATCTTGAGAATCCAATTTTTCCCAAAAAGCTCATAAAGCTAAGGTAGGACGAAAAACCAACTAACATCCTAAATTCGAAACATGAGTTTCGAGTTATTAAAAAAAGCAACTTTTAAAAAACTAGAAAAAAACACTAATTTGCTATTTTGAGGGCCAAGATGAAAGTTTGAAGCCCTGAAAAAGTGCCAAGACGAGGTCCAACCCGCTAGGGCAGGTTGGGAAACCATTGGCCACCTCATAACGCATCCACCTGTAAAATTTCGTAGAAAACCCACATCCGAGTCAAAAGTTATGACCTCCGGAAGTCCCTGCATCATTCTCCTCTGGTTGAAAAGAACGTAGCTCCTGCAAGTGAGTGTCTTCAAACTGCTGCCATTGGACAGGATCTAACCTCTGCATTTCCCACTCTGTAATCCATGTGCTATCTGTTGGTGGCAATCCTTCCCACTGTACTAAATACTTGTTGTAACACCCGTGCCGAGTGGAGATAGTGTTCTTATCAAGAATCTGTGCAATCTTTTCTTTCTTCTTATGGGGAATGTGGTTGTGCCATGACACCTCTGGTTGACTATCTTCAGCATCATCCTCACCATGGAAGGCATATAAATCAGAAATATTAAACACGGGAGAAATAGCGAGATCATCTGGTAAACTGACCTCATATGCATTATCATTGATCTTCTTTGTAATTCTGCAAGGACCAATTTTCTTGTACTTCAACTTGTGATATGTTCCAGTAGGAAACCGCTCTTTTCTCAAATATACCATCACTAAGTCACCTTCACTGAATGTCTGATGTCGCCGACTAGGATCCACTGAATACTTATACCTCTCATTACTGTCCTGCAACTTCTGTCTCACTGCTTGCTGCAACTGTTGAAGGTGTTCTGCAAATGCTTCCCCATCATCACTGACCCGATCTTTCATTGGTAGCTGTACCAAATCTAGAACACCCTGAGGATTCCTGCCATACACAATCTGGAAAGGGGACTTTCCTGTTGATCGGTTAACAGAACTATTATAGGCAAATTCAGCCTGGGGTAATGCCAAATCCCATTGTTTTGGCTTTTCTCCAACAATACACCTCAGCAAATTTCCCAGACTCCGATTAACTACCTCTGTTTGCCCATCTGTTTGAGGATGATAGGCACTACTAAACTGTAACTTGGTCCCCATTTTCTTCCATAAAGTCCTCCAGAAATGACTGAAGAATTTGGTATCCCTGTCAGAGGTAATAGTCTTTGGAACACCATGTAGTCTAACAACTTCTGAGAAAAATAACTCTGCTACCCTCGTTGCATCATTAGTCTTCTTACAGGCAATAAAATGAACCATCTTGGAGAACCTATCAACAACTACAAAAATGGAATTATTACCTCGTTGAGTATGTGGAAGTCCCAACACAAAGTCCATGCTCAAATCTGTCCATGGTGCAACTAGTACTGGTAAGGGCATATACAATCCTGTATTCTGTGAATGTCCCTTAGCCACTTGGCAGATTCTACACCTTGTTACATACTTAGTTATATCCCTTTTCATCTTTGGCCAGTAATATTTATCTTCTATCAAGGCTATTGTCTTGTCCTTGCCAAAATGTCCAGCCAACCCACTACTATGAAATTCTCTGATAATGTTGTCCCTCATAGAGCCAGCCGGTATGCATAGTTGTTTTCCTTTAAATAGATACCCATCTTGCATAAAATATTCACCCCTAAAGTGATCCAAGTTACCAGATATTGGTGCCTTCAAATGTTCCACAATCTCCCAAAAATCATCATCAGACTCACAAATTTTTGATGGCATCAAAACCAGTCACCTCAGCTTCCATTGTGGTCAAAAGTGCAACACGCCTACTTAACGCATCTGCAACCTGATTTTGTTTTCCAGACTTATGCTTCAACACAAAGTTGTAACCCTGCAAGAAAGAGACCCACTTGGCATGCCTACTATTCAACTTTTTCTGTGTGTTCAAGTACCTCAGTGCAATATGATCTGTAAACAATACAAACTCCTGGGGAACTAGATAATGTCGCCAATGCCTCAATGCTTGGACAATTGCATAAAATTCCAAATCATAAGTAGAATAATTCTTTCTCACTGCATTCAGCTTTTCACTAAAGAAAGCTATAGGTTTGCTAGCTTGGCTAAGTACAGCGCTTATTCCTACATGGGAGGCATCACATTCTACTTCAAATACTTTATCAAAATTTGGCAATGCAAGTATAGGTGCTTCTGTTACCATTTTCTTCAAGTACTTAAAGCTCTCCTCAGCATCCTTGGTCCATACAAACTCCCTCCCTTTGGTGCAATCTGTTATAGGAGCTACAATACTACTGAAATTGCGAATGAACTTTCGATAGAAAGTAGCCAAGCCATGAAAACTTTTTACCGCTGTGATGCTGCTTGGACTAGGCCATTCTAGGATTGCCCTGACCTTTTCTGGATCCATTCTGACACCATCTTTAGAAATGACAAAGCCTAAAAAAACCAAACTGTCCTGCATGAACCTACACTTTTTCAAATTGGCATAGAGCTTCTCCTTCCTTAACACACCAAAGATGATCCTCAAGTGTTGTAGATGCTCTTCTCTGCTGTTACTAAATACCAAAATATCATCAAAATAAACTACCACAAACTTACCAATGTAAGGGCGTAGTATAGCGTTCATCAATCTCATAAATGTGCTAGGTGCATTTGATAACCCGAATGGCATAACCATCCACTCATATAATCCATCTCCAGTCTTAAAGGTTGTCTTCCACTCATCCCCTTCTCGAATCCGGATTTGGTGGTAGCCGCTTCGTAGGTCGATCTTGCTGAAATATTTAGCCCCTGCAAGGACATCCATCATGTCCTCCATACGAGGTATAGGAAACCGATACTTGATGGTAATCTTATTAATTGCTCTGCTATCAGTGCACATCCTCCATGTTCCATCTTTTTTTGGGGTTAACAATGCAGGTACAGCACATGGGCTCATGCTCTCTCTCACCACACCTTTACTTAGGAGTTCTGTTACTTGCTTATTCATCTCTGCATGTTGTGTTGGATTCATCCTATAAGCTGCTTGGTTGGGTAGAGTTGCTCCTGGAATCAAATCAATATGATGCTGAATATCTCTCTTTGGCGGTAGACCATCAGGCAATTCATTAGGTAAAACATCAACAAATTCTTTCAACAGCTCGGCTACTTCTGGGGGAACTGAAATGTCTTCCTCTTCACCTTTTTTCACTACTAATGCATAGCAACACCCTGTCACCTTCATTTCTTTAACAAGATCTCTTTCAGACAACATGGCCTCACCTTTTCCTTCATCCTTGAGAGGCAATAAAATCACCTTAGCGCCATCTTTCCAAAAGGTGTATGTGTTTTTCTCTCCATCATGCATAACTTTCCTATCATACTGCCATGGCCTTCCCAATAACACATGACAGGCATCCATTGGGACAACATCACACCATATCTCATCCTGATAGATCTTCCCTATGCTAAACTTAATTAGGCATCTTTTATCAACAGTGACTTCATTCCCCTTTTTAAACCATGCAATGCGATACGGATGAGGATGTTTTTCACAGTGTAAATTCAATTTGTCTACCATTTCTTTAGAAACCATATTTTCACAACTACCTCCATCAACAATGACTTGACATACCTTGCCACCCGAAGTGCATCTGGTTCTGAAGATATTGGTTCGAAGCCATGAACCATCAGAGCTTTTGGCTTGTGTTTTCTCCTTCTCTGGAATCACCATTGCTCTTCTCATCATGAGACTCTCTCCCACATCTGGTGGAACCTCCAGTTCTGTCCCTTCCACTTCATGCTGCATTTGAATCATGTTCACCCTAGGTTGTCCTCCTTGATTTCTTTCTTGCATGTTATAATTGGAGCATTCAAATGCCCTATGACCTTCTTCTCCACATCTGAAACAAGTGAAAGGCCTTCTCTGGTTTTCCCATCCTCTACCACTACTATAACCTCTACCTCTTTGAAATCCCCTTCCTCGTTCTTGATTCAGAGGATCTTGCCGAGTGTCTACTTGTTTTTCCACACCATGGGATGACTCTCCCCTGCCATAATTTGAACCTCCTCGAAATGGGGTTGATGTACCCCTTCTTCCTCCTCTATTCCTCTGATGATACTGTCTGTTTTGTTTTTCTTCAGCCTTTAGAGCCAATTGGTAAGCCTCTTCCATATTGTTGAGTCGATGCATGCTCAATTCATCTTGAATAGAAAATTTCAGGCCATTCACATATCTAGCAGCCATTTGTGCATCAGTTTCTTGATGCTCTATACGTATAGACAGTGTATAAAACTCATTTGTATAATCTTGCACAGAAGAGAGGTTCTGCTTTAAATTTTGAAACCTACGAAAAAGGGTTTGCGCATAATCTATGGGCAAAAATTTTTCTCTCAACTTCTTCTCCATTTTATTCCATGTCCTGATCTTATCCTTACCTTTCCTTGTTCGTTCCTTTTGAAGATGATCCCACCAAATCATTGCATGACCCTTTAATTTGGTGCATGCAAATTTTACCTTCTTCTCCTCTGTCATGGATTTCCATACAAAAAATTTTCTCATGCCATTCAACCAGTCTATCAACTCCTCTGGTTTAAGACTACCTGCATAATCTGACACATCTACCTTGATCCCTTCATTTTTCCCTTCTAAGGCCCTGAGCATCCTCTCTTCAAAACTCATGCCTTCTAATTCTTCTTCTTCATGTTCTGTATCTTGATTTGCAGCTCCTTGACCTATCTCTTCATCAGATTCGTCTCCTCCTCTACCCAGTCTTTGGGTTTCCATCCGTGTTGTAAGTTCTGCTATTTGCCTTTGCAGATTTTGCATTTCTCTATGCATCTGGGCAAGACCGCCTCTTCCTCTTCCTCTCCCAGCCATCTTCCTGCTCTGATACCAAATGATGCAGCACTCAACATTCACTCAACAGAATTGTGCCATTAAACATGAGAGACAAAAATTTGGAAGCTAAAACATAACAAAATTTCTATTCCTCAACTCTGCTGCTACAATGAGAGAAAAACTCTCTTATATCTAAGAAAACACAAAAAAAAAAAATTACCTTTTTTGGCAGATTTCGACAATTGTCAGATTTTGCCATTTTAGGTAATTTTACAATCATATCTTGAGAATCCAGTTTTTTCCCAAAAAGCTCATAAAGCTAAGGTAGGACGAAAAACCAACTAACATCCTAAATTTGAAACATGAGTTTCGAGTTATTAAAAAAAGCAACTTTTAAAAAACTAGAAAAAAACACTAATTTGCTATTTTGAGGGCCAAGATGAAAGTTTGAAGCCCTGAAAAAGTGCCAAGACGAGGTCCAACCCGCTAGGGCAGTTGGGAAACCACTGGCCACCTCATAACGCATCCACCTGTAAAATTTCGTAGAAAACCCACATCCGAGTCAAAAGTTATGACCTCCGGAAGTCCCTGCATCATTACCATGTACATAAACACCAAAACACAACTGACATATATTTAAAAAAACTAAAACTATAAAATAAAATAGATGTATTTAAGATATCTATTCTAGCGGAGAGGACCCAATAGTTGAGCATGTTCCAATAGTTGTGATAGTATTTGTGGATTTAAGGCCCAATATTTTTAAAAGTTTAGTATTAGTTGTGACTTTAAGGTTGTTAGTGTTGACTATAAGTTTTTATAATTGAATGAAATGTGTTCTTTAGATCTAAAAAGCAACAAATCATATGATGCCACATCAATGCACTAACAAACATGAGTTAATGCACAACTATTGGTCCACCTTTTTTTTGGGTCTTTTTGGAAACCTGAGCAAAAAACATGCTGATATGGCATCATATTTGATGATATGGACCTGCAACCTTAGTTATAAGCAGGGGCCTTGCAAAGTAAACTGCTTTAAAAATATTAGAGTGATTCAAAATTGCCACCTATAATTTTTGAGAGGTGTGAAGTTAAAAGACTCGATTATTGGATCCTCTCCCCTAGTAAATCCTTAAAAGCCATCTTGAATGTACATTGTTTACGGATGGAAAGAAATAGAGCACCCTTAAAGATATAAACCAAATATCTCCTCTATGTTTAATTTCGCCCTAGAGCATTTAGGTTTATATGCATATAATCAAATCAACTCCACATTCATTTTATATGTCTTCTGGTCAACATCTCAAATTTTAAAATGCTTGCCCAATAGCTGGGTTATGGGATTTAATTTAAAAAGAAGTCATGCGAATCATGAGCTCCATAGTAAAATGATACCATGGAGGAAATACAGGCTGTTTACCTTGTATTTGCAGCACAAACACTCCATAAATTGCTAGCTAGCTTTAGCTTCACTTGAATTGTAGTGGCAACATTATAAGATCCATATAATGGATGCTGTGGTAGAATGGTTTAGCTGTTCATACAATTTAGCAGCAGTTATAACTACGATCATTATTGGCTTCTTGTGTTTTAAAAGCAACAGAAGTAGAATTAATCTTCCACCAGGTAAACTGGGCCTTCCTATAATTGGAGAGACATTACAATTCTACAGAGCCCAGAAATGTAATAGACTGTTTGAGGATTTCTTTGGCAACAGAATCCAAAAGTATGGGAGCGTTTTCAAGACTGGGTTGATGGGATCTCCCACTGTAATTTTCACTGGAGCTGCAGGTAACCGTTTCCTGCTTTCCAATGAGTTTAAGTTGGTGGTGAGCTCATGGCCACAGTGCACAGTAAATCTGATAGGCAGGGGATCTATCATGGAAAAACATGGTGCAGAACACAAGCGCCTGAGAGGGGCTGTAATGGCGTGCTTAAGGGCAGATGTTCTGCAGAGCTTTGTGGGCAAATTGAACTATGTAATTGAAGACCACTTTGAGAGGCACTGGAAAGGAAATCATGTTGTTCATGTGTATCCCTTAACAAAGCTGCTCACTTTTACTTCTGTGTGTAGCCTTTTCTTGGGCTTTGAAGATGAGGCTGAAATTAAGTATTTATTGAATCTGTTTGAGAAGGTTTTGCTGGGTGTTTTTGCTTTTCCCATTGATCTCCCCTGGAGCCGCTACAGGTGTGCCAGGCGTGCACGCTGTGAGATTGATGAGTTTCTGTTAGCTTTAATTAACAAGAGGACGAGAGATCTGGCTGAAGGGAGGGCCTGTAGTGAACAGGATTTGTTTTCCAGGTTGCTGACATTAAATGATGAAGATGGTAACAAGCTTGAGGATAAGGAGGTGATGGATAATGTTGTCTTGTTTATGTTTGCTGCCCATGATACTAGCTCATATGCCATTGCCATGATGTGTAAATTTCTAAGGGAACACAACGATTGCTATGAACAAATCTTAGCAGGTAAGAAATTATGATATTTTATTTCAGGGTTCAATTGCGTAGTTTTTGAGTTAAACATATGATCCATATTTCACGAGTAGTGGTGCACATGAACCAATCTTTCATGATGTTGGTTCACATAAACCAATCTTTCATTCATGTGAATGAATGGTCCACTTAACACTCATTGCATCTAGGTGATGTTCAAACGAGTGAAGCATGAGGACGTCCCTTGGAAGGTCACCCATCCCACTACTACTTTCTTGCCAAATTTTAATGTAGTATGCATAGATAAATAGCATATTTAGCTTCCCTATAGATTGTCAATTGGAAAGGACAAGATATTTCCAAGTCCATAATGATCAGAACGTAGTGCTTCTGGGAAAAAACTGTGTTTGCTTTTTTTGTCTCAACGTTTCGGATCATACTCCATGATCCATCATCAGAGGAAACGTTGAGACAAAAAAAGCAAACACAGTTTTTTCCCAAAAAGACTACGTTCTAATTGGAAAGGAGTTAAAATATTAGGCAAAAGTTTTTCTTTGATTTTCAATTTTGCTGCCTGTTTATTTTATATTTATAATAATAGTTTAAGATAGATCCAACTTTCAGATTTTGATCTTGTGGAAATAAAACTGTTGATTCTACAAGTGTATAGACATGTGGTTGGACTGGCAGGATGCTTTATTTATATACAGGTCAATTGATCAAGTCATAGGGACCATCAAAACTTATCATTGTTTACGTAAGGTGTTTACTCTCAGCCTTAATATAAGGATAGAGCTTAAACAGAAAATTTTAGTCAAAATAATACTTAAGCGTGGAGCCTAAATAGACAACTTTAGTCAAAATAAAAACTGGTTTCAGTTTACTTAAATTAGTCTTTTATTAATAATTTAATCTCATAACTAACCTCAAAAATCTCTGTTGAAGATTAATTGTTTGGACAAACCAGTTTTTTCTTGATTACTTTTACCCATTTTCTTATAACTCCCCCACTAGATGTAAACTCTGCAAATTGCACCATGAATGTATAATTTTGCTTTTAAATCATATGTTTTGCTTTCTGCTACCCAGAACACAAGCAGATTCTGAAGAACAAGGAACCAGGAGAAAAGCTCAACTGGGAAGATGTAAAAAATATGACATTTACATGGAGAGCAGCACAAGAAACAATGCGGTTGCTTCCTCCAATCTTTGGATCATTCAGAAAGGCAATTGTTGATTTTCAATACGAAGGCTACACCATACCAAAAGGATGGAAGGTAGTAAAAACATAAATTCAAAAGGATGGAAGGTAGTAAAAACATAAATTCTAATTGAAACAACATTCTATATTAGAAGCGTTTTACATTGTATTATAATGCACTGGTTATTTACGTGTGGGACCTGCTCCCACGCAATACACTGGTTATTTACATGTGGGACCTGCTCCCACGTAAACAACTGGTGCATTGACTACAATGCACCTGCATTTTAAACTCTTATAAAACATGGTTGAAGTGTGAATTCTGTTAAAAAATAACCAGTTCAAATGTCTGAAATAACAAATAATTTGTGGGCTGTTTAAATTTTACTTTGAATTGTTACATTCAATATAATTAACATTTCATTTCAGGTTTTATGGACAGCATCAACTCACTATGATGCAGACTGTTTTCAAGAGCCACAGAAGTTTATGCCATCCAGATTTGAAGATACAATTCCACCATATGTGTTTGTCCCATTTGGAGGAGGAGTTCGTCTGTGTGCAGGTTTAGAGCTTGCTAAGTTGCAGATTACAGTGTTCATGCACCACCTTGTAACTCAATATGACTGGTCATTGGTGGATCCTATTGAAGGAATAATTATGGATCCTCTCCCTGCTCCAACCAAGGGATTGCCTGTAAGGCTTGCCAAAAAGATCACATAAACAGAATCTCAAAGTAGCAATAAAGACTAACTGAGCTTCTTGCCTTTTAAACTCCTATGAAGTTAATTACCATGTACAAATTGAAAGAGTACGTTATGTAATTGCCAGCAGGAAAACAGTTCAGAACTTATTGTTGCATATACCTTGTGCTTTATGATGTTGCAGAGTAGACCAATATTTAAGAAACAAAAACTAATAAACTTTCGTTCAAAACAGTTTTTAGGCTTTTTTTGGGCTTTCAAATCTAAAACATGTTAGAAAATATTATTTGCACGTCAGATATTCTTTTTAATATAATAAACAAGCACTAATTTATTCGCAATGTATATTGAAGATCAACTGCAAACATGGGAAAACTTGTCTCACAAGACATGTATTTGTGGTAAAGCGAAGGAGGCTCCAACATGACTTCGAAGTTCAAGCATTGATCTCAACACTATAGTTTGGAATGTTTTTTTAATATTTTGGCATTCCACCTTTTTGTTGAAGTAGTAATTATATGCATGTGTAAGAGATTTGAAAAAATAAGTTTTTGTTTTTAAAGAAAAGGGATTAATATATAATCGATAGGATTACAAAAAAGCCAGGGGGGATCAGTATTTCCACGCCCCTATAGCGGTCACAAAAAGAAAAACCGCCATCGAACTAGCACCAAAAAAGAACCCAGGACGATAACCACCATACACCCGCTACAACAGCATAAAACAAGGAAAATAGTAAAACTAAAAACTAGAAACCACCCACCACGAAAGAGAGCCAAACATTAAACATCATCATCACCAGCCATTGCGCCTAGAACCCCACTTTCAACAGCCGCTATTTCCTCATCTTTATTCTGGCCCGGGGGGTCCTCCATGTCTGAGGCATCCTCAACATCATCAAGAATCCTTTGGTGGCGAGGGGCCAGGTCTGCAGCGTGAAATCTCAGGAAACGGATTGCTAAGAACAAGTCTTTGCACTTCAGCCTCACCAACTTTGGGATTGAGTGAGCATGGCCCCTAAGGGCTCTCTACAATAAACACATACACCCACACCATAGGCCATGCTGCATTTTCTCGTAGATGCACTCATAAGACCTCCTGGTTCTTAGCTTGTGAACGGGAAAAAGACCGCCAACCCAAGCATCTCCAACCATTAGATCATAATTTGCCACCGCAATGTTCCACCTTTCCACAGAGAAGAGGCGTCGGTTTATAAAGCCCATTGCTATGGGAAGAATGAAGTGTGGGTCTTGCACGATGTCCATAAGATTTGAAAGAAAATTTGACGCCACTTCCGACCCTTTAATTTCTCTGTCTGGAGATCCTTGTAGCCATTTATGGTTGTAGACAGTCTGGATTGCAAATTGAGCCAAAGTGCAATCCAAATGGAAAACAATATTGAGCTCTAGAATATCCACGCTGCCTCTAATGGTTGGCTCCCATGGGAAGGGAGGGAAGTAGATTCTGTAATTAGTAGCCTCCCCCTCCATGCTTATAAGACTAGAAAAATAACAAGAGTGGCACTGAAAGAAGCTCAAGGCAAACACAAACAACAAAGGGAGTTGAAGGTGGTGAGAAAAAAGCCGAGGGCCGATAAATACAAAAAACCGGTGCCTATCCATTTCAGATTGCATTAAAATTGCATGAATGGGGGAAGAAATGACGCCATCCTTCATATTTAAGAAGTCAGGCTCACAAAAGGGCTAGAGAACCAAGGAGTACGGGTGATGGCTAAAACGAATCCCCAAGTGAGAATGACAGCGAGGGACAAATAAAAGAGACGTTTGGCGTGCCAAACGATGGGCAAAATGAGGTGGCGGGCAAAACAATTGAGCAGCACAGGGTACGAGGAGGAAGGTGGAGGGAAGGGAAATCTAAGGAAGATCTGTCATTCTGATATAATAAAGGTTACAATAAATGTCATCTTTAGCCGTTAAAGTAGGGAATGGAGACGGTGAGGTGTCACCATGACTCTACCTTGAGCACATGGCTGCTTGAGTGCTAGAGGGGTACTTCTTGTCCTGTCCTAAGCCACCCGCTCGCCCCATCCCTAGCAGGCCTAATCCTACAAGGACCTTAGAGACAGGTCTAAACCATTTCCTTTCCCTAACATCTAGGAGAAGAAGAAAGGCCAGAGTCTAACACAAGCAAAGATTTGAGACCTTCCGGACCTTCTTGGAGGGCTGAATCAAAGAGAACCAACTTTTCATTCTGATCAAGGGCAAAGTTTGCTAGCCAGTCTGCCACCCTGTTACCTTCTCTGTAGCAATGGGAGATTACAAACAAATCAAAATTATTTAAAATGTCCCTAGCTTGATCTAGGATATAGTTGATCGACCAATTATCTACTTTCCCTGACTGTAAAGCCAAAATCACTAGCAGTGAGCCCCCTCAATTAAGATATTCTTAAAACCAAGTGCTTGGGCTAGTTGTAGAGCATTAAGAAAGAAAGAGCTTCTGCTATGTTATTTGTTCCATCTGGAAGCTTGGCAGCTTTCACAACTAGGAGTTTTCCCTTGCGGTCCCTAATTACACATCCCACACTTGAAGGTCCTGGGTTTCCTCTACACGCTCCATCGAAGTTCACCTTTACCATAGGGGGAGAGGGGGGAATCCATTTTATCATGGCTCTATCTATTTTAGCACTGGAAGATTGTGGGAACAAATTAACTGGACGGTTCTGAAGACCGTCCCAGGTTTTGGACATGAGAACATCCCATTTAGACCATTTAGATTCCTTAGAATGTGAATGTCTTAATTTAGCCAGGATTAATTCGACGACAACAGAGACCATCTCATTGCAAACCTGAGAAATAGACCTCTCGGAGCTTCTAAAAATTCAGAAGTTTCTCTCCTTCCAGAGGGTCCTTATAATGATTGAAGGGCTAACAACACATAAGTCATGATAGTAATCATCTTTATTAAGAATAGGCCAGCTTCTTAGCCACTCCTTTAGTGTGCCTGGTATTGGGGACAACCAATTCAGCAAATGCATGATGTGCTTCCAACATTGTTGACTGAAATTGCATCAGACGAGGAGGTGATCTACAGGCTCAAAATCTTCTTGGCAGAGGACACATTTAAAGTTTGAACCTATTAAGAGCTTTTCAATTCTGTCACCCGTGAGTATCCTATTGTTCAGAGCTAGCCAAGTGAAGGTGCCTGCTTTAGGGAGAATAGGGTCTGCCCAACATAGAGTAGTGGGCCATTCTACTCTAATTCTTGCAGACAGAGATTGATATCCCGAATGAACATTATAACATCCGGAGCCACACCCATCCAAATGAGTTCATCTTCTTGGGGGGAGAAGAACAGAATGCATTCCTCTGAAATTTTTCTGAGAGCTAATTTTTGCTCTTGAGGAAAGTTACAGTTGTCAACACTTTTCCAATGTATTGTCATGGGAACTGATCTTGTGTCAACTGTGAAATAGGAGCACACCTTTTCTCCCCAAAATCTTTTGAGATATGCTGTTGCTTCCTTGAAATTGCTAACCGAGGAGATTTTTGGTCCCCCATTCCATTGATCATCCCAGAAAGAAGTTTTTTTCCCATTATGAATGACCCAAGAAAGCTTGGGAAGAATTACCTGACGACTTTTGATAGTAAAGTTCCATATTGACGAACCTTTCGGAGGGTTTGAAACAATAAAAATTCTTTCAGGAGCTTTGCAATCCAGATACTTTTTTTGTAGAAGTTTGACCCTTTTGGTTTGAGGATGTTTATACATCTTCCATGCTAGTTTTTCTCCCAAAGCCATATTTTGCAATTCCAGGTTGATAGCACTTGCACCTCCTTGGGGTTTTGGGGAACAAATCTTTTCCCAAGCAATTAAGTGAATTTTCTTCGACTTTGTTGTAACTTGCCACATAAATTTTTTACTAACCTTGCTTATCTCATCCAGTATACCCTTTGGAGTCTGAAGAGAGGACATCATGTAAATCGAGACTGCCGTGAGGACTGCTTTTAGTAGCGTAAGTCTGCCCGCCAAAGACAACCAACCACTTTTCCAAGCTTGTAATTTGTTAAGCAGATTATCAATAACACCTTTCCATAGAAATTTTGTGTGACAACTGTTGAAAAGAGGAATCCCTAGGTATTTACCTGGCAAAGATTCCAGCTTGAAGTTGAAAAAGTTCAGGATATATGGCTATTGATTCTGTAGGGTGTTAAACACATAGATTTTGGACTTCGATGGATTGATAATTTGCCTAGAGGCCTCACAGTATCATGACATCACCCTTTTGATAGTTGAAGCTTCTTTCTTTGTAGCTTTCCTAAAAAGGATTGTATCGTCTGCAAAGAGGGCATGGGTGAAAGGATCTTTGAAGGCCTTAACTTTTATTCCTTTCCAGATTCTATTGCTTCTCGCTCGATTAATTAGCCAAGTAAGAGCTTCAGTCATCATAATGAAGAGGTAAGGAGATAAGGGATCACCCTGTCTTAGACCCCTTGAAGTTTGAAAAGAAGGGGATTCTCTGCCGTTGATTAAAATTGAGCAGCTAACACCTTTAAGTCTAGAGAAAATCCATTTCAACCATCGCTTAGAAAAGCTCAATGAAGATAAAACATGGAATAGGAAATCCCATTCCACTCTATCATAAGCCTTGGACATAAATAAGTTATGTGGCCTTTTTAATTTAGAATTTAAATATAATGATGAGTATATTAAATTATTTAATATATGTTTAGATTTTAAATTAAAGAGAAGAGATTGTTTATAAAATAAAAATATGAGGATAAGGTTTAGAAAGTTTAGTTATTTGTTGGAGAATGTTTGTTTGATTAGCATAATATCTAATTTATGTCAAAACTAACCTTTATTTGCTCTTTAGATGTTCTAAGTTTACCTTCTTTTTGTATGATTTTAGACACGGCCACATGCATGGTTTTGTTCTTTTAGTGTAGTGGTATCTATATGATTGTGATGGTGTCTTTTAGCTATAGTAGTGATTTGTTGAGGGTATGTGCATGGAAATGGGAGACCAAAAGGGGATCAAAAGTGGCCACTTTTTCCTTGAAATCACTAAAAAAAGATCTTGGACAAGAAATTCAAGATAGCCACACTCAAAATTTAAAGATGTGACAAGATCAATATTAGTAGTGGTAAGAATCTAGTTTTTAAACTATTTTTTTTTTAAATGTTGGAGATTAAGAGGGTCAAATAGGAGGAGCACACAAAGTGGTCTTTTTTTTTCTCAAAAAAATATAACATAGTATCTGGTGTTCTCCCCCTAAAATGTTGAATTTTAAAAATATTTCACAAATCCATTTGATAGAAAATTAGCTAACATCACATAGATTATGCTTGATTTTTCTACTATTTTTTTAATGAATATATGATTTTATACTAATTTTCAAAGTGGACACATATTGAAAAATGAAAAATTAAGTGCGCTTCCCACTTAATTTTGAGAAACTAATCAATTTTTTTAATATGTGTAAATATAGTCTAGAATGTAAAAATGTAATTTGTTTGAAATTTGGATGAATGGATAAAAACTGACACAAAAAATACTATACATAGGTTTTCGGAAAAAAATTAAGAAACTAGCAAAAGAAATTGAAAAAGGAAACCTTAATATTTTTGAATTTTAGAAAAAAATACATGGTAAGAAATGTAATAGAGATCTTGACATCATCATGGCATTTTTTTAGATTAACATCAAAAAATGTGTAAACCTAATGGAGAGCACACTTGACATTTACTTATTTTTGTATGCTTTCTACAAAACACGTATTTGGGCATGTGACATGTAGGTCCAACCCTTTGGGTTGATTTCCAAGGCAAATCCAAACATAAGGGTAGGAATGCTTATATAACACATACATATTTTGGTTTACATAAAAAATAGAGCAACAGTTTGCAAAAGGTTAAACTCATGATTTTAGACCCACATGCTCTATTTTTTCTTGTGCATTGCATATTTTATGACATACAATTAGATTTTTCATTCTTTTGAGGAATTATAATCATTGCTTGACTAAACTAAGTCAATTTTTCTTGTATTGATGTAAAAGATTCTAATTGCATATTTTTAAATTGAAATTGATATCAATCATTGTTTTCATATTTTGAAGAATTTGAATCATTGTTCGACAAAACTAACCAATTTTTTGTCTTTCATTGACATAAAACATTCTGATTACATTTTTTTGTTTGAATTTGATAAATTATTAATCCCTATTTTTATTATTTTAATAAATTATGTTAGATTGATAAATAATTCAACATCATGATAAGGAAACAAGTAAAAAATCAAACACCAGATGCTCATGAAGCTAAGGATGCGAAGTAAAGAGAATGAATGTGATAACTTTGTGAAAATAAAAAATTAAACTCCATAGATGAATATATACTGGATCTTTTTTAATTAAATTAAATCCTGAAGCATCCATTAGAGCTAAGAAAGACAAGCTTTTGGAGAAACAAAAACAATGAATGTAAAAGCTTCATGCAATCAAGAAATTAAAGCATAGAGTTGAAGATACATCATCTTTTCCATCTCAATTTTATACTGTAGAAAATACTGAAACACTAATTGAATTATTAAATAATGAAACAATCTATGGTGATGCAATTTTAAATATAAATTTAGATGTTACACCAATCAATCAACCTATTGAAAACACACAAAATTTACCAAATTCTGAAAATGAACAAAATTTATGTAATGAATCTAATTTACCATTGAGAACACCTCTTAAAATTTTACATAGAAAAGGGCGTGTGCAAGAAGTTGGGTCCACTTTTTGGCCAAAAAGTGGAAGTGTTTTTCTTGAAAATCAAAGTTTGTCACAGTTGAACTAAAAGTTTGAAGCACTTGTAACACATAGAATCTTAAAAAAATCTAGTAATATGAAATGTATGATTTTGAGTCTAGTTTTCATATATGTAATTTATTCTAATACCTAGATGATATAAATTAATTTTGTATAGGCTTGTACAAAAACTATTTTTGAAAAGTCACTTTTTTAGGACCATATCATGCATGTGTCCGACAAGCATAATTTGACCTAAATAAAAGTATTTTTCTAATTTCTTCTGGGAAAAGATGTGTATTATACTAAAGATTGATGAGGATATTATTTTATAATTCTTTTCCCTTTTTTTGAATTACTTTTTTATTGGCCCTACTTGCTATTTCCTAAAAACCCCTCATGTCAAGCAAGCATAATTTGAGCTAAACTAATCGTTTTTTGATTTTTTTTTCATTGTGTAAAGAATTGTGTGTAGGTTGATGACATATAATTTTTTTAAAAATAAACTTTAAAAATTAAAAGTTATTAAGAAAATACAAACACTTGACATTTCAAGTTTATGGACTAGTTTCCTTAGAAATTAATTAAAAAATAGAAAATCAAATCCAATCATAAAAAAATTACATATTTGAAAACTAGACATCGTCATCTATAATGAGTTTTAATTTCATAAAAAAATTTTGAAAAAAAGTTGTCAGCTATTTTGCTAAAGTCAGTTTTTTCTCTTTCTACTGACACAACCTTGTACTTGTAGGTTCAAGGATAAGGGTCAGGTTACCATGCCTTTCCCAAGCCTAAAAGAAAACTTAAAAGGTAGGTTAGCATTTGAATTTTTTTGGAACACGATCCTGCTTTAAAATGGGTACCCGTCCTAAAAACATGATCTCAAACAATTTTTAAAAAATAAATAGTTTTGAGGAATTGGGCCCCATTTAGAAGTAGGATCTCGTTTAGGTCAGGATCTCGAACTGTAACAAGGCTCCATTTTTAAACAGGGTCTCATTTAAGATCGAAACCTTGAGCCTAAACGGGATCCCATTTTTTTAAAACGGGATCCCGTTCCTGTCAGGATTTTTTTGCCCGACCCTTCCCCTATATGTGGACCCAACTTCTTGCACACACCTAAACCTAAGTTTTTAATTGAAATTGACAAGAACATTCTAAAACTAATAACTAATAAGATTCTTGAACGTACTTGTAGAAGAAATGGTAATAAAATATGGACAATGTTTTTTGAAAAGTTAAATGAAATGTGAAGATGTCAATTGCTTATTGAAATGATGAGAAATCTTAAGTTTAGACCCATCATTCAAAGATTCTCCCATCTAAGAACATCAAATGCTGATAGTAAAAAATCTATTGTAAAAAGTCTAATCAACACATATCAAACAGTGGGTTCAACCTCACACACCAAAGATAATAATGCTACAAAACCTATTATACATCTACTATAGTAAGTAATCAAACAAAAAAAATTTTCTTAATAAAGAAAACATTAATGAAAGTTGTTGGGAGGTGTGAAAGAGTTGAAGACCCAAATAACAATGAACTATGGGCATTCTCTAGTATACTCCCATGGAAAGATAAAGTCATAGATGAATCCTTAAAATCCTTAATTAAAGAACTTGAGAAAAATAATACGAGTATCACCTAATCAAAGAGATGTTGTAAAAAAGAATTTATTGTTAAAACTATGAGCCACCTCTAAAGCATTTTTTTGGATAAAATTCAAAAAAAATCTCCAAGCTTGTAGAGAGTTATCCTCAAATAAAAATTAGTCAAAGGTATTTTGAAAGATGACAAAACTTTTTTATGTTAAAATAAATCACATGCACTATTTTTTTTTAAAAGGGGTAAAAACTTTATTCATAAAAGATACTTACAGATACACCAAGATGACTTCCAAATAGTAACAACCATTAAGACATGCACAACAAGAGGGACCCAGAGGGGGCACTTGCAATACCACCCCAAATTACAAACATTCAACTTGTTTTAATTATTTTTATCATCATGAAGAATCTAAAGCAGCTGTTGAGCTTTAGTCTGATCTAAATGTCCCCAATCCACCATTTGCCATAAATCCATCTCTTCAAAGGCCCAATTGGCTAGATAATCAACCACTTTATTACATTCCTTAGGAACATGAACAAAGGAAAAAGGATCAAAGGTAGAGGCTAGAGGAAGGATCTGCTTAAGGATCAAAGCCAGTTTCCAGGAAGAATCCTAGATATTTCTCTTATTAAGAAGAGAAACCAAGATCATAGAATCTATTTCATAGACCACCTTCCTCCAACCCAAATCACAAGATTTCTCCAAAGCCTTTAGCATTGCCCAAGCCTCCATCTGATTATTTGAGTGCACACCCATGTAAGTGGAGAAAAAGAACTAAACAAATCCACTACTATCTTGAGAAATTCCACCAATCCCAACTGCACTTGGATTGCCCCAAGTAGATCCATTAGTATTAATCTTGTAAAAAACCATCAGGAGGAGGACTCCACTTACCTGATCTATTCACCTTTCTATAAGGTTGCACTCTATGTCCAGGATGAACCTGAGAAGCAATGGGGAGGGAAAGCTCTAGAAGATTAGTTATATAAGCATCTGAAGAAGAAGAGACTCTATCAAAAACAAACTTGGATTTAATAGTTTCCATGAGCATGCTCTTAACCTTATACCAAACCTATAGGACCCCACTTCAACAATCTTGGAAGATACCACGGTCTCGCTCCAACCAAATTTTCCAACAGACAAAGGATGGTCCAAAATCCCAAGCTTCCATAAGGAAATTAGCAAATGCTGGAGGAGGCCCCATATTATCCCAAAACTCAAAAAGTCAGGTGGCTTGAAAGAAAGGTCTCTTCCATAATTTCCACCGTAAACCCTAAATTTCCATAGAGAAGGGACACTGAAAGAAAAGATGACTTATGTTTTCTTTACTATAGCCACAAGAAGACAAATGGATCACCAAAAAAACCTCTTTTCTTGATATTTTCCTAGGTAAGGCATTTATTTTGACTTAAAAGCCAAAAAAACAGGTTGCACTTAGACCAACTGAATGCATTCCAAATTTGTCTCCACTAAGAAAATTCTCTATGGTCCCTTAGTTGCTGATCCAAACAAGTGTAACCTAGAGACATTGAATAGACACCTTTGAAATTATGCCCCCAAGATAACATATCCCTATCCTTAGAAAAATAACAAGGTCTCTCAACAAGAATAGAAACTAAAGTATCCCGATCCTCCTGAGACCCTCCTCTAGGCCAACATCCAGAGTCTACCTAATGACAAACTAAGGATCCCCCAACAGGATTAGAGGACTTGAAATCTACCACTCTAGACCACCTAACCGCCAAAAAATATTCACTCAAAGACTAGAGCTGGGGAAAAGAAGAGATAATAGGGGGTGACCTTCTCAGGAGTTAGTCCAAAAGAGAGCCTTATCCCCCTTATGAATAATCCTAAAAAGACCTTCCTTAATAAGAAAGGCCACCGTTTTAATAGTGTTCCACATCATAGATCCCTTCCCTGCTAATTCCATCTGCAAAATATCCTCATTAGCTACTCCTCCCAAATACTTACAGTTAATGATCCTTGCCCAAGGTTGATCCACAAAATTACACCAATGCCAATATAGTTTATTTCCTAAAGCATGGCTATTGAGTTCAAACTATCTAATCCCAAGACCACCAACCTCTTTTGACTTGCACACTTGGTCCCAACTCACAAGGCTCCATTTTTTATTGTCAAGATTTCCTGCCCATAAATTTTTTTGAGCAAGTGTATCAAACTCTTTGAGAAAAATCTTTGGGGCAGATAGCAGCATAAACCTGTACAAAGGAAGAGCAAGTTTAAGACATATTTTAAGAGGAGTCAACTTGCCAGCAAAAGATAACCATTGAAAATTCCAATGGTTAACCTTTGACCAAAATTTCTCTAGAATCTTCTTCCAACAGATCCAAACGACCCAAATAATCCACATGAAACCTTCCAATATGAAAGTGAAAAATATTAGCAATTCTATGTTGAATAGGCTTAAGTGTATTGAAGAAGATGGTAGATTTATCTTCATTAATATGTTGGCCAGAAGTAGATAAATAAATATCAAAAGCTTTCTTGAAGTTGATAGCCTCATCAATTCTAGCAAGGCCCAGAAGAGTTGTGTTATCCATGAACTAGAGGTGAGACTGAGAGGGCAAATCCTGAGCCGAAATCTAGCCATGAATGTAACCTTTTTCTGAATGCTACTTCAACAAGCGCCCTAATCCTTCCACCATTAAAATGAACAAATAAGGAGATAAAGGGTCTCCTCAGATTCCTTGAGAGATCAAAAAAAGAGAGGAAGCAATACTATTGATCAGAACTGAAAATGAGGAGGAAGTCACATAGCTCATGATCCATCTAACCCATTATTTTTATGTCAATAGATGAAACTACACAAAACAACGGTGGAGGTTGATGGCCAAATGGTTACGGCTTCTAATATTACTAACAACCAATATTACAACTTATATGCAGATTTGTTTTTGATATGCAAGATCACATAGAGTGCATGCATAGAGCATACTCCAAACTTGCAGACTCTCTAACCTTAAGACTCTCTAAGACTCTGCATACTCCAAACTTGCAGACTCTCTAAGACTCTACATACTCTAAAATTGTAGACTCTCTAACCTTAAGACTCTCTAAGACTCTAACTCCGAATTTCTACTTCCTTTTTCAAAAATGGAAGATGGCCACCTCTCAGAGGTAGTTTTCAGACAGATGATGGCCATGTGAAAATTTTTCAATATGCTTTCCAACCAACAAGTCCTGAGAAAAAGGAACCTTTTGCTGAGTTTCAACAGCATAATTATATCTCTAAGTTTTGTGATCACCTCCAACAAAATTTTGATGATGCCAGTTCTGATATACAATATATCAGAAACTCTATAAATGTGATCCATAAAGGTATTAACAAACTAGGAAATATTGTCATGGAAATCCACACTGCAACAATAGAGAAGAAACAGTCATGGTCTAAAGTAGACCAACAATTTGAGCAAGTCATGAATAATCTACATAAATCTAGTGATAGTCTCACCCATCTTGAAGATAATATTACTCCTTTAAATGAGAAGTTTAACTTGTTAGCAACTAGATTTGATCATGTTGATGATAAACTAGCTGATTTAGAAACTTCTCTTGACTGGCTTGTAGATCATGAGAAAAAGCTAGAGTCTACTATCTTAATCCTTCCAAATACCTCAGCATGGAAAAAACATGAAAAGAAAGCCAAGAAATATAAGGACACAATCCTTATGTTGCGAACATCCTGTGCTATAAACCCTTTGTTACATCCCCACTTTTTTGTTTTTCTATACTTTTTACTTTTACTTGGACATAAGTAAATCTATTATGATGTTTAAATTAATGTCAATGAATGATATAGATTATATTGAATGTCATTAATAGAATTATGGAAATGAATATTTTATTGTTGATTTAATATTGCATTATGAGATTTGGTTTATTATTTGAATAATGATGCACTGATCATAATTTGTTGGTTACAGGTTTGATACAGGATTATAGGTTTTCAGATGACTCTCGGAGAAAAGAGAGAGAGAGAGAGAGTATCTTTTGAGGACAGAGATATAGACCTCGGGTTACGAGTGATGATTTTCTAAATGAGTATTAGTGTTTAACGAAAATGTGAACCAGTGTCGTAAGAGGTAAGTTTTGTCTTGTCAGTTTACTTTGAACCCAATCGACAGGTATTCGATATCTTTTGAATCTTTTCAAGTCGTAGTGTGTCGTCATAGTCGTTTGTAATGTAAACGACATCATCTGAGTAAGAATTTTGACCATTTATGTTTAACGTAAAAGTTACGATGTCATTGTCGTAAAATGGTGGTGTTATTATTATTAAGTCACTTAGTGTTTTTATTGTCGACGTTTAATGTCAAATGACAATCTCATCAAGTCGATGTGATTTTAAAGAAGGATTGTGATGGGGAGATAAACTCGACCCATTCACATTATCCGTAAACCTTTGTTTTATTATTATTATTCTTATTGATCAAATCATAACTATTAAATAGAGATGATGTTATGTAAACCATATTTGATATAATCAAATAAGTATATATATGCATCGAATGAGGATAATACCTCATGATAATTAATAATGCTTACTCTTGAGTAGCCGTAGGCATATATTATGGAGTGCCTTCATTATAACTGCATAATGGATCGAATCACTCCTTGTGATAATTAATTGCTCTAAGTTAGTTTAAATGTGTTGGAGGCCTCTTAGAAGAAGAGTGGCGGTTAACCCAACCGCATTCACTGATCTCCACAAATGATATTTACATCATCGACATATGTTGTCGATTGCATTTTTATAGCTGGCAGTTGAAACCGCATCATCAAGTGAACTGCTTGGAATTTAATGTGTTTTTCAAACTGCAAGGAGTGGAAAATGAAAGTAGGTGACTCATTATGAGTCTTGTTAAGCCCTTAAAGCCACGACTCAGCTAGTCATTGGCGGCATCTTTTGGTGAACATGTTATTTTTGCATAGTCTTTGTCATTAGAGGATATGCAGGAGCAGTGAGTTCGCAGTGAGCTAGGAGATAACGAGTGTGAGGGATAAGGTCGTGGTTGGCTTTTGGACGACCACAGAGATATCATTGTCTGCAATCCTTCTCAATAAATCATCTCTACAGGTAATATTCCTATGTTCTATGCATTAAAAAGATAGTGAACAATATCAGTTTTTGTTATGCCTATTGTATTGACTAGTATAGGAAAATGTTTATGTCTGAATAGTACTCCTTAAGCTCATTATAATTGCTCAAAACAAAAAGAGAAGTCGACTGTGTCAAATAGGATATAGAGACATTGTAAAACTATTTTAGTAAAAACCACAGAGCATCGACTTGGCTGCAAAGGCTGATGCTTGCTATATCAATAAAATCTATCTAACTATCAAACAAGGCCAACCCTATATGTTTTGTATTAAGACTGTTATACTTGTCAAAACTATAGAATGAAGAACCAAATGACTTCTATTATCACATTCTTGAAGAAGGATAACATAGTTATCAAGAGTCATGCAAACCAATCGCCTCTTTGAGTGAGTTTCAAATGAGGTCAGTCGACGACATAAATATAAGTTAACCATGAAATAGATCTCTATTGAATTAGTGCAAATGATATATGATAAGAAAACTTTCTAGTTATGAGTAATACGAGTGTAAGTTTCAAATGTTGATATTATCATTTCTAAAAACCATTCTTCGTATTCTATGATAACAATGGTAAAACCTATCGAGTGGTAGAAGACTAGGGATAGTTTGAAAACGGGATAAATATCAAAGGACCATCTTTTATGTCTATTCTAGAAATCTTGATGAGTATAGATTTATAGTAAACTATTATGTCGAAATAGACTATGTCTATATTGAAATGACTTTGTATAAAATCATATATGAGTAATATGTAGTGATGGTTAATGACATCACGTAAAGGTAAATTGAAAAGTATTCATATTCCTTTTGAATGGGAGTTATTATCTTTACAAGAACTATAGTATTCCTAACCATGGTTGAGTTAAACCAAAGAGTCAATTATAGTCTCATAGAAATAAGATAAGGATTTATTGAAATATTGTATTATTCAAGGGTTATGAAAACCCTAGAGTCAATTTTAAACCAATGGTTGGTTATGTCATATAGACTTATCTAAAGTCAAGAAAACTATTATCAAGACAAGATGATTAAACCATTTGCGTAAACATAGTTGGTGTGAATAAACTGCAAGAATACAATAGTATCCAAGTCAAATAGGGGTGGGTGGACACTACGACCACATTTATTATGAACGTTATTGATATTAAAAATTTGGCCAAAGTAATGCATTTGTTTTCTGCATGCATTGTCAGTTCACTGTATCCAGATTGCACAACCTATCAGAAATCATACTTAGCTAGAGGCTATCTAGGGTTGTATGGTTGATAGAGTAGTGTAGGATACAACACTATGTGCTCGGAAAAGGCAAATTACCGCTGGTCACCTAAGGTCTATATTCCTCTTGAAGGGTAGGGCCACTTCCTATGTGGAAGATGTGTGGGAGACTGTCAATCTGTGGTGGGAGATAAATCACTAGAAAGATACTCTCTCTCTCTCCAAGAAGGAAACATGCCAGGACTTGTGATAAAGATGTTAGACATTCAGAAGCAATAATTGTTCAAATTTGTTTATGTAATTGATTTACATTTGTAAACATTGTAATTGAGAAAGACAATATGGTTTATTGTACATTTTGTAAAGAGAAATCTTGTAATTGTAGTTACTTGATTATATGTTAAATAAAAAGAAAAAAATTTCTCTCTCTCATTTTCTTACCTTGTTGATTTACTCTATGGTAAATTTATAGTTTTACTATGTTTTTAGAACATGGATGTTACATATGGTATTAGAACTACCAGGTTCAGCACTGTGGCTTATGAGACCACTATGCTTGCCTATAGTCAACATTATGTGGTTACCTAATGTTTGAAAATTTATGTGCTAGGATGGTACGTCTTAAGAAGACGGCAAGAAAGTATGTTAATATGAGTCAACGTTTCCATAAAGTAAAAAGAGAACGTGAGGCCATTATCAAAACCTTTGAGGGAACCGATGATGAGAGTGACATTTAGTTAAGTGATACTAAAACTCTGGCGACTACCTTAACTTGAATCAAGTGAGTGAGAAGGGAAAACATGGAAAGAGTTAAGATCACTGCCAAAATCATAGAGTCTATGTCAGATGAGGAAACAACTATGGTTAGACGAGATCACCGCATACCCCCAACTATTGAGATCATAGAAGTTAGGTACGATAGTGCGTCAGAGGGTTATATACCTGGAGATTATGTATCTAAAAATGAATCTGAAGGATATACTCCTCTTGAGCATGACTTTTGAAGTCATTTCTTGTATAAATGAAGAATACTCTATACTTTTGAAATGAAATAAATAAAAAGAGTTTATTTTGTACCAAACTATTGTTGAATTTGAGTTTATTATGTTTTGATTTAATGGGATGCATTATAATCATGAACTAATAGACAACTCAATATTCTCAGGTGTGAGAAAATTGATAAACATGGTTCAGACAAGAACTAAGCAAGGCGAAAGTGAAGAGGAAAACCACTTGCCAAATAATAAGCTGGACCAAATCATAACCATGCTTGAGGAAACCAAGAAAAGACTGGGTGATTTGTAAAAGAAGGTGGATGATAAAGGAAATTCTGAGGGAGGAGGTGAAAACTCTCATGGAGAAAGCAAAGAGAATCATGAAGAGCATAGTAAGAGTATAGAACCTCATAAAGAGGCAAAGGATAGATTGACTTCAGAGCTCTCAAAGGATATGAAGAAGGTTACTCCACCAAAATTTAATGGGACAATGACCGGAGATGCTACAGAAGCTTGGTTAACAAAAATGGAAAAATATTTCAAGATAAGAAATTAGTCGGAAGTGACCAAGGTAGTTTGGGGAGCATTCCAACTGGTAGGAGAAGCATCACCTTGGTGGATGAATAAGAAGATGGAATTGAATTTAAGCTCTTAGAGGGTAAATTGGGATGAGTTCGTGGAGCTCTTTCACAAGAGATGGCTACCACAACTCTATTTTGATCAGAAACTAACTGATTTTCAGAATCTTCGTCAAGGAGATATGACAGTGGTGGAATATGGAGAAAAGTTCACCCGACTCTTGAAGTATGTTCCTTAGTATCAAAAGGATGAGAGATTCAGGATCAGAAAATTCATCATGGGCTTAAATGCTCAAATCGGTGGAGAAGTGGATGTACATGGTCCCACAACAATGGATCAAGTGTACGAGAAGGTGATCAAGTAAGAGCAAAAGATGAAATCCATCTCGGCTTATCATGATAGAAACAACAAGAGGTTTAATGGAACTCCTAACAACCAACCATACAAGAAAATATATGAAAAGAGTTATGAGAACAAGAGAAAAGATAAAGGATCTCAGAAAAACAAGGGTGGATCTGGAAATGAGAAGAAGAATTGCAATTTCAAAAGGAAAGATGATAACAATGGGAAGACTTCAGATAAGAAAGGACCCATTGGAGGATGCTTTACTTGTGAGAGTATCCATTATGCTAATCATTGCCCTAACAAGAATCAAAATGGCCAACAAAGAGGTACTTCACTACCTACTCAGCAAGAAGCATTCCAACAAAGGATTCATGTAGCTCTCGACAATCGTCAAGCAGAGTATCAAATCACACCCATTGAGATGAAAGGTACTTTGTTTGGAGTCTCTATATCTATTTTGATTGATATAGGAGCCACTAAAAACTTTGTTTCTCCTAGAATTTTGAATAAGTTTCCTAGAAAAACTGGATACATGTCTAAACCTTGGTCAGTAGAATATGCTAACCAATCTAAGGCTCAGGTAGAGCAATGTTTGTTTGAAGCCAAGATTGATCTCCCTAGTTTCTCAACTGAAGTAAACCTGTATGTAGCTCCCTTAGGTTCCTATGATGTAATCCTAGGAATGAGTTGGCTATGGAAGCATAGAGCTAAGGTTGACTGTTTTTCAAAAATAGTTGAATGATTAGATGATTTGGGAAATCAGACCCAATTCCAAGGGATTCAAAGAGAAGTTAAAATCAGACCTATCTTTGCCAAGCAATTGAAAAGGGTTAGAAGGAAGGGTTGTTAGTTGTTTGTAGTCAAAATGGAACAAGTGGAGGAAGGGTTAGAAAACCCTAGTTCATCTTTTGGAGAAAAGTATCCTTTTCTTTGGGAGTTTCAAGATGTGTTCCCAGAAGAACTTCCAGGACTACCTCCCAAGAGGGTTTTTGATTTTGTAATTGATATTAAACTAGGATTTGAGCCTATATCAAAAGCACCCTACCATATGACAACTACGGAGTTAATGGAATTGAAAGCACAATTACAAGAATTGTTGGAAAATGGTTTGATCAGACCCAGTGTTTCGCCTTGGGGTGCTCTGGTTATTTTTTTCAAGAAGAAGGATGGAACCCTTCAGTTATGCATAGATTATCGTATGCTTAATAAAGCAACGGCAAAGAACAAATATCCTTTTCCAAATATTGATGATCATTTTTATCAGATGCGTGGAGCGAGCTGCTATATTTTCAAAGATTGATTTGCGATTAGGATATCATCAAATAAGACTGAAAGATGAGGATATTCATAAGACAACTTTTAGAACTAGATATGGACACTATGAGTTCACAGTGTTGCCATTTGGTTGGATGAATGCATCTACTGCATTCATGAATCTCATGAATAGTGTATTCATAGATTGTTTGGGCAAGTTTGTTCTAGTCTTTTTGGATGATATACTCATTTACTCTAAGAATGAAGAAGAACATCAACAACATTTGCAAATAGTTCTGCAATAGCTAAGAGAACATAAGTTATATGGAAAACTATCTAAGTGTACATTCTTCCAGAAGGAGATCCAATATCTTGGGCATATTATTTCTGTTGATGGAATATCTGTTGATCCTGCAAAAATCACAGCTATTCTGGATTGGCCTGTACCCACAAATGTGCATGAGGTGCATAGTTTCACAGGCCTGACTGGCTATTATATAGGAAGTTTGTTTTAAATTTCTCCAGTATTGCTAGTCCAATAAATTTCCTACAGAGGAAAGGAAAGAGATTTGAATGGACAGACAAATGTCAGGATGCATTTGATCTCTTAAAGGAAAAGTTAACTTTAGCTCCAATCTTGAAAGTTCCTGACCCCAAAGAATAATTTGAGGTGATTACAGATGCCTTAGGAGAAGGATTATGAGGAGTACTTATGCAAGATGGGAGAGTTATAGCATATGAGTCAAGGAAATTGAAAACCTATGAGAAAAATTATGCACCGCATGATTTGGAACCGATAGCAGTAACTCATGCCTTGCAAATGTGGAGACACTATTTGTTGGGGAAAACTTTTGTACTTAAGTCAGACCATCAAAGTCTTAGGTATATTTTCTCTCAACCACATCTGAATGCTTGACAAAGGAGATGGTTAGAATTGATATCTAACTATGACTTTGAGATAAACTACATCAAGGGAAAAGAGAATAGAGTAGCTGATGCTTTGAGTCATAGAAGACATATAGCTTCTATTGTTTCTATTTGTGAAAATTTCAAGGATTTGGTGTTACAAAATTTGTTTGGTGATGAGTATAATGAGAAGGTTAAGCAGGCTCTAGAAGATAATCCTAGAGATCCAATATATGATGGGTTTCTGGTCGAGTCATGTAGACACCCAAAATTGACTCATTATCATTACCATTCAAATATCGCATTACCCATCATCTGCATTTGTCTAACACACTTGAGCAATATCCCTAACACATTTATTTCTTCTATTAATTAAATAAATTTATATTTATTTAATTAATTCATTAGCTATTTTTTCTAATCTATAGTTAAACAATCTTTAATTATTTAATTATCTTCATTCTATCTATTTTTAATTAAATAAATTTTATTTATTTAATTAAAGATTCCTTTCATAAACCCACTTTCCAATTAATTAAATAAATTTTATTTATTTAATTAATTTATCTTATCATTTATCTCATGAGCCAACATGTGTGCCTCTTTCATTTAAGAAAGATAAGTGGTACTACATCTTTTTATTTAATATTTTTCACATGTAGTACTTTTTATGTACACAAGCACACATGAGCCCTATCTTCTCTCCACTTACATCATCTACACATTCATCTATGTCTATCCTTTAATCTTAGCCATTCACATAGCCATTGAATCTCCACCATTGATTGATTTTGGTTGAGTTCTATATAAACACCCTCTCATTCCATATTACATCTGTCCAACATTTATAGCTTCTACATTATCATCTTGAGAATATTGAGCACTTGAGCATCCATAGCATCCATTGAGCTTTTATCATTATCATCCATCCATCATGACAACTTTTATCTTCATAATTGTTCATTATTGAAGAAGCAATCCACATCATAAATAAGGAATCACACAATTTAGGTGATATTGTGCTTGAATTGCATTACTTTTGGTTTCATTTAGATTAGATTCTTTGATGATGGTAGGGTTAGGTTTTCATGGCTATGCTTGATCTTATTAACCTGATTTTTTACCTATCACATTTTGGCACGCCCGGTGGGACTCATGTCCTTGATTAACTTTGTTGTTTGAAGTTGTTTTTATGAAGATCAGATTTTTCGAGCGCTTACAGCAAGTTCCAGTCGCTTTTGAGAAAAAACCGTCGCTGTCTGAATACCTTTGTTGCTTCTAGGCTAAAATTTACTGCTTGTAGCATTTTTTGGATCGCTTTTATACTAACAATGGTCACTTTGTGTTTATTCTACATCACTTTTATATGAACAGTGGTCGCTTTTGCATTTAATTAAATCACTTTTGATCCTACAGTGATCGCTTTTAGCTAACCGCGTCGTTTATTGCAGAATTAGGGTTTTTCTTGCATACTGTTTCTTTTGTAGATCCAGGTCACTTATGAGCCATAACCAGCCGCTTCCCACTTTTTGTATCACTTATAAGCTTTAACAATTCATATATGGCACTCTCGGCATCACTTATGCTATGTAAGATTTTGTTGGTGACGGAATATGGATCACTTTTGACTGACAGTTGATCACCTCTGGTAAACTGTGTCACTTTCAGTCAGTATCATTTGCAGTTTGTTTTTCTTGGCTACTAATTTAGTATTTGTGTAGCATCTTATCGATTGTCCAAGAAAAGGAGGTTATTAAACTACTAACATATCTGTTATAGCTTCGATCGGTTGAAGACTTGTGGTTTTTCACTAAATTAAGAACATTTGGGTTTGGTGCTTAAAATGAATCATTGCTTACTCCGTGCTTGATTTATCTTTTTTTATTGCTTGCATGTGATTGATTGTAACCCAAATTTAATAACAAAAGTATCCTCTCCCCTTGCCTATCAAATGGATCTTGGGTGTATGAGAACTTATTATTATATTTAGAGGGCTTGCCTTCCCGGTGTGAGAAGGGATATAACCCAAGCGGTAACGGGCTAAAGCCAAGTCCTTTTGAACTGCTATATAAGAAAAGTGTTTGTGTCGAAAGCCACAAACAACAGGTGTTGTGTTATACCGACAGCCAACCTCTCCCAAAACCCTCCAAGGCATAAGCCTTGAAGGATGGCAGACTCCATAACGGAGAGTAGCGTTGCCGCACGTATAGCCACCTGAACGGATGCCCTTATTAGCAACTTTGTGTAGTAGCCAAAAACCCTCTATTTGTTGACACAAAAGGTGGGACCTTTGAAGCCACCCCGATTCGCGTGATTTTTAGAAGAGATAGCATGGACAATCCTAAGGTTTGGTGAGGGACAGGCCTTATAGGAAACCTAGATCTTGGTATGCGTGAGAAGTGTGTGCCGTGGAGGGGAGCTGGTACTACTAAGATCTTGAAGCTATCCGCTTTAAATAAGCATGGCCAGGGGATTCAACAAATACAATCCCTTCCTAGCCTAGGTTGTACAAGTTTGTGATTGTTGTGAGTGTGATTAACTGTAATTATTGTTTTCTTGTCAAAAATCACAAATCAAACATCTTTCCTGACAGACACAGTCACTTTTAAGCCTAAACTGCCCGCATACAGACAACAGAATCGCTTTTAAACTATAGTTAAGTAATTTTTGCCTAAACCAAATCACTTTCAAACTGCAGTTAACCACTTTTTGCCTAAACAGAGTCATTTTAAACAACAGTCAACCACTTTCTGTTTAAATCAGTTTGCCTTTAAACAACAGTCTGTCACCCTTGGCCTAACCTGCGTCACTTCCAATCAGCAGTAAATCGCTTTTGAGCCAATAGTTATCACCTGTGAAAAATCAGATGCCTCTGGTTAACACTGTAACTCACTATCAGAACCTGAACCAGTCTGCATTCTAGCTATTACCAGTCGCCTTTGGCCTTTTTTGAGTCGCATATGAGCTATCACTTGTCGCCTGTGGTCTAATACCAACAAATCTTAGTGACTCAGTCGAATTAGCCACAAATCCAGCCTACTTAGCTTTAGCATTAGCTTTCAGACCTATCTCTGATCATTAGCAGATACTTGAACTTTGTCTCCTATTTTGAGCTTACCAACCAATCGCATTTCATGAGCTTTTCATCTTTTTGAGATCCCAAACCAGCAAACCAAACATCAAACCAATCATTTTGATCCACCAGCAAAACATTAGTTTCAGCTTCAGCAAATAGAAGAAACATAGAAACCTTTAGCAAACAACTTTTCCCTTGAGTGTGTGAGCTATTCTCTAGGGAAAACCAGCCAACAACAAATCAACCAAGCAAATCAAAAAACTAAACAAATTAGCAACCAAGTAAAACAACAAAGTAAGCAAGCAACCAACTAGTAAACTATCACCTTTCTTTTGGGTCTCAAAACTTTGATAAGCTAAACTTCAGTTTTCAACATCAACATCATGCCTCAAACTAGGAGTCAATATAGAGCTGAAATGGAAGCTAAATTGCAAGTTGACATGGGAACTAAGATGCAACAATCTAGATCAACACCCCTTAAAGACGCAACTCAATTCACGACTGGTATGCCTCCTCATATGTTTACGCATCTGGGCATACCATTGGAGAGTGATCTTTACAACAAGTGCAACCTCAAACATTTTTTGAGACTTTTGAAGAACAATCCCAAGAAGACTTATCAGAATTTCAGGATACCCATGTGTGGGATCAAGTTGAGAGACTTGTTTTATCTGAGCCTAATCACTACTTCTTGCAACTTGCTCGCATGGGCGCTAAATTACCAAGAGCTTTTGACATATCCGCTATTCGAGAGCATGATCCAAACACTCCCGCTGTTGTTGCAAAGGGACCATCCACTATAGTTACACCATCCCTTACCATATCACAAGCTCTTTCTTCCACCACATCTCTTTCATTGCCTATTGTTACTTCATTTGATCCACCACACTCGAAGCACACTCTAGAACCTTTGATAATACCAACCAATGTGCTCCCTCTCATGTCACAAAATCTGAACATTCCACCTTTCCATGTTCCTCAACATACACCTTCTACCGTGATTGTTTCCATGCCTCAAGTAACACAAGCTATCCATGTGGCCCAATCACAAATGCTCCAAACATCACAAGCTATCCCCATATCCCATAGTGTGGAAGCCTCCCAAACTATCCCAACAATGCCAATAGTCCAAGCTTCACGACCATCACAACCTACCATATCCCATATGAATGCCATATCTCATATACCAACTGCTAATATGCTTTCCACCATCTCCACTAATCCCTCCATTACACCATATAATCCCAATGTTAGTCTTATTGATATGAGTGACCCTCCTATCGTTTCTCAAACTAATCCTAGCTCTACGGTCACTTATGTTGAGCAACTTACATCCATTCCGTCATATTCTTCCAATCCTTCACACACCATCAATCCATCTTATGCTACCCAAGGCTTGCCTATTATTGCCCAACACATGACACATCTTAATCCTCATGTTGTCCAAAATACAAACCCAAGTATCCATCCTTCTTTTGCAGCTACCAATCCTTCCATCACTTACCATGTCACAACTCCCACTCCAACTTCCCAACCATCAACTAATGTCAATTCATCTTCCACTTCGCATGTGATGCAAAATCTTGGTGCCCATTCATCACAATATACCCAACCACCGCTTGTGCCTCAAGGACAGCAATCCTCAACCACATATGTGTCACATCCCAATCCTTTGATATACATTGTGAGAATGCAACCTCAACAAATGGTCATGGCTTCATATATCCCACAACAGTAACCGCAATATACATCATACCATGTTTCACCCCCTTTGTAACAATAGCTGTTATCTTCAGCGGATGTTCAACAAATGATTAACCAAGCGGTAGGACAAGGCAAGAAGACATTTTCTCTAGAAAACATATGCGCTTATCCATTTGACAAGTCTCTTCGTATGACACCTTTTCTGCCACATTTTGAAATTCCACAATTTGACAAGTACAAAGGAAAAGGGAATCTGGAAGACCATCTTAGAGAATTCTTTGTGGCATGTCTCAATGTTGCTTATGATGATACATATCTTTTGAGACTATTTCCTCGAAGCTTAGCAGGACAAGCTCTTGAATGGTTCTCCCATTTACCTCCGGGAATTAAGTCTTTTTTGGAGTTAGCCAATAAGTTTCGATCACACTTTGCTTTTAACATTGACCATGAGGTAAACATGAATGATCTTGTCAACAATAAACAATGCAATGGTGAAGCCTTTTCTTCATTCACTCAACGATGGCGTAATATGGTTAGCAAACTATCATGGGAAATACCTGAGAAACAACAACTTGATATCTTTGTTAAAAATCTTCATCCCGAGTTGTCATTCCAATTACAATTGCAAAGTGCTAGCACCTTTGATGAACTTGTTTCCAAAGGAACCATCATTGAACAAGCCTTAATTGTTAAAGGAACTATCAAGATCTTTTGCGATAACAAAGACTATCCTCAAAAATCCAACGATAAGTCTCTCTTTTGGAACAGAAATAAGAATGTTGTCAACGATGGTGTTGTAGACACAAAGAACATACAAACTATGAAATCTCCCATCAACATTCAAGCTACTTCTACAACAACACAACCTTTTCAACAAATGTGACAATGACAAACTTCCAATCCGTGTCGACAATTTACACCATTAGCGGAACTTATGGAAGTTATCTTTCGAAAGCTTCTCCAAGCGGGCGATATTATCTTACCGGATGCACCACCCAATGGTGAACCGCTCTTCAAAGCTCCTTGGTACAAAGAAAATGAGTATTGCGATTTCCATAGAGTTAAAGGACACAAAACAAATGGTTGTATGCGCTTAAAACGTGTCATCCAAGATTGCATCGATCAAGGTTTAATCAAAATTACTCCAACAACTCAACCTACACAACAATCAACATCGAACTATGATCTAGAGGCTTTCAAGAATCCACTACCATCTCATGACAAAACAAGTAACCCTCATGCTGGGAATACCATTCAGTACAACTATGAATCATCTACTATTTGCCGCATTGACCATGGTCACATTTCTGCCATTACTATCCAAGGTAAAGCACCTGATTGCACTGTAACCACTCGAAGAGGTCGAGTCACCATTCAAGGAGCACCTGTTCATCCTCCTCGACCATTCTCTAACTATAATATCTTAGATCACCTTGGTAAAACACCCACGCACATATCCATTCTTGAGTTTCTTTGCATATCCCTTGCTCACAAAGCTATCCTTGACAAAGCCTTACAAGAATCTTCGGTGCCCAATGATATTGATATCACACAATTCCAATCTATGGTCTCTAGCATTGCAGCCCCTTGTCATTTAACCTTTTCTAACAAAGATCTTCCGCCCTCCATTCATCCTTTACACAACGAAGCCCTCCACATTGAAGTGTTTGTTAAACAACATCAAAAGAATCTTGGTAGATGGTGGAGCTGGTCTTAATATATGTTCTTTAAAATTAATCAAACAACTGGGATATTCTGAGAAAGATGTTGACACCTCTAAGGTTACTACTATCAGAGCATATGATGATGCCGAGTGAGACACTGAAGGGATTGTTTTCTTGCCTATCCAAGTTGGGCCGGTTACCACAGAAACCTGTTGTCAAGTTCTTGATATTGACCTTCCCTATAACATCATCTTTGGTCGTCCATGGATACATACCCTCAAGGCAGTTCCTTCCACATACCATCATTGTCTTAAATTTCCACACAACAGTGTTAAGTTACTATCCAAGCTGATCCCAATCCATTTAAATTTTGTCGTGCCTTTCAAGATAAATATCAAAGTCCAAACCACGTTCCTATCAACACCAAGGCATTTCCGTCTTCATCCTACGTAGATCCATCCAACCTACTCAAGACCTCATCTAGAAAAACCCCTTCCAATCTCTGTATCAAGTACACCGAACATGGCCCTGGTGAATACACACTGCAAGACTCTTGTTGTGTTGGTACCCTTCCATTATCTCCTAAATCCTATGGTAAACCTTCTACATCCAAACCAACTTCAGTCCCTGCTGTCATCAAAGCTCCACCCATAGTATTCATTAAAGGCAGATTCCTGTTTATGAAGACATTGATGATATAAACTCTTGGATATTCTTCGATGAAAATGATCAACTCCAACTGGAAGTAGAGAGATACAACAATGGGTTTTGCATCATAAAGAACATGGGCTATAAAGGACATGGTGGATTGGGATCACAGGAACAAGGACCTATCAAACCTATTATTGTGTCTAAGAAGTTTCATAAGCAAGGCCTTGGTTATCAGCCGGAGGTACCGCGACTCAAAGACATTAAGTGTATTTCCAATATTGACGCTAGACCTTCCTCGGCAGGAGAGACTTCTAATTTTGATACTATCGATGACTCACCCCTTCATATTACCAACCTTTTCCAAGAACACTCCATCTTCATGATTTCCGTAGCCTCCTGTAGCCACAATCATTCCTCCATTACCCTTTCACTCGTATATCTTGACCTCGTCGATTGGGACCAACAGGGGCACCGATGTTAGATACATTTGAAAATGATGAAGCTATTGAAAAATTTATGGGCTTACAACAAGGTATTCCATTGGGTGATCACAAAGCAGGTTTCATGATGGACCTACCTAAACTAGCATATTTTGACGGAAGTATCAAATCCTTCAGTCGCAAAAGTAAAATAAACAAAATCAAACAAAATAGGTCATTAGGTGAAAACTGAAAGGCGCCTCTTGACCATGAAAAAGTAAAAATAAAGGATGTATCCAAAGGTGAGAACCTCTCCGAGGCACCTGAGGATGGGGGATTTGATCTTCCTATTGCCACTGATTATCATGAGAAATCAACAGTGCTAGTTGAACAATCACAAGACATGAACTTGGGTATAGAGAAGAATCTAAAGATCACTTTTTTGGCAGCATCACTATCAGAGCAAGAAAGAAGAAACTTCACAACATTTTTTATGAAAAGAGCTATAAATTTTGCATGGACTTATGCTGACATGCCGGTTCTAGATCCATCACTTGTGGTACATCATCTAGCAGTATCTCCTAATGCAAAACCTGTCAAACAAAAATTGCGCAAAATGCATCCACAGGTAGCTTTATTGGTCAAGGCAGAGATTCAGAAACTGTTAGAAGCAAAGTTCATAAAGCCTATTGATTATCCAGAATGTGTTTAAATTTAGTACTTATAGCAAAACCTGATGGACGAGTTCGCTATTGCACAGACTTTAGAGATCTTAATAAAGCATGTCCTAAGGATAACTTTCCACTACCAAGCATAAACAACATTGTAGATCTTACAACCGGACATGAAATGCTATATTTGATGGATGGATTTTTAGGGTATAATCAAATTAGAATAGCAGAGGAATGACAAGGTGTCATTGTACCTCATCATTTAATCTATTTTTAGATGTCAAAAATCCAAGGGCTGTGTCCTCGGTTGTCTGCAACTAGGGATTCTACAGTTACCAGTTTCTAGCTAATCTTAACAGCTTCTACAAATTCAAAAGATTAATCTATCTACTTGCTGAATGAATCTAATGAGTGCTGAAAAACAAAATAAAATAGGAAATTTACTCAAAGCAATCTTAAAAATAGTAACATGCATCTATCTATTAAAAGTAGTAAATACTTTCATAATAAAAAGCTGAAGCACAGTGGTATTAGCCTCCTGCCTTAGTGTTGAGAGTGGGCCCTTGCTCCATACCCTTGGGGCTGAAGGCTATAGTAAGAAATCAGCACAGAAGAAGATCACAACTAGATCCAATCTAATTCATTCACTCTGCATTCATGAAAATATTGCTAACACAAAACTGAGATTTTTTGAGAATCAGAATAATTCAATCATTGTATTTCTTCTGCTGTTTCTACAAGTATATATTAAAGTGAGTGCTAACTTAACACTTATCTTATCTAGATCAATTCTTCTATGAGATGACATCCATCTCTTTATTACACTAGCTGTTTTAACTATGAAAGAAAATCATGCAAATAAAAGTAGACTTGAGTGGAATAGAAGTCCACTCAGAAGTCTAAGTTTGAGTCTTAATACATTTGGGCATCGAGGCCTGAAAATAAGGATATTGAATCAGTTCCATCGTAACTCATGTAAAAACTTTGAAAAGATAAAACTCCAGTAGTTTAACTAAAGATGACCCTTCACCACTCAGGTGATGATTTGAGTGAAATGAGGGGTATTATGATCACTGCTGAGAGTGTCTGGTTGGCAGCTTATGCTGGAAATATGCCCTGCTCTCAGGAGGCACCAGAGATAACCGTTCCTGTCTGCAGCTCCAGAGAGTCTTTCCTCATTCTTCAAAACTTCAGGTGGCATGGTCCTCTGGTATTGTCTCCGGAGATCATTGAAAACTATCTTCGGAGATGCACAAAATTGTTGTTCCTAGCATCTACACTTGTTGATTCAAAAAGAGAGAAGTTTCTGCATTTTTCCATCAATTCCATGCACATTAATCACTCAATCAGAAATTATAATCTTAATTAATCTATCTCAATTAATCATTAAATAGAACGATCCTGCTAGCTTATTTGGGTGCGAACATTAGGAAAGATGGACTCAAGAAGGAGAAAAATAGAGGCAAAAGATGTATTTCATGAGTGCAACTTGGCACTCATCATCCCCCCATACCTAAGGTTTGGCAGGTCCTCCTGCATCTCACATCTTGGATTTATTTTGGTGAAGCAGCTTGTCAGTCAGGCTATAATCCTATGCATAGGTGGTCTCGGTTGTGCGGTTGATATTACCATTGCCTCTGTATTCATCAACCTGCTTCATCCAGTTCTGCAACTTCTCATCTTCTATCTGTTCAGCCCAGACAAGGAGTGGTTCAATTATTAGAGGGGGCCTGAACCATCCACCTATCCATTCCTACTTATGTTTATCCATCAGTTTGGATATCAACTTTGCCTTTCTCATGAATAATCTCAAGTTTGCAGGGGTGACCACCTCTCTCAGTTTCTGCTCCGGGGTCAAAATATTCCATCTCTTCTTTGCTACAACAAGTACTGGATTTGCTAAATTTATCATAAAAAGACCAAAATCGATGGAGCATTCCTACAAACTTTTTAGGTATAATGGCAAAATTTTGTTCTTATTATCGGGATGATAGATAAGGGACCTAAATTGAATCATGAAAGCATTAGGATTGGGACATTCCTTCCTGATGAAGAGATCTATTTTTAAATCTTTCTAAAGATGATCTTCCATCCTTTCATTCCAGATTTGGTGATTCCTCATTAGGGACATAAATGCCTTAAGCTGACATTCCCCCACAAAATGATTAAGAATGAAGGGTATATCATTAACATAGAACCCATGCAGGTATAATTCACATAGGAAGTTCTTGTCCTCATCATTACTCCTTGTGTATGCTGTCATGAATCCTTCTGTTGTCTCAGTATCCTCAACTAGGTCAGATAGGACCAAAGAGAGTTTCCTTTGTAGTACCCTTTCCTATAAGAATAAATAATAGCTGGCACTTGGAGGTCTGCAGGACAGAATTTCTGAAGAAAGGGAGGCCATTTCAATGATTTTGCCTTCCAAAGTTGCTATTCTTTCTGTTTTGGCAGTGACTGCCCTTTGTATTTGCAACATAGGCTTGGAAGCCTCATATTCTCTACACCTCTTCTCCCAATGGAACAGGGCTTTGGGAATGTCAATGGGGATTTTACCCACATAGGCATCTGTTTGTATTTCTTACTCATTGGTTGCCCTTGGGCTAGCCAATTCTTGAATATATTCCTCCTGGTCATCTAGTCTGTTATTGGCCCAAGTTAACTGTCTATCCTAGCTTTGTACTTTCTCAATTAGTGCTGCCATTATTGTGAGGCTATTGTCTCTAGCCATGGTAAGCTCAGAAACACTCTGTGCTACCTCTTTCTCTTTTTCTTCCACCAGTTTGGCTGCCTCAATTTTCTGTGCCTCCAACTCTGCCTCTTTCTCAATTCTTCAGGCCTCTAATTATGCCTCTTTCTCCTGGATGATCTTATCTTTGCTTTGGAGTTCTATTTGGAGATTTGCAATGGTTTGTTTTTGTTCCATTTCCACCTCTACTCTGACCTTCTTGAGGTTAGTAATAATCAAATTCTTTCCCCAGAGCAGTCTCTTTAAATTTTCAATTTCTTCCATCAATTGCTGTTCTTTTGAAATTTCTACATCCTCTTAATCAAAGGGATGAGAGAAGGTTTCTACCTTTGCTTCTGTTTCTGTGGCTGCTGGCTGATCATCAAGGTTTCCCATGGCCATCTGCCCTGCTTTGACCACTGTATCCATTTGCCCTATTTCTTCTTCTTCAGACTGCCTATACTGAGGATCCTCTTGGGGTTCCTCTGCTTGTGCTGGCACCGATGAAGGCCCAGCCTTATCCTCACATGTTCTCAATTCCAGGAGTACCTCAGCGAGCAGGGCAGTATCTTTTTTAGCCTATGAGAGCTGTCTCTTCCTTTTGCTTCTCCAAAGCAAAGGTGGGGCAGGTGCCTCCGGAGCAGGTCTCTCTTCCTTAGAATATGAGGAAATAGTAAAAGTTTGTATGTTTTCTATCTCTGGAGCACATGGTGGTTCTGAAATTGGGCTTGACTCCAGATGAACAGATGGTGTTGGAGAAATTTCTCTTTGTTTCCTCTTCCTGACCAGAGGGATCTCATCTAAATCATGAGATGGTTCTACAGCCCACCAAGTTTCCTCTATTCTCTGTCCTGACCTTCTCTCTATTAATTCTTTAGGGAAAGATTTCTCAGTTAGTGTCATCTTTCTCCTAACTGATCGAGTCATATATAGGGTTTGTTTAGGAGCAGGTTCTACAATTTCTTTGCCTTTCTTCTTTTTGTCAGGAATAGGGGCTGCAGATGAAGTTGCCTCCTGTGAGGGCTTCTGTCCTCTATGAATAGCTGTGGAGGAGGTTGAAGGCTCAGTTTCCTCATCTTGGTGAGTAGGAGAACTTTCACCTCCTGGTTGTTCCATCTCTAGTTCTCTGACCTAGGGACTCTGCTCAAGAAAGTGTTTCCATAATTCCTCCCCATTGTCCTGAGATAGGGAGTGGTGCTTAACTACTAGAAAGATGAGACCATGATGTTTCATGGGTCCCTTATTCTACTGATATTTCTTTGTAGTTGCCCTAATGGCAGAATATAGGAAATTAGGAATATTTATGCTATATTCAGGGTGTCTATCTCCATGTCTTAGAAAAATTGGCATTTTCATGATTGGCCCTAAAACTAGAGAGAATTGACCATCACAAGTAAAGTAATTCATTAACCAGGTGGCAACAGATGTCTAAGGGTTTGGGAGTGTGGATCTCAAAATTCCTTTGACTTCATTTTTATTCGAATGTAATTGAATAGCAGGTTCACCATGAACAAAGAAATTTTTAATCAAATTAGTGTATAAGGTTTTCAATTGGTAAAACCTCTCACCTTGTTCGGGAAGTCTAGAAATGTGGCTTATAGTGGCTGAGGAGAAATTGATTTGGACTCCTTTGATAGTTGTCTGGTTGTCCCTTAAATTTATGAGGAATTCATCCACATCTTCCTGAAACCCTTCAAATTTTTCTAGGAATTCTAACCATCCTGCAACTCTTAGAATGTTTGCTGCAGCTGCATCCCGCAGAATACCTGCAGTACTTTCTGGCTCAGACTTCTTCTTGACTCCCATTGCTAAATTGATTCCTCCTTCTGTGCTTATTCCTCACCTCCTCAATCTGCAGTCTATCCTTTCCTCCTATCTTAGTAGGCTCCGGAGGATTGTTCAATTGCTCTGTTCTTCAGGGTACTTTAGAGGTTCGAATGAGGAGTGTTTTGTTTTTCAGCTTAGGCTTATGCAGATTAGTTAGAGTACCAAGGCAGTCATAAATGTGACAGAATGATAGGACACTCTGGAGGCAAGGTGGCAGTACAACACATATGGCAACATGTGTGAATTTAGGAAAGAAGATGATGGCAGGAGGATGTGGCATAGTGGCGGCACCCAAAAATAGAAAGACAAGACAGTTGCTAATAATGATTAATTAAAGATAGAATTACCTGGATCAGTTTTAATGATGAGGGCGATGTACATGACATAGATGCTGCATCATTGCTGGAGGTTGCATGCATCATGGCACATGAACAGCTTTTGGTGGCTGGAGATGACGTCCACTACTCCACTAGCACGCGACCTGCAATCATTGCGCTGAGTGGTTCAAGAATCCACGTTCCTTGGGTGATGTCAACACCGGCTTTTTGAATACCCCTTTAAATTATATTCATGCCAATTAAATTTATTCTTTTGTGATAAAGTAGAGGATGAGTCATGATGACCTCATCATGTGATGTGTCTACTTTACTGTCTGGAGAGGTGGGTCCCCTCCCCTATTATTGAAATTAATTCCTTTATTGACAGAGCACCGGAGGTGCTCTTAGTTACAGAGCGCCAGAGGTGCTCCTAGTTGGAGAAGTGTCGGAGGTGCTCCTGGTTTGAGAAGCGCCGGAGGTGCATCTAGGTTGAGAAGTGCTTGATCATCTCTGGAGCTCAATTGTGTTCAACTGTCTTGAAGAAGGGAACTACCATTTACTGGTTTTCAACTCCCTTGGTTGAGAAAGATAGCCATTTGCTGGTTTTCCATCTTTCTCCATTTTTTTTTCTTCTTTTTTTTAAAAGGCCACCATTTGCTGGTTTTCAACCTTCCCTTTTTTTTTTTTTTTTAAGAAGGCAACCATTTGCTGGTTTTCAACCTCTTTTTTTTTTTGAATCAATCCAACACTGTGACAGAGGAGGTATCCCCTGTATCAAAACACAAATCATCAAGAAACTCCTCTTTAGTAGATGGTCTTTTGTAGAGCCTGATTCGGTGACCATTTACTAGAAATGTGTCTGTGCTTCCATCAATAGGTTGCAATGATACAGTTCTATTTTCAAACACTTCCTTTATTTGATAAGGACCCATCCAGTGTGTTTGCAATTTCCCTTTGAACTCCTTAAATTTAGAATCATAAAGAAGAACCTAATCACCTTGTTGAAATGTCCTCCTCTTGATGTGTTGGTCATGCCATTGCTTCCTCTGGTACTGAACCAGTTCTGTTTGCTGAATGGCTTCTGTCCAAATTTCATCCAACTCATTGAGCTGAAGAATTATGTTCTGCTGAGTTATAGACAATGGCAGACCAACATCCAATACAGTTTTAAGTGTCTGGAGTTCAAATTCTATAGACAATATAGGCTTTTTCCCATAAACCAATTCATATGGTGAGAACTTTGTTGTGGACTTCCAAGTGGTATTGTAAGCCCAAACTGCTTCAGGTAATCTGCTAGCCCAATCTTTTATGTTCATTGCTACTGTCCTTGTCAGAATATTTTCAAGTTCCCTATTAGTTACTTCTACCTGTCCATTTACTTGAGGATGGTAAGGTGAAGATTTCCTGTACTTGACTTGATATAAATCTGTGAATGCCTTGATTACCTGTGAAGTAAACTGAGGTCCTCTATCTAAAACTATTGATCTTGGGGCTCCAAATCTTAAGAAAATCTTATTGTAAAGGAAATCTGCAACTTTCTCTTCTCTTGCAAACTGTAATGCTTGAACCTCAGCCCACTTAGTAACATAGTCTATGCATACTAGAATGTATTCCTTACCTGATGATGGTGGTGAAATTGGTCCCACAAAGTCTAGACCCCATTGCTCAAATGGTTCCATCATGACTTGAGGATGTAGTAACATCTCCTGGGTAAAGGTTGCATGTCCCATCCTTTGGCACTGGTCACAATGCTACACATACTTCTTTGTATCTTTATGAAGAGAGGGCCAGTAGTAACTAGCTCTGAGGATCTTGTGAACTATCCTGTGGAAGGAGTAATGGCCACCAGATGGTTCATCATGACATGCTCTCAACACATCAAAAATCTCATTAGCTTTTAAACACCTGTGTAGAATGAAATCAGGACCACATTTAAATAGTAAACCATTCAATCATTTGTAAGATAAAATTTCTTTAACCAAACGTTTTCTTTGTTTTGAAGTAAAATGGGATGGATACAAGCCTGTAGCTAAAAGATTAGCTATGTCAGCAAACCAAGGTGCAGTAGAGGATATAGCAAAAAGATGTTCATCTGGGAACTTGTCTTCCATTGGTTGGTTCTCTCCTCCTGTATGCAATCTTGACAGAAAATTAGCAACTAAATTAAACTTTCCTGGATTATCAACTATGGTACTATCAAATTCCTGCAATAGCAATAACCACCTGATGATCCTTGCACCCACTACTGGTTTATTCATTAGGCACTTGATGGTTGCATGATCAGTGTGTACAAATATTTTATATCCAGTGATATAATGCTTGAATTTGTTTATAGCATAGATGACTGCCAAGAATTCTTTTTCAGTTGTTGTGTAGTTTCTTTCTGCAGAGGTAAGGTTTTTGCTGATGTAATAAATGGCATGCATACTTTCTCCTTCCTCCTTTTGTCCTAAAACTGCCCCAATGGACTCATTTGAAGCATCAGTCTATATGTGAAATGACAAAGTCCAATTTGGTCCTCTTAAAGTTGGTGTGACAATAAGCTTCTCTTTCAAGGTTTCAAATGTTGATTGACATTCTTCTGTCCATCGAAATTCTATGTCTTTGTTAAGCAGGGTAAACAGCGGGGCAGCTATTCTGCTGAAATTTTCTATGAACCTCCTATAGTAGCCTGCATGACCCAGAAAACTTCTAACATCTGTCTGATTTTTGGATGAAGGCAACTGTGTGATCACCTCTATCTTGTTTTGATCCACTTTGATCCCTTTCTCTAAAATATGGTGTCCCAAAACAATTCCTTCCTCCACCATCATGAAGCACTTTTCATGGCTAAGGGATAATTTATTTCTCTCATAGCATTTTAGTACTTTCTCAAGGTTTGTGAGAGCTTCCTCAAAATTATCCCCATACACAGTAAAGTCATCCATATAGACCTCCATGCATTCATTAGCTAGTTCAGCAAAAACAGCTAAAACAAGTCTCTGAAATGTAGCTGGGGCATTGCATAACCCAAAGGGAAGAACTTTGTAAGCAAAGGTTCCCCAAGAGCATGTGAAGGTGGTTTTGTCCTGGTCTTCAAGTGCTACCTGAATTTGATTATACCCACTGAATCCATCTAGAAAAGAAAAATACTTTCTCCCAGCAAGGTTGTCCAGAACTTGGTCAATGAATGGTAAGGAAAAGTAGTCCTTTTTTGTGGCCTTGTTGAGTTCTCTATAATCAATACACACCCTCCATTTCCCATTCTTTGGGCACTATGACAAGGGGTGAGATCCATTGACTGTCTGAGATTGGATATATGAACCCTGCTTGAAGTAATTTTTCTATTTCAGTTTTGACAATGTCCTTTAAAGCAGGATTCAATCTTCTCTGGGGTTGTCTGACAGGTTTAATATCCTCAGTGTATATATGATGGGTACAAATCTCAGGAGGTATGCCTTTCATATCTTGGTATTTCCAAGCAAAAGATGCTGAATGGGAAATCAGAAGTTGGATGAGTTTTTCTTCCTGATTGGCTATTAATTGAGTATTGATATTAAGTGTTTTCCCTGGTAGAATCATGACTTGTTTTGTGATTTGATCCATAGATGTAGTTAATCCATACATTGGAGTCATGGTATTGAGAGGACAAGAATGTGGAAGCAACATGTAGAAAGTGGCTAAGTCTCTATAAATGGTTTCCCCACAAGGAATGATGTTGGCGAGAGTACAATGAGAAGAAGTAAGAAGTTCTCTCTTAGAATCTTGGGTGAGTTCCATCACATCCTTATTGATTAGGATGTGAGTGAAGTCTTCTATTGTATCATAGTATACTTCTTCTTCTAATTCTCTTAGATGTTCCTTGATGGTTACCATAGCTACTGAGGCACTATTGTCATTGTTCTCTGGCTCATCCACCCATACTCTTTCTGTATAATGTATTGATGGTTTAGCTGGAGGATACAAAGATATTTTCTTTAAATCTATCCCATTAGAAATGACCATATCCCTAGTTTGACAATCAATAGATGCTGCTACTGTAGCTAGCCATGGTCTTCCTAAGATTAGTGGATAAGCATTTCTCTGGTTTCTAGGTTCTAGTATCAGGAAGTCCACTGGAAATTCCCATGAATCTATCACAACTGGTACATCAGTGATTACTCCTTTTGGAACAGCTACTGACTGGTCAGCAAGTTGAAGAATTGTAGTTGTGGATTGGATACCTAATAGAGATAATTTGTCCATTGTGTGGACTGTCATCATATTAATTGTTGCTCCCAAATCAACCAGAACATTTGAAATTTCTACTCTTGAGATGAAAACAGTTATGACAGGGTTTCCAGGGTCTCCATATTTTGGGAGGAGAATTTCTCCTATCAATAGATCTACTACTTTTCCTTCCACCTGTATTGTGGAGGGAAATTTTTTCTTCCTGCCCTGCGTTTTGATACAATGCTGTTTAATTCACTGATTTAGTTTTGGAACATCTCTGATTGCCTGGAGGAGAGGAATTTCAATGTTTAGCTGCTTGATTTCTCGTAAAAGTTCTGATTCCAAGTTGGTTTGGATTTGTTTTTGTAAGATCTTTTTCTGGGGAACATTCTGTTTAAGCCGTTCTGGGTATGGTGCTAGTTTTTCCATCTCCGGAGCATCTCCGGAGCTCTTGTCAGAATTGTGTTCAGGAACATTCTCCGGAGTCAGTCTTTTAGGAGTAACTCTGGAGTTGTCCAAGGATGATTCTTTTAGCACTTTTTCATTAGTAATCTCCTCCGGGGGTTGAGTAGATGAATTTTCAGGTTCCTCATCATTGGTTACTTCAACTATAGTTGGAGGGGATGGTCTTGGGAATGTTTTCCCAGAATGCAACTAGAGATTATTTGAATATATAGCATTAGTTCCAGCCAGATTTTCTTGCTCTGTTATGTAAATAGCTGCTTCCTATTTATTCCATGGGTTTGGTATAGGCTGAGCTGGTAAAGGTGGTTGGCTAATTGGTTCATTTTGTGCTTGACCTTGTGTGTTGGAGGGTCCAGTTAGTAAAGCTTGTTGTTGAGGTTGGAAATGTCTAGGTTGTCCCTGGTATTGTTGATTATATCCCTGTTAAGAACCCCATTGAGGTTGCATGTTTTGTGATCCAAACTTTGGTGGCCACTGTTGATTTCCCCAAGGCTGATTTTGCCAATTTTGGTTTTGCCAATGTTGATTTTGCCAATCCTGCTGTCCCCAAGGAGGATTATTTTGAGGCCCATGCCAAGTTGGATTCCACTGATTATTTCCCCAATTAGAAGGACCCTTGTAAGAAGGCTGGTTCACATACTGATTATAAGGAAAATTTCCAGGTTGTTTTTGTCCCACATAGTTCAATTCCTCTTCTATTACAACATTCTTCTTACTGAATCTTTTCAAGGCTGGAAGTTGACTACATTGATTGGTAGGATGTTCCTTATCACAGATCTGACAAATCTCTGATTTGTCCAAAGGGCATTCTCTCAACAGATGTTTGCTTCTACACCTAGGACAATAGATGGAGAGTGGTTCAGTTGCTCTGTTTTGATTAGTTGTTCTAGTTTTTGCCTGAATCCCATCCAATGTGGTATTTAATTGGACCAAAATATCTTTTTTTAGATTTGCAATCTCCTCCATCAACTGTCCTATTTCATTCTTCCCTTTAAAAGTTTTGGATGACCTCACTCCATCTTGGGTTCTAGAATAGTTCCTGCAGAGTTCTTCTATATCAGGTATTTCCATTTTGTTGATGTTCCCTTTTCCCATTAGGTCTAGTGCCTCTTTTGATTCTTTATCTAATCCTTTTACGAACAAGGTTTTGGCCAAGGAGTGATCTAGTGGGTTACCGTACCTTCTCAAGGTGAAGTTAAACCTATCCACATAGTCCTCTAAGGATTCTTCCTCCCCCTGCCTAATTTTAAACAATTCTTCATTTTTATTACTGGATCTGTAGTAATCTTGGTATTTTTCCAAAAACTTTGTTTCCATCTGATCCCAAGAACAGATAGAATTTTGGGGTAAACCCATAATCTATCTCATCATAGAATCTTTTAGAGTTGAAGGGAACAGTTTGAGTTTTTGGTTATCTGATCCATAATCATAAGTCTGGCAGACTACTTTGAATTCAAACAAGAACTGATCTAGATCCTCAGAAAAAAGTCCTCTAAAATTTGGCAGGTGTGCTGGTGAGATATTCTTCATAGGAGCATTGTCTCCAGTAGCCAAAACAATAGGATATGAGAAGGTTCTTGGAGCCTAATTTTCCTCTTCCCCATGATTATCATTTTCCATGTTTAGTATTGGTTCTTTTCCCCGAGGTTCTAGGAAATTAGGTTCTATTAAAGGGTCTGCTTGAAACTTTTGTTGTAATTCCTGGATATAATTGGCAAGTGGAATATTTGGAGGATCTAAGGGATTATTGTTTTGAGGTGCAGCTTCCAAAGTAGGCTCTATGTTTCTCTCCTCAACAAGATCTTATACCACCCCACTTCTTTCCCCTATGGTTTGTTGTTGGGGTGTCTACTTTATATATCTTCCTTTCAAGTCTCTAGCTCTAACCATATAGATCTATCCTAAAAATTGTTTTAACTCACTTTCCCTAATTAACACAAGAAATCCTCGACAACAGTGCCAAAATGACAAGGTGTCATTATACCTCATCATTTAATCTGTTTTCAGATGTCAAAAATCCAGGCGCTGTGTCCTCGGTTGTCTGCAACTAGGGATTCTACAGCTACCAGTTTCTAGCTAATCTTAACAACTTCTACAAATTGAAAAGATTAATCTATCTACTTGCTGAATGAATCTAATGAATGTTGAAAAATAGAATAAAACAGGAAATTTACTCAAAGCAATCTTAAAAATAGTAACATGCATCTATCTATTAAAAGCAGTAAATACTTTCATAATAAAAAGATGAAGCAATAAAACAATGGTACTAGCCTCCTGCCTTAGTGGTGAGAGTGGGCCCTTGCTCCACACCCTTGGGGCTGAAGGCTATAGTAAGAAATTAGTACATAAAAAGATCACAACTAGATCCGATCCAATTCATTCACTCTGCATTCATGAAAATATTGCTAACACAGAACTGAGATTTTTCGAGAATCAGAATAATTCAATCATTGTATTTCTTCTGCTGTTTCTACAAGTATTTATGAAAGTGAGTGCTAACTTAACACTTATCTTATCTATCAGTTCTTCTATGAGATGACATCCATCTCTTTCTTACACTAGCTGTTTTAACTATGAAAGAAAATCATGCAAATAAAAGTAGACTTGAGTGGAATAGAAGTCCACTCAGAAGTCTAAGTTTGAGTCTTAATACATTTGGGCATTGAGGCCCTGAAAATAAGGATATTGAATTAGTTCCATCGTAACTCGTGCAAAAACTTTGAAAAGATAAAACTCCAGCAGTTTAACTAAAGATGACCCTTCACCACTCAGGTGATGATTTGAGTGAAATGAGGGGTATTATGATCACTGCTGAGAGTGTCTAGTCGGTAGCTTATGCTGGAAATATGCCCTGCTCTTAGGAGGCGTCAGAGATAACTGTTCCTGTCTGCAGCTCCAGAGAGTCTTTCCTCATTCTTCAAAACTTTAGGTGGCATGGTCCTTTGGTATTGTCTTCGGAGATCATTGAAAACTATCTTTGGAGATGCACAAAATTGTTGTTCTTGGCATCTACACCTGTTGATTCAAAAAGAGAGAAGTTTCTACATTTTTCCATCAATACCATGCACATTGGTCACTCAATCAAAAATTATAATCTTAAGTAATCTATCTCAATTAATCATTAAATAGAACAATCTTGCTAGCTTATTTGGGTTCAGACATTAGGAAAGATGGACTCAAGAAGGAGAAAAAGAGAGGGAAAAGATGTATTTCATGAGTGCAACTTGGCACTCATCAAGGAAGATCAAGATAAAACATATTTTATTTGTCCATGGGGCACATACTGCTAGGTTGTAATGCCTTTTGGTCTCAAGAATGCTGGAGCTACTTATTAGCGAGCCATGACAGTTATTTTTCATGACCTTTTTCATACTATCATGGAGGACTATGTTGATGACATCCTGGGAAAATCTAAGACAAGAGAAGGACATCTACAAGTATTAGCACAAATCTTTGATCAATTAAAAAAGTATCAAGTCAGATTGAATCCAAAGAAATATGTATTTGGTGTAACATCTAGAAAACTGTTGGGATACATTGTGTCTCAACGAGGGATAGAAGTGGACCCAGCTAAGGTAAAAGCTATCATGGACATGCCTCTACCAACAAATCTCAAGGAGCTCCGCAGTCTACAAGGAAGGTTACAGTCCATCCGCAGATTTATCTCACAACTAGCAGATAAATGTCATCCTTTTCAGCATCTTCTTCGTAAGGGTGAACTTTTTAAGTGGGATGAAAAATGTCAATAGGCTTTTGATAAAATAAAGGAATATCTGGCAACACCTCCTATGCTTGACCGCCCATTATTTCTCTACATATCATCAACAACAGTAGCATTGGGTGCCCTTTTAGCTCAACATGATGATTTAGGAAAAGAACAAGCCATCTATTACATCAGTAGAAATCTTGTGGAATATGAACTCAATTATTCATCTATGGAAAAAACATGTTTAGCATTAGTGTTTGCTTCCCAAAAGTTGCGACACTATATGTTGAACCAAACAACCAAGCTCATATCTAATGTCGATCCACTAAAATATCTTCTTTCTAAAGCAATTCTCACAGGGAGATTAGAAAAATGGGTCATGATCTTAAGTGAATTCGACATACAATATGTGGATCAAAAAGCTATCAAAGGACAAGTCATTGTTGATCAATTAGCTACAACACCCATCACAGATATTCACCCAATATATCCAGAATTCCCTAATGAAGGTGTTAGGTCTCAAAAATGCAGGTTGCTAATCCTAAGAGGATGCCAAGCTCTATGCTTAGATTCGCAACGATTTAAAACTAACTTAACGAAATCAACCTTTAGGGTTTGATGATTTCCTACACTTTAGGTCCTGCTACACCTAGGTGGGTGAACCTTGAGAATTAAAGCAGACTAAATGTAAATGTATTGACTAATTAAATCTATCTACAATGGCATATGGTGTAGGATAGATGAAAGCTTGCTAATTAAATGAGTGGTTGGTAAAAATTGTATAACCAATATCAAGGTAAATTTTAAATGATGAATAGAAATAAGACCAGTGCCTTGTTGGGTAAACAGAGTCAAATGAAGGACTAAGACTAGTGGCTTATAATGGGTAGTAATTCTAACTGTTTGACACAATTTTAGTTTATAATTTGTATAAACGTGCAGGAAGGTGACTGACATACTCTTCTTATTGATCCAACTAATATAATCAGATATCTTATAATTCCCTAGAAGGTATTTTAATCCTTTCTTGAAGGAACCAATTGAGTGGAATATGTAAGAATAATAGATAATATTAACTTGGAGACAGAATGACAATCCTAATTATATGGTTCTTTTTAGTAATCCAAACTAACACTTCTAGGTTACTGTGACTGATTAGGAGGATTTTAATTCCTATAATGGAAATCAATTAATCAAACCACACAACTGCAGCAAATGTGTATTGACAAATTAAATATATACTTGATATATTAATCTGAATAACAAGGAAATACAAAACTGGAGACAACCACACAATTGAGTAACTTTAACAAACAATTGATGCCAGAATAAAACCACAAGATCAGAGAACTCCAATTTACTTCTTCAATAATAAACTTGCAACATGGTCTTTTGAGAACATTGTAAACTGTATCTATTATCTTCTACTGTTGATCCTCCTTTAGCACCAAATGTTTGAACTTATATAGATATTATTGTGAAGAGGCATAACTCTTCAATAAGTCTTTTGGGAAGTTAACAAGATTAACAATCATAACATAACCATGATTAAGCTCTATTCAACCACAAGTAAATTTTAGCCACATGGTCAAGGTACTCCTGGCCACAATGGGAATCAGTAAATTCAATGGCATTCCTTATAATCACATCCATTGTGACCATCTTCTCCAAATGTTTGCAGGCTTCCCTGGATGTAGAATCTTTGCCCTTAAGAGCTCCCAAAGCTTCATGTAATATAGCTTGACAGTCATTGCTCCACTCTTCTTTGCTTTTTAGTTCTTTATCACTTTTGAAGAATGCGGGCACTCCTGCTTTTGAAGCTTCAGCACATTCTTTGGCATCAGTTTTAAGTTGATCATAGTAATTCTGATGTTTCTTGATCAACTCTTTTGCATTGGTGGCACCTGCAATGTCAGAAGTATCTTTACATTGTATTTCATTCAATTTTTCTTGCAATCTTTTTTCAAGCCTTTCATGTTCCTGAATTGCTTTATAATTTTGAGAGTAATTATCCCAACATTGGTTTAACCAATGCACCATGTTGGCATGCCTGCTCTGTAGTACTGTGACAAGTGTATCCATTTGGATTTGTGCTACTTGATCTGTGGATAGGGCTTGGGTGCTCTGTGAACTTTCACCCTGGGTTAACCTCTTTGTTGATCCCCCGAAAGTACTCTTAACAGCATCTTTTAAATAATCATTTTCTTTTGTCAACCTTTCACAACTCAGTTTATACGCATCTCTTTCCTTAATCAACATTTGAGCTTGTGCTTTATTTAGCTTTGCAACATTGATGCCAATGTCTGCAGTGATCAAATGGTCAGTCTCCCCTGCTTTTAAAGTCATGACATGGCCAAAAGTTTTCTCAGTGTCTATAATAGCTGTATTTTTATGAGGAGGATATAGGGCCCATATCATTAATGAATTTTCGTCATTATTATAGTTGGTGCCCATGTATACTTCATTGACACCCTCTAGAGTGAGCTTATATTTATCATCTGTATTATTCAAAAAACTGTCAAAAACTAAAGTAGAATTCAAATCAAGGCTAGGAAAGTCATTACTCCTGCATCTTTGAGCAATTGTCTGCCCCTGCTAGGGGTAATATCCTGCAGCTCATTATCCACTGTTGTTTTCAGCATATCAAGTAATTGTCTCTCATTGTTAGCAGAGACATCATCCACTGACTCTTTGATTTCCTTCCCTTTGCATTTATACAAAAATGATTTAAACTCTTTTGAATGAATGAATTTGTCATCAGAAATAAAAGAATCATAAGCCATTTGCAATGGGTCTTCATCAGCAGACCCCTCCTCATCAGGTATTATGACAGGAGGCTGATATTGTTGCATCTTTCTCTTGGACATTTTTATTGTTTTGTCCTGTGGTTCCTCTTGCCCTGCTGGTTCTTCATCTCTAGAGGATACTACCTCAATCTCTGCCAGCTATTTTCTTTTCTCATCTAGATCCCTGTTATATTTTTCCACCACCAACTCCACCTCAGCCTCTTCTAGATTTCTAGTGACATCATCGTGTGGATAAGGGATGTGTATGTATCCACTGAGGTTTTGTTTCCTCCGAGCAGAGTCAATAAAGCCTTCTGGATCAAATCCTTTTCTCACCTCAGCACACCTCATATTGTAGTGCATTAATTTATCCAGGATAAGATTATAGCCTTCTTTGGAAACCACAGTGAAATCTCCAAAACACAAAGTGCTGGGCATGAAAGATTGTTTATCATGGGAGCTAAGATGCATTACATTTAAACAATGCATTTGCCTAACTATTTCTAAGTAAGCAATTCTGTCAGGGACAGTTTTAGGTAAGATGAATGAAGTGTCCTCAAAACCATACACTCTAACCTTGGTGGCATCTTCAAAATAGTACCAATCTCCCCAATTATGAATGATAGTAGGGGGACCACCAAAATCTTTAGGTCTAAGGAACCTCTTTATCTCAGTTGAGATTGAATATTCACAAGGGTGACTGAAATATCTATACAACACTTTTACACAATATTCTTCAAATTGCACATAGCTGGAATGGGCATATCTAGTGTCCCATATCCTAGTCCATATCTATATTGGTAACTTATGTCCCTTCTGGTCTATAGGAACAACTTTAAATTCAATTGGCCACAACCCCACTTCTTGGCCATAATAGAGCACCATGTGCATAAGAAGTGAGTAATGCTCAAAAGAACTTGTCAAGGCATTGTTTTTTATTGCAGTCAGGCCATAGTCCATTCTATTAACAATATAAGAAACATAATAGAACTGCCTTGCATTGTGGCATTGGATATCAGTAGCTATGACCATCAAAGGGATTGTCATAAATTTAGGGACCTCTGATCCTAGGACCTGGCCCACAGAATAATAGGTATGTTGTATGTAGGGTTCAAATATTGATACATGAAAAGGAGGACCATCATCCTCATTGAGGGGCACCAATTCTCCATCTGCTCTGGGCCTATGAATAGGCAACCTCCATCCATTGTAGGTTGTATCCATTCTCCAGTATTCCTTTTCCAAATCTCATAAATAATGGGGACAGTGCATAAATCATCCAAGTCGAATACTTCATAGATGGCATTTTTTGACAAGTGTATAATAGGCTCCTCTTGTGGGTTGCATATAGCCTTCAGACTTGGGTTATATTGTTTAGCAAGAAGTTGGAGAAGTTCAACATTCAAGAACACGTTAGGCACAAGTAATTTAGCCAAATTCAAATGCCATTGGTTTGACACAGGAGAATTCATAAATCTTCTTTTGTGGTTGAATTTGTAAATTTCATACCCTCTGATTGGGGTCCAAATGTTCCCTAGGTGTTTACATTTGTCCTCTAATTTTTCTACGTCTGCCCTAAGTTGAGCATATCTTCTTGCTTTGGGAGTTGACCTTGGCAATTGATCAATCAAGTCTTGATTGAGCTTTCTGTCTTTTATCCTCTCTTCAGGGGTTTTATCAATTTTCTGTTTCTTAGGTTTACTTGTATCCCCTTGTGATTTTCTACCCTTTCCTTTTCCTGAAGTGTCCATTTTCAATCCTTGATGAAAAATCAAAATACAGGCTACAACACAAAGGTTTGTATGTATGTACCTGTCTTTGGTGGCTGTGATCGAATTCTCCTATTTGCGCTTCAAGTTTTCCCCTATAGTTTCTTCTCAAACAACTCTGTTAATTTTAATTATAATGATCTTGGAAGATTTCATCACCATTTGCATTTAATTGTTCGAGCAATTCAATATCCTTCATCATTGTGAAATGTCACATCGCCATAACTCCTTTCATCGGTATGATTTTCATAATGTCTGGGCGATTTTAATATCTCCTCATGGCACGAATAATCAATCAATGTAACCCTTCAATTGTCTTTTCGATGCTACATTAAGTCATATCGGCATGAGATGTCTATACCTTGTCCGATGTGAAAGTGGGCATAATTGCCATCGACATGACCTCTTTCATCACTGTGTGATTAATATTTCTTTTCGACATGTTAAGTGTTACAAATATGACTATCGGTGAGAGTCTCGTCGATGTATGTGACTATTCTAATTATCAGGGTGATCTATGCCATCAAGATAATCTTTTTTGAGTCACCCGATCATGGTTATCTCCCCAATGGCCATTTTATATTCTTTATCAGAGAGAACTTCACGAATTGTCACCAACACTTTTATCACTGTGACTTATGGGTCGGTAAGACATACGAATCTCGTTCCAACCTGTTTAGCTTTGCCGATGGTTCTTATATATCAGATGCATCGGTGTGAGCTATGCCGAAATACCTTTATTCGCTGAGACATCGGGGTATCGGGGAGTCATAAATCTTTTGTTCAATGTTCATCTCTTGCCGATGACCACTATTCCTTTTAATTCCTCGGGACGCTCGGTGAGAGTTTCGCTGAAATGCTCTATCGGTATGATGTATACCGTCGGGATGATCTTCGAAGTGTTACCCGATAGCCTTTAGTCATATCGATCGATGTGACTGATAGATTTTCTTCCCGATAAGAGGTCATCGATATTATTTCCTCCATCGGTGACTTTTGCAATTTTCACTCTGATCCTTATTTTCACGCCAATAGTCATTTCAAACTAGTTTCTCACGGATCGGCATAAGTAACATAGAGTCTTGCCAATAGTATGAATTTTAAGCCCTTTAAACCATTTTGTCATTGACTTTTTGTGGGATGTATCAATTTTAATTATGATTTTAGGTAGGATGTTTTATGATTTGGTTAGATATGTAGAAGTGAAAATATAGAAAAATTTTAAATTTTTTCTATCCTAACAGTGGCTCTGTCTGGGATGTATACTCTTTGTGAGTATAACAAGGATTCAGATCTCTTGGGGGAGTGGAGAACTCATTTTATTTGTTCGGGATGATAATTGTATGAAAATGGGAAATGAGAGTGAGAATAATGGGGAACGGGGATGATCCTATACTATTGTACATGGAAAAAACTTTTTTTTTTATATAGAGATTGATAGGATTGTCCATGTACTGGCAGATCCTAATCTCTTTTGGTTTTCCTAAACCACTGTGCATGGAATAAGATATTTTGAGAATTGTTTGAGGGTTGTCCATGCACTGGCAACACTCAATCCTCCTTGTGCATGATTATGAAAAGAACGGCTTCAAATATTGCCCATGCACAAGCAATTCTTGCTCTTCTCCAGACATATTCTGCAAATAGTAAGAGTCATCACCTCCTTTACTAGTGATAACAAAAGGACCTAACCATAGAGCTTCAAATTTTCCATGCTTTCCTTTGTCCTGACACCTTGCATTCTACATTAGTACTAAATCATTTATTTCAAACTTCCTATCTTTGGCCTTTTTGTCAAAGAGGTATTTTACTTGTGATTGTAACTTAATATTCTGCTTTTGAGCTATTCTTCTTGTTTCATCAAGTTCTGCAAGATGTTCCAACCTCTCCTCCATTGGTTCAGGAATGTTTACATCTTCCTGGAGAATGAATTTGTATACTGGTATGAGATTTTCTTATGGTATTCTTGCTTGTGTTCCATACACCAGCTCAAAAGGAGATCTCCCAATTGCCCTTTTTATAGTAATCCTATCAGCCCATACTGCCATTCTTAATTTTGAATCCCATGCTTTCTTGTTTCTATCCAACATTCTCTTTATGATTTTCAGGAGGCTTTTGTTACTTGACTCTGCTTGTCCATTTGCTTATGGATGATAGGGGGCAGCATAAGACACAGTGATGCCATGTGTACTGCAAAATTTTTTGAATTCATCAGATCTGAAACACATTCCATTATCTGTAATTAACCTTATTGGAGTGTCGAACCTGAACATAATATTCTCCATTAGAAAGTTAATCACCACCCTACTTGTTGCCTGTTTGGTTGGAATTGCCTCCACCCATTTTGTGAAATAATCAATTGCCACTAAAATCCATTTGTGTCCACCACTTGATTTCTCTGCAATTTCTCCTATGAAGTCAATACCCCACTGATAGAATGGAGCCTCAACTTGCATGGGTTTTAAGGGTAATGCTCCCTGATATTTTAGCTTGCCTGAAAATTTCTGACATGCTTCACATTTTCTAGTATAATGATATGAATCATTAAAAACTTTAGGCCAATAGCATCCAACCCTTAAGATCTTGTGGGTTGTAGTCTTTGCTGAAAAATGACCTCCGCACATGCCTTCATGTAACTCTTTCATGATATGTTTTGATTGATGCTCATCGAAGCATAACAGTAAAATTCCATCTCTATTTTTCTAGTAAAGATCCCCATCAATAAATACATATTTTGAGGCTTGCAATTTAAGTGTCCTCGTTTTGTTATCATCATACCCCTCAGGATACTTCATATGTTTTATATAATATATAATATTAGAATACCATGGAGTATGCTCAATACTAGAACTTGCATTATCAACATTATTAGCACCATATATATGGGATGCTTCGAGATTACTTTTAGCCATCAACCTAGAAAGGCCTTGCCCTCTCACCAGTTTAGTGATCTAGACTTCAATATTGAACTCCTGAATTCTATTGATCCATCTACATCTTCTACCAGTGACTTCAATTTGGACCAATACATCCTTTACTGCAACATTAGGTACATATGCTATGATTTCGGCTCCCACCAAGTATGGCCTAAAAGTTTTAACTGCTTTTACTAATGCATATGCCTGTTTTTCAATAATGTCATATTTTAACTCTGCATTCTGAAGGGATTTGCTGAAGAATGAGATAGGCTGTTCATATCCATCATTGTTTTTCTGTATGATAAGAAGCAAATGAAAATAGTTGGAATGGTTTACTAAAATCAGGGGATATCAAGACATGAGCTTCTTTGATTTCTCTCTTAATAGTAGCAAATGCTTCTATTGTTTCTATTGTCCATTTTACTTCTGAGTTTTTCTTTAGCATCCTTGATATAGGGCAAACAATTTCTGCAAAATTTGATATAAACCTCCTAACAAAATTAATCTGGCCAAAAAATGACTGTATGGCTTTCACATTCTTAGGAATAGGGACTTGGTCAATTGCCTTTTACCCTCTCCGGATCTATTTTCGCTCCATCCTTTGAAACTATGTGGCCAAGCAATTTGCCTTTTGTCACTGCAAAATGGCATTTCTTAGGGTTCAGTGAGATCTCATATTCTAGGGCTTTGATAAATATTTGCTCCAAATGTGTGCAATGATCCTCAACCCTTTTAGAATATGCTGTCAAGTCATTTTGATATACTATCATGATTTTATTAATTAACTCAGCAAAAGCCACATCCATTGCTCTTTGAAATGTTGCTCTAGCATTAGTGAGTCCGAATGGCATTCTCAAATATACATATGTTCCCCATGGAGTGGTGAATACAGTCTTAAATTGCTTCAATTCTTTAACTTTTACCTTATTGTAACCTGAGAAGCCATCCATCATTGACAACAATTCACACCCAGTAACCTTTTGTAGTATTGCTTCCATATTGGGGAAAGGATAATTATCCTTGAGAGAAGATTTGTTTAAGTTCCTAAAATCCACACACAGTCTAATATCACAATTCTTTTTCCTGACAGGTAACAAATTTGAAACCCAAGAGGAATGTCTGATGGGTTTAATGATAGCCCCATCCCTTAATTTTGTAAGTTCCTCTAGCATCTTAGGAGCTAATGTAGGATTGATAGGCCTCTATTTTTGCCTGAATGGTTTAGCATCTGGTTTTAGTGGTATTTCATGCTGAAACAGATCCTCTCTATATGCTTTTAAATCATCATATGACCAGGCAAATACATGCCTATACTTCCTAAGTAAGTTGATAATTTTGCTCCTGATTTTTGGGTTAAGATTTCTTCCAATATACACATTCTTTGGGGCTGCTTGTGTCCCCAAATTGATTTCTTCAAGGTCATTAGGTACAACTGGTGTGTCTTTCATTTTAAATGTGTCATGTCCATCGAATGCCTTTTCCAATGCTATAAGTCCCTTAGGTATTTTATTTGTTTTCAATTGGACTATCTCTTGACCAACAAGGGTTTCCTTCCCATCATGTTCTTCTACAAATGCATTGAAATCAATCTCTTGGTTTTCATAATAATCAGTACAATGTAAGAAGTTGATTATATCAGCATCATTATCAAACACTTGCCAGTTATGTATATTATCTGGGATGGTGGGTTTGGTTTTGAACTCAACCTCTATAATTCCTCCTAATGTGTCATCATCTCTTTTCAATGCAATATTTGCTAGAAAATCTGCCATAATATTTTTAGACCTATCAATCCAGTTGATTGGAAAGGCATCAAATAATTCAATATTATCCCAGACTGCATTTCTGTACTGTCTCAACCTCTTGTTTTTTGATAGGTATTTTTCTCACTTGGGAGGTGACTAATTCAGAATCACCATATACAACTAACTTTTTTATTTTATGCTTAGTGGCTATGTTCAAACCAATGAGCAAAGCTTCATACTCAGTTACATTGTTTGTGCATTCAAATGTTAATAGAAAAGAGTATTTGAAAGTTTTACCTCCTGGTGAAATAAACACTACTCCAGCCCCATTTCCTATTTTACTGCATGCACCATCGAAATACATCTTCCATACATCATTTTCTTCTTTCATAGATTCAGTATGTATTGGATCAGTATTATGCACCTTTGGCATACTTTCTCCCACCTTAAAAGCTCCCAAATCTATGTCACAAAAGAAATTTATTTGATGTTGATCCAAACGTTCTATAATATTTTCATACCTTGGCTCTCTGCAAAGCTTAATTTATTTACCTCCCACTGGTATTGTGGCATATGATAAGTCCAATTGGACATTCCCTCCTGCCATTGCAGCCCATTGTCTTGATAGAAGCATTCCATAATATGGTGGAATGTCAACCACAGTAATATCAATGTTATAAGTTGCTTCAGGGTGTGAGGCAAGTTTTATCTCCACATCCCTCATAATACCAATGATTGGGATAGATCTATTATCTGTTGTATAACACTTGCCAAATGTAGTGTCAACTCACATTCCCAATTCTTTCATAACTGCTATTGGCATGATGTTCATGGCAGCACCTGAATCAATCATGCAATTCCTTACTATCTTGTTTTTGATCAATAATGTAGTATAGAAAGGGTCTACCTGTGAGGGATTATTTGTTAGTGTATCACCAAGGTATACTTCAGGCATTTGGAATTTTTCTTGATGAACATTGTTTGTTCTACTTTCATGTCCTTTATGTTTTTGACTTGGTGTATCAGAAATCAACTTAACGACTGTATTCCTGTATTTATCTATCTTCATCATTTCTAAAAGTGGAACTGATATTTTGACCTGAGATACTACATGAGCAATGTCAAAAGAGTGGGCCATAGTTTGATCACTCTTTTCTGTCTTTATATTTTCCTTTTCTTGATTTTGTAGTTTTTTTTTCGTTTTATCCTTACCACCCTTTTCTATTTTTTTAAATGATGACTGTGTATTATTCTTCTTGTTATTCTGATCTTTTATGAATACACTCCCATGTGTTCCTTGTTCAATGTTTACTGTCCTATTCCTCAAGTTATAAGCATTTTTAGCTTGAGCTATTGCAACCACTGTAAGAGCTTCTCTTTCATGTTCATTAGGCTTTCTCCATTGATTATATGGCTGATTGTTATAGTAAATAGGTTCTTCATAACCATCCTCCTGGTCTGGGAACACTTCTTGCTCTCCCATGTTGATATGATGCCTCTAGTTTCCTACATCATACTCATATCCCTCTTCCTTTGAAGAAGAGTAATCTTCAGTCACCACACATGGTGTATCCTGCATCATATTTATAGTATTGTTGTCTCTATTATAACTGTATAACATCTCTTCTTGTTGTACTGATTTAGCCACCTCACAGTACTTAGGTAAATGTGGTAGATTGCACACCAAACACCAAGGTTTATTTTCTACCATATGTGCCATGTTTCTTTTCAGGGGGTCAGGGGTATCCTTGCCATAATGTTGCTTTCTGCTGTTGTCGATGGGTCTCCCATCTTTCCAATTTGTATTGTACGACATATCGTGCAACCTAGGCCTTTCATGCCTATGCTGACCTTCTGGTTTAGTCTGTTGTATATTTGAGTTCTGAGGATTTCTATGGTTATCTCTCTTGCTAACCATACCTGAAGCTTTCATATTGTTTTCAATAGCTAGGGCCACTTTCTGTGCTTCAGCCAGGGTTGCAGGACATCAATTTCTAAGCTCATACCCTGTCTTGGGGTCAAATGCTTTCATATAAATGCTCAGTGCTGCTGGATTAGATAACTTGGATCCATGTGGTACTTTGTTGTGTAATTTGGAAAATTTTAGATTGAAATCATATACTAATTCATTTTGGTACTTCTGTATACTTATCAGTTCATGTAATACAAACTCAGGGGCATACTGGTTGCCATACTGCTCCTTAAATTGATTATGGAAATCAGTTATAGAACTGATTGATCCATCAGGTAAACTGTTGAACCAATCTCTTGCATCTTTAGTGAGGAAAGTCATGAATAACCTCATTCTAATATCTTCCCAGTCCATACCAAAATCTTGTACAAAAGCATTGAAACTTCTGATATGATCTTCAGCTGATATTGCATTGTTCCCAGTAAACTTGGGAACCATATTTCTCCAAGTATTATCCATAGGATATGGATACAACTGATATCCAGTTAAATTAAATTGGCTACATATGTTTGCTATGTTTTGAGGTGGAAAATTCATGGGTGGTGGATTAGGATAGTAATTATATCCACTTAGTGGCTAATGATAGGCATATTGCTATTGCGGATTTATGTGGGGATTTATGTAAGGATTTGATGGTCTGTAATATTGTTGGCCAGGGGGTGGGTAAGGATTTGCCATATGTTGAGATGTATTGTGTATGGGGGGGTCTAGGGTGTTGGGGAATAATATTTTGATAACTTCCAGATGCATGTGAATTTTGAACCCTATTTGTATTTTGTTGTGGATTTCTTGAAGTGTTTCCTTTATGCAGAGGTACATATTTTGGTGGGGCTGTTTTAGCTTTAGTTTTCATCTATTGAATCTCTTGCTGCAACAACCTTTTATCTTCCTGTATCTTGAACATTTCAAGTTCTTTTCGGAGCTTGAGCACCTCCTGCTGCTCTTCACTCATATTTCCTAGATTCTCTAGATTGTCATTTATTTCTTGATTTGAGAATCCATGTCTTATCCCTTCTCCCTGATGTAATGACATCTTGAAATCATATTCGTCTTGGTTTCAATCAATATCCCTCATGACCTATGCTTCATACTCGAGCTGTTCTTGAGGATCCAGTTTGTATCTTGCCAAAATATCATCAGTTACTCCATTGAGATTTTCATTTGAATCATGCAGAGGTGTGAACTTGTTGTGAATTGAAATAGTTTGCTCTGCATTATCCACTTGAGCATCCTGGTTATTATCCTAGTGAGAATAATTTGAAGTTCCATTTCTTTTGAAAATATTTCTAAGTGGTGGAGATGACTGCAATTTCTTGCCTTCCATCTTGGATCTCCTACCACCCATTTGATATTAAATTTTGTTATAACTGTAACTAGAGTCGCCACCTATTTAGTAAATAGGAAAAAGTTTGTGATTTATCTTAAGGGGTTCTTATTACCAGTAGAGTTACCAAATTAAAGTTTCTAAAATGACTCTATGAAAGGAATGATTTATTTCTAAGGTCATTTATTTCTATCCCTAGTAGAGTCGCCAATTTGTTAGGTCTCAAAAATGTAGGTTGTTAATCCTAAGAGGATGCCAAGCTCTATGCTTAGATTTGCAATGTTTTTGAACTAACTTAACGAAATCAACCTTTAGGGTTTGATGATTTCCTACACTTTAGGTCCTGCTACACCTAGGTGGGTGAACCTTGAGAATTAAAGCAGACTAAATGTAAATGTATTGACTAATTAAATCTATCTACAATGGCATATGGTGTAGGATATATGAAAGCTTGCTAATTAAATGAGTGGTTGGTATAAATTGTATAAGCAATATCAAGGTAAATTTAAATGATGAATAGAAATAAGACCAGTGCCTTGTTGGGTAAACAAAGTCAAATGAAGGACTAAGACTAGTGGCTTATAATGGGCAGTAATTCTAACTGTTTGGCACAATTTTAGTTTATAACTTGTATAAACGTGCAGGGAGGTTACTGACAAACTCTTCTTTTTGATCCAACTAATATAATCAGATATCTTATAATTCACCAGAAGGTATTTTAATCCTTCCTTGAAGGAACCAATTGAGTGGAATATGTAAGAATAACAGATAATATTAACTTGGAGATAAAATGGCAATCCTAATTATATGGTTCTTCTTAGTAATCCAAACTAACACTTCTAGGTTACTGTGACTGATTAGGAGGATTTTAATTCATATTATGGAAACCAATTAATCAAACCACACAACTACAGCAAATGTGTATTGACAAATTAAATATATACTTGATATATTAATCTGAATAACAAGGAAATACAAAACTAGAGACAACCACACAATTGAGTAACTTTAACAAACAATTGATGCCAGAATAAAACCACAAGATCAGAGAACTCCAATTTACTTCTTCAATAATAAACTTGCAACATGGTCTTTTGAGAACATTGTAAACCGTATCTATTATCTTCTACTGTTGATCCTCCGCACCAAATGTTTGAACTTATATAGATGTTCTTGTGAAGAGGCAAAGCTCTTCAATAAGTCTTTTGGGAAGTTAACAAGATTAACAATCATAACATAACCATGATTAAGCTCTATTCAACCACAAGTAAATTTTAGCCACATGGTCAAGGTACTCCTGGCCACGATGGGAATCAGTAAATTCAATGGCATTCCTTGTAATCACATCCATCGTGACCATCTTCTCCAAATGTTTGCAGGCTTCCCCGAATGTAGAATCTTTGTCCTTAAGAGCTCCCAAAGCTTCATGTAATATAGCTTGACAGTCATTGCTCCACTCTTCTTTGCTTTTTAGTTCTTTATCACTTTTGAATAATGCAGGCACTCCTGCTTTTGAAGCTTCAACACATTCTTTGGCATCAGTTTTAAGTTGATCATAGTAATTTTGATGTTGCTTGATCAACTCTTTTGCATTGGTGGCACCTGCAATGTCAGAAGTATCTTTACCTTGTATTTCATTCAATTTCTCTTGCAATCTTTTTCAAGCCTTTCATGTTCCTGAATTGCTTTATAATTTTGAGAGTAATTATCCCAACATTGGTTTAACCAATGCACCATGTTGGCATGCCTGCTCTGTAGTACTGTGACAAGTGTATCCATTTGGATTTGTGCTACTTGATCTGTGGATAGTGCTTGGGTGCTCTAAGAACTTTCACCCTGGGTTAACCTCTTTGTTGATCCCCTGAAAGTACTCTTAATAGTATCTTTTAAATAATCATTTTCTTTTGTCAACCTTTCACAACTCAGTTTATACGCATCTCTTTCCTTAATCAACATTTGAGCCTGTGCTTTATTTAGCTTTACAACATTGATGCAAATTTCTGCAGTGATCAAAGGGTCAGTCTCCCCTGCTTTTAAAGTCATGACATGGCCAAAATTTTTCTCAGTGTCTATAATAGCTATCTTTTTATGAGGAGGATATAGGGCTCATATCATTAATGAATTTTCATCATTATTATATTTGGTGCCCATGTATAATTCATTGACACCCTCTGGAGTGAGCTTATATTTATCATCTATATTATTCAAAAAACTGTCAAAAACTAAAGTAGAATTCAAATCAAAGCCAGGAAAGATCATTACTCCTACATCTTTGAGCAATTGTCTGCCCCTGCGAGGGGTCATATCTTGCAGCTCATTATCCACTGTTGTTTTCAGCATATCAAGTAATTGTCTCTCATTGTTAGCAGAGACATCATCCACCGACTCTCTGATTTCCTTCCCTTTGCATTTATACAAAAATGATTTAAACTCTTTTGAATGAATGAATTTGTCATTAGAAATAAAAGAATCATAAGCCATTTGCTATGGGTCTTCATCAGCAGACCCCTCCTCATCATGTATTATGATAGGAGGCTGATATTGTTGCATCTTTCTCTTGGACATTTTTATTGTTTTGTCCTGTGGTTCCTCTTGCCCTACCGGTTCTTCATCTCTAGAGGATACTACCTCAATCTCTGCCAGTTGTTTTCTTTTCTCATCTAGATCCTTGTTATATTTTTCCACCACCAACTCCACCTCAGCCTCTTCCAGATTTCTAATGACATCATCGTGTGGATAAGGGATGTGTATGTATCCACTAAGGTTTTCCTTCTTCTGAGTAGAGTCAATAAAGCCTTCAGGATCAAATCCTTTTCTCACCTTAGCACACCTCATATTGTAGTGCATTAATTTATCCAGGATAAGATTATAGCCTTCTTTGGAAACCACAATGAAATCTCCAAAATACAAAGTGCTGGGCATGAAAGATTGTTTATCATAGGAGCTAAGATGCATTACATTTGAACAATGCATTTGCCTAACTATTTCTAAGTAAGCAATTCTGTCAGGGACAGTTTTAGGTAAGATGAATGGAGTGTCCTCAAAACCATACACTCTAACCTTGGTGGCATCTTCAAAACAGTACCAATCTCCCCAATTATGAATGACAGTAGGGGGACCACCAAAATCTTTAGGTCTAAGGAACCTCTTTATCTCAGTTGAGATTGAATATTCACAAGGGGGACTGAAATATCTATACAACACTTTTACACAATATTCTTCAAATTGCACATAGCTAGAATGGGCATATCTATTGTCCCATATCCTCGTCCATATCTGTTGTAGACACCGAAAATTGTCCCAACTTTGTGTATGTCTTGCAACACCTTGTTAAAACATTATCCTAAACATCATAAGCCATTTTTGTCCTAATTTCCCTAGTCCATTAAGCCAATTAATTAAATAAATTTTATTTATTTAATTAAAATCCCATTCAATCCCATCCTCATCCTACTTAGCTAATTAATTAAATAAATTTATTTATTTAATTAATTTCACATGCATAATCCCATTTATCTTATCTACATCCCAATTAATTAATTAAATTTTATTTATTTAATTAATTTCCACATCATATCTTATCCCATCCTATTCATCTTTCCAATTAATTAAATAAATTTTATTTATTTAATTAATATCCAATTCATATCCCAACTAATTCAAATATTTTATTTGAATTAAGTTCTCATCATAAGCCGACTTTCCAATTAATTAAATAAATTTTATTTATTTAATTAATTTATCTTATCATTTAGCCGACATGTGTGCTTCTTTCATTTAAAAAAGATAAGTGGTACTACAGCCTTTCATTTAATATATTTCACATGTAGTACTTTTTTATGTACACAAGCAGACATGAGCCCTATTCTCCTTGACACTTGTCAAATGACTACAACTCCCTTGAAGAGTGGGATAACCGAATCAATCCTAGTCGTCCACATCAATCAATTAGCTTTTTAATCTCAACCATCCATTTGAACCAAGCCTTTCCTATAAATCAAACTCCTCACAAGCCATTAGCATGCATTGAGCCTCAAGTACCCTTATTCTGCCAGATTTTCTAAAATGCATTGATCCTCAAGTATCCACATACTGTTGAAATATAATTAGAGGCTTTGCATCCTTCATCTATCATTCATTCTAGCATCTTCATCTTAATGTTATGCTGCAGAAATGAGCACCTAACATTCTTTCAACAATAATCCTTCAAAATCTTGCATGCTCATGCGAGGTGGAGAAGAGCAATGGAGATAAATCAAGCATAGTGTGGAGATTGGTTTGCATTTACATTTGTTATTTTGATTTTCATGTTGTCTTGTGCTTCATTGTGCATTGCTAGGGTTTTTATCATTGCTATGTATTCATTTGCCCTGATTTGCAATTTTACCCTAACTACATTTGGCACGCCTGGTGGGACTCACTTTGTTTGATCTTTTTTGCAGGTTTTTGAGTAAAAATTTGCATTCATATAACCCCCATTGTCAAGTTTTGCAGGTTTAATTAACTTTTTGTTGCAGATCTGCTACTTTTTGGACAAAACCCTAGGTTTTAAAGATTTCATCATATCTTCCAAACGGCTATGAATTTTTCTACAAGATTTTAGCAAAAGTTTGTCCATGATATAAGGAAGCTATAGCAGAAAAATTTCAAGTTTACCACGATTTTTGTGGGATTTATCATGTTTTTATGTTTTTTCATAAAATTGCAATTCTGGGCGTAAATCTATGAATTTTTCAGAACTTTTTACATTTCTAGAAAGCTCTTGAAACTCTAATTGGGTTCTATGTTTTACAGATTTAATTTAGAGGTCGTTTACAGTGCAAAAATATCAGATCTTTGCCGACTATACTGTTTCCATAAATCCACATTTCTGGATGCAAATCTAGGAATTTTTCTAATTTTTTTACATTTTCGGAAAGCTCTCTGAAAATTAATGGGGGTCTCTTCTTGATTTTTTAATTTTCGAACCAAAAATCTATCAAAATAATCAAATCTAATTCGGCTATGCATCTAAAATTATAATTTTTCTTGCCTGATGAGCCTATTTTTTTATGCCTGCATTATAATATCATTTTTTTATATTGTAGGTGATCATAAGGAGCTGAAGCAACATTGACATCAACATCTATAGCAATTTGGATAGCTAATTAACCAGGTGCAATCATTTCATTTCTCATCTTCTAATCATTGTTTGCAAACACATTTGGATTTTGGGCATAAAATGAACAATTGTTTGCAAATTCACATCAAAAAATTGGGCTAAAACAAACCATTGTCTTTCATCACATTTGGATTTGGGATTTAAAACAAACAAGTGCTTGCATTGTCTTCCACACATGGAATTTCTAAGGTTAATGAACCCCATGCGAGTGTGACCAAGTAAATGTGTATGCTCTCTCCTCGCGTCCCAACACGAACTTGGAGATCAAAAACATTTACTTGTGTTGCTTTTGTTTAGCCTTAGAGAGGCCTGCCTTGGTATCCACCCCAAGGGAACGACCTCAAGCGGTACTTTCATCCGGTCCGCTATAAAAATCAGAGGATAAGGCGAAAGCCAAGTCTAACCGGTATTAGCGCTCACCATACAGTGCTAACTCGAAAGGAGGTGTACCTTTGTGTATATTAAAACTCCTAGTAGGGTTAGTTAAAGTCTTAAGTGGCTTGCTGGATGCTCGTGGGGTGCTGATCCCCCAGATTTTCACTAGAACCTCCTTGTGATAGTGGCCTTGCCTTAACTAGGACTTGTTGAAGTGTCTTCACATGCTTGCTTAACCATCATCACATTCTTCCAAACTAAAACTTACTTATGTGTCCTGCGTGAGTGATTCATGTGTGTATATGCATAATCATTTGTTTGAATATTGCCACATCAAGCTCTAAACACCCAAACACATAAAGACAAGTCATCCTACACATTCTTCCAATAACATTCAAACCCAATCACTTTCATCCCAAACATAGCCAAGTCATCTAAACAAGCCACATCATCATCCAAATCCCTAAACAAGCACTTGTTAAAAGGACTTAAGACAAACACTTGGGTGACAACATGTCTACACTAGAAGACCTAGAAAATAAATTCCAAAGATTCCTCCAAAATCTTTATCAAGGATCACAACCCCTAAACCAAGATGCCATTGAAATATTACAATTCTTCATCCAAAAAGCTCAACCCCACGTAAGCCAATCACCTCAACTGCAACACTTCATAGCCCAAGTTCAACATCTTTTAGCCACTAGTCAATCTCAACAAGTACATCAATCCTTAGCGACTCCATACCAACCTAATCCACCTCATATCCACATGTCATATCCATCCACTTCCTATCAACCTAATCTATCTATCCACCAAGTCAATGCCACATCAACCTATCAACCTCCACCTCAAGTTTATCCAATCCCTCATGCCATCGTTCCAATGTACTACCAAGCCCATCCACAAGGCAATCAAGTGATATTACAAGAACAACATGCAAGTCCAAATAGCCCTTTGTAGATAAATCAATCAGGTCCAAGTACACCTTTTCAATAAGAACACCAAGCACCATTGATAGACCTAAGTCCACCTTTCCAACAAGAAGCACATCCAAGTCCAAGTGGTCCCTTGTACATAAATCAAAGCCCAAGTTATCCTATGCAAGACTTAATTACCTTTGACAAGGGAGATACCAATCTAGAGTGGCCACCACCATCCAATCACATGCCAACACATGAGCCAACTAGTCCTATCCCAACACCACCATGTGATCCCATTCCTAGTCCATTAATCCCTCTAACTTCCAAACCATCACGCCCTCCATTACCTTCATCACCATGTCATTCTAATCCTTCACCTAAGGATGCGGCTGAGATAGTTTTACAAAGAATGCTTGAAGCAAAACTTATTGAACTTCCTGAAGTCAAACCATGTGAAGAAAGTCCATATGATGAACATGATTATTGTGCATACCATAGGACCAAAGGCCATAACATAAATACATGCCCAATATTTGTCCCAATTGTTTACAAGGTGTACCTACCTATAATGGGAAAACATGCCACATCATCCCAATCCCGTGTGTCACCCTCATCTAGTCCAAATCCTAATCCATCCAATCCAATTATCCCCCAGCCTAATCCTAGTCCTACGCTTCCAACATCACCCACTATTATTATTCATCCGTTATATTGCCCATCCACTCATACCCTTGCGAAGGATGTGATCCATTGGCTACTAGCTAGGAATAAACTACCTACATGTCAAACACCCATTCATGAGCCTACCAAAGAACTTCCAAAGGTCATGTTCAATCCTATAATTTCATTATGTGGTTCGCATATCCTTGAGCCTCTTCAAGAGCCTTCCATTAACATACCTATCCCTTTGAGCCCATCATGTGACCTACAAGCCAACAAGTCTATTCAAGAGTCTCCTATCATGAACCCAAGTCAAGAGCTATTGTACCCTCAAGAACATGTCAAGCCTATCCAAGAGTTATCCACTTCCATTCAAGCAACCCAAGAAGTATGTCAAAGGTTTAATCCTAAACATGTGGAAATATTAAGCCCTAGCCCAAGTCAAGATCAAATCACTTTTATGCAACCTATCCATAACATGTATCTTTTCCATGATCAAGATGATAGCCATAATGATGAATCTATCCATGAGACACTTGATCCTATCCATCTCCCAACAACCATTCATGAGCAAGCTATCCAAATTCAACCTATCCATAACATTTACCTTCTTTATGATCAAGATGATACCTATAAAGAAGATATCCATGAGCACCTTGATCCTATCCATAATCTTATATCCATCCATGAGAAAGATATCCAAATTGCTCTTAGTCATTCGCCATCTAGCCCTATCCATAATGAGCAAACATCCACTTTTCATGATGAGACACTTGTCCCCCAAGTGAGCATAAAAGATCAAACAAATAACTTGGATCTTAGTGAACACAATGCTAATCAAGATCCTAAGGATCCTCCTTCCACATCCACCATCGATCCCATTTCAAGTCCACTATCATGTCCTATTGGTCTTACCACCCTTATACATGAGTGTTCTTCCTTAGGACAACAACGACCTGTATCCACTTCAGTTTCTCCATCCAATAAAGAGCTCAAGTCTAGTTCTCAAAACACATCTAGTCCCATAGTCAATCGCATCCTCCAAAACATGAACTACAAAGGCAAAGGTCTAGGCCTTTATGAACAAGGTATTTTGGAGCCAATCCATGTCAAGATTCCTCCATGCTCATATGGCCTTGGATACACACCCCAAGCTAAACAAGCTAAAGATGTTGGTAATTCCTCCATCCATCCTAAGTCTACTTTCCATCACAAATCCCATCATCTACCCAAAACATATGTAACCATTCCACCTCTATCATTCTATAAATGTCAAAAGCATGTGACCATACACCTTCCACCATCCACTTTGCCTCCACTTTTACCAACTCCAAATATCCCTCCATCCACCTTGCCACCATTGCTTCCAACACCTAACATACCTATCATTCATAAGTATCTTTACATCCCTAATCATGGCCAACAAAAGCACACATCGTCTAAGCATAAAGCTTCCAATCATTCTATCCACTCCACCCACCCCATGGCATTCAAAAGCAAAAATTTTGATGCCTCTACTTATAAAGCTAAAAATCCTACCAAAAATCCTAAAGGTCTTCATACCTTAGGACATAAAGAATCAAAATCAAAGCAAAGTTCATCTAAACAGCTATCTAAGCCCATACCTCCAAAAGAAAAGCCCAAAAGCAAAATGGTTTGGGTTCCTAAGCAAATAGCTAGCAAGTCAAATGAGGCATCCTCATCCACCTCTCAAGAATCCCAACCACCTATATCCATCCAAAAGCCTACCTCCATCCACAACTTCCATACCCTTCCAAAATCCCACAAGCAAATCAAAAGCACTAAAAATACAAAATCTATGTGGGTTCCTAAATCACTTCATCAACCATCCCCTAAGCAAACATCTCCAATGCTTCCTACACCACCATCCAATCAAAAGCTTCAATGTTTATCATGGTGTGTGCAACCATTGGTCATGGTTCCCTTCCATTCCAAAACATTCCCACATGCCTCCATCTCCCCATCCTTCATCCATTATCCTACATATCTTCTCAATCACCTTCCTATGGTCCATGCTTTTGCATAAGCCTTTTATCCATCCATCCTTGCATGAACCTTCCATAATCCACATTATAATCCATTATCTACCTAATCCATCTCCCATCCATGCAATCCCTTATCAACATCTATGAGCACACTTGACATGGTCCATGCGAAGACATCATCAATCTCTAAAGGGACACTATCAACCTTCATAGCACTAAACACTTGAGTCCCTCCTATCCATTACCATGGTGAAAACCTGGCAAACAGGCGTCATGTGTAATTGTCAACCCATCTAAAAGCAAAAAAGAAAAAAAAAGCAAAAGAAGAAAAAAAAAGTAAAGAGAAATCCCTTCGTCCAATGGTGAAAACCTGGTAAACAGGCACCTTGGATAAGTACCATGATGAAAACCTGGCAAACAGGTGTCATGAGTAGGTTGATCTTCCATGTCACTTACACTTGGGGGCACATTGTCTCATCCAATCTATCCATTTCTAAACTATCCATCCCATTATATCATTTTCCATCCTATCCTATCCTACCATTACCATACCATCCTACCATCCTTAGCCATTACCTAAACATGCCTATCCTATTTATCCATCCTTCTGCCTTTTGATTTTGATGAAGACATAGGGGCAAAATGTTAAAACATGTTTGGATATTTCTTGACATACCTTCTTTCCAAACCAAGTCATATCCATTGACCATTCATCCATCCCATTTAAACCAATCCATCATGTCATCCCTTGGTCATGAACTTTGTCATGTAAAAATCCTAAGCATTACCACCTAGAATGGGGCAAGTTCTTCCTATGCAACATAGCCTTTGGAGATCACATCCTAGCTCCCTTATGATCCATCCACTATGGTGTATCCTTATCACGAGCTTTCCATCTTATAGCTTATCCCCATCCGTTTATCATAAGCTTTCTACTATAGCCTACCTATCCATTTATCATGAGGCAAGCATCCATCCCTTATATGGCCTATCCTCTTATCCATCCATCCAACTCTCATGATCTTGCCATCACATATACTATGAGCCCATCCTTTCATCCATCCTTTGCACCTAGACTTGGTTTTCTCCCTTGTCATTGGTATCTAGCACAAAGGCTACCCAATTGTAAATCCATTGGCATCTTCCAAGACATTTCAAAATATCCCAAAAAAAATAAAAAAAATAAAAATATCTCAACAAACACAAAAAAAAATCAAAATATGTCAAAAAATCCAAAAAATCAACTATCCAACAAAAAAAATTCAAGCAATAAAACCAATCATATCATCCAAAACAATCCACTTCAACATTCAATCAAAATCAATCATCGTCATCCTCAATTCTTCTTATCAATAACATTCATTTCAATCAATCATTTCTTCCAATGATATCAATCAAATCAATCTATGCAATGATCTTAAATCCAAGCCACACTAATCCATATCAAGCAAAGCTAATCAATCAAGGAACATTATCCCATCAAATCAATAGGTTTTGATCCTAATCTTGTCATGAGCCCAATCAATCATCATCATCATCATCATCAATGGGATATAGCGTTCCCACATCTTTGTGTTGCTCTAGGGATATAGCTTTCCCCACAATGACAACACTATCTATCATTATCAATGAAACAATCAATCATTGGTTTATGACTTGACAAGGGCAATACCTTATTTGTTTTACATCCTTTGAGCATACTGAGAACACTTGCTTATGCTTAGATTGAGTGGACACTCCAATCATCACACCATCACTATCATCATTCAAAACAATCCAATCATCAAAACAATCCGCCTAACAATAGCAAACATCACAACCAAAGCACATCACTATCATCATTCAAAACAAATCCTATAAATCATCAGCATCAAAACCAAAGCACATCAAGCCAACCATCAAAGCAAATCCAATCACTTCAGCAAATCAAAAGCAGCTCAATCCACCACAAATCATCCATCCTTCATCAAATCAATCTAAAGAACCATTCCAAACAAAGATCCAAATGCAAGCCCATCCTTAATCCATACCAATCAAGCTTAATCAATCAAGCCAAATTATCCAAATGCAATCCATGGTCTTGATCCTAGCCTTGTAAGCCAAAGCAATTAGCCAACTAGCCAACCAACTCAGCAAACAACCATTGTGTTGATCTAGGGATATAGCTTTCCCCACAATGACAACACTCTCAACCATCATCAATCAAACAATTAATCATTAGTTTACAGCTTGACAGGGGCAATACCTTGTTTGTTTTTGAATCATTTGTGCATGCTTGCTTGCTTGCTTGTGTGTGTTATCATTTCATCTTGCATTTACATCAATCAGTATCAATCCAGCTAATATTCATATCTTGTATCCAGACAAGGTTGTATTACGCTGGGGCATGAGACACATCATCACCCTGGTCCTTCTACCTTGGTGCATAACGTCTAGTGCTATATCAAACATCATGGTTGCTCACTTTCATTGCAGCATAATGCATCTTCATTTCTTCTATCCATTCCCTTAACTATCTTTCTTAGCCAAACCATTTCTTTTCGAGAGCATACCCGTGCTTGTCCAACTCGCATATCCTCTCAAGGGGGCATCATCATCCTATCTTTCCATCATCATCCTATCCTTACATCATCATCCCATATCATTTTCCTCCATCCATACCTTAGCTTCTTTGAAATGATGTTACTCGACACAAAGCTCATCATCTCGAACATCATCTCAAAGAGGGGCAAAATGTAGACACCCAAAATTGTCCCAACTTTGTGTATGTCTTGCAACACCTTGTTAAAACATTATCCTAAACATCATAAGCCATTTTTGTCCTAATTTCCCTAGTCCATTAAGCCAATTAATTAAATAAATTTTATTTATTTAATTAAAATCCCATTCAATCCCATCCTCATCCTACTTAGCTAATTAATTAAATAAATTTTTTTATTTAATTAATTTCACATGCATAATCCCATTTATCTTATCTACATCCCAATTAATTAAATAAATTTTATTTATTTAATTAATTTCCACATCATATCTTATCCCATCCTATTCATCTTTCCAATTAATTAAATAGATTTTATTTATTTAATTAATATCCAACTCATATCCCAACTAATTCAAACATTTTATTTGAATTAAGTTCCCCACTGTCTAATTAATTAAATAAATTTTATTTATTTAATTAATATCCAACTCATATCCCAACTAATTCAAATATTTTATTTGAATTAAGTTCTCATCATAAGCCGACTTTCCAATTAATTAAATAAATTTTATTTATTTAATTAATTTATCTTATCATTTAGCTGACATGTGTGCCTCTTTCATTTAAAAAAGATAAGTGGTACTACAACCTTTTATTTAATATATTTTACATGTAGTACTTTTTTATGTACACAAGCACACATGAGCCCTATTCTCCTTGACATTTGTCAAATGACTACAACTCCCTTGAAGAGTGGGATAACTGAATCAATCCTAGTCGTCCACATCAATCAATTAGCTTTTTAATCTCAACCATCCATTTGAACCAAGCCTTTCCTATAAATCAAACCCCTCACAAGCCATTAGCATGCATTGAGCCTCAAGTACCCTTATTCTGCCAGATTTTCTAAAATACATTGATCCTCAAGTATCCACATACTGTTGAAATATTATTAGAGCCTTTGCATCCTTCATCTATCATTCATTCTAGCATCTTCATCTTAATGTTATGCTGCAGAAATGAGCACCTAACATTCTTTCAACAATAATCCTTCAAAATCTTGCATGCTCATGCGAGGTGGAGAAGAGCAATGGAGATAAATCAAGCATAGTGTGGAGATCGGTTTGCATTTACATTTGTTATTTTGATTTTCATGTTGTCTTGTGCTTCATTGTGCATTGCTAGGGTTTTTATCATTGTTGTTTATTCATTTGCCCTGATTTGCAATTTTACCCTAACTACATCTGTATTGGTAACTTATGTCCCTTCTGGTCTGTAGGAACAACTTTAAATTCACTTGGCCACAACCCCACTTCCTGGCCATAATAGAGCACCATGTGCATAAGAAGTGAGTAATGCTCAAAAGAACTTGCCGGGGCATTATTTTTTATTGCAGTTAGGCCAGAGTCCATTCTATTAACAATATAAGTAGCATAATCGAATTGCCTTGCATTGTGGCATTGGATGTCAGTAGCTATGACCATCAAAGGGATTGTCATAAATGCAGGGACCTCTGATCCTAGGACCTGGCCCACAGAATAATAGGTATGTTGTATGTAGGGTTTAAATATTGATACATGAAAAGGAGGACCATCATCCTCATTGAGGGGCACCAATTCTCCATCTGCTCTGGGCCTATGAATAGGAAACCTCCATCCATTTTAGGTTGTATCCATTCTCCAGTATTCCTTTTCCAAATCCTCATAAATAATGGGGACAGTGCATAAATCATCCAAGTCGAATACTTCACAGATGGCATTTTTTGACAAGTGTATAACAGGCTCCCCTTGTGGGTTGCATATAGCCTTCAGACTTGGGTTATATTGTTTAGCAAGAAGTTAGAGAAGTTCAACATTCAGGAACACGTTAGGCACAACTAATTTAGCCAAATTCAAATGCCATGGGTTTGACACAGGAGAATTCCTAAATCTTCTATTGTGGTGGAATTTGAAAAGTTCATACCCTCTGATTGGGGTCCAAATGTTCCCTAGGTGTTTACATTTGTCCTCTAATTTTTCTACTTCTGCCCTAAGTTGAGCAGATCTTCTTGCTTTGGGAGTTGACCCTGGCAATTAATCAATCAAGTCTTGATTGAGCTTTCTGTCTTTTATCCTCTCTTCAGGGGTTTTATCAATTTTCTGTTTCTTAGGTTTACTTGTATCCCCTTGTGATTTTCTACCCTTTCCTTTTCCTAGAGTCTCCATTTTCAATCCTTGACATAAAATCCAAATACAGGCTACAACACAAAGGTTTGTATGTATGTACCTGTCTTCGGTGGCTGTGATCGAATTCTCCTGTTTGCGCTTCAAGTTTTCCCTTGTAGTTTCTTCTCAAACAACTCTGTTAATTTTAATTATAATGATCTTGGAAGATTTCATCGCCGTTTGCATTTAATTGTTCAAGAAATTCAATATCCTTCATCGTTGTGAAATGTCACATCATCATAACTCCTTTCATTGGCATGATTTTCATAATGTCTGGGTGATTTTAATATCTCCTCATGGCGCGAACAATCAATTGCTGTAACCGTTCAATTGTCTTTTCGATGCTACATTAAGTCATATCGGCATGAGATGTCTATACCTTGTCTGGCGTGAAAGTGGGCACAATTGCCATCGGCATGACCTCTTTCATTGCTGTGTGATTAATATTTCTTTCTGACATGTTAAATGTTACCGATATGACTATCGGTGAGAGTCTCATCGATGTATGTGACTATCCTTGTTATCGGGGTGATCTATGCCATCGGGATAATCTTTTTTGAGTCACCTGATCATGGTTATCTCCCCGATGGCCATTTTATATTCTTTATCAGAGAGAACTTCACGAAGTGTCACTGACACTTTTATCACTATGACTTATGGGTCGGTAAGACATACGAATCTCGTTCTGACCTGTTTAGCTTTGCCAATGGTTCTTATCTATTAGATGCATCGGTGTGAGCTATGCCGAAATACCTTTATTCGATGAGACATCAGGGTATCGAGGACTCATAAATCTTTCGTTCTGATGTTCATCTCTTGTCGATGACCACTATTCCTTTTAATTCCTCGGGACACTCGGTGAGAGTTTCGCCAAAATGCTCTATCGGTATGATGTATACCGTCGGGATGATCTTCGAAGTGTTACCTGATAGCCTTTAGTCATTTCGATCGGTGTGACTGATAGATTTTCTTGCTGACAAGAGGTCATCGGTATTATTTCCTCCATCGGTAACTTTTGCAATTTTCACTCCAATCCTTGTTTTCACGCCGATAGTCATTTCAAACTAGTTTCTCATGGATCGGCATAAGTAACATAGAGTCTTGCCGATAGTATGAATTTTAAGCCCTTTAAACCATTTTGTCATGGCCTTTTTGTGGGATGTATCAATTTTAATTATGATTTTGGACGGGATGTTTTATGATTTGGTCAGATATGTAGAAGTGAAAATACAGAAAAATTTTAAATTTTTCCTGTCCCAATAGAAGGATTGTTTAATTTAACTTCTCCAACATGGTGGGAGCTATATTTTGATGGATCATATACACAACATGGATCAGGAGTAGGCATCTTGTTTGTTACCCCTCAAGGAGATTGTATACCCAAATCATACAGAATTGCATTTCCATGTACCAATAACATAGCAGAGTATGAAGCTTTAATCACAGGATTGTGCATGGTAGTACAATGGGCTATCAAACAGTTACAAGTCTTTGGTGATTCTCAACTAGTTATCAAACAGGTCTTAGATGAATATTAGACAAAAGATGAGAAGCTTCTTCCATATAAGCTAATGGTTGATGATTTTAAAAAGTATTTTGACAATATCACTTTTGAACAAATCCCAAGACTACAGAACAGAGCAGCAGATGCTATGGCTATGATTGGGTCTCTTCTAGACATGCCATCTAATACACATAAATGTGAGTTTTTGGTTGAACAACTTTTGATTCCAGCATTTGAAGTTCCACAGTTTGAGCTTATATGTGACATTGTTGGTCCCAATTCACCGTGGTACGAGGATTTATAAGAGTATCTCCGTAACCAAACCTTTCCACTTCAACTATCTAACAACCAACGCAAAACTTTTATCCGCTGAGCCTCTCGTTACACTATTTTGGGAGACACCCTTTATCACTGGAGTCTTGATGGTATCCTTCTTAGGTGTCTTGATTTTGAGGAAGCAAAAGTGGCCTTACGTGATGTATATGAAGGTGTCTGTGGCTCGCATTCCATTGGCCCTAGCCTTGTTAAGAAACTTCTACGAGTAGGATACTATTGGCCAACCATGGAAAAAGATGCACAACAATTTGCAAAGAGATGTCTACAATGTCAGAAACATGGAGATTTAATACATGCACCAACACATGAGCTTCAGCCTATAATTAGTCCATGGCCTTTTTCGCAGTGGGGACTTGATCTCATAGGTAAAATCCATCCTACTTCATCAAATGGTCATAAGTTCATTATCACTATCACTTAATATTTCACAAAGTGGGTGGAAGCCATACCAATGATTTATATCATAGGCAAGCAAATATCTAAGTTTATTCTACACTATATCATTTGTCATTATGGAGTTCCTCAAGCTATTATCACAGATAATGGTCGTCCCTTCAATAATCAAGAGGTCAGAGATCTTTGCAACAAGTTCCATATCCAACATCGATTCTCTACCCCTTATTATCCTCAGAGCAATGGCCAAGCTAAAGCTTCTAATAAAACAATTATCAAAATCCTCAAAAAGATGGTCAATGAAGTTGGTCAGGATTGGCATCTACAACTCCATCCTACATTATGGGCATATAGAACAAGTATCAGAACTCCCACTGGAGCCACACCTTATGCTCTTGTGTATGGCACTGAAGCTATTTTACCTATTGAGGTTGAGATCCCCTCACTGCGAGTATCCTTACAACATACCATCTCATAGGAAGAATATCAAGTATCCAGACTCCATGATCTTGAGCTTCTAGATGAATGGTGTCTTACAACACTTAACCATCTCTAGGTCTATCAAAACCATCTATGTCGCAGCTACAACAAAAAAATCAAAGAATGTCAATTTCAATTTGGAGATCTTGTCCTTAAAGAAAATCAAAAGAATCATCAACACCATGAGAAATAGGGCAAGTTTGAACCAAATTGGCTTGGTCCTTTCATCATCACAGTAGTTTATGGATTAGGTGCATACACTCTTTCAACACCTCAAGGCATTCCCTTGGATGAACCAGTCAACAACGTTCATCTCAAGAAGTTTTATCCTTGAATCTCAACAATCCCAAAAAAAAAAAAAATCCATCCAACAATGAAAACCACTTTGTGGTGCTTTGGATAACAAAAAAATAATAGTCTAAGATAAATAATCCATCCTGTGGTGGAAACCTTGTAAACAGGCACCTTGGATAAGTACCATAGTGAAAACCTAGCAAACAGGCACTATGTGTAGGACTAGCTTCCATCATCAATTCGCGCTCATCTGATATCCAAAAATCACAAGACATCACCAACACAAACATTCAAGAAATCACGTCAGTCTTTCAACATCATCCATCCAGCGCAATATGCAAGAACTACATCACAACTCTATCGTTAAAGCCTTGATCCCATCGATACAGGGTGTGAGGCCGATTATTTTACCTCCCATATTTTGATCATTATGCTATTCAGTAGATGACACTATCAGACCTTAGTGACTATGTTTCATTATGCAGACTTGATGTTTATCTCACTGATTTGACATATGTGATTTGATTCGGTCATATTGGATGATATGTTGTGGTTCAACATATGGGATATATATTAGATGTTATTTTGTTATGAGATTCTAGTTATTTATGTGATGTGAACTATTTGACATGTGATGCAAAGTGCAGTTTAATTTAGAGTTATGTATTGATGTTTATTTCGATTGCGTGAAGTTAATTTCAGTTGCTTTGGCTATGACTATTCATGAAAGGACTGACACTTGATCGAGATGTGCAGGTTTTACATTCTCTAGCCATGGGAAATCGGAGGTAGGATTCACACCATGTTATTCCCTGTAAAGCCGATCCATTCCCAAGGGGGATAAGGATCACGTGTGAAATTGAATGATGATTTATTGTGCTTGATTTAATTTTAATTATTTTTAGCCTTAGTACCCTTTCTTTTTCTTATTTTTGATTAATATTAAGTGTTGTAAAATTTTATTTGATTTATGCCACTTGGTATTTTTATTATTTTTTTGGGCCATTTAAATGTGGATTTTTAACCACTTTTCATGAACCCTAGGGTCCCAAAAGTTACCCTATGTGGTCAACCATGAGTCTAGGGTCAACTTGGACTATCTAACCCTAGTTTTGACTCACTTTAGGTCACCCAAAACCACGGTTGAGTAAAAGTGACGAATTTAGGAAAGAGGGAAGATGGGGGATGGGCCTTGCCTTGGGAAGAACTCATCTCCCATCCCTAAGTTTTGGGAATCATTCCCAAAGAAGACTTGGGAGGTCTCCAAGAGTCCTCCCAAACTCCCAAGTGAGTGGGAGCACCACTCAAGACCCTTGTCTTCTTGAGATGTGAGTGGGAATCCAACTCACCATTTGTCCCCCTCCCACTTGTGTGGAAGCACAAGTGGATGAGGTGGAGATGGGGTGGAGTGAGAGGAGGACAATTGTCATCCTCTTACCTTCTCACTCTTACAAATTACCTTTGGAGGAGGGAGGAGGTGGTGACAAATGTCACCTTCCCATTCTCTCAAGGCCAAGTGGATGGCCTATAATAGCTCCTCTTGTAGAGGAGTGGGGGTTCTTCTTTCCTAGTCCTTTTCCTTACAATTTGAGAGTTCTTGCAAATTTTAGTTTTCCTTTCTAGTTTGGAGGAGTTAGGGAAGGTTGGAGAAATTCTGGTTGAAAGGAAGGCTTGGGAAGGCTTGGAGCTCTACACCAAACTTACTCCAGTATTAGGGCCTTGAAGGTAGGCCTCTCATCTTGCTTTCTCACCATTGCTTTTATATTGTTTAGTGTTTTAGATTTTGGTTGTTTGTTGTTTGCATTGTGTTGTTGGGTTGGGAGTATGGTGAGAGCACCTCCAATGGAGGTAATGCTCAACTTGTATGGGTAGGGGAAAGGAACCTCCTTGAGGTCTCTCCCACAGTATGTGTTTATGCCTTGAGGGCTTATTATTTGAGGAGGAGATATTTGAATGGCAAGAGTGCCATGTAAGTTATTTGTGATATTGGTGGTTTGAGGTGTTTTGGGGATTTTGGCTTGAGGCCATGAGAAGAGTTTTGTTTTCTTTACTATCATTGGGGAGCCCTTTGAAGTTGAGGGGTCCATTCCCTACCCTCACCAAACTCATTTACATGAGTCAAGTATTGTGTTAATCCTATGAGGTGTTTGTGTTTAGTGTTTGATTTTGTTGTGGAATGGAACCCTGTGTGAATTCCCTACCTCCCTAGCTCGGGGGTGACCCTCTTGTGGGTCTACGGTAGGGAGGAGAGCTTTCCTTTTGTAGTGGCTAGTTTTTGTTGTTCTGTTGATGTGTTTGTTGCAGGTTGTTTAGTGGAGAGTTGGAGCTACTTGAGAGCTCATCTTGGTGTTCAAATGGTTCCCCATGTAGTATTGTAGTGGTTGATCTAGCCTTGGGCTTTGTGGCCTTGTTGTCCTGTAAATTCTTGTAAATGTTGCTAAGAAACTTGCCATAAAGATTGCTATGTTAGTTGATGGAATATATAGCATTCAATTATTTTATTTTATGCTGTACACTTGCTAATTTGTGGAGCTAAGGAAATTGTGAAATGTATGAGAAGTTGCATTTATAATTGCTATCACTAATTGTTGCAAACAAATAAAAAGAGTTGAATGCATGTGATATAATGTTGCTGTTTATGATTCTTGTTGTGATTGAGAGAGAAAGTTAGATACATTGTTGTTACTGTCCAAAAGAAAAAAAAATACTATATAAGTTGCTGTATATGCCTTATTGCAATCAAGAAAAAGAGGCTGTAAATTTTAGTTTCCTTATTTTTATTACTTGAAAGTGTGACCTTAGAAGTAGCTGTTAAGAGGAATGAATTCTTAGAAAATTTACAGGAATAGTTGTTTTCTATTTTACCTGAACAACAGAAGAATAAAATCACATTCTGTTTATATATATCTATGTAAGAGAAAAGGAGAAAAAAAAAGGGGACTATTAGTTTATTTATGTCATAATATACAGCTTTGTATTTTGATTTAAACCATTATTGAAAAGTTTAGTGCAATGAGTTCTTGCATTCATATACAAAAATGTTACACTAGTTGTTTTATATATATTGTAAATCCAACTGCTTGTTTGAAAAAATGTAGAAAGAAAATAACATTGGAAGGAAGTTTATATTTTATACAATGTAGTATGGGTTCCTTTTATTTGTGGTATATCTCTGTTTGTACAAATCAAGTGTTTTTCTAAATATATATATATATATATATATAACTGAATCTGCATATGATAAAAAAAATGTTTTAGTAATGTTTTGGAGTTATTTTATTTTTAAAAAATAAACAAAAAAAAATATAAAAAAAAAGAAAACAAAAAAAAAATTTACCAAGGGGACTGTGGCACTGCCGCAGCCCCTTCCCTCATCCTTAAGTGAAAGAAGGGTGTGGGTGGGGGCTCTGCCTCCCCCACACCCCACACCCCACACCCCTCTCCATACCCTATACCCCAACCCCCTCACTACTCCCTCAACACCGCGTAGCCCGCCGCCCGTCGTGGCCCAAACACTTCCTCCCAGCTCCGCTCCCTACACAGCGCTCCACCACCACGCCTCCACCTCTATAGCTCCCACTTCTACCATACACAATCACCCCTTCCCCTTCGCGCCGCCCAAGCCCTTTCTCCTGTGCGCCATCGGAGCCATGACCCCACCTTCTTTCGACCTCCGCCCCATTTCAACACCTCCCTCAGCCTACTCTGCCACCATACCTCTCCTCCCATGCCACCTCTCACCACCCCTTCAGCATTACTCACCACTTCATACCCTGCACACAAAGAAAAAGAAGGATAAAAAAAACAACAAAAAAAAAGTAAACAAACTTTGAAGAAAGATTAGAGCAACCAAAAGAAGAAGTGAGAAATGAGAATAGGGCAAAGTGAAGTGAGGAATGAAATTAGGGTAAATAGAGGAGAGGGATAATAGAGATTGATTAGGGTTTCTTTTGAAACACTTAGGGTCAATTTTCATTTGGGTTTTCTATTTTAAATAAAACAAAATCTACCTCAGTTATTTGAGAGGGAATGGAAGGAAGTGGATTTAAATTTTATATTCCTTTAAACCCCTTATTCCCTTATTTGTTAGTTATAACAAAAGAGCCTAGTCCTTCCTTATAAAGGTAAACCTATTATTTATATATAGATATTATTGTTATGAAATTACGGTAGTGGGACATGAGTTGTAAAAAAAAAGATAGTAATTATAAGAATAAAAATAATGAAAAAAAAAAAAATATATATTTATATTAGGATTTTATTAAAAGGAAATTTATATACATATTAAATTACAGATTAAAAGGAAGAATATATGTATTTATATAGATGAATAATTATATACACATATACATGTTTTACTTAGAAGAAATTGAAAATTCAGAGTTCATTTAATTGCAAATGACATACCAAGAAATGAAACAAAAGGAAATATATAAAACTATGTAATTTTTTTTATATAGACAAGGAAATGTGTAGCAATATCAAAAATAGACTGAGGAAGTCTATTCGGGGCCAATTTGCTATCATTTAGTTCAAGCGTTAAAAATCAACTGACGTCTTGACATTTAAATTGAAATTACGCTAATACATTAAGTTCCTTTCCATCCTTTCACCTTCAACTGTGTGCCATCATGACATCATATAACTTTCCCTTATCGATCCGAGATTAGTTAGGGTTTGAGTCGGTGAAACTATCTTCACCTAGGAAACTAGGGTTCTGATTTAAAACAGTCTAACCCTAGAAGCGACACACTTCATTGTCTATACCCCTAGACAACCTACACTTCATCTAATATGTTGTCATGTTTATGCCTCAGGCATATTGCCACTGAGCATGCAAGTGTGTGCAAGGTGGTTTTTAGGGATAGTCAGAAAATTTTTTTGAGGCCCATGTCGTGACCACATGGCTGATGTGGTCGTGACACAGGCGTTTGTGCGTCGCGTCCGCGTGGGAGATGTGGGCGTGACACAGGGTATGTAGGCAATCTGAGATGCGAAGGAAGCACTCTGATTTAGGCTAAGACGATAGCCCCTTCTTTTCATCATTCATCTGCCACCTTTCTGCTAATCATCCTCCAATCTTTCATCTCACATTCTTCTATCTTTCATCACCCATATCATCAATAAAACCCATAACTACATATTCATCATGTCTCATCTTCATCATAAATGTGCTTTGATCACGTGGATACAGGGTATGTAGGTAGTCTGGAATACGAAGGAAGTTTCCAATACTCAAGCACAAATGATCCACCCCCATCTTCTTCATCTTCTTTCATCTTTCATCTTCTTCTCTTTGATCAGCTCAAGTAGGAAGCAAACTATGTGTATACTGAAAGCTCAAGCACTTCAACCAATCAAGAATGAGCCATAATCTATTTGTTTGCATGCTTTAAGCCAACATTTGCTATAGCAATTTATCAACATCTTTAGCCTTCAACAGGATGCAACTTTCCTCTTAACAAGGCACCAGCTTAAATCAATCTAAGAGCACCTAAATTTCGCAAGAGAACGTGATGACAGTATCTTTTTGTTTTATCTTTTGATTTATCTTTTGTCCCTTTTCTATGCCTAATCAAGACTGCCTTGATCTATCATATTTTGGTACGTTGCGATGAAGTAAGGAATGGGGCATGGTCATATTGCTTTCGTATGCTGTGGTTGCGGTATGATCTTATTCTCTTCCTAAGCGTATTGGTGTCTTGTACGTGTTGGCATTAGCATCTTACATATCAATATCTCTAGCATCTGAGAAGCTAAACAGTCTCTTCTGCACTTGAGACTATTCTATGGCAAGACTAGCTCCATACATATAACCAGCAAGTTATCACTGTGTAGTGGAGATAAGCTCAAACCATTGCTTGTAGCGTCAAAGTCCATCTCAAAACACTAGCTGTTATTCATATCTTGTGTATGTTGGCTCAACATTTTGACCTCATGCATTCAGACAAGATTGTAACATGCTAGTTGTGCATTGGATATCTCGACACCTTGGTCTTCTATACCCTGGTGCATAACATCCACATGCTATATCAAACATAAGGATTGCATTTCTTTTCATTTTGAGCAATTCCTTAAAAAGCTTCCCATCATCCCATCTATTCATCCTATTATTCGCCTAAATAGTCCTCAACCAAGATCAATCATTTCCATTGTCCTTCGTCCACATCTCCTATCCTGTAAAACAAGTGTGTTAGACATACATAAGTCCATCATATATCATTTCATTACCATCTATCTATATGCATAAGTCCATTCATCTCATTACCATTTATATATTTCCATTATCATACCATTTCCATCCATATTATATGCATAAACATCCATACATAATCCATGAAAATAAATATAAATATAACATGCATAACCATCATAATACCAATAGTGCATCCACTACAACATCATATAGATCACCAATACTCCATCATATATATATACAAGTGTCTACAAGCTGAGCTATAAAGAATGTATGTACAATTGGCTCTAGGCCTTATCATGATATAACATAAACACAAGGTAGCCCTAGTGACTATTGGCAACTCCCTCGCCCTGACCACCACCACTGGATCCTGCACTTGGCCCCCTATCTCTCGGTGGCCCCATCACTGAGGCTACTGATTGAGATCCACCTAACCTCTGTGAACCTGAAGCCCCTAACCTGCTCCTCAAGCTAGGCTGCCTCTGCTCTGCTGGCATAGCCCCATAGTATAAGCCTCTATAGTACTCTGCCTCACCCTGTACTCTCCGCAGCTTTGCCTGTACCTGTGTCAACTGTGTGGCTAAATACATTGTAGCCCCATTTGTACCTAATGCATTCACTGCTCTATCCCACTCGCTAGTCATTCCCTGTAGCTGCAGCACAACCATATCTCTCTCTACCCGCAAACCATCTCTCTCAGCTCTCATCACCTGCACCTATTGTACATCCGTATCTTGCTCTAATCTCATCATCTACTCACTCTGTCTTATTGCATCTCTCTCCCCTATCACCCTAGCAAGTGCACCATCATCCTGTCCATCCCCATCCTGCACTCTCAACTATAACTAAGCCTGGTATGTCTGAGCTTGAGCTCTAACATGCCACAAGCCAATCACTGCCTGGTGTCTATCTATCTCCACCCTCCTCAATCTCATCTGTGCTCACTGCCTCCATCTCCTCTCCTCTCTAATCCGCCTCCGTAGCTGTTGAATCCCAACATCATCACCCACCAATATCTGCCCCTGAGGCTGTGCCAGTATCTGAGGCTATCCCTGAGCCTGTCCCTGCATCTATATCCCTGGCGTTGCTGGTACAACAACCTACGCTGGTGGAGCCTGTCGTTGTCTCCTCCTAACTGGTCTCCATCCATATCTCTCCAATCTTTCCAACTTGCATCAGCCGTGTTAGTCTAGCTATCACCCAGTATGCATCATAGTCTGGTAGTGTCCCTGGATCTATAGGACCTTGTCCCTGCTGCCATACAACTGGTTATAGCCCATCTATCTTTGCCAAAGCCATGTCAACCACAACCTCTGGCCCCCAATCAAACACCTCATGTCTAGTCCTCCCAAAAATGACATCCCCAACTGGTACTGCCTGTGGCGACCTGAACTGTCTCAAAACCCTCTCTGGCAAATAGTGCTCTATATTGTATATGCTACATCCAAAAATATATCTCGCCTGCCTAGCATAGACAAGCTCAGCATCCTCCTCATCCCATCTCTCACATCCCAGTCATGGTCTCCATACAAATCTATCCACCTCATCTAACTTCCTCCGCCAGTATACTACTCCTCTACGCTGCCGGTATGTCAACGCTCCTCTGTACATCCTAGCATAAGGATCTCCTGCTGCTCTAGGCACCCATCCCTCTGGCCTCATCACTGGAATATACTCATAAGCCCATACATGCAAAACTGTAACTCCTTCCGACATACTAGCCCTGAACATATAGGCACAATCATGCAGGAAATGATAGACCTATCCAAGTACACACTCCCCCCATGCATATCTCATCCCATAGGAGAACATCCCCTCCATCACTATCCCCCATCCTACCAAAAATCCTCTCACTTGTCTATCTCCCACTAGCCATCTGATGATAGCCACTACCACTCCCTGCAGTATGTCACATAGCTCCTCCATTCTCGCCATCAGAATCTCTGAGCCCTCTACTCCAATGTCAGGTGTCCTGAATAATCTCCTGAATGCAACTGGACCCATATCAGGATCATAATCTACCCAGTCCCCATCTATAGGAATCTACAGAATCTGAAACACATCCTCTAGTGTGATAGCCGCTCCTGTCGGTAACAAGAATGAACTATGCTCGCTCATCCATCGTTCCACCATCGCTGTCATCAGTCCTTGATGTGCCTACACTAGCTCCAATCTCGACACATGCTCTAATTTGAGGATCTCTAACACTAGCCGCTCCTCCGCATCTAGTAATTTCACCAACCGCAAATCCCTAGGATGTGGCTCTCGTGATAACAAAGGTGGTAGTATATCCTGCATCATTTTATTCATCATGTCAGTCCTTTGCGTTATTTAAATGCTATAAACATTTGGTTATTTGTTATTATCCTCGCTTCTATCTACCATAAGTGGTTCATTTTTCCATATGCGCCTATCTGCTGATCACAAGCAACCTCTTTTACCATATGCACTTCTCTCTCGATCATATGCGATCTATTTTGCCTATGCGATCATTGTTGGACTACATGGATCCGAACTTCTACCTGCACCTATCTTTCACCCATAAGCAAGCTATATCCCCTAAACGAGCATTTTTTCTTTCTACGTGAGCTGCCTTTCCCTATGCACCTATTGTTTGCCTATAAGTGACTTGTTCCTATCTATATGCGCATTTTGCCTCTATATTGTCTAGCCGACTAAAAGCGACCTCATTTTTCTATATGCGACCAAGCTGCGCCTACAAGCGAACCTAACTACTATAAGTGATCTATTTTCCTACACAAGTGACCTGAACTGCCTATCCTAAGACCTAGTCGCTTATGGTGACGTGTGTGCATTTATGACGCTTCTAGCTTATCAAAATCACGCTTTTAGTAAAATTTTTGATACATAGTGGTACATCTGATCCCTCTGGTCACCCATGTGTCCTCACTCACTCAGCACGATGATCTCTACGTGGAATCACCATCCTGATAGCTCTCCACCTCTCATCGCACACCAACTCTAAGGAGCTCTAGATCTCTATAGTTTTCTGAGCACAAATGAGCCTATTTTCCCTTGCAGAACCTACTTATAGCCCTATCTAAACCCTCATTCTTCTATGCCAAAGCCCTTTTTCTTCTGCATCATCCCATTTGTTCCCACCCAACCCTCTTTTTTTCTTCATGTCAGTCCTGTGTCCTAGCTTTTATTCTATCGCGAGCCAACCCAGCCCTTCCTGGTTTGTCTGGCTTACCTCTCGAGGGGGCATCACCTGCCAATTACACTGGAGCATAACCTTGTTTATCAAGCGAAATATTATATCTTCTTTGACACAACGCTCTATCGAACATTGTATCAAAGAGGGGCAAAATGTAGACATCCAAAATTGACTCATTATCATTAGCATTCAAACATCACATTACCCATCATCTGCATTTCTCTAACACACTTGAGCAATATCCCTAACACATCTATTTATTCTATTAATTAAATAAATTTATATTTATTTAATTAATTCATTAGCTATATCTTCCAATCTATAATTAAACAATCTTTAATTATTTAATTATCTTCATTCTATCTATTTTTAATTAAATAAATTTTATTTATTTAATTAAAGATTCCTTTCATAAACCCACTTTCCAATTAATTAAATAAATTTTATTTATTTAATTAATTTATCTTATCATTTATCTCATGAGCCGACATGTGTGCCTCTTTCATTTAAGAAATATAAGTGGTACTACATCCTTTTATTTAATATCTTTCACATGTAGTACTTTTTATATACACAAGCACACATGAGCCCTATCTTCTCTCCACTTGTCACCTACACATTCATCTATGTCTATCCTTTAATCTTATCCTTTCACATAGCCACCGAATCTCCACCGTTGATTGATTTTGGTTGAGTTCTATATAAACACCCTCTCATTCCATACTACATCTATGCAGCATTTACAGCGTCTACTTTATCATCTTGAGCATATTGAGCACTTGAGCATCCATAGCATCCATTGAGCTTTTATCATTATCATCCATCCATCATGGCAGCTTTTATCTTCATAATTGTTCATTGTTGAAGAAGCAATCCACATCATAAACAAGGAATCACACAATCTAGGTGATATTGTGCTTGAATTGCATTACTTTTGGTTTCATTTAGATTAGATTCTTTGATGATGGTAGGGTTAGGTTTTCATGGCTATGCTTGATCTTATTAACTCGACTTTTTACCTATCACAAGTCAAATGGACTATTGAGGTATAAAGGTAGAATGCATGTTCCTAATTCAGCTAGATTAAGGGATCTAGTATGGAAAGAAGTGTATACCGCACCATATTCTGGACATCCAGGAGTGACCAAACTTCTAGCAGATGTTAAACCTCTTTATTTCTGGAAAGGAATGAAGAATGATATTGCAAGATTTGTAGCAAGCTATTTAGAATGTCAGAGGGTAAAAGCAGAACATCAACACCCTGCAGGATTGTTGTACCCGCATGATGTGCCGTAATGGAAATGGCAAGTTATTAGTATGGATTTTGTTCAAGGTCTTCCTATGTCAAGGAATAGACATGATGCCATTTTAGTTGTGGTTGATAAACTCACAAAGGTAGCACATTTTATACTAGGGAATTTGATTGATGGAGCACCTGTGTTAGCTCACAAATTTGTGCAAGAGGTGTTTAGATTGCATGGCTTCCCTGAAAAGATTATCTTTGATAGAGATGTGTGTATAGCATCAAGGTTTTGGCAAACTTTGTTTTCTTCTCTAGGAACTAAACTCAGTGTGAGTATAGCTTATCATCCTGAAACTGATGGGCAAACTGAGAGAGTTAACCAGGTTTTGGAAGACTTATTGCGAATGTATTGCATGGACAAGCAATATAAGTGGGAGGAATACTTACCACTTGTGGAATTTGCTTACAACAATTCCTATCATTCCGCTATTAAGATGGCGCCATTTGAAGCATTGTATGGAAGAAGATGTCGAACTCCTATAAGCTAAGATAAGCTAGAAGATAGGATTAGCATCGGACCAAAAATGCTAGCTAAAATGGAAGAGAAAGTTAAGCTGATTAGAAAAAGATTGGCAGAAGCCAATGATAGGCAAAAGAGCTATGCGGATGCAAAGTGTGTACCGAGACAATTCTCTATTGGAGAGAAAGTTCTCTTGAGAGTTAAACCTCAGAAAATTTCTATTAAGTTTGGGAAGTCTTCTAAGCTAGCTCCTCGTTATATGGGACCCTTTGAAGTACTTGAAGTGGTTAATCCGGTTGCCTATAGAATTGCTCTACCACTAGCCTTGTCAAGAATGCACAATGTTTTTCATGTGTCTTATTTGAAGAAATATATTGCAGGTGATAATCATATTTTAAATTAGAATTCTTTACAAATGCAAGACCTAGGGGTGGTCATGATTGAGCCACTCAAGGTGTTAGAAATGTGCAAGCTCTGCTTGCGTAACAGAGAGGTCTTGCAGTGCAAGGTCCATTAGGACCAAGATGCTGAGGAAAATGCTACATGGGAGAATTATCATGAATTTTATCAAAAGTTTCCTCATTTATTTAATGTTGTTACTAGTTGAAAACAATGAACTTATTTTAGTCACATTTTGATACTTTATATCATTGAGGACAATGAATCTTTAGGGGAAGGATATGTTACATCCCTAATTTTTGTTTTACTATACTTTTTACTTTTACTTGGACATCAGTAAATCTATTATGATGTTTAGATTAATGTCAATGAATGATATAGATTATATTGAATGTCATAAATAGAATTATGGAAATAAATATTTTATTGTTGATTTCATATTGCATTATGAGATTTGGTTTATTATTTGAATAATGATACACTAATCATAATTTGTTGGTTACAAGTTTGATATAGGATTACAGGTTTTTAGATGACTCTTAGAGAAAAGAGAGAGAGAGAGTATCTTTCAAGGAGAGAGATATAGGCCTCGAGTTATGAGTGATGATTTGCCAAACGAGTATTAGTGTTTAACGAAAACGTGAACTAGTGTCGTAAGAGGTAAGTTTTGTCTTGTTAGTTTACTTTGAACCCAATCGACAGGTAGTCAATATCTGTTGAATCTTGTCAAGTCATAGTGTGTCGTCATAGTCATTTGCAACGTAAACAATATCGTCTAAGTAAGAATTTTGACCATTTACGTTTAACGTAAAAGTTACGACGTTATTGTCGTAAAATGGTGGTGTTATTATTATTAAGTCACTTAGTGTTTTTATTGTCGACGTTTAATGTCAAATGACGATCTTGTCAAGTCGACGTGATTTTAATGAAGGATTGTGATGGGGAGGTAAACTCGACCCATTCACATTATCCGTAAACCTTTATTTTATTATTATTATTCTTATTGATCAAATCATAACTATTAAATAGAGATGATGTTATGTAAACCATATTTGATATAATCAAATAAGTATATATATATATATATATGCATTGAATGAGGATAATACCTCATGATAATTAATAATGCTTACTCTTGAGCAGCTGTAGGCATATATTATGGAGTGCCTTCATTATAACTGCATAATGGATCGAATCACTCCTTGTGATCATTGATTGCTCTAAGTTAGTTTAAATGTGTTGGTGGCCTCTTAGAAGAAGAGTGGCGGTTAGCCTAGCCGCATTCGTTGATGTCCACAAATGATGTTTACATCATCGACATATGTTGATTGCATTTTTATAGCTGGCGGTTGAAACCACATCATCAAGTGAACTGTTTGGAATTTAATGTGTTTTTCAAACTGCAAGGAGTGGCGAATGAAAGTAGGTGACTCATTATGAGTCTTGTTAAGCCCTTAAAGCCACGACTGAGCTAGTCGTTGGCGGCATCTTTTGGTGAACATGTTATTTTTGCATAGTCTTTGTCATTAGAGGATATGCAGGAGCAGTGAGTTTGCAGCGAGCTAGGAGATAACGAGTGTGAGGGATAAGGTCATGGTTGGATTTTGGATGACCACAGAGATATCATTATCTGCAATCCTTCTCAGTAAACCGTCGCTACAGGTAATATTCCTATTTTTTATGCATTGAAAAGATAGTGAACAATATTGGTTTTTGTTATGGCTATTGTATTGACTGGTATAGGAGAACATTTATGTTTGAATAGTACTCCTTAAGCTCATTATAATTGATCAAAACAAAAAGAGAAGTCGACTGTGTCGAATAGGATATAGAGACATTGTAAAACTGTTTTAGTAAAAATCACAGAGCATTGACTTGGCTACAAAGGCCGATGCTTGCTATATCAATAAAATCTATCTCACTATCATACAAGGCCGACCTTATACATTTTGTATTAAGACTATTATACTTGTCAAAACTATAGAATGAAGAACCAAATGACTTCTATTATCACATTCTTGAAGAAGGATAACGTAGTTATCAAGAGTCATGCAAACCAGTCACCTCTTTGAGTGAGTTTCAAATGAGGTTAGTCAATGACATAAATATAAGTTAACCATGAAATAGATCTCTATTGAATTAGTACAAATGATATATGATAAGAAAACTTTCTAGTTATGAGTAATACGAGTGTGAGTTTCAAATGTTGATATTATCATTTCTAAAAACCATTCTTGGTATTCTATGATAACAATGGTAAAACCTATTGAGTGGTAGAAGACTAGGGATAGTTTGAAAACGGGATAAATATCAAAGGACCATCTTTTATGTCTATTCTATCAATCTTGATGAGTATAGCTTTATAGTAAACTATTATGTCAAATAGACTATGTCTATATTGAAATGATTTTGTATAAAATCATATATGGGTATATATGTAGTGATGGTTAATGACATCACGTAAAGGTAAATTGAAAAGTATTCATATTCCTTTTGAATGGGAGTTATTATCTTTACAAGAACTATAGTATTCCTAACCATGGTTGAGTTAAACCAAAGAGTCGACTATAGTCTCATAGAAATAAGATAAGGTTTTATTGAAATATCATATTATTCAAGGGTTGTTATGAAAACCCTAGAGTTGATTTTAAACCAAATGATTGGTTGTCATATAGACTTATCTAAAGTCAAGAAAAATATTATCAAGACAAGATGATTAAACCATTTGCGTAAACATAGTTGGTGTGAATAAACTGCGAGAATACGACAGTATCCAAGTTGAGTAGGGGTGGGTGAACACTACGACCAAATTCATTATGAATGTTATTGATATTAAAACTTTGGCCAAATTAATGCATTTGTTTTCTGCATGCATTGTCAATTCACTGTATCCGGATTGCACAACCTATCGAAAATCATACTTAGCTAGAGGGTATCTAGGGTTGTATGATTGATAGAGTAGTGTAGGATATAACACTATGTACTCGGAAAAGACAAATTACCATTGGTCACCTAAGGTCTATATTCCTCATGAAGGGTAGGGCCACTTCTTATGTGGAAGATGTGTTGGATACTGCCAGTCTGTGGTTGGAGGTAAATCACTGGAAAGATACTCTCTCTCTCGAAGCAGGAAACATGCCAGGACTTGTGATAAAGATGTCAGACATTCAGAAGCAATAATTATTCAAATTTGTTTATGTAATTGATTTACATTTGTAAACATTGTAATTGAGAAAGACAATATGGTTTATTGTATTTTGTAAAGAGAAATCTTGTAATTGTAGTTACTCGATTATATGTTAAATAAAAAGAAAATTTTTTCTCTATCTTTTTTTTTTTACCTTGTTGATTTACTCTATGGTAAATTTCTAGTTTTACTATGTTTTTAGAACATGGATGTTACACCCTTAATATCTTGACATTAACATGGTGAAAGATTCTTATCAAACCATCATTGCATGGATTAGTATCTTTATTCTAATAGGAACTCTTTTTGGCTCTTCTATGGAGAACACTTGCAAACTAGCCATTACTTATTTTTGGTGTATCACCAATGATTGGTGGACTAAAAAATCTAATGTTGAGAAGGATAGCCTAGTTTATGTTGTTTATGACACTGTTATTGTTCCTCAAACCTAGATAGCCACCCAGGTACAACAGTCTCTAATGCATTATCTTCAAAATCTTGCAACTAAACACAGATAATGCTTATTATTTGTTGCTCAATCTAGTTAGGCACCCTTTCTTCACATGGACTATTTCTTGTTCAACATCAATGACGCAATAAATCCATGATTTCTTCAAATTTGCAGTACCTATGCACATGAATCCCGACCATGCTTTATCTCATGATCTTGTCACATATATGATCATTAAAAGCATCTCCAGTGGGAATCCTATTTCAGTCCCACTCTCTATTATAACAACCAACAACAAGATTGGAATATCTTTCACAAATTCCAATTACTAGCCAAATGGGCTCCACTTTAGTGGGAGGACATTTATGACTGGGAATTAACACCACCAGTCCAATCTCCCGCCTCCAGCTTAGGGAACAGTACTTAAAAGGAATCTTATGAGTTGTCACGGACTGTCACTGTCTTCTTTTCAGAGCATGACATACCTTCATTTTCCTTACTGGTTTACCTGGTATTACAAGTTAGATTCCTCTTTCCCGAACCTTTAGGTCATTTTCTTTCTATAAATAAGCTGAGGCTAGAGCTTTTGAGGAATTGGGTGTTAGAGTCTTAGAGAGTCTTAAGGTTAGAGAGTCTGCAAGTTTGGAGTACGTAGAGTCTTAAAGAGTCTTAAGGTTAGAGTGTATACAAGTTTGGAGTATGCTCTATGAAACAAATCTACATATAAGTTGTAATATTGGTTGTTAGCAATATTAGAAGCCGTAACCAATCCTTATGTTGGGAACATCCTGTGCTATAAACCCTTGGTATCTTGACATTAATAGGATGAAATATCCTTATCAAACCATCATTGCATGGATTAGTACCTTTATTCTAATAGGAACTCTTTCTGGCTCTTCTATGGAGAACACTTGCAAACTATTTCTAGGGTATCACCAATGGCTAGTTGACTAAAAAACCTGATGCTGAGAAGGATAGCCTAGTTTATGTTGTTTATGATACTGTTATTGATCCTCAAACCCATATAGCCACCCAGGTATGATGGTCTCCAACACACTGTCTTCAAAGTTGTCTTATTGATGAGTTATGTCCTGAGATAGTCTGTCATAAAGAATGCCTCTAGAAGGATATTCTTACTATGAAATGTTGTGATTTCAAAGATTTTGAGCAATACTCTTATGATTTCAGAGAACTCATTTATCAACTTGATAATGAAGATAAACAAGAATTTGCTAAAATCAAGTATCTTGAAGGCCTTCCATACAATCTTTATGCCAACGTCATGAGATATCTCGATCTACGAGAGCTCACTATCAAAGGATCCCCTATCACTAATCTTATTCAGTATGCCTGAGAGGAGATCATGCAATTTATTGAAGACTACAAAAACCAACAAACATTCACCAAACCTGAAGCACACCGCATTGCCCCTACTTTCATTCCCAACTATGGTTGTAATCCTTTCACAAAAGACCATCGTAAGGCCCACAAGAAATATAAGAAACACCGGCTCAATTTTCACCACTGTAATTTCTCCTGAAAACACAGTTATGCTCCTAAGCATAAGTTCATGCACAAGCGCATGACCCATCCTTGGCCACAAAGCCAATAGATTATTTGTTACATTTGTAGCAAACCTGGTGATAAAGCCCCTGATTGTCACTACAAGAGTCGTGTCGTCAAAGTTGTTTACACTAACCCTGAAGCAGAAGCATGGTGGGATGTAGTTAATGAAGAAGAAGATTTATCTATTCAAGATAATATTTATGAACCCATCATTGAAGAATATGAGGATGGGGATGAAGCTTCCCTCGAAGACCTGAAATAAACCCTAAAAGAAGTAGAACAATAGTTAGAAGAGCAAGAAGACTATCCAGTTGTCATGATGAATTATCCATCTAGAGAAAGAATGAGCAGATCAAGAGGAGTCTATAGAGGAAACAACAGAAGAAATTCTTTCCAATAACAACATTGTTAGGAATTGCATGCAAAAGATATCAATTAAATGCAAATAAAGATTAAATAGAGGAATGAAAAATACATAGAAATAATAACAATGAGAGACAAGTTTTAAAGTGGTTCACCCAAACCCATGCTACATCCACCAACAACAAAGACACAAGTATAGACAGTTATACAAATATATAGCGGAATAGATATTTACAAGTTAGTGCAAAGAGTTAAGGAAAAGCAATGCAAAAACTGAACACAGATGGTGGGGTGAAATTGGTTTCTTTTTATTGATATTCCAAATGGCAAGAAGCTTACAACAAGATATAAGAAACCCAGGCTAAGTCTGCAACATAGAAAATGCTCAAGCCAAATACAAATGACACCCACCCCTAGCTCCCACTGACTCTCCAAGTTGGCACTTTGGTGTGCATGAATCCTAGACTAGACACTAGACTATGGACAACTCTTCACGACAATTGAAAGCTCCCCAACTCGGTCCTTTGAGCCCGGAGATGTCAAAACACAAACAATGATGACCTGCTGACCAACAACAGACCTGGTGTCTCCTTGTAATGTTACCAACCTAACACCTTCGTTTGGAGGAAGAAGAAAACTCTATTTGCTCTGCTCTGTTTGAACAATGTAGAAGCGAGTGTTAATCGTTGCGAGGGCTCTTCTCCCTCTATAGTAGTCATAAGTCTGAACGCAGCACAACAGAAGGCTGAGCAAATATCTAGCAACCAACGCACAAATTGTTTTCAGCAGAATTGCCTCACAAAGCATCCTCCAGCTCGAGCCCGACTCCTGCGAATGCCCCCGATACTATAACACTTTGCTCGGGATGCTAGCGCTCCACTCATAACCCAAAACTAACTCACAACTCGGCATACAGTTCGAGCTCACCAGACTTGGCTTCCACTCAACTCTAGATGCTTTTTGCTTATCAGTCTTGCTCAGCTCGCCCCATGGCTCGCCAAGACTTATGCAAATCTCCCAACTCGGATCTGCCTTGCATCATGCCTATGCGACGATCTGTTGAAGGAACTAGCTCACCCAGAAGATGACTCGGATATCCGGCATCGATGCCCATCAGATCTCCTACGCGCCAATGCTTCGATCTGGATAGCCGCACCAAGTAGCTTTCCAATCGGCAGTCCCTTACATCCTCCCCCACCCAAAAATGGCAACGCCTTGGCACTGGTGTGCCCGCCCACACACTGGAGTAGCCCCAAACTCTTTCATTTGTATGGGAAGGCAGTCCTGCTCCGCAAGAATGCCTGAATCTATTTTTCATATTTCCACAAAGACGCTGCAGGCTCCCAACTTACATTCACCCTGGATTGCCCTTTCCACTAGACTAAAAAGTCCCATTTTTTCTGTTCCCAAAGCCACGCTCTCTCATCTGCAAAATCTCCTTCACTTCACACCCTGCTTTGTCTATGACATTCGCAGGCCCCCTTGGTGGAATATTTCTATCCGAGTCTTCTACATCTGCCTTATGTGGTTAGAGTTGACTTACATGAAACACGTTATGCACCCTCATGTGCTCAGGTAACTGTAGCCTGTATGCCACCTTTCCTATCCTCTCTGTGACTAGGAATGACCCATCAAATTGCCTTGACAATGAAGGGCTGAGCCCCTTCGGCGGTTTGAATTGTGCTGGATCCATCCTCAACATGACTCTGTCTCCAACATTGAACTCGAGCTCCCGTCACTTCAAGTCCGCCCAGTACTTCATTCTCACTGCAGCCTTCATCAAGTTATGCCTGGCTAAATCAACCTGATCCTACCAGTCTTTGAGGTGATCTACTACAGAAGGACACTCTCCATAGTATCTACTCATCACTGTGTGGGGAGATAGCGGCTGCTACCCAGTCGCTAACTGGAATGGCGAGTATTGACTCGTCGATGCCTTGTACAAATTATACAAGAATTGCACTGCATCCAACAATCTCAGCTAGTTGGATTGATCTGCTAGGACGTAACGCCTCAAGTAGTCCTCCAGAATGGCATTGACTATCTCAGTTTGCCCGTCGGTCTCCAGATGATGACTCGTCGACATCAACAATTTTGTTCCCATGATCTTGAACAACTCCACCCAGAAGTTGCTTGTAAATCTAGCGTCCCTATCTGAGATAATGCTTAGAGGAACTCCCTAGTATTTCACAATGTTCTTAAAAAAGTAGCCGGCAGCATCCTTAGCAGTGCAAGGTGATTTGCACGCGATGAATGTTGCATATTTAGAGAACCTGTCGACTACCACCATGATGCTTGTTAGCCTGTCCACCTTTGGTAGATGCATGATGAAATCCATGCTCACGCTTGCCCATGACCTGACTGGGATGGGAAGGGGTTGGAGCAACCCTGCAGGTGCTTTTGTGACAACCTTGTCTTGCTGGCAAACGATACATGCGCTGACATACTCGTCAACACTCTTTCTCATATTAGGCCAGAAAAATCCCCTTTCTAACAATGCAAGAGTTCTCTTTTGCCCAGGGTGCCCAGCCCACAAACTATCATGACATTCTCGGACGAGATCTCACCTCAAATTTTTCCACTTCGGGATATACACCTGATCCTGGGTGAACACCAAGAGTCCATCCCTGATGCTGAACTTGCGAGTTCTATTCTCCCTAGCTTGTTTCACCAATTCTGCCACCCTAGGGTCCTCCAGCAATCCCTCCTTCAAATCCACTATCATTGTCTCGGAGAGCATCACCCTAAACTCACTTGACTCAGCTTCCTAAATCCCTTGTATGGTGGCCAACTGACTCTTTCTACTTAGTGCATCGGCTACCACATTGGCTTTGCCTGCATTGAACACAATATCAAAGTTGAATTCAACAAGCAACTCCTACCACCTTGCCTGTTTCAGAGTCAGCTTCTGTTGGGTCTTGAATTATGTCAAGGAGATGTTATCTGTCTTGACTATGAATGACACTCTCAACAAATAGTGCCTCCAAACTCTCAAGCAGTGAACTATCCCAGTAATCTCTTTCTCGTGCACCAAATAGTTTCTTTCTTTATTATTTAGCTTCCTCGACTTGAATGCAACTGGATGCCCATCTTGCATGAGCACGCCCCCAATGGCATAATCTGATGCATCTGTCTGGACCTCGAATGGCTTGGTAAAGTCAGCAAGTGTTAACACTGGTGTAGTTGTCAGCCTCCTTTTCAGCTCTTCAAACACTGCTTGACATTTATCTGACCAGAACCACTTCTTGTCCTTCTTGAGGAGATCTGTGAGAGGTGATGCCACTTTGGAGTAGCTCTGCACAAACCTCCGGTAGTAATTCGCAAGCCCAAGAAACTGCCTGACTTCATGAACCGACTTCAACGGCTCCCAATCTTTTATGGCTTGCAACTTCATTGGGTCTGGGTGAATTTTGCCCCCTCCAACAACATGCCCCAGGAAGTCCACTTGTTCCTGGGTGAAAGAGCATTTTTCCTTCTTCACATAGAGCTGGTGTTGCCTCAACAGCTTGAAAACCTCTACAAAATGTTGTCTGTGCTACTCAATAGTCCTGCTGTAGACAAGGATATCATCCAGGTATACCACAACTGATTTGTCTAGCAGGGGTCTGAAGACGTCATTCATCAGGGTACAAAACGTTGCGGGCACATTACATAGCCCAAATGGCATCACCATAAATTCGAATGCCCCATACCGAGTTACACAGTTTGCATTCTCTTCATCCCCAGCAGCTATCTTGACTTGATAATATCCCTGTTTCAAGTCTAACTTTGTGAAGAATCTTGCCCCTGTCAGGCGATCAAAGCAGTCTGTAAGTAGGGGTAGCAGATATTTGTTCTTTATGGTGAGTTTGTTCAAAGCCCGGAAGTCTACACAAAGTCTCAATGCACCATCCTTCTTCATTTGAAACAGAACAGGCAATCCTTGCAACTCAATACCGCTGCAAAATGCTACAATACATCAACAGAAACCCTAACCCTTATCCGCTTTCATCAAGCCTTATGTTAGTTACAAAAATAGGGTTTTTTATGTCGGCCAATAGAAAAATAACTCCTGATGCCTTTATAAAATAATAAAAAATCGTTGGAGGTTTTGGGGGTGCTGCCCCTTGACCCCATTAAATAATTTAGGGGGAAATTGAGCCAATAAAAGTGGGGAAAATATAACCTCCAAGTCTGATTAGGCTCCATATAACAACAAACATCAGCCACAATACCCATACCAACAATATCAGCAATAGATGCAGTTCTAGCAATTAACATGTAAGAATGAGTATGAGAACGAATGCTCTTCTTCCCAATGTCCTCAACCTTTCTCCTTTTCATTTCCACAAATAGAAAGAAAGGAGAGGAAGTATAGTAAAGGCTCGAATGCCAAAATCCAATCCAATGACCAAATTACCTGAGCTTTAGAATCTTTCCATATGAAAGAGGATTGTTCTTTTGTGTCTACTAGTCCATTTTATCCTCCACATGAAAGAAGACCAAACACATCCTACTCTATTCCTAAAAGTTCATATGAATTCTCCATACCAAACTATCCAACTTATTCACCTCCTTCTATCAAAATTCAAGAAGTCAAAGAAGAAGAGAAAATTGAACAACAATCTCCACCTTTGATCAAAGATTCAAGCAAAGTCAAACTAGTGTTGTCTGTATTACCTAATCCAAAGCCACAGTTAGAACCAAGCTACCTGGTACACCTCCTGATAGGGAAATTCTCACAATACATCATAGTTACTATCAATGGTAAACAATATGATGTCCAAATCAACATAGGTGCATCATTATCTTTTTGCAAGATCCCTATCTTACTAGATTAGGAAAAGCTAATTGACAAGACAACTTATAATGCATGTGATGTCCAGGGAAACAAGTTTGTGTGAGATAACTACATGCACCAACAAGCTCTGCAAATTGAAGGACAATCATTCATGTGTGACTTCTTCACACTCCAACAAATGCATGTTGATGTTCTTGGAGGAAATTTCATTGATAGGTATACACCTTATGGATGTACTAAGAAAAGCATCATGTTTACATTAAATGGAAATAAAATCAGTACACCAAGACTGATTTATGCTTCAGAAACGTATCCCTCCATAAATAGAGTGCAAACTATTGAACCACTACCAGAGTTAAAGGCATCATTGATCAAAGAAATTTGTTCAGAAGATCCTCAGAAGTTTTGGCAAAAATAAATGCTTGAGATGGAGATCAGATTACAACACAAACAACTAGTCAAAGTAGGGAAAAGATCCCAATTCCAGCACATGATTACCCTGATATGGCCCAAGCCATAGAAGAACTCAAAAAAAGGAACTATATAAAACCCTCTCAGTCTGAATATAATTGCTATGCATTCATGGTCTACAAAGATGCCAAAAAAAGAAGAAATAAGAAGAGAATGGTTATTAATTACAAACCATTAAATTCATTTACTTAACCTTTCCCTTATCCAATTCCAGACAAATCATACTTGTTAGAGAAAGTTTCTAACTCCAAAATCTTTTCTCAATTTGACTGTAAATCAAGATTTTATCAGATTCAGATGAAAGAAGAAAACCAGTACAAGACTACATTCAGTTGTCTTTTTGGCCATATGAATGGACTGTTATGCCATTCAGTCTTATGAATGTGCTAGCCTATTTCTAGGAAAGAATGGATACAATATTCAGAGGATGTGAAGACTTTATGTGCATCTATATAGATGATATTCTTATTTTTCAGTAAAACTTTTGATTGGCATAAATCTCATCTAGAAACATTTTATACTTTAGATTTAAAATCAAGAATTGTTATGTCCCTAACTAAGATACAATGGTGTGTTAATTCTTGTAAGTTCTTAGGAATGATTGTTAATAACGGTACTCTTGAGGTTCAACCTCACATTAAATATAAGATCCTTGAATTTCAGCCACCATTAAACTTTTAAGGTGCTGCAAGGGTTCTTAGGAATATTAAATTATGTAAATAACTTTTATCCAGGTGTAGGTTTCGATCAAGAACCTCTCCAACAATTGTTGAAGAAGAAGAAATTTGTTTGGACTCCCACTCATACAGAAGTTGTTAAATTAATACAACAAAAGGTATAGTCTCTCCTAGTCCTTTATGTGCCATGTATTGATGAATTCATTTTATATACATATGCCTCAGATTCAGCATAGGGAGGATGCCTTGTGTTTATCAAAGATGGTGTCGAGCTTACAACAGAATATGCTAGTGGCATTTTCTCAGAAGATGTAAAGAAGTGGATTTCTTTAGACAAATAAATCTATATAGTGTTATAAAAAATCTGAAGAGATTTTCTCTCAAGATCATGCACCTAAAGCATTTTATTATTAGAACTGACTGCACCAGATTTCTTACCTTCAAAGAAAAGGATCATGGAAAAAAGGACGGATGAGGAAAATATCTAAAATGGCAGGAGTATCTCAATTTGTATAATTATGAAGCTCAGTATATAGTTGGGAATTGTTGCCAAGAATCTCAGTCGTGATATTTCAGGAGTTTTCATGCAAACAACTTCCTCTTCAAATAACCTTGGATTCCTTATGGAAAGAAGCTTCAATGTATATTTTAACATGCTTGACCCGTTTGGCCAGAGAGATATTCTAATGAATGGAGTAAACAAAAGGCATCTCATGAATGCTAACTCTGCCATAGATACCTTGGAGCATATCAGATGCATTTATGTTCCATAAATCTTTGACAAGAGCCACAGAACATTCAAAATCTTGTGACTAAACATAGATAATGCTTATTATCTATTGCTCAATCTAGTTCGGTGACCTTTCTTCACATGGACTATTTCTTGTTCAACATCAATGATGCAACAAATCTGTGATTTCTTCAAATTTGTGGGACCTATGCATGTGAATCCTGAACATGCTTTCTCTTAGGATCTTGTCATAGATATGATCATTAAAAAAACATCTCCAGTGGGAATCCTATTTCAGTCCCACTCTCCGTTATGACAATCAGCGACAAGATTAGAATATCTTTCACAAATTCCAATTACTAGCCAAATGGGCTCCACTTCGGTGGGAGGACATTTACGACTGGGAATTGACACCACTAATCCAATCTCCTGCCTCTAGCTCAGGGATTAGTACTTAAAAGGAATCTTATGAGTTGTCACAGAATGTCACTATCTGCTTTTCAGAGCACGACATACCTCCATTTTCCTTACTGGTTTACCCAATATTACAAGTTAGATTCCTCTTTCCAGAGCCTTCAGGTCATTTTCTTGTTATAAATAAGTCGAGGCTAGAGCTTTTGAGGAATTGGATGTAAGAGTCTTAGAGAGTCTTAAGGTTAGAGAGTCTACAAGTTTGGCGTATGCAGAGTCTTAGAGAGTCTTAAGGTTAGAGAGTCTACAAGTCTGGAGTATGCTCTATGCATGCACTCTGTGTGATCTTGCGTATCAGAAACAAATCTGCATATAAGCTATAATATTAGTTGTTAGTAATATCAAAAGCCATAACCATTTGACCATCATCCTCCACCATATTTTGTGTAGTTTCGTCTATTGATGTAACTCTAAATAGAAGCTAAAAGCCAATAAAATGTGTTAGAGAAAAGACCACTTAACCCTGTCATAGGCATTAGACATAACCAATTTAACGAACATGGCCTTCTCCTTGGAAATAGACATGGAATGGATAGACTCAGCTGCCACCACTATACCATCCAAAATATATCACCCTTGCACAAAACCTCCCTGGTCTAGAGAAATCAAGGGACCCAAAAAAAATTTCAACCTCTTTGCAATGAGCTTTGTGATGATCTTGTAAGTTACATTGCATAAAGAGATGGGATGGAAATGATCCAAAGAGTTAGCACCTTCTTTTTTGGGAATTAAAGCAAGAAAGGTGGAGTTGATGGATTTGAGCATCTGCTTGTTACTTTAAGATTCTTTGACCACCTCTAATAAATTGAATATTAGGATATCCCAAATCTCCTAAAAGAACTCTATAGGAAAACCATCTAGACTAGAAGCCTTACCTTTTTTCATCTGAAACACAACATTATCAAGCTCCTCCATAGAGATAGGTTCTATGAGTGATTTATTCATGTCATCTGAGACCAAAGTAGGAATATAATCAAGAACGATTTTCCCCTCAACCAGAGCTTGAGGACCATTCTCAGTGAACAAAAAAGAATAGAACCTTACTGCTTCCTAAAAATAGCTTGAAAATAAGTTAACTATTTTCCTTGAGCTGAGATGAGAGAAGCCATTACATTACCACTTCTACGATCCTTCACCAAGTGATGAAAAAAAGTAGTATTTTTATCCCCCTCTTGGAGCAAATCAACCTGAGATTTTTGTTTCCAAAAAATCTCTTCACACAACTCCCATTCAACCAATTCTTTTGACCACTTGGTCTCTTTCCACAATAGTTCCTCTGTCATTCCCTCTTCCTTAATTATGAAAGTGACACTATCAAACCTATCTTGCACATGATTTTATATTATCAAAAGAGTCTCTATTCTATTTTTTGAGTTTGAATTTGACAAATTGGAGCCTCTTGGAAAAAGAAAACATAGCAGTACCAAAAGTTGGCTTCCTCTCTAACCACCATGCCTCAACAAGCTTGTGCAAATTAGAATCATGAAGCCACATGAGATGAAACTTAAAAGGAGGCTTTTTGGGCATAGGAAATAGCAATGAGGACAACTTGATAGGACAATGATTTGAGCCTCTCCACCCCAAGATCTTAGAAGTAGTAGTCCAATTATTTCCAATCCAAAAATCTAACACAAGAAACCTATCCATCCTTTAAGAAAAAGAATCATTTCCACACCTTCTATTATTCTAGGTAAATGTCCCATTACTTGGCTTCACATCCACCAAATTAAGAAAGGAGACATTATTACTCATCAAGGTAGAAGATGGGCCAAGATGACCAACTCCCCCTGATTTTTCCTCCAGACTACATATAGCATTAAAGTCTCATGCCAGAATCCAAGGGAAAATAGGAATAAGAGACTGTACAAATCTAATATGAGACCAAAACAAAGCCTTACCAGGAAAATCAATAGGCACATAAGCATTGGTGAGATAAAGAGTCTCACCTAAGTTAAAGCATGTCACCATCGGTGAGAATGAGTTCCTACTTCCCAATCACTAGATAGGTGTGATCTTGTAGGGTTCCCATAAACAATTAATACCACCAGCCATGCCTTGGGAGTCTACACATTGACATAGACCCCTTCTCGAAATCTTAGAAGATATACTAGTCATATCCTCCACTGAAATTTTAGTCTCCTGAATAAATAATATATCAGGTTTATGTTCATGAATCAAGTCTCGAGTAGCCTTTTATCAAGGGATTCTACTTAAACCCCAAGCATTCCAAGAGATCACAATCATATTTGAGAGGTACATAAATGAGTATCCAATGTCCTAATAACACCAGATTCCACCAATGACTCTCCTATCAGCTTTCCCTTCTTCTGATCCTTTTTTCTTACAGTTTTTAAAGTTTTATTATCTCCCCCTTTCTTAATGATCTTCTACTGAAGCCCTAACACAAGGGAACGTTCCTTTTTTCCATATTCTTTGGCTATGGGTTCATTCATAGGTATAGTCATAACATTGTTTGCCCTTGGCTCCATCTAAATCTCTATCTGAGGGACAAAGTCTAGTCCCTCTATTGATGGCTCTACAGGTTCCTATTCCTTATCCATAATCTCAACCTAAACAGGGGTAGGAACATATCCTTCCCTCGCTACTTCTTGCATCTCTACAGAAGGATCCAAAACTAGAGGAGTGGGGATACCTAACCCCATGAAATGCATGTCCTGACTCACCATGTTACTATCATGCTCCATTGTGACCATCTCCTCAAAATTATCAAGAACATCAAATATGTTGCTATAAGCCCCTTTAGGGTTAGTTTTGAATTGATGATTTAACAGGTTTGCCTTTTATTGAGATTTCATAGGAATGAATCCCTATGGGTTTGGCCCATCATTCTGAATTGGGGACTTTACTTTTGTTTTTAGATTGGTTGCATGCGTCTCAGGAGCCAGTTGAGGGGAATTAGTCCCTATTTTAGGATAATTTCCTTGTAGGTGTCCATATTCATGAAAAGTACAACAATGAAATGGGAGTGCTTCATAATCCACCTATTGAATCCAACTCATACTACCAATCTAATCTCTAGAGTTTAAAGAAGCAGGTTATTCAAATTAATTTCAACACAAAGATGGAAAAAGTGGCTACCTTTCTATCTAGGGTTTGACAGGAAGGACCCAAGGGTTTTCCCAAGACCGCTGCTATGGAATGCAAAATATCCTAATGCCAAAACTCCATTGGAAGTCAAGGAAGCTAAATCCAAACAAGAATCTTAGATGGGAGCTCCTCCAGAGGATCAAACCCTATATGCCAAGGTTTGATAAAAGGCCTACTTGATTATGAAAGTAAGGACCCCCTACGAAAATTAAATTATGATCTGCAATTCAAGAGAACACCACAAAGAAGTAGCCGTTTTCCTCTAAGATGATTTCCATATCCCTTTTTGATTCTAGTTTTTTCTAACCCATGCCTAAAAAAAGGTAGGGAAATATAGACACCCATACATTTACAAATTAATGCATGTTCAGTCAAATATAGAACATCATCAGCAATGGAATCTAGATTTATCACTACCATCGGTTGATCTTTACTTTTCGCCAAATAACCATTGGGTTTCGGATGATTCCCCAAATTTTAAGCATTCTTGGAGTCTTGAAAATTGACCCGATTTGGATTCCCCAGTTGCATACAGGAGGGAATGAATAGAATCTGAATGTTTGTATGAGGAGGGTTCATCCCCAGTAAGAGCTTCTTTAAAAGATAGAGGAGGGGGATCCTCGGGACTCCCAAAAACCTCCATGCAAGACACACTCACCAGGGATCTCAAAAGGCAAAACATAGAACTAAAAAAGTAAAAGGGCATTGGTGCAGGAGCACCTTCTCTATGGAGCAGGAGTCATGTTTTGTTTTGTTTTCAATAAGGCTTTTAAGCCATCTCATGTTTTTAATAAGGTTTTGTGTCAATTTGGTCACTAGACCTATGTAGACCATGTTTTGGTCAAGTTTGATGTAATCACACAAGGAAAACATGTAGTTTTCTTGTGTTAGGAGAAATCCAATGGATAACTATTTTCAAATTAGTTTTGCATGGTTGGAGGATGTAAACTACTATCTCAAGCCTTTTATAGGTGAGCAGTGTGATGTAACGAGCATGGTTGAAGAGGAGTGAATGAACGAAGAACTAGATTTTTGGGTGTTGAATATTGTTCTTTCTGAGTATTCTCTGTAATTGTCATTTTGTATAGACTGGAAGTATCCATGCAATGAGTAGTTCCTGTCTGATAGTATTCTGGTGTCTTGTAAGTTATAAATTTGTGAGATATTGTTAGTTCTGCAAAGACTAGCTTGAAACCCAGAAACTAGGGTTTGGTAAACCAATGGAGTGTTATTCCTCTATCCACTGAAAGCATTCCCATTCTCAGTGTGATGGAGGAATACAGTATGTATTTTGTATTTTCTGTTGTTCTGGTCTAGACACCCAGGAATCCATGGAGTTCGGCATAAGTCGACTAGGCATCTCTATGTGACTAGTCGTAGAAGTGTTAGGAAAAGTGCTGTTGTGGAGTGACCAAATTGCCGGGCGATCAAGTGTTCGCAGAGGGTGTCCATACTGTCAAACCTTTATTTCTGTGTATGCGAGTTGGGTGTCTATGCTATCACAGAACAACTGAAGTGTCATCGGCATTGTTGGTAATTTTTTCGAATCAGCAGAGGGTTTACCAGTTCCAATGCATGGGTAGATTCAGCCAACATACACGGGAGGTTGCGTGAGCTGCCTCCCCTTCACTTCTGGTTCTGCCGCACCAAGGGGGGTGTCCCTATTTGATAAAGATGTAACATTTACTCTCCAAATGACAGAAAGATTTAGCTTTGTGATAATAGGTAGAATACTCTCATGTATGGACCAAGATTTGAATGACAAATCACAAGTTTAGCAGCACTCTTGGACATGTGTGTCTGGTTATGGATGAGAGTATGCAGGGGGTTCCTAATCCTACTCCTACAACTAATGGGTTGAAATTATGGAATGGTTTGAAATTATGGTTTGGATGCAAGACAGGGGGTTTTGGATCATAACTACTTCACAAGAATAGACCGGTGCCTTATCCTAGGGCAAGGAGTCAACTAGACGTATACATAAGAATGGATTGCAACTGTCATTCAAGTTTCAAGGGGTTAGATTGATGCTTGCCTTACAAACATCACCCAAGAATGGGTATTTAACTGTCTCTACTTATGGATATCCCAGTTGACATACAATCTCCTCCATACTCAACCTAAAATGATTTAATCCACTCCTTGAATGGAAGTTAGAGATTAGGCATGCAATACATAAATCTGTATTCTAGAATTTAAGAAACCCTTAGCAACCAAATTCAGAAGAAGAAAAGCATACAACAAGTGGAGACAGACAGCAAAACACATGCAAGAAGCATTTTTCATATAACATTAACACTAAAACTAAACACATGTGCAAGATACAACTAAGATGCAACACATAAACTCCATAGAGATACAACAGACAGGAAATGCTCTATTTTTTGTTATTTTTCCCCCAAAATTGCCCAAGTCTTCAACCACCAATCAATAACATAGTTTGGCTTTTTAGACCAAGACTATGTACTCAGCAAAATTAATTACAAGGCAAGTCAACAATCCACCAGATACAATGCATGAGAAATGGTGCTCAAAAATAATTAATGTAGCTGGGAAACAGAGGAAAGAGAGCAGGTAGGTTCAGGATCTGAGCCGCCGCCTAAAGGTTTTCTTCACAAGCCTGGTAGTTCACCTGTCACCTCACCCATCGATGTCTCCGCACGACTGCCATTAAAGCCTCAACTACCCGCGGGATGCAACAGCAGATGCATCTGGAGATTTTCCCACTTAAAAATGGCCACACACGCTCCGGAAAAACCATCGCTGTAGGTTCAAAACAAGGCTGTTGATCCACTCCTATCGCTGAGATCTATGGCTAAAAATCACACTGACTAGTCGTCGGCCAGTGAAAACGTGCCACGTAGGCACCCCATGATTCTATCGTTGGCTTTTCGCTTCTTCATTTTGCCTTTTTCACCCTTGTATATGCATGAACGGATGCATATACAATTTCCACTGTTCACCCCTCAAAAATCCCTTGTATATGCAAAATGCATATACATCTGTTTGATATACAAGGTGGACCCCAAACCTGTTTAGAACAAATTGAAATTCAATTCGAGTCCGGCTTGTATCCTCTTTTCCTGCATATTTCCTTGTATATGTGCATGTACATTTGCCTCATACATACAAGGCAGATTTCAAATTTTAATGAGGCATGCTAAAGTTGCTTTGAAATCTAGCTTGCATCTTAACCCTTGTATCTTTCGAATGTATATTGGTGCATACAAGCACCCAATATACGTGCTGCAAACCTGAAACATTATTCACTGCATTTGATTTTCAATCGGGTCCGGAATGTATATTTCTTCATTGTATATTGGCTTGTATGTGCAAACATACAAATGAATGTACATACAACTAGTGGGCCCCATCACTTGTGTCTCCCCTGCAGCACTGTAGCAAATGTATATTTGCACCTTTGTATGTGCCAATATACAAACACAAATATACAAACCCTCATATACAACTACGGAATATGCAGTGGAATATTCCAGGAATGCATCTAAATGCAAGCATAATTTCGCTCCTACATATACAAACAAGGAATCTTTCCTGGAATATGCCTGCAATGTATCTTTTCTTTGTATGCGTGCCCGAATGTATATTTGTTTGTATGTTTGAAATGCATGCTGGCGGCTTTGTATGTAGCTCGATATACAAGACCACTTGTACATCGCACTATAGTAGAAGCATGTCCGCCACCCTTGTACATTTTTCCTTTGTATCTCTACATGCAACCTGATATACAAAGCGGGAATATTCCTAGGAATCTATGAAAGATTCCTCTTTGTATATGCACATTTCAAAGCCCAATATGCATTTAAAATGCATATAATTGATTTTTTCAAAGGCCGATGGAGATTTTGCACCCACCAATGCACATTTTGACTTGTATGTATATACAAACACCTTTGTATATACAAAGACACTTGCACCTTAACTGATGTTTTGCATTTTTTCAACTGCAGAGGCCAAAAGTGTTAGAGTTTTCTAGATTTTTGGGAAGGTGCCTGCATATCTAAATGCTTGAAACCTGAATACTTATGCAAGCACCACCAGTAGCTCGAGCCTAAAACTCTAAACATAAATGATTACCAACATAGGCTCTGTCTGGGGACGCATGCCTCTTGTAGGCATGGCGAGAACCCCAGAATCTCTGGTTTCATAGATTGGGCCTTATCCATTGGGCAACAGAGTTGAACACGCACCAACTTACATCATGAAACACATTCATTAAAATTTACTTGGCGGCGTAGGGCCACCAAAAAGGAAAAACTAGAATTTTCCTCTGTCAAACACTTGATTTTCTTCTGATCTCACTGGGTCAGGCCTGAAGATGCTGCCATGATTTACCCACAAACAACCCTTGTCATTTCCATATTCAAACATCTCACTGAGCTTATCCTTGTCAACCTTATGCACATAACCCTCAGCATTAACCAACATAAACAATGCTTATTTATCAAATAATACATTCTCATATGAAACATGACACATATTATCATCTACATCAGTAATATGCATTGTAAAATGATCTCCTAGCTGGACTGAAAACTAAAAACATTCATAGTCCACCATACAGCTAGGAACATCAGATATCATCCTATCATAACCTGGCATATCAAAGGAGAAGCTCTCAAATCCATATTTGTGCATTTCATGCACACAACTTTCAGCTGCACCGAATACAAAAAACTCAGATTCTGGCACCTCCCTACAACAATCTTCATGATATATGTTGGTTGCTCTTTCATCAGGATGAAAATCAAAACCCATATCAATTGCATTGCTTAGATCCTCACCATACTCAACAGATCCTCCTTACTATATGTGCCAGAAAAAATTGATCCAAGTGTTTCAATTTCATTATAGTATGGTACTGGTTCATGGGAAGGAAAAACATGCATTTTCATTATCAATGAATTCTCTTTGTGGAGGAGTATCAGCCTGTGTGTCATAGACAAAACTATAATCAAATAAAGAACAATCATGCTCAGCACTAGCACTTGTTTCAATTTCTAATTGTTGTTCATCATTTCCATGTGTCTGAATAAAAGGCAATGATTCAAACATGGAACTGCTCCTCTGTTTGCTGATTTCTTCTCTATCTTGTGCACAATACTCACAATTATCTCCACAAACCCACTCAAACAAATATTTGCTGCTGTCCATAACCTCATCATTGTTTTCTGAACCAAACACCTCAACTTTGCAATGGGAGTTAACATTGATCCTTTCATTGGCATCATTCATTGGTGAACAATCCAGTTGAGCATTGTTGTCAGCATTATGTTCAAATATAGCAGTCTCAACTTCTATGCTTTCACTTTCACATTTATCCTCACATGATGCCATGATCAGTTGCTCATTTGCAGCCATACAACTGTTATTCACACCAAAGCCTGTGGATAGGGAATTCTGCATATGCTCATTTCTAATTTTTTCTATATTTTCTAAGAACTTGTATGCCATCTGCATACTTGTTATCTTGAATTCCCTCAACAATGCACTAGAGCCCTCCTCGAAAGCTTCAAAATATATGCCAACACAGGCTGAAGTATCATGTCTGAAGCCTTCAGGGATTTATGAAAGGGCAACTACAAATCTATGATTGAAATCAATAGCAGGCTCTTTATCTTGTCTTCTAATTTCCATTAATCTTGCAACAAGATCAATAGGTTCTCTTGCAAATTCTTTTCTAAAATAGTCAGCAAGTTCATCCCAACAGGCAAAGAATTTCTTTGGAAAGCTCAAATACCAATCTCTAGCTCTAGCACCAAAGGATCTAACAAAAAACCTCATCCACATATCCTCATCCCTAAATGAATGTCTCTCCATGAAGCAGTGAAAGTTTTGGATATGTGCACTCCCATCACACACATTGTGCATTAAAGCTGGGCATCTGATTCTAAATTTTAGCAGGCATACTTTCAACTTGATAATCAACCCATGACAAATCTAATTGGTCATACAAAGGATCAAAAGAGCTTACAAGAGGGTTATCATTTTGATTGGCAGACACAACAGGGTTACTACTATTTAACTGAGCCTACTGGGCTTCTAAGGATATCAACCTATTCTTTATCTCTTCAATTTTTTTACTCAATACATCATCCCCCTCTTGACTAAGTATAGGTGAATACATACTTGGATTCATATAAACTTCACTCTTAGACATCTTATGTCTGTCTAAGACCTAAGGCTTCCCCTTGGCATCTAACTTATGCAATAAAACAACAAATATAAATGGGAAGGAGCTAGGTACCTTTTCTCATCCAGATGCTGAAGCTTTGAACAAAATATTTTTAGATCTCAATAACATACATTAGCCTTTCATGTGCACTAAAACATTTTTGCAGAGTCGCCACCTCTCCAAAGAGGATAAAAATTTCAAACAGCTGAAATCTCATCAAACATTTTTCTGAGTTCATACCGCCAGCAGAGCACCATCATTCACATGAAAGAACCGGATATGCAGCAATGATTTCACATTATTTGACTCTTGTCCCTAGTGGAGTCACCAATTTTGTTGCGACTTAGATGGGAAATAATTTACTAGGGATGAAAAGATAATACTTTCACTTCACCTCCCCAGTAGAGTCGCCAATTCTATTGGTAATTTTTCTGAATCGGCAAAGGGTTTACCAGTTCCAATGCACGGGCAGATTCGACCAATAGACATGGGAGGTTGCATGAGCTGCCTCCCCTTCACTTTTGGTTTTTTTGCACCAAGGGGGTGTCCCTATTTGATAAATATGTAACATTTACTCTCCAAATGACAGAAAGATTTAGATTTGTGATAACAGGCAGAATACTCTCATGTATGGACCAAGATTTGAATGACAAATCACAAGTTTAGCAGCACTCTTGGACATGTGTGTCTGGTTATGGATGAGAGTATGCAGGGGGTTCCTAATCCTACTCCTACAACTAACGGGTTGAAATTATGGAATGGTTTGAAATTATGGTTTGGATGCAAGACAGGGGGTTTTTGATCATAACTACTTCACAAGAACAAACCGGTGCCTTATCCTAGGGCAAGGAGTCAACTAGACATATACATAAGAATGACTTGCAACTGTCATTCGAGTTTCAAGGGGTTAGATTGATGCTTGCCTTACAAACATCACCCAAGAATGGGTATTTAACTGTCTTTGCTTATGGATATCCCAGCTGACATACAATCTCCTCCATACTCAACCTAAAATGATTTAATCCACTCCTTGAATGGAAGTTAGAGATTAGGCATGCAATACATAAATCTGCATTCTAGAATTTGAGAAACCCTTAGCAACCAAATTCAGAAGAAGAAAAGCATACAACAAGTGGAGACAGACAACAAAACACATGCAAGAAGCATTTTTCATATAACATTAACACTAAAACTGAACACATGTGCAAGATACAACTTAGATGCAACACATAAACTCCACAGAGATACAACAGCCAAGAAATGCTTTGTTTTTTGTTATTTTTCCCCCAAAATTGCCCAAGTCTTCAACCACCAATGAATAACACAGTTTGTCTTTTTATACCAAGATTGTGTACTTAGCAAAATTAATTACAAAGCAAGTCAACAATCTGCCAGATACAATGCATGAGAAATAGAGCTCAAAATAATTAATGCAGCTGGGAAATAGAGGAAAGAGAGCAGGTAGGTTTAGGATCTGAGCTGTTGCCTGAAGGTTTTCTTCACAAGCCTGGTAGTTCACCTGTCACCTCACCCATCGATGTCTCCGCACGACCGCCATTAAAGCCTCAACTACTCGCGGGATGCAACAACAGATGCATCTGGAGATTTTCCCTCTCAAAAATGGCCGCACACGCTTTGGAAAAACCATTGTTGTAGGTTCAAAACAAGGCCGTCGATCTACTCCTATCACTGAGATCTACGGCTCAAAATCATACTTACTAGTCGTCGGCCAGTGAAAATGTGCCACGTAGGCATCCCATGATTCCATCACTAGCTTTTCGCTTCTTCATTTTGCCTTTTTTGCCCTTGTATATGCATGAACGGATGCATATACAGTCGCCACTGTTCACCCCTCAAAAATCCCTTGTATATGCAAAATGCATATACATCTGTTTGATATACAAGGCGGACCCCAAACCTGTTTAGAACAAACTAAAATTCAATTCGGGTCCGGCTTGTATCCTCTTTTCCTGCATATTTCCTTGTATATGTGCATGTACATTTGCCTCATACATACAAGGTGGATTTCAAATTTTAATGAGGCATGTTGAAGTTGCTTTGAAATCCGGCTTGCATCTTAACCCTTGTATCTTTCAAATGTATATTGGCGCATACAAGCGCCCAATATACGTGCTGCGGACCTGAAACATTATTCACTACATTTGATTTTCAATCAGGTCAGGAATGTATATTTCTTCATTGTATATTGGCTTGTATGTCCAAACATACAAACGAATGCACATACAACTGGTGGGCCCCATCACTTGTGTCTCCCTTGCGGCACTGTAGCAAATGTATATTTGCACCTTTGTATGTGCCAATATACTAACACAAATATACAAACCCTCATATACAACTGTGGAATATGCGATAGAATATTCCAATAATGCATCTAAACGCAAGCATACATTCGCTCCTGCATATACAAACAAGGAATCTTTCCTAGAATATGCCTGCAATGTATCTTTTCTTTGTATGTGCACCCAAATGTATATTTGTTTGTATGTTTGAAATGCATGTTGGCGGCTTTGTATGTAGCTCGATATACAAGACCACTTGTACATCGCATTGTAGCAGAAGCATGTCCGCCACCCTTGTACATTTGTCCTTTGTATCTCTACATGCAACCTGATATACAAAGTGAGAATATTCCCAAGAATCTCTGAAAGATTCCCCTTTGTATATGCACATTTCAAAGCCCAATATGCATTTAAAATGCATATAATTGATTTTTTCAAAGGCCGATGGAGATTTTGCAGCCGCCAATGCACATTTTGACCTATATGTATATACAAACACCTTTGTATATACAAAGAAACTTGCACCTTAACTGATTTTTTTTATTTTTTCAACTGCAGAGGCCGAAAGTGTTAGAGTTTTCTGGATTTTTGGGAAGGTGCCTACATATCTAAATGCTTGAAACCTGAATACTTATGCAGGCACCACCAGTAGCTCGAGCCTAAAACCCTAAACATAAATGATTACCAACAAGCATAACCTAAGCCTCAGAGGAGCTTTTAGAAGTCACACCGATCCTCAGTGTTAGGCCGATAGAAGGGCGTCGACAAAGATTAGAGAACATACATCAATGCAAGTCTTGTATCAGGTTGTCGAATGTATGTTGTGATTGCATATTGCAATTGTATGTTGGGAACATACATTTCATATGATACAAAGGATGACCAGCCAGATGGTAACATAGAATGCATGTTGGAAGTTTGCCTTTCTGCAGATACAAGAGGTGACCAGCAGTAACAGGTCAAAGATACTTTGGCCCACTGGAATAGCAAGTCAAGTCTTGCATATGAAATTTGGTTGTGTCGGCATAGTGGGGAGACATACAAGGGGGTTGCCGAAGAGTCAAGTCACACCGAGGGTAGGTGGTCCCCACCAAATGCATATTGGCATTGTATGTTGAGGTTGTATGTGTGCAACATACAATTGGTGACCGGTCGTAGTGGTGTATCGGTGTATAATGCACTATAGTCTACCTGTGATAATGAGTGAAGTATTGTATGTGAGTTGAGAACAAATTGGTGTATCGGTGTAATGATGCTTGGAGTGGTCGATAGTAATTGTCTGGCTGACAGAGTCGTGACTAACCATTACGGTTAAGTCGAGTGGAATTGGCTATAGGGGAAGAGTTGGGGGATCGGTAGGAGAAGTTGGAAGGTGGCCAATGGAGATATGTTTGGTTGATGAGTGAGGATCACTAGGACATAGGCCACATCTTGCCGATCAAGTTTGTTATTCTTTTCCCACTTCCACTGTGCACTCTGCATCAAGCACCCAACAAATAGAGAAGAAGAAGGCATGAGCCCGACCCTTGAGGCTCCTGTTCCAACACCAATATCCTTCTCTCTTCATCTCATGGACAACTCACACGCACTACTTATTGTTGTAGATTCCACATTGAATTTTCTATGCATTATGATATTTTTTGACATATTTGTGTAGTTTTGCATACTTATAATATTTTACAGGAGTGTATGATAGAAGCTCCATCTAGATCAGTAAGACATTTCATTTCAATTTTTTTTTGTGAAATAATAGATGGACAATTATAGTATAATATGTCATGAATGTTTGGATGGAACATATGATAGCTGTTGTGGTTTACAACATATGAGAAATTATGTACACAGAGAATACACATGCGATTAACACTGAAATAGTAAGTTTAAAAAAATATAATTCAGTGGCGTACACTCTAAAATATGGTAAGGAAGAAAATATGTGTGAATTAGTGAGTGAAGAAATATTAGCATTAAAATTTATGCCTATTTTTGAGAGAAGATAGTGTATGAGTGCAAAACATACACATAGATCTCAATGGTTGGACATACAATTCAATTTATATAAGGATACATTTTCTCTACATACTTTCATGTCAATTGTAGAATTTATAGAGAATTATACACTACAACCATAGAATGAGGTTCAATTATAGTACTAAAAATCCACTTAGGTTGGTATATTTGTGCATTTAGAATTTATTCATGCACTTGATAGTATAGAGGAAGATAGAAAGATCTTAAGGGAGTACCATTTTTATATTAGTGGTTATTGCACACATTCTATAGAGTTCATGCAAGGTTGCTTTTAGATTTTCTATGGTAAATTTGAGTAGCAATCCAACATCATATTTGGTTAGCATATCATATGGTTAGATAATTGTACATTACAATTCAATAACTCATGGATATTCTATAGGTTTATTAGAATACATATGATGAGTGGTGTTTAGCACATATGGAAGTTATCTAAGGTTGAGCATGGAAAAGGGAAACATGATGGTGCAAGATCATATATTAAAAGATCCTTATCATGAGAAGAGGTGAAGTACAAAGATCTAGTGCAAAGTTGATAGATGCAACATTCATCATCAAAGTTGACAAATTCAACATCCATTATCAAATGGTGTAATACTTTGTAGATTTTTTTGGTTGATAGAATAAGCTAACAATACAAAATATGAATATTGTTGTATAGTGAAAGGATTGAGTGAGTTTCACTCTTTTAGAAGGGTTCATGAAATTTTAATATGAGGTGGATGACATGCTTTTGTTCTTTGTGTAAAGACTTGGTTGGAATGAGTGTGGGTCAAAAGAGTAGGTCAATGAATGGTGTGCTAGAACTTTAAGCCTACTCAAGATGTATCAACTTGAAAGAGTACTACAACTCATGGAGATGGAATCATTAGTTAGCTTTGACCATATTTTAGATCTAGTTCAACTAAGTATTATAAATGTATTATTTAATTAAATTAATATTTTCTTATTATGTAGTATTTTTGTATCATTTATTGAATTAATCCTTTTTGTACAATTCAATGCAGGGAATGTTTATGTAAATATTGTGGATGAATACAATGAAGAAGGAATAGATTATTAATTGCCAAACCATATCATAGATGGCGAACACATTGAGTATCCTATGATGCCAGTGGTTGTTACTAGAACATAGCTTAGAAGGCACCCAATGAAGAAGTCTAATGCATGGGTGTTCGAGAACTTTGACACACATAGCAAAATTCTTCATTATTCTAACTTTGTTGTGGCATCAAATGTTCAATTGATCAAATATGTGGGTAGATACTTGAATAATAACTTGTGAAAAGTTTATGAGTCTAACTATGAAGAAATACTCAACACCATAAAGAGTAGAGTAGATTTTCATGGTTCATTAGATTGAATTGGTGGAATGACACATAGGTTACATAGTTTGTAAGTATGATATGTACTTCTTAAGTTTTGTGATTTGAGTACATTTTTTTGGTCTTTTCTTTATTTATTTCTACTAATTCTATTAATGTAGGTTAGTGGTGCCAAACAAGCTTCCACATTCTTAGTTGGTGTTGTTAGTAGAGAAATTTATTTTCTTGAAGTGAATAGAAGTTTTAAAAACTAACAATAAACTCACTATGTAAAGCAATTAATAGTTAAAAATAATTTCATATTCTCTCTCTATCTCTCCCTCTCTTTCTCTCTGTCTCTTTCTCCCTCTATCTCTCTTTCTCTCCACCTCCTTATCTCTCTATCCCCCTCCCACTCTTCATAGTTGCAACCCTTGGTGTCATTTTAGTATCCCTTATATCTTCTATGCTACCACATATGAGTTCAATCATAACTATATATAGTTTAGGGAAACCTAGATCAAGCAACAATGCTTTATATCCTCTCTCAAATAAGCTACACCAAACATTGATCATCTGATTGCAAGGCAATTCACTATTCCTCAAGTGTACCATGACTAAATTCTTTCCTACATTTTACCCCCATTATCATCTTTATTTCTAGAATACCTCACCTCTAACTACTTGTGAAAGAAGTCTTTAAGTTCAAATTTAGTTGTTTATCTATTAGAGAGAGATATAGTTTATATTCAAAATTTGTTGTTTATATATAGGTTTAAATGTTAAGGTAATTTTAGGATTAAGGTGCCATCAACCCTATGAATCCTATATATTTAATTATTCCTAATATTATTTGTAAGTGCATTCATAAGGGATGAAGGATCCATTGACAATGGTAAATATTTAATTATAGTACCGATAATCATTTTAAATTTCCTTGGGATTACTGTAGGTGAAAAGTGGGCAGCCAAGTTTATTAATAGCTTACGACATGGTGTAAGAGAATCTTCTATATTTGTCTCTTACATGTTGTAAGGAATCATCTAAATTATGGGACAATCTTTTGTTAACATTTTATGACAACCTATAAGGTGTAAGAAACTAGTTTTAGCCTATTGTCGACTATCCCAAAGGTGGGTATTGGGATTTGGCTATCTTGGTTGTAATATTTTGTAAGGAAGATATGACAACTATAAGAGGTTAATAATAGCCTAATTTCCAAGTATGGTATTGGATTTTATGAAGTTTGGATGCCACATTCTATGTATTCCATCTTGAATTGTATTTTTTATATAACAAAAGCTAGAAGAGTGTATAGATATGTTGAATTTGTATAGGTACATAGACACTATCAAATTGGATGCTAAGGAGTAAAGGAAGTGATTGTATTTTATTCTTGATTGAAAGATAATACAAACTTTTCCTCTCTTCATGGTGGAGTTTTTTCTTCTGAAATAGTTTCTCCATGTAAATCTCCATGTCGTGTAAATCCCTAAAGTTTTCTAAATTTCTTTGTTGCTGATTTTACATGTTTATGTCTCTATTTTGGCATTCTATTGTTAAAAATTAGATTTTTAATTTAATTTTAGATTTCCATATTATAGTGGTTTGCATTCATTTCTAGCATCTGGTATTAGAGTTTGGCTAGCTTTTCTTCATGGATGGAATAGTGAAGGTTTTTTTGTGTAGTAGTAGAAGTTATGGTTGAATTTGTTTCATATATTTGTGTGTGGAAGCCATGGTTGCATCTACATCTTGATTAGATATTGAAAAGTTCAATGGAACTAACTATGAGTTGTGGAAGCTAAAGATGTAGGATCTTATTGAAGATATGGATCAATGGTTAGCTGGAACAAAGGAAAAGAAACTGAACAAAATAGATCAAGATGAGTTGGATAAAATGGATAAGAAAGCACAGGAGACAACATGACTTTGTCTTGCAGATTTAGTTCTATTAAATGTAGCTGAAAAGTCGACTGCATATTCTCTATGAAAACATTTATGTTAGATCTACCATGCCAAGAGTTTGGTAAATAAATTATATTTGAAAAGAAAATTGTTTTCTTTTAAAATGAAAGAAGGTGATTCAATTGCAAAACACTTAACCAGTTTTAATTTGATCTAGAGTCAATTAGCCTCTGTTGATGTTAAGATTGTGATGCAGAGGCAAACACCACAAAACACCACTAAGGGACAAATCAAACTACTCAGGGGGAGAGGATGTAGGGGATGGCAGGGCAAATAGGAAATTAGGCCTCTATGGGCCTAACTAATCCATTGATCTTCTTACTAGACATGACTGTCCTCTCATTTCTCATGCTTCTAATAACACCATCTTTGGGTTCATATACATGGGCTCTTTCCCAAAATTTCTAGGGACCCTAGACCATCTATGGTTGATTGTCCCAAGCTCACAAAACCACCACAATGCTCAGGAGGTACCTCCTTGTACCACTTCCTTCACAACTGCCCCAACTTCCTTGTAGCCCTCTAAAAAGGACTATCAAGCAATATTTTTTGATACTAACCTCCAAATAGGACTGTTAATAGCTTTTTGATTACTGATTATCAATTTCTTTAACATATCAAACATGCACTATGGGATCCTTTGGAACACAAACCTCTAATCTTGACTGTATCGGTTTCCTACTAGGCCTAATTAGGTCAGTTTTGCAAAGGAAGTACTCCCAAACTCCACTCCAAACATCTAACTCCTATTCCAAGGTGCCCAATGAGATGAAAATAGACTAATTTCATAGGTTGTTGGGGTCCAAATTCATTTCAAGACATTTCATGATCAAATCTTCACTCCACCAAAACTAGTTAGCCCAACACAAGGTGTAATAAGGCCTCAATGGCTCCAAACTCCATCTTTTATTTGTCCTCTACTCCTACACACAAAACCCATTAGAAAACATGCCAACCCAACCTCATTCCACCCATTTTGGGGTTCTAACATAGTAGGATGGGTTAGGAAATCAAAAACCTCACTAAAACCCTCAAAACAAGGGTTTAAGACCTCTCAGCACAAAAATAATGATAAAATCCTTCTAAGAAAATGAAAATCCCGTAAAACTGATTCAAATGAAAGGTCAAACCATTCTTCAACTATTTTTAGACATTTTCTCCTTGAAGGTACTGTACGGCCTCACCCAAAATGTTGGAACAACAGATAATACAGAAAAACTCAGAAATACAGGGCAGCCAATAGTATTTTCTTTATTTTCTCCATTCAAACTTCATTCAATCTACAATACTTGACATGTGAGAGGTATCCTCTATATGTTTACCATGAATTCCACTATTACAATCCTCCCAAATCGTGGGAAAACCAAAATAAGAAGGCATTAAAAGCCTGTCCTGATAGAAAACTAAAATAGACTATCCTAGATTATAGGAAACAATAGACTTCACTAAAGAAATTGCCTATTCTAGGCCCTCACTACATGACCATGCCTTTAGAAGGCTTCAATACATTATTCTATAACTCTATTTAGTCTTCAACAACCAAAATTTCAAGAATTTGACTTAATGAACATCCTAGGTGCACTGCACCAGATTGATGAAGAAGATGACTGCATTATGCTTCTTCATTCTTTGACTGAGTCATGGGAGAATTTCATTCTTACTATTAGTGATAATCTTGAATATCCCAAGTTATATGCTCTTATTGCAACATTATTGTCACATGAAATAAGAAAAAAAGATATGTACATAGCTCAATAGATGCTCTTCATGTCAGGGAAATGTCCAAGGAAAGAGGTAGATCTAAAGGAGAATAGAAGGGGCCTAAAGAAAAGTCTAAGGAAAGATATAAAACTCCTAGTAAAAAGATTAGAGTGAAGTATTGGAATAGTGGAAAGAGGAGACATGTTAATAGGGAATGCAAAAAAAGAAGAAATAGTGGGATTCCTCTACAGGATAGTCCTTAGAAATAGGTGATGAAGCTTTATTTTCTTCATGTAATATTATTTGTAACAAACACTGGTTGGTTGACTCAAGATGTTCATATCACATGACTCCTCATAAGGAGTGGTTTTCCACATATGAATAATATAATGTAGGTGAAATCTACCTTGGGGACAACAATTCATATTTGATAGTTGGATGAGGCAAGGTACAATTATGTTTCAATCATGGGAGGATAAAAATCCTCCTTGGTGTTTTACATATTCCTATATTAGCAAGAAATTTAATTTCTATATCTAAGCTGAATGATTTGGAAATGCATGTTGTCATGCCCACATTTTCCATGCGGTCACAACACACATCACTCGTGTCATAACCACATCTGTCATGTGGTTATGACACGAAATATCAAAAATTTTCCCACGCTTCCCTAGAAACCCCCTCGCATGCTTAAGCATGCTCGGTGGTGTACGCTCAAGGCGAAAACACTACAGTTGTTGGCGGGGTACTAAGTACAATTGCGTTCACCCAGATGCAAGTGGTCCAATAAGGGGGTCTCCACGACGTAGTTAACGTCGCTACAAGGTTTGTATTTTCAAGGTTCCTGACCCTAAATCTCGGAAGATTCCAACAACATAACGCCTCACAGCGTGAGTGGGAATCATTAAACACTACACTTATTATGGGGTTCCCTGGTAGTTTAACAACTTCCCACGATGTCTTATTCATAATGAATTTACACTCGATCTTCCTATCTGGTCATTTTTCAACAAGGCACGAGTATCTGTATCATTTCTTGTTTCCTGAAATATACTCCTCCTTTGGACTTAGTATTCTCAACAAGGTCATTCATTTGTCCTCTCTTCCATTTCTGTGGATCTTAATTTTGATTGTATTTCTATCGTGTTCACCTTAACTATTTCTCTGAAATTTATTTTGTTTATATTTCGGTCTCTCTTTTGGTTTCTAAGTTTTCTTTCTGTTTATCCTATTTTTTTTTCTTCATGTTCTTCATCAATCAGAGTTATCACTGTATTTCTTTTTATATTATTCCTAATTTCCAGATGGACCAGATCACATAACTAGTTTACTACTTCACTGGACTCAGTCTCTTTCTCCACTCTAGGATTCACCTCTACGTTTGTATTAATTGAAAAAAATCATCTTGTTCCTAAGTAGAATTATCGGAAGAGTAAATCCACTTAGTTCTCTTAGCCCCGTTTGGAAATGCCGCACATTTTCTCCTCTATGTTTTCCAATGTTAGTTTTTCTTCTTCTATCTCTCTCTTTTATTTTCTCAATTGGATGTTTACTAACTATAGTTGAGTTTAAATTGGCCACACATGGAATGTCTGTGATGGCTTCTTTACGTTTATTTCCAGTGATCTTTTTAAAGGGAGACGCATAATTTTCCTCTTCATTTTCCTGATTATTAATTTGCATTGATGGTTGAAACTTCCAAGAAACTCTTCCTTACGTCTATACATACGCCCTTTTTTTTTTAATTATAATTATATTTTCCTGTAAAGTTGTTAAAAATCTCCTATAATTCCTTTTACAAAACTCTTGTTTTTTTTTTTTTACAAAATTTATCAATGATTAATACATATATATATATATATATATAAATATGTATATAAAATATTTATATACCTATCTATATAGATATAGATATATTTAATACAATGAAATTACAAGTTTTATGTACAGCTAAATTAATATATATATATATATATATTAATAATCTATTTTTATATATTATATTCCAAATTACTATATATATATTTTGAAGAGTATTGTTAAAGTTCTTATTTCATATAATCATATGCAAACCCTAATATTTTATTTTATTGCAGGGGTTAATGAGAGTTGGGCGGCGGCAACAATGGAGAGGTGGACTGGTGGAGGCCGCTAAGGTGGAGAGGCGTGGGATGGCAGACCTGATGTAGTGGCCGCGCGAACTGGAGGGTGCAGGGCAGAGATTGGGCGGAGGGGAGGTTCGGACAACGGTTTGAAGAATCCGCAGTGGTGGATGGATGGCAGCGGAGGGTGGCCGCAGAGATAGTGGCGGGGAAATGGGGTCATGGTGGCACAGCGGCTGTAGTGGTGGTCGCGAAGGGGAGAAACCGGTGGGGAACGTGGAGGGTGGAGCTCGCAGTGCGAGTGTCGTGGAAGGAGGTGGCCCGCGGGTTAATGCTTAGCGGGGGTGTGGGGAGGGGCGGAGCCCCCACCCACATCCCACTACGTGGGGTGTGGGTGGGGGCTCCACCCCTCCCACACCCATCATTAACAATTGTGGTGGGGGTTCAAACCCCCACCCTTATTAAAATTTATTTATTATATTTTTTTTTATTCCTCTCTGTATTTTTTTTTTTAAATAGAGAATACATTTTTTTGTATATTTATTTCCATTCAGTTTAATTGTGTATAAACAATTTAATTCTGTATAAACAATGTAATTCAATTTCATTTTTGTATAAACAATTTAAAATTTATTAAACCAATATATATATATATATATATATATATATATATATACTCAACTCAAATTTTAATCACAGTTTCACCAATTAATCTCCTATTTAAGGTTATAGAATTACAGTATTATATAATGGTAATGAACAAATAATTTGTAGGTTAAATAACGATTTAATTTTATAATGAATTTATATACAATTGTATTTGCAATGCACAACCAAAATTAACAATCTTTAATAAACTATATACAAGGATAATTACAATTTATTTTCCTTCCTGGTCTAATTTAACTTTCAAGCCAATAATTTTCCTTCTAAAGCAATAAGTATGAGATAAACTTCAGTTAAACTTCTAAAGCATAATTCTTTTTATCCCAATTTCCATTTCAATAAAATAGCAAAGTTACAACTTCATATATTTTACAAAGAACTAATATTTTCATTAAATTTACATTGACATAAATTTTTTTACAACTAACTTTCAATTCTAACAGGATTATAAGAAATAGACAATTCTAAATTTCTTCTTAAAAAACCAAAATCTCTTTTTCTTTTCTCATACACAAAATGGTAAAAACATAATAACATGAACATTACAACCAACAGCATAAAAGGGAGAATTTTCTTTCAACTCCCAAATAACAAGTTTCACAACAACAGAGAGTTACATCTCTACTCGTGGAAATCTACAAGGAAGGAGCTATTTAAGACCCAACTCTCCTTCAGAGTAAAGACAAAATAACATAATTTCTCAGATCCAGTAATATTCTCCAAACTTCTCAACAATCTCCCAGAAGCCTGCATATCACACAACAGAAGAAAACAAAACCACACAAGCTGCTCTCCTCCCTACCGTAGACCTGCAAGAGGGTCACCCCCGAGCTAGGGAGATCATACACACACCTAGGTAACTCAAGCAATCCACTTCACGACAGGGAACAACAACAAACCCAAAACACACATACTCCCGTGGATAAATTACACATCACAAAAACTCAACTACAGTGAGTTTCACAAGGGGTAGGAGAGTGGACACACTCAACTCCAGAGTGTCACCCTTACAGATAATATATCCAACATAATTTCTCTTGGCCTCAAGCCAAATTTGATAACAAATTTTTCAAAGAGTTTGTATTTGGACTCTCAAGCCAAATGACACAATTCTTTTCAAAGTCACACTCACATATCCTCAAGGCTTTCAACATCCCAAAAGAAGAAACCAGGTATGCACTCGAGGAGGATCACTCCTCCCCTACCCCACACTTGATGAGCATTTCTCCCAAGTGGGAGAAGCTTTGTCAACAACCCAACAACATTTCCCACAATAACAACATTTACATCACAAGCAAATAAATAACTTTCACACACTTTTCATGCAACACTTAGGAATACAAAAGAAAGATTATAAAACCAACCTTACAAAGCCCCTTCAAGCATGAAGTTGATGTAGAGCTCTACTGAGATCTCCTCCAACCTAAGCCACCAAACTCCCTCTCCCTTTTTTTTCTCAAAAGCAAATTTTTTTGTTTTTAAAAAATAAAATCAAACTCTCCAAAATTCAACTAACTCCCACCCCATCCCAAAAAATGGGATTCAAATAACCCAAAATTCTATGAGTTTAGAGGAATGGGGAGGTGACACTTATCACCTCCTCACTCTTCCCCAAACTACTATTATGTCCCAAGGGATGAGTGTTGGCTTATGTCACTCACCCATCCCTAAAGTCCTCCTTATCCCTTACCTCATGTCATTTCTCTTACGCATGGGAGAAATAAAAGGAGTTAAAGGAGGAAAAGACAAGTGACCCATGCCTCTTCTTCCTTCCTTCATTATGGATGACCACACAACTCATGGGGAATCTCACTAATGGTGAGGGTGACTTCAAGTCAATTCCTTTATAATTGATGGGTTAGTAGTCATCTCTTACCTTGGGGATTGAAGAGGGATGGGTTTGGGTGTTGGTACAACCCATCCTATCCCTCCCATACCTCCAAATTTCGTCACTTAACTTCAGTGTGAAGTTAAGATGACCATATGGAGGTTACCCATGCCAAATGGGACCCTGGACCCATGGGGTATAACCCAGGGTCAACTTTAACCTATTCAGGACACCCAGGGTCAAGTTAAAACACAAGAAAAGGCCTCAAGAATTTAAATAAAAGAAAATAAATTCAAATTCAATTTTTTTACAATACAAATCATAATTCAGTGTTACAAGAGGGTAGACCTAACCCATTCAACCTTATGAAAGACCACAATACAACACCACATCAAACACAGAGTTGATCTTGGTTCCTCGTGGAACCAGATCAGATTAACAAGGGATAACAACAAAAAGGTGCGGAATGATCTCTAGTATCTGTGGTTTGATTAGTAAATCCTGCACACTCAATTACAAGATCAGTTTCACATATAATCAACATAGCCGAAGCAACTTAAAAACATGCATTACCATGACATAGTTCTAAATAGCATAAATGACATCATTTTACAATTTTCTTTCCATCATCACCTAATTAACTTTTTTGAAATGTAAACGTTATCCAAACATCACTCAATTAGTTTTTCCTTTATCATAATAAAGTTTAATAGTTGGAAAATCTGGGAACTACTGTCCCACAAATATAAAAGTATCAGTAAACAGTAATGTAAGTAGTCACAAGAATAGAAGTAAAAAGGGTAGTCCTCACACATGTAATATTTAATAATGGTTTCAAATTAGTGAGAGGGAGCTTGGTGGTAGCAAGGGGAGACATGATTAGGAATTTTGTTTAGGCCGAATACCACTACTTTATGTAAATCCACCAATGTGACAAAAAAAATTAAAAATAAATGTATGTTGTGCATCATAGATTGGGACACATAAGTGAAAAAAGGTTTAAAAACCATTATGAATAAAAATTTATTTGACAGTTTCTCCTATTCTAATGAGTATTTTAATTTTTGTGAGCAATGTGTGTCTGAGAAATAAAATAGAGCATCATTTCCTTCAAGAAGTAATAAATCAAAGAGTAAATTAGAAACTATTCCTATGGATGTGTTTGGTCTTGTGGATATTGATTCTACTGGAAAATCTTGATATTTTGTGTCCTTCATTGATGATGTTTCAAGGTTTACCTGGATTTATTTTATGAGAGAAATTTTAATTTTTCACTAAGTTTAAAGAGTTTAAAGTCTTAGTAGAGAACCAATCAGAACATAAGATAAAGGTTTTGAGATCTGATAATGAAGGGGAATATTGTTCTAAGGAATTTGATGAGTTTTGAAAACATGCAAGTATCATAAGGCAAAAGACTACTCTTTAAACACCTTAATAGAGTGGGGTTGCAGAAAGGATGAACTGAACTTTAATGGAAAGAGCTAGAAGTGTGTTAAGAAATATATAATTAGATAGATGATTTTGGGTAGAAGCTGTGAGTACTGCTATTTAATTGATTAATAGATCTCCTTATAAGGCTCTTGATTCAACACCTTATGAAGTGTGAATAGGTAAGAAACCTTCTATTTCACATTTAATGGTTTTTTGATGTGAGGCTTTTGTTCATGTGCCTAAATAAAAGTGTTCTAAGTTGGATCCAAAAGCATAAAAGTGCATCTTCATTGGATATGGTGAGAATTCTAAAGGTTATAAGCTTTGGAATCCTCTAACAAATAAAGTTGTCTATTCTAGAATGTGATTTTTAGGGAACTTAGAGCTATTTCTGATCCTAAACAACCAAAAAATAAAGAATGAAAAAAGATAGATCATTTTAAAATTAAGCAAGAAGATGCACATGTGGAAGAAAAAAATGATGGATTTGATGATAGAGAGGAAGAAGAGGGTTCAAGTGGGAGTTCTAAGTAGGATGTCTCTAATATTACTAAAGAGTTTGAGAATGCAAAAGAATAAGAGGAAGAATCCCTTCCTCCACCCTTGAGAAGATCCACAAGATAATAGAATCTAGTTGATAGGTATAGCCCACTAGTGACTAGATTTTTGTTGTGTATTTTCCTTGTTAAGTACTGATGATGAACCTAGATCCTACAGGGAAGCTATTCAGATGACGAATTTATACTCTTGTGACACCTGGGATCTTGTTAATTTTTCCAAAGGAAGGAAGGCCATTGGAAGTAAGTGGGTCTACAAAAAGAAATTTAGAGTAGATGGATCATTGGAGATGTATAAGGCTAGACTGGTGGTCAAGGGATACTCTTAGAGAGAGGGAGTTGATTTCAGTGAAATTTTCTCCTATTGATAAATTATCCTCAATTAGATTTCTTTTATCCATAGCTGCTACTAATGATTTTAAAATTGAGCAAATGGATGTTAAGACTACATTTTTACATGGAAATCTAGAAGAGGAAATTTATATGCAACAACTAAAAGGATTTAAGATAAAAGGGAAGGAACATTTGGTTTGCATATTTAAAAGATATGTACATATTGGGAATGGAAATCAAGAAGGATCATGAGAATAGAAAGCTTTAGTTGTCACAAAGTAAGTATGTGAATACTATTTTACATAGATTTAATATGTAGGACTGTAAGCTAGTTAGAGTTTTTTTACCACTTGGAACTAAGCTTACTTTAGATATAAGTCCCAAGAGTGAAGATTATCTTGAGGATATGTCTAACAAGCCATATACTAGTGTAGTAGAAAGTTTGATATTTGCAATGGTTTTCTCTAGGCCAAATATTGCCCAAGTAGTGGGAGTATTGAGTAGATTTGTGTCTAACCTTTGTAGAGAGCATTAGAAATATGTGAAGAGGGTACTTAGATATTTGCATGGTACTTCTGATTATCATTTGATTTATTCTAGTAATGATAGTGTGGATAATATGTTAGACATATATAGGGTTTTGTTGATGCAGATTGGGCCGGTGATTTTGACAGTTGAAGGTCCACTAGTGGCTATGTTTTTACTTTGTTTTGTAGTGCAATAATTTGGATGAGTAAGAGGAAATCCACAGTTGCTTTATCCACCACCAAAGAAAAGTATATGGTTGCTACCATTTCTCTAAGGAGATAGTATGGTTAAAGAGATTATGTCTAGGTATTGGTTTTGATTGTAGGATAATTCAGATTGGTTATGATAGCCATAGTGAAATCTATTTAGCTACTAATCCTATGTATCATGCTTAGACTAAGCATGTCGATGTTATTGTGAAGGGACATATTGATTTGAAGAAGGTTGACGCTTCAGAGAATGTTACAAATTCTCTTACCAAACGTATGAGCATATAAAAGTTCAATTGGTGTAGGGATGCCATGGGCCTTGTGTCCTATACTTAGTTGATTTATGTTTTCCTATGGATGTATTTACAATGTATGATTTCAAGTGGGAGCATGTTAGGATTAAGGTGCCATCTACCTTGTAAATCCTATGTATTTAATTATTCCTAATATTTTTGTAAGTGCATTCATAATGAATGAAGGATCCATTGATAGTGATAAATATTTAATCACGGTACCAATAATAATGTTAAATTTACCTTGGGATTATTGTAGGTGAAAAGTGGGTGGCCAAGCTTATTAATAGCTTATGACATGGTGTAATAGCATCTTCTATATTTGTCTCTTACATGTAAGGAATCATCTATTATTGAACCATCTTTTACTAGCATTTTATGATAATATGTAAGAAGGTGAAAGAGGCTATTTTTATCCTATTGTTGACTATCCCAAAGGTGGGCATTGGGATTTGGCTATCTTGGGTGCAATATTCTATAAGAAGGATATGGTGGTGGATTTTCCCAAGTTTGGGTGCCACATTCTAGGTACTCCATCTTTGCTTTTATTTTCTATATAAAAAAAGATAGAGGAGTGTAGAGATATGTCAAATTTGTACAGGTACATAGGCACTATCAGATTGTATGCTAAGGAGTGAAAGAAGTGATTGTATTATATTCTTGATTCTGTTAAGTAGGGAAAAGAGAGAGGGATGCAAAGCATGTGAGTACACTAGATCAAAAACCTCCTTTCACTACAAAATTCAAGGACAAAACCGAGCCAAGTCACTACAAGATGGAAGAGGACTCAGCTATTGATTTTGTGCTCTAGTTTATAGAGGAAAGAAGTGATTCAACTAAGCCTTTTATCAAACTCTAGGCCAATCAATGCACTAAACCCTAGAATTATGATAATCATCTTATAATAGAGAAACATAAATAGCAAGTCAAGATCTAAAAGTACCAAGGTGATCAGTGAGATGTCCAATCATGTCCCTCAAAAGTTGAAATGTCTGAAGACTCCGAGGCTAGCGCCCAAGTCTAGAAAGTCCAGATCTCTAATAGGTCAAAACTAGAAAAATGTCATAAATGATGCTCTGATGCTAAATCCAGGGTCTATTTATGCTACTAAACACTGGGGCTAGCGCCCAAGTCTGCTACAGGTGAATTTATGAACTTTATTTTCAGATCTTGAATCTTGATCTCCAAAGCAACCTCCCTATACCTTCACTTCTGCAATTCCTGCACTTATAACCTGCACACAAGAAGAAAATGGATTTGGGGGTTGTGGTGTTTAGGGATTTGTCTCAGTCAAATCCTGGGATATCATTCAATCTTCCCAACACCGTTGTTAGAGAGAGAGTGTGCCCTTGCAGGATAGAGGCTAAAGATAATCCAAAGGATGATGAAATGATTCAAACACATTGATAAAGTCACCTTGGCGGTGAAGCCCTTAGGAGGATGAAGATTCTTCAACTCATAAGGATGTTGATGATGATTCTAAATCTACAACAAACACAATATTAACACAAGTCTATGGAAAACACAATGAATGCCTTGAATTTGCCTTTGCACAATATCATAACCTTGCTATTGTCAACTTGTTACAAAATGAATTCAAACACTTGTTTATATATGCTATCCCGTTAAACTTTCACAAATTAATTGAAAGCACCGACAAGCAAGGACCCATTTAAAAGTCCTATGTCGACATATATTTGTTATGTATGAAAATGGGATTGATAAGATTGTGTGTTAATTAGATCCAATCAAACCCTTCTTTCACACATACATTCAAGGACATAGATCGAACTAAGTCACAACTGTGATAGAGGACTTAGCTACAAGTCTGATGTCACTATGAGATGCTTGGAAAGATAGAATAGATTGGTATTTTGTTAAAATAACCTATTCTGATTAGGCCTAAAACCCTAATTATGCAAAATTGTAAACAAACGGACGAAACCCAATAGATGCTCGCACAAGAAGACACTAAATGTAGATTAGAAACATACTAGAATTTTAATTTTGAAAAGCGGAAAGTTCAGGGACAAAAGAGGGATCACCCTTGTCTAATGTAGCACTTTTTCTGGAGGTCGGGAGCCAAATATGCTATAGATTGTACCTTGCTCAGAGATTTCTGACATTGACAAAATGGAGGACGAAAGAGGGATTGTCCTTGTCCAATTAGGGATATTTTTTGCTATTTTCTTCAGATCTGGAATCCTTAAGCTCTGCACTGATCTCTTGCAACTCCTCTCTACAAGATCCATCACCTATCACCTGTAATCACAAGAGAGGGGTTGGGGGTCGTGGTGTTTAGGAGCTTGCCTTGGTTAAGCCCTAGAATGGCATTCAAGCCTTCCAACACCGTTGTTAGATATAGAGTGCGTGTCCTTGGTGGACAAAGAAAAAAGAAAATGATATGATAAATGATTGAAACACAAAGTAGATGTCACCTTAGAGGTGAAGCTCTCACGGGGAGATGAAGATCTTTCACGCCATGAGGAGATGGATTGATGAAGACAAATCTACAACAAATAAGTACAAACACAACACAATACTACTTTGCAACACAATGAAAGCCTTGAGTATCCTTTGTATGCAACGCAATATAGATTTTATTAGAAGATTTGGAAACTATATGCAAACCCTAAACCTATATTCAGTTCAACAAAACGATAATGATAAAACTATTGAAGCCCAAATAAAAATAGATGTTACCGACTATAATTGAAATGTGGTTTCTCATAAATTCTGCATAACTCCAATATGAATTTGTCTGGGGGCTTGTAAATGAAAGATAAGGGTTCATTTTATAAAATTTGGGTAAAAGTGGTTTAGGCAATTAAACCGTAAATTGGTTGAACGGTTGAACGGTGCGATGTTGGTGTTCTAATGGGTGTTGTGTTTTTTTTTTACGAATGATTTTTAGGTTTTAGGTTTTGGGTTTTTCTTTGTAAATAATAAATTAAATATATTAATTTTAACTTCTTATTTACCAGAGGGTTAAAAGATGAAAAGGTAGGAATTAAGGAGCATTTAATTAATTAATTAAAATTAATTAAATCATGACTTAGGAAAATTATCAATTGGTCAATTTTTTATGCCTACATTTTGCCCCTCTTTGAGATGATGTTGCGAAGCAATGTCATTTCAAAGAAGATTAAAACATAGGTTTTTGATTCAGATTTTACGTAGGCTAGGGATCACATGGGGCTCATAAAAATGAAGCATTGGTAGATAATGCCCCCTCAAGAGGATATGCAGGGACGAAGGACATGGATAGGCTCTTGAAAAAGGAAATGAAGGGAAGGAGGTGGAGTTATGATGATTAAACTTGGAGCAACCTGATGTTTGATATAGCACCTGACATTATGCACCAAGGTATAAAGACCAAGGTGACAATGTGTCCTGTGCCCCAGCGTAATACAACCTTGTCTAACATATGAGGAAGGAAACTTAGAGAATTAAAGTCCTAATGCACAAAAGGTATGATTTGACCTTAGATGCAAAGGATAATGCAAAAAGCTATTCTAACATACACAAGATATGAATATTAGCTGGAGATATGGATGTGATTCAAATGCAAGATGAAATGATGACACACACAAGAAAGCAAGCAAGCATGCACAAATGATTAAAAAACAAACAAGGTGATTGCCCCTGTCAAGCTAAAAACTGATGATCGATGGGATTGATTGATATTGATTGATTGATACTGATTGATGATTGATTGATAGCATTGTTGATGTGGGAACGATTTATCTCGAGAACAACGTGAGGATTGTGTTGTTGATATGGGAACGATATATCCCGAGAACAACACTAGGATTGTGTTGTTGATATGGGAATGATATATCCCAAGAACAACACTAGGATTGGGAACGATATATCCCATTGATGATGATGATGATGATGATGAGGCTTCACAAACAGGCTAGGACCAAGACCATGGATGTAATTAAATAATTTGAGTTGATTGATTGACTTGATTGGTATGGAGTAAGGATTACTTGCCCCAGAATTATTGCTTAGATTGACTTGATTTGATTGAGTGCATTGGATGAATTGATCTGATGAAGGAATTGGTTTGGAAGAAATGTTGTGATTGGTTTGATTTGAAGAATTGATGTGATCAGATTGAATGTGGATTGATTTTGTGTTGGATAAGAGAGTATGATGTGGATGATGATGGAAGGATAGTGGATGAGGATGGAGTCAAAGAGATAGATATGGCTTATGCAAAAGCATGGACCATAGGATTGTGATGGAAGAAATAAGTAGGATAGTAGATGGGAGATGGGGAGATGGAGGTATGTGGGAATGTTGTGGAATGGAAGGGAACCATGACCAATGGTTGCACACACCCAAATGGATTTTGAAACTTAGAAGGGGGATTTGGGAGTAATGGAGATGTTATCTTAGGGATTTGCCTATTTAGGTCTTTAGGAACCCAAATGGACTTATGAATTTTAGGATTTTGTGATAGGGAGCGGGATGTTTGGGATTTTAGGATTGTGGATGCCTCATTTGAACTAGATGCTTTTTGCTTGGGGACCCAAACCATTTTGGTTATGAAATTATCTTTTTGAGATGTGGACTTGGGTAGCCTTTGTGAGTTTTGATTTTTCTTTGATTCTTTACATCGGTGCCCTGTGGTATGAGGATTATTAGGATATTTCATTTTATGGGTGGAGACATCCAAATTTTTATTTTTGAATCCCATAAGGGTGTTTAGGATAGCTTCATGTTTATTCGATGTGTGCATATGATGATCATGAATAGGAATTGTAGGGGGTTTATGGGAACGGGATGTATGAATGGATTTGTGGCTAAAGTGATAAGGAGATTGGAGGATGGGAATATTAGGAGTTGGAAAGAGTGGAGGTAAAGTGGATGGAGGGATGTTTGGAGTTGGAAGAAGTGGAGGTAAAGTGGATGGAGGAAGATGAATGGTCACATGCTTTTTAGGTTCATAGGATAACGAAGTAGGGATGGCAACATATGTTTTATGGGTGCGATGAGGAGCACCTAGTTTGGGCTTAGATGGAGTGGATTTAGGAGGCAGAAATGTGGTACCAACGTCTTGATATTGCTTACCTTGGGGTGTATATCCAAGGCCATATGAGCGTGGAGGGACTTTGACATGAATAGGCTCCAAAATACCTTGTTCATGAAGGCCTAAGCCTTTACCTTGATAGTTCATGTTTTGGAGTATGTGGTGGACGATGGGACTAGGTGTGCTTTGGGAACTAGACTTGAGCTCATTATTGGATGGAGAAGTGGTAAACAATGGTTTCAGCTCTCTGAGTGAAGAACATTCATTTAGGAAGGAAGTAAGACCAATAGGACATGATGGTGGATTTGAAATGGGATCAATATGAGATGGTGAAGGAGTGATAGGATCTTGATTAACATCATGCTTAAGATCTGATGTATTTATTTGATCATCTATGTGCTTGTGGGGACCAAGCATCTCATCAAAGGAAGTGGATGTTGTGGGATCATGGATTGAAGGAGAATTGATGGGACTGGTGGAAGTTTCTTGAGCATGGATAGTATTGGGACCGTGATTGGAAGGAGTGACAAGCTCTTGATCACATATAATATCTTGATCATAGAAATGATATAGGTTATGAATAGGTTGAAAGGAAGAGCTTTGATCTTGATTTGGCAAGGAGCAAAGTTGATCATGCTTTAGATTTGACTCTTGACATAAATCTTGAGTTTGGATAGGAATGGAGGTTTCTTGGATAGTTTCAAGGTATGGTGTGGAATGAATTGGGCTTATGGTAGGTGGATCTTTGAGAACATTTGAAGGTTCTTGCATACTTTCAAGGATAGATATTTGATGGCATGAGGGTGGTAGTTAATTCCTTGCTAGTAGCCAATGGATCACATCCTTCATTAGTATATGAGTGGATGCACAATATAATGGATGGATAATAAGAGTGGAAGGTGTAGGATTAGGATGCAATGGAGGGATAATGGGATTAGGTTTGATAGGAGTGGGATTAGGATTAGGTGGATGGACAAGAGGATTGGATATAATAGGATTGAGACTTGGGTTAGGTGTGAGGATGATAGGATTGGCTGTGATAGGATCAAGACTTAAATTGGGCTTAGGTTGAAGGATCATAGGATTGGGTTTAGGTGGAAAAATTGATGGTTAGACTCTAAGGGTGTTCGGAATTGGCTTAATGGATTAGGATTTGGAAGGTTGGAAGGATTATATGATGGAGGTTCGATAGGGATAGATGGATGAGGAGGACTAGTAGATGGATTGGTGTATGATTCCAAACTGGCATCTCCCTTGTCAAGAGTATCATTAAGAAGACTTGCGAATTCATGCTCATGCTGTGGAGGATTTTGAGATGGATATTGAGGAATATTCATGAGATTGGTTGATGCGGAGGGACTAGGTAGGCATGATGATGGGGGTGACTCAGAATTTAGCTTGAATTTGTTGATGTTGTGTGGATGATGATGGTGAAGGTAACGAAGGGATTGATGAATGAGAAGGTCGGGGGACTAATAGATTAGGATTGGAATTAAATGGAATTTGTTGTTGTTGCATGGATAAAGGTGTGGTGGATAATGTGTTAAATGAGGGTTGTGAATTTTGGGCTAAGATTTGTTGTTGTTGAAGGACAGCTTGTTTTTGTTGAAGATATGAGGTGAGGGGATTTGGTATGTGTGAAGATGAAGCATGGATAGGGATCTGGACCTATGAGGTTTGAGGTAAAGTTATTGTTGAATAGGTTTGGGGTATGGATGAGTTGGGTTGATATGAGTGGTAGATTGGTTGTGATAAAGATTTGTATGCGGTGGATGGAGATGACTCATAAAGTTAGGGTGTTGATGTGGTAGGATGTTGAAATTGTGAAGACAATTGTGATAGTTGTGACAATTGAAATCTAAGATCAGCCTCTTGTTGTAGTGATTGAGTAAGTTGTGATTGAGTGAGTTGTTGTTGGAATTGGGTGAGTTGTTGGTGTGATTGGGTGAGTTGTTGTTGTACCTAAATGACTTGGGGATTAATGGATGTTGAGGTTGAGACCTGGGTAGGATTATAGTTTTGTGAGGTTGATGGCATGGAAGGAAAATCTTGGGTTGTGTTAAGATGATAAGAATGTTTTTGTGGATAATGATCATCATAGATATGTCGAAGCTCTTGTATTTCCTCATATTCTTGAGATGATAGTGATGTTGGTGGAGGCCAAAATGGGGAGATATATGGCTCATGGGTATCGAAATATGCATCATGATCTACCAAATTCTCATCATTATTAGAGCCAGGAGGGCCTCTGCGGAGTATGAGTTTTGGTTTTTGATTTGTCCTAGATTTGTTGATGGTCACAACCATTTTGATGAATAAGGGTTGGACTAGGTTAAGGATGGAATGTGAGGAGGATGATGATAAATGAATTAGGTGGGAAATGGATGGATCAATTGAAAGATTTTCTTAGGATTTAAAGTGACAAGGTTCCACTTGAGATGTGACACTAATGGAAAGAATGTCTAAGGGTGATGATCAGACAAGCACACGCATCAATCATATAAGACACATGACAATCATATTGGTTGTTTTTGATGATATCTTGATGTTTTGCAAACACTTGTAAACATGCACGATCCTAGGCTAGGAAATGACAATACTTGCTGAGTTCCCACTTGGTTTTACCTAGCCGCACCTACTTATGGTGTATAGCTCTAGGAACTTGGGGGACGAGCTCCCCCTTGTAGTGCACTCACTTCTCAGGCACACCAAGTTCCAGGTCCTAGGATGCACAGATCCTGAGGTACCTTGCTATCTCTGCCATAAGCCACAAAAATGTGGGATGGCTATCAGAGTTTCCTCCTGTATCAACAAGTAGAGGGTTTTTGGCTACTAAACAAAGGTTCGTAGTGAATATCTGGGGGACCAGCACCCCACAAGCATCCAACAAGCCACTTAAGGCTCTAACTAACCCTATTAGGAGTTTAATATACACTAAGGTATGCCTCCTTTCGAGCTAGCACTGTATGGTGAGCACTAATACCAATTAGACTTGGCTTTCGCCTTATCCTCAATTTATATAGCGGACCAGATGAAAGTACCGCTTGGGGTCGCAAGTGAGTTCTCATTTTGGATGTGTCTCAAGAGTAGGCCCACTCTAAAGGGTAACAAAAGCAAGGAAACATGTTGTTTTTGATCTCCCAGATCGCACAAAATGTAAGGAGAGAGCATACACAATGCCTTTTCCTCACACTCACATGGGGTTCATTTTAATTATAAATCCAAACATATGGGTGGTTATACAAAATGTCAAAGGAATGCTTTTGATTCTCAAGATCATCGAGTGGCACAAGAGAAGAGCATGCGCATTCAATGACAAAATTACAAGCCACAAGACATCGCAAACACTTGTTAATTTTAACCCTTGCTTATGATGAGACAAACACTTGAGTTTATTTTAGACCAACGAATCCAAATGTGATCTAATCTATAAAAAGAAGACACATTGTTTCAAGATTAGAATCTCTGACAATCAAACCTGCAACACACTGATTAGTAGTTTGCAAAATAGTCTTTGATAGGCATAAAACTTCAAATAAAATGTTAAAACAAGACAAATGAACTTGCAAAAGTCCACACAAAATGTTAAATGTGCTGCGAGAGGAAAATGTTTGATGTTTGCAAAATGGAAGTATGAATTTCAAATAATTATACCTACAAATCTGAGATGAGTTTGAGAGAACGGCCTTCACCACAATGTAGTTCTCCGAATCAGCTTTTCAACGCCTATAAAAATGTGAAAATTTGATGAAAAATGAAGAAGTTATGACAGTTTGAATGAAACAGCCTTCTAGGCTATAAAACGGGCACTCTGGTAGTTATCTCTATCACTTGGTGATTTGAAGAAATGTTATTCATTTGCAATTGGTTGGCAATTTGGGAAAAACACTTTGTTCTCCTAATAGTTAAATTTGGGAGAAAATATCAATATCTGGCAGTTATTCTGTCTTGATCACAAGCGAATAGATTTTTCTGGTGATTATGGTAGTTACATGTAAGGTTTATGAACTGCCCAGAACCATGAAACTCCTTAACAAAACCGTCAATAATAGCACATAATTTAAAATTAACGGTCAAAATAGTTTTACAAAAGAACTTGCAGAGGACCGATAGTTTATAGGCAATTGAAAGAATTTGTAGACCAAATAATGATCAATTAGCAAATGATGCAAAAAAACCTGCATACAAAAACAAGTAATTAATAGATCCAAACGATTTACTCTATTGGACAGCATAACAGTAGTAGAGTTGTCTCCATGTATTGCATCATTCGCTATATACTCTTTCACAGGGATATAGTTTTGTTGTTCAACAAAGGTGTTGGGAGCACAGGACGGACATCATCATAGCACACCTACTGTTGATCTTGTTTACCATGGCTGAGTTCAAAAGCATTAGCAAAGGAATTGAAAGATTAGAAGAATATTTACTGGATAGAATTGCTACACTTGAAGGAAATATGAAGCATGGATCGAGCAATTGTTATCGAATGGATGAAAACAATAATTAGCCCCTAAATTTGTATATGAGGTTTGAGTTACTTAAGGATATGGCAAAGCAATCAAAGAAATTTAGGGTATCGATTGAAGCATAAGATCGAAGATTTAAAAATTGAGACTTCTTTATTTGTGGAATCCATTTGTTGGCCGTTGAAAGTTGCAAAAAAAACAAAACAAAGGAAGTATGCTAAGTTGGAAAATGAATTCACAAAACAAAAGAAGATTTAGCTGACACCAAAGGTTTAACATTAATAAATTAGATGAAATGACAACATTAGCGAAAATTGTGCATATTGAATAGCAAGAAGCTATCAAAGAATACCAGTGAGCATTGTTACCAATTGTAATTAGGCAATTGCAGTTAATAACAACAGTATTAAAATAGATGATCAAAACAAAATGGATCAAACCTTTTCTCCCATCATGGTAACTACTCCAATGACATTGATCTTCTTTACAAAGCAAAACTACGAGGCAGTTATGAACTGATCTTCTTTAAAACCGCATGTACTCAGAGTAAGTATTGTAACTGAAGTTCAACAGCAAAATGAAGATTCCTCAAAGAAATGACGGTTATTAACAAATTAAGTATAACCAGAAATAATACCAGAACCATCAATTATGAAGATAACACCTACACGATCTCACCCAAAAACACTTGCAAAATGATTGATTAAGAAGGAGATTCATGTCGGGTTCACCAGTGTATGTAACGCAATATAGATTTTATTGGAAGATTTGGAAACTATATGCAAACCCTAAACCTATATTCAGTGCAACAAAACGATAATGATAAAACTATTGAAGCCCAAATAAAAATAGATGTTACCAAATATAATTGAAATGTGGTTGCTCATAAATTTTGCATAACTCCAATATGAATTTCTCTGGGGGGTCGTAAATGAAAGATAAGGGTTCATTTTATAAAATTTGGGTAAAAGTGGTTTAGGTAGTTAAACCATAAATTGGTTGAACGGTTGAACGGTGAGAGGTTGGTGTTGTGTTATTTTTTTTACGAATGATTTTTAGGTTTTAGGTTTTGGGTTTTGCTTTGTAAATAATAAATTAAATATATTAATTTTAATTTATTATTTACCGGAGGGTTAAAAGATGAAAAGGTAGGAATTAAGGAGCATTTAATTAATTGATTAAAATTAATTAAATCATGACTTAGGAAAATGATCAATTGGCCAATTTTTTATGCCTACATCCTTAGCATAAGATCACAAGTTTGCATTATCCATCTAGGTTTAAAATGAAGTCCTAAACATGATTATCTATTCATTCCTACTAAACTTTCATAATTCAAACTTAATGCCGACAAGGGAAACCTTTTTAATGGTCATAAGATGACATTCAAATTTAGGACCCCGACAGAATAGGGTAGGACTAGGGTGCAGGCGCCCAAGTCCAGGGCCTATTTTGGGTCCAGATTAAGCTTAAGAGTGTCCTCTAAGTCCCATTTGACATGGGTTTTAGGGGGATTTTGCTTTGGGGTTCATTTTAAACATGCATGATTAAATCTAAGGGACCTAGGAGCTAAACTTAGGAGGTAAAAGTCCTAGGGGGACATTTTACGACATAACATTTAGCCCCCACTTTAATGTATGTATGATCTTACGAGCCATACATGCATTAAAGTACGGTTGAAAACACATCAAACACGCCAGGCACTTAAATCTAAGGCATACACAAAGATTGAGGAACTATTTCTAGCCTCCAGTCTCAGGTAAGCACTAGAAGACACATCGTAGACATGCAAAACACAATGAAGATAGTAGGAAGCACGCAAGACACAAAGAAGATAGTATTGAAGACATGTAAAACACGATGAAGACATGAGAGCAGTCATGCAAACCATGATGAAGACATTAATATAGCATTTTCATTTTCATAATATGTATTTATGGAAATAAAATTGCAACACAAAACCCCAAAATGTAGGGGGGACTCATTGCCACACCCTTTACACTACACCAAGGGGGTAAAACATGCCATACAAAACCCACATGTAGGGGGGACTCATCACCACACCCTTTACACTACACTAAGGGAGAAAACATGCCATACAAAACCCAAGTGTAGGGGGGACTCATCGCTGCACCCTTTACACTACACTAGGGGGAAGACACACCAAACAAAACTCAAGTGTAGGGGGAACTCATCACCGCACCCTTTACACTACACATGAGGGAAAACACATAGAAGACACATGAAATACATGAGTTCCATATAGCATGCCATAGACATACTATACATCTTAAACATGGCAAACACGGGCAATGGAAGGGGCTTATTGCTAAGTCCCACCATCTCAAACACATTGTAGACACACCTGAAAGTTGGGCTTATGTCACAACAACCACCAAAAACATGCTTAAGGGAGGATAGTCTCAAGATCCAACCTCACCTCCATTGAGGACTTTTGTAATAAAAGGATGTGCACTAGCTCAAGAGATACACCATCCCGGCTTCCGCAGAAGGGATTTTGAATAAAAGGATACACACTAGCTTAAGAGATATGTTATCCCGCCTCCACAGAGGGCTTCTTTGATAAAGGATATGCTATCCCACCTCATAGAGAGGGATTTTTTATTGCAATATAAATAAATATGTGTACACATGCTAAAGATACAACATCCTGCCTCACGGAGAGGGCTTACAAGCAGGTTAAGGTAGAGGGAAGACACGCAAGGGAACAAGAGCTCTCACAAAGTCCATGCCCCCAAGGTGACATGTGCTCACGATCGCTGAATGTTCCCACAAACACATTGATATAGATATGCTAAGATAAACAACAAGAGAGGTTAAAAATATTACTCTAAGATAATAATCAAAGCAATTCATTAAAGCTATGCATGAAAATAGTCACCTCAAGGACCAAGGCTATACTACAAGTTCGGAACCGAGTATAACCGTTGGGCTATACTGTAGGTACCTTGGAACTGAATGTAGCAACAAGGTGAGATACCAATCAAAGTGTGCAAGAGAAGATTGAGTGGATTGTAAAATGTTAGTTACAAGAAATGCCATAAGATGATACATCACACGGAGTGATTCTACTAGTCAAGCATCTAATATATATAAAAATCAACCCCATCGTCATGTATGGACTAGGTCCATTTTTTCTTTGCTTGTTGAAAGGACACACGGTTCGTATCAATATTTGTTTGTTTTTATCATTCGCTGACTAGATAGAACCACTAGAAGAAGATAAACAATAAAATGAGAGAGGACAACAAGTGCCTTAGGAACACTACTTAGGAGAATGCCCCAAAACACCCTTTGCAATGCTATTCCCTGAAGGCACAACACACAACAATAAAATAGAGGAGAAAAACAATAGAAGAATGATGATACAAATAGAAGAATGGTCACAACAGATGCAGTCTCCCAGTATCCTTGACCTTACAAGAGTATCAAGGGTCATCCTAGGAGGCCTAAACAAAATAACACATCACGGGGGAGCACAACACATAAGAGAAGGTCACATAAGTGAGAAAAAGAGTGTTATGACAAAGGTGACCACAACGGGTTAAAAATACTTACCTATTATCCTTGATTTTGATCTTTACCTTGATGGTTAAGTCTTTATCTCTTTTTCTTTCTTCCACATTTTCTTGAGTTTGTGAAGGTGCAATCATAGGAGTTGTCAATGGAAAGTTGTCTATTAGTGATGTTGTGGGAGGAATGTCATAGGTCTCTATGTTAATCAAGTGGGGTGATGTAGGGGCTGAGAAAATGCCCATTTCAATTGGTTTGTAGGGTGTTGGTATACTTTGGTCATTAGGAACAATATGTTTATTTATGCTTTCTGAATTGGTAGTAGTTTCCAAGGTATGTAAGTCTTCAGGTAAGGGTGTGTGATCCATTTCTTTGTTTAAAATGTAGTTAAGAAGTGTTTGGAGATTATTTGATGAATTTTTAGTGTCAATAGGTTGAAGAAGTTGTTCACAAAGAGAGTCTGCATCATCCAATGCTTCATCCTGGCTAGGGAGAGAATTAAGAGATGGTAGAGTAGTGTTAAGGAATGTCTCAATTGATGCAGAGCGAAACACAATGGAGGCTAACTAACAGGAAGGAGCTGCCAACAATACAAGCAACCTGATAAAAATGTCTAACGGCTCAACATCATCATCATATTTCCTAGAAACACCAACTGCATCATCATATTACAACAGCATCATCATATTTCGGATGATCGCAATTATCCTCCTGCCGACTACTGTTCACCTCCTCCGCCTGTCGCCTATCATCATCATCATGATAATCAACGGGCGCAAACATCCTCTGGTTGCACTGTTCATCGGGTGCTAAACACAGGCGTCATCATCATGATCTTTAACACTACCTTCGTCAGCAGGATATCCAAATATCCGGTAGCTTCTAATATCCTGATGACGATCTCCTTCAACTGCTTCCCTTCGATGTCCCGATAGCCGTCTATACAAACAACAGCATCATGATGCGATTTATCCGGTTGTCTTGGAACATCCTGATGATGCTTAACAACTTTCTGCCTACGCCGATACACCTCCTGATGATGTTTCACAACTTTCTGCCGAGAGCCTTCGCCGATGCCCAAACCCTTAGCGACGACAGGATCAATATGCATAGGGGGATATCTCAATATCCTGATGACGATGACGTCATATCCTGATGACGATGATGTCACACATCATCCTGATGAACTCTTCAATACTTAGACAAAAACTAAACTTTCACACCCGCATCTGTTAGCGATATGCGGATGATGAGCTTCTCTGAGAGATGATCCTGACTGCGATATATACACTGAGTATATATCCAACTCAAAACATCCTGATGCACTTGCAACTTGCAAACTTCAACAATTTCACGACCCGATCCGGATGGCGATGCATTCGCAGATGACAATGCGGCTTGCTCCGGCTGGAAACGCACATGCAGACTCCTGTGTATCCGTCCGCTGCATGTAAACACTCAGATCCGCTCAATTTCACAAAGATGATGTGACGACCGGGTCGGATCACCTTCAAACCAAAATCTAACAGTTTATCTTTCTATACCTAGCACATGAGGATGCTAGGCTGATTCACAGCATGCTCCTAACAGATCTCTTGAACAATGCAATGCATAAACAGAAAACACAAATGCAACCTAAGCTATGATACAGGACCATTCCACCGATTTGCAGGATCAACCGGTGGAAGGGTTGAAGGAACCCATCAATTTGCAAAACGGAAAGGAAATCAAAATAGATACAACTGATACAACCAGATACTGCAAAAGATGAGATCTTATTCAATTGAAATTCAAAAGTCCTGAATACAGATTCACAATGTCTGAACTGCTCTCAATTCAACACAACACCAATACATCTATCAACATCAATCTCAATATCAATATGAACTATATCTCTAAACCCTAACAGATCGAAGGTATATATAACAAATCCTTCGAGTACTACCAACTCACTTCCCAGCGGCTGGGAGCTTCCAAGCGGCTGGGAGAGAGGACAGCTCAGATAACCTTATCCCGATCTCTAACTGCCTACACATACTCCTATGCTGGTCTAATACATATCATTGGTCCAATGGACCTTATTACATGAGAAAGTCAAACATACTAAAAATAGGCTATCCTGTCATCATGCTGATAATTATCCTATATCCTGATCATGTATATCATCATGCAGACCTATATCCTGATCATGTGCGGGTGCTCCTGCACCATACTCCCCAAAATAAGAAATCTCAAGTCCACTTGAGATGAGAGTATCAAGGTCGGCACCATGTTTCTGTATCTGTTCTGCAGTCATCCATACTGCTTCAGAATTCGGTTGTCCCTTCCAAGAGACGAGGTACTCCAAGTACTTTTTGTTCCTGGTCTGTTTGACCACTCTGGTATCCAAAACTTTCTGTAACTGTGGGGGATCATGTTGAAGGATGTCTTTAGCAACTGTATCCTGGAGGATATCCTGATCTGCATCTGAATTAGCCTTGTATGGAGTTAAATCACATACATTGAAGATAGGAGACAAACCAAGATCAGGTGGGAGTTGGATCTCATAAGCATTTTGTCCATGCTTGTGCAAAATCTGACATGGTCCAACTTTCTTTTGCATGAGCTTAGTATACTTCCCCTTAGGGAGCCTGTCTTTCTTCAAGTGAACCCAAACCAAATCTCCAACAGCAAATTGAACATCCTTCTTTTTCTTATCAGCATATTCCTTATATTTCAATGTGGTTTGCTGGAGTTGGGTCTTGACCTGATCATGAACTTCTTTGATGGCTTCAGCAAAAGCTTCTCCATCTGCACTAACAGGATCTGCTGTAGGTAGATCTCGCAACTCCAAAATTCCCCTGGGATGCATTCCATACACTACCTGAAAAGGCGATTTCCCTGTGCTCCTGTTGACAGTATCATTATATGAAAACTCAGCTTGAGACAGAATATTGTCCCACTTCTCTCCATGCTGTTTTGTCAAGCATCGAAGCAGATTCCCCAAGGAACGGTTCACTACTTCAGTCTGTCCATCCGTTTGAGGATGATATGCAGAGGAAAAAGACAAATTGGTTCCCAGTTTCCTCCATAGGGTTCTCCAGAAGTGACCCACAAACTTCACATCTCTGTCTGAAACTATGCTCAAAGGCAACCCATGAATTCTGACAATTTCCCTGAAGAATAAATCTGCAATATATGAGGCATCAGCAGTGGTTTTGCATGGCAAGAAATGTGCCATCTTACTGAATCTATCCACTACAACAAAGACACTGTCAAATCCTCTCCTGGTCCTTGGCAAACCTAAAACAAAATCCATACTGATACTTTCCCATGGTCTGGAAGGAATGGGTAAGGGCTGATATAACCCTGCATTAGTTGACCTGCCTTTAGCCTTCTGACATATCACACAGGTTTCTACAAATTTCCTGACATCTAACTGTAACTTAGGCCAGAAATAATGCCTCCTGACCAGATCAAGAGTCTTGTCTAGACCAAAATGACCTGCCATGGCTCCACAATGTTTCTCCTTGATTATATTTAATCTCATGGAACACCTTGGGATACACAACTGTCCACCCTTGAACAACAATCCATCCTGGATCAGGAATTCAGAGAACTCAGCATGGTATTTCTCCCCAAAAGAAGTACAGACCTGATATATTTCTCCAAAATCTTCATCAGACTCATACATGGTCTTGAGTGAGTCAATACCAACACTCTCTAACTGAATCTGATTTATGGTGAGAACTCTCCTGCTCAAGGCATCTGCAACTTTGTTTTTGACCCCTTTCTTATGCTTCAAGGTAAAAGTGAAAGCCTGTAAGGTTTCCACCCATTTCATATGTCTGTGGTTCAGCTCCTCCTGACTGTTGATGAAACTCAAAGCCTGGTTATCTGTGAATACTATGAATTCCTTTGGCATCAGGTAATGCCTCCATTTCTTAAGGGACTGAACTAAAGCATACATTTCCAGATCATATGATGAATACCTTCTCTTAGCATCATTGAGCTTTTCACTGAAAAATGCAATTGGTCTACCCTCTTGACTGAGTACTGCTCCAATGGCCATGTGACTGGCATCACACTCTACCTGAAAGATCTTGTTGAAATCTGGAAGTGCAAGGACTGGCTGCTGTGCCACCTTCCTCTTCAATGCCTCAAAGGAATCATCTGCTCCTTGAGTCCAAACAAACCTGCACTTCTGTCCTCCTTTGATGGTATCCAGCATGGGTGCACAAATATGACTGAACCCCCTTATAAACTTTCTGTAGAAGGTTGCTAACCCATGGAAACTTCTGACATCATTCATGGTCTGTGGAGTTGGCCAATTCAATATGGCACTCACCTTCTCCTTATCCATCTGGAGCTTTCCTTGTGAAATGACAAAACCTAAATATGTGATCTCCTTTTTCATGAACAAGCACTTGTCCAAGTTTATCATCAGCTTCTCTTCATGTAACCTCTTGAGAACCAGATCTATATGTCTGAGATGTTCTTCTTTGGTGTTACTGAAAATCAGAATGTCATCTAAATAGACTATGACAAACTTACCAATGAATTCTTTCAGAACCTCATTCATCAGCCTCATGAAAGTGCTAGGGGCGTTAGACAAACCAAAAGGCATAACCTTCCATTCATATAACCCTTCATTTGTTTTGAATGCTGTCTTCCACTCATCACCTGGTCTAATCCTGATCTAATGGTATCCACTCTTCAAATCTATTTTGGTAAAGTACTTAGCACTTCCCAAACAATCAAGTAAATCCTCAATTCTGGGGATTGGAAACCTATACCTGATTGTGATCTTGTTGATGGCTCTGGAATCTGTGCAAAGCCTCCAAGTGCCTTCCTTCTTTGGTGCTAGTACAGCTGGTACTGCACATGGACTCAAACTCTTTCCAATCAGACCTGAATTCATCAATTCTTCAATCTGTCTGGCTACTTCTGCATTCTGTTCTGGGGTAAGCTTATAAGCTGCTTTATTTGGAAGTGTAGACCCTGGAATCAAGTCTATGCAATGACTGATATCTCTGATAGGTGGTAGGGATCTTGGCATTCCCTCTGAGATGACACCTTTGTACTTATCCAATAACTCTTGGACAGCTGGGTCTATCAACCTTGGCTTCTTCTCTTTCTTGCCTGCCTGCTGTTGTTCCTTATTCACACTCATACATGGGATTAGGGCATATGCAACTGCACCTTCTGCTGCTACTTCTTTCATGAACTGTTTGCCTTCCATCAGCATGACCTTCACCTCTTTTCCTTTAGACTTCTCCTCTTTCTCCTTTAATGGGAATAGTGTTACATCTTTACCATCTTTAGTGATTTTATAGGTGTTTTTAACACCATCATGCTGTGCCTTCAGATCATACTGCCATGGTCTACCAAACAAAAGGTTGCAAGCATCCATCTTGGTGATATCAAACAACAACCTATCCTTATATCCACCAATCTGAAATTCTACCCAAGCCTGCTCTTCTACAGTTGTCTGCTGACCTTGAGTAAGCCATGAGACTTTATAGGGTGATGGGTGAGGCAATCTCCTAAGCTTCAGTTTTGCCACCATTTCTTCAGACACAAAGTTCTCAGTAGAACCAGAATCAATCAAAACCTTACATGCCTTACCTCCTGCTTTGCAAATGGTTCTGAAAAGAGACTTCCTTTGAGGGGCTTCTTTGTCAGGTACCTTCATGGTAGTTACTGTTCTTCTCATCATCAGGGACTCTCCACTTTCTGGATATCCATAATTCTCAGGACCATTCACACTCTGAAATTCATTAGAGCTTGTCCTACTTTGATTATCAGGTTCTTTGACCAGATTTGTCCTCCTTTCTCCTGCTGAGCTTGTGGCCTTGTCTGGACATCTGCTGGCTATATGGCCTTCTTTGTTACAGTTGTAACACCTGATGGATCCTCTGCCCTGGGATCTTCCTCTGTAAGGTCTTCTACCTCTGAAGTTTCCTTGCTGACTGTAATTCTCTCTCTGATTCTGACTATTCTTGCCCTTACTATTGTCTTGACTGGATTCTCCTTGATATCCCTGTCCTTGTCCTCTGCCTCTGAAGGGACCTCTTCCACCTCTTTGTGGTCTTCCTCTTCCTCTATTGTTTTGCTCTTGTTTTCTTTTCAGCTTTTCTTCCACTTTCAATGCCAACTGAAAGCTTTTCTGCACTGTATCTGGGTTATGCAGACTCAGATCTTCCTGAATATTAAACCTCAATCCATTAAGGTATCTGGCTACCTTCTCTTCTTCACTTTCTTTCACCTTTGTCTTCATACAGAGTTTCATGAACTCTTCTGTATATGAGCTGACATCTAGCTCCTTCTGCTTCAGGTTTTGCTTCCTCTTGTGTAACTGGATACTGTAATCCAAAGGAATATAAGCTTCCTTTACCAATTCCATCATCTTCTTCCATGTGGCAACTCTACGTTTTCCTTCCTGTACTCTATCATCCTGAACAAAGTTCCACCATGTCAAGGCAGCTTCTTTCATCTTTGACTGTGCTATCTTCACTCTCTGCTGTTCTGGTATCTCCTCTGTTACAAAGAAATTGTTCAAACAATCTATCCATTCCATCACTGAATCAGGGTCCATCTTACCTGTAAACACTGGAAAATCCAGTTTCACATCCATGGTTCTCCTCTCCATGGCCTTGAGGGCATTCAACAGTGGCCTCTGGTCTGTAGGAACGACCTCCTCGCTCCAATTAGGGATCTCTTCTTCCCTATCATCTTCTCTACCAGAACCTACTCTGCTCCTCAACTTTGCTAACTCATCTTTCAACTCCTGATTCTGAGCCTTCACGGCCTTGCTTTCAGCAATCTGTTTCTTCACCAGAACTGCCAACTCAGCGTTGGTCATCCTTGCTGGAACCTCAGATGTTCCTTCTTCGTCTGACATCCTGCTTATCTTTTCCAGAAGATCCTAACCTTTGCTCTGATACCACTATGATGCAGAGCGAAATGCAACGGAGGCTAACTAACAGGAAGGAGCTGCCAACAATACAAGCAACCTGATAAAAATGTCTAACGGCTCAACATCATCATCATATTTCCTAGAAACACCAACTGCATCATCATATTACAATAGCATCATCATATTTCGGATGATCGCAATTATCCTCCTGCCGACTACTGTTCACCTCCTCCGCCTGTCGCCTATCATCATCATCATGATAATCAACGGGCGCAAACATCCTTCGGTTGCACTGCTCATCGGGCGCTAAACACAGGCGTCATCATCATGATCTTTAACACTACCTTCGTCAGCAGGATATCCAAATATCCGGTAGCTTCTAATATCCTGATGACGATCTCCTTCAACTGCTTCCCTTCGATGTCCCGATAGCCGTCTATACAAACAACATCATCATGATGTGATTTATCCGGTTGTCTTGGAACATCCTGATGATGCTTAACAACTTTCTGCCTACGCCGATACACCTCCTGATGATGTTTCACAACTTTCTGCCGAGAGCCTTCGCCGATGCCCAAACCCTTAGCGACGACAGGATCAATATGCATAGGGGGATATCTCAATATCCTGATGACGATGACGTCATATCCTGATGACGATGACGTCACACATCATCCTGATGAACTCTTCAATACTTAGACAAAAACTGAACTTTCACACCCGCATCTGTTAGCGATATGCGGATGATGAGCTTCTCCGAGAGATGATCCTGACTGCGATATATACACTGAGTATATATCCAACTCAAAACATCCTGATGCACTTGCAATTTGCAAACTTCAACAGTTTCACGACCCGATCCGGATGGCGATGCATTTGCAGATGACAATGCGGCTTGCTCCGGCTGGAAACGCACATGCAGACTCCTGTGTATCCGTCCGCTGCATGTAAACACTCAGATCCGCTCAATTTCACAAAGATGATGTGACGACCGGGTCGGATCACCTTCAAACCAAAATCTAACAGTTTATCTTTCTATACCTAGCACATGAGGATGCTAGGCTGATTCACAGCATGCTCCTAACAGATCTCTTGAACAATGCAATGCATAAACAGAAAACACAAATGCAACCTAAGCTATGATACAGGACCATTCCACCGATTTGCAGGATCAACCGGTGGAAGGGTTGAAGGAACCCATCAATTTGCAAAATGGAAAGGAAATCAAAACAGATACAACTGATACAACCAGATACTGCAAAAGATGAGATCTTATTCAATTGAAATTCAAAAGTCCTGAATACAGATTCACAATGTCTGAACTGCTCTCAATTCAACACAACACCAATACATCTATCAACATCAATCTCAATATCAATATGAACTATATCTCTAAACCCTAACAGATCGAAGGTATATATAACAAATCCTTCGAGTACTACCAACTCACTTCCCAACGGCTGGGAGCTTCCAAGCGGCTGGGAGAGAGGACAGCTCAGATAACCTTATCCCGATCTCTAACTGCCTACACATACTCCTATGCTGGTCTAATACATATCATCGGTCCAATGGACCTTATTACATGAGAAAGTCAAACATACTAAAAATAGGCTATCCTGTCATCATGCTGATAATTATCCTATATCCTGATCATGTATATCATCATGCGGACCTATATCCTGATCATGTGCGGGTGCTCCTGCACCATCAATGATTTCTTCTTGTGCCAAAATGTCCTCACAAGTTGAGTTTATGTTAGAAGGCTCGAAGTCTTTAGATGAGTTACCCAGGGCTATGTCATCCTCATATGTCTTTGAAATGATGTCCATTATATCATCATGAAATGTAAGTAGAGAAGGAGGAATGTTCTCATCATTACCTTCTTTATTATCTTTTGTGGAGATGAAATTAGTGAGATTTTCTAAGATCGAAGGGTAAATACCCATGAGAGTGGTGAAACCTTCAAAATTAGATATGTAGCATAGGATTTCATATGTAGAGCTCATGGAAATGTCAATATCATAGATATGTGCTATTTGTTGGAGGACTTGAGGATACTTGTCAGTGAATTTATAGAAATTGTCAACATCTATTATGTATGCAAACATAGCTTCCAAAGATGAATAATAAGATGCATCCATGATGGATAGACTATTTCTCACTAATGCACTTGTTTAAGGGAAACAGGTACAAAAAGACACATAGAGTCCACAACAAACATAGTGGATAGGAGGAAAGAGTACAACACAACAATGCCCAATTGATAGTGCTAAATGTTTTGGTCAAAAGATATGAAAAGTTGTGTAAACAAGTAGTGTTGAAATACACACTTTGTAATTAAGAATATGCCAATTTTCACACAATGATATGAAATTATGCAAAATTTTCAAATGAAAAATGAATATGTGTTTGAATATGAGTGCAAGATCTAAAGTGCAAGCTATCTAAGATGAATGCAATGAAACAACACCAATCTATGCTTATGTATGTACCTAAAATGCTCAATTTTCTCACTTTTTTCAATGCAAATACACATTCTATGTAATGAAATTAGGAGAATGATGAGGGATGGAAAATTAAAATATTTTAATCAGTCCAATAATGCATAAAAATTTGTCACAAAACACCATTGTTGCAATGCTAAATGAAAGATTAGCCAAAATGTAGTAAAAATGCAAGGATTTCTGAAACCCTAATAGTGAAACTAAGGCATGAAAGTATGCAAAATGATGAATGAATGGAATATAATCAGATTTAATATGTAAAATAACTAAGATCAGATTTGAAAATGATGTCAAAATCCTACAATGATCAATGCAAAGTGAAAATTAAGGAAAAATGAATGATTATGCTTGTTTTTGTTGAATGTGTAAATGAAAAATTTGAAATGTAGATGTGAAACACACAATGATGAAACACTACAGTCCAAAATCAGATTTGAAGTGTTAAAAATAAGCAGTAAAATATGAAACAAGATTTTAGCTACAAACCCTAGCTTTTGGAATTACTAGGTTATGAAAACAAATGCAAAATTTCAAGCAAACCCTAGCAAATAAAGTAAGTAAATGCAAGGTAAATGATGTATTGCTGTAATTTATGTCTGATCTGATGTAAATATCAGAGATTTAAATGATTTATATGAAATGTAATGAAAATAGTGCAAACTATGCCTAAATGCAAGGCTAGGATGCTTGGTTTTTTTAAATTTCTCAAATTTTTGTAAGATTTTTGAATGTAGAATGATGAATATGATATGTATGAATGCAAATCTGATTTACAACACTCAGAAAGATGCAATGTTTAGAAAAACATAGGTTCACCAAAATGTTATGTATGAAAATGGGATTGATAAGATTGTGTTAATTAGATCCAATCAAACCCTTCTTTCACACATACATTCAAGGACATAGATCGAACTAAGTCACAACTGTGATAGAGGACTTAGCTATAGGTCTAATGTCACTATGAGATGCTTGGAAAGATAGAATAGATTGGTATTTTGTTAAAACCCTAATCTGATTAGGCCTAAAACCCTAATTATGTAAATCATAATCAAACAGATGAAACCTGACAGATGCTCGCACAAGAAGACACTAAATGTAGATTAGAAACATACCAGAATAATAATTTCAGAAAGAAAAAACTTCAAGGACAAAAGAGGGATTGTCCTTGTCCAATGTAGTGATGTTTTTGGAGGTTAGGAGCCAAATATGTTGTAGACTATACCTTGCTCAGAGATTTCTGATAGTGACAAAATGGAGGATGAAAGAGGGATTGCCCTTGTCCAATTACAGAGATTTTCTGTTGTTTTCTTTAGATCTGGAATCCTTATGCTCTACACTGATCTCTTGCAACTCCTCTCTGCAAGATCTGACACCTGTCACCTACAATCACAAGAGAGGGGTTGGGGGTTGTGGTGTTCAGGAGCTTGCCTTGGTCAAGCCCCGAAATGGCATTCAATCCTTCCAACACCATTGTTTGATAGAGAGTGCGTGTCCTTGGTGGACAGAGGCAAAAGCAAATGATATGATAAACGATTGAAACACAAAGTAGATGTCACCTCAAAGGTGAAGCTCTCACAAGGAGATGGAGATTTTTCACACCATGAGGAGATGGATTGATGAAGACAAATATGCAACAAACAAGTACAAACACAACAAAATACTACTCTACAACACAATTAAAGCCTTGAGTATCCTTAGCATAAGATCACAAGTTTGTATTATCCATCTAGGTTTAAAATGAAGTCATAAACATGATTATATATGCATTCCCGCTAAACTTTCATAATTCAAACTTAAGATGCTGACAAGGGAAACCTTTTTAACAGTCACAAGCCAACATTCAAATTTGGGGCCTCGATAAAATAAGGCAGGACTAGGGCACGGGTGCCCTAGTCCAAGGGCCTATTTTGGGTCTAGATTAAGTTTTATAGTGTCCCCTAAGTCCCATTTGACATGGGTTTTGGGGGATTTTTCTTCGGGGTTCATTTTAAACATGCATGATTAAATCTAAGGGACCCGTGAGCTAAACTTAGGAGGTAAAAGTCCTAGGGGGACATTTTACGACATAACAATATTATATTTCACCCTGACCAATTAGAGTGGACTTGGGCATGAGTGCCCAAGTCCTAAGGGGCCTTTTTAGTCGAGACTTAATCTTTAAATGGGCCCCTAGTTCCCATTTGACATGGGTTTTGGGGGATTTCTCATCGCAATGAATAATTTGCTTATTGAGTGTAAACATGGGGACCTAGGAGGTAAAAAGGCATGTGTCCACTTTTTACTCCATAACAGATTAAAAGATAGTAAGACTTGGCCTCTCTTCTTGGTGGAGTTTTCTCTTGAAAGTATTTTTCCATGTAAATCTTTGTTTCATGTGTAAATCTCTTGAGTTTGATGATTTTATTTGTTTCTAATTTTATATGTTTATATATCCATTTTTGCATTCTACTATTAAAAATTAGATTTATAGTTTAATTTTAGATTTCCATATTATAGTGGTTTGCCTTTATTTCTAGTAGGTCCATTGTTTAAGGTTTATAGTTTAAGTTTGACATGTTTACAGTTTAACTGTTAATGTTTAATTAGGGAGACAAAAGAGAGAGAGAGAGAGAGAGAGAGAGAGAGAGAGAGAGAGAGAGAGAGAGAGAGAGAGAGAGAGAGAGAGAGAGAGAGAGAGAGAGAGAGAGAGTTCACATCAGATTGAGATTTAAGTATCTTAAGAGCCCTAAGGCCAAGAAAGTGCCAAACTTTGGCATGATTGATCTCTCAAATCGTGGCACTTAGGAATGTCTCATCTAAAGTTACAAGTAGAAACTAGGTTCCCCTATAAATACCCATATTAGTTTTTGTTAACTCAAATACATTTACCTGCGGTGGTGACAAACACAATGTTGCAAAATTGTGTAGTTTCAACAAGTGAAAGGGTGCTAGGACTAATATTATGCATTATGCACCTCATGGTACCAAACCAACAATGCCAACATGTCTAAGTGGGTGGGTTACTACTACTAGAGGTGTCATTTTAGTGGCCAAGCATCCCAATTCTTTCAGGCTACATTAAAATGAGAAAGTCTCTTAAGATCTCTAAGAGAAAAATGGTGCCAAATATTGGCACAATGATTTTCAGAATATGTGGTACCCAAGAGTGTTTTTTCTCAAACCTATAGGTGGGTGTCAAGTCCATATATAGTAGCCTATCTTGGTTTTTGACAACTCCAAACTATTTAACCATGCTGAAAATGAATGCATTCTTGCAAAATGTCTCATTTACATTTAGTGTAAGGGCACCAATAGTCATATTTTTTGTTTTTCATCTCATGGGACCAAACTAATGGTGCCAACATATCAAATTGGGTGGGTGAATGCTATTGGTGGCCTCATTTCATTCCCCAAGTGTCCTGACCCTTCTGGGCTACATAGTTTTAGAAAAGTCTCTTAAGATTCCTACAAGCAAAAAGATTCCAAGGAATCTGTGGCACCTAGGAATGTTTTGTTCACACCTACATGTGGATGTTAGGTCTATATGTATACAATAAACAATCTTTGTTTTCATAAACTCAAAACTATTTGACTATGTTGACAATGAATCTATTCTTGCAAAATACCTCATTTGCATTCAATCTAAGGGTGCCAATAGTCATATTTTTTATTCTACACCTTGTGGGACCAAAATAATAGTGCCAACACATCAGGGTGGATGGGTTAATTCTAGTGGGTGCCTTGTTTCATTCCCCAAGTGTCCTAATCCTTCTAGGCTACATCAAACTGAGAAAGTCTCTTAAGACCCTTAAGAGCAAAAAGGTACCAAATTCTCATTCACTGATTTTCAGAATCTCTCACCTAGGAATGTTTACAAGTTGATGTCAAGTCTATATATAATAGCCTATCTTAGTTTCTATCAACTCCATACTATTTGACCATATTGACAATGAATGCATTCTTACCAAATGTCTCATTTACATTTAGTGTAAGGGTGTCAATAGTTATATTTTTTGTTCTGCACCTCATGGGACCAAATTGATGGTGCCAAAACATCAATTTGGGAATTTGGGTGGGTTAATTCTAGTGGAGGGACTGGTTCATTCTCAAGGTTTCCCAATACTTCCAAGCTACAAAGTTCCAACAAAGTATCTTAAGAGCCCTAAGAGTAAAAAGGTACCAAACTTTTATGCAACAATTCTCAGAATTTATGGAACTTAGGAATATTTTGTTTGTACCTATAAGTGGAGCTAGGTCCATGATGAGGGTGTACTCCAACTAGCACACTCACAACAACAAAAAGAGAACAACCATGATTTACATGGGGAAAGCCTTTCAGGAGAAAAACCCCACACAAAAAAATAACTCAATATATTATTTAGAAATCTTGACAAGATTACAACATGCTTACAGAGCAAACTTCACAAGATTTTCGCCAACTAGAAATTTGGAGGCAACTCAATATCTATCTTACTCTCACCCACAACCTCTATCTCAAGCACCTGATATATAGGAGATACATACAGGAAACCGTCAACAGTAATTAAAAAACCATGAGATAAAACCACCAAAAAGTGGTGCCCAAATAATCTCCAATAAAAAGATTCCTTATGATGTGTCAAATAACACACCAACATATGTAACTATCCCCTTTATAGCTCTTTTAAGTGTCCAACATGTTTTCACGTTTCCCAAGACAGGAGGCCCAACTTTCAAAGGCCATTGTAGTGTCTTTACTATGTTTAGTAAACTTGGTGGTAATCACACAATTCAAAGGAATAACCTACTAAATAGTCCACTATAACCCTTGAAAATACCTTCATTGAATCATCGACTAGGGCTAGTAAGATTGTGATGGCACTGGCACTATATGTGCTTTCAAAGATCAAACTATCTAACTCATCTAGTACAGTGTCATAAATCAAACTGCTCAATGTCAAAATAAAGTAATGCTACTACTATTGATGTGGGTACTTGCAATGTAAGACTATAACAAATAACTATTAAGAAATGAACTCTAAGAGTTATCTTGGTATTGATAACTTATCCTACCCTCTAGATTATCACAAAATTAACTAAAACAACTTAAGAATCTAATTGATCTTGCATTCATGAAATAACTGCTACAACAATAATAACATGCAAGAAATAAAGTGAGGGATAATTACCCTGAGTGGTCCTTGCTCAGGTGACTACCTCACTACTTCTAACACAAATCTAGTTCTCTAGATTGACATAATCATATTGATTCTAACTCATTCATTACACAGTCTTCTTAAATCACATAAAATCTTGTTGAACTGTATTATTCATAAACTCATAATCAAAATAACAACATTATTTGTATATAACTGGAAAAGATTTAGATAGCTATATCTGTGATAGCACAATCTATTTCAAACTTGAAACTTAACTAACAACTTAACTACCTCGACCACCGAGCCATACATATAGGCATGAGGGAGTTTATTGGAATAGGTCTCTTAACGGAAATCATAAAACACCACTCTGTACAAACCAGAGTGTGATAAATGCTAACAACAATATCTAAAAAAGAAGGAAAGAAGAGTCTAATAAAATTGGAACTCCTTGCTGAAATAGGGGAACATGGATTGGTTGAATCAGTCACGTTGGTCTTCTAGTTGCAAGAAAATCCTTCAAACTTTCAATCATCTTTATTGATTACCATCACGATGCGTGATTATCTCCATCAAGTGTCTTCATGTTGTGGTTGTTGCACTTAGTTGAGTTTGGAACCTCCCTTGCTTTGCTGCCTTGAAATGTTGTGGCTGCCAGCTGCACCTTATAGTTGTTGTGGGCTACAGTCCTTCTTCTTTAGCTGCAAGAGTTAGTCCACAAAACATGTACAAAATACTAACAACCATAATCAACATAAACATTCTCTACAATCCATACATTCCCACACATAACATACAATATTCATCATATTATAATCATATGAACCCATATACTTAATAACCAGGTTCAAGTCTGCATAATGATCATAAGGGATTGCATGATATAGAAATATGTATAAGATAATGTCTGAGAATGTCTTTCAACTTGCATAAACCATAAGAAAATAGGCTAATAACTAGGCTCATCATCACCCCCAACTATCCATTTTCTTGTCCTCAAGCAAATCAACTAAGGCTATAGGTTATAATGCAAGGTGATCTTCCTGAAATCTGCAATATTACCTACTCCCTTGATCTGCTCCAAATAAATGCCATTATTATATGCCAACTTGTTCATTCTAGTGACCTCTGCTTTCTCACACTCTGCACTCTTCTTCCCTGTCTAGTGTGGCACCGGATATAGAAGCATTGGGGGTTGGAAAGTAAGTGGTATCCAGTCCAGTCCTTGTCCCTTGGCAATGTCCATGTATTTTCATACCCTTTCAAACATAGCCATGAAGTTATGAACATAGTGGGGTTCTTTCATTTGCAATTTAGGAGTCAAATTGTTCCATCTGTCCTATACATACTGATGAGAGTGATGAATAAGCCAAACTGTTAAATGTTGCATCCTATCATAATCCTGTAGTCTTAAATTCATGATCTTCCTTCCCACACCTTTGTGTTCCAAGAGCTATCTCCATTCTGTAATGATTGATTCATGGATTTCAGATTCTCTTCTTATTGGGAGAGTAATTGATTTTTCTCTCTCTGTGTATGCTTGCATGATTTCACCTCTCAATTTTTCATTCCTGAAGTAGGACGCTAGTGCTCTCACTTGTGAATCTCCCACATAAATCAATGGGTTCCATTCAACATCCTTAGATACAACATAATTATGTAAGTAATACTCACATAGCTGGTCTTGCTCTTCAGGTGTGGCAGTAGCAAAAAATTTTAGAAAGGTCATTTTTCCACTCATTGCAATTGGTTTATTACTAATCAATTTACTAAACTGGTAACTCAGAAATTTCTCCTACAGAAATAATGCATAAGTCCTAGCTGGGGGTCTACATCTAACAATTTGAGCAGCTTTGTTTGCTATCTCCTCCATCCTAACTGCTAGCCTTCTCAACTCAATATCTTTCCTTTCTAATGTCTGAGTGTGCTCTGCAATCATGGCTTCTTTTTGCTTCTTCCACTCTTCTTCTCATTTAGAAAAATCTTGAGAAACTTTCCATAGTTGATATCCTAGGGACACAACTGCATGACAAGTTGGGTTTTTTACAAGAGAGAGTCTTTTCTCTTCAGCCACTAATCCCTTATTTCCTGCAACAACTATGGCTAGCTCTGCAAGGATATCTAGTTTTGACCCTTGATCATAAGTGTTAAATTTTTCTTCCAACTCCTGTATCTTTGCCGCTCTCTCCTTATCTCTCTGCTCATAAGTTTTGACTAGTTCTTCTAGTTGCTTTATTCTCTGAAAGGCTTCATGCAATTCTTTTCTAACATTCCTTTCTTTAGTCAATAATTCCTCATCCCTTAAAGTTTGTTCATCACCACCCCCTGTGGACTCATAACCCTCATTGTCAGGGTTATCTAGGATTTTCTTTCTAGTTTTCTTGGCAACAAAAATTGTTGAGAAATCAGTTTGTAGTTTGTCGGCCTAACAAAGAATTATCGGTAGGACATCAAGGGCAGTCTCTTCGACAACTTGTGAATAGTGCCTACATCAATATTGGCATGACAAGGTACTTCGAAGAGACCCCAAAATGGGTCTCTCCTAAACTCTGACGTTGACCAGTCTGTACCACAGTGGAAGTCTCAAAGGTGAGTTGGTAGTGAAGACCACGTAAGTGCAATATCAAAGTGATTGAACATTTCAGTGAGACTCCTGAAGTCCTCTCTTTGAAACTCCACTAGTCATTACTGATGTAGGAAGTGGAGACCACCTAAGTGTTATCAGCAAGACTTTGCATTTCGGAGAGACTCCAAAATGACTCTCCCCGATACTCCAATATCCTGTCTGCACTGAGTTTGGTGGGACTCGATTGATGCTAAGATAAAGAACAATTGGATGATCTTTTGACCGGAGGTGATCTGGTAATATCGGCGTGACTGAACATATCAGTGGGACTCCATCTTACCTCTCTTCAGTAGTCTGATGGTGATATGGAATGACAATCAGGGAGACTTAAGTGTATCGGTGAGACTCCTTTTTGGGACTCTCTGATATTCCGTTAGAGGTGTATTGTTTGAGGGTGCCTTGGTGGGTTAGAGTAATTATCTGAAGAGGGTCCTATTGGTGATTTGGCTATACGCGTGGCGATATATTACTCACTTCACATCATTGTTATGAAGTGAAGGGAGTAGTTGTCGATATTCCATTTGTAGGCTGGCAGCGGTGAACATTGAAGGTGTAGAATATCGATGACTATCCAGTTTGTTGAGGAAGTTGAACTGAAACTATTTTTTGTAGAAACTGTATTGGTTGGTTTCTAAAATGGCTGGAATACTCTGCAATGCAATAATATAAAATGCATTGTAACTGAGGGTAGAAAAGGAGAAAAAGAGAAGGGGAGAAGAGGTGTGATTGTCAGATGTTTCCAGATGGAACAAGATGAAATATCCTGTATAGGCTTAGAGCTTGAATTGTATTTGTAACTGTATTCTATTGCTGAATAATATAATGGCAATTTGGGCTTTTGGAGTGTGGGGTTTTTTACCAGAAAGGGTTTTCCCCACATAAATCTTTGTTCAATTCTTTTGTTCCGTCTTTCAAGTTTTAATGGTTCTGTTATTGAATCTGTATAATGCTTTTTGTTGAAATTGGTTAAAATTGCATGAACTTTTCTCTAAGGGTTAATGTGGAAATGAACTATGTTTGATTCCGCTTTGTGGCATAGAGTGAGTGTTTTTGAGGCAATCTACAGAAATTTAAACCTACCAAAGACACTGTTGTTCTCAAATGTTCCTTTCTGAGATGCTCTCATTTCCTTACAAGTGGTATTAGAGCCTTCTTCTGGGATTTGTTTCTTCCTAGTGTGTCTAGTACTGGGTTTCCTTCTGTGAACATTTCTTAGCTTGGCAAGCTTGAGGAAATCAGAAGGAATCGATTGATGATTGATCCTTGTTTGAGTGAAGTCTTGCAGTTGATCTTGTTTTCATGTTACAATAGGCACTTGAAGGATGGTGAAGATGGAGAAACTTGAGTTGGTCATATTGAAATGACGTGACCCAAAGCTCATGAGTTGGCAGCGGTATAATCCTGATGCATGGGGTGGAATATTTTAATCTATGGTTGTGTTGCAGCAAAGCTTTCATAGTGGGTGTCTGTGTGAGGGGCTCCCTGATGATATGGAGAAGCTTGTGTTGTTGTTCACCCATGGAATAATGTGCTTGTGCTGGGCGTTTACTCTCAGTATTGAAAGGCATTGTTTTGTGCCCCAATTGCATGTAGGCTATGGAGTTGATCATTGGATGGTATGAAAGCTTTTGTAATAGCCTATCTCTCTCAGATGCATGTACATGTTGGTGGTTGTGGAGTTGAACTACAATGGGCCTGAAGTTCCTGAACTGTTGATTATGTTTAAAGGATGCTTTGTACTTGCATGTCTCAGATTCATGTTTTTTTGGATTTGAGGGGTTTTATAGTTTTTTCCTAAAATATGTGGTCATGCTCATTCATGATTAATCTATTTTCTGGTTTAACCGTTATGGTGTTTCTTGATTCATATTCTTGGTCTTCCAGATGTGAAGTGGATATGAATGCACATAGGTGTTTTCAAACACAGTGGTTTTACAGGTTTTACACCGTCAAGAAAAACTTGTGTTTCTGTGAAGCTGCAGTCAAGCTATTTTTCTAGACCCTGGCTTTTGGGGTGTTGCTAGATGATATAGTTACAGTTTTGCATTCATGCTCTGTGCATGGTGTGAGGAGGTGAAATACTTTCTCTGCATAGGAATGCTAGTATGTGATATGTCACACAATATTTATGTGGAAATGCTTGTTGGTTTTCTATACTATGGTGCTAAAGTTGTGGACATGTTTGGCGAATTGGATTTGTAAGTAATCTGGTGCTTGAGTCATGTTGTCTACATTGTTATCTACTCCTTGAGATCTTAGTTTTGCAGTTTCCATTATGATAGTGAGTTTGCATGGTACATTGGTTGGATCTACGAGTTATGTAGTTTTGTGGGCTGATCACCTATTAAGCTACAGTGAGATGATTCAGATGTGGACTATCTTTAGCCACCTGATTGTTTCAGTGTTAATGCAGACTTGTTAGCTAGCCTCATCTGTGGTCACTTGTGCATTGGTGTGACTACTTCGGGATGAGAGGATGGATGTTGTAGAGTACCTGAATAGTCAGTTATGGAGACATGTAGCATGTGTATCATGATGTCATGAATAGCTTGGATCCATAGGTTTGTGTAAGCTATTGACAGTGATAGTATATTTCCTTGGTTTGGAGATCTTGGTGCCACTTGGTTTTATTGTCACATGGACATGTTAATGTGTGGACCTGGAGGATTTTCAGATTGGGAGAACTTTGGTCATAATGCTTGGAAAGCTCAGTTGTTACAGTTTAGTGGGAACTTTAGCAATGACTGTGAATTTGTCACTTGGTGATGGATAATCTTCTTTAGTGTTGCAGATGTTACTAGGAGAGACTCTTTGATCATGTTGCTACAGAAGGGTTCTTTCGCATTTGTAGAGGCACTATCTAAAGATGAGCAACATCTTGAAGCCATGAAGGACTCTTGGAGTCTTTGGTTGAGGTGTTGACAGTGCTTGACAGGTGATGTTGGTTTAGAGTTTGTTTATTTTATGTCATGATATACTCTTGTTTATGCACTAGAGTTTTGGCATGATACACTGCTCTTGAAATCATGTTATGTTCTCCTGGAGCATGGAATCTCCTAAGGGGGATGGTAAGATCATGATGTCATGATAAGTTCCTGATTTAGATGATTGGAGCTTTGATAGTGGTCTGGTGATTCTCTGTGTGTTGGGTGCATTGATCTTTTGCTTGATTGCTTCATGTTGGTATAGTGATGCATTTGGAATTTAGCATGAAATGATTATTTGTAGGTGCTCATGGGTATATGAAGAATAAGGTGAGCTTGTAATTCTCTTGAGATGAGAGAAGTGTTGTTGATGGTTACTCTTGATGAGATTTCAGCAGAAAGTCTGAGAAGCCTACACCTTAGTTGGACATGAGTTCAATAGAGACCAATGAGGAAATTGCTCTTGGAGAAGTCATGAAGACTTGGTTACGCTGGAGGAGCATTCATATTTCCCACTCTTGGTCTACATGGCAAATAATCACTTGAGAGGTATTGCCCATTGTTTCTCTCAAGTGTTTTATGCTTTCTTTCATAGACATGGATCTTGAATTGCTGATAGATGGTTTTGGAGGATTCATTGTGAGAGATGAATAGCATGATTATCTCCTTGTGCATTTGAGTTTAAGATATCTTTTGTTGATGAGGACTGTTAGGAAATGGTTTTATGGGCTGATTCCTGAAATGGGAAATGAATTAGTTTGATCTTCTTTAGTTTGAAAGGCTTACATTCATGTTGATTACATGATATATATGTTGTGTTTGATCTTGGAGATTGAACGGGTGAGTGTTGTTATGTTGTTCTCTTTGGGGTGTTGTGAAGGAGATCATACTTGACACAGTTGGCACTTAGAGGTGTATGTAGAAGGATTTTCTACAGGAGTATGATGTGCAGTGTTTCTCTCTTTGGTCCTAGTTATCTTCCTGAATGGTTTGTTTAACACTACATTGGTTTAAGGTTTTATTGGAGATGATTGTGATCACTAGCTTGTGGTCATGTGTTTTCACTTATGTTCTTGGGTGATGACATGGAGATTCTATTATCTCTTTCCTTTGTTGGGTGAGGAGAACTTGGAAGAGTTATGGACTAGTGGTGAGAAGTTGTTCTTGCAAGTTATTTGTACAAGTTTTGCATATCATTGTGGTTAATTCCTTGGTACTACATGATGTTGTTACTTACACCTTCTATGTTATGCTATTGGTAGACTTAGTAAGCCTTGATTATTTTTAGTTTTGAATTACCCATGCAGTGGGAGTTCCTGGATGTGTTTGGTCTTCTTCGACTGGTTGAGACATGGAGCTTGTATTTGTAGTTGATGGGTGTATATGTAGGTGACATGAGTCTACTGATGTGAATACCTTGGAGGTATAGATTGGCTAGATGTTTTAGCACTGGTTGTGTGTGCTATTTTCATTCATGTGGGTTAATCAATTTGATGGGAGCAGTCAGTTTTCTGGTTGTTGTTCTAGCTGATGTTTCTATCTTATTTCTGGAGGATGACTTCATGGTTGTGTTTAGTCTAAAGCTTTGAAGTTGATGTTATTGATACTTTTCTGACAGGATGGATTTGTTACTGGTGTCTTAGCTGATATGGTAACTTCTAGCATTGATTGGGAGCTAGTAAGTTCTTTGTCAAGTGGGAGAATGTTGAGAAATGAGTGCCTCAAACTTACTGGTAAAGGCTCTTTGAAATCAGTCTGCAGTTTGTTAGACTGACAAAGAATTATTGGTAGGACATCAAGGGGAGTCTCTTTGACAACCTGTGAGCAGTGCCTACATCAATATCGACGTGACAAGGTCCTTCGAAGAGACCCTGAAATGGGTCTCTCCTAAACTATGATGTTGACTAGTCTGTACCATGGTGGAAGTCTCAAGGTGAGTTGGCAATGGAGACCATGTAAGTGCAATATCAGAGTGATTGAACATTTTAGTGAGACTGCTGAAGTCCTCTCTTCGAAACTCCATTAGCCATTGCTGATGTAGGAAGTGGAGACCACCTAAGAATTATCAGTGAGACTCTACATTTTGGAGAGACTCCAAAATGAGTCTCCCTGATACTCTAATATCTTGTCTGTAGTGAGTTTGGTGGAACTCGATTGGTGCTAAGATAAAGAATGATTGGATGATCTTTTGACTAAAGGTGATCTTGCAATATCGGTGTGACTAAACATATCGGTGGGACTCCATCTTACCTCTCTTCAATATTCCGATGGTGATATGGAATGACGATCGGGGAGACTTAAGTGTATCGGTGAGACTCCTTTTAGGGTCTCTCTGATATGCTGATAGAGGTGTATTGTCTGAGGGTGCCTTGGTGGGTCAGAGTAATTGTCCAAAGAGGGTCCTATTGGTGATTTGGCTGTATGTATGGTGATATATTACTCGCTTCACATCGTTGTTGTGAACTGATGGGACTAATTGTCAATATTCCATTCGTAGTTGCTAGCATTGGTGAACACTGATGGTGTAGAATATCGGTGACTGTCTAGTTTGCTAAGGAAGTTGAATTGAAACCGTTTTCTATAGAAACTGTATTGCTTGGTTTCTAAAACAGTTGGAATACTCTACAATGCAATAATATAAAATGCATTGTAACAGAGGGTAGAAAAGGAGAAAAAGAGAAGGGGAGAAGAGGTGTGACTGTCAGATGTTTCTAGATGGAACAAGATGAAATCTCTTGTATAGGCTTAGAGCCTGAATTATATTTGTAACTATATTTTGTTGCTGAATAATACAATGGTGATCTAGACTTTTGGAGTGTGGGGTTTTTTACCTGAAAGGGTTTTCCCCATGTAAATCTTTGTTTAATTCTTCTATTTTGTCTTTCAAGTTTTAATGATTCTGTTATTGAATCTGTATAATGCTTGTTGTTGAAACTGGTTAAACTTGCATGAATTTTTCTCTAAGGGTTAATGTGGAAATGAACTATGTCTGATTCCGCTTTGTGACATAGAGTGAGTGTTTTTGAGGAAATCTAAAGAAATTTAAACCTACCGAAGACACTGCTATTCTTAGATGTTCCTTTCTGAGATGCTCTCATTTCCTTATAAAATATCCTCTAATTTTGATTTAGATGTAGTAGATACATACCACTTCCTTTTGATGGGGACTTGCACATTCTCAGACACATTAGCCTCTTGTTCATGGTCAGTTTCTATTGCCACAACATCCTCTTTTTCTTGTCTTGGCTTCTCAACAACACCCCTCATAACGCCTTAATGGTGTGGGTTTCCCCTTTGTCTTTTTTGTAGGCTCAGAAGAAGAACCACCCTTCTTCTTTCTAATTTTTGGTGTTTTGGTGCTGGGTACTTTACTAGAGGATGGGGTTTGATTTATCTCTTCTACTACAGGTTGGTCAAATGCTACATGTGGTGAAATTGGAACATCTTGCTCCCCTGTTTCTTCCATGCTGCGAGTAGGTGAGGCAGTAGATGTAATAGGGGTTTTCCTCAAAGATGCAGAAAGTGACTCTACATTCCCTAGTACTTCTAGCTCATTAAGAATGTCATTAATGTTTCTGAATTTCAAAAATCTTTTCTAAGGCACCTATGGATACCAAACCCTAAGTCTTCTCTTTACTAACAGAGTGACCAAACAATCATGTGACAGAGCTGACTTATTTGACTTCCACTGGTATTCATATCCCATTCTCTTTAACAAATTATACATGAAATTGGGCACATTGATTGTTTTGTTATGGTGAAGGTGACTCAACAATTTAAAATGCATGGTATATAACATGGACTGCCTACCATCACAAGGTACTTAATAATATGAACATCACAAGAAGCCCATAACTGTGGAAGTGATAGTATTTTTTTACCTTGTGATGTTGATTCTAGATGCTCCCCTGCCTCACGGAATTCATCTCTTGCATCTACCTTGACAGGGAAATCTTTTCTATTCCTGAGTAAACCAGATACTTTAGCAATTGCAGCTTCCGAAGCATCCACTGTCAAACCTTTGATAGTGGCTTCATCATGGTAGAGTGAGGCTGCAAATTGCCTCGTCATACCTTCATTGTATTTCGTGAGCTTCAGAAAATAGTCAATCCATCCTACTTGTTTAAAGATTGGCAAGGCTAACTGGTCTTCCAATATTACATTATTCACTGTGGGTTCTCGTTTAATAAGGTCTCCTCCCATGTTGCCAAGTTAAACTTCAAATTCAAATTCTTCACAACCCTTCTACTAACCCTCTATTAGATCTGTCTGCACTTTCAATTTCAACAACCCTCTGTACATTCCCTTGTTATATTATACCTATATGCACTAAACTCAAACTAGCCTGAACTGACTTGAAATTGTAGGAAATTAACAAACAAAAGGTCATAGATGTAAGAAGGCAAAGGAAGAAAAGGTTGTATTGTCTATGTTTTGTAGTTGATGGTGGCGAACAATGATTTTTTTGAGCATGTTTAGGGTGAAATTTGATGAAGAGGATTTTATGTTTACTTTGCTAGTTTATGTTGATCCTCCTTTCACCTCTAAACATACAAGGACTTCTAGTCAAGTAGGAAACCTACTATCAGGCTTTCAGTCACTTGGAATGTAGGGAAAATTGGAATTGAATGATTTTGTTGCTTAATTAAGTCCACTTATGCTCAAAACCCTAATTATGCAAATTCAAAAGCAAACAGATGAATTACAAAAAATGCTTGCACACAGAGATACCAAATGACAATCAAATGCATACCAGATTTCAAAGTTTGGAAAATGGAGAAGTTGGGGACTAATGAGTGGATGCCCTAGTCCAGTGCCACAGTTTCTTTACGAAATCCTGATCTCCTTCTGACATTGATCTACACTATATCTTCTATTTTTAGGAATTCAACTGCAGAGGACACTGGGACTAGCACCCAAGTCCAAGAAAAGCTCTGGTGTCTAGCTTCTTTACAGATCCTGAATCCTTGATGCCTACTGACCTTCCTTGTAACTCTACTTCTTCTAGATGCAACACTTGTAACCTGCAATACAAGGAATGGGTTGGGGGTTGTGGTGTTTAGAGGCTTGCCTCAGTCAAGCCCCAGAGAGACATTCAAGTCTTTTGAACACTATTGTCAAATAAAGAGTGCGTATCCCTATGGGATAGAAGCAAAATCTAAATGATAAATGATTAAAAACACAAATGATATCACCTTGTAGTGAAGATCTCATGGGAGGAAGATGCTCTTCATGCCATGAGGAGATGGATGCCAAATCTACAAATACAAACACAAAAACAATGCTCTGCTCTGCAACACAATAAATATTTTGAATACTCTAATCACAAGAATGCATAAAGTTCACAATTGCCATCTAGTTTACAAATGAATCACTAATCATGTTATATATGCAACTACAAACATTCTCACAAAGAATTTCGTAATTGAAACTTACCGTGTCGGCATAGGACCTAAATAACAGTCATAAACTGACACTCCAAAATTGGTCCTAACCTAAATTAGGGTAGGACTAGGGTGCAGACGCCCAAGTCCTCCCCCCTATTTCAGGTAGGACTTATGTCAAGTGCATCCCCTGAGTCCAATTTTCCATGAAACTTCAGGGTTTTCTCATCAGGATGTCAAATTATCATGCAAGATGTCCTAAATGCATAAATATGACCCGGGAGCTAAACCTTAACAAGGAAAATCCCCCCAAGGGGACATTTTCTAACATAACATTTAGCCCCCACTTTAATGTATGTATAACTGCAAGGCCAATACATGCATTAAAGTACAGTCAACAAACACAGCAAACACACCAAGCACGGAGAAGACATGCCAGTCACAGAGAATACAGTAACAACTGCAAAACACGGAGAAGATAGTTACAGTCACACAAAACACGGAGAATACAACATTGAAGACATGCAAAACACAGTGAAAATAGTGAATGCAGTGAAGACATAGATGATTTCTTTTTCTTTTTCTTTTCATGTATATGAAATGCAGATGCAAGTACAAGGAAAGTAAACACACCACCCATAATGCAGGAGGGACTCATCGCCACCAGTCTTTAAGATTGCATATGGGGCAATAGACACGCCAAACAAATCAAGCACACCATACAAATCAAACACGCCATACAAATCCCAAAGCATAGGAGGGACTCATCACCACCGGTCTTTAAGACTATGCTTGGGAACAAACACACAATACACACACACTTGGAAGACACAGAGAAAACATGGCAGGCAAGTGATGGAGTGTTCCTATTTCTAGGTTCATCACCATCTCAGGCACATGATAGACACACACCAATGATTAGGCTTCACCACAAAAATCAGCGAAGACACGCTTAAGGGTTGAGTTATTCATGGAACCTCTCCCCGCCTTGTGATGAGGACTTTTGAAAATGACAGGATGTGCACTCTCTACAAGAAATACACCATCCCCGCCTCCGCAGAGGGTTTAAGAAAAGGATGTGATATCCCCACCTTGTGATGAGGGCTTAAATGATTGCAAACAAATCTTAGAGTGCAGGAGGGACTCATCGCCACCAGTCTTTAAGACTGCACCTAAGAACAAGCACATTGCTAACATCTAGAACATAGAGCTTACCTTATATATGCCCCCACCTTAAGGTGGTTGATATCAGGTATCGATATCAAGCATGTTAAGGTAGGAAGAAAACACACAAGGGAACACGATCTATCACAAAGCCCATGCCCCCTAGAGGTGACATGTACTTTACGATCGCCAAATGTTCCCACAAACACATCCCTACAAGAAAGGTGGTAGTGTCCATACAATCATGATAAACAACAATGCATGTAGAGAACTGAGGAATACAAGATTCAAGATAAACAAAGTGCACAGAGCAATAGTATTGATATGTTTTGTAAGTGTGATAAGACAACATCAAGATCACATGGAGTGATTCTACCAGCCAAGCATCAGATAGTATATAACAACCCCATCGTTATATAGAAATAAGTCCAATTTTTTATTTCTTGCTAAAGGGACGCTAGGTCCGCATCAGTATAATATGTTTTTCATCATCCGTCCACTAGATAGAAATACTAGAGGAAGGGAAACAATTGTATACACCTAAAAATGGCTAAGTTGAATTAAATAAATATTTTAATATTTATTTTAATTCTCATTCCTCTATCAATTAAATAAATATCTTAATTTATTTAAATGATTCACATCCCTACAACAATTAAATAAAATCAATTTATTTAATTAAATCCCCCAATTCTTCTAATGTCTCATCTAATTAAATAATCATAAATTATTTAATTAATCCTAAATTCCTCTATCCTAAGTCCTAAATTCCGTAAATCCACATCACCTTTCCACCTCACCATGTTGCACACATAATTAAATAGTTTAATATTTAATTAGCTAATTATTCCCTCACCTTTCCACTTCACCATGTTGCACACATAATTAAATATTTTAATACTTAATTAGCTAATTATTCCCTCACCCACATGTCTTATTTATCCTCCAGTCAAATTAGTTAACTCATCAATCAAATCAGTTAACTAATTAGTCTTTTGTGTTCACTGATCAATCAATTCAATCAACTCCCTAATCAATTCACTTAACTGATTAGTCCATTGAGTTAACTCCTCAATCTATTCATTCAACTCCCCAATCAATTCACTTAACTGATTCGTCTATTATGTTAACTCCCCAATCTATTCTGTTAACTCCCCTGGTGCATGAAGGAGCTTGGACACTTGTCCTCTTCTGATTCACGCACATTCCCTCAAACTTTCTCAACCATACACATCTCAAGAAATTCCTCCAATCATGGATCTATTGACACTTGGATTTGGTCTTCCCTCAGCCTATATAAACAAGGTTCTCATACCCATTTCATATCCATCCAAGTTTTTTATAAACTTACTCTGCAAGAATCACAGCACGCCTTTGGCACAAATCACTCCATAGCTTGAGATTTATTATCACACCATTATCATTATATTGTGAAGATCCTCTTCATTGCAAAAACCTATCAACAGCCATTCTCCATTGTCATATTGGAAAAAAGCAAGGCAGTGCACCTTTTGAGGGCTCTATTTGTACACGAGATCAATTTGAGATAGGCGACCAATGGAAGTCATGGATTAGAAAGGTTTGCAAGGTATTGTGCTCTTTGTGTTTGATCTTATTTGTTTCAATTTCATTGGGTTATTGGATAATTAGTTGTTTATGCTATTGTTCCCATTTTTATGATAACATTTCTGGCGCCCCACTGTGGGGCCCTTGCCCCAATTTAACTTCAAAATTGAGTTTTTCTGCTAGAATCCAGACATAGGATGTTTCTGTGCATCCGTCATATTCTGCAACGCATCTACTCTGTTGCTGCGTATCTGTCAAATCTGCACATTCACTAACTATTACGGTGCATCTACTCTCTATTGTTGCGCATCTATTTATGTGCATGTATTCTCTGTTACTGCGCATTCATTCACTGTATCTATGCATTTATTCTGCTAGGGTTTTTGAGCTATTTCTCAGGAAATTTCTAATGCTAACATCATTTGCAGGAATATTCTTAGATCCACCTTGTACGTTAAGAGTTGGTCAGGCATATAGTTGCATGGTTAACTCTCATCTAGATCTAAATAGAAAAAGAAGTAATTGAGCTTGTTCATGCAAATTTCACTTAGATCTAAATAGGAGGGAAGTAATTTGTACTTGTTGCATCACAACTTGAACATAGTCCCAACTAGGAGGATTAAAATTGAACAATTGCTTTCAAAAGATTTTTCAAAGTTAACAAATCTTGTGTACCTAATAGAGTAACTCATTTAGTTTTTCTCTTTTTAACTAGGAGGAAAGAACCAGTGTTTTCCATGATTTTGGAATGATGATAGGACTATGCTCTCCCCTTAATAGGGTGACCCAAATGCCACAATCATCATTTTGCATTTGTTACCTTTAGAGAGGACTGCCCTTGGAATTCCTTCCTTCCAAGTAGGATGACCTTAAGTGATAACAGCTAAAGCCGAGTACCTCCAAGTCACTATAAATAAATTGCATTTGTGATGAAAGTTGCAAGCAATGGGTGCTGTTGTATTACACTGACCAATGTTTTCCCCAAAACCCTGTGGAGCATAACCTCTGCAGGCTGGGAAGCCTTCTTATCGAAGCGAATGTCCACACGTGTAATCACCTGAATGGATGCCTCGACTAAAATCCTTTTGTTGTAGAAGGCCAAAATCCCCTATTTGGTGACACAGGAGGAAAACATTCTCCAGAGCCAGCCAACATCATACACTCATTTAGTGTAGAGATAGAAAAGTTCAACTCTTCGGAGGAACTATAACTTGGTATGCGTGAGAAGTGAGTGCCGTGGAGGGGAGCTGGTGCTACCAATTTATTAGTTGTCTGCTTTTATGCAAGTGGTTGGTGTAAAAACCAATTTGGAACTCACTGAATACTGTCCTTACCAACCTTAGGATTGTGCTTGCATTGTAATTAAAAAAATCAAATAATCATGAAAATATTCTTTGTGTGTGATGTGTCTTTCTTGCCATAATCGAAGAAACAAATCAAAAAGAGCAACATTCAAACAAAGAACCCAAAAATATTGAAAAATGTGCCTTTACCAAGTCAAAATTAGTCAAAATCAAACAAAACAACAAAAATTTGTGCATTTACTTCATCATGTTGCGCATTTGCTTCACCTTGCTGCGCATCTATTTTCTGCTGTGCTTTTACACATTTTTGCTGCGCATATGCTTTTTCACCATACTTGTGAATACACTTCTTGAGGCTGTACATTTATACCCTATTTTGGCGCATCCGCTTTTTTACCAGATCTATGCTTTTGTTTCCTATTGTTGTGCATTAACGCTATGTTCCTATGCATCTATCACAGTGAGTACTTCCATATAGTTTGTCAGAAAAACACCTACCTTTTTGAGTACCCATTTCGGTCTTGTATCAGTTTCTGAAGTCAAATTAACCATACAATCACTTCTCCCATTTATTTTCGTAGCGTACCATCTTTTCCATTATTCACCTCATCAAAATTTCACAAAAAACTTCCCAAGAACAAATCAAACTATCAAAACTAGGTTACTACAAGGTAATTTTGGGATCATATCAGATTTAGGCATCACTAGCAAGTCTCCACTAACAGGATCTATCATCCTTCTATCTCAGAACTTCACTAGTTTGTTTTGGTGCAAAACTAGTCTCTACCAAGTAATCGGAATTCAACCATCCTTACTTTTGGCTACCGTTTTGTATCAACTAACTTGTTTGAAACCATTGATCAAAGAAAACCCTTAGTATCCCCTTCACTACAACCTCCAAACACATCTTACCAAAGCATCCAATTTCACCCCACTCCATTCCAAATCACATTGCATGGTACTAACTAGATCGTAGAAGCAAAAACAAATTGAAATGGCTGAAACATCTGACAAAATTGTCCCCTCCCCTCACGAAAGTGACGAGGAGATATCTCATGAGGACTTACAAGAAGCTCTCCAAGACATAAAATTTCAACGAATGATGGACAAAGTACTCCACCAAGACCCTAAAAGGTTCTTTCTCCACCTAGCAACCCAAGAAGTTAAGCTCCCCACTGACTTTGACATCACAATGTTGAAAGAAACTGAAGAGGAAATAATTTATGAAGACAACACACATGAGGAAAGAACCCTTGGCACAGACAAAGGCAAGAAAATCACAAACTCAACCACTCCTTTAGACATGTTGACAAAACAAGTTCAAGCCCTACAACAACAATTAGTGGACCTCCAAATAGGGATGTCCACTAAACACTATTCATTGGAGGATATCTCGTCATATCCCTTCGATAAGAGCTTGAACATGATCCCCTTTCCCCTTAGATTTGAAGTTCCAAAATTTGACAAGTATAGAGGAAAGGGTGACCCTAGAGACCATATCAGAGAATTTAGCGCCGCATGTCTAGAGGTTGCTCACAATGAAACTTTTCTCGTGAGACTCTTCCCTAGATCTCTAGGAGGGCAAGCCATGGAGTGGTTCTCTCGCCTACCCCCTGGCATCAGAACTTTCAACGAGCTAGTGGATAAGTTTGTCATTCATTTCTGCTATAACATTGAACATGAAATCTCAATGTTAGATCTTTGCAACACAAAATAAAAGGGTGGAGAATCCTTCGCTACTTTCTTGCAAAGATGGAGATAATTGGCCAGCAAATGTCCATATCATATGCTAGAAAAACAATTGCTTGAGATATTTATACATAACCTAAATGCTGATCTTAGCTACCAAATCCAAATCCAATGTCCTACTTCATTTAGTAAGGTCATTGAGATGGCGTTACTCATTGAAAAAGCTATGATAGCCAAAGGACAAGTCAAAATCTACAAGGAAATCCCTAGCTCCAATCATAACATGGACAAGCTAAGATTCTGGACCAAGAATAAAGACATTGCCAACGATGGTATCGTGGATGCAAAACAAGTGACCCCAAAACAACCAATATTCAACTTTTCCAATCCACAAAACAAGCCCCAAAACACTATGTCACGACCCAAAACTTTCCTCCTCGAAGAAAGTTCACACCTCTAGGGGAAACACTAGAATCCACCCTACGCAAGCTAATATCAAACAATCTCATAACGCTTCCAACAACACATGATTATGAACCACAATTTTAACCTCCTTGGTGGAAAGACACTAACTTTTGTAAATATCACTGAAACAAAGGACACAAAACTAACGATTGTCAAGCACTCAAATACACCATTCAAGACTTGTTGGATCAAAAATGAGTATCACTTGATGACCATGCCTCCAATGATGATCATATATCATTCAAGAATCCACTCCCCAACTATGAGAAGGGAGGTTCTTCAAATCAAAACCAAAGTGGGGCTAACAATGCCAACTATACAAACGTGACATATGACTATGTTATTAACCACATTTCAGAAGGTGATTCACATATCAAATTCCCCCATTATGGCCAAGGAATCACCATCCAAGGCGATCCCAACCCATTCCAATATTGCAATTCCATCCAATTTGAGCCTGAAGTTGTAATTCCCACCAACCGTGCAGCTTCATCCTCTATAGCCAATGTTGACCCAAGCCCAATACCTTCTACATCAAAATCTGTGGAACAAAAATTCAAGGTCAAGGATAAAGGCGTAGGAGAGTATTCCATGGAGCAAACCTTTTATCTCACACCGCTACCTCTTTCACCCAAATCTACCCATCCATTACATCATTCATCTACCTATGCACCTACAAAGGATGTGATCCAAGGGCTACTAGCAAGGAATCAACCATCTCCATATCATAAACCACCTATCAAAGAACCTTCAAACATGTCCATTCCTTCAACCCCATCATATAATCCACAACGCATCAAGACTATTGAAGAGTGAGTCCAAGTCAAGATTCCTTCCACCCTCATAATGTTGACCATCAAGAGCCTATCAAGCATATCCAAGTGTCTTCTACCTCCACTTCAATTCAAGAAAATCAAGCGTTATGTCAAGAATATAATCTAGAGCATGTGGAAACATCAACCCTTTATCTAAATCAAGATCAAAGCACCTCCATCCAACCCATCCATAACATTTATCTTTTCCATGATCAAGATATTACCTATGAAGAAGCTATCCATGAGCAACTTGATCCTATACCATACATGAGAAAGAAATCCAAATCCAACCCATCCATAACCTATATCTTTTCTATGATCAAGATATTATCATTGATGAAGAACCTATACAGGAGCAAATTGACCCCATCGGTATCACACTTAATCCTCTTTATGATCAAGATATTATCTATGATCAAGTTACTACCCATGAGCAAGTAATTCAAGGTCATCCTATCCATGTTAATCCTCTCTATGATCAAGAGCCTACCCATGTGAAATTTGCTCCTATCCATACTCTCACAACCATCCATGAGCAAGATATCCAATCTACCCCTATCCATCCTCCACCTAGTCCTATCCATGATCCAACAACTGCCACTTCCCTTGATGAGACACTTGCCTCCCAAGTGCACATAGATGATCAAACCAATACCTTGAATCCTAGTGCACATAATGATAATCAAGATCCACATGATCCACACCATCCATTATCGACCATGTTGGAAATTCCCCATCATGTCCCCTTGGTCTCACTACCTTCATTCATGAATTTTCTTCCTTAGAAGAGTAGAAACCATTATCTACCACTTCACCTTCACCATCAAATAATGAGCTTGCATCTAGTGTCCAAATCACCCATAATCTCATTGTCCACCGCATACTCCAAAATATGAACTATCAAGGTAAAGGCTTAGGCCTTCATGAACAAGGTATTTTGGAGCCTATCCATGTCAAAGTACCTCCACCCTCTTATGGCCTTGGTTATACTACCCAAGAAAAGCAATCTCATGATGTTGGTACTTCATCGCACATCCTATCATATTCCCAAAACATATGTCGCCATTCCACCTCCTTTATCATACAAATCCCAAGAGCATATAACCATACACCTTCCACCATCCACTTTACCTCCACTCCTTCCAACTCCTACTATCCCTCCATCCACTTTGCTTCCACTTCTCCCAACACCAAATTCATCCATCTACGCATTCCTTCACATTTTGAATCATGACCGAATAATGCACATATTGTCTAAACATGAAGCTTCCACACATTCCACCAAACCTATGGGATTCAAAAATAAACATTGGGATGCATCCTTTTATAAACTCACAAATCCTAAGGGTCCTAATACCTTAGGAAATCAATCCAAAGAATTAAATAAAAACCCATCTCAAAAGTTGCATACACCCACACACCTTAAAGCAAAACTGAAAAAGGTGTGGGTTCCTAAGCAACAAGTAATTACCTCAGAAGCTACACAAAAGCTGCATATACCCAAGCCCATACCTTCACAAGTAAAGCCTAAAAGAAAAATGGTTTAGGTACCTAAGCAAAAGGCCATCAAGTTAAATGAGGCATCCACCTCTCAAGAATCCCAACCATCTACTTTCTCCTCTTCCATCCAAAAATCCCATTCCATCCAAAAGTCTCAAATCCTTCCATCCCACATGACAAGAAAAAATTAGAAAAATACTAAGTCTATGTGGGTCCCTAAATGCCTAAATCACTCATCCACTAAGAAAAAATCTCTATTTCTTCGTACACCACCTTCCCATCATAAGATTCAATGTTTATCACGGTATGTGCAACCGTTGGTCATGGTTCCTTTCCATCCCATGAGACTTCCCCATACTTCCATCTCCTCTTCCTTCCACTATTATCCTACATATCTTCCCCATCCTATTCCTATGGTCCATGCTTTTGCATAAGCCTTCCCTCCATCCTTGCATAAGTCTTACATAATCCGCATCATAATCCACTATCACAGCTTCTATAATCCGCTATCTACCTTCTCCATCTCACTTTCATGCAATCCCCTACCAACATCTATGAGAACACTTGACATAGTCCATGCAACGGCATCCATCTACCGGGTCTATCACATTTCAGGGAACTAGACATTTGAGTCTCTCCCATCCATATCCATCTTTTGCCATCTAAATGTTTCAAAAAAATAAAAAATAAAAAGAAACAAAAAAAAGAAAAATCAAAAAGTAAAGAAAAATCCCTTCATCCAATGGTGAAAACCTGGTAAACAGGCACCTTGGATAAGTACCATGATGAAAACCTGCCAAATAGGCATCATGTGTAGGTTGATCTTCTATTTCGTTTACCCTTGGGAGTGCATTGTCTCATTGACCCTATCATTTTCCATCCTATCTTACCATACCATCCTATCATCCTTATCCTACATATACCTATCATATTGAGTCCATTCATCCTCCATTCCTCTTTTGATCTTGATAGAGATATGGGGGCAAAATGTTTCGAAACATGCTTTGGAAAAACTCTTGATATACCTTGTCTTTTTCAAAACAATCCAATCCTCTCATCCTCCTTCATCATAAGCTTTGTCATGTAAAAACCTGAGTTATTCCTATGCGACATAGTCCTTGGAGATCACATCCTTGTTTCCTTCTACCTACCCATCCATTATCCATTATCACCCATCCGTTTACCTATCCATGGTGTTCCCTTGTCATTAGTATCTAGCATTTAGGCTATCCAAATTGCCATCCAAAAATCCCACAAACATCAAAACATTGGCAAAATCTAGAAAAATCCCAAAAACATAAAATCATCTACAACCCCATCATTAGTACCATTGTCGCACTACATCACCTCTAAGATGTCATGTAGGCAAGGCCATCATCGATTTGCCCTTGAGGCTCCTTTCCCTGCCATTCCATCCTATGTCACCTATCCTTCGGTCCGTCTGAGTCCGTACCATTTTTACATCGCCTAGGTCCTAGATCCACAAAGTCCACGCCCTGAACTATGTTGCCTCTACGTCATCACGTAGGAAAGGCCATTTATCATTGAGCCCCCGAAGCACTAGGTCAGTCCCTTAGGGCCAGTTTCTCCATGTCTATTTTTAGTTCATCCACAATAGATCAATCCCTTACTTAACTGGGGGCAACTCCTTGACCTAGTTGGAGAATGGGATTCTTGAATGTCACAAACCTCAGAGGATAACAATAAGGATCGTGATACTATCAGCAGACAACAGGCAACATTACAAACACACTTTTTCAAACAAAAATGTTGGACGCAAGAACTAGACCTATAAACAAGACACAATGGACCTCAACCACCATGATGATTGTATCTATTTTTGTTACAAGAAAATATAACTATGACAAGAAAATTTGTGCTTATTAAAAGGGTTTAAGTCCTAGAGTCTTGATTTTTGTTATTATGTCTTTCTATGCTACTCAAGGATGTCAAAAACTAAAGGAGCTATGATGGGGGCATAATTATCTTATTTTTTTGTTATTTGTGGATCAATCTTTAGTAATGTGACGACTTTGTTTAACAACATGATTGGCAAAAGATCATTAAGGACGTTCTAGTTCTAAACATGAAACATGGCAATCCTTGTCTGTTGACACATGCAAGGCATGTACTCAAGTCATCTAGATTCAATTTTGACTAAATGCTTGTATTAACTTGCTATATCAAAATCCATGTAAGTAATACTCAGGTCATCATGGTTTAATTATACCTAGATGCTTGTATTTTCTTACAACATAATAAAAGCTCAATGATGAAACAAAGTACTTCAAATACTTGCATATATGAAGATGACAACCTCCACATCCATACATATCAAATTGCATTTAATTCCATAATAAAACCTTTTCCAAGTGTCTTAAGATCCAAGTCCTTTCTAACAGTTTATCCAATTGTATCTTCCAATTATCCATGTGATCCATTCATCCTTGTCTAATCAATCCAAGCAATGATCCAAATGCAAGTCCATCCTTAATCCATACCAATTGAGTCAAGTCAATCTTGTCAAATTATCCAATCGCAATCAGTGGTCTTGATCCTAATCTTGACGTAAACCAAGTCAATCAACCATAATTATCAGTGGGATATATCTTTCCCCGTCTTCGTGTTGATCTAGGGATATATCGTTCCCCGCAATGAAAAACACTATCGTCGATTGTTATCGATTAATCATTGGTTTACAGCTGGACAGAGGCAATACCTTGTTTGTTCTTGTATCATTTGTGCATACTTGCTTGCTTGCTTGTGTGTGTTATCATTTTATCTTGCATAACATGTCATTCAGCTCTTTCATTCCATCCCTTATCTTACGTCAACCAATTTCTTCACCCTAACCTATCGTTCAAACTATCTCATCGTGAGATTGTCAGTCATCCTATCATCACATTCTTCCCGTCCAATCTCCCAAGGGGGCATCCTATTGTGAATAACATGTGCCAGGGGCAAACTGGGGCATGTATCAATCGCAAAAAAAAAATTATTTCTTTGAAACAACATGATAAAACACATTGCATCAAAGAGGGGCAAAATGTATACACCTAAAAATGGCTAAGTCAAATTAAATAAATATTTTAATATTTATTTTAATTCTCATTCCTCTATCAATTAAATAAATATCTTAATTTATTTAAATGATTCACATCCCTCCAACAATTAAATAAAATCAATTTATTTAATTAAATCCCCTAATTCTTCTAATGTCTCATCTAATTAAATAATCATAAATTATTTAATTAATCCTAAATTCCTCTATCCTAAGTCCTAAATTCCTTAAATCCACATCACCTTTCCACCTCACCATGTTGCACACATAATTAAATATTTTAATATTTAGGTAGCTAATTATTCCCTCACCCACATGTCTTTTTTATCCTCCAGTCAAATTAGTTAACTCATCAATCAAATCAGTTAACTAATTAGTCTTTTGAGTTCACTGATCAATCAATTCAGTCAACTCCCTAATGAATTCACTTAACTAATTAGTCCATTGAATTAACTCCTCAATCTATTCAGTTAACTCCCCAATCAATTCACTTAACTGATTGGTCTATTATGTTAACTCCCCAATCTATTATGTTAACTCCCCTGGTGCATGAAGGAGCTTGGACACTTGTCCTCTTCTGATTCACGCACATTCCCTCAAACTTTCTCAACCATACACATCTTAGTAAATTCCTCCAATCATGGATCTGTTGACACTTGGATTTGGTCTTCCCTCAACCTATATAAACAAGGTCCTCATACCCATTTCATATCCATCCAAGCTTTTTATAAACTTACTCTGCAGGAATCACAATGCGCCTTTGGCACAAATCACTCCATAGCTTGAGATCAATTATCACACCATTATCACCATTATCATTGTATTGTGAAGATCCTCTTCATTGTAAAATAGAGAATTTTTTAGTGGCGAATATTTGCCAATTGGCAAATATCATAGATTGGCCAAGTCGGAATTGGTGAATGAATCACATCCAACAGGGTGGTTAAATCACCCAGTTTTTACTTTTTATCGGTCAAATCCATATACATTCGCCATTGATTTATTTTATGAGAATCAATGAAGTAATATTTTTGCCATAACAAAATACACGTTTCAAATGGGCTGACTAATATTTTTTCTTGGAATTTCGGAAGGAAGTACTAAATCACCTATATATTCACCAATACTATTAAAACAACATTGTGTATAGGGACACATTTCGCCAACTCCATTAAATGGTCGATGTGCATGAGGACCCATTTCGCCAATTAAAATTTACAAGTAGTTGATTATGAGGGGCCATTTCGCCAATTTGTATGACACCTCTGTGCTAATCTTAGGGCTATATTCACCTTGGAAATTTCAATGTATGTAGTCCGTTGAGGTTTGATTCACCAACACTTAAATGTATTCCTTATATAATCACGCGGGATTCACCAAATCTTTTTGATATACCATATAGAATTCCCATGGAATTCACCAAATATGGAATGATATAAATACAATCGAAACTCTTATTTATTCTTACACATTTTGTTTAGTTTTGAACTTGTGACTTGTGAGCTCTCGATTCAGATTTCAGAAGTTGGAGTTGGCACCTTGAAGTTGATCGTAGGCAAATTTACAAACTTACAACACAGGCATTCTTGCATTAGCGAATATCAAGTCAGTGAAAACCTAAACTTAAAGGTGAGTGATCATTTCTTCATAGTATTAGTGTTTTAAGATTTCTTTATGGCTTTATCCCTCTTCCATTCTTGATTCAATCTTAAAGAAGATATTTAGTAAGGAATGGGATCTATATTCTATGAGTATGTCCTTAAACAAGAAGACATTTTTTCCAGCTTTTATTTGAAGTGGGAGATCAAATCAAGATGTTGAGAAACAAGTGCGACAAGGGTAAGACTCCTCAGGGTGGTGAAGGGAATGGGAGGCCATCAAAATGCCAAAAAGGTGGAGTTAGTAGACAGTCTTACTTTGGAACTGGCAATGTTTCTGATCTATCAAATCAAGATGGAGCTAGTACACCATTAACTCTTGGACCAAATAATGATGAAGAAGCCATTCGCAATACCTCACCACCACCAGAAGGTGGGATTGCCATTGAGTCAAATGAGGATGGAAATACTGCAGAAGATGTTCCAAGGGATACCTTGGTTAGCCAGAATGAGGATGGTAATATCGTAGAAGATGTTCCAAGGGATACCTTGGTTAGCTAGAATGAGGATGGCAATACCGCAGAAGATGTTCCAAGGGATACCTTGGTTAGCCAGACTGAGGATGACAATACCACATAAGATGTTCCAAGGGATACCCTGGTTAGCCAGAATGAGGATGGCAATACCGTAGAAGATGTTCCACGGGATACCCTAATTAGCTAGATTGAGATAATTGACTTGGATGAAAATGAAAATACTGGCACTGTAGATGATGTTGGGAAGAAGAAAAGAAAAGGCAAATCAAAAGATTCAAAAGGAAAATCAAAAGATTCAGAAGGCAAATCAAAAGATTCAAAAGGCAAATTAAAAGATTCAGAAGGCAAATCAAAATATTCAAAACTGGGGCGCGAGTGGGAAACGTCAAGGAATTTTTAGCTTGACTGGGTGTCAAAGTACCCATTCATTGAACTAGTGGAGAAAGCAAACACAGATGAACAACCAATAGAGTGCAAGTGTGTGATTTATAGTTGGAAATGTAAAAGAGACAAGAAATTATAGTTAAAGCTTGACACTATAGAAAAGCATATAGGTAAAGTTTATGAAAAAAAAATCATAGACAGAAAGGAAACATCAGTAGTAAGATGGAAATCAAAGGAAGAATGTCTTCATGTGAAGTATGCCGCAAAATATGATGAGCATAAGAAAAGAATGAAAAAGCTTGCTACAAGTGGAGGTACAATCAAGGCTTAATTTGGAAAAGCAATGGAAGGAGCACAACTGGCTAAAACTGTTCAGATGAATGTTGTTTTTCATATTTTGTCCAAAAGGCATCCTATGACAGACTACCCAGAGTATAGTAATTTATTATCTTTTTTGAGTGTTCCTCACTATGCTAGCACACATTGGTCAATAAACACTGGATGGGAATGGGCAAACTATCTCATTGCGGTGGTAAAGAAAGACTTAAAGGAGAATGTAAAAGAGTCAAACTTCATTGCATTATCTTTAGATGAAGTTACTGTGGTAGATAATACTTCTTGGGTCTGTATGCATGTGTATACTGTAAAAGAACATGTCTGTCGAGCTCATCTACTCTGTGTTCATAAAATGAAGGACAGTTCAACATCGCAAAATCTATTTGAACTAGTTAAGAAGTATTTGAATGAAATTACAGGTATGGATGACTTGACAATTGCCAAAAAGGTGGTGTGTGTAGGAGCTGATGGAGCTACAGTAATGCAAGGTCATAGGACTGGTCTTTACACAAAATTACAAACTACTTGTGCACCATACATGCTTTTCATTCACTGCATGGCCCATAGAATGAATTTAGCATTTAAAATTGTAAGCAAGTTTTCTACAGTATCAAAAGTTGAAAATCTAGTCCGCGAGATCCACGCATACTTTTGTTGAAGTCCCAAACGTTTTGTGAAATTTCAAAATTTTGCTGAGGGAATAATAGCAAGAAACAAGCTTCTTAAGGATGTTGATACCAGATGGATCTCCTTGCATGGACCAGTGCAACGAGTTCTTTCAGAATATCCATCCTTGATTGGAACAATGTATGAGCATCGCAACATAGTAGATAAAGCTCCTAACCTCTTACATAGGTTAAGCGATATAGAGACACTCTTAACTTTAGCTAGTCTTCTCCCCATGCTCGATGAAATGAACAATCTTGTGAAGAAAGCCCAAGACAGAACTATGTATATCTATGAGTATACGAAACTACATAGAATGACATGCATGGCCCTCGATAATCTATATCTAGATCTAACAACTCAAAGCCCAAATTTTCATAGGTGGCATATAATTACAGATTTGAATCATCTTGAAAATTATTTACAGTTTAATGCAAGTGGGGAGTTATGTGTCTTTGTACGTGGATTTGAGATACCAATGCACCATTGTAAGACAGTCAAGTGCTCTATCAGAGAAGTACCTATTAGAAAGGATGATTTTGATGGCATTGTTGAATCTGTTAGTAGTAATTTGAAGGAAATTGCAAGCAATCTTTCAACAGAGATTTATAATTGATTCCCTTGAGATGAAATACTTGATGCCATGTCTATTGTGTATCCTCAATTTTGGGTTCAAGGCCACCAAGATAGCCCAAGCATTTTTCATAAAAAAGTAACTACCTTGACTGCATACTTTTTGAAAATTGTACAATGCAATGGACAGAAAATAGAAGGAATTATAGATGGAAATAAGCTTAAAGGACAATGTAGTCAGTTTGCAAGAACTATGATAGACTAGTTTAATGCCATGAAGAATCCCTTTGAAGTGGGATCAATAACAAAGGCCTGGAAAAACTTGGGTCATAGTGAAATATTGCGTGATTTGATATCAGAATATTTCAAAGTTGCTGATTTATGTCAAATAATGATATTGGGTTCGGTGGAAGATGAGAGAGTTTTCAATGCATTGGGGTTTTTGAAATCAAAGATAAGAAACAAACTAGACAAGAATTTGGAAAATTACTTAAGGGTATTAGGAAGTGCGTATAATGTCAAAAAATTTCCTTATGAAAGGGCACTTACAATCTGGAAGTCCATATGTGAAAGAAGAGGGTTGTGCAACACTTCAAGTTCAAACGTTGGTAGTGGTGGGACAAATGACAGTGACACAATGACTAATGAATTTGACTTTGGGACTCAGAATGAAGATGAAGAAAATGAAGACGAGACTCAGAATCAAGAGGACTCTTTTTCTTTATCTGAACGTTAGTTTGAGGACCCTAACTCAATTTGGGAAATGGAAGTGAATTAGCATTTTTTAGGTATTTATACTGCATTTCGTGAATTATATTCCAAAATTGTTGTTGATGATATTTTATATTGTATTCCTTGAAATTGTGAATCAAATTGAATACATTAACAATTTAACATATTAATTATTTCATATTTTAATTGTGTTATATTGATAAGTTTTACATGTACTTAGTGATTCATCATTCAACTCAATGCTTAATATTTCTTTGCTAAAGTTGATTTGTGCATAAGACATAAAATTTGTAGTAAAGTAGAATTTTGGTTTTTGATTTGATATGGTAAATAAAATTAGCTTAACATATTAACAATAGTAGGATATAGAATCAAGAATATTAACAATAGTAGGATATAGAAACCAGAGTTAACAATAGTAGGGTATGACTATAGTAGGGTATGACTAATAGTAGTATAAAATTAGCTTAACATATTAACATCAGCAATCGTTGAATGAAGGAGTACATAGAGGTAATGTAAAATCCTGCTCAAATACAACTCTACACAGAGTTGAGTTGGAACTTGGAAACTCATAATGTCAATATCAAATCATTCTAACATCTTTATTAGCACTTTCCACTGTTCAGGTGGTGGAATTGTCATTTCTTCTAGCTGATGTTGTATGACCTAAATTTTTGTTAACAATGTATGATCAATTTTCAATTTGGATCCTGGATCTAACTTGAATGTTTCATCCAAAGATACATTCAAGAGTATCAGTTGTTTGATGAAATCCAAAAAGTTCACCTCATCTGGGTTCCCAAGAAACTAGTCCAAATCAATCTTCCTTGCATCCTCCATTTTCTTTATGAAATTATCCTTTCCAATGAATCGGTCATTTGTGTCAAAACCCTGTGGCAAACCAAGCTTTGTCAAGTTCCTTACCTTTTCATCCTCCTTCTTAATCTTTGTTGCAGCCTCAATCACAAATTCAGTTGTTTTACGCATTCTTGAACACTTTTTAATGATTGATGTCACCTTCATTGTGACTTCAATCTGATTAGTAATGCCTTTTGAAATCAATTCATTGTCACTAGCTTTGTAGACTATTTCTAGAACTTGATTTGTAGATTTCTCATCTACCTGCAATTGCAGATTTGTGTTGTCCATTAAATATTTGTTTAGCTTATCAAGATGTAGTCTCATGGCATCAATGAATTGAAAGAATTCACACAATTGATCAACCCTCTGCATTATTTCTTCCCAGATCTTTTGTTTCATGTGCCTGATTTTTTGTCTACACAATTCAGTTAACTTTTTTTGACAAGATTTTATTTCATTTTTTGCTTCCATAAGCTCTGCGGCCAATGTTTCATTTTTTTCCCTCTCTTTCTCCAATTTTTGTTCCCACTATTCATTTTCTTTCCCAATGCTTTGTCTTAATTTTTCTGAAGTGGATTTTTCCTCATTATATTTCTTTTTTATCTCATCTAACTCTTGCTTCAGTCCATTTACTTCCACCTCTATTTGTTTATCCTCTTTTCTTGTTGATGTAGAGGCAAATTTTTTAATTCTTTTTTCTAATTCATTGCTCTTGTTATCTGTTGCTTTCCTCTTTGCTTTCTCATTTGCTAAATCTGCATGTAATTTTTCTATTTGATTCTGCAACTTTTTTTTCTCTCCATCATGCTTTAGCAATGATGTGTACACCAATTCATTGTTCTTCTTTGATATATTAATTTTGTCAGTACTTTTTAATCTAAAAAAATCAAATTGCAAACTTCTCACTTGAAATTTAGATCATGTGGGAACAACAATTGTGTACTCCATGATTTCTGTATTTGTGTCAAATGTGGGTAATATCATGGTTGTTGCAGGATCTGAAGTTACAGTAGACACTCTCTCCATTAGTTACTTATCCTTTTTATACAATTCTAATTTCTTTTTAAACTCTTGAATGTAATCAAAACCTGAGGACGTAGGAATAAGGGAATGCTTGAATGGTGAAGGAATAAGAGTACTTGCAATTTCTATTATAGCCACACTAACTGGGGGAGTGCCTGGAAATAATTCTTTTGTAGTGGAACTGGTTGTTGGACTTGGACTTGTCATAATCCTTTGTCTCTTTTGTGTCCCTTGATCACTAAGTGTTTGTGCGGTATCTTGTATTAGTGTCCTCTTGTGTGTAACTTGTTGTTGGACCTATTGTTGTAGCACATGTTGACTAAGTTCTCCACCAGTGGCAGTGCCAGTCGCACTAGGCTCTCCACCATGGGCATGTCCAAGTTGTGATTGCATTTGACCATGAGGATTAGGATTTGAATCTGTAACAAATTCAATTCTTCCAATTCTACTTGTATGACCTTTGTGTATTTTATTAACTAATCCAGCTCCAAGGCCTCGTTTATCAAATGCTTTTCTGGTAGTGGTGACTACATCTATTGGTTTCCAAATGTCTTGTCCTTGGGACCCCAAACCACCACCTCGATAACCCAACTTTTTAGCTATGACTACTCCTGAATTATATGATTCTTTTGTGTCCTGACTTAAACTAGGTTTGTAAATGCTTTGTTCATCCCTATCATCATCAGTTCATCATCTCTATCAGTTTTAGTTTCTTCATCTTCACATTCATTGGGATGCTCTATATTCCACAAATTGCTAAACTCTTCATCTTCATTGATTTCTCCATAGTCTGCATCGGTTCTCAGTTAACCTAGATCCTTTCTCATAGACCAAAATGCAGCAGTTTTTTTATCATGTCCAAGATTTTTTTGTAACAGAATCATCTAGAAGATCTGGCATTTTTGCTCTAATAGATGGTTTATCACTTTTTCTATAAAAAATGTTGTACCTCCTGATTTCATTCTCTACTGGTGCTCCTATAATTTGGACCTAGTGCAATGCCATAATTTCTACTGACAACTATTTAAAAGAAATACCTTTCTCAGCAGCAGTTTTCTCCATTTCAATTTTGACCTCATCCCAGGAATCCTTGTTTCTCAGGTTTTCAAGCAATGGTTTACTTTGATGTTGAATTCTACTTGCATAATTCCTATTGGCCACAATCATTGTTTTAATGGTGTCACATGGATCATACTTCCAGTGATAGACAACATCAAAATTAAAAATTTTCAAAAGATCTTGTGCCACCTTAAATGCTTTTCTCTCGAATGTGAACCCTCCACATGAAAAAGGTAAAGAAGGAAATAAGGTATTCTTTTGCTGACCGGCAAAGTGTAGTTCATCAGTACTCTACATTTGCCTTACATATTCCAATGCAAAAACCCTTTCTGTCACATGTATTGGAAGTTTGTATGGCTCTACTTCTGATCCATAAAATCTTAGCATAGTATATTCTTCCAATAAGTACCAATTAGCCAATTGTATTTCTTTTCCTAGTTGAATGAAATTTCTACATGATATAGGCAATCTAGGCATTGGACTATTTGTAATTGCTTGATGCAATGGAGCCAAAAAGTAGTCTACAAAATGATTGTAGTTCCTCCGAGAATCATGCATCCTTATCTTAGTGGTCCAATCATATACTAGAGCCATTTTATTTTCCTTGGCATTGCTATAGGGCTGAATCTGAAGCTTGTTGTTCTAAAACATTCTACTAAATTTGAATAGAAAAAAAATAGCACAAGTAGGTTGTGAACCTAAATGTCTTGGTGGAACCTCCTTTAATCATTAAAAATTGTTTATGCATGGATTCTATAATGTGCTCAATAAATTTATATTTGACATGTACACCATTACCATAATGGATATTATATACCATTTCAAGGAGGATTGCATCCACTTCCCAATTGCTATCCAGTCCGAGGTAAAATGCTAGCATGGAAATAGTATCCTGAGCCTGTGATTTAAAAAATTTCAAAGGATAAGGAGGCTTATGGTTATCTTTCAAGATGTTTTTTTCTTCAACTATTTTATTTAGGAAAGAATTTTTGCTCCTTTCATCCACTGCTTCATAATCACTAGTAATCTTTTCTAGGTCAATGTGGACATCTCCAAATTCCTGGGTTGTAAACTCCAACACTTTTCCAAATTCTTTTGTATTAATGGATAAAATTTCTTCTTTGGTATCCTTATTTACAATTGCTCTTTTGTTACCATCATAATTGTGGGCACAGACCATGATAAATTCTAGGCAAGGGAAAACCTCATGTAACATCATGCGCCCTAATCTAGTTACCCATGGTGCATTGATACTATCAACTTTCTTTTCCTTGGCAGCCTTATTCTCACATGAAAATCTGAGTTCTGAGGTAAATCTACCATACATGTTAGGATCATAAATATCATGGTATTCATTAGTCAAACCTGAGGTTTTAAGCAATTTAGAATAATCTATTTTTTTATCTGTATTTGCTCTGCCTTTCCCAAAAACTTTGTCTGGTCTACTAGTGGTGGTAGACATGCTTATACAGTGTGAAATTTTTCTCAAGTCTCTCAACCGTAAATGCAAAGTTTGACAAAATAAGATTTTAAGAAAAAAATTTGACAAAATAAGATTTTAAGAAATGATGAAAGGTAACCTAGGGATTCTATGTTTTGTCTTACCAACTTTGTTGGAAATGGCACTACAATGAGCAATCCAAAATCTCCCTAGTGTACTGCAACAAGGAATATGAAATCGCCCCGACGCCTCGTGTGTTGACCCTCTCGGCTCTCACTTAAAAATAAAATCACTTATTAGTAAAAAGTAGAAACTAGAAAGTTTTCTTTTTTTATAAAGTGAATTTTTTAGTGAATGAAACGTCAAGTCAACGTGTCGCTTCCAGACTACGCTTAGCGCTATTAGTACATGTCTGACAGCTGTCCTACATTGACAACTCATAGCAATCTCTAAACTGTTGATCTTTGTAAATCTAATGGTTTAGGGTGATTCTGGATATTCAAGTTTGCAAGCTTAGCGTTCTGTGTATTTCATTCCAGAATGCAACTACAACCATCCATCAAATGTTTATTGAATGGTCAAGTATTTTATGATATAAACAATAAACATAATTTGCATTTCTTCATTCATTTAATTATAGTCACACTTATCATTTAATTACATTCTATTTAATATTAATAAAAAAATTATCCATAGTTTTTTGGTCTCATGGACGTCAACTTTCATTCATTCATTGATTGATATTAATTCAAAAAATTGTTACAACTGGGGGATAGCTATGCCCCTGGCATATCATTATGTTACAAAAAATTCCCATACATATTCTTTCCCATGATAATATAATATATTACATCAAAATTACATAGCAAAAATCAAAAGTTTAAAACACTGGGCCACTGGCTAAGGGAAACCATAAAAATCTACTATTTGCACCAAGTTCGTGAAGCGCAACAGCCATTCCACATTTGGCTCCATGACAAGAGCTCGAGAGTGCCTTAAAAAATTTAGACCGATGGTGGCCCAGTGACAGTGGCGAGCGTGAGCACTATCTGTCATGTTCAGTAGAAAGGGAAGCCGCTAAATCCCCAAAACCATCTCTCCCCCAAGTAACACCATTGGTAGGTCAGAAGAGCATGGAATCCCCACACCCATCTCTGACCCAACAAGTACCTCAAAATCATTGCTCAGAAAATCTACCTTGAAAATTTCTTGCAATAGTTCAAGAATTTCTGCCTTCACACCTCCAAGGTCCAGCAATGACGCCAAGAACCAAGAGGCTATGTCAGAATTCACACGGTATCTGTTACTATCTATTAAAAAGTCCCTCCCAAGCACCATTTTAACGGTTTCCAACTCCAGGAAGCACAAATGGACATTTATGTGAGGCTTCATTATAGTTCTAAGCCTCGAGTCTGTTATGTAACCCAAGAAAGCAATTTGCCTTCGCAGTGCTATAAGGCAAATTGGCATATCCATTTTCTTTGTTAAGCAGCAAGCTAGCTTCAAAATTTGGTATGACTATGAGGCGTTGTTGGGATCCATTAAATAGAATCAAGCTTCATTAATGGCACTGGGCTTCGAAGCATTTGGATATCTTTCCAAGCGTGCCAATATTTAAGTGATTTGATATATCTATTCAAGTGAATTTAAGTGAATTTAATCTGCATGCAAATATTTGTGCTTGATTTGACGTAAGTACTCAGTAATAAGTATATAGATAATACTTAATAAGTTAATAGTATTTCCAAGCTATGTTCCACATAGCCGTACGTCGCATGCAATCCATGACACATGTCACCAATTTTGAATTAACAGGAGCACAATATTTGTAAATTGATGTGTAAGATCCGACCAATTTTATATACAATAAATTTTAAACTTTTAACTAATAATAAATACTATAAAAAGAGGGAGTAATTCTTTTTGTTCTAATTTCAACAAAAGTCATCTTAGATCAAATATATTCAATAAATGAATAGTACAATAATCATCAAAAAAGATACAAAGAACAAAAGCTTGTCAATCCTTAGATCCATATCTGTCGTTCCACTCACCGTATGTCCCATTTGACGGCCAAGGGAATGAAAGTATTTCTGCAATATTGCCATTATGGATAACATACCTGACATCCAAGAAACTTTTTACTTGGTTACATAATACATTAAAAACCCTTTCAAGAGTGTACAGTTTCTCCAACATTGAGCTCAGTACTTGCATAGTTGGATCACTTGCAATTGCATCACAAGTGGGAATTAATTGATAAATATTGTCTACCAGCTCCTTTCTCCACTTGTCCAAGTATTTTTTTTGTCACCCTCCAAGATGGGAGGTGACCACTTAGTGTCCAACCTTTCAAAACCTTGCATCCTCTCTTTCACAACTGAATCAAATTTCAACTGCAAACTGGCCACATCCTGAAAATCCTTCAACATGTTAAACACTAAAATTAGGTCAGGAGGTGCATTGGTAGCATACCTGGCACACCTCAAAAATTCTTTGACTTGTTCAGTTCTATGTAACCACTTTGCTTTTAAGCTCAATAGTCTCTATTTGTCAGACTCATACTTTGCATAGGCTGGTTTCAACTATGAGTAGGATTTCCAAGTTTCATCAACTCTAGTCAAAATGTTTGTCACCCTATTCTTGATCAAGTTGACGTCCACCTCTTTAAGCTTGTTATCCTTTTCCTCCTTCAATCTCCTGTTATCCTCCTTCAACTCTCTAATCTCTATAAGGAGAGGTTCTATATCCACTGGAAGAGATTCTATAGTTGGGATCACTAGAGGAGGGGCTGAAGTGCTGGCTCCCAATATTGACAGTTGCTGCTTCAACATGTTTATCTCTACAACTACCTTAGAATAATCAAGTTGCAGCTTATTGTAATCCTTTTGCAATTTGTTAATAGTTGCTTCTGCAAAATGTGTAGTTTGTACATTTAGGCTTGCAGCCTGAGGAGCAGGGGTATCATATACTCTTTTTATTATTACATCCCCTATCAACTCTCCTAATTGAACCCTAGGATTTTTGTTGTTTGGGGCTAGAGCCCATATTGCCAATGTTTCAAATTTAGGGTTGAAGGCTGCACCAGAGAGGGCTTTTTCAATCTGTTCCCTTGTCACATCTGAATCATCTCTGGTGATGGTATCAAATACAATGGCATCTAATAGAGTCCAGTGAGGTAGAAGCAGAATATTACTTTTTGCCACCAATGTTGTCCCTTCCTCTGGAGTCATTGCACTTATAGACTGTTGTACTTCTTTTAGGACCCCCTGAGTAATAACATCATACTCCTTTGGGTTTTCTCTAGCCTTGGCATCTTTAATTTTCTTCTAAAATTCCTCATTCCTCACTTTCAAAACATAGCTCTTAAATTCAGGAGTGTTGACAAATTCATCATCCTTTGTAAACTTGTCACAGGCCATCACCCTAATATCTTCAATATCAATAGTAGGGTTTCTCATTACTCTCACTGCCCTATTCCCTAGGGATGAATAAGGTCTCAGTCTATCAGGTGAATGAGGGCCAGTTTCTTGTGCATGTTCTTCCTCCCCCTCTAGGTCAACCACCTCTATCTGCTCTAGGTTCTCCAAATCAATAATCTTGGCCCTTTTGGCAGGGGAGGGGACAACTGATTCCCTCTTTACATCATACTCTCCACTTGAGCTGCCAGTCTCATGACCATATCTCTGTTCTCCTGCGGGGGCAGAGGCAATCAACTGTTTTGTATTATCTAGCATTTTCGCAATTCTCTTGATTGAGTTTTTCACTTCTGCAAATGCACTTGGATATGCAAGATTCATTTTTTTCTTCATCTTCTCACTGGCCATGATAGCCCACTTGATCCTCAAGTGGTGGACATCATTCATTGTAAAACATTTCCTGGCAATGTCCTCATCATAATCTATCAGATGAAAGTACTTGAGCCTTCCCTTGCTGACTCTGGTTTTGCTGATGAAGCCCTCAGGGTCAAAATACCTTGGTTGTTCCAAATACATTCCAAAACATTGCATAACTAAATAAATTTGGTCTAACCCACTCTTATCAGGGATCAAAAAATCACAAAATTTGATGGAAGAAGGGAAGAATGAACCTTTCTTGCTTTTCCTAAATTGCTCCTTGTCAGAATCATTTAACTGCCTTATAACTTCTAAAAATGACACCTTCTTTGGCACATATTTGGGTAGTATGTGAGGTGCAGTCTGGCATCCATAGACCCTTATGCAAGTAGTATGCTCATGATAGAACCAATCACCCCAATTGTGATCAATCCTAAGGTGGGGAGTCCTGTCCAGAGGTCATAAGAAATCCAATACATCAGGATGCAACCTTTCACCCTCTGGCTCCAAAAATCCAAGGATTCTCCTCACAAAAATATTCTTCAAAGATGACATAATCTACTGTGACATAGTTCATATCTAGCATACATGTCCATACTTGCACTGGCAGCTTGGTCCCTTGAGCATCTAAATCCTTGACATGTAGATTCTGGTGCCACTTCCCTAATAAAGTAAATAAGTACATATGGCACAACAAGGAGTACCATGCGAATTCAATTTGGACATAAGGTTTAAACAAATTATTTTTGATCTTTGTCATCTGATCATGCATATGGTCAGCTATGAAGTGGCATAATCATATGGTTCCTTGACATCTAGGTTCTGAATATCAAAAGCCATCATCATCAAAGAAATAGACATTCTATCTGAAGCATCTCTGCCTAATACTTGACACAGACTGTAATAGGTTCTGACAAAATATTCATTAAACATACTGTAATCAAAAGGCTCCTTCTCATCATCTCAAATCTTTACCAATTTCCCACCAACACCCCTTGGCCTGTGCTTTGGTAAGTTATATTCCCTGTAAGGTCATTTCACAATCTAGTATTTTTTCCTTAAACCCTCGAGGTCAATTTGTTTGTTGGCTGCAGGGTCCAAGTTGAATACAGTGGCAATGTATTCTTTGGTAAGCTTGATCAATATTGAACCATTTCCAGCTATTACTGTCCTAGTGGTTGGATTATACCTTAATGTTGTTGACCTAATTAAGTCAGGGTTGGGGAAAACATTAGAACAAATGAGCTTGGCTAAATCATATCTCCAGGCATGACAGATACGGGCCTGATAGTTCATCCTCTTATGCCAATGCTCAAAGAGGATCCAACTTGGGACATGTAATTTGGCATCCCAGCAATTATAGCAGTTGTCAAGAAATTTATCCTGGGGTCCGCCTGGGCCATGCAATTTCAAAATTGTTCTAGAGGAACTAGGGAGTTGGATCATAAGATCCTCATCTAAGCTTCATTTTGAAGTGGAAGGCTAGTTTGATTGACTCATTTTTCTTTTATAAAGGTAACTTAGGGTTTTTTATGGTTGGCAACAACCCTAAAAGCTTTAGAATTAACCTACAGTTGGAAAAACTAGGCAAAGAAGAGGAACAATAACTTACTGGTTTTCTATGCTTGCAGAAGCTTGAGATCACTTTTTCCTACTCATTCTAATGATTTCTTCTGAATGTAGTCGCACTCTTGAGAATACCTTAATTCTTGAATTCCTACACAATTCTCTGTATTAATGAACTTCATGCCGCAAGAATTCCTATACAATTCTTGTATTAATGAACTATGTGCCACAAGCACTTCGAAATCTTTCTTTTTTGAAACTTTGAATTTGGGCCATTGATCTTTTCCTTACATTTTGAAATCCACGGTCCTGATTGGCTGACTAGATTTGACAATCTTCATCACCATTCAGAATATGTATAGGTCAGATACGTGTCAGTACCTCGCAACGTAATAGCCTGTGATGGCCCACCTCTTATCTACCTTGTGCTGACGCACCTCACTTCTCAAACAAGAAAGAATCCATGTGTCTCCATGTCACGACCGCACAATGCAAATTCCATCCTCTAAGATTCTCCTTGCGACGATGCACAACTGTTGGATCAAGTCTTTTGCCAGCTTAGATTTTGACATGTGTCATTCTGTCATAGCTGCACAATGAATATTCTCTCCTGACAGATTCCTCATGCACCCTTGCGCAACCATTAGATTTCGCCCTTCCTACAACCGTTGGATCAAGTCTTTAGTGGGATAGGATGTCAGCTTAGATTTTTTGACATGTGTCATTCTGTCACAGCCACACAGCGAATATTCTCTCCTAACATATCCCTCATGCACCCTTGTGCGACCATTAGATTTTGCCATTCCTGCAACTGACGACAGCAGGTAACCTCTAGAATCCTAAATTAAGGGGCCAGTCAACTTATGAATATTAGGACATGAAGTCATGAATTAATTGACTGACAACCTGCTCGCATATTAACTTCTTAAGCCATCTGTTGTCTGCTTAAATTCTTCAACATTGGATGGCTAAGATTAAAACATCTTGCCGAGGAATTTCCCATGTGCCTTAATTAAATCTGTAATAGGCTAATAGCTCACCCTTTAAGTCTCTTAGGGCTGCTAGCCTGCTTCGAAATATTTGCTAAAGCATTTAAAAAGTGGACCCTACTAGCCTGCTAGGTTAACTCGTTCCCCACCAAGTGGTGACTGACAAGATTAAGTATAAGGGACCAGGGGCTGGTAAACAACACAGTTTTGATGGCTCAGGTTTCAACTTAGACAACTGGCAACTGGAGGTAGCAAGTCAACATAAGATTACGCAGAGGGTTTCTTGTATGAAAAGTCAACCATTGATATTTGAAATCTAACGGTTTAAGTGTTATTATGGAGGCTTGAAGTTGCTAGTCTAGTGTTTCAGACATTTTCTTCTGGAATGCAACTACAACCGTCAAAACCTAATTATGCAAATATCTCAAGCATCATGCATGTAGACGAACTACACTATCAATAGAAAGTGTAATTTTACTTCTGCATATAAAATTTTGTGATTAATTCTATCTAAAAACAACCAAATTGAAATCAAATTAAATCCAAAAATATTGAGAGTTCACATATATTATAGCTCTCTTAGCTATCTCAAGAGTCAAAAAGCAAACAAATGCTAAGCAACATTAGAAACCTCTAACCATAACAGAGACCAAATCCATGTCAACATATATAAATTAAAGCAAACATATGAGAAGCAACATTAGAACAGAGACCAAATTATATTAATACAAAATGTAGAAATTATATTAATACAAAAAGATTTACACTTTACACTTAGGTAATTATATTAATACAAAAATATTTGCACTTGGGTAATTATATTAATACAAAAAGATTTACACTCGGGAAATTATATTAATACAAAAACCACTCCAGCAGCCAGCCCAGGCTCCAAAAACACACAACACCAGAAAGGCTACCATAGTACCATAGAAATCCCTAGCCCCTTGACTAAGAGACTCCTTGATAACTTGCCACCCTACCACCCCAGCACGGAAATCACCAAAAAAAGTGGCCCTTGGAGCCCGACCACTGCGAGTAGAATCCCCCTGCATTCACAATGGCTGCAAAGTATTCAAGCCATACCAGAGTCTCGTCTGTGTCCATTCTAATTGCTCATCAAAGAAAGTGTCTCCCACGAGGCGCCCAAAACCTGTGCCTTCCCAGTTGTTGCTCATTCATGTTTAGCTGGAACGGCTGCCTAGCTACGCCCTCATGTCCCTCCCGTAAGTTCTCCAGGTCTCTCAGCCACGGGATACCGACCTCTAATTATGCATCAATCAACACGTCTACGTCATCCAAAAGAAAATATAGAGTGAATACCCCCCCATAGAATCATTAGTGCATCCACCTTTGCCCCTCCTAGGTCCAACAAAGAAGCCAGAAAGCATGAGGAAATATCTAAATTTACCCTATATCTATCCTTGGAGACCAAGAAGTCTTTACCGAGGAGCATCTTCACTACCTCAAGGAAGAATAGGTTTTGTTGGTTACAAATGTTCATCAGTCTGCCATCTCTAATACGGCCCAGAAAGGTGACCTGATGCTTATTACAGTGGAGCCTTATGGGAGTCTGCATGCTATATTTTGAGCAAGCCAGCTGAGTGTCGTTCTGCTGGAGACCTCCAAGATTTAAAGAAAGATCGTTAATGAACACACGCTTCTACTGACATGCATTTATTCATTGTCCAGATTTTTTGTAGCGTCAATCTTCAGCTCGTGTAAGGATCGACCAACAGCTATTTAATAACTTGTCAGAACTATTTAATAAATTAAAAATTAATGCTTGGGAAAAGTATTTTGTAGGCCACCAAATGAAATCGATAACAATATATAAATTTATAATAATATCATATTTTTTATAATATAATTATAATTTATTATTATATTATTATTATCATATATAATATAATATAATTATTATATATATTATAATATTTAATATCATATATTAAATAATTATTATCATATATTATATTATTATTTGATAATAATATAATATATGATGTTAATCATATAATGTAATTATTATTATTATATAGTCAGACTTAGATAATATATTATTATCTTTGAAACATCTATGATCTGTATACATTGCAATTTGCCATTGAACTCATGTCAATTTCAAACCGTAATTACTTCTATATTATTTAGTAAAATTTAATATCAGTGCATCACCCTTCAAAAAGATTGGGGAATTACATCGTACATGAACCTCTAACTGACCTCAAAGTTCCAAACAAAACTCCTATCCTTCGACCTTCAAACCTTGCTTTGATTCTCCAAAATCTTTTTGGTTCCTCTTTTTGACGACGCGTAATGAATATTTCACCGTAGTCCATAATTATCCTATTAACAGGCAATGGGTCTGTTACAAATTTAATTATGTCCTCATTCACAATGATAGTCAATGATTCACTATAGAACGTTGCTTTATATGTACAAGAAACCACTAGGCATGGGTAACAATAAGGCCAGTAAAGGAGAATTAAGTTAATTTTCTTGAGGTCACTGGCAATTGAGTTGCAATACCAATTCCATGCATCAATTCAAATTTCCAGTTTCTCATACATGCATGCATGTGTGTAAGATTCAACCCACCACCCAAAATAGAATGCATCATTTGCAAATGTTAACAGTGTCGATTCTTGACATGATTTATTCCACTTGACGAATGCTCGTATTTCTTCATTCTGAGACATGAAAAGCAATAACATCCTGCATAGCCACACACAAACAAAATTTTCCATCATCTTATTACTATTCTACATCTGTGAACTGAGAACTCTATCACACAGTTAAATTCAAAATCATGAATGATCACAAAATAAATACTTGGTAACTTACTTTCTTCGAACAACTGCTGTAATGAAAGCCATTACTTTGAACTTTTACAGTCTATTGATTCTTGACCTATCTAAAACTTAGTAATGCAATATAAGGTTGAAACAATAAAGACTATCATATATACATTACATGTACTTCCGTGACAAATGGGTAATAAATAACAAGCAACTCCGTTTAATTGCCTCTGTTGTATCGTGGAAATTCATATTGGCTAATCTATACAGTTTGTCACAACTCAGTACTCACTTGCCATTAATGAACTTAATTGAGCATTGTCTAATCTATGTGGTTAAGTGCGTTCAATCAAATCAATCATACCACCACTGACCATTTGATGAACCCTAGAACGAAAGATGAATGGTTGTAGTTTAATTCTGAAAGGTAGATCTCCAACACTACACATTGCTAACAAAATCCTCCGGAATCAACTAGAAGCTGTTAGATATTATTAGATCAACGGTTGACATATATATAAAATATATAATAGATTTTGTTGATTATTGTGCAAAGGTCAAGGTGGCAGCGCGACAGATTGCAGAGCGTAAGTCCTCGACTGTACAACTACAAATTTGGGAAATTGGGTGTTTCAAATCGAACTTATGCCGTCGATTTGTGATCATATGACAACCAAAATCTATTAGAATATTTTCCATTTAATGACATCCACACTGGAAGTGACCTCTATCCTTCCGTAATAAATAAGGAATGTCGTGAAAAGCACAATTGCACATTTTTGGAAGGCAATTTACACAGCTCAATTAAGTAATTATCTATTAATTTTTGCTAATCAGGATTTAGAATCGTTGTTACTTGACACTTGTCTCTATTCTGGAGACTTTATGTAGAAAGATGGGTGTGTCAGAACTGCAGCCTGGAATGGAACTTCAACTAAGTTTGATTGTATGATTTTTTATTGGCATAACAGTTTATTTCGCCAATTAATTTTTTATTGGTTTGAAACTATATTTAAATTCGCCAATGATTTTTTTATTGCTTTGAAAATTGGTTTAATTTGCCAATGTAAATATATTTTTAGGTTTGAGATTAGATTTTAATCACCAGCAAAAATATTTTCTTATTTAGAAAACAGGTTTAATTCGCCCACAGAAATATTTTCTGGTTTGAAAATAGGTTTTAATTCACCAACAAAAATATTTAATTGGTTTGAAAATAGGTTTTAATCGCCAATGAAAATATTTTATTCATTTTAAAACAATTACAATTCACTAGGATTTTCCATAGACCTTTAGCGATTACAAAAGATTCGCCAAATAAGATTTTTTTTTCCTAGGAAAATGAAAATATTTGCCAATAAAATTAATATTTTTCTCAGGAAGTATACATGATTCGCCAGGTTTATACACCTTCTTTGAGGGGGGGGTTCTTAAAGTTATCCCTATTGCAAAAACCTATCAACATCCATTCTCCATTGTCATCTTGGAAAAAAGTAAGGAAGTGCACCTTCTGAGGGCTTTATTCGTACACGAGATCAATTCGAGATAGGCGACCAATGGAAGTCACATAATAGAAAGGTTTGCAAGGTATTGTGATCTTTGTGTTTGATCTTATTTGTTTTAGTTTCATTGGGTTATTGGTTAATTAGTTGTTTATGCTATTGTTCCTATTTTTCTAATAACAACATTAAATTGAGAGAGGAGAAACAAGTGTCTTAAGGACAGTCACATAGGAGGGTTCCCCCTGTTGGCAAGAGACACTATGTGGATTCATGATTGTTGTCATTGATGGCAACAAACTCTATCCCAAACATCCGCAGAGCTTAGTATGCCTATACCGGAAGTCAGATTGAAGAAGTTCTAGTCTGGTGAACAAGAACAAAGCATGCAGCAAGGTCTGACAATCAGGTCCAGATCTCTCAGAGGGTGTAGCTTAGCAAAGTGCAAACTTGGGCAAGTTGAGAGGAGTATCATGTCTACTATATTCCAGAGATTGAGCTTCCAGTGATGAGTGAGCAAAAACATATGAGGATCTAAGTGTTGGGTTCCTGACAGGTAGAGTAGACTGAGCAAGAACTGACCGATAGAGCATTAGACTTTAACCTGGATGAGAAATTGGTGGTGATCAAGCTAGTTGAGGGATCATACATGGTTGGCCAACATGATCGATGACTTCTATATCTATGTTTTTGCTACGCGTCACATTTTAAGCATGGATTCAGCTAACAGATCAGTATTTAGTAAATATCTTGAGTATTCTGGTTGCCGACTAGAAAAATGTTGAAATCCTTAGTGCAGATATATATACCAGATTGATTTTGGTATGAAGGTGTGTGTGGTGAAATAGTGTGGGAGAAAAGGTAGAGATAAGTGTGGAAGCAACAATACAAATCTGATATGTGATAGAATAGCAGCACTAAAGCAGAGGAAGAATGAAGTGCATTAGATCAGTATATTGAGCCTAACTAGAACTGAACCTCAGCATATGTGGATGCCTCTTCAGTTCAAACATCTGGTTACCTTCTATAACCTTGTAGACAGTGAGTCTCTTGTAGGCAGTGTGCCTCTTGTGAGCAGTGTGCTCGAGCAGTGATCCCTAATTGGCAAGTGCCATTTTGTACCTCTTATTATTTTAATAGAGAATACAATCTTGGGTTAGTCACCCCGTGGTTTTTCCCTTAACAGTGTTTTCCACGTAAAAATCCTTGTGTTATGTGTGTTGATTTCTTTTCTGCTCTCATGATTATGTATGCTTATATGTTTTGTTTTTGCACTAATTGTTAAAGAAGAAAAGAAAGTTAAATATTTAAGATAACTAATTCACCCCCCCTCTCAGTTATCTACCTTGTTTCAACAATTGGTATTAGAGCTAAGTTCCTCCAAACAGAGCCTAACAGCTTGAGGAAGATCTGGGAATCTCAATGGATATGTATGGTATGAGGGTACAACTTTAGTCTGCCCTAGATGATCTTGAGCAATCTCACTCTGAAGTCAATAACTTGAGGGAAAGACTCAAACAAGCTGATGATTTCATAAATGAACTAAAAGAAAAACTAAGTATCTCTGTGAAAAAAAGAAAGGAACTACTTCAACAATTAGCAAGTCAAAGTGAATCCAATGATACTAATGAAGATCTAAATGAGAAAAACAAGCTATGTGAAAAGCTATCAAAAGAGGTCATTATGGTAAGACATGAAATGGAATCAGGGGTTATGAGATTCACCCAAGAAATTGAAGAGAAAAGAAAAATTGAAGATAATCTAAAACAATCTCTCAAGGAGAAGGCAGAAGACTGCCACAAAATGGATAGAATTATCAGGCATCTAGAATCTGACCTTGAAGAAGCTAGAGATAATGAAGAACAACTTGAGAATTAGATAGACACTCTTAAAAGGGATCTTCAAACATCAAATGAATACGAAGAGAAATTTAAGATAAGCTCTTCTCAACTTAAAGTTCTTCTTGAAAGCCACAAGAGGGTAGATGACAAGCATGGCTTGGGATATGAGAAAGGTGAAAGCTCTGGATCCAGTCAGAAGAACTCTGGATCAGGAAATCCAAGGAACGAGCCTAGAAGACCTCTGGTAAGGCAACCAAATGCTCAAAGATATCCATCCTTCAATGGTTATTGCTACAATTGCAACAACTTCGGTCATAAAGCAACTCAGTGTAGAAGAAGAATGAATCAGACTAATTCATCCTTCTCCGGACAGTGTTTCAACTGCAAAAGGTATGGTCACAAATCTCATGAATGTAGAAATATACAAATAAACAATTCATTCAATGGTAGATGCTTTGCTTGCATTAGAATGGGACATATGGCTAATCAATGCAGATAAAGAGGATATCAGTCAAATATGCAAAGAAATGTTGTTTGCTACAACTGCAATAGATTTGGTCATATTGTCAAATTCTGTAGAAGTAAGAATCTGGATAAAAGGGGTCCGGTGTTTCATAATCAATATCAAGACAAAGGAAAAAGAAAAGTGAATGCGGATGAAGTTCAAAGGGAGATGAACAAGATTTGGGTGAAGAGAAGTATAGAAAATGTTGGGGATGGATCCGTACCAGAATCTGGTGCTGATATTCCTTTTGAAAACTAAATAGATGAGCTCTGGCTCAGGGGGAGTCACAAAGGAAAATAAATTCCCTAGCCAGTCAATTAGTGCCTAAATTTGGTACATGGAATGTTGCAGATTAAAGGGTTCTTAGAGAAATATCTAAATAACCCTTGGTAAAAATATGAAAGATCCACAAGGAGTTTTGAAGAGTTTGGTCATCCAAGATTGATCCGGTTTGACAGCCATTTGATAAAAGCAGGATTTTCACAGTTAGATCCGGTATGATTCAAAATTGAAATATCTTGATCTGTGGATAAATGGCACGATTGGAGGAAAGGAGATAAATTGTCAAGTTTCACTAAAATTAATTCTAAGTTCATCTCAGTGATTCAGAAAAGATCTCTCTTAGAACAAGGAAGAACAAGGCTACCGGAATGACTTAAGGTGTGCATTTATTGCAATATGAAATTAGGGTTTGCACCAAAATAAAAGGGCTCTCTTATTCATCATTTACACATTTGCATTCGAAAAGAAGCAAGGAAGAGCCCTACAACAAGATTATTTCAACCCTCTCAAAGATCAACCGTAGAATCCGATTCAACAAGGGATTTTTCGGCTCATATTGAGAATCCTAGAAGCGTAAAAGGGTATTTCCATTCTTGAATATCTCTCTCTGAAACTTTTGCAAGATGGTTACTCCAAATGTTGTTAAGATCACTGATAGGCCATGCCCAAAGTTCAAGAAACATCCCTACAAATCCTTAGAAGTTGATCCCTTAAGCACCTTCTCTAGGATTTTGCATGGGGTTCTGCACGTAGAAGATGTTAGGGTATACATACATGCAAACATTAAAGAATTTGGGGAATCCAAGCTGATGGATATCTATCATAAACAATTAATAGATGAAACGTTTGAACTTAAACCTCAATACAAGGCCCTCCAGGATAAGCATTTTAGACATTGCATCCACTTTCCCTGTTTTGCAGAAGATGAATGGGTCCGGTATGTTCTTAGAAGAATACATGACAACTTCATGTGGTTGATGAGGCCATTCAAGATAATAAAAGATGCCATTAGGGCAGTAATCGGATTGCACTCATCTGGTGGGTTGCCTGCTCTCAAATCTGTCAAGAATCAGACAGTAAGTGAGGCTACCGGATCAAAGTTTGACAAGAGAGAAATGACAATAGAAGACATCACAGATCCAGATATCAAATTTACCTCTATGATAATTGGTTATAAAATCTATCACTCCAACAGGGAGAATTCCGTGTCCGGAACTGCAATATATACTGCATATCAGATGCTAAGGGAAAATGCTGACTATGACCTATGTGATCTTCTTCTGAACCAACTATTGGAAAACTTGCAGAAAATAAAGAAGGATAAGAGGAACTCATTTAAGTATGGTGGGCTAATACTGTGTTTATTCTTTTACTATATGAATGAGCTACCCGGATCAATTGGTTGGGTATGGCAAAATGATAGACCGGTTGCCATACAAATCAGAGACTACATGTATGGGCTTGGTGATGCCAAGGCTCAAAGTACAACACTTTGTGGATAGTTCAAGAACTTCCAAAGTATGATGCAGGCCAGAGAAAGAATCCCCAATCTATAGTTGAAAAATACAAGGATACAGTGTGTTTCATGGTAGACACTGATCAATGCCTAATGGAGGTAGTGGAGCCCAGAACAGTTTGGATTATGCCAATGGGATATGAGGTTGATGAGAAAATCTTGGAGCTGCATATTCAACATTTGCTGAGTCAGCCTAAGGACCCTGAGGCAGAAAGGTTTGGAACCTTTGAAGAATTGAGTGTAAAGATTCGTTTTGAACTAAGGCAACCTGAAATAAAAAGAAAAGTCAGAAAGGAAGTAGAGGAAATTGCCAAGAGATATGGGATATCAAAAGAGGCAGTTGATGCAAATAGAGAGAAAGTAGAAAGAGTTGAGAAAGAGAGACAAGAAGCAGAAAAAGAAAGTGTTCCGGTGCAAGCCCCCTCCCGGACTAGATCCTTAAAGAGCTCTGCACCTGCCACCTCTAAGAGCCCAAAAGCCTCAAAACCGGAAGCCAAGACATCTGGAAAGTGAGAGAAGAGAACAACGACAAAGGCCACAAAGTCATACACAAGCCAAAAGGATGATGAAGAAATAGAGTCAGATGAGGAAGTTAATAAAATGAGGAAGAATAAGAAAACATCCGGGGAATCCTCTACCCGTACAAACAAAGAAGAAGAGGTAGAAGAATTTGTTGAAAGGCCTACTCTCTCTATTGATGATATCATCAAGGCAGTCACTGTGGATGGGAACCTGCAACCAGTCACAGAATTTTATGATGATTACAGTGATACTGACAAAATAATTTTGGAGGAAGCCACAGTTAAGTACCTAAACATTTATAATAAAGCATTCATTGAAATCATTTCCTTAATTCCCAAAAGTCTAGAGAAGGTACTTGAACTCAGAAAGGAGAATGCCAAGGAAAAGGATTTAGAGATCCAGGAACAGATTGCAATTCAGCTCTATCCTTCCATTACTCCAAAACAAATGACCATGATCTTTAAGGACTGCAAGGATGAGTTCCGGAGTAAAGCTAGAATGAACAAAATTATTCTTGGAGAGATTGATCAGGTGGCAAAAGAAACAGAATACATCCTCTAAAATGCCTTCAAGAAATTCAATCTTCTTGTTATAGAAGACATAGATGAAGAACCTTCTTCCATTGATGTCGAAGGATTAAGTGCATCAAAGGAAGAATCTACTGAGAAAATTATAGAAGGGCCAAAAGAGATGGATGAGAAGAAGACTAAGGACTTGGATTCCTCTGTTCTAGAGGAGGAAGTCCATGAAGAAGTTAACATCTCTCTTCCAGATCCCCTTGCAGACTTTGGAACTGAAGGAGAAGGAAGAAAAGAGGAGAAATTGAGTCAAGTAGCGGAGGAAAATGGAAGAGAAAAAAAACACACACAGAAGATCTCTGATGACAGCTCTGAGGCTACAAAAGGAAAGAAGACTTTGTCACCAGCAAGAGACACTACAGAAGCAGTGAAAAACTTCTTGACCAAAGAGATGATGGAAATAGATGAACCAAAACTCTTTCAAGGACCACTCAATTTTGATTCTCTCTCTCTGGTCCAAACTATGAAGATAGCATCCTTTGCCCAAGCTAAAGCAAAAGAAAAGCTTTTGAAGTCTCACATGGAAGACTATGAGCTAATAGAGATTACATCTGGGATGCTAGAGAAGATCATGCCATCCTTCCAAAAGGATCCTTTGGCCTCTCCATCTGGTAACTTGAAATCTTTGGTTAACTCTGTTAGCACCCATTTTTATTCTTTGGAGAAATCGGCAGAAGAGAAAGTCTGGAAAGAATTTTTGAGAAAGAGATTCTCTGAAGTATAGGGACTCATAGCTAATGATAGGAGAACCTTAGATATTGGGATAAAGAGCCTAGAAAATGCTCTTAAAGATGGCAGAGAAATGTATAAATTTTGTCTATCTGGGTCAACAGTGACAAAAGACATTGCAAAGAAGGTGAAAGAACAAGAGAACAAACTGTCAAGTTTATCTCAGAATTTTGATCCTCTCACCTCATCCATAATGAATCAAGAGTGCCAGGCTATTGCCACCATAAATGAAATGAAAAGGCTTGAAAAGGAGAAGAAGAATAGAATAAGCAGGATGAGTGAACTAAGAGGGATAATTATCCCTAAGCTAGAGGCAATGCATGGGGCCTTAATTGATGCTCAGACCACAGCCCAGACCAGTGATCCAGTGGACTTGAGAAGGGCAGAAGCTTTTGCATTTTTGTTAAGTGGTCACATCTCAATTTTGGATAGGATGAAGCAGAGTATATGTAAGTATAACATGTATATATACTTATGCGGCTATGTATAGGTTGATTTTTGCAAATTTTGGTGTGCGGATTCCACCCTTTTCCATTGATGTCAAAGGGGGAGTGAGGAGTAGTGAAAAATGTGGAATCTGGCTAAGGGGGAGCTCCGATAAAAGTGTACATAAGACAGAGCATCAGCCAAGGGCGAGTTTGTTACGACACTTAGTCATTTTTCACTAAGTGTTGCCATCAATGCCAAAGGGGGAGATTGTTGGCAAGAGACACTGTGTGGCTTCATGATTGTTGTCATTGATGGCAACAAACTCTATCCCACACATCCATAGAGCTTAGTATGCCTATACCAGAAGTCAGATTGAAGAAGTTCTAGTCCGGTGAACAAGAACAAAGCATGCAGCAAGGTCTGACAATCAGGTCCGGATCTCTCAGAGGGTGTAGCTCAGCAAAGTACATACTTAGGCAAGTTGAGAGGAGTATCATGTCTACTATATTCCAGAGATTGAGCCTCTAGTGATGAATGACTAAAAAGATATGAGGATCTAAGTGTTGGGTTCCTGACAGGCAGAGCATCAGACTTTAATCCGGATGAGAAATTGGTGGTGATCAAGCTAGTTGAGGGATCATACATGGTTGGCCGACATGATTGATGACTTCTATGTCTATGTTTTTGATACACATCACATTTTAAGCATGGATTCAGCCAACAGATCAGTATTTAGTAAATATCTTGAGTATTCCGGTTGCCGACTAGAAAAATGTTGAAATCCTTGGTGCGGATATATATACTAGATTAATTTCAGTATGAAGGTGTGTGGTGAAATAGTGTGGGAGAAAAGGCAGAGAGAAGTGTGGAAGCAGCAATACAAATCTGATATGTGACAAAACAACAACACTAAAGCAGATGAAGAATGAAGTGTAGTAGATCAGTATATTGAGCCTAACCAAAACTGAACCTTAGCATATGTGGATGCCTCTCTTCAGTTCAAACATCTGGTTACCTTCTATAACCTTGTAGACAGTGAGTCTCTTGTAGGCATTGTGCCTCTTGTGAGCAGTGTGCTCGGGTAGTGAGCCCTAATTGGTAAGTACCATTTTGTACCTCTTATTCTTTTAATAGAGAATACAATCTTGGCTTAGTCACCCCGTGGTTTTTCCCTTAATAGGGTTTTCCACATAAAAATCCTTGTGTTATGTGTGTTGATTTCTTTTCTGCTCTCATGATTACGTATGCTTATATGTTTTGTTTCTGCACTAATTGTTAAAGAAGAAAAGAAAGTTAAATATTTAAGATAACTGATTCACCCCCCTCTCAGTTATCTACCTTGTTTCAACACCCCCAAGTCACCAACCGCAATGATATGTCCGTAAGACACAACACACAACAATGAAAATAGAGGAGAAGCAATATAGAAGAATGATGATACAAATAGAAGAAGGGTCACAACAGAGGCAATCTCCTGGTATCCTAGACCTTACAAGAGAATCAAGGGTCATCCCAGGAGGATTGAACAACATATAACACATCATGAGGGAAACACATCATGAGAGAGATAAAGGGTTAGAAATACTTACATATAAATACCATCAGACTAAATTTTAGAACTTGTGAACCTCTTGGAGAGGTACTCAATCAAGTTTTGTACGAAGGTCGAGTGGTTCTTATGAGAGTCTTGTTTGTAATTAGAAAATCCATGTGTAAGTGAGACTTTTTGTTGCTTGTGAGGAGGACAACCATTATTATTTCCAACTAATGATAATCACCTTACTCTTTTCCAATTTTTAGTGAGTTTTCATTGTTGATTTCATCTACCATAGTTACAAGAATCATCTTGTACTATCTCGCTCTTTTCTTTTTTTACAGTCTCTTGCTTCAATTGTTGCATTTGTTTTTCTGATGCATTTTGGTTATCTCCCAATCCTTGTAAAGATAACAGAAGAGGAACCTTAGCATAAATTCCATTTTTGCGAGGACGAGGTGGGTTATCCAACTTTTCCTTATCTAATTCTATTATGCTCATGATGTTATCATATTCCAAATAATCATCATCGTCTACTTCTACTAGACCTTGTTCCATCATATTGTTATTAGTATGCTTAGGGAAAGGATTAGTAAAGATTTGTAAATTCTGATTCGGAACACTGTCACAACACGCTTATAGTGCCACTCAAGGTCAAACCCTAGGGAAAATATAGCTAAAATATGCAATTTTTTTTACCAAATTTCCACTGTAAGAGCCCAATAAAAAAGTGTTGTAAACAATTTTAGGAGGGGAAGTAGATAATAACCCTGATAACAACCAATTAGTGTAGAAAAATCATTTACAACATGCCTATGGTGCAAATCTAGAGAGACGATAAGGCCAAAATCTAGTGAAAAATCAAGGTTTTCAAAGCCTAGGCATGAAATTTTGCAAGAAAATCACTATGATGAAACACTACAATTAGAAATCAGTCCTAATGAGTGTTTTAAAAGGGTAGTAAAATCTGAAATAAGATTTTGACTACAAACCCTAGCTAATGCAAAACTAAGTTATATGGAAAAAATTGCACAATTTTAAACAATTTGATCATGAAAATGCAATCTAAATGAATGATGAATGAAAAATTTCTGTATTTTAAATCAGATCTGATGATAATGATAGAAATTTATTGAAATTAAATGCCAATTAATCCAAATTTATTTAAAAATACAACCTAAAAATGCCAATTTTTTCAAAATTTTCAATTTTTTTGTAATTTTCCAAATGCAATAAGATGAACAATGATATGAATAAATGAAATGAATGTGTAACGTTAGAAAATGTCCCCTTGGGGGCTTTTCCCTCATAAGGTTTATCTCCCAAGTCTTTAGAGTGCATTTAGGGCATTTTAGTTCATATTTTAGCATCCCGATGGAATGATACCTAAGTCCCATGACAAATAGGACCTAGGAGGACCCCTTGAGCTGTACCCTGCCTAAAATAGGGGGGGAGGACTTGGGTGCCCATGTCCTAGTCCTTCCCTATTTTAGGGCAGCCTTAATTTCTGGGTGTTAGTTAGTGACCGTTATTAGGTCCCTTTGCCGACATGGTAAGTTTGAATTTCAAATATCTTGGCAGGAGTGCTTATAGATGCATATATAAACATATGTACACATTCATTTGTAAACTAGATTGTTATTGTGAACTCTAGGCATTCTCAAGGTGATTCAAGGCTTTCTATTGTGTTGCAAGAGTAGACTTGGATGTTTTGTGTGTTGATATTTGCATATTTGAGCATCAATCTCCTCATGGCCTGAAGAGAATCTTCCTCCATGAGAGCTTCACTACAAGGTGACATATCATTGTGTTTTTATCATTGATTCCTTTGGTTTTTGGCCTCTATCTCACAAGGGCATGCCCTCTTTATCTGACAATGGTGTTCAAAGACTTAAGTGTCCTCTGGGGTTTGACTAAGGCAAACCTCTAAACACCACAACCCCCAAACCAAGTCTTGTGATTGCAGGTTATAGGTGTCGCATTTGGGAAAAGTGGAGTTACAGGAAGGCTGGAAAGACATTAGGGATTCAGGATCTGAAGAAAAGATGGACAAAGGAGCACTTCCAGGGCTAGGGTGCTCACTCTAGTGTCCTCCGTAGACTGATTCCAGAAAATAGAAGCTACAGGGTTGATCAGTGTCCGAAAGAGATCTAGATTCCCTAAAAAAGTAGGTACCTTGGACTTGGGCGCCCGCTTCAAAATCCCTAACTTTTCCACTTCGGAACCCCAAAAATAGGTATTCTGTAATTTGGCATTTTACTCCCGTCTGTAAGAGCTTTTTCTGTAATTCATTAATTTGTTGTCGTATTTGTGTAATTAGGGTTTTAATGATCAATTGAGCATAGGAGAAGGAAAAATTGATAATTAATTCCCTAATCCAAGCTTCTCCTCATTTTCAAATGACCTAGGGTATGATAGTGCTTGCCACTCGACCCTAGATCCTTCAATGTTAGGGTGAAAGGAGGATTTTAACATCTAAGCCACAAAAGATTAACAAATCCAATTTTACCCTAAACATTTTGGTGAACCCGTGTCTTTGAACTTAAATTGCAACTTGATAAGTGTTTTTCTGCATATTTGGTGTGATTCCATTCATTCATTTGGTCATTTAATTTATTGCATTGAGAAAATTTCAAAAAAAAAAAAGAAAATTTGGAAAAATACAAAAAAATTGCATTGTTGGGCTTACTAAATTGTATCAATTCTTTCTAATTTTTCCTAATTCATGATTTTTACATCAGATCTGATCTAAATTATAGAAAAATATAAAAATTCAAAATCTTGCTTTGCATTTTCATCATTTAATTGCTAGGGTTTTGTGGAAATTTTGACAATTTTTAGATAACCTAGTAATTCCAAAATCTAGGGTTTGTAGGCAAAATATTTTATCAGATTTTTCTACTAATTTTATAGGCTCATTGAAATTTAAATTTGGCTGTAGTCTTTCATTTTAGTGTGAATTTGCATTTAAATTTAAATTATTTGCATTTTTGCATTGAAAATCTCAACAAAAACTAGCAATTTTGGTGCATTTTCATTAAATTTGCATGGGAATTTTGCATGATTAAGCTTGAAAATAATTTTCAGATCTAAGAGTATGTAATTTTCATTAAAAATCAGACTTCAAATCATTTACATAGCATTTTTTTTCCAAAAACCCAAACCTAGGGCTTCGAAAACAACGATTTTCAATAATTTTGGCCTTATCGACTTCATAAATTTGCACCTTAGGTGTGTTGTGAAATATATTTTTGCATTAATTTTCTGTTATCAGGGTAATAATTTTCTGCCCCTCATAAAAATCTTCACAACACCCTTTTAATGGGCTCTTGTAGTGAAAATTTGGCAAAAAACTACACATTTTGGCTATTTTTGCCCTAGGGTTTAGCCTAGTTTGCATTCCAATTGTGTTGTGATCAATTTTATGGATTGAGGTGACTGATATTACTGATATTATTCACTATACCTCTTAAAATTCCTTACAACAGCCCTTTTGTTAGGTCTTGGAGTTGAAAAACCGTGAAAAATAGCCTATTTTTGCTATATTTTCACTAGGGTTTGACCTTAAATTGCACTAAAATCATGTTGTGTTGGGTATTTTAGCACCAAGTGGCTGTTATTACTGATATTATTTGCTTTGCATCATCATTTTCCTCACAACACCCTTTGTTATGCTCTCTTGCATTGAGTTTTGGTGAAAAAATTGCATATTTTGACATATTTTCACTATATTTTGACTTGGCATTATCTTGGATTTGCATCAAGAGTGTGTTGATAGTGATTACATTATTGTTTTGGACTGATATCAGATGTATAACTTTCTTCCCTTTACTGAAATTCTCATAGCATCCTTTGTTTCATTCATTTACATTGAAAAGTATCAAAAAATCAAGCGTTTTCGCATAAATTTTGCATTAATGGATTCTCCTAATGGTACATCTTTAGAAGATCTATATGAGTACATTGTGAATTATGAGAATTTTTGCAAATTCACTAAAAAATGTCCTCAAGTCTTGCATCAAATAGCATACATCTATGGCATTGACATAACCAACACTGCTCCATGTGATATCCTTCGATCAATAGCTTACTTCGATAACTTTCGTGAGACTATAGATGTTTTCCCTTCAATCATGAAGAATCTCAAAAATTTTATAGCTAAAAACCACCATGGGGAAATTAGTGGTGATAACTTTACTCCCACTCTCCCTTTATTTCATGATGATATAATGCAAATCCTTTCTGAGACCTATGAGAATGAAATAGCAATGGGTGATCTATCAAACAAAGAGACTTGTCCCACAATAACCCCACTTGGTGAGGATATATTGGCACAAGAAAAAGATATCATCGATACATTTATCCACACTACTTTTCCATCCCTTCCCGCTCTCCCTAATCAAGATGAAGCTTTGGATGATGCAGATTCTATTTGTGACCATTTGCTTGGTTTACCACTAGATGTTCAAGAACTTCTCAATTACATTCTAAACCAGAAAACATATCATGAACCATCACAGACTTTGGAAAGCAATGAAATCCTACATGCTGTGGAAGAACAATCTATCCCTCTAATTCAATCCATTCCAACACCCTATATAAGGATTGAAATGGGTATCTTTTGGATGCCTCCACAAGCTCATTTCAATGGCATTTCAAATGCTCCTATAGCTGACATAGACAATGGCAACATTCCCTCTCAACCATCATTAAGAGAAACCTTTCCTATGCAATCACCCTCACACACTCTTGAACATATGGAAGAGAGAAGAAGTGGTAACACCTTAACCATTAAGATAAAGATCAAGATTCGTGACAACTAGCCCGAAAGGGGCCCTACAGGTAAGTATCTCCAACCCTTTATCTCTCTCGTGATGTGCTTCCCCCATGATGTGTTATGTGTTGTTTAGGCCTCCTGGGATGACCTCAGATTCTCCTGTAAGGTTTGGGATACTAGGAGACCACCTCTGTTGTGACCTTCTTCTATTTATATCATCATTCTTTTAAACTGTCTCTCTCTTTGATTTCATTGTTGTGTGTTGTGTCTCACGGACATAGCATCGTGGTTGGTGACTTGGGGGCACCCTCCTACATGACTGTCCCTAAGACACTTGTTTTCTCCTCTCTTATTTATTGTTTCCTTTCCTCTAGTGTTTCCATCTAGTGGGTGGATGATGACAAACATTTATACTGATGCGAACCTAGTGTCCCTTTCGAGAGCAAGCAAAAAAATGGACTATAGTTCCTAATATGACGATGGGGTTGTATATCTTATCTGACGCTAGGCTAGTGGAAGCACTCATGCTTTTCGCATAGTGAATTTCATGATGTTTTTATAGCATTTACAAACCTTAAAAATACTGTTGCTCTGTGCACCTTTGTTTGCCTTTGAATCTAACCTTGGTGGTACTCGATTTAGAAAGCTTCGTGATATAGCCCCTAGTTTTCCTCGAACTCTGAATTCGTTATATAACCTTGTCTCTTTGTGTGGTTAATCATATGCATTGATGTTGTTGTTTATCATGATGTTGTAGACACTAACACGTTTTTTGTAGGGATGTGTTAGTGGGAACATTTGGCAGTCGTAAGGTATATGTCACCTCTGGGGGGCATGGTCTTTATGAAAGTCAGTGTTCCCTTGTGTGTTTTCTTCCTACCTTAACATGCTTGATATTGATAACTGATATCAACCACCTTAAGGGGGGGCATATAAGGTAAGCTATCTGTTATAGATGTTAGCAATGTGTTTGACCTCAGATGCATAGACCTGCGCTAGAGTAGTGTATCGTACATCCTGAGTTTGTTTGCAATCAATCAATCAATCATATAAGCCCTCTGTGGAGGCAGGATATTGAGCATATCCTTTTTCTTAAGCCCTCTGCGGAGGTAGGGATGGTGTATTTCTCGAAGCAGATTGCATCATCCTGTCATTTTCAAAAGTCCTCTACGGAGGTGGGGAGTAGTTCTGTGACTAACTCAACCCTTAAGCGCATCTTCGGCGATTGTTGTGGTGAAGCCCAATCGTCGGTGTGTGCCTGTAATGTGCCTGAGATGGTGATGAGCCTAGAAATAGGGAACACACCATCGCTTGTCTGCTATGTTTTCTCCGTGTCTTCAAGTGTGTGTGTTTTGGCGTGCTTGTTTTGTATGGCATGTTTATTGCCCCATATGCATAGACCAGCACCTTGAGTAGTGCTTCATGCATTTTTGGAGGTTTTGTGTGTATTGCGTGTGTGTTGCCCCATATGCAGAGACCAGTGTCATCGAGTAGTGCTTCCTACATTTTGGGAAGTTTGTTTACTTTCCAGTACTTGCATCTACATTTCATATATATGAGAAAAAAAGAAAAGAAAAGATATCATTTCTGTCTTCCATGCATTAATGTGTCTTCCATGCATTAACTATCTGCTCTGTGTCCTGTGTGACAGTAACTTTCTTCTCCCTGTTTTGTGTGCTTGTTACTATTTTCTATGTGATTGGCATGTCTTCTCCATGCTTGGTGTGTTTTTTGTGTTTGTGACCTTACTTTAATGCATGTATGGGCCTCATGTTCATACATACATTAAAGTGGGGGCTAAATGTAATGTCAGAAAATGTCCCCTTGGGGGCTTTTCCTTCATAAGGTTTAGCTCCTAGGTCTTTAGAGTGCATTTAGGACATTTTAGTTCATATTTTAGCATCATGATGGAATGAGACCTAAGTCCCATGACAAATAGGACCTAGGAGTACCCCTTGAGCTATACCTTGCCTAAAATAGGGGGGGGAGGACTTGGGTGCCCACGCCCTAGTCCTGCCCTATTTTAGGGTAGCCTCAATTTCTGGGTGTTGGTTAGTGACTGTTATTAGGTCCCTTTTCCAACACGGTAAATTTGAATTTCAAATATCTTGGCGGGAGTGCTTGTAGATGCATATATAAACATATGTAGGCATTCATTTGTAAACTAGATTGTTATTGTGAACTCTAGGCATTCTCAAGGTGATTCAAGGCTTTCTATTGTGTTGCAAGAGTAGACTTGGGTGTTTTGTGTGTTGATATTTGCAGATTTGAGCATCAATCTCCTCATGGCATGACAAGCATCTTCCTCCATGAGAGCTTCACTACAAGGTGGCATATTATTGTGTTTTTATCATTGATTCCTTTGGTTTTTGGCCTCTACCTCACAAGGGCACGCCCTCTTTATCTGACAAGGGTGTTCAGAGACTTAAGTGTTTTCCAGGGTTTGACTGAGGCAAAACTCTAAACACCACAACCCCCAAACCAAGTCTTGTGATTGCAGGTTACAGGTGTTGCATCTGAGAAAAGTGGAGTTGCAGAAAGGCTAGAAAGACATTAGGGATTCAAGATCTGAAGAAAAGATAGAGAAAGGAGCACTTTTGGGACTAGGGTGCTCACTCTAGTGTCCTCAGTAGACTAATTCTAGAAAACAGAAGCTACAGGGCTAATCAGTGTCTGAAAGAGATCCAAATTCCCCAAAAAAGTAGGTACCTTGGAGTTGGGCACCCTCTCCAGTGTCCCCGATTGTTTTGCTTCAGAACCCCGAAAACAAGTATTCTGTAATTTGGCATTTTACTCCCGTCTGCAAGAGCTTTTTTCGTAATTCATTAATTTGTTGTCATATTTGCGTAATTAGGGTTTTGATGGTCAATTGAGCATAGGAGAAGGAAAAATTGATAATTAATTCCCTAATCCAAGCTTCCCTTCATTTGCAAGTGACCTAGGGTATGATAGTGCTCGCCACTCGACCCTAGATCCTTCAATGTTAGGGTGAAAGGAGGATTTTAACATCTAAGCCACAAAAGATTAACAAATCCAATTTTACCCTAAATAGAATGTAAATCTGAAGCACATCACTTAGCAAGGTGCCAAATTCATTAAAAACACAGGTTCACCAAAATGTTTAGGGTGAAATTTGATGAAGAGGATTTTATGTTTACTTTGCTAATTTGTGTTGATCCTCCTTTCACGTCTAAACATTCAAGGACTTCCAGTCAAGTAGGAAACCTACTATCAGGCTTTCAGTCACTTGGAATGTAGGGAAAATTGGAATTGAATAATTTTGTTGCTCAATTATGTCCACTTATGCTTAAAATCCTAATTATGCAAATTCGGAAGCAAATAGATGAATTACAGAAAATGCTCACACACAGAGATACCAAATGACAATCAAATGCATACCAAGATTTGAAGTTTGGAAAATAGAGAAGTTGGTGACTAATGAACGGGCACCCTAGTCTAGTGCCATAGTTTCTTTGTGGAATCTTGATCTCCTTCCGATAGTGATCTACACTGTATCTTCTGTTTCTGGGATTCAACTACAGAGGACACTAGGACTAGCGCTTGAGTCTAGGAAAAGCTCTAGTGTCCAGCTTCTTTCCAGATCCTAAATCGTTGATGCCTGCAGACCTTCCTTGCAACTCTAATTCTTCTAGATGCGACACCTATAACCTACAAGCACAAGGAGTGGGTTGGGGTTGTGGTGTTTAGAGGCTTGCCTCAGTCAAGCCCCGGAGAGACATTCAAGTCTTCCGAACACCGTTGTCAGATAAAGAGAATGTATCCCTGCGGGATAGAGGCAAAATCCAAATGATAAATGATTGAAAACACAAATGATATCACCTTGTAGTGAAGATCTCATGGGAGGAAGATGCTCTTCATGCCATGAGGAGATGGATGCCAAATCTGCAAATACAAACACAAAAACAATGCTCTGCTATGAAACACAATAAATATTTTGAATTCTCTAATCACAAGAATGTATAAAGTTCACAATTGCCATCTAGTTTACAAATGAATCACTAATCATGCTTATATATGCAGCTACAAACATTCCCTCCAAGAATTTTGTAATTAAAACTTACCGTGTCGGCATAGGACCTAAATAACGGTCATAAACCGACACTCCAAAATTAGTCCTAACCTAAAATAGGGCAGGACTAGGGTACGAGTGCCCAAGTCCTCCCCCCTATTTCAGGCAGGACTTATGTCAAGTGCATCCCTTGAGTCCAATTTACCATGAAACTTCAAGGTTTTCTCATCAGGATATCAAATTATCATGCAAGATGTCCTAAATGCATAAACAGGACCCGGGAGCTAAACCTTAAGAGGGAAAAGCCCCCAAGGGGATATTTTCTGACATAATAGAGCATACACTATCTATCCCTCCCCCCAACTAAATTCTTGAAGTGACCTCAGTTCAAGCCATTGTACGGGAGAAGAGAAGGATTATAGTATATGGAAGTAAGATTAATAATGAGAATTTTGTATTATTGAATGTGAGCATATATAGAAGTATTGAAATATCTACATTAAATAATGAAAAGTTAATATTTGTACCTGTTGAAATGAAGTGAACTAGACTTTGTGTGAGCAGAGCATTGGAAAATATGTCTGCAACATAAGTTGGATTGGACGGGGGCTCATTATTATGAGGAATGGTGGAAATGACATACTGGCACGTGTGAACCATTTATGGAGGCTTGCATGCGGTGAGATGATGAATGGCGGCTGCATGCACTTGAAAAGTAGAGTGAATGCAAATTGAGTGCAATTAACTTGGCACAAAAATTTGAATGAGCTAACAGATAGTTGTTGCATGTTCCTTTATCAACAAGTCCCAATGTATATTGTGGTAGTGTGGAGTTTGTTGCCTGCTACAAGTCCCTATGACTTATTGAAATGGTCTCCATGAAGATTGTGGCATCGATGTTGTGTGTGCACGTGAAGAAAGGAAAGAATTATACCTGAGTGACCTTAGGAGGTGAGCTGTGTAGCTCACCTGCTGAGTTACTTTGATAGCCAACAGGGTCTTTTTCCATGTGACTGCTTGGTGATAATATAGCAGTATATGAGTTAGGGCTAGGAATAGAGCATTGCTTTAGAAAATCATCTCTTGTTGTTGGCCTGGTATAGAGCTTTAAATTGTGGCCATTAATCAATAGTGAAACTCTGACTTCATCTATGGTCTACAGTTTCATAGCTCCATTGGAAAAGACCTGGTGTATTTCACAAGGTCCTAACCACCTTGATTGCAGTTTGCCCTTGTGGTCCTTGTATTTGGAATCATATAACAAAGCTCAGTTACCCACCTAGAATTCTTTATTCTTGATGAATTGATCATGCCATTTAGCTCTTTTCTTTTGAACTATCTCTGTGTGGTGCATAGCTGCCATTCTGATCTCATCTAATCCATTGATAATATGGAGTCTTTCTTTTTGTGTTGCTATCAAATCCATGTCAAGTGCTAGGGTAGTTCTGAGCGTCTTATATTCAAATTCTATTGGCAAAACTGTTGTTTTTCTATACACTAATTCATAAGGTGTGAAACCTGTTGTTGTTTTCCATGTGGTTCTGTATGCCCATACTGCCTTTGGTAATCTGGTTGCCCAGTCCTTTCTATGAATTGCACTATTTTGGTTAGAATATTCTTAATTTCTCTATTTGTATCCTCCACCTGCCCATTGGCTTGGGGGTGATAAGGTGTTGATTTTCTATGCCTGATTTCATATTCTTTAACCAATGTGGAAATGAGTTCAGAAGTGCACTGGGGACCTTGATCAGTGACAATTTCTCTTGGTGCTCCATACCTAGTGAAGATCTCTTCATACAAGAATTTGGCTACATTCCCATCTCTTGCAAATTGGAAGGCCTTGACTTCAACCCATTTTGTCAAATAATCAGTGCAAACTAAAATGTACTCCTTGTTATTAGAAGTTGGTGAAATTGGCCCAATGAAATCTAGCCCCCATTTGTCAAATGGTGCTAGTGCCATCTATGGCTGCAAAGGCATTTCATCTGACCTTGTTGGTCTTCCCATTCTCTGGCATCTATCGCAACTCCTTGTATACTTGATTGCATCCTTATGAAGAGTTGGCCAATAATAGCTTGTTGTTAAGATCTTGAATGATGTCCTTTTGGCTGCAAAGTGACCCCCGCAGGGCTCATCATGATAGGCTTTTAGGATGTCAAAGACCTCATCTCCTCTTATACATCTCCTCATAATATGATCTAGACCAGTGTAGAATAGATAACCAGCAATCCAAGAATATGGAAAGCTTTTATGCACCAACTGTCTCCTTTCTCTAGGAGAGAAATGTGATGGTATCTGTCCTACTACTAAATAATTGGCAATATCAGCAAACCATGGTGTGTGTATATTGAGAGAAAACAAATGCTCATTTGGAAAAGAGTCATCTACAACACCTTCTTCTATTTGTGTAGGCAATCTAGACAAAAAATATGCCACCACATTAGCTTTCCTTGGTTTATCCACTATTGTTATATCAAACTCTTGTAGTAAGAGCAACCATCTAAGTAGTCTACCTCCAACCACAGGTTTGTTCATTAAGTGCCTGATTGCAGTGTGATCTGTATGGATAAAGACCCGGTAACCAGTGATATAATGCCTAAACTTGTTAATAGCATAGACAACAGCCAACATCTCTTTCTCTGTGATAGTGTAGTTGAGTTCTGCTCCTTGTAAATTTTTGCTGACATAATAGATAGCATACTCCTTATTACCTTCTTTTTGTCCCAATACAGCTCCTATAACAAAATCAGAAGCATCAATGTGTATGTGGAAAGGCAATGTCCAATTTGGTTCTCTCAAGACAGGTGCTTTTATCAAAATTGTCTTAAGTGTGTCAAAAGAGTGCTGACATTCTGTGGTCTAGTCAAATTCCATATCTTTTGTAAGCAGAGTAAACAAAGGTGCTGCTAGTTTGTTGAAGTCTTGAATGAACCTCCTATAATAGCCTGTATGGCCTAGAAAGCTTCTGACATCTTTTGGTTTTTGTGGTACAAGAAGTGTATAAATTATCTCAATTTTATTGGGATCCACCTGAATTCCATCACTTGATATAAAGTGTCCTAGAACAACCCCTTGAGTCATCATCATAAAGCATTTTTCATGACTCAATGATAGATTATGTTCTTGACATCTTTTCAGGACCTTCTCTAGATTGCCGAGGGCTATTTCAAATGTTTCTCCATAGGTGGTGAAATCATCCATGTAGATCTCCATAGAATCATGAGCATAGTCTAAAAAGATGCTTAGCGCTGCCCTCTAGAAAGTGGTTGGGGCATTGCATAACCCAAAGGGAAGAACATAATAAGCATATGTACCCTAGGGGCATGTAAATGTGGTCTTATCCTAGTCCTCTGGAGCTATATTTATCTGATTATAGCCACTAAATCCATCTAAGAGGGAGTACTTTTTTCCTACTAGAGAATCAAGTACTTAGTCAATGAAAGGTAGTGGGAAATGATCTTTTCTAGTGGCTATGTTAAGTTCCTTGTAGTCTACACATACCTATTGATCATGATGTTAGTCATAAACAAACATAGAAAAAGAAATGCAAATCAAACCTTTATCATCTTGAAAGATACGATGAATTTAGAGAATTCATGATCCCAAGTCTCCGTGGATTAGTTCATAATTGTCTAAAGTTACTCAGTTGTTTGATGTGTGTTGTTGTTTTCCATTTAGGGGCCTTACATTTATGATTCAGAGAAATTTATGTCTAGATCAACTTGATTTCACCTGTTCTCTGTGAATTTCTTAACAAACAGGGTTAAATCCTATTGTATTTAACCAAATGATGTATGTATTCATATAAGTTTGATCAATTCTTATGTATATTTCTCTTGTTAACTTGATTTCACTTCTGCATTATAAATTCATTCAAATGATGTGCCTATAAGCATATATTTCCATGATTTCTAACTTTATTTATGTTTCCTTACATGATATATGTCATTTTAACATGCTATTTTCTCAAATATGCTAAGGATATTCAATTATTTACTGGATATCTGCATATTTCTTTGTAATTTTCTTATTTTTTCTGTGTATTTGCAATTATGATGATAATTGAATGAAATTAAACAAATTTGACTAATTGCTTTCTAACTTTTACTGAAATAAGTGAATCTTTAGCCATTGATCCATATATACTCTTGATACTATCATGAAAAGGAAGAAATCAAACCATATGTTCACCAGGATGTTGCACAACAAGATATGATTGATGCTAAATTCAAAGGGAAAGGAATGAAGACAACATGCACAACATGAAATGCACTCCAAGGGATGTAGCAAATCAAAGTAACATTTCAAGAATTCATTCACTGACTACTCAAAGTTTATGATTAGTTGTAATAAAAAAGGTTGCTTCTTCATTAAGTATGCAAAAGAGTATGTATTTACAATTGACCTTGAGAGAGGACCATGAAATTCAACAACTCCTTCTCAATTAAGCTTTTGAATGTTTTACAAAGTACACTCCATCTCCTTTTATAGCACAAGGATAGGAGGCAATTACAAAGATCCTATGATCATGATTTGTCTATTACAATCAACAGTTTATATTCTCTTTGACCAAGTCAACAGGTACAACATGTGGTATAGATTGCCAGTTGGCAATTCTTTGGTGGATACAACTGTGATTCTTGAATATTCCATGCTTCTTCATTTTATCCTATTGGAGAATACACCTATGCTGATGGATCTTCTTCATGTGTTTGTATCCCTGCATCTGTTCTCTTATAATTGTCATATGCTCGCACAAAGATGTCTCCCTAAAACTTACTTATTGTGGTAGCCCTTAATTTAGCATACTTCAATGCATGTATCTTCTCATCTAGAGGCTCTATCATTGATGTCCTTTTATCTGCTTCCTTATTGAATTGCTTCACCTTCACATTCAGTTCAGCCATTTCATCCATGACCTCCACAATGAAGATTCTTTAGGGTCTTCAGCTACTTCTTTGAATTTATCTGAGTTAAGCATTTGTATAGCTTCATATAATTCTACTACCTCTTCCTCCGTTATGGCATCATCTAGCAACTCTCCCATTATTCTTAATTCCTCAACTAATAACTCATGAACTTTATTCTGGATATCTTTTATTTTATCCATGTTAGCTTTTAGTACACTGAGTTCATACCCCATTTCAGTCATCCATGTACCCATGAGTGGCAGGGTTACGTTAGTAACAATTTTACCTTTTAGCAACTCACTATCTGTTATGCCTCTGGCCTTCTTGAGTCTGGTCATTGGATAGTTGCACTTTTGAATTCGTTGGGTGAATTCACCCTTCAAAAAATTAATGATTTCTTTCAATTTGGACAACGTGTCCCAGTTAGACTTAGAAATCTTTATTACCTCCTCCCTAGATGCCATAAAATTCATGAACCACTTAGCCATAGTCTGGGCTTAATGCTTCTGCACATCCATATGGGCTATGTCCTCTTCACTTATTAGAGTAAGTGTAGCCAGCTTCTCTGTAGTTGGCAAGGTGGATGCGAAGCTGTCAGGCTTTATCAATCCTTGTATAAATTGATGTAGTTGAGCATTTTGTTCTTTAACTCTTTCTTCCTCACCTTGAGCTTCCTGACCTTGGCTACCACAGCTTTAGCACTCTGAAGATTCTCTTGAGCTTCTTGCTCAGTGGTCATATGGCCTAAGTTAATCTGTGTTACTTGATACTCATTTGGCCTAATCTCACCTTTGGCCTTATCTACTATGGGTACAATAACTTGGTCTGTCCTTTTCCTAGTTTTTGGATCTTTCTTGATGATGGAGACTGTCCTAGTTCTTCACTTTGACTTAGTAGAATCAATTACAAACAAAGATTTGAAATCAAATGGTACCTGTTGTACCTCCCCTTGGCTTATTTCTGTAGAAATCATCTCCAGAACATCAGGTTGTGATCTTTTTCCTTGATCCGGTTGCTCCATTTGAGTACCTGTATCCTGTTCTTTCTCCTGATCACCTAGATCTTGTACATTTTCCTGTGATTTATTCCTGACATCTAGATCTTCCTCTTCATGTACTTCCTCTTGTTTTTGTTCTAGAGGGGGCTGCTTATCCGGTGCCAGATCTTCATGTTCTTTTGGAATTTCATTAGACTTAGGCCCTTGGCCTTTATTCTCCTCTTCACCTTGATGGTCATCTTCTTTTTGCTCATCATCTTTTCTTTCTGTAGCTTTAGGTGATGTAACTATCTTGTCTTACTCAGACTTATCCATCAGGATGTCTTGCTGTGCCATTTGCTCTTGCACCTTATCACCTGTATTGTCTATTTCCATGAGGACACTTTTATCTTGAGACTAATCAGTCTGATTGACTCCTTTCTTATCCCCCTCTTTTGGTACATAAGCCAAGTCTATCACAGGTGGGCTAGTAAAATTTTCAATTAAAGTATCCAAAGATCCCATGTGCACCTCTGCTTTAGGGGTTTCCTCCCTCTCTTCTCTTTCACCATGTGTTTCTCCTATTGCATTACCTTTCTCATGTTGCAGTAGGGTCTCGATGGGATGATTAGTGATATCCTTAACCAATTCGTCCTCTTCTGTTAGGTTAACTATTTGGCTCAATGGAAGAGGCTCAATGGAAGAGCCCCAGTTGTATGTTCCTTTTGGGATTTATCCCTTACTTCTTCCGCCATTTTTGTCTTTACCTTTATAATGGTTTCTAAAGGAACATTATGCTGCAACTCCTTAACTACTTGTTCAACTGGATCAGCTGATCCTGATGCTACCATCTATGCTGGTGACATATCACCTCTCATGTGCAAACTTTGGTACCTGGAATGGCTCGGAACCTTCACTCCTTGTAGTATATCATCTCTTTTTATCTTCAATGTTTCGAGTTGTTCTTCGCCTCCTTCATCTTTAGTATCCTCCTCATCCACAACATTCCTTTCAGGACTTTGATCTGCACTTTTGGATGTTTCCCCTTGTGTGATAGCAACCTTGGGTGTATCTAGAGCAATAGCCTTAATGGGGATGTCCTTAGGAGGTGAGGGTGGTACAAATGCCAATGAAATTCCCTCAGTAGGGAGCTGTTCTGCAGCTCCAGATGAACTTGGCTCTGCTATTTTTGCTACATGGATTTCTCTCTTCCTTACCAAGAAATCATCGAATCTAGGCTCCTCTCTTTCCTTCATCTTCTTATTCTTAAAGTAATTGCAACGCCTTTCTTTTTCAACTCGCTGATCTTCTTATCAACCCATCTTTGTCTTAGCCATGACCTTGGCTATAAGGACATCAATAGATGTTTCTTCCTTTTGCTTCAAATCTGGAGATGATATTGTATCATTGTATACTTTTTGTTCTTCATATTCAGGATCTGTAAGATCATCATCATCCTTCTTTATTTGGGGAGGCACCTCAGGCTTTCCTATGGTCCTCATCTGGTCTAGAGTTAATCTTCTGTATTCTCTTTTTTGTGCTTCATGTCATCATCATAGTCTACCTAGTAATCTTCAAGGTGGACACTATGTTTGTACTTCTTATTAAACCTTTTCTCTACCCTGTGATATGGGTCATAATCCCTAGCTAGACGGAACAACTTTAAATTCAAGTTTTTTAAATCTGACTCAGCCTTCTTTACCTGTTCCATAGATCCAACAAGGAACCAATTGATATCAAGAGGGAATTTTCTATAAGGGTGACCCTCCTTATTTTTTGATAACTCAAGTATAGGCATTTGTTGCCTCATCATTTCCATCAATACTACCCTATCAGAGGGGTATCTAGGTAGCATATATGGTTCCCACTGAAACATTCCATCTGAATATATGAATATGTCTTGGCTTGAATAAACCAAGAACCATATCCATTGATTGCTTCTGTTGCTCCTACTGAAAATCTCTTAGCCCAATTACCATCTATCAATTGGACTATATGCATTATGAAAGCATCATTTACCAGTTTGTAATTTTGTAGGGATAATCTTCTTTCCAATTGAGGATAATACTCCCAAGGAGTCTTCTCGCTAAGCAATTTTCCTAGCTTCCCCACCATCTATAATGCATCAAATGTGCCTTTTACTGCACAAGAATATACAAGATATGAAGTCATTCTTAAAATGGTGATCTTATTCTCTTTCCATTTAATCATCTGATCATGAATAGCGTCACTAATGATCTTGGCCCACTGGACCTTTGCATTCTCTAGCTTGTACTCTACCACCATCTTGATCAACCCAAACATCCAAGGCTTAAATGTTCCGCTATTGACCAAGCCATTCATCCGGCTGAGCATACTCATTATGTATTGAACTTCCTCATTGAAGTCAAATTTGTACAAATGTACTGCCATTTTAGTGGCTGCTCTAGCTGTATTGTTTGGGCTTCTCCATCCTTGATAGATAACCCTTCTACAATTCTTATCATTGGCCTCAAATTCTTTGGCCAAAGCATTCAAATCGGGCACATACATACCCCGTGTTACTCGTAAATGAAACACCTCCACAATACCATCTACTGAAAGGTCAGCATATAGCCATCTCTATTTCTTGACCCTTCTAGTGGTGATGTTATAATTCTGTGCACATGCTACTACGAGTTCAAAAGCCTCTGTAGAATAAGGAAAACTAGTTGCATGAAACAAGCCAGATGCTACTATATTCTATAAAATGATGTTATCTTCTCTAGCTTCGATTCTTGTTCTAAATTCCTCCAAGTTTGTATTGCTTGTATGAGTATCCTCTTGATGACCCAACTTATAGTATACACTGCGCATTTTAGGGAACATGGGGACCTTGAATTCAGTATCGCACTTCTCAATCCTTGGTTGAGGCATTTCATCCTGCGATTCAAATTGACTAGTCTTAAACAAAAGTATATTACAGCCATTGTTAGCATAATAACGGTCTTATCTGAATGCAAAGATTAGATTTAAGCATTATGTATTTGTGATTGATATGTTCTCCCTTCTTACCATTTCCTGATTACACTAGGGCATGATTCGTAAAATGATCAAAGAGTAATATTTAAACATACTTAGTGTATTCTCTTAATCTGTAATTGTTGTTCTAACAGTTGAATTACCATTTGAGAGAATCCTCTTGCATCCCCTATTCTTTGTTCTAGCTCTGGTTCATCGCAAGCTTCAAGCAATGGTATTAGGGTTTTTTAAGGCAATTTTATCGACTATGATTGTGAAAATAATGTTTTAACTTAGGCAATGAGTGATTTTAGGGCATATTAATGGAGAGACTATGATTTGGCGTCTCCCTTTGATCGGATGGAATAGGAATTTTACAAGTGTCTGTTGGCATGATTTGAATTTAAACTTCAACTACTACTTTATCGCATTCAACACAAAAAAGCACAGGCATGAGATATATCTGGTTAGGGAATATTCTAGGGGATATCTGCATGTGGATATCCCGATAACATTATGTGGGTTAGGATGTGGATGTGGACACGTGTCCTTGCATCATTGGCCACATGGGGTATAAGCATTCGAGGGATCGAGATGTTATTTTAGATCCAGATATTATATAAGATCGGGACATTTTGATGTTCAAACCGCTAAGTCTTTTAACATTGACATCCGGATAATAGCGTGCATCAGGATGTTATCTTAAGATCCGGACACTAAGTTAAGGTCCGGATACTAAATAATGTGAGGATGACAACGCATACTGACATTTAGTATATGATGGGTGACTGAGTAGCTCACTTGAATTTGACGTCCAGATATCATCAGGAGTCAGGATATAATTACATAATATCGGGACACTATATAAGATTTGGTGCGTTGACGTTTAAACTGTTAAGTATTTTAAATTTGACATTTGGACATTTTTGAAGATCAATATGCTATGTAAGATCCAGATACTAAATAAGATCCAGATGAAGTCACTAACTTCTGATGGCATAGACAAATGCATCATTCTTCTTTAGGTCAGGTGGATGTGACATCATCAGGGCCAGGATTTTACCATGATCAGGATATTAAGCAATATAGTTTCGCTTTGACGTATAAACAACTGATGAATCAAATTTGATGTCTGGATATTAGTGAAGGTCTGGATACTAAGTTAAGATCTGGATGACATGTAATATGAATATCCTAACGACCTGTTGACTGTACTTTGACCATGGATAACTTCTTTGTTATAACAAATTTTGAGGTACTTCAAAAGGCAGACCCACTTGAAATTTTATGCTCTTTCACATGACAAGGCTCTTGACAACAAATTTCAATTTTTGATTTTGGTCATGATCTTGAGGTTCAAATATGCAGAGGATAACTTTCTAACATGTATCTGGGGACTAATTTTACCATACCGTCCAAAAGGTTGGGTCCTTGTTTTGCTGAGGCAAAATGGGGCGTGTTGTGTAACCACACAAAATACCCTCCACTTGGCTCCTTTCTTAGGGACAATAAGTAAAGGTGACACCCATTCACTATTAGAAATAGGGTAAATGAAGCCAGCATCAAGGAGTTTTTGTAGCTCAATTTTAACTGTCTCGTAAGGCAGGGTTCATTCTCCTTTGTGGCTATCTAATTGGCTTGAAACCATCATTTATGTAGATCATATGCATGCACAAGTTTGGATCAATTCCTTTCATGTCATTGTAATCCCATGCAAAAGTTGATGCATGTGCATGCAGAATAGTGTTCAAGGAAGTCTATTGTTCCTTAGTTAGGGCATTGTTAATATTCAACATTTTGCTTGGCATGATTTCCAATGTTTTAGAAGCCGGTTGCACAGATGAAAGGTTACATCCACTAATTTTGGGAACACATTCCAGAGATAGTAAAGAGTGGAAAAGTTGGGATAATTCTTCTAAGGAATGTGCATGTATGATATTCTGCAATGGATCTTGCAGACATGACAAACAGTCTTGTTGTTGCGGGTCCCTACCACAATGGTTTTGTATAATGTGGTCAATTAAGTCATCCTCATCTTGGGTTGCTAACAAGGGGCTACGTTCAATGGTCATGAGAGTTTACAGGGAATAGTGGTCTTCTTCTTCTTCTAAGGTAGGCCATATGATTTGCTCTAGATTGTCATGAGGCTGAGCTGGTGGATAGAGGACCAATTTCTTGGTTATAGTTCCATTTGAGATTATCATGTTTCCAGACCTACAACCTATGAATGCATCTGCTATTGCTAACCATGGTCTGCCTAAGATAAGTGGATAACTTGCAAGGTTGACTTTTGGTTGTAAGACTATGAAATCTACAGGATACTCCTAGGAGTCTAATGCTATGACTATGTCTTCAATAATCCCCTTAGGTTTTACTATTGACCTATTTGCCAACTGTAAAATAGTTGGTGTAGGCTTGAGGTTAGGTAGCTGAAGTAGTTGTATTATTTCTTTAGTCATGACATTGATGGTTTCCCCTAAGTCAATCAAGGTATTTTTTTATGAGAGTTCCATTAATCTTAACATCCACTGTTGGACTGCCAAGGTCTGTGTATTTAGGGACAGTTATGTTCCCTAGCATGATATCAGCAAGGTTCCCTAGGACATGGACTATCTAAGGGCCCTTCCTCTTTCTTCCTGGCTTTTTAAGACAAAGGTCTCTCACTATCTTGGTGTAGATTGGAATGTCCTTGATAGCTTGGATAAGGGGTATCTTGATACTAAAATTCTTAAGTTGATCCAATAGGTCTATCTCTGCTTGGGTTTGATGTTTTGGAATGGCTAGACGTTCAGGGAAAGGAGGCTCTAGATTTGAGATATTCTGATTTACCTGATTTGATTCAGGCTTCAGATGTGAATTGTCTAAATCTTCATCCATGGGTTGTTCATCCACCACCTCAGTGATTTGGGGAGATGAAGGCCTAGCTAATGTTTTCCCTAACTTGAGGTGGACATCACTCACCTCCACCCCATAAGTGGGGTATTGAATAGCCTCATTAGTGTATGCATGTTGAACAGGCTTGTTATTGGGGTTAGGTGCAGGTTGGGCAGGTAGTTGTGGTGCTCTTGGTGGCTGAGTTGTAGGACTAGATGGATTTGGCATAATAGCTTGCTGTTGTGGCTGAGAAGGCAACCAAGGTTGTGAGTAATTCATATTTTGGTTTTGCCATTTTGTCCCTTTTGCCATTGTGGCTACCATTGGTTTTACTGTACTAGCCATTGAGGGTTGTAGTTAGGTCCTTGGAAATTTTGTTGGGGCCATACATTTGGTTGATGTTGATTCCAATTTTGCTAAGGGTTTTGCCATTATTGAGGGTTTTGCCATTGGTTTTGGGTATTTGGCCAAGGGTGACGGTTCCAACCAGGGAAACTATGATTACCTACTGGAAATGATTCATTGAAAGTTAGAGGATCTTGTGGCATACCTTTTCTTTGTTGCATTGGTTTCCTTTGTGCAACATAGAAGAGCTAGCCATCTTCACTTTCAAATGGTTGAAAGTGTGGTTTCTCTAACTTATCTTCTGTAATACTAGCCACCCTTCTACACTTGCAATTGGCTTTTCTTTGTCTACAATTGGGATAGTATTTAGTGAGTATTGCATTAGCCTCTTCCTGCTTCTTCTTCAAGTGTTGAGTATCCAGTTTAGTAGCTAGGTAATTTATAATATCCTCTTTCATGTTGGTCAGCAGGTTGCTCAATTCCACCCTTGAAACTGAATTAGCTGTCTTGCCAATGGTAGATGTTCTTTCTCCCCTTGTCCTCTTGGTAAAAGTCCTCGAGTAGTTTCTACAAACTCTACAAACATCCTTAAAAGGTAATTGAGACATGTCTCCTACCCCAATAAGATTAAGGGCATCCATGCAGTCATCATTAACTCCTCTCAAAAATACAATCTTCAAAGATTCATCTGAGGGTTTATTCTGTGGGTTTTTCTTTAGGTAGAACTGAAACCTTTCTACATAATCCTCTAATGGTTCATCCTATTTTTGAGTCATCCTGAAGATGTCATCTCTTATCCTATCAATTCCTCTGCAATAATCTTGGTATTTCTCCAAGAATTTTGTTTTCATTGTGTCCCAATCTGGAATAGTATCCTTGCATAGTCCCATAAACCATCTCAAAGCAGCATCCTTCAAAGTAGCAGGAAATAGCTTGAGCCTATGAGCATCAGTTGTGTAGTCATAGCTTCTACACGGGACATCAAACTCGAACAAGAATGTATCTGGATCTTCAGTCACTAAACCATAGAAGACTGGTAATGTTGAAGGAGGTATATTCTTCAGAGCAGCAGCCCTCTCTTGGTTGGTAATTGGAAACTCAAAAGTCACATGTTCGAGTGGATCATCCACTACATCAGCCATGGTTAGGAAGGTTATTTCTGTATTATCAGTAGATGTTGATGAGAGGGAAGATTCTTCTTCAGTAATACCCTTACTCTGATCACTGCAGTCACCAATATCTATTGTAGCATGTTGGGTTGATGGAAGAAACCTTCCCAAACCGTCTCTCTGCCTCTGCATACAATAGGTGTGACTTTGTGTAGCAACGGCTCCTACATAATGTTAGTGAAACTTTTCTGGTATTTGGTGAGGTGAAACCTAAGTGTCCTATCTTCTGAAAGAAATAAGTTTAAACTAGGAAAGCTTGGAGATAAAAGGAACTGGTCTTTGAGAATAGTGCCATCCCCAGCAACGGTGCCAAAAATGTAGTGTCTTTACTATGTCTAGTAAACTTGGTGGTAATCACACAATTCAAAGGAATAACCTACAAATAGTCCACTATAACCCTTGAAAAGACCTTCATTGAATCATCGACCAGGGCTCGTAAGCTTGTGATGGCACTGGCATTGTATGCGCTTTCAAAGATCAAACTATCTAACTCATCTAGTACAGCATCATAAATCAAACTTCTCAATGTCAAAAAAAGCAATGCTACTATTGTTGCTGCGGGTACTTGCAATGTAAGACTGTAACAAATAACTATTAAGAAATGAACTCTAAGAATTAGCTTGGTATTGATAACTTATCCTACCCTTCGGAGTATCACAAGTCAAATGAACTAAAACAACTTAAGAATCTAATTGATCTTGCATTCATGAAATAACTGCTACAACAATAATAACATGCAAGAAATAAAGTGAGGGACAGTTGCCCTAAGTGGCCCTTGCTCAGGTGACTACCTCACCGCTTCTAACTCAAATCTAGTTCTCTAGATTGACACAATCATATTGATTCTAACTCATTCATTACACGGTCTTCTTAAATCAAATAAAATCTTGCTGAATTGTATTATTGATAAACTCATAATCAAAATAACAACATTGTCTGTTTATAACTGGAAAAGATTCAAATAGTTATATCTGTGACAACACAATCTATTTCAAACTTGAAACTTAACTAACAACTTAACTACCTCGACCACTGAGCCATACATATAGGCATGGTGGAGTTTATTGAAATAGGTCTCTTAAATGAAATCATAAAACACCACTATGTACAAACCAGAGTGTGATAAATGCTAACAACAATAACTGAAAAAGAAGGAAAGAAGAGTCCTAATAAAATTATAACTCCTTGCTAAAACAAGGTAATGTGGACTGGTTGAATTAGTCATGTTGGTCTTCTAGTTGCGATAGAATCCTTCAAACTTTCAATCATCTTTATTGATTACCATCACGATGCATGATTATCTCCATCAAGTGTCTTCATGCCGTGGTTGCTGCACTTAGTTGAGTTTGGAACCTCCCCTACTCTGTTGCCTAGAAATGTTGTGGCTGCGGGTTGTACCTTACAGTTGTTGTGGGCTACAGTCCTTCTTCTTCAGTTGCAGGAGTTAGTCCACAAAACATGTACAAAATACTAACAACCATAATCAACACAAACATTCTCTACAATCCATACATTCCCACACATAACATACAATATTCATCATATTATAATCATATTCCCATATACTTAATAACCAGGTTCAGGTCTGCATAATGATCATAAGGGATATCATAATATAGATATATGTATAAGATAATGTCTGAGAATGTCTTTCAACTTGCATAAAAGCATAAGAAAATAGGCTAATAACTAGGCTCATCAGCCATAACTTTTGATCTGGGTGTCTGATTGACGAACTGTTTGATGCGTCAAAAATCTCGTGAAGAGATCTATCAAGCTATATCATGCTTAACTGATTATGACAACTTTAGGGGTAGATCCAGGCCTCTAAGTGCCTCAAAATTGATTTCAAAACTTTTCCAAGTGTTTCAAAAACATAAACTTTAATATCTTGTAATCCAAGCTTGATCTTGGGTCAAAACTCACCCAGAATATTTATTTGGTAATTCTATAGATTTTGGGAAAATTTTGGGTCCATCCATGCTCAAATGTAGACTTACTAAAAACAGTAAGCCCTACCATTTTTATTCCTTTTTGGAAACTTTGAATGCTCCAAACCATTCTTCAAGATAATGGGTATTCATAAAAATCAAAATTGGAAAGAATAGAAAATAAAATTATTTTTTGGGTGATGCAAGATTTCCCTTACACCTTTGGATGCTCCTACATCAGACACCTAGGGTAATTTGAGAAGCACGACTATGTCACGTCTCCAGTGTTTGAGGAAAATCAATGCGATCAACCTTTGATTTGGATAACCATGATGAATCTTCAACAAACCTTCCTTTCTATTTGACTAAGTACTCTTCATATTTCCTGTTTGATGTGGGAGCATCCCAGGTTGAAAGGCAATCTTGCATCAACCAAAAGCATTTTGTTTCATTTCTTTTCTTGCATTTCAGTCAGTTTAGTGTTAGAGGATTGCACCATATTTTACCACATGATCACTTCCCAGTTTGTGGCACAGAAGTAAGACTCTACAATAGTTCATCTACATCATATCTAGAATTTAGGATATTTGCAATCATCTAGTAGAAGTTATCATTGTTAGAAGCTTCATCAGGATTCACTATTTTGTTGCAAGTATGTGCTAATCGGTCTTGTCATTGATGTCAACATGCTTGTGTTGTCATTAGTGTTAATTGTGATCTTGTTTTGTTACTTGATTGTGATGAGTTAGTTGCTTTGTATTGAATTGTATAAGTGCTAAAGATGATAAGAATGTGTTCCTGATATTGAGTTTCCAAGTGCTTTTGAGAAAATCTGGTTCATACTGAAGACAAAGTTGTGAAGATGTATTCTGGCTTACATGATACTGTCTGAGTATTTTCTCCACATTTCTTCTGTGTTGAAGACTAGAGTATGAGATTTGGATATATTTTAGAGAAGTGTTTGAAGATGCTAAATCTAGAATTTGGTGGTCCGGATCGCTGTACATTAGAAGTTATATTCACCAGTTTGAAGACTGTGCCTAACAGCATTTGCAATGTGACAGGGAGAAAGTATTTTTCTCTACATTTCTCTGCAGTTTGGTTTTTGGTCTTGCGGTTTTGGACATATGTTTATAAGGTCCTTAGCTATCTTCATTCCAAAGGATTTGTGATTTGGTGCTCCAGAAAGAAAGTTATTGATTAGCAGAGTTTGACAGTGTTTGTTGTGAGCAGTCTGTGATCTGTCTTCAAGTGATATTTGTTCTCTTCAAGTGAGATCTATTGCAGTTGGATTTGTCAGCTCCCAGGTGACTTTATGTTGTTTGTGGATGTATCTAGATTGTGTTGAAGGTGTGTGATTGGTCCACAAGCTATGATTGAGTTCTTGGAAGTGTGTGCCTAAGTATTCTTGGTGTTTGGCTGATTTGGGTGCTAACACTCTTTACACATGCATTTTGTGGATTGTAGAAGTGTGTTGAAGTGTGTGAAGATGTATTTGGATCTGAGCTAAGCTATGAAGTGTTCTTCCTTCATTCTTTTTCTTTGCAAGTTTGTTTAGGTCTAAACCTAATCTGAATTATGTATGTTTGCTGACCTTGGAAACTATTCTAGTGGTTGTAGATTGTAATGCCAACCTTGATGTATATTCCAAGGTTGATGATTGGTATAAATAAATGTAATGAATCTATGTGTTGAGTATGGGATGCAAAGATGAGAGTGTTTGTGTTGTAACGACAGTGAAGGTGCTATGTATTGTGCTTCAATGGAATTGAACTCAGGCATGTTGTCGATGCTATTGATACAATATCTGATTAAAGATGAGGATCTTCAGAAGGTATTCATTACAAATCTACAACCAAACATATGTGATAAGATATTGTTGATGAAGTATAGTTCTTTCCAACACTTATGCACAACTCTCCACGATTACCAACTTTTGGCTAGTCAGAATGAGAATCATACCTCATCAGCTCCTGTTGGTCAATCCATAGTTGGCTCATCTCAAAATGCATTCAAGAAGAATAACAATAATTTTATCAAGATCAATGGGCAAAATTCAAATAATTTTCACTCACAAATGTTTGCTATTACAAAGCCTCCTTGGGCACCATTTCAATTTAGACAAGAATAGAGAAAATTTACTCCATTATTAGATTCTCTCCATTCGGTAATGACTCAAGCAGTGAACAACAATCTTTTGAAGCTTCTTTTGACAATATCAAGCCACAAGGGCCTTCATTCAATGCTAATCCTTATTGTCACTATCACCGCTCACCAGGACACGATACCAAAAGATGTATGTGTCTTAAACATGAAATTCAAGCCTCATTGATTCTAATGTGATACAAGTTATTGGTGTGAATGACAATGGAAATAAGTCGGTAGTGTCTCTGAATCAAAATCTACAAATCTTCATTGATCCTTTTCCTAAACATAGCGACAATAACATGGTGGAACATAATACTATGGAGATTGAAGATGACTATCTTGACTGTGATGGCATAGTGGGTATGTTAGAAGTGGATAAGATGACAAATGAAGATTTACCTCACCCATGCGGAAAAAGGTATCTATGTTGAGGTTCCTCCTCCGTTATCCCTTTATGAATCAGGAGATAACCAACATGGACACGATACAGAATTAGAATAGCCTATATGTTAATCACTTGAAGCAAGAGAAAGTGGTGCCGATGAGAAGCATTCCATTTCATTGTGAAAGGCTCATTAATCATGCAAAGCATAATAAGAAAGGAAAAGGAAAGAAAAGAACAAGGTGAGACTCATCGGTTGGAAAAATCAATGATTCCCCTCCCCGCAAGCAACAAAAGGTTTCAAACATACAAGGTCTTGAGAAGTAATCATCGCAAGGCCATTTTGGAAATAAACATCAATCATGTATGCATTCTTCACACATCTTACCACACTTGATGGAGCACCTCTCTAAGATGCTTGCAAGTTTGGCTTCCTCTTAGATAAATATATTTATATGTGTTGTGTTGTGTTCCCCCGTGTTGTGTTAAATGTTGTTTAGGACTCTTTGGATGACCCTTGATACTCTTGTAAGGTCAAGGATACAAGGAGATCGCCTCTGTTGTGACCATTATTCTATTTCTTTCTCTATTCTTCTATTTTTCCTCTCCTCTATTTTATTGTTGTGTGTTGTGCCTTGGGGGCATAACATTGTGGAGGATGTCTTGGGGGTATCTTCCCATGTTGTAAACCCAAGTCACTCTTGTCTCCTCTCTAATTTTATTGTTTACATTCTTCAATGGCTCTACTAGTTGGTGGATGATGAAAACAAACAAATACTGATAAGTACCATGCATCCCTTGAACAAGAAAGTGAAAATGGACCTAGTCCATATATGAAGATGGGGTTGATATATATTACTGACGCTTGACTAATAGATTCACTCTGTGTTGTGATTTGTATTATGAAATTTGTTATAACAAACCTTTTTCAATACTCTAAATCTGCTTCTAGGCACTTTGGATTGTTTTGTGTATCATCTTGTAGTTACACTTGGTTCTGAGATACCTACAGTATAACCTCACGGCTATACTCAGTTTCGAACCTGCAAGTGTAGCCTTGGTCTTTCATGTGATATGTTTTTGTGTAACTTTCATGAATTGATTTGGTTGTTATCTTAGAGTAAGATTTTCTAACCAAAGTTTATATCTTGTTGATTATGTTAGCAAATGACATTGATGTGTTTGTGGGAACATTCAGCGGTCATGGCACATGTCACTTCAGGGCAAGGGCTTTGCAAAAGCTCTTGTTCCCTTGTGTGTTTTCACTTTACTTTAATGCGCTTGATACCAGCAAGCGAGATCAACCACTTTAAAGTGGGGGTACATATCATGGTAACTGTTTGATTACTTTTAACATTGAAAAAGCATGTTTGCATACATCAATCTATTATGTATACCTCATTTTCACTATAAGGCATCTCCGTGATGCATGTGGGGTTGCATTTTGAAAGCCCTTCTACGGAAGGTGAGATGGTGTATCTCTTGAGCTAGTGCACATCCTTTTAAACAAAGTCCTCATCCCGAGGCGAGGTTGGATCTTGAGTCATTCACCCTTAAGTGTGTCTTTGATGGTTGTGGTAGCATAGATCATCTATTAGGTGTGTCTGGAGTGTTTTAACATAGTGGAGTGGTGATGAGCTCCTCCCTATGCTCGTGTTTGTCGTGTATAATATGTATAGTGTGTCGACAACATGCTATGCGGCGCTCATGTATTTCCTATGTCTTCCATGTGTTTTATGTGTCTTCCTTGCATGTATTATGTGTTTATTTTGTGATCTAAAGATGTGTGGCGATGAGCCCCCCCACGTTGTATGTGTTTTGTGTGTTTTTGTGTGGTCTAAAGATGTGTGGCGATGAGCCCCCCACGCCACGTGTTTTATTTTACTTTAGTTGGAATTATATATATAGATATGTAATTGATTAATCATGGTTTCTCTTCATGTATTCTTTGTGTCTTGCATGATTGTACTCATGTCTTCTCCATGTATTGTGTCTTCCACTATCTTCTTTGTGTATTGTGTGCTTCCTTATTGTATTCATTATGTCTTATGTGACTGTTAAGTGTTTTCTTATGTTTGCCTAAGTTTGGGGCTAGAAATAGTCCTTCAAGCTTAGGGTGTGTCTTCATTCTTGTGTTTGACATGTTTGATGTGTTTTGATATGCTTCAACCATACTTTAATGCATGTACTGAATCATAGGATCACACACATTAAAGTGGGGGCTAAATGTTATGGAGTAAAAAGTGGACACATGCCATTTTACCTCCCAGTTTAGCTCCTAGGTCCCCGTGTTAACACTCTACAACTAAAAATATTCATCCCAATGAGAAATACCCTGAAACCCATGTCAAATGGGAACTAGGGGCCCATTTAATGCTTAAGTCCTAACCAAAAAGGCACCTCGAGACTTGGGCGCTTGCGCCCAAGTCCACCCTAATTGGTCAGGGTAAAATTTAATATATATCAGCATAGGACTTTTATATGGGTCCTTCCTTGTTGGCTCTTTCAATTAATTTGTGAATGTTTAATGGGAAAGCATATATAAGTGAGTGTTTGAATTTATTTTGTAAGAGGTTGATGAGAGAAAAGGTTATGATATTGAGCAAAAGAGCATTCAAGGCATTCATTGTATTATTGTTGCAGATTTAGAATCATCATCAACATCCTTATGAGTTGGAGAATCTTCATCCTCCTAAGGACTTCACCTCCAAGGTAACATTATCATTGTGTTTGAATCATTTCATCATCATTTGGATTATCTTTAGGTTCTGTCCTGCAAGGACAAGCTCTCTCTCTAATAACTGTGTTGGGAAAGCTTGAATGCTAATCTAAGATTTGACTGAGGTAAATCCCTAAACACCACAACCCCCAAACGCCTTATCTTCTTGTGTGCAAATTACATCTGTGAGGATTGAAGAAGTGAAGGTACAAGGAGGTTGTTCAAGGGATAGAGTTTCAAGATCTGAAAACAGAGTGTGGAAATTGCTTTGTAGTAGACTTGGGTGCTTGCCCCGGTGTCCACCAGTTAAATCAGACACTGGATACGGAATCTGGACATCATTTATGACATTTTTCCAGTTCTAAGTTTCTAGAGATCAGGACTTTCTAGACTCAGGCACTAGCACTGGAGTCTTCTAACATTTCAACTTATGTGAAACAAGTTATGATATCTCACTGATCATCTTGGTACTTTTAGATCCTGGCTTTCCATTGTTGTTTATTTGTTATAAGCTAATTATCTCAATTCTAGGGTTTAGTACATTAATTAGCCTAGGGTTTGATAAAAAGCGTGGTTGAATCACATCTTTCCATAGCAAACAAAGAGAACAAAATTTGTAGCTGAGTCCTCTTTCATCTTGTAATGACTTAGCTTGGTTTTGGCCTTGAATGTTGTAGCGAAAGGAGGGTTTTGATCTAGTGTACTTATATGCTTGCATTCAACCCCTTCTTTTCCCTACTTAATAGTAGAATACATATGAGTCATAACTAAATTGTTAAATAGAATATATATTTGTTGATTCCAAATTGTATTAATTGGACTAAGTGATAATTGGAGTTGATGTACCTTATTTTAGATGAAGTCTATTGTTCATGGATAAACAAACAATTAAACAAGATAAATTGTAATTTGAATTAGTTAAAGTTACTAATTACATTTATAAGTTGCAAGAAATATGCTTTTAGTGACAACAAAGAACATATGATAATGATGCTTAAAGTTAAATCACAAGTGGTAATGATTATAAGAATGACAATTTGAAAATTATATGCTATTATGTTAAGAAATAAATGAATACTAATATTTGCAAATATTATTTATTTATTTCATGAATTAAGGTCCAACTAACCTAACTAAGTGTTTTTAGATAAAATAATATACACTAATTGTTCGATAAGTAAACAATGATAATTCTTATTTATAAATTGTTTACTACTATCTAAACTAATATACAACTCTATTTGATATGAAACAAGTTATTAACCAGTTTAGAGCATAAGGAATTTAAATGAGGAAGTAACTTGAGTTAAGGTGAGGGTACATAGTAGTACTGGCGAGATCCAATCATCCATCGCATACTTTTAAAAAAGAAAATGTATACCTAAAATTTTGGAAATTTAATTTCAATTAAGTCATCAAGAAATTATGTATACAAGTTCACTTAAATAGAAATATAAACAATTGGATTTTTAGAGTAACACATCACTTGTATGGGTAATTAAAATATATCTTCACTTTAAAGAGAGCTACTCCATTTGGTCTATGTATAACTTATTACTTAACAAAAGAAATCGGACCCTATTTTTTTTTTTTGCATATTGTTTACAAATATTCTGCTCATATGAGAATCAACATGAGATCAATAAAAGCTCCTTAAAGCAAACACATTAGAAATCACCTAATACAAGCTCCTTACGAGAAACCACATTAGAATAGAGTAACACATCACTTGTATGGGTAATTAAAATATATCTTCACTTTAAAGAGATCTACTCCATTTGGTCTATGTATAACTTAGTACTTAACAAAAGAATTCAGACCCTTTTTTTTTTGCATATCGTTTACAAATATTCTACTCATATGAGAATCAACATGAGACCAATAAAAGCTCCTTATGAGAAAACACATTAGAAATCACCTAATACAAGCTCCTTACAAGCAACCGCATTAGAAATCATCCATGGAAGACCACGAGTCACTACTTAGAAATCCACTTTTTATTAAGAAACCACATCCACATTAGAAGCCAACTATGGAAGACCAAGAGTCACAACTTAGAATTCCACATTAGATGTCCCTTTGAGGATTTGAACGTGGGTCTCCACAATGAGAACCCAACATTTTAACCAATTAAGCTCAACCCCTTGGACATCGGACCCTATTTTGGGTGCACATGACAAGTTTTTATGTAACTTTGGTAAGTAAATCAATAAGAGTAATGGATTGTTATATGAAAATAGATATTAAAACATTATTTATGTAAATGTCACTTCTTTTACTTGTCCTTTGCTTGGAGCTTGATTAGTAATCCGTTTATAGGAAAAGGCATAGGGTCACGGATTATCTTTTCATCTCGATCTATTAAAGACCACTTATATTTAGCTACTAAATGATGCAAATATATTAGTGTTTCCATCTTTGCAAAATCATAGCCAGGGCAAATGCGAGGCCCCCCTCCAAATGCTACAAAATTATAAGGTGGAATAGACCCGTCAAAATGTGTTGGATCAAATTTACTCGGCTCTTTGAAGATCTCCTCATTCATGTGTGTACTAGTTGCCACCCAGAATAACTACACATGGAAGAATTTAAATTCATAAGGAAAATTTAAATATATAATGACCAAAAAAATCTAATATGTAATTTTGTGTGTTTATAGATAAAAGAAGAATTATGTACCTGCCAGCCTTTTGGAATCACGTACCCTGCAAATTCAACATCCTTCATGGCTTTTCTAAATCCACCAAAGACAGGGGAGATTAGGCGCATTGTCTCTTGACCTACCTTCCATGTATACTTCATCTTTTGAATGTCTTCCCATGTAAGGGGTTCGTCAAGTTGTTTTCTTGTTAAAACCTCCATGTGCTCTGTGCCATAATAATATTAAGAGTTTTATAACAATCACTAATACAATAGTAATAACAATGATACAACTATTTAAAACCCAAAAAATCTTTATTAATATATCACCATCCTTATATTAAAAAATCCTAACCATCATTACTTTAATTAAATATCAAACTTTACAAAAGTAAAATTAACTCACACTTTAAAAAAAATGAAACATATAAAGTTTAAATGACATAAAAACTAACTTGCACTTTAGAAATGCATTCTTTTGGTAATTTATATGATCAGTGTTGCTTAACCTGAAAATTAACATTGACTAAAGTGGCTCAAATAAATGGTGTAGGGGATGGGCTAGATTCACTGCAATAAGCTTGGAATGTATCCAAGCAATCCCATACATAATTTATTTGAGCCAGTTTAGGTACATCTCTTAAAATTGGTATATAATTGGAAATCATAGAACTAATAGAAAATCATCATAGTATTAAAATGGAAATAAAAAGATACCTACCTTGCAAGACCTTTTGGTATATATTTGGATTGAGTGCCAAGAGTCTCAAAATATTTATCAAGAGGTTACAGGTCGTTTCATGGCCAGCTGACATGAGAGCTATCATGTTATCAATGATCTCCTCCTCTGTCATCACCTTTCCATTTTCATCCCTTGAACTAAGCATGCTGGACATTAGATCCTGACCAGGAGAATACTTTCCTTCTTGTAGTTCCCTCCTCCTCACTTGTAACAAGGATGACAAACGTTTGCATATCCTGGAACGAGCCTTCAATCCAGATCGAAAGGCTGTTCCAGGCAAATCCAAGGGTAGAGACCAAAGGGCCTTAAAAGCCTCAGTAAAATCCTGGCTCAGTATTTCAATCTCTTCACTGTCATTCAAACCAAAAAGCAAATTACCAGCCACTTGGAAAGTGACTGTTTTGAGCAGTGGCAACACAGTAATACAGTCCTTGCCTTCCCAACAGTCAAGAAAATGCTGTTGAATGATAGAGTTCATTCTGCCCACAAATTTCTGCAAGGCTTCAGGCTTCAGGAACTGCATCATTGCACCTCTCATGCGCTTGTGATCTTGTCCACTCAGTTCTAGAATGCTATTCTTCCCAACAATCCTAGACAGAGAGATGGGCTGCTTGTTAGCTATGATGTTGTAATCATTCTGAAACAGCAAGCGGTTACCTGCTTGGCCATTGATGACTACTGTGGGACAACCCATTAAGGATGTTTTGAACACAGGGCCATATTTTGCCACCTTTTTTTCTATCCATTCCTCTGGTGTGTTAGATTTGTAGGCACTGAGGAAGTCAAAGGTATGGCCTATCAGAGGCAGGCCTAGATTCCCAGGGGGAAGATTTTTTCTTTTCCTAATGTTCATAGTCTTGGCTAGGAGCACAAATAGTATAGTGGCCAGGAAAGTAGAACATAGAATGAGAGGCACTGAAACAGTCTCCATTGCAGACTCCATTCTCTTGGTGTGAATAATTATGAGAGCTGCACTGTCTTTAATAGAGCATTTTTTAAACAAAGGAAACAAAGGAACAAGAAATTGCATTTGCAATCTCGCAATGCTGATAAACCAATGTGGTTAAGGTATAATTGTTTCATCCAAAACAATTTTCATATAACAGAATGATTTGTTGATTCTTCCCCTCGGAATGAATATCCAAGCAGCTGCCATTTTCAATAAAATAAATCAATATGGCAATGGCCTTTCAGATTTTTCTATTGTACAATCTATTTGTTCACCGGCTGTTGGATATCGACATTATAAATTAAGCAGGAGATTTATTAGAAATGTGTAAATAATCTTTTAGCTTGGTCCCATGAAATGGGTGGGTTCGAGGAGGGTTTATCCTTCGAACTTTAGTAATAAGGAATCTTCCATATTTCATCAGGAAAATTTGACAAAGATGCTTCGTTCGATAAAAAAAAATAAGTATAATACTGATTTAACAAACACCATTCTAGAAGTTGGCCCTAACACAAACCCAAAAACAAACCATAAGAAAACACATTAATTATGGAAGCAAGCTTTCATCTTATTCCAAACCAATCCTAAACATATGCTAGAGTATTATATGGATAGGGGGTTTTCAGCTTGAATGGATTTATCAAATATCATTGTAAGGATGCCAAGAGTTTCTAATTAAATACTTGATTTTATCCCATGATTAATATTAATCATATTGTTGATCTTATCTATCTATATATTCGTTGATTATTAAACATTGACATTATAAAATAAGAGGGATGACTTACTGAAAATGACTAAAAGATTTGGAACCTTGAATCCATCGACATGGGTGTTGTTGGAAGATGATTTATATCCTTTAATTTTAAGTAATAAAGATTCCTCCACATTTCATGAGACAAATTTGATAAAGATGATTTGTTTATAGAAAAAGATAAGTATTGTATAGGGAATAAATATATTTTATGTTAAGATTTTAATTCATTAAAAGAGTTAATGGTAATTAAATTTAAACTAAGAGATGAGATTGATAACTAAAATTAAAAGTATTAGGAGTGACTTAAATATTTGAAGTGTAAGTGTTGATTTTACCTTTACATTGGTTGATATGAAGTGTCTAGTGTGACAAGACTTGAATTTGATTATAGAATGATTCTAAAATAATGAAAGATAATAGTTACATACTTTTTTAGTGTTTAAACCTAAGATGATTGGAAGATGATTTACCCTCTAATTTTGAGTAATAAAGAATCCTCCACATTTCATGAGACAAATTTGATAAAGATGATTTTTTTATAGAAAAAGATAAGTATTGTATAGGGATTAAATATATTTTATAATAAAATTTCAATTCAATAAAAGAGTTAGTGATAATTAAATTAAAACTAAGAGTTGAGATTGATAACTAAAATTTAAAGTATTAGGAGTGACTTAATTATTTCAAGTGTAAGTGTCGATTTTAACTTTACATTGGTTGATATGATGTGTCCAGTGTGACAAGACTTGAAACTAAATCTAGAATGATTCTAAAATAACAAAACATAATAGTTACACACTATTTTGGTGTTTGAAACTAAGATGCACCTACAATCTAGTCCTCTTAACATAGTGGAATCCTGTAGGCATGGTTTTGTCATCTATGCTTGTTGATTTTTGTAGCTTGCTCATGTTCAATTATACTTGTATATGAGACAAGAGTGGTGTTGAATAACACCTTTGTTGTTTGTTGTGTTTAGAAGGAAACTTTTACAACTTCCTTGGTAAAGGGTAAACTTGTTTGCTAATGTACAATGATAAAAAACACACAAGCTAGAGATGCAAGTGCCTATGATGATAAGTAAATGTAATATCTATTGATGTGATACCTTATGATTCTTTGTAGTGAATATGATTATGGATGATCTTAGATGATTTACATCGTAATCATTTTTGATGATTACTAATAACCTTTGGATTGTCTTTAAAAGACAAGATCCCATGTGCTCAATTCAAAGTATTTGGAATGCAAGTTGATGGATATTAAATATAGTGGTACCTATAAGGATAAAACATGGTATGGCTTGGGTGATGTCATTGTTGAAGTGGTTCTAGTACATTATCTTGTAGCCTTTGAGTTTTTGTGCAATATTGATTGGTCTTTTTGGGTCTTGTGCTATAGGCATCTTGGACCTATGTTGTTGTACCCTTATTGGTAAGTAAAGTTGGAGTGAACTGGTAAGTGCTAGTCTTGGATTGTTTTGAATCCTCATGTTTTATAGCTTGTGGATCAAGGGCCTATTTTTTAAAATTGTATACCTTGAAGAGGTCATGTGACAGGCACTAGGGAACTAGTACTAAACAACTCAAAAAATATATTTTGGCCAAAAAACAACTCTATAGACCAAAAATTTAGTTTCTCTATTTTTCAACCTACAAATGCACTGTTTGTAATCTTGACATTAGGTGCAACATTAAGACACATTTCCTAACACATACCAAGGATGGTACTATTTTCAAGAGGGTAGGATGTCATGGGCCTGAGCCTCAAAAAACTTATTCAACTTATTAAACTATTATGATACAAATTTGATTATGGATAATGTGTTTTCGCTGACTATTTTCCAACAATTTGTGTATATGCTTGGTACCTTTATAGTTTTGATTATTCAAATTTTAGTTAGTATTTTTATTTTCATTAATTCATTATATGATGTATTGAAGATTCTAATGTTAAATTGGTTTGTTGTTCACAAGAAAATAGCAATTTCTAGTACATGAAATAGTATTCATCATTTGATGACACATGACAATACCAAATAGTCTCTTGGCACTTAGCAATCTATTATGTTAGATTTTATCTTAATATGGATGTTGTCACCCTTTTTGTCAAAGTTAAACCATTGTAAGTGAATTTCTCCGGGTTATAAATTATGCTTGTTTGTGACTATGCTTTTTTTGTTAACAATAAATACAAATATATATTATATGTTTGCGTATATATAGTTGTTATGTATGCTTTTATATTTCCATATGGTATCCTTTTCATTTATAGTTCAATGTGAGTGTAAGTATATGTATGTGTGTCTTTTGTATATGTTATACACACACATGTATGTAATGCATAAATATTTTATATGAATTATTATATAAAAATATACATGTAGATACATGTATGTATGTATGTATGTATGTATGTATGTAAACTACAATAAAACCTAAATTTGGTGGGCTCTAAAAATAAAACCTAAATCTAATAATTCATCCAATGATTTTAGTTGGCAATCTCACCTATCAAATGTTGGAGGATTTTGTTTGTGATACAAATAAGTTGATAGACATGAATTTATTGCTATTAATTGGGTGTGGTATTGAACTAATAGTTGGATTTGATTTTGCCTAGCAATATCAAAGTTATTAACTAGTCCTTCATGCATACATTGACTATCTCACTCAATACAAGAGACTTCTCAAATCAAAGGAGGTCATTTTTTGTTGTATGGTATTCATTTTGTTTATATCTCTGCTAAAATGTAACATACTATCTTTGATAGCCTCAACTCTACCAATTATCTCCCAACATATTTGCATGCATTTCAAGGATCTTATAGTAAACTAGGTGTTGTGTATAATTTCCTTGCAATGGGAATTGAAGCTATCTTTTCATTTTATTTTCAATGGGTGGTATCCTATATTATTTTTGGGGGATTAAATGCTTTAAGGAAAGAGGAGGGGTTGGTTGATTTCTATGAGACTCTATGGTGGCTCTCAAAGAAAGAATTAGGCATTGGCTTGGCTAGGTTGAATTCTAGGTCTCCTTTGCATTTTATGGTGCCTAGTAGTATTTCTCTTAATGTTGCTATTTAAATTGTAAGAATACATTAGGTAAAAGGATATAAACCTTATGCTCTGTGAGTCTTTTATTACTAGAATATGATATAATAGGTGTGCTAGAGTTGGTTTCTACTAAGGTGGAAAATGTACGGTAATTTCTTAAGGGATTCCTTTGATCCACAGGTAGTCTTGGTTGTTATTAATCATTAAATATGGTTCTGGTTATCATATAGACTAATAAATACCTGAAGTTTTATGCGATCCTACCTATTGGCATGTGTTATGGATTTAGTGAGAATGGTTGCATAATAGGTATTGGTTAGTTTTAGTTATTTTGGTCTAGCAATATTGCCAGTAATGTAAGCTATTCTATTGTGTGTGTGTTTTTGTTGAGGTTAAGACCTTGTAGATTTGAAATAATGTTGAAGGGTTAAGTTGTGTTTGGAGTTGAGTCTCCTCTTTTCACAAGGAATCTATGTTATGTTGTTCTTCATCTTTCACTATAAACATTGTGCTAAGGAATTCTTTACTAAGATAATAGTTGAGGTATGATTGAATTTTGTGTCATTGTCATATTCATTCAGTTGAGTACTTATAATACCTTAGTTATTGTGAAAGTTGTGGATAGATTTTATTGTTGGCTAAATGTAAATATTTTGCTTTATTGTGTCTTAACATATTATGAGAGAGAAATTAAGGAAATGTTGGAACCAAACATTGGATTTGGGGTCCAATTTTATTTGAAAATCTTGGAAAATAAATTTCAAGTCAAGAATTTCCTTAATGCTTTTGAGGATTATAACAGGTTAATTGCTTAGTAAGGATAATAGTCTATTATGTATTACGCTATATTTGGGACCTAGTGGCTTGGGTGACTTAGGCAATTTTTTTCTCGTAGATGGGGTTAGGTGATGAATAATGTTACATGTAGATCATTATCCTCTATAAATTCAACAATAGTTTTGTGTTATTGTTCATTGGATAAAATCTTTTCTCCTTATGAAGAGGGAACTATGCTTGTTGATTATTTGCTTAGATCACCTACTATATAAAAAAATATTTATATTTTAAAAGAAAAGATGTACATTGTAATAGAAGTTATAAGTTTTATATCATTAGGGTTTACATATAAGCAAATGGTTTTTACATGATGCTATGTTTAAGAAAATACTTTCAAACAAAATTGTTAGCTATGAAGGGGTTAAATTCAAGTTATTCTAAATTTTAGTTAATATTGTACATGTTGATAATGAGTATTGGTCATAAGATCTTTGTACTTATCAATTATGAATGAGACACTTTGTTGCTATTGCTAACATATGAATAAACCCAAAGAAAACCACATTTGTTGTACAATACATATGGGTCATAACTAAGTTGCTATAAATATACTTGTTGATTTTGTATTGGTTGGACTAAGTGATAATTGGGGTTGATGTAACTTATTTTAGATGAAGTATATTGTTCATGGCTATTAAACAAACAATTGAACAAACTAAATTTTGATTTCAATTAGTTATTTAGTTACTAATGAAATTTATAAGTTGCAAGTAATGGTTTTAGTGAGAACACAGAACATATGATAAGGATGCCTAAAGTTAAATCACAAGTGGTACTGAATATAAGAGTGACAATTCAAAATTATATGTTAATATATTGGAAATAAGTGAGTACTAATATTTGCAAACATTCTTTAATTTTTTCATGAATTAAGACAACTAACCTAACTAAGTTTTTCTAGATGAAGTAATATACACTAATTATACCCTAAGTAAATAATAATAATGCTTATTTACAAACTATTTACTACTATATAAACTAATATACAACTCTATTTAATATGAAACAAGTTATTAACCAACTTAGAACATAAGGAGTTTAAATGAGGAATTAATTTGAGTTAAGGCATTAGTACATAATAATTAACAATGTAATCATCATCCAGACTAAATCATCCATTGCATACTTTTAAAAAAGAAAATGTATACCTAAAGTTTAGGAAATTTAATCCTACTTAAGTTGTCAAGGAATTAGATATACAAGTTCACTTAAATACCAATATAAAGATGGATCATTAGAGTAACACAAGATGGATCATTAGAATAACACATCACTTGTATGGGTAATTAAAATATATCTTCATTTTAAAGAGAGACACTCCATTTGGTCTATGTATAATTTAATACTTAACAAAAGAAATCCAACCCTATTTGGGCACACATGACAAATTCTTATGTGATTTTGGTAACAAAATCAATGAGAATAATGGATTATTATATATAAAGTGGCTAGTGAAAAATTATTTATATAAATATAACTTCTTTTACTTGTCCTTTGCTTGGATCTTGATCAACAATCCATTTATAGGACAAGGTAGAGGGTCACGAATTATCTTTTCATCTTCATCTATTAAAGACCACTTATATTTAAGTACTAAATGATGCAAATATATTAGTGTCTCCATCTTTGCAAAATCATAGCCAGGGCAAATGCGAGCCCCCCCTCCAAATCCGACAAAATTATAAGGTGGAATAGAGTTATCAAAATGTGCTGGATCAAATTTACTTGGCTCATTGAAAATCTCCTCGTTCATGTGTGTACTAGTTGCCACCCAAAATAACTACACATGGAAGAATTTAAATTCATAAGGAGACTTTAAATATATAATGATAAAAAAATCCAATACATAATTTTGCATGTTTTTAGATAAAAGAAGAATTATGTACCTGCCAGCCTTTTGGAATCACATACCCTGCAAATTCAACATCCTTTATGGCTTTTCTAAATCCACCAAAGACAGGGGAGATTAGGCGCATTGTCTCTTGGCCTACCTTCCATGTATAGTTCATCTTTTGAATGTCTTCCCATGTAATTGGTTCATCAAATTGTTTATTTGTTAAAACCTCCATGTGCTCTGTGCCATAATAATATTAAAAGTTTTATAACAACAATCACTAATAATAGTAATAACAATGATATAACCATTTAAAAAAACAATAAAAACCTTTCCTAATATATGATTTCATCATCCTTCTATTAAAAAATCCTAACCATCCTTATTTTAATTAAATATCAAACTTCACAAAATTAAAATTATAAAAGTAAAATTAACCCACACATTAAAAAAATGAAACATATAAAGTTTGAATGAAATATAAAAACTCACTCATACTTTAGAAATGTTTTTTTTTTTTTTTTGGGAAGATGTAACCTAAAATACTAAATTAATGAAACCAAACTTTAAAGAACTTATTTTCAACTAGATTTTGTAGGGAAAAAACAATATTTAAAATAAATAAACAAAAAATATTTATATAAAATAAATAAAGTTCTCTTGGAGTAATGTAAATTAGAGGCTCCATGGATTTGATTAAATGGTAGTTTGAACATTTTTTATTCAACTACCAAGTATCTTAGTGGAATGTGTGTGCACACATACACAGATATGTGTGTATGTACACATTTATTTTTATATCTACACATTTGTGTGTGTGTCAAAGATTGAGAGATCCCATGACAATGTTATTGGAGAAATGCCTTAGTAAGATATGATACTAGCCTAAAGAAGTAGAAAGTTAGAAGAAAATGATTGCTCTATGTTGAATGTTGATACACATACACACACTCAATGTCATAGATACACTAGTAGTTGAAATAGGGAAGGTTCAAACCTAAATCCAGAAAATGCTCTATCTAATTATTAGTAAGAGGCATAAATGATGACATTTTGGTGATGTTGATGAGATCTGAACACAACATTATTGTAGCATGGCCTTTTTGAGAAATGAGAGAAGGATGTTCCTCAACATTTAATTGAGCTAACAACATTTAACTGAGCTAAAGGGAGATACCTTAAGTTAAATGTTGAGGAACATCCTCATCTCATAGTTGACCACACAAACTAGAGAACAATTAATATTAATGAAAAAAGGACCAATAATAGTCTGATTTGAAAATATATTAACTAAAATTTAAAATGATTTCTTCTAAGTTAAAAATATTGTATATGTATATCCTAAAGATTACTTTAATAAAATGGTATTTATCTCAAATCATTATATACAAATACTTTATAAACTTTTATATTATTATGATAATAAACGAAAAAATATAAAAATAAAAGAATATTAAAATTAATATTAATAATAAATCTAAAAATGAGGAAAGAATATTAAAAATCTTTTGATGGATAGAAACTATAAATTTTTTGACAAACTATTAAATTTTTTAAAAAATAATTTGATAATTTATATGAAAAAAATACAGAATTAAATTCAAAAGCATTCAACATAACTTCATGGACTGTGGAAAACTCATACCAACTTATTTAATCTAAAAATTAACATTGACTAAAATAGCTCAAATAACTGGTGTAGGGGATGGGCTAGATTTTGGAATGTATCCAAGTAATCCCATACATAATTTATTTGAGCCACTTTATGTACATCTCTTAAAATTGGTGGGCATCACAGAAGTAATAGAAAAATCATCAGAGAATTAAAATGGAAATGAAAAGATGCCTACCTTGCACGACCTTTTGGTATATATTTGGATTGAGTCCCAAGAGTCTCACAATATTTATCAAGACATTGCAGCTTGTTTCATAGCCAGCTGACATGAGAGCTATTATGTTATCAATGATCTCCTCCTCTGTCATCGCCTTTCCATTTTCATCCCTTGAACTAAGCATGCTGGACATTAGATCCTGACCAGGAGAAGACTTTCCTTCTTGTAGTTCCCTCCTCCTCACTTGTAGCAAGGGTGATAAACGTTTGTATATCCTGGAACGAGCCTTCAAACCAGAGTGAAAGGCTGTTCCAGGCAAATCCAAGGGTAGAGACCAAAGGGCCTTAAAAGCCTCAGAAAAATCCTGGCCCAGTATTTTAATCTCTTCGTTGTCCTTCAAACCGAAAAGCAAATCACAGGCCACTTGGCAAGTAACTGTTTTGAGCAGTGGCAACACAGTAATACAGTCCTTGCCTTCCCAACAGTCAAGAAAATGCTGTTGAATGATAGAGTTCATTCTGCCCACGAATTTCTGCAAGGCTTCAGGATTGAGGAACTGCATCATTGCATCTCTCATGCGCTTGTGTTGTTCTCCATTGAGTTCTAGAATGCTTTTCTTCCCAACAATCCTAGACAGAGAGATGGGCTGCTTGTTAGCTATGATGTTGCAATCATGTTGAAAGAGCAAGCTGTTACCTGCTTGGCCATTGAGGACTACTGTGGGACAACCCATTAAGGATGTTTTGAACACAGGACCATATTTTGCAACCTTTTCTTCTATCCATTCGTCGGCTGTGTTAGATTTGTAGGCACTGAGGAATTCAAGGGTATGGCCTATCAGAGGCAGGCCTAGATTCCCAGGGGGAAGATTTTTTCTTTTCCCAATGTTCATAGTCTTGGCTAGGAGCACAAACGGTATAGCGGCTAGGAATGTAGAACCTACAATAAGAGGTAATGGAACAGACACCATTCTCTTGGTGTGAATGATTATAGAAATGTACCATCTTTTATAGAGATTTTTATGGTGAGACGGTAAACAAAGGCATATGAAATTGCATTGCTAATCTTTCAATACACATAAAATAATGTGGTTAATGTATAATTGTTTTTTATTAGATAAGTGCTTTTGGGAGTTATGAACTGGAAAGGGTTTTGAAAGGGTCCGGAAACCTTATACAAGAACAATAGTCTTAGCTAAGCACAAATAGTATAGTGGTCAGGAAAGTAGAACTAGAATGAGAGGCAATAGAACAGGCTCCGTTCTCTTGGTGTGAATAACTATGAGAAATGCACCATCTTTAATAAAACATTTTTTATGGTGAGATGGAAAACAAAGAATAGGAAATTGTAAATGAGGTGTAAAATTGCTAGTGACTGTTTGACCATTGAAATAGATGATATTTAAGTCTCAATATTGATAAAACAATGTGATTAATACATAATTGTTGTCATCCAAAATAATTTTCATATAACAGGATGATTTGTTTAGTCTTCCCCTTGGAAGGAATATCCAAGCAGCTGCCATTTTTAATAAAATAAATCAATACGACAATGGCCTTTCAGATTTTTCTATTGTACAATCTATTTTTAATAAGGAGGTAACTAATTAGAAATGTATAAATAATCTGTAACCTTGGTCCCATGAAATGGGTGGTGTTCGAGGAGGGTTTATCCTTCTTAACTTTAGTATTAAGGAATCTTCCATATTTCATCAGAAAAATTTGACAAAGATGCTTCGTTCGATTAAAAAATAAGTATATTAAAGTTGGCCCTAAGAAACCAAAAAAAACAAACCATAGGAAAACATATTAATTAGAGAAGCAAGCATTCATCTTCTCCAAATCAATCCTAAACAAATGCTAGAGTATTATATAGATACGGAGGTTTTCAACTTGAATGGATTTATCAATTATTATTGTAAAGATTCTTTTAATTTATCAAATATCATTGTAAAGATTTCAATGAGTCTCTAATTAAATATAAGTGTAATCATTTTGGATAGATTCTCTTAATCTATCAAATATCATTGTAAAGATTCCAATAAGTCTTTAATTAAATACTTGTAATCATTTTGGATAGATTCTCTTAATTTATCAAATATCATTGTAAAGATTCCAAAAGTCTCTAATTAAATACTTGTAATCATTTTAGATATATTATCTTAATTTATCAAATATCATTGTTAAGATTCCAATGTGTCTCTAATAAAATAAATGTAATCATTTTATCCAATTATTAATATTAATCATATTGCTGATCTTATCTATCTATATATTGATTGATTATTAAACATTGACATTATAAAATAAGAGGGATGACTTATTGAAAATGACTAAAAGACTTGGAACCTTGAATCCATTGACATGGGTGTGGTTGTTTATATCCTCTAATTTTAAGTAATAAAGATTCCTCCACATTTTATGAGACAAATTTGATAAAGATGATTTTTTTATAGAAAAAGATAAAGTATTGTATAGGGAATAAATATATTTTATATTAATATTTTAATTCATTAAAAGAGTTAGTGGTAATTAAATTTAAACTAAGAGTTGAGATTGATAACTAAAATTAAAAGTATTAGGAGTGACTTAAATATTTGAAGTGTAAGTGTTGATTTTACCTTTACATTGGTTGATATGATGTGTCCAGTGTGACAAGACTTGAATTTGATTCTAGAATGATTCTAAAATAACAAAAGATAATAGTTACACACTTTTTTAGTATTCAAACCTAAGATGCACCTACAATCTAGTCCTCTTAACATAGTGACATCCTATGGGCATGGTTTTGTCCTCTATGTTTGTTAACTTTTAAAACCTATTCATGTTCAATTGTACTTGTATGTGAGACAATAATGGTGTTGAATAATACATTTGTGGTTTGTTGTGTTTAGAGGGAAAGCTTTCCAACTTCCTTGATAAAGAGTAAACTTGTTTGCCAATGTACAATGATAAAAAATACACAAACTAGAGAAGCAACTGCCTATGATGATAAGTAAATGTAATATCTATCGATATGATACCTTATTATTCTTTGTAGTGAATATGATTATGGATGATCTTAGATGATTTACATCCTAATCCTTTTTTATGATTACTAATGACCTTTGGATTGTCTTTAAAGACAAGATCCCATGTGCTCAATTCAAATTATTTGAAATGCCAGTTGATGGATATTCAAGATAGTGGTGCCTACAAGGATAAAACATGGTGTGTCTTGGGTGATGTCATTGTTGAAGTGGTTCTAGTGTTGTCTTGTAGTGTTTGAGTTTTTGTACAATATTGATTGGTCTTTTGGGATCTTGTGCGAGGGGGTTTGGGGCCTATGTTGTTGTACCCTTATGGGTAAGTAAAGTTGGAGTGTTGGTAAGTGCTAGTCTTGGATTGTTTTGAATCCTCATGTTTTGTATTGAAGGTTGATTGTTCATTTTAATTTTATTGGACCTAAACTATATGGTATTAAGCCTACCTTGAGTTTTAAATTTAATTTAGTCCGCTAGCCCCTAGCCTATGTTAGTGGGAGGGCTTAAGGAAGGCATGCATCATTACTTTACAACATTGAATGAAACATTTATGGTGCAACTTTCTTGATGTAAAGAGGAAGGATTTTTTTTGGAAAGGCATTCATTTTGATTCTCTTAATTTTTTACTTTGCTACTTTTGGAAGAGGGTTTTCATTATTTTGAGTAGAGATTTTTGTTAGGTTGAGAGCCATTAAGGGAGGCATGTGATCCTACCATGGATCTCCCCCTATGTAGAAATTTGTAGGACCTTATTTAAAAGGGAGAAAATGGGAATATTGGGGATTGATCTTAAGAAAATCTATATGAAAGGAAAACAAGAAGAAGAATTGGAAGAGGATCAAGGAAAAGAAGGGAATAATAATGAGAGAGGTGATATTGGTCTATTATTTGGTTTTTGTAATATTAGAAAACTTTTGATGACTATAAAGTTAATTGTTGTGAAAATTTAGGGGTTTTTTGTTGTGGGTTGTTTTGAAGTGTATATGTGTTTCTAAAATAAGCCATGACTATAATGAATGGTGTAGACATAATTTTTTTTCCAAATGTGTTTATTGTATAGTCTTTTGGTTTAGTTATTGGTATTATAATCTATAGCCACCTCTTTTATGGTCTATGACTATTGTATTTGCTTAATTTACACTATGGTCTTTGAAGCCTTCTCTTATGGATTTATTTTATGTTGAATTTGAGTCCAATTTTTATAAAATGTGATTAGGTGGCCTCAACTTAAGTAGGAGATTATGGTAGATGAAAAGGAAAATACCATAACCTTACGAGTAAGATGCATGTTTAGAATGTAATGGTGTCATTTTTCTTTTATGTGTAACATTGTCATGATTTTTGTAAGGTCTTCACATGTACATGCCAAGTATTGGGAGCTAGGTGGAGGTCCAAGGTAGGGTTTTACTATACCACTACATGTCTAATCAATGGCTTCTTGCTCTAGGGGGAGACTATGGTCCTTGAAAATATATGGGACTAGTTGTAGTTACATTTTATTCTCTCTTGCAAATCTATCTCATGATGAATGTATGGCTACAACTTAGGGTTTCTAGGTTCCTCATTAGGACGCTAAATAAAGAAACTTTGGAGTAGGGAATTTTTTTCTATGAATGCATAAATCTATAACCTTTTTAAAATATTGATTGTATATACTGATATGTATTTTGAAGGTTGTGATATACTTGGTTAAAATTATTTATAATACCTCTAACTATTGTTCTTTAATGATTAATCTATAATTTAACCTTTGTAATTTTTCTTTGAATAAAATGACAAGGGTTTAACATTTGAGTCATGTGGTGTAACACTGGTATTGTGAGCAACATATGTATTGAGGCTGAGTAGCATTTAAATCTCTATTTAAGTAGGTTAGTTAGCTCCCATATGCATGTGGACTATTGTATGAGATGGCATTTCTTCTAGACAATCATGGAGTCTAGTAGTGTATCTTGACAAGGTAGGATGCATGGACATCTTATAAAATGAATAATGTGTTCTTTTGAGGTGCTTTGTTGACTTCTTCTCCTTCAAAAAAAGTATATCATATTCATGTAAATCACTATGATTCATTGTGTAATACTATTCAACTATGAACACATATGCTACACTCTACTCTATGGTGTTATCAAAGTTTGGTCATTGGATAATTATAACTTAGGGTAGATGATAGAAGTTATTTATAATATGTTGTGTGGTAGTTTCACTTGGAAATTGATAATGTGATATGATTTATTTCCTAAACTTAGAAAGATAAAATGACAATATAGTTTAAAAGTGGAAATTAATACTCAACACTCAGAAATTTACTTTTAATTGAACTATTGCTCTTTTTTGTAATTTTGTACTTAAAGCTAAAACACTGTGGATACTATACAACCTTTGTCTATGGTGTATTCCACTAAAAAATAGGGATTAGGTTATGATGAGAACCTTAGTTGGAAGAATTATAATATTATGAACTTCTTTGTTAGCTTACGTATGGTCAAGGGTAGTGTTGATGGTGGTTTTAGCACGTAGCAACACAGGTGTGATTGTTGGTTTCACACCTCTCTTGAAAAAAGGTATCCTATCCAAGATAGGACTGCCCCAAGGATAATACAGCTAGGTCTTAGCTTTCTTGGAATTTCTCAGTTGGTATGTTCTAGCTGTTCCTACAAGGGGTCTGACATGCAATTTGCAAATCTTCAGGTTTGGGGCAGCAAATACACATAAACCCTATAATGATTTTTCGCTGATAAACAAGATAAGATGCTGCTGAAACTCTTAATCTAATAACTAACTATGGTTTTAAAGAAAATGCAAAAGGTTTAGGGTTTTAGAAGGATCCTAAGTGACATTCACAATGCAGGGGTTACCTTCAGTAGACAAATATTCCAAACTTTAAACCAGTTTTCTGAGTTACCAAACTGAAATGGGTGTTACAGTGCTATAGAAAATGGTGCTATCTTCAATGGAAGTCGAAAGATTTTTAGACCACATTCATTCGTTAAATACCCAATAAACAGCGTAGCTTAACTTATGAAATGTAGTTGAACTTCAACACAAATAATAAGCCCAAACTAACCTTACACAGCTATTTACCATTAGCAAACAACTAAAAGTATGGACTCAGAATATTCATCAAATACTTCAGTAAACCATTAACATCATAAAAGCACAACTAATCTAACTATGGGAGAGCAAGATGTGAACCATGAAAACCAAAAGATGAATCAACACAAGACACAAATTCTTAGATTTACTGCAGAAACTTGCTTTGTATTAGCTCAAATGGCATAGAGTCAACAATTCGGTATCGAAATCTCTCCTTGCAAATGAGAGCAAGGGATGGCCCTTTTATAGGTAAGGCACCATACCGAGTTTTTCAATGGATGGTGGAGATTAACTCAACACCAACGGTCCAGATTACATCACATTTAATGAGATACATCAGTTAGTTACATTTTTGGATTTGCTTTTGTCCTTTAGGAAAAAGACAAAATACAGCTTGCAAATACATTGAATCTAGACAAAATGGATACCCATTTGGTTGTACATGACGAAAAGTCAACTTTCAAGTCCTAATAAAGCCAAAATAGAGTCACATGACACTTGAAAACTTGAGCTGATGTGGATCCATGGGATTCCAAGTGCTGACTGGATCAAAAAGGAGTATTTGGCACTTTATTAGTGAAGATATATCCAATTGGATGCTTGTTGGACCAATTCTTGATGACTGGACTGCTGGAACAGCTGTATGCATGTCTTGGTGATCCGATCCAAGGTCATTTGAGTGGTATTTTTGGGAAAATATCAAAAACATAATTTTTGGTATTTTTGGGAAAATATCAAAAATATAATTTTTGGTATTTTCTACATCGTAGTAAATTACATTTTCGAAGGCCTTCGGAGCGGAATGGGGGCTCGAAACCTATCAGTAGCTTGGCATTAAGCCTAAGAAACCGGGTAGCTCAAACTAGATAATCAGTTTATCTTTCCAACGAGTCCAAGAAGTTTAAATTATGATAAAATAGCTAGGAGTTATGACCCCCGGATTGGATCACTAGGACATTGGACTAGATCTGCAGGAACAACAGTGATTTGGCATGATCTTATATGTCTTTTAGCTTCTGAGACTCAACTTCATCATCTTGAACATCATATTAACTCCCTCTTGCATGTGCAACATCAATTTGGTTGATAAAATGAAGTCTCTGCATCCCTGGGTCAGCAGGGTACCTCTGTATGTCCATCCTTCCAAGACGGCTCCAGTTGCCTCCTTTGCACTCTTAGACCTACAATAAACAAGACCAAGCATCAATTTCATCATAAACAAGACATTTTCCATCAATTTGGGTCAAGATATGTCCATTTGCAATCATGGATTAGTCAAAAATAGCCCATTGTCAATGTCACTTTCTTATAAACAACCTCTTAAATCCAGTGATTTTTGCATGATTTTCTGCATTTCTCATCATTTTCAAGTAACCATTTGGCCAATATGATGATTAGGGAAGTTTTTGCAGTCATTAGGATCCATTTACAAACTTTAATTTCATGTTTTTCTAGTCTTTTTTGTAAAAAGAGGGATTTTTGGGGGTCACGGACCTTTCATGTGCAGTGGCATTAATTATCGTAAAATGTGCCCAAAATCAACACAAACTTAGTAAAATGTTCATCAATATGTGACAACTAGTTGCCCAATTCAAACCCATCAAGAAAACCCCATTTGCACCTTGAAAAACCTAATTTTTGGCCCAAAATACCAAAAAGCGCTGATTTGGAGGGTCACTGACTTAGCGGGGATTTTGGGGTTGTCTGACCTTGCGGGGATTTTGGGTCCGTCCGACCTTAGCACAGATTTTGGGGTTGTCCAACCTTAGCGCAGATTTTGGGGTTGTCCAACCTTAGCGTAGATTTTGGGTCCGTTTGACCTTAGCGTGGATTTTGGGTCCGACTGACTAAAATGATGTTTCATGAGGTTAGTCGGTGAAGGTAGTTTTCAGCGCAGGTCCGTCAGGTGCATTTTTCACGCTTTTCTTCAAAATTGTCTCGGTGGGGATTTTTGGTTCGATTGACTTAGCGGTGGCTTGGAGGGAGGTCGTCGGAGGCAAATTTAGTGCAAAAGTCGGTTGGAGGCTGTTTTACCACTTTTTGCAGTAGGAGGTGTTTTTAGCGCCAGATTTTGAATTGGTTAGGGTGAAAGTATATTTAAAAATATATTTAAGTATAAGTTTAGATATGGAAAATATATTTAATTTCTTATACTTTAAATATTTTTAAATATACTTTCAGGATGTTTGAGATAGGTTCCAGATCCATAGGATTTCATATGCAGACTCTAGAATTTTGTGGTTCCACCAGATTTCAGGCTTAACCAAATCAGGGCTTCAGGAACATGTATCAGGGTGAAAGCTTATGGACCCCTTAGTGAAATCTAATGGAATTTGACATGATTTTGCAACTGTAAGATCTGGAAACTATGAATTTCAACATGAAACATCTTGTAGAAGCAATTTTAAGGGCAACATCCCGTGACATAGGTTTTTAGAGCAAAGTACAACAACACCCAATCCCAATGCAGAAGGCAACAAATGGCTATTTTTTAAGCACAAGATCTCTCGAGACACTTCCAAATCAATCATGAAAAACATCAACTGACTCCACACATGTGAAATGCCCAAATCTGTAACAAGTCATGCATTCTAAGCACAAATTCACCTTCTCATCATCATAAGCAAGAGAGGTCTAGACTCCAAGCCAAAGCAAAAGAGGGGGTCTCCATTTGGCAAGATGGGGCGTGTGTGCAAGGCACAACATGTAGTATCATTGCTTCTTTTACTAAGTTAATAGTGACTGTGTTGACATGAGAACTCTAATTTTAAAGGACTTTGGTGGATACCTAGTGTCTTAAAGGATTATGATCACACTTTTTAGAGTTAACTCCACTTGAATAGATCCTTTAATAACAAATAAATATCTTAGGTTAGTTTGAGAGTTAGATATGACTATGTTGATCATAGGGGTTTCAACCTTAAATGATTCTAAGGGGGTTTAAGATTAGGATCCTTGTTTAATGGTAAATTATGTTATCTCTAACTTCATTAGCTAGTAATGCTAATATTCAATCCCAAGAATACTCTATGGCACTGTAATTAAGGTAGAGGCTTGGGAATGATAGGTAAATGTGAGATCGATTCCTTATATGATAGAATGTGATTCTAATCAACACGTCTTCCTATTCTAATGGTTAAATGGAATTCTATATAGTGTGATTGCAAGATCTATTTAAGGGTTAATCTCCCTTTTTAAATCATTTTATGAATTGTACATGAAATGATGTCCAATTTCAAGTGCACCTCAACATATATGTGGTATTGATTAGAAATGGTAGTAAGAAATCTCGACATTTCTATTATTATCGTTTAATTATAAGAGAAGATTTATTATTGTTTAATTATAGATTCTATGTGAACACATTTGATTTGATGTGATGTGAATTTAATGAATCTATGTAAATTTCAAAACTAGTGGTGTGTGACTCTGAATTAAGGTTACAAATATTAGAACTTGAAGCCTAGTGTTTGATTTGAACCAAATATTTAAACTATAGTGACAATACAATGGCTTGACCTTGAAATAAAATACACATGGCATAATTTAGACCTAAACCTTAATATTCAACTCTAAACACTATCATTCCTTTATAAGGTAGGTAGATCAAAACTTATTAAAACTCTAGCAAAACAAGAAGGTTTACAAACTTGTCATGAAAAAAGAAGGGGCCCTATGATTCAATCTCTAATGGGGAATATAATTTAATCCTTGTGGATTTACTAATGGTTTTGATTAATAAGTAATGACTTGTAGCCTCCTAAATCAACATTGCTCAAGTGATTCTTGAAGCAATGAGAAAATCATGATGGTCAAGTGGAACTTGACTCATTTATGGGTATTGCACCTAGTCAAAGGACAATGACTCAACCCATGGTGCTATCATTAAATGAGTGTCACTTCTCTACTACATTTGGTTATGGATTAGTCAAGTGACACTTGTCAACTACTTGAATCTCATTTTATCGAGAGGCACTTGATACATGTTGCATTCTATATGTAATGTGTTAGTCAAATAAACCTATGTACTTAAGGACACTTTGAGCTTCACATGCCAAGGTTAGTTCAAATTGGATCCATGGATAAGCTTGAGTTTTCAAGGAATTGTAGGAGATTCCTTAAATCTCTAAATGATTATGAGTATGTTTGGAGTTCATTAGAGATGAATTTGTTTTGTGATACTTATTTTTGTGCTTGATTACAAATAATTCACCCATTAAAAAAATTAGATTTAATTTTATGGGTCACTATCCCTAGTATTAGAGCCAAGTTTTTATGTAACATTGAGGTCTCTAGGCTATGAAACCAAAAAATATAAACTAATTTAAACTTTCTATCCTACTTGAGAAATATGAATCATGATTAGAACAAGATCAAGAAATAATATAGGAAGGGGAAATCTTTAGGTTGGTTGGGGAGAGGTAGAGACAAATCTAACCCTACAAACTCTAAATGTGAAAATGTAGAAATGCAAGGGGTAATGGGGTGCTATAGGCTATTCAGGGCCACCTTGATGCTCAAGAAGCATTGATTCAATAGATGAATCTAAATGTGAACCATAATCCTTTGGTTGAACCTGAGCTAGTTCAATAAAATGCTAGTGTAAATGAAAGACAAGGTAAACCTAAACTAACCCCTTTCCTAAAAAGACCTAAAGAAACAAGCCCCTCCTAAATTTACTAGCAGGGACTCAAGGAACATTATTGAGGCTTGGATTTAAATATTGAGAGATATTTTGGATTTCATTAATGAAGTTCAAATGAGAAGGCACATATGGGTGTGTTTCAACTTGATGCTAATGTATTTTTGTGGTGGGAACACTTGAGAAACATAAAGAGTATATTTTGGGAGAAATAACTTGGAAGTTGTTTGCATAATAGTTTCATGAGAAATATCTCCCTGCCACCCATAGGGAGAAGAAATGAACCAAGTTCAAATTTACCCAGGAAGGGAATAACACTATGATAGATTATGAACATAAGTTCATGAGTCTACTCAAGTATGTAGACTACATGAGAGGGAAGAAAGCAAAATAACTAAGTTCAAGTTAGGGTTTAAAGAGATCTTAATGCATGATGTAAACATGAAAAACCCACAAACATTGGTGACAACTATAAAAAAATTCCATAGAGTAGAAGAAAAATAGTTTCTAGACAAAAAGCTAGACAAGAATTCAGAAACAAAAAGAACCAAAAGAAAGCTGAAACAAAAACTAGGGAAAAATTTACCAAAAAAGGAATTTCACTAAATCTACTCAAACTAATCAAAGTATCAAAACAAAAAGGGAAAGTTTAAAAGAAATCTATCTCAACAAAAGTATAGATCTATAGAAAAACACATGCTATGGATGCAAATTCTATCCTTATTTATCATAAAGGTTCTATAGGTGGTTTTTAAACTACAAAAATATCATTTTGCTAGGGAATTTCTTGAACCTAGGAAAGATCAAGGGCCAAACAAAAAATATTTGATATAGACAACATTCATGTTGACTTGTATTCCTCTTTAGTGGAGGTAAAAGTTAAAATAGCAGGAAAAAAAATTTATATTTCATTAAATTCAAGGGCCATAGATTCTTTTATCTCTGCTAATATTCTACAGAAATCTAGAATTTCACCATTAAAATAGAGAGATGTATGGTGGATCTAGGCATGGGTACAAAATGTCAAATAGTTGAAGAGATAGAACAATTAGAAGTGGACTAGGGGATTCTTCAACCAAGGTGAACTTGTTGGTTGTTCCCTTGGGATCCTATGATGTAATTATAGGAATAGATGTTGCAAGAACATGAGACCATAATCGATTGTTTCACAAATTATTAAATGTCTAAATAATTCTAGGTATCAAACCATTATCTATGTTGTCTCTAGGAAAAGAAACCAAGGATAATATTAGCCAAGAAAATGATAAATGCTCTAATAAAGGGTCATAAGTTATTTATTGTCCAGATCTAAGATCTAAGGGATAAGGAAAAAATAATATAACTTAATCACCCCTTGCTACAATAATTTAGTGATTGTTGAGGTGGCCTCCTAAGAGACAATTTGACTTCTCTATTGTCTCATCTCTAGAACAATACTAGTATCCAAGGCTCCCTATAGAATGAACATAACTAATCTACAAGAGCTTAAGGTTTAGTTAAATTAACTAATTGAAAAGGGACTAATAAGGCCTAGTTTCTCATATTGGTGTCCCCTTGTACTCTCCATAAAGAATAGAGATGGCACTCTAAAGATGTGCGTTGACTATTAGATGCTTAACAAGGTTACAATTAAAAATGAATATTGTTGCCTCATATAGAGGATATTTTTGACCAACTGAGAGGGCTAGCCATCTTTTCCAAAATAGACTTATGATCTAGGTACCAGGTCAACTCTAAATAAAGGAGGACATAAATAAGATAGTTTTCTGAACAAAGTATGGCCACTATGAATTCACAGTGCTACCATTTAGGTTAACCAATGCACCTACGATATTCATGAATTTGATGTAGTGTCTTGTAGGACATGTTTTACAAGTTTGTGCTAGTTTTAATTGATGATGTATTGGTTTATTCAAGAAATTAACAAGAACATGAAAGGAATTTAAGATTGGTTTGTAATGTTTAAGACAACAAAAATTAATGGTAAGTTTTCTAAATGCTCTTTTTTTCCAAAAGGAAGTAAATTATTTAGGGCATGTCATATCTAAAGATGGGGTAGTAGTTGACCCTTCTAAAATTAAGCCAATACTTGATTGGCCACCTCCTAATAATGTAATAGAAGTGAGAAATTTCATGGGACTTGATAGGTATTACTAGAAGTTTATGGAGTATTAATCATGAGTGGCTAATCCCATAGCTTCAATATAATAGAAAAGGAAGAGATTTCTATGGGTTGTATATTATGAAATGACATTTGATGAGCTGAAAAGAAGGTTAAATTCTATATTATATTCCTAATTCATGACCCAAATGATTCCTTTGTGGTTTAGACTGATGCATCCCTAGATGGATTAGTGGTTGTGCTAACCTAATATGGGTTAGTGGTTGCTTATGAATCCTAAAAACTAAAAGATCATGAAAAGAATTAACATACCCATGATTTAGAGCTTACAATTGTGGTACTCTAATATGTTTTTTATTAGTTCAGCTAGAAAAGAGGGTCCAGAACCCTATACAAAACAATCCCCAGGGCAACAGGCCTTAAACATGCTAGTAACAGTACAGTGACAACACAATAACAATCGACAAAAAATGACTAACCAAAAAACCAGAAAACAAAAGAAAGAACTAAGGATTGTTAGTAGTCCTAAACTTGGCCAAAAACTTGACCATGTCTTTGTAGTCACTGAGGCTATCAATCCCCACCTTCTTGATTCTGACATCCAGATCCTTGACAACAACAAAAATCGACACCACCTGATGCAAGGCCTTAGAAGCAAATTCGGCCATGGTCTTCCATTTTTTTTGCATTTTCTCTATCTGTAGCTTGAGTTTCCCCATGTCCTTGGCAGTCGTGACACACAGAAAATAGCTACCCTTTTTATCCAAGCCACCAGCTTCCTCAACAGCAACACCCAAGTCCTTTGAACTTGACTTGTTCATGGAAGCGAAATGGCTCACCCCTTCTTCCTCATACACCGACTCAGTTAGAGTTTCATCCTCTCCTTCCTCCATAGTTTCCTCCACAAATTCTAAGTCATCAGAAATCTCCACACCCTAAGGGTTAGCAGAAGGTTTCCCAGCAATGCGACTAGACCAGCGAACCCTTAAGCTGGTTTGTTTAACAGTGTTCTCCCCTTCTCCTCTTCTAGTTTGAATGGGCCCCGGGTCCAATTTAATGATTTTCGCAAGACTAGTCACCTTCTCCTCTCCCTCCTTAATAGTCTTGGCTTTCTTAGCATGCACAACCCCTTCCTCCTCAGCCTCCGGTCTCTCCCTTTTGGCCAGGCCAATTTTCTCCTTCCCTGACTTAGGATTGGCTTTTCTCGGGGATTTCATTTTTGACTCAAGGGTGGGAGTCCTAGTCAGGGACCTGTATTCCATACTACGGGGGCTCCCCTTGGCAATTTTAGAGGTCTTAGGGGTCCCAACACATAATTTCACCTTGCCTTTAGAACTAGGAGACACAAACGTCTGGGGATCCTCAATCATCTTGACCTTAATCTGCTTCAAAGGGCACAGGGTGAGATGGAAATGGTACAGTCTTAGAATGAGACCTTGGTGGATGGGGACAAGAGGGTGACCAGGGTTTTTAGCGTTAAGCTCTCTAGACGACTTAATAAAATTTTACAGAGAGGACTAGAGAAAAAAAGGAAAGCTAATTTCCAATTTGTTCCTAAAGTGGTTAAGGAGGGCAAAGTGATAATTGTAAAATACATTAAACCTTCCTTCTAGTGTGAAGAACTTCATGATCATTAAGCAGATTTGGCCCTAGGGCTCTAAAAAGTTCTTCCTATCAAACCCACCATGCAGCTTCACAGCCACCTCCCCCTCTCTAAAAAAGAGATCCATATGCTTGGGGTTGAGCACCTTACTGCATCTAGAATGCTTCTTCCCTTTAGTGGGAAGCCCTGTAGCCTGACCAATCACCTCCTCAGACACCTAGAAGCTAATACCCCCCAAGCTAACTTATCTGGTGTCCTTGTCCCATGACTCAGTGAACTAGCGTGACAAGTTTTTGTCATGGTTGATCATTCCTACCAGAAAGGAAACCACTTCCCCCTCCTGAATGATATGCCAAACAATCTAGTCCTGCATGAATTCCTCCACAGTGGTCAGCTCAATATTTACGATATCTCCACCCATATTCATAGTTTGAATTTCACACAGGCAACAATGCTTAAAATTATTAAGATTGGTGCTGTCGAATTTAGAAAGTAACCCAATAAAATGCAAAGGCCACGATGTAAGATCAATAATCACATTGTAATTATTATGGTGATATGCCACACCTTTGCTACATTCAAAAATCTCCTTGGGAAGAGATCTCATCCGCCACCTTGTGTGGCAATGAATGTCACCTATCGTAGAGATTAACCAAATATTATTGCCCACAGGCAGACCCATCCTACACATCATCTATACCCCTGCCAAAGGCCACCGTGACGTCCTTTTTTCCCAACTAGATCTATCTCTCACTTCACCACTAAAACTGAGAATCTTTTGCTTTATGGCCTGCCTACTTGTCAACCAATCAGCCCACCATCTCACCAATGGAAAGTTGGCCAACCAGCCAGTCTTCAAACCCATGTAGACCCACTTCTTATGCCACCAAGGAGTGCTAGACAAAAATCTAGTTAGTTGCCACTTCAAGGCTCTCTTGTTCCCGCCCATCTGCTTTTGAAAATTTAAAATTTTCTCCCCTGCAAACTTGTTGATCCATCCAATAGCATCAACCCTGATCTCGTTTAAATGGGTCTCCATAAAATATGCATAACCCCCACCACCACCCAACCATAGAAGGAGGATGGTCACAGCCCCAAACCACCTAATTCTTATTGTTATCTTCATCTTTCTTTATGAGAGTATGAATCTCATTAGACAAGCAAGCCATACTCCTCTAGCACCGCCATCCTTTACTACTACTACCCAAGTTTTCCATAGCATCAGCAACAACATTTCCTTCCCTATATATGTGAGTGATCTTAAACTCCTCAAACCTATTGAGGAGCAATTTGATGTCCCCCATAATTTCAGCCAAATTCCACCCAAACTGAGTCGAACCCAAGGTAGCATTAACAATTAACTTCAAGTCCCCTTCCACATGAAGGAGTCTGATGTTCAAGGAGATAGTCAATTTAATACCCCATAGCATGGCTAAGGCTTCTACCTCATTGTTACTCTTGAATCTAATGCCTCCAGAGTAGGCAGCCATAAAGGCTTCCATATCAGTTCTTATGATTCCTCCTCCACTAGCCACCCCCGAGTTCCCCTTAGCAGCTCTGTCAAATTTGAGCTTAAACCATCCTTTCTAAGGCATGGCCCACCTAGTCTTTGCTCTAGCAAGCCTATTAGAATCATCTATACAACAAGTACCAAGGTTGATGTTCCAATGTTTTAACATAAATTGTTCTTCCCATCTAGGGGCTCTATTTTCTGCCTTAAAGCTGCAAGGGTTGATGTTCTATGCCAATAGTTTGAGGAAGCTCTAGAAAACTTCCATGGGAGTTTTGAACTTCTCTTTAAAGACCCTATTATTGCATTCCTTCAAAAGATTCCATGCCAAGTGGGGTGGTATTTGTAACCAGATCTCCTTGGTCACTAGGAGCACTAGACTGAAGGGGGGTCTCCAATCCCAGGCCAGGGTAGTAAGATTACTATTTAAAGTCCAACATATATTAAGCTTCTAAAAGATTAAGCCCCATACCTCCCAAGAAAAACTGTAGTGAAGGATGAGATGATTGGTCGTCTCTTCTTCAATTCCACAGAGAACACACCTACTTGGCATTTGAAAACCCCTCCTTTTCAAATTATCTAGGGTCAAAATTCTATTGTGCATCGAGGTCCACCAAAAGAAACTAAATTTAGGAAAAAGTTTAGGAATCCAAACTTTCCCCCAAAACTTGTCCTCACTAGTGTCTAACAGCAAGCCATAAGCACTTTTAACAGAGAAGAAGCCTTTGATGTCCTTGTCCCATATCATATAATCCTTCTTTAGGAAGAGAGGGAGTATGAAGTCCTCCAAGTCCCTTTGAAGTTGAATAACTGACACCCTTTCCTCATCATGTTCCGAGACACATTCTATCATATCCTTCCAACTCCTAAACCCCCTGTGAATCCTTAAGTAGTTGGCCACCTTGGGACCACTGAATCTGCAGGCCTTATCCGCAATTTTGCCATACTCCATCTCTTTGAGTGGATTATCCTTCAACCATCTGTCCTCCCATAAGTTAACATCCTTGCCATCTCTAATCTTCCACCGGATTCCTTGGTGAAGGAGGCCACAGGTCTTGACGGTTCCATTCCAAATGATAGAGCCTTTGGGTAATTTGAAATCAGAGAGCATCTTGCTACCCCAATCCCCATTGAGATACTTAGCCACCATGATATCCCCCCAGTCTTTATTACCTTGAATAAGGTTCCACCCTACCTTAGACAAGAAGGCATGATTCATAAGCTAAATTCTTCTCAGTCCCAATCCCCCCTGGCATTTAGGGGTACAAACCTTGTCCCACCCAACTACAACAATTCTCTGTTTCTCCTCCACTCTAGACCAAAGGAACTTCTTTTGGATTTTCTCGATCTTCTCTTCCACATACTTAGGAATTTTGAACAGACTTAAGGAGTAGTTTGGCATACCTTGAAGGGAAGCTTTAAGGAGTTGGAATTTGCCCACTTGACTCGGAAGGGCTCCTTTCCACCCTGCCAATTTCCTCTATATTCTTTCCAATAGGCCCAAGTAGGTGGTTGGGAGCCTCACACTTGAACAACCCAGGACTTGGGTGATTTTTCGTTGTAGATCCTCCTGGGTATTGAGAAAGTAGATATGACTTTTCTCAAAGTTAATACTCTAACCAGAGGCCCCTTCATAATTCTTAAGAAGCCCCTTCCATCTTCTAGCTTCAACAACTAAGGCAATCCTGAACAATATAGTATCATCAATGAACTGATGTATGACTGATGTTAGAGTAGAAGATGTAGGCTTGATGCCCCGAAGAGTCCCCTGCATCAAAAGGTTGCAAGCATTCCTACCCAAAACTTCAGCCAACAAGATAAAGAGATAGGGAGAAAGAGGGTTGCCTTGCCTGAGGCCCCTCCCAGAGGGGAAAAAACTCCTGGGAGAACCATTGACCAGAACAGAGAAGTGCACTATGGAAATACACTCCTTGATCATATTAATCACCCTCTCTTGAAAGCTGGATTTCCTTAGAACCCTAAATAAGAAGTCCTAAAAAACTCCTAGGAGAACCATTGACCAGAATAGAGAAGCACACTGTGGAAATACACTCCTTGATCATATTAATCACCCTCTCTTGAAAGATGGATTTCCTTAGAACCCTAAACAAGAAGTCTTAATTAACTTGATCATAGGCTTTAGAGATATCCAATTTGAAAATCAAACCTGAGGAGTTTCTTTGCAAATTGAATGGATAATCTCATGCGTAGTGATGGCCACATCGAGGATCTGCCTTCTAGGAAAAAAACCCTTCTAGTTTGGCACAATGAGTTTATCAAGGAGAGGTTGAAGCCTAAAAACCAAAATTTTGGTGAAGACCTTGTACACCGTGTTGCAAAGACTAATAGGTCTGTAATCAGTCACAAGATTGGCTTCCGTCTTCTTCAGGATCAAAGCAATAAAGGTGATGTTCAACTGCTGCAAGAGTCTGCCCATCCAAAAGAAATCCTTGGCCGTGTTGAAGACATCATTCCCAACAATCTCCAAGAAGGTTTGAAAGAAGGCCAAGGGAATCCATCCAGGCCAGGGGCTTTGAAGGCACCCATAGAGAAGACAGTAGCTCTAACTTCCTCCTCCAAGATGGGTTTGGTTAGTAGGTAGTTATCATCTTCAGACAGAATGGTCGGTATGGAATCTAGGAGGGAAACATTATCATCAACAGGGGCACTAATCTATTGAACAGCTAACAAAGACTCAAAATAATTGGAGGCTAATCTCCAAATCTCCCCATCTTCCTCTAGCACAGTCCCATGCTCATTCCTAGGTTTCCTGATCGTATTCATTTTCCTATGCCTTAGAGTGGACTGGTGAAAGAAGGAAGTGTTCCTATATCCTTCTTTAAGCCATTGAACTCTTGACTTATGCTTCCAGTAAACCCCCTCTTCCTTAAGAGTCCACACCCATTCCTTAGAAAGGGTGTTATCCAAGGTCTGCAATTCCTCTAATAAGTCCCCCTTCTCCATTCTATCTTGCACTTCCCTAAGTTGACCCATAATTTTTTTCTTCCTGGTCAGGACATTACCAAAGATATATCTATTCCATCCTTTAACCTTGCTCCTCACATTAGCCAATTTCTGATCCAATCTATACATTGCAAGCCCTTGAATAGGGATACTCCACCACCTTGCTAGACTATCCCTAAAGTCATGGTGGAGGCCCCACATCATTTAAAATCTGAAGGGGAAGGGGGCCTTCATACTCTCCTCATACTAGCTAAGCAATAGAGGGTTGTGGTCAGAGCCCACCTGGGGAAGGGTCGTCAAATGCACAAGATTAGTGATAGCCCAATAAGAAGAGACTAAGAATCTATCTAACTTAACATGTATAAGATTGTTCCCTTGTCTCTTGTTTGACCAGGTAAAAGCTTGCCCCACCAGTTCTATATCCATGAGTCCAACACTGCCTAAAAACTGAGCCAGGTCTGACATGTTATCCGAGAAGTCCATAAGTCCACCTAATTTCTCAAACGGGTAGAGGGGGGAATTTAGGTCCCCAAAAACCATCTAGTTGGTTCCTCTTTCTCCCTTAATTTTGTAAGCTAAGCTATCCCAGACCTCCTTTCTACTACTACGAGTATTAGGAGCATAAACATTGATGAGAGTCTACCTTCCAAGGTGGCTTTGGAAGAAAACTTCAATATAATGCCTTGAGCAGGAAATCACACTCCCTACCAAATTATGGTTCCATATAGTAGCAATACCTCATGAAGCTCCTTGAGCTCCAGTAATAGCATAGCTTGTGCTGGGCCAGATCTTTTCTACAGCAAGTTTGAACTTTCCCTATCATCTTAACTTCCTGGAGTAAGAGAATATCAACTTTTTTGTCAAAAATATAGTTCCTAACGAGTAACTCTTTCTAAGAGCTATTGAGCCCTCTAATGTTCCATGATATGATCTTCATTTCTTGGTCCTTCTAGGAGGGGCCAACAAGGTGGCCTACTTCCCCCTAGCAATTTCCTATTCCATCTCCCTCTGTTTAGTCTTGATGAGTGAGGGTCTACCCCTGCTGCTATCCCCCCCACATTGGTTGTCTTTCTATTGCTTCATTTCCCTTTCTTCTTCGTGATAGACCAACCCTCTTGGTCCTCTGGGCCTCTACTAGGCCCAACACTCAGGGATGGGGAAAAGTTCATCTCTAGGGGACACAACCCTAGTTTGGTGTAACCCGTCTTCTCTCCTGGGATACACACTTCCTGCACCGTACTCATCTGGGAGACCACCCTCTATGCACCATTGATTGAGGCAAGTTCCCCCTCTTCCATATCCTCCTATCCCCCACTAGCAACAACAGCCTCATGGGACTCTTCCCTTAGTTTAAAGGCTTCTTCTGGCTCTCATCCCTCCACTTCATGGGTCACCCCCTTGACAATCACTTCTTAGTCTTCCTCCAAAGGCATTGTAGCCTCCTCCTCTAAAGGAACCTGTAGAGGCACCACCTCCAAAACCACCCCATATGCATTCCTCGTTGGGGAGACAGGAGACGATTCCATAGTTTTAAGGATTTCTTCCTTGAAGGGGTACTCTTCCAAGGTCTCACCTGAGACCACTCGCACCTCCTCCTGGGGTGGGGGTATTTAGGGGCCCTGCATTGGGTGAAGACGTGTCTTGGTTTCATGCAATTCTGACAAAATACCCTAGAGTTCTCGTACAAAATACTCTGAATCCACTTCCCGTATTTAGATTCCAAAATAATAGAGGTGGGCAAGGTCTTAAGAACATCAATGTTGACACAGAACTGAGTAGATACAATCTTCACCTTGGCCTTAGTGACTTTGTCAACCTTCACATAGTCACTGAATGAGTTGCCTATCTAGGCAAAAATTTCCTCATCCTAGTATTCCAGGGGGAGGCCCAACAGCTGCACCCAAATAGGAGCCGACTAATTGAGGTCTGCCTTAGGGTCAAAACCTAGCTTCCATGTGCATAAGGAAAGTGAGTGCTTCCCATACAGCTAAGGGCCCCCAGCCAGAATCAACAAGGGGTCCTCCTGAGAGGTAAACTTGAACAAGAACATACCACCCACCATAGCACTGGCAGAGACACTTCCCTTGAGAGACCATTTGGTCACCATCTAGTGGCTCACCAAATCGATATTGGGTCTGAAAGAAAAAAATTTGCCCACCAGTGTATTTTCCATCGAAGCTACAACTCTTAGAACAGTCTGGTCTGGAAGCTTGAGTGACTTAGCCCCATCATACTCAGATATAATCAGGATGTTGCTAGAACAATCTGCCCCACCGTGTGTAATGCCTATGAGGGCCTCCTTCCACTTTTTTGGTCCTTGTTTCAAGGACAAATTCACGTGTTCCCCCCAACAACCCATGCTAGAAGTAGAGTCTCCAGGAGTCAGGGGAGGGGACTGGATCACGAGCCCCCCTGGACTGTCACCATCCATACCCATCCAGCACCAAATTCAAATGACAAAGAGGCAGGAAAGTTGAGGAGCTATAGATTGTGGACTAACTAGGAAGATGATATTAATATGTTGAATATGATTAAGTTTGTGTTTCTTTGGCTAGGTTTCACTATGTTACACTAACAATTTTGACCAAGTGTGCAAGAGTATTCCAATGTGTCTCCCTTCTTATCTTTCATAGACTAATTCTTTGATTTTCAAAAAATAACTTTTAGATATCTTAAGAGGAAGGATTGGAGAGTGTTAATATAGTTGGCACTCTTAGGAGTTTCCTCGAGAATTTGAATGTATTCCAAGCTTAGACTTGAGGGAATCAAGAGGGTGGAAGTAAGCTTCATATGGAAGAGGTAAGTACTCTTCTTACCTTGTTTGTTTTATCATTGATAATTCAATTATTCTCATGAGATGATATAGTATGTTTTTAATTTAGTTGTACCAAAAGAAATTAATTTTATCTTCCTCTTTATTTTCATTATTAAATAAATTATATGTTAAATAATAAAGATGAATTATCTTTATTATTTAAATAAATTTAAGTGTAGCATGCATAAACTAAATATGTTTATGTTATGTTTAACTTTGTAGCATACTTATATATAGAATTAAGAAGGGATTGGTAAAGTGGTTTTATGCATGAATTAAACTATGTTTTTCTTTGTGGTGAAAGGGGTGATGATATAAAAAAATGTGGCAATCTTCCATTACCAGGAAATGACACCCCTTTGAGGATTTCTAGAAAATTTATAACATGCCTTGCTTGTGTTTTGACATTGGGCATTCATGTGGAGGCTGGGTTTTTGGAAAAAAAGAGAGAAATTGAGAAGGAGAGGAAGGAAGGGGAAAAAGTGTTAAAGAATAAATGACAGAAAAACAAAAATTAGAGATTCATAAACAAGAACACAATGCAAATTTATAGTGGTTCACCATAAAGGCTACATCCACTCTCAAGTAGGGTAATATATTATTCACTATCTCTCAATACATCAGAATACAGTAGCATGCTTTATATAAGCAAACATTATAGAATGTGAAGAGTCAAAAGTCAAGAGTGACTGTTGGGTTTCACATTCAACAATCTCCCACTTGAAACCCAACAGTAGCTACTACGAACAATGATATCCCCTGCATTTTAATTCCTATCATCACTTTGAAAACAAGCTCATAATGCAAGGCTTTAACCTCGCAACACCTTCCTTTTGCAAAATTTTGCCCATTGCTTTCTTCCCTTTCTTCACCTCTATCAAGAATTGATCCAAACCAAACAGATCTACTTTCTCTGTGTCCTTCTCAATCCCATTCTCAATCTCATTCTTCATGTCATTCTGAAACAACTTACAGGGCTCTGGCAGTGTTGACCTCACCTCTTCATTGCTCAGTAAATTCTCAATCCATCTATGCAAGCAAGGACATTTCTCTCCCTCGGGCAACTTTAAACCAAATAGTTTCTTAATGACATGATACCAAGCAACATATAGAGTGAAACAAACATCCATGTATTTCAAATCACCTTTACCGATAAAAGTCTCAATAGTTATTCCAAACTGATAAAACTCCTCCACCGCTTCAGCTGCCCTAGACGACAGAGAAACAAGCGGAGCATTTTGGTTTCCATCACGCTGACCTTAACCCAGACCCCATCTAATGCCATTCAAAGAATGCGAAAGGACACCTACTACCACCCACATGCCAAACCCTAAAATGCCTGAAAGAAGGCCAAATCCGCCACTAACAATAGAAAACAACAGAGTCACAAGCTTCCACACAAGTCCAGGTGGCGCAGGGTTAGGCACTATCTGATTATTCTGTGCATCGGATCCATCCACACCCTCCCAATGGCTCAAAGTAGAATTAAAATTCCCAACCATGTTTGTAGAATCCAATCTCAGAATCTGACGACAAAGTATTCACCCCCTCTATCATGATTGAAATAGCTAGTTCCAGGTCTCACCCATGAGCTTCCAGGATCTAGGTACATAAGTTTTGATCCTCATTAGATTTAGCTTGAACACTAATTAATTCTAGTTCATGTTGTTTACAATTACCTACCAACAAATCATCAACTCCCTTTGCACAAATTTTGCTACCAGTACCATTACAAATTGGCTCCAAACTTTCAATCTGATCACCATTACAAATAGTCTTATCTTCATTCGGATCCAAATTGTCATCCTTATCACCATTACAAGTAGTCTCATCTTCAATCAAATTCAAATTTTCACTCTCATCGTGAGGAATTTCATCTACCCTAGGTTCTTTGGCATCATCAAACTGATCCCCAAAACTTTCACTGTCAAATTCCAACATACTAAGAAAAACATTAATAACAGAATCAGTTTTAGCATCTAATTGATCCAAAAACCTTTTCTCGAGAGTCCATATTTCACACAATGACAAATCTAAAGTAGGATGAACAACTGCCACTTCAGCATGACTCTCTATTACATATAGGGTGCCTAGTTTGTTTCCCTTTGCAATTAACAAGGCCCCCTTTTTAACTTTGCATCTATTTGATTCAAAACTAATTTCACAACCTTAAGAACCCAATTGTCTAGCAGAGATTACATTTTGTTTGAGCTAGGAAACATATCTAACATCATGTAACAACCAACTATATCTATTTTTAAGTTTTAATGAAATATCTCTTTTGCCAACAATATCACAAGAATCATTATTGCCAAGAAAAACCTTACCGAAGTCACCAATTTGCAAATTTTTGAAATACTCCTTGCACAGAGTGACATGAAATGATGATCTTGAATCAAGTACCCAAACATTAAAGTTGGAATTTCTTCTTCAGTTAAAATAAGAACACCTGCATCTTCTTGGTATGCTACATTGGCTTCAACTTCTTTTGGTTGTTCTATAGATTTCTTGTAAGACTAGCAATTCCTTTTTATGTGACCTTACTTGCCACAAAACTAGCAAACACCATCTCTACCTTTAGATTTCAATCTTCCTTGCGACTTTCCATGCTCTGTTGGATTTTTCTCTCTTTCTTTTGATCTTCCTCTGTCTTCTACATTCAAAGTGCTACCCGATGTTGAAGTCTCACCCATACTCTTCCTACTCATTTCTTCACTCAAAATTATACCAACAACATCATCAAATTTTAACATATTTGAACTAGAAATAGAATTACTAACAACCATAACCAAGCTATCCCATCTTTCTAGCAAAGATGACAAAATTAAAAGAGCCTGAACTTCTTCATCAAAACTTTTTTTACAGAAGCTAACTAACTGGTAACTATATTAAAATTATTTAAGTGTTCATCTATAGAATTACCTTCAGCCATTTTCATATTAAACAATTGCCTTATTAAAAATACCTTATTTGATGCTGAGGGCTTCTCATACAACTTGTCCAAAATACTCATTAACTCAACAGATGTGGTTGCTTTAGATATGTTAAATGCTACAGATGGAGATAAGCACAATCTAATCACTCCCAGTGCTTTTCTATCCAAAATATCCCAATCTGCATCTGGCATATTTGTTAGTTTCTTTGTTTTACCATGTAATGGTCTCCATAGATCTTTCTGGTATAGATAACTCTCCATCTACATATTCCACAATGGATAATTATGGTCATTGAACCTTTTGATCTTTCCTTCTTTAATCGACATCGCTCCCACTCAAAATCAAATCTCTCCTGCCACACGATCGAGCACAACCAATTCTAATACCAATTGTTAAACAATAAATGGTAGAAAAACAAAAATCAAAGATTCATAAACAAGAACACAACACAAATTTACAGTGCTTCACCATAAAGGCTACATCCACTCTCAAGCAGGGCAATATATTATTCACTATCTCTCAATACATCACAATACAGTAGCATGCTTTATATAAGCAAACATTACAAAATGTGAAGAGTCAAGAATCAAGAGTGACTGTTGGGTTTCACATTCAACAAAAAGAGGGGAAGGGCGGCAAATGAGAGGAGGCACAAGCACGTAGGGAGGATGTTGGTAGTGATTGTGGAATTTGGTTTACACATGCCATTTGCATTTTCTTGTAAGTTTATAAATCTATTTTGACAAATCCATTTTATGAATTTCCTGCAATCATTGCAGTCTAGGAAATGACTTTTCTTTTAGGCATTTTGTGAAACAATTCATGTGCATGTAAGCCTTCCAAGGAACTTGCAACTCCACTGTCTGACAAAAATTCCCCTTCCATTATGCTTTGATGGATTTCCCTTCATTATTATTATGATATTGTGCACATTATTATAATGCAAGCCTATTTTTCAACTTGCTTTGTATAGCAACACTAATAATCCCCACAAGAAAATTGTCCCTGTTTAAAAATGATGGAAATGGTTCACATCTCTCACAACAATTTCTCTTGCAGCAATGGTTGGGGATAAGTTTTGTCATAGTGTGGCTATCAACGCATACCTAAAAAGTGTCGATGGATGTGATATGTCTCCTACATGAAAAGTGTGTATCATTTTATGGGTTTAAATCCAACTAAATTTAGGGATATTTTTAACTCCTCTATCTTTCATCATTTTCCTTACTGGTCATTTGAACTACACCACACCTGCCCAATTCTACATAGATCTTTGAGAGAAGAACATAAGTCATGCAACATTTTTAGGATCCAAATTCAAAAGTAGCATCACTATAAATACTTCTAAGTTGATATCCTTATGTGATCTACAAGAACTAAGAAAACACATCCATGCAACCACTACAGGTTTAATTGGGATCTCAATGATAAAGTTTAGGGTGTCCTTAGAATAGATAGCATTGTCAAGGTCATCCTTCCCTATCAGGTGAAATATTTGATGTGTTGTTAGCTTAGGTGGCTACTTAAGTCATATCAATGCTCTGGTTCCATATCGAAACATTTCAAATTCTATAATTAACTCATGTGGAATTCCATTTGTACATAAAGCCTAGCACATGTTATCATGAAATGCCCTATTTTTTTTGGCCTATGTCACAATTCTAAGAGTGGCCAGTCCATTACCATTATAATACAATTCCTTTTAGTTTTTGTTGCCTACTTTTCCATTCTACTAAATTTCAAACTTTGTCAAGCTCGAATGGCTTCTTTCAATACACCCATTTGCACCAGTTAATGTAAACCATATTTTAAATGTCTGTACATATCGATATAATATATCTACAAGATATTTGTGACTACATATATTAACAGTTGTATTTGATAGTATTATTTAGGATGCTAACTATTAGGATTGTTTGGTCTTGCTTGTAGTTTTTGGTCTCTTTTTACCAAGCCACTAATAATTACAATGGAGGGTTATCTCTTGTGGCATTTTATGGCATATTGGCCTATGGGTTTACTACCTTTTTTATTATAACATCATCTTTGATTTATGGTATGGCTCTATGTTGATATGCTATTTTAGATTCTTTTGTTTGTTTGTGCCCTGTGCTTTTGCAATGTATACAATAAGTGAGAGAATACTAAGATATATTCCCTTCAATACATTGTTTGAGTAGGGAGATCACTAATGGCATTGAAGGAAAGTGTTCATTAACTACTATTGTTATAATTTCAATGTTTGTGTTTTATAGTATTGTAGTAAAAGTGTAAATTTCCCATATTCTTTAATTGTAGAGAAAACAATAAATAATTTTGGTCAAGGCCATTTGTGTGTTATGAATGATTATATTATTTTCATAAGTCATGTATTTAATGTGGTTAATTGTATTCATAATTGTTTGAACTTATGAGTAGGTCTTAGTTGTTTTAAACGATATTAGCAAATGGTGTTAAGGTCTTCGTAGCATGTGAGAAGTATAATACTTATTTTATACTTTAAATATAGATTATCATGTTAGGCATATGTAAGGATGGATATGAATGATGGTTAATACAAAAATGAAATATGCTTGCTAGAGATAACAAGATTTATTGTCATGATCCTCTACTTCTTGTGTACTAGAGTCGTATTACATTATGTGTTGCTTCAGTATATAGAGTTGTTAAATCTCTCTATTTGTGATTTTCCCAATATTTTACTCCGACCTTAGGGAATGCATTTTAGCGTGGATACTTACTACACTTGTCATGTTGAGATAAAATAGTATCTCTCTTGTTTTAGCACAAGGATGTTCTTATGATAGTTATAATCCTTTGTGTAATCTAATAAGGTTGTGTTGGGTGAATATTTTGTTGTTAACTAACTAACGAAAAAATGGTTATATCACCATAGCTATGATTAGACAGAATCTCTCCTCTCAGTAAGGGGATGTTCCCTCTAGTTTCTTTAACTATTACAAAAAAAAGTTTACAAAACTTATTTACAATAATCACTATTTTCGTGGTGATTCCATTTCATCCTATTCTCTTTTTTCAGAATAGATGTTCTTACTTCAAAATGATAACTTCAATGAAACTGATATTAAAGAACTTACTGACTATCATAAAACCCTAGAAATACAAAGTCTATTGTTGCTTCACTTACAAATTGCAAATAGAACTATTTGAAGTTAAATGTAGCCCAAAGACTCCACTCTTCTCCAAGATGATATAAGTAAATCAATACAATAACTTGTAGCACAAAGCCTTCAAGTTATTTTATCCTCATGAACATAAACACAATCCTCACAAATGATTTGATAACACAAAGTCTATCATAAAACCCCAAAAATACAGTCTTTTGTTTCTTCACTTACAAATTGCAAATAAAACTATTCGAAGTTAAATGTAGCCCAAAGACTCCACTCTTCTCCAAGATGATATAAGTAAATCAATACAACAACTTGCAGCACAAAGTCTTCAAGTTATTTTATCCTCACGAACATAAACACAATCCTCACAAATGATTTGATAACACAAAGTCTATCACAATCAAATTAAGAACACTCTTCAATCACTTGAAATAACCTCCACACCTCAATTATTATCAAACAAGATTATGATAGAAAGACATAAGAACAATGCTATCATAACACAAATAATCCCAAGACAAAGATTGGAATCAAACTTGCTTTCTTATATTGATAAATATTTGATAATTGGTTTTCACAAAAAAGCACAAAGTCTTGATTTCCTTCTCAATTCTCCAGAGTTTCTTTGCAATAGATAAAAGATTAAAATTACAATAGAGGCCCTCTTTATTTATAGGGAGAGGCCTTGAGAAATTTTAGGAAAAAACCTAACTACTTTGACTTATTCAAAAATAGGAGTCCTTATTGACTGGGGACTTCCTAAGTTTTTACATGTAATTACATATGAAAAAAGTACATGTAAAAGTGTCCAAAACTAAATGAAAAGTACATATGAAAATACAAAAAATATACTAAGGCAAAGATCAAATATATCAACTTCCACTAGCATCCTTCTTTGCTGACCCTTCATACATTGTGATCACTGCTTGCATTTCAATACTATCTGGTGTTGTAGTGTTGTTGGAGATTACTCTGGCCTTAGTGATTGTATCTCTGATGCTAGGAGTGACTTTCTCATGATCTTTCAACTTTCAACCTCCAAATTGTCTATGGTTACTTGATAATCCGTCAAGTTATCCAATGAATCAATTGAGAAAGCTTTTTCCTCAAACTCAGCCTACATCATCTTATTGAATTTCTGTGTCATTTCATCAACTAGAAGAAACTCATTATTATCATCAATCAATTTACACGGGAGCTACTCCAACTTGTGCAAGAGACTTAGATCACTGTCATCACACAGCTCTTGGGCATCTCCTAGTTCTTTGATTAATTCATTCAAGACTTTCCTTTAGTGAACTAGGCCTTTTTTATTTGAAACATATGCCTCTTGATTTGCAATAATGCCAAGGGAAACAAGAGTCTTCATTTTCATGCTTTCCCAATTTTCCAAACTAGAATCCAGATATTCAATAACCACAGAAAAAGACTCAATCAATTCATCTAATTCTACTCTTACCTTGGCCATTTTTGCTTTTCTTTATGTTGCTACATTCAATAGTGAAACACCCTGTGTTGACGATTTATTTAAAGATTCTTCTACAACCTTCCCTTTTGCTTGAGTCTTTTCAACTTTTTGGACCAAGGGATTTTCAACTGTTACTGCCATAGGCTCTATAATTTCTAATGTCATCATGATTTTCTATAACACCATGGCTAACTACTCAGCTTTTAATTTGTAGTATTCCTTTTGTTTGTTCTCCTCATCATATTTCTCAAGAAGAGATGTGGCAGTGACTTGGAAATCAGATTTAATACCTTCATGTGTTAATTTCCCCAATTCCACCCTAGATATCACATAGTCATTCACATCAAAAGTATCTTTAGTAGCCTCAGGGGGAGGCTTGGCAATCTCTGCATATTTGATTCCCTTATCATCAATAAGCCTTGACATAGTCTTAGGCTTCTTCTTTGGTGCCTTTGGCTTGGGAGTCAGCAGTTTCCCCAAATCAATATCATCTGGTGATATCTAATGTTTCTTTCCCTTTGGAGTATAAGTTGAAAGCCATGGGTAAGTATTGATGTACTTATATTCTGATCAGGAACCATTGGTGGAGTGGAAAGAAATGTACTTACATCTGTGGTAGTAACAATGGGAGGAGTATTGGTGAACACAACACCTGGTACATCCACATTAACGACTTGTTCAGAACCTAAAACAAATTGGTCAAACATAATAGAACCATCACTGTCATAAGAAGGGGATGACAAACTAGGAATAGATCCAGAAGAGCGAAGAACATTATCAAAATTCACATTAGAATCATCAAAAATTGTTTTGGAAGATGATGGAGACTCAGATGATTGAATGTGAATGGGTGACATTGGGGTTATAGGAGGATTAGGCATAGAAACTGAAATAGGCACATTTGGATGAGGAGAAGGGACATCAGTATCCTGTAACACATCTACATGTGGAGACACAGTTGTATCCTATACATCTTCATGTTCATCTTTTTCTTCTTTCTCCTATTCACCCTCATTGTCTAATGCAGACTTATCCTCAACATCCATGTCCTCAACATTCATGCCTTCAGAAGCTGGTTCTTCAACATCTTGCTCTACATCAACTTCCATTTCTTTAGAAACAGACTCTTCCTCTACTTTTCTAGCTTTACATACTCTTGTCACAAATTTGATCTTAGGCTTAGAAGCCTTAGATGTGCTAGGAACATCATTCTTATTCTTGGTTCTTATCTCAACTTTCTTTCCCGTTTGCTCAAAAATTTCTTCCTCTGAATCGGTTATAAAATCCTTCAATGGTATACCTTTGTTTTGGAGACACATATTTGTATTGGCTAACACGGGCTCAAACCATTTCCTTAAGGAAGTCAATTCTTTCTGAGACCATTGTATAGGAGGTAGAGGTGAATTTGCAATCTTCTCATTATCATATTTGGGATTAACCAGTTCTTCACTATCTACCATAAATTCAAGAATATCAGCTAAACCCAAATATTCAATTTGGTCCAAAGATAACCTACTATAGTCTAGCTTTTAGATTTCCTCTTCTGTCCTCAGATCAACCTAGATGTCCTCAACCATTGGCTCATGAAATTGAGTCTTTCTTTTTGATTTATCCTTCACTCCTCTATAATCAAATTGTGGTCTCCTCTTGAATTGCTTCATAGTTACGAATTGCATTTCAGTTTCCATATCCCTGGCTTTTGTTGCAGGTGAAATTGAGTATCTATTGATCTCAATAGGAAATCTAAAACCAAGCTTCTTTAACTCCATTTGTTTGTTGTGGACAACAATCATTTGTCGACATAGCTCCATCAGAACCATTTTATCAGAAGGAAATCTTGGCAACATATACGGATAGCCTTGGAAAAAGCTAACCCTTAAGTATGTGAAAGTCGTAAATTGAAGAAACAAACAACCAAATCCATTTACTACTCACCATGCTTCATCTAAAACTCTTCTTTGTTCTAACTGAGGATAAAAAAGGCACAAGAAGACAGCAAAGAAGACATCATTTACCCTTCTAAAATGGTGGATTGAACCCTTCAATGTAAGCTGAGGATAATATTGGTAAACAGGAAAAACCCTCATTTCCCCTTCAAATGTCAAGCCTAGGAAAATCCTCATTGAGGCTGCTATGTATACAAGATAGGAAGTCATATAGAATTTGAAGGTAGTAGATACCTTGGTCAATTGGTCATGGAGAGCATTGCTAATTTGTTCACCCTAGAAGATAGTCTGTTTGCCCTGAAGTATAATTTTGATGAAAGGATACATCCATTGATGAAAAAGTGAAGAAGAAGCTAGTCCCCTTACTCTATTGAGAAGAGTTATTAGATCACCCACTTCCTTGACAAAATCACTTCGAGGAAAGATCCTTGGCCACTTGGACAAGTTTGACCTTGGAGTCTTAAGCCACTTGGTATTAATTATCCTTTTGGCCTTCTCAGAATTCTTATCATATTCTTGTTGAGCAATAGTAAAATCAAGTTTCACAACCTCAACAGGAGTAGGACACATGAAAACCTTATCAACAAACTCTGGATCCAGTATCATGATTACATTACCATGACAATCAACCACTGCTCTGGTATCTCTATTGTAGAAATGAGCTAATTGGAGAACAAACTCTGTATTGTGTGCATCCACTGGGAATGAAGACACTAGGTGAATGTTGCTCTTGACAATCTTTTGCATAAGAGGGTTGGGGTTATCTGACTTAGTCCTCTCTACAAATTCAGTCATATCCACATGACCGATCTCTGTGTCCCGAATATCATCAACATTCGAAGTGACCAAAGTGATCGAGAAAACACCTTGATACTTGTACTTCATTGCTTTTTCTTTCTTCAAAGATAGCTCAGTCATTTGGAAAAATGACTCCTTCAGATGAAGACCTCAGAAGCTACTTGCAAGAGAAACTATAATCAAAGAGTCATATGATTCAGCAGTTAGGGGAAATACTAGCAATTTTGGGAAACTACATATTTGTTGATCATGACTGAAGGGATGAGCTTGTAAGGGCTAAAGTGCAAGCGGGTCGAAAAACTAGATAAGAGCGGGCTCAAGATAGTAATTCAGAAAGTTTTCCAGAGAAAATGTGAGGGAGTGGATGCATGGGCGGAAAAAATTTCCGCCCTTGCATGTCAAGGGAAATGCAAATGTCAGGCTAGCAAAATTTGCTAACCCCGCATATAGGATAGAACACTGTCAAATGTACAAGCGGTAAAATTGACTGCTTTTGCATGAAAGGATGATAGGTTTTGATGAAGTGTATGAGTGATAAAAATTACCACTTTAGCATTTAGTAGAGATAATGCAAATTATGTTGAGGCGGCAAAATTTGTCATCCTCACACAGGAGTCATTCTAAACCTAAGTGTTTAAGTGGTAAATACTGTTGTTTCTGCATTTAACTCCAAACCAAGGAACTCATGTAGGGGCAGAAAATTTTGCCGCCCTTACATGAAGAGTATCAGTTATAGGAAAAGATATCAATAGTAGATAAGAATGTGAGGGAAGCCTATCCTGCTGTCCTTACATGAAAGATCAAAACCTAAGAAGAAAAACTAAGTTTCAAGACTAAGATCAGTCAGGAAAATCCACAACTCAACAAAAACAAAAGAACTCGGGTTTCATGGAAAAATAAACTGATTTAAAATGACAACAATAAAAAGAAACACAAAGTATACTTAGGTTTTCAAAACGATTTATAAATAAACATAAATAACGATGCATTAAACAACAAGACATTTAAACAAAATAGTTTACAATACAATCACTTTAAACGATCAGCAAACCCTAGTTAAAAAGAAGTATGATGCAAACAAACAAAAATAGTAAAATGTACCCTTACCTGATAAAAGAGATGGAAATCCTAGCTTCTAGCAGCAAACCCTAGGTCCTGAGAATCATGCACTCAACAAGGCGTCACAAACGGTTGTAATGAAGTCGACTTAGGCAGGGGAGACTCAAAAGTTTAAAATAACAACTTAAAAACAAATCAACACATATATAATAATTGAAAAAAAATCTGCATGAGGGACATTTATGACACTCAACATAAACTGGAGTTGCACAGGCGGTAAAATTTTCTACCCTTGCAACTCAGTATAAACAATATGTTCTAGCGGTAAAAATTACCGCCTTGACATTTCAAAAAGAAACAATTACTAGAAACGAGATGTATAAGTGGTAAAATTTTCCACTTATGCATCCTGGAACTTAAAATGAAATGTATGAGTGGAAAATTTTGCCGCTTATACATCTTACTTAAAAACATAAATATGTAATAGCGGCAAATTTTTCCACTCCTACATGTTTATCAAAAATCTCTAACTCCTCAAAATTGCAACAATCGTTTTAACAACTCACAATTTTCAAGAAATCTAAGAGAGGAGATACTTGAATAGATATGCAGGAGTGAGAGGACTACACAAGAGGATGAGATGACTTGCCTCAATTTGTGAACTTAGAGTGTAGGCTACGAAACGAACAAGTTTCGTAGGGGTCATCCTACAAAATGAGCTCAACTGATTTTGAGGACAACAGCTGGCTCTAACTGGGGAACTTTCTTTGATTGCTCTTTGAAACAATCAAAGGTAGGAGAATCTAGTCTCTAAGTGCCTTCATCCATGCGATTAGGCCATAGAGTCAAGCTACCAAAAGAAGAGACACAAAAAGACTAAACACAAATGAAAAATAAAAACACAAAACTATACAAATGTACAAATGAACTTATCTGATACTTCAGGGATTGAAATGCTTTAGATGTTCTCCACTATGGGGAAGCAAGAACAATGTTCCATCTTGATACTCCAGCAAGAAACTATTCTCACCACAAAGTTGGTGAATGATGAATGGGCCTCTCCATAGGGAATCAAACTTCCCATGCATTCCTTTTGGCTCTCTCCTCTTGTCCCATAACAAGACTTGATCCCCAATTTAAAATTCTTTGGCCTTGGCCTTCTTGTCAAAAAGTTTCTTGACTTGACTTTGATGCTCAGCAATACGGTCTACTACCATAACCCACTGCTCCTCAAGTTCAGAAAGGTACATTATTCTTTTGGTAGTCATTAGTTTTCCATAGTCCATGATGTTGATGAACAATGCTTCTGGATTAGACTGTGTAATATTTTTTCCCTCAATGAACAATGATGATGGATCACTGTGTGTGATTCGAACCGTTGAGGGAAAAAATATTACACAGTCTAATCCAGAAGCATTGTTCATCAACATTATTCTTTTGTCAATAGAACTTTCAAAAGTTCTATCTTCCATTGCTTTTGCCAACTTCAAGGCCGGTAATTCCAAAGTAATAGGTATTTCTACATTCAAACCATATAGAAGCTAGAATTGTGACATGCCTATTTCTCTTTTAGGAGTAATTATATTCGCCCTTAAAGCATCAAACAAAGCTTTATGCCACATCCTATGATTATCCTCCACCAATTTTCTGATAATTGTAACCAGATTCTTGTTACTAGATTCTACCTGACCATTCCCTTGCGGATAATAGTCTAAAAATGAGAAAGAATGATCCCATATTCAAAGCAAAAACTAGTGATCTCATTTGAAGAAAAACATGTAGCATTATCTTCTATGATTTTGTTTGGAACTCCAAACCGAGAAATAATATTCTCCTTGAGAAAATTACATACTACCTCAGAAGTGGCATGCTTAACTGGAATTGCCTCCACCCACTTAGTAAAGTAATCTGTTGTAGTGAGAAAAAATTTTTGTCTCGCACTCGACAGTGGGTTCACAGCACCAATGAAGTCAATGCCCCATTACTGAGAAGGTTCTTCAAGCACAACTGGCTTTAATGGTAGTGCAACTAACTTAGGCTTCCCAACAAACTGTTGGCAGAGTTCGCATCTACGTACCTAGTTGTATGCATCTTGAAATAACATAGGCCAATAGTACCTAGCCCACAAAATTTTATGAGCTATTACAGGTGCAGAAAAATGTCCTCCACATGCTAAATTGTGAAGACTCTAAAAGCTTGCTTTGTTGTGCTTTATCCACACAATAGAGAAAAACTCCATCAAGGCATATTTTATACAAACTGTTATCCCATAAGACATAGTTTGCAGCCTTTAACTTGATAGTTCACTTCTCTTTATAAGATAAATGAGAAGGACACTCACCATACGTGAGAAAATAAGTGATATTGGAATACCACTCATTTGTTGTAGTAACAAAGAGAACTGTCAGAACATCTTCAGCCTCAACCTCTTCATCCCTTGTTTCTTTTGGGACATTATCAGCAATCAGATGACATAAACCTCTACCATGCACAAGCATGGTGGGTTTGATATCAAGATCAAATTCTTGAATCTTGGCAATCCAATTGCCCCTTTTAGTCCCAAATTCTTGTTGCATTAGGATAGATTTCATTGTTGTATCCGGCACCAAAACAACAGTATGCAAGTTCAAAATGTAAAACTTGAAATGCTTTATCACTTTGACTATAGCGTAAGCATGTTTCTCCATATTTGAATACTTAAGTTCATGAGCCTTAAGTGGGAAACTCATAAACAAAATTAGAGATTCCACACCTTCATTCTGCTGAACCAAAATCGCTGAAAGAGTATGTTCTGAAGCATAACTATACATTATGAAATCTTTAGTGTAGTCAGGACAAACCAGAACTAGAGCATGAGCTATGGCCCTTTTAATATCCTTGAAGGTTGTTTTACCTTCTACACTCCAATGGAAAGTAGTCTTATCTTTCATCATATTGATAATATGATGAGTTTTCTCTATGAATTTCAGAGTGAACCTCCGCAGAAAATTTGCCTTCCCGAAGAAAGAATGAACTACAGTCTTACTAGCAGGCAAAGTAAGACTCTGGATAGATTTGACTCTTTTTGAGTCAATTTTAGTACCTTCTCTGGACACAATGTGACCTAGAAGCTTACCTTATGTAACCCCAAAAATTGATTTCTTAGGATTAAGAGAAATACCATTTTGACGACACCGTTCCAGAACCTGTCCTAAGTGGTAGGCATGATCTTGACAATCTTTAGAGAAAATGGTCAATTCATCAAGGTACACCACAATGAACTTCCCCATTTCATCTATGAAGGCAAGGTCTATTGCTCTTTGGAAAGTAGTGCCAGCATTAATCAAACCAAATGACATCCTGTGATATGCAAATGTGCCCCATGGTGTTGTGAAAGTAGTCTTGTATTGATCTGCCTCACTGACTTCTACTTGATTGTAGCCTGAAAAGTTGTCTAACATAGACAACATCTCTAAACCAGTGACAGTTTGTAACACTTGATCCATAATAGCCAAAGGGTAGTTATCTTTTAAAGAAGATAGATTGGTTCAGATTTCTGAAATCAACACAAATACAAATTTCTCTGTTCTTCTTTCTATTGGGAATTAAGGTGTCTCAACCTTTGCAAATTCCTAATGTTGTATTTATTTATCCCATGTTGAGTTGGCATAGTCAGCACCTTGTGTATATGCAGCAGGGTAAATTTTGGTGACTTTGGTAGCCGCGGTTTCCCCCTTGAATAATTAACGGGGGTTTGGGGGCAGTGCCCCCAAGATAGGATCAAGGGGCGTAGCAAATGATTTTTAATTAATGACAAGTGTCGGTGAGTATCTTTGCACGAGAGAAAGGCATCTTTGGGTGGTCAAGGGAGGTTATGACATGTAAGAGGAATATGATATTTTTAGTCAGTGTATGACGGATTCTATGACAGTTGTAAGGTGCGTAAGAGCATCTGTCGTAACCTATCTTGGGACCAGGCACCCACTTCTAGATGGGATGTTGGACAAGTGTCCTTAGGCGTGGGTTTTGGGGCATGAGTCCAAGATGGACACCCATCTCTAGAAGGTTCCATATTTGCCTTGTAAACTCTATATAAACAGGTGCTTGGATGGGAGATAGACAACTTTGGTACAAGTACTGTTATGCTGCCGGAATATCTCTAGATTTGACATTCAAAGACTCCTGAAAGAGCATTGGCTTTGAAACTGTATTGTAATCTATTATTGTTTACTATAATACATTTGAGCTATGTTTTGGAGTGTGGGGTTTTTCACCCGTAAGGGTTTTCCCCACGTATATCTTGTCTCTCTCTCTTCTGTCTACTTTCTGTGTGTATGTGTATTGCTGCAACATCTCTTTTAGATATTCTATGTTGCTGTAGTTGTAAGAATTAAATTGAATTTGCATACATCTCTCCTCATTAGATTAGTGTAGGAAGCGATTTCCGCACACCTAGCTTGCTTTCACTTTCTTACAGGAACAATATTCACAATCCAAGTGGAATGATGAATAGGAAATATTATCCTAGCATTCAACATTTTTTGGATTTCAGAAAGAATAGTACCTGATATCTTGGGGTTATACTACCTCTACTTTTGATTGTGAGGCAACAATCCTATCTTGAGAGGAATCTCATGTTGGATCTCCTTGGGTCTAAAAGACTTTAGATCATCATATGAATATGCCAGCACATCAATGTAATGGTGAAGAAGTGTAATGAGCTTGAATTTCTCATCAGCAGTGCAACATTTCCTGATGTTAACCATCTTGGGATCCGCTTCAAACTCAAATTTACTTGCTCAAATTCCATGGATGAACTTGAGTCAAGTTGTTGTTGTTGTTTGATATATCTATCATACTTGTCAAATAACTTTTCCAGAGAAACCAAACCTTTCAGAATCTTATTCCTTTTTAGCTGAAGAATCTCCTCACCAGTCTGTGAATCTATTTCAGAAACATATTCCCGAGGTGGAGAATCACTACCTTCAAAGTAGAGCTCATCAAAGCTATCTATCTTCTCTAATAAAGATATGATCTGATTATCACCATTGAAGACCTGCCAATGGTCAGCATTATCTGGTACACTTGGCCAAAAAACCAACTCAATTGTGTACTTATCACCTTTAAAATCCTTGTGAGGGACCATAAGGGTGGTAAAGACAACTAATGAATCAGCACGATCATTAAACTCTCGATATTGTGAAGATGTCGAAAGCATCAAAACCTTCAATGCAATCCTAGACACGATTGTAGTAATGTCTTAGCCTTTCATTCTTGGTCTGATAAAGATTTCTCACTTGACAAACAACAAGCTCAGCATCACCTTGTGCATGAATATTTTTAATACCTTTAACATGAGCAGCCTCCATTCTGAGTAACAATGACTCATATTCAGTGGTGTTATTAGTATTGTCAAACTGCAGCTTATAGGAGAAAGGAAAAATATCACCTTGTGGAGATATTAGAACTACTCCAACCCCAAATCCAGTGGAAGAATAGCTACCATCAAATTCTAAAATCCAAACATTATTTGAATTTACCATTTTGATGTTTCTATGACCAGTAGATTCTTCCTTATCAGAGAGAGAAGAATCCAGCATCACTATGCTCTCGTCTGAACTTTCATCTGAATCTTCATCTGAATTATCTAAATTTTCATCTGACGAACTATAGGTGTTTTCTATGGACAAGAAATAATTACCCATCCCTGAAGGCTCAAATAAAATTTGAGCTTTTAGATTTTTAGTTTGAGTAACAATATATTTTGCCTCCTTTTCAGGAAGCAATTTTTGCATGACACCTTTAACAGGTATCCTTGCCTTGGATAAATCCATGTTTAGTTCTCCTCCCACATCCTTACAAAAATTACGTCCAAGCAAAATGCCATAAGAAGCTGGAACATCAGCAAGTAGGACAGTCATCTTGATCCTCTTATCCAAAAAAGCTACAAATGCAAATTGGGCATCCTTGATTTGGCCTAACAAAGGTACTTGCTTATTCTTCATTGAAAAACATCTCCCAAAGGTCTTCGTCAAAGTGAGACCAAGAGCATCTGCCACCTTGGCAGGCATGACATTGTTAGAAGCTCCTGAGTCTATGATACAATTGCTTAGCTTGTGGCCATTGACTAACAGAGAAACGTAGAAGGGTTCTATTTTCCCTGGAGCAACAAGGGGAGTAGTGACTAGGTTATTTTGGGTGGACCTATTCTTTGAGGAGTCATGAACAGTTTTAGGAGAATCTTGCCCTGTAGGGGCAGCCTTGTTTTTAACATACTTAGCTAACCTATCAAATTGGTCAAGGTTAGCTTGTAAATATTCAACCTCAGACATCTAGATTTTGGTTTTCCTAGCATGATCAATTATGTCAAAGAGCTGAGATGAATTAGATATAGAGGTAGGAAATCCTTCATTCTGGGGTTTAGTTGGGGTAGTACTGGTCTGAGGAATAAAAGTAGAAGAAGTAGGATTGTTAGATGAACTTACTTGTTTAGTGACAGTCGGGTCCTTTGATTGAAAAGGCAATGGAGTTCCTCGTTTGACAATTGAAATCACACTTTCCTTTATCAGCCACTTGCTAATTTGATTGATTTTGGGACCTGGTAAAAATAACATATGCTCCATCATATACCTGTCCTTCTCTTTCTGCTTCATCTTGGTAGTTCAGAAAACCAATAGTAGAGTCGCCAACTAATTCTTCTTCTCCTTTTGTAAAAAGATTAGCATTGTTTTCCTAATTCAAATCAGGTTGGAAAGAATTATCATGTTCCGCTTCATAGTAGCCAACTGCTGAGTTGACTAGTGGAGCTTGAATTATCATGTTCCACTTCATAGTAGCCAACTGTTGAGTTGACCAGTGGAGCTTCAATGGCAAGCTTCCCTTGTGTTGGCAGAAGCCTATTTTGTTGCCCTTGATTTCTTGCAGCATTGTCTTGATATGAATTGTTAGGAAATGTCCTTCTTGGTATGTCTCTATAAGAAGGAGCAGACATACCCTGGGATATTTGCTTTTTGAAAGCTAGCAACTCATTTGCTAACTTTTGCACCATAGGATCTGTGGTTCTTGTGGAGGAATTATCAGTAGAGGGTTGACCTCTATTTCTATTTGAACCCCTTCTTATCTTACCCGCAAGGATAAGATTGTCTTCAACCTCCGTAGCCAAACTTTGAGCTAAAGGAAGATCAATGGGATTAGCTCATCTTAACAGAAAACTTACCTCAGGAAGTTGGGTGTTGATGAAGAAATATTTTAGATTCTCCGTCATTGGTTGAGTGGTTGCTGGAATCCTATTTGTCAATTTATTGAACTTGGAAATGAAATCTCACATGGGCTCATGTGGTTCTTTCTTCATCTATGTTAGTTGGGCTAACAAAGCATGTGCATCTTCTGCCTACTTAAACCTAGCTTCAAACTTGGTTTTGAGATTATTCCAATTAGTTATGGTTTGGGCCTTAAGGTGGTAGAACCAATCTATAGCAGCACCTTACAGTGTTTCCACAAAAAGTCTCACAACTACATCTTCGTGTTCCACCCCTAGCACACCACAAGCTATACAAAAAGCTGCAATGTGTTCATCAGGATGGACTTTCCCATCACCATAGAATTTTGGGAAATTCTTCCTTGAACTACGGGGTAGTTCATATAGTGGTGGTGTCAAATTTAGAGGTCCAAAAGTATTACCCCATGGGCCTTGAGCTGCCATTATGTGCTGATAGAAAGGTGGGATGACAAACCTTTGTGGAACTTGAATAGATAAAACTCTATTAGTATTTGAGTTGGAAGCTTCACTACGTATAGGAGACCTAGCATTGGTAGGAGGAAAACTCCTTGTTCGCTGAAGCTGAGGTTTTGGAGGCAAAAGACCAAAGTTATTTTGTTGTATTAACTCAAACACAGGATCAACAATTCCTTGAGCTCTCTTACTTCTTGTAAACCTTGAGTCTGCCAGAATGCAATGTACTCATCAAAGATTTAGAAATAACTTAAAATAGTGAATGAGGACGGAGTGCTTCAACTCAAAGCATGAGGCTCCAAGTTGCACATTCTTCCCCAGTAGAGTCGCAAAAAAACTGTTGGGTAAATATTTTGTCATTAACTAACTAATAGAAAAATGGTTAATCACCACAGCTATGATGAGATAGAGTCTCTCCTCTCAGAAAGGGGAGGTTCCCTCTAGTTGCTTTAACTATTACAAACAATAGTTTACAAAACTTATTTACACTAAACACTATTTTCGTGGTGATTCCATTTCATCCTATTCTCTTTTTTTAGAATAGATGTTCTTGCTTCAAAATGATAACTTCAATGAAACTAATATTAAAGAACTTACTAACTATCATAAAACCCCAGAAATACAAAGTCTTCTGTTGCTTCACTTACAAATTGCAAATAGAACTATTTGAAGTTAAATGTAGCCCAAAGTCTCCACTCTTCTCCAAGATGATATAAGTAAATCAATACAACAACTTGCAGCACAAAGTCTTTAAGTTATTTTATCCTCACGAACATAAACACAATCCTCACAAATGATTTGATAACACAAAGTCTATCACAATCAAATTAAGAATGCTCTTCAATCACTTGAAAAAACCTCCATACCTCAATTATTATCAAAGAAGATCATGATAGAAAGACATAAGAACAATGCTATCATAACACAAATAATCCCAAGACAAAGATTGGAATCAAACTTGCTTTCTTATATTGATAAATATTTGATAATTGATTTTCACAAAAAAGCACAAAGTCTTGATTTGCTTCTCAATTCACCAGAGTTTCTTTGCAATAGAAAAAAGATCAAAATTACAATAGAGGCCCTCTTTATTTATAGGGAGAGGCCTTGAGAAAATTAGGAAAAAATCTAACTACTTTGACTTATTCAAAAATAGGAGTCCTTATTGACTTGGGACTTCCTAAGTTTTTACATGTAATTACATATGAAAAAAGTACATGTAAAAGTGTCCAAAACTAAATGAAAAGTACATATGAAAATATAAAAAATATACTAAGGCAAAGATCAAATATGTCAACTTCCACTGGCATCCTTCTTTGCTAACCCTTCATACATTGTGATCACTACTTGCATTTCAATACTATATGGTGTCACAGTGTTGTTGGAGATTACTCTGGCCTTAGTGATTGTATCTCTGATTTTAGGAGTGACTTTCTCATGATCTTTCAACTTGACCTTCAAATTGTCTATGGTTACTTGATAATCCGTCAAGTTATCCAATGAATCGATTGAGAAAGCTTTTTCCTCAAACTCAGCCTGCATCATCTTATTGAATTCCTGTATCATTTCATCAACTAGAACAAACTCATGATTATCATCAATCAATTTACATAGGAGATGCTCCAACTTGTACAAGAGACTTAGATCAATATCATCACATAGCTCTCGGGCATCTGCTAGTTCTTTGATTAATTCATTCAAGACTTTCCTTCAGTGAACTATGCCTTCTTTTGTTGAAACATATGCCTGTCGATTTGCAATAATGCCAAGTGAAACAAGAGTCTTCATTTTCATGCTTTCCCATTTTTCCAAACTGGAATCCAGATATTCAATATCTGCAGAAAAAGAATCAATCAATTCTTCTAATTCTGCTCTTACCTTGGCCATTTTTGCTTTTCTTTCTGCTGCTGCCTTCAATAGTGAAACACCCTGTGTTGACAATTTCTTTAAATATTCTTCTACAACCTTCCCTTTTGCTTGAGTCTTTTTAGCTTTTTGGACCAAGGGATTTTCAACTGTTACTGCCATAGGCTCTTTAATTTCTGATGTCATTGTGATTTTCTGTAACACCATGGCTAACTACTTAGCTTTTTATTTGTAGTATTCCTTTTATTTCTTCTCCTCATCATATTTCTCAAGAAAATATGTGGCAGTGACCTGGAAATCAGCTTTAATACCTTCATGTGTTAATTTCCCCAATTCCACCCTAGATATCACATAGTCATTCACTACAAAAGTATCTTTCATAGACTTAGGAGGAGGCTTGGCAATCTCTGCATATGTGAGCCCCTTATCATCAATAAGCCTTGACATAGTCTTAAGCTTCTTCTTTTGTGCCTTTGGCTTGGGAGTCAACAGTTTCCCCAAATCAATATGGGTAAGTGCAAGAAGATGGGGGGCCAAAAAGGGGTCTTAAGTGGCCACTTTTTTTCTGAAATCAGGAAATACTGGCCTTGGATGAGAAATTGAGCATAGTTACACTCAAAATTTAGAGATGCAACCAAAACAATGTTCATAGTGCTCTAAGTCTACTTTCTAAACTACTATTTTGTTTTGAAAATGGCATAGATTAAGGGGTTCAAAAGAGGGAGCCACAGAAATTGGTGTTGTTTCTGTCAAAAAAACATAACATAGCATGTTTTGTGGCTCCCTCAAAAGGTCAACTTTTTTTTGGTATTTTTAAAATCGCTTCGGTGAGAAATTAGCTAATAGCATGTAGTTTATGCCCGATTTTTCTCATAATTTTTTGATGAATATTTGATTTTTTACTAATTTTTAAAGTGGACACATCTTAAAAAAAAGAATTTTGGCCATGCTACCCCTATAAATTTTGAAAACTAATTGAAAATCATTTTTTTTTTAATATTTGTAGAATGGAGTCTAGTTTCTAAATATGTAATTTTTTTGAAATTTGAATGAATAGTTATTTTACAATGAAAAAAAGACCAAACAGTGGTTTTTGCATAAAAACGGACACACAAACAAAAGAAATTAAAGATGAAAGGCTTAACATTGTTAAAATATGAAAAAAATCACATCGTCAAATAGCTAAGAGAAAGCCTAACATTACCCATGTGTTCGATTTGTTCAACCTTGAAACATGTGCAAATCTGAGGGTTAGCACGAACAAAATTATGTAAAATTTTGAAGAATATAGAAAAACACGTCTGTGACTATTCGTAAGGCACTCCAAGCCTTTGGGTTGGAAATCCAAAGCAAATCCCAAGCATTTAATGTCGAGGTTAGGGTTAGAGTGTCGAGGGTAGAGGGATTAGGGATAGGGTTTAGGGTTGAAGGTTTAAGGATTGAGGGTTGAGGCTTTAGGGATGAGGGTTTAAGGCTTGAGATATAGTGTCAAGTGTTGAGGGTGTAGGGATAGGGTTTAAGTTTTAAGGGTTAAGGGTTGAGGGATATGGATTAGGGTTTAAGGTATAGTGTTGAGGGTTGAGGGATCAGAGTTAAGGGTTGAGGGATTAGGGTTTGACGTTGAGGGTTGAGGGTTGAGGTTCGAGGGTCAAGGGTTTAGGGATAGGGTTGAGGGTCGAGGAATTAGGGTTAAAGTAGAGTGTGGAGGGTATAAGGATTAGGGATAGGGTTGGAGGGTTTAGGGATAAGGGATTAGGGTTTAAGGTATAGTATCAATTCTGTTGAGGGTGTAGGAATAGTGATAGCATTTAGAGTTTAGGGATGAAGGATTAGATTTGGGGGATGACAGATTAGGGTTGAGGGTTGAGGGATTAGGGTTTAGGGATAAGGTTTAGGGTTGAGGGCTGAGGGATTAGGGTTTAAGGTATAGTGTTGAGGGTTTAGGGATAGGGTTTAGGGTTGAGGGATTAGGATTTGATGTTGAGGGTTGAGGGTTTAGGGTTTAGGGTTAGGGTTGAGAGATGAGGGATCAGAGTTAAGGGTTGAGGGAATAGGGTTTGATGTCGAGGGTTGAGGGTTGAGGTTCAAGGGTCAAGGGTTTAGGGATAGGGTTGAGGTTGAAGGGATTAGGGTTAAAGTAGAGTGTGTGGTGCAGGAGCACCCGCACATGATCAGGATATAGGTCCGCATGATGACATACATGATCAGGATATAGGTCCGCATGATGACATACATGATCAGGATGTAGGATAGTTATCATCATGCTGACGGGATACTCTATTTTTAGTATGTTTGACTTTATCATGTAATAAGGTCCACTGGACCGATGCTATGTAATAGTTCAACATAGGAGTATGTGTAGGCAGTTAGAGGCAGTTAGAGATCGGGATAAGGTTATCTGAGCTGTCCTCTCTCCCAGCCGCTTGGAAGCTCCCAGCCGCTGGGAAGTGATGTTAGTAGTACTCGAAGGATTTGTTATATATACCTTCGATCTGTAGGGTTTAGACATATAGTTTGATATAGTTTTGATATTGATGTACTGGTGTTGAGTTGAGATTCAAGAGAGCAGTTCAGACATTGTGAAGCTGTATTCAGGACATTGAATTTCAATTGAATAAGATCTCGTCTTTTGCATTATCTGTTTGCATCTGTGTTGATTTCCTTTCCGTTTTGCAAGCTAATGACCACTTTCAACCCTTCCACCGGTTGATCCTGCAAATCGGTGGAATGGTCCTGTATCATAGCTTAGATTGCATTTGTGTTTTCTGTTTATGCATTGCATTGTTCAAGAGATCTGTTAGGAGCATGCTGTAAATCAGCCTAGCATCCTCATGTGCTAGGTCTAGAAGATAAGTTGTTAGATTTTGGTTTGAAGGTGATCCGGCCCGGTCGTCACATGATCTTTGTGAAATTATGCGGTTGTGAGTGTTTTCATGCAGTGGAAGGATACACAGGAGTCTGCATGTGCGTTTCCAGTCGGAACGAGCCGCAACATCATCTGCGAATCCATCGCCATCAGGATCGGGTCATGAAGTTGGTGAAATTTGCATGTTGCAGGTGCATCATGATGTTTTGAGTTGGATATATACTCAGTGTATATATCGCAGTCAGGATCATCTCTCGGGGAAGGTCATCATCCGCATATCGCTAACGGATGCGGGTGTGAAAGTTGAGTTTTTGGCTAAGTGTTGAAGAGTTCATCAGGATGATGTGTGACGTCATCGTCATCAGGATATGACGTCATCGTCATCAGGATATTAGGAAATCCCTCTATGCGGGTTTATCCTGTTGTCGCTATGTGGAAAGGTATCGGCGTAGGCAGGAAGTTGTATTAGCAAAATCAGGAGGTTTCGAAGAACCGGATGAACAATATCATGATGCTGTTGCTTGTATTGTCGGGCAGTGAAGCATCGAAGGTAAGTTGTTGAAGTGGAACGTCATCAGGATATTTGGACAACCAGATATTTGGATATCCTGCTGACGAAGGTGATATTGAATATCATGATGATGCCGCTTGTATTTGGCACCCGATGAACAGTGCAACCGGAGGAGGTTTGCGCCCGTTGGTTATCATGATGATGACAGGCGACAGTCGAAGGAGGTAAATAGTAATCGACAGGAGGATATTTGCGATCATCCGAAATATGATGATGCTGTTGAAATATGATGATGCAGTTGGTGTTGTTAGGAAATATGATGATGATGTTCAGCCGATAGAGAATTTTATCATGCTGTTTGTTTTGTTGGCAGCTCCTTCCTGTTAGGTTGCCTCCGTTGCGTTCCACTCTGCATCAGTGTGGAGGGTGTAAGGATTAGGGATAGGGTTGGAGGGTTTAGGGATAAGGGATTAGAGTTTAAGGTATAGTATCGAGTCTGTTGAGGGTTTAGGAATAGGGATAACATTTAGGGTTTAGGGATGAGGGATTAGATTTGAGGGTTGAGGGATTAGGGTTTAGGGATAAGGTTTAGGGTTGAGGGTTGAGGGATTAGGGTTTAAGGTATAGTGTTGAGGGTTGATGGTTTAGGGATAGGGTTTAGGTTTGAGGGATTAGGGTTTAGGGTTGATGAATTAGGGTTTAATGTTGAGAGTTGAGGGTTGAGGGTTGAGGTTGAGGGATAGGGTTAATGGTCAAGGGATTAGGGTTAAATAAGAGTGTCGATGGTAGAGGGATTAGGGTTTAAGGTATAGTATCGAGCCTGTTGAGGGTCTAGGAATAGGGATAGCATTTAGGGTTTAGGAATGAGGGATTAGAGTTGAGGGATGACGGATGACAAATTAGGGTTGAGGGTTGAGGGATTAGGGTTTAGGGACAAGGTTTAGGGTTAGGGTTTAGGGATAGGGTTTAGGGTTGAGGGATTAGAGTGAAGGGTTGAGGGATTAGAATTTGGCGTTGAGGGTTTAGGGTTTAGGATCAGGGTTGAAGGTTGAGGGATCAGAGTTAAGGGTTGAAGGATTAGGGTTTGATGTTGAGGGTTGAGGGTTGAGGTTCGAGGGTCAAGGGTTTAGGGATAGGGTTGAGGGTCGAGGAATTAGGATTACAGTAGAGTGTGGAGGGTATAAGGATTAGGGATAGGGTTGGAGGGTTTAGGGATAAGGGATTAGAGTTTAAGGTATAGTATTGAGTCTGTTGAGGGTTTAGGAATAGGGATAGCATTTAGGGTTTAGGGATGAGGGATTAGAGTTGAGGGATGAGGGATTAGGGTTGAGGGTTGAGGTATTAGGGTTTAGGGATAAGGTTTAGGGTTGAGGGTTGAGGGATTAGGGTTTAAGGTATAGTGTTGAGGGTTGATGGTTTAGGGATAGGGTTTAGGTTTGAGGGATTAGGGTTTAGGGCTGATGAATTAGGGTTTAATGTTGAGAGTTGAGGGTTGAGGGTTGAGGTTGAGGTTGAGGGATAGGGTTAATGGTCAAGGGATTAGGGTTAAATAAGAGTGTCGATGGTAGAGGGATTAGGGTTTAAGGTATAGTATCGATCTTGTTAAGGGTCTAGGAATAGGGATAGCATTTAGGGTTTAGGAATGAGGGATTAGAGTTGAGGGATGACGAATGACAGATTAGGATTGAGGGTTGAGGGATTAGGGTTTAGGGATAAGGTTTAGGGTTAGGGTTGAGGGATTAGGGTTTAAGGTATAGTGTTGAGGGTTTAGGGATAGGGTTTAGGGTTGAGGGATTAGAGTGAAGGGTTGAGGGATTAGAATTTGGCGTTGAGAGTTTAGGGTTTAGGATCAGGGTTGAAGGTTGAGGGATCAGAGTTAAGGGTTGAGGGATTAGGGTTTGATGTTGAGGGTTGAGGGTTGAGGTTCAAGGGTCAAGGGTTTAGGGATAGGGTTGAGGGTCGAGGAATTAGGATTACATTAGAGTGTGGAGGGTATAAGGATTAGGAATAGGGTTGGAGGGTTTAGGGATAAGGGATTAGAGTTTAAGGTGTAGTATCGAGTCTGTTGAGGGTTTAGGAATAGGGATAGCATTTAGGGTTTAGGGATGAGGGATTAGAGTTGAGGGATGAGGGATTAGGGTTGAGGGTTGAGGGATTAGGGTTTAGGGATAAGGTTTAGGGTTGAGGGTTGAGGGATTAGGGTTTAAGGTATAGTGTTGAGGGTTGATGGTTTAGGGATAGGGTTTAGGTTTGAGGGATTAGGGTTTAGGGTTGATGAATTAGGGTTTAATGTTGAGAGTTGAGGGTTGAGGGTTGAGGGTTGAGGTTGAGGGATAGGGTTAATGGTCAAGGGATTAGGGTTAAATAAGAGTGTCGATGGTAGAGGGATTAGGGTTTAAGGTATAGTATCGAGCCTGTTGAGATTCTAGGAATAGGGATAGCATTTAGGGTTTAGGAATGAGGGATTAGAGTTGAGGGATGACGGATGACAGATTAGGGTTGAGGGTTGAGGGATTAGGGTTTGATGTGGAGGGTTGAGGGTTTAGGGTTAGGGTTGAGAGATGAGGGATCAGAGTTAAGGGTTGAGGGATTAGGGTTTGACGTCGAGGGCTGAGGTTTGAGGGTCAAGGGTTTAGGGATAGGGTTGAGGTTGAAGGGATTAGGGTTTAAGGTATAGTGTTGAGGGTTGATGGATCAGAGTTAAGGGTTGAGGGTTGTAAGGATTAGGGATAGGGTTGGAGGGTTGACGGATTAGGATTTGACGTTGAGGGATTAGGATTTGACATTGAGGGTTGAGGGATTAGGATTTGACATTGAGGGTTGAGGGTTTAGGGATAGGGTTGAGGGATTAGGATATGACATTGAGGGTTGAGGGTCAAGGGATTAGAGTTGAGGGTTTAGGGATTAGGGATCTATAGCAGGACAAAACGCGAGCGCGTTATAGCACGAGCACGTTATAACGCGCTCGCGTTTTGTATTTCTACTGAAACGGTAAAAAAGTGGTTACCCCCGTGATCCAGGCCCACATGCTCTATTTTCTTACTGATTCTGCACGTGCTCCAACAAAAAAGAAGTGCTTTCATGCTATTGGGAAGTTCACATGCACATTTGACACATTGTACCACCTTTGCATGATCTTTCCACCACCTTTTCTGCTTTGCCAACTTGAGAAGGAGGAAATAACATAGTTTTCAAACCAAGTTTGATATATATCTATTCAAGTTTCAATTTTTGTAGTATTGCAATGTTAGTTGTGATTCAATTTTAAGAATTTAACATTGAAAAGGAAGCAAGTGGTGAAAAACTCAAATTGTTGAGGAGTTTGATGCAAGAAGATAAAAGCACTACATAATTGGGTACTCTCTCCATTCAAATCTTCATTTTTTAGGTATGTCAAGTCTTTACATGCATGTTCTTTACATTTTCCTTATTTCGGATTGAATTACTTTATCATGCTTTATCATACATGTTTAAAATAGACCCATTCCCAATCGAGAAAGCAACCTACAATCTCACATGATGCCATGTATATTTTCTACACTTGGGCTCTTTAATAATTATGTGTAATAAACAAACCTTAGTTCATACCATGATGTCAAACTATACAAGAATAAATCCTTACAACATAAAAAAAATGCAATCCCACTATTATCATGTATTCATTTCTTAGGAACTAATATTGGTCTCTTTATCATGCTACAGACAAATTCTCCGTCATGCCAAGGAAACGATCAAGAATTAAACCAACACAGGAAGAGATAGAAGCTAAGAATGCAAAGAAAGCAATGGCTATGAGGGAACTTCGTGAGAAGAGGAAATTGGACACGATAAATGAAGACATACCAATTGAAGAGGAACCACAACCATCACAAAGAGATATGGTATTGGCAGCACAAAGAGAACGAATGCAAAAACTTCGTGGTATGAGAGATTTGAATACCATAGTTGGAGACACATCCTTTACCGCAAGTCAACATGTAGGGACACCATCTACCACATCTCAAGTTGAGAGTACATCATCACTCACATGTGATGAAGGAGGTACGCCATCGTTCCCACCTCAACCTCAAGGTATGCCATCTATTCCATTTTCGATCGAAGGTATGCCATCTAACCCATCTCATTTAAATATTGATGAAATTCCTAATGTTGAGATGAATTTACCTAACTTGACACCACCTAGAATTTTGCATAGAAAGCCAAAGTATTTGATTGATATTGATGAGAATATTTTGCAGCCAATGGAAGGTAAGATTCCAAAACGCACTTGTAGAAGATATGCTAATAAGATTTGGAGATTGTTCTTTGAAAAGTTAAATGAGACTGTAAGATGTCAACTATTCGTTGAAATGATGCGAAGTATAAAGTATAGGTCTATCATGAAGATTCTTGGGTTGAGAACATCAGAGGCTTCAAGTGAAAAATCTATTGTCAAGAATCTAATGAGTGCGTATGAGAGTGTGGGTAACACCTCATGCACAAAAGATAGTAATGCAACACGGCGTGTGATTACATCAACTATAGTAAGTAGTCAAACGAGGAAAGCTCGTCTCATTAGAAAGACAAGTCAAGAATTGAGAATTAATAGGAAAACTTTATCAAGAGCCGTTGGAAGACGCCAAAGAATTGAGGACACTAATGCCAATGAATTATGGGCGTTCTCAGGGAGACTACCACGAAAAGATAAACCAATTGTTGAAGCATTGAGATCACTAATTGAAGACTTTTGGAAGAATTACACAAGGGTATCTCCGAATCAAAGGGATGTGGTAAGAAGGAGATTTGGTAGTCAGAACCGTGAGCCACATCCAAAGCATTTTTTGGATGAGACTCAAACACAGTTTTATGGTAAATTTCTAGAGAAGTATCCTCAAATTAAAATTTGTCAAAGATATTTTGAAATGCTAAAACCTTTCTATGTTAAGATAAATTACACATGCACTACTTGTTGTTGTAGATTACATATTGAATTTTCTAACCATTTTGATGCTTATAGGTCTATATGTTTAGATATGCATACTAACAATGATTTGCAGGGTTGTGCCATATGTGCCCCACCAACATCTTCAAGAGACTTCATATCAAGAATTTTATGTGAAAGAGAGGAAGGTCAAATATTCTATAAGAAATTATGCTTGGATGGCACATGTCATCGTTGCGGTGGCTTGCAACATTTGCCAATATGTGAACATATGGAAATAACACATGCGGTTGGAAATGAACTAGTAGAGTTTGGCAAGTATAAAATAGTGGCATACAATACAAAAGATAGTAAAGAAGCAAAGAGGTGTGAATTAGTTATTGAAAAGATTCCAGTGTATCAGTTTATGCCTATATTTCGTGACAGCATAGTGTATGAGTATGCAAGACATGCCCATAGAGCTCGATGGTTGGACTTGCAATTCAAGTTATGCAAGGACACATTTCTGGTTGGTAGCATTGTTTCAGTCGTCGACTTTGCAGAGAACTACAGTCTACAGCCACAGCGTGAGGTGCAATCACAATATTACAACTCCACACAGGTTTCTATATTTGTGCACATCACATTCATTCATGCGAATGATAGTACAGAGGATGACAGAAAGATCATAAGGGAGTATAATTTCTATATTAGTGATGATCGCACGCATTCTACGGAGTTTGTGCAAGGTTGCTTTCAGGTGTTCTACAATGATTTGGCTAGAAGGGGCATATCGTTTAGTCAGCATATCATATGGTCGGATAATCGTGCATCACAATTCAAGAACTCGCAGAATTTCTATTGGCTGAGTAGGAAGCATAATTTTACAAGTATTCAACATATGTGGAACTTTTGTGAGGCCGGGCATGTAAAGGGGGAGCATGATGGTGCAGGAGCATGTATCAAAAGAGCCATAGCACGAGAAGAGTTAAAGTATAAAGACAATGCAAAGTTGACAGATGCAAAATCGATTGTCGAGTGGTGTAATGCTTCCATGGGTCCAGGTAATGAAGGTAAGTCTTTAGTTCGTAGATTTTTTTGGTTGATAGATGATACTAACATTGCACTATATGAGGATTGTTGTACACTGACAGGATCAAATGAGATGCACTCTTTCAGAAGCTCAATTGCAGGTTCATGGAGTATCCATACACGAAAGATGTCATGCTTTTGTTCTTCCTGTACAATTCAAGTCTGGGATGAGTGCGAGTCAAAGGAGTGGGTTGACAAATGGTAGTTAAGTTATCTTAGCCCACTTGACACGTATCGACCCCCGACGGCACTGGAACTAACACAGATGGAATCGTCAGTTGACTTTGACCACATATCAGATTTAGTTCAACCAGGCAATATAGGGCACGTATATGCATCTAATTTCATCTAGTTCAACCAGGTAATGTCATCTTACTTTGTAGTGTTTTTGTAATGTTGACTAATTTCATCTAATTTGCTACACATATCAATGTAGGACATGTATATGCAGTTATTGCAGATGAAGATAATGAAGAGGGAATAGATTATTACTTATGTCATTGTGTTGAGGCCAAAAAGAAATTGGAGGCCCCTGTTACAAATGGAGAAAACATCGAATACCCTACAGGATCAGTGGTTATTACTGGAACATGGCTTAGAAGGTACCCACATAAGAGTGTTAATATTTGGCTATTTTAGGACTTTGACATGCATCGAAAGATTCTTCATTACTCGAACCTTGTCGTGGCATCCAATGTTTATTTGATAAAGTATCGGGGTAGACCTTTGAACAAAATATTGTGGAAGGTGCGTGAGTCTGACCATGAAGCAATACTTGACACAATAAAGAGTAGAGCAGATCCAGATGGTTCATTGGATTAATTTGTAAGTATTCACATTGATTTTGTAAAGTTATGTTACATTGAGTTGTAAGTATGCACATTAATTTGTAAGGTTTGTCTTTTTTTATTTCCTCCTGCATTTTTACACATATGTACACATTTTTACATCATCATGTTATGCATTTTCGGTGTCCTGCTCCTGATGCGACCAAACTCATAACTCACCCTACTAGACACCATTTGATGATCTCTCCAACACTCTGGATCCAGGGTGCCCAATCATGATGATGACCTATATACCATTCTCCCAAGGTGCTCATAATGAATGAATGATAAGGAGCGCCTCGACCTCTATAATCAAGGTGATTTTAAGTCACTTTGAGTCATTTGGGGTCAGTTTGAGTCTTTGAGTCATGTTGCAAAAAAGTGTCAATGTTGTCAAGTTGCACAAAGCAACTTTTGCATTTTTGGTGTCCTGCTCGTGATGTGACCAAACTGACTGTTCCAACGCATTCGGATGGGTACATTTACGCTATGCATGGTCCTATTTTTCACCCAAACATGTTGAAACAGTCTGAGCTACATTGTACCAACGATATCCCTGAAGAGTCCAAAGTGCAAAAAGGCTGCAATCTTTGACGAGATGTTACTCAAAAACCGTGTCACTTAGAAACATTCCGTCTAAGGCAACGCTATCATGTAGAGTGCCTCTACAATAACCTCTCTCAGTTTTTTATGGCTCTGAGGCATTTACCCGTGGTGAAAGGTTTTCTGCTGCCCCAAAAATCGTCAGAAGGAGGCAGTGTAAAGTTGCAAAGGGGTGTAACTTTTGTCCTGCTCTTGATGCGACCAAACTGACTATTCCAACGCATCTGAATGGGTACATTTATGCTAGGCATGGTCCTATTTCTCACCCAAACATGTCGAAACAGTCGGAGCTACATTGTATCGACGATATCCCTGAAGAGTCCAAAGTGCAAAAAGGTAGCAATCTTTGACAAGATGTTACTCGAAAACCGTGTCACTTAGAAACATTTCGTCTAAGGCAACGTGATCATGTAGAGTGCCTCTACAATAACCTCTCTCAATTTTTTATAGCTCTTAGGCATTTGCCCGTGGTGAAAGGTTTTCTGTTGCCCCAAAAATCGTCAGAAGGAGGCAGTGTAAAGTTGCAAAGGGGTGTAACTTTCGTCCTGCTCCTGATGTGACCAAACTGACTATTCCAACGCATCTGAATGGGTACATTTATGCTAGGCATGGTCCTATTTCTCACCCAAACATGTCGAAACAGTCGGAGCTACATTGTACCGACGATATCCTTGAAGAGCCCAAAGTGCAAAAAGGTAGCAATCTTTGACGAGATGTTACTCAAAAATTGTGTCACTTAGAAACATTCCGTCTGAGGCAACGTGATCATGTAGAGTGCCTCTACAATAACCTCTCTCAGTTTTTTATAGCTCTGAGGCATTTGCCCGTGGTGAAAGGTTTTCTGTTGCCCCAAAAATCGTCAGAAGGAGGCAGTGTAAAGTTGCAAAGGGGTGTAACTTTGGTCCTGCTCCTAATGCGACCAAACTGACTATTCCAACACGTCCGAATGGGTACATTTATGCTAGGCATGGTCCTATTTTTCACCCAAACATGTCGAAACAGTCGGAGCTACATTGTACCGACGATATCCCTGAAGAGTCCAAAGTGCAAAAAGACAGCAATCTTTGACGAGATGTTACTCGAAAACCGTGTCACTTAAAAACATTCCGTCTGAGGCAACGGGATCACGTAGAGTGCCTCTACAATAACCTCTCTCAATTTTTTATAGCTCTGAGGCATTTGCCCGTGGTTAAAGGTTTTCTGCTGCCCCAAAAATCGTCAGAAGGAGGCAGTGTATTAAGTCAGGATGAAAGCCTATTCACTCTAGGCGCCTGTTTTTGACCAAATCACACATGCGCCTTGAACAACTCTGTCTTCAAGGCACTTTTCTCTAATCTCTGTAACTCTCCAAATCCACTAAGGCGCAAATTTTACCTCTTGGGCTCAAGATATAGGTTCTTCATCCAAGGCGCCAGAATGGTCCAAAGGCGCATTTCACCTCTAACCTCACCTCTGACCTTACTTGGAGGCGCTAAACCTTTTGACATTTCAAGTAACTTCAAGAGAACTATTTTTCCTTAAGGTGGTTCACTCCTTGCAATTGGATGTATGGTACTTGTAACTCATTTGATTGACTTTGTAATGTTTCTTCTTCTTGCACAGTAGATAAGGATGATATAAGCTTACTTCATGAATCGGAGTAGAAATCTCTCTTGGACTTGCTAGGTGAAAGGACTTGAACTTGAAGGACTTGAAGTTGATGAAGTGATCCTTCATGATGGCCTTTGACATTACCTTCTTGGAGTGTAGATGATAACACCTTCCTTGGATAAAGTGGATAACCTCTGACCTAAACTTTGAAGCTTGATGAATCTTGAAGATTGGGTTTCCTCCTACTCCCCTTCTGGGCTCCACTCCATCAAAGGCGTATTTAGTTGTCCAAGGCGCCAACATTCACTCAGGGGTGCCCAAAGAGAAAGTTTACAACTCTAAGGCACTAAACTCTTATGCAAAAATGGTCATCATCAAAGGCGCAAAAATGGGTCTCTGGGCGCCAATCTCTACAAGACATTCCATCTCATTGCTCTCCTCCATTACAAGCGCTCACTTACCTCAATCTTGGGCCAATACCAACATCCCAACATCCAAATCACCTAGGCGCTCAAAACCTTCAAGACTCAAGGTGCATTTTATGATCAAACAAGGTATCTCCTGAACAAGGTGCTCATAGTCTCATCAGGACGTTAATCATCATCATGAGCGCTCATATTGTTCTAGGTGTACAGTTATCTCTGGAATGCTCAAGGCGCTCAAGGCGCACATACCCTTCTCTAGGCTAGTTTACACTTATTCAAGGTGCTCATTCCAAACTTACATGAACTCCTCATTACAAGACGCACAAACTAGATGATCCTAGGGCATAAGGGCGCTCATAGGAGTTGTTATGTGTCATTTTGGCCAAGGTTTTCTGGAGCAGTGAAGACATTAGGAAGGGGATGATCGTTTGGATAGTTTTGAATGCTTTATTTCTCCTTGTTTAAACTAGGCGCTCACTGAGGATTGGAGTAGCCTTTGCACCCTCACATCACGTTAATCAGCGTTTCAGAGGCAATCATAGTATAGGAAGATTTGCGCCTTGAAGAAGAGAGTTATTTGGTGAGCACTTAGGAGTTTTGGCGCCTAGGGGAAAGGTCTAGGTAGAGCGCCTTCAGACTTTGACAGTGAAGTGCCTTAAGGAGTTGGATGATGTTTTTGCCTAGAGTGGAGATGATGTTTTTAGTGCCTTAAGGATGATGATGGAGCGCCTTGGAGTCAGGTTAGTCTGGAGCACCTTAAGAAGGTAAAGCACTTCAAATGTAAACACAAGTGTTTTGAGCGCCCTAATGAGAAGTTGTCTTGGCACCATAAGTTGTTCAAACGAAGATATGCGCCTTGGATAGTTGTAAAGACCTAATTTAGCACCCAAGGTTGGAAGACTCTTTGTGAGCGCCCAGTGTTTGAAAGCTCTTTGTGTTTGGTGCATTAAAATGAATTTGGCACCTAAGTAGTATTGAAACACTCAACTGAGCGCCTAAAGCCCATGAGAGAAGTGATATGCGCCTTGATAGAAATATCATGGAAGATGAGTTTACTGAATGGCACCTTGAATGACTTGGTTGATTAAGTGTTTTAGTGCCTAGATATGGGATGAATCATTGAGCGCCTTTGGTTGAGATGATGTCAACACCTTTAAGATTATAACACCTTGGAGTCAAGTTCGAAGGAGCACCTTGAGAAGGTAAAACACTTCAAATGTTTTCAAGGAATTGGAGAAGTCACTTAGTGCCTAGAAGGAATTCCAGAGCAAGAGGGTTGGAGCGCCTTGAGCTTCAAGTCAGATATGCGCCTAGACCTCTACCCTTTAGCAAGTTGAAGCCCTCTGAGCCTTGACAAAGTGAGAATGCCTTATAGTGAATATGCGCCTTGGGCAAGGTTGAATACAAAGTTGAGGAGTATATCATAATGAGTAAGTGCACTGTAGGGTTAGATGACAAAGACTAGTGCCTTGAGTGTCTTGGTCAAAATTTTGACGTGAGAAGTCTTGCAAGATCAAACCCTGGAGTGCACCTTAGAGAGAACCTATTGATCCTTTGCTTTGACAAGATTTGGGCGCCAGAATGATCCTTAATAAATGGAATGTATCTACACCAATTTTGCACCTTTAGGGAAGTGATGGTGTCCAGATGCGTTTTGAGTCCCTTTGAGTGTTGAGATTGTTAGAGATAGGTGCCTTGATGAATGAAATGCGCCTTGAAGACCATGTGCGCCTAGAGAAGATAAGTGCCTAGTTGAGATAAAGAGGTGTTTCTGGTGCCTAGGGAAGAAGAGAGGTAAGTTCAGGGAGATAAGTGCGCCTAAGAGTTTTAGCGCCCTCAATCAAATTGCACCTTTTTGCCTTGGAGAATATAAGGTGAGGATTTGAGTTGAAAGTTTGAGAAAGTAGATTGAGCGCCCTATGTTGGAGGAATCAAGTTGGATAAGCACTTGAAGAACTTGCATTAAGTGTTTTAGCGCCTTGGTATGGTTTGGAGCGCCTTGTTGAGGAGATACCCTGATTTAATCCAAGATAGAGCGCCCTAGAATTGAATATGTGCCTTATTGGAGGAATATATGCGCCTTGTTGGAGAAAGATATGCGCCTTGAATGAGATTTTGTGTGCCTTAACCAAGAATGATGATTGAAGTCACAATCTCATGTTTGTGCGCCTAGGTCTAGAAGCAAGATTTGAGCGCCTTAGGATAGGGTTTTTTGCACCTTGTCTTGGAGAGTGAATTTGCGCCTTGGATGATGTTGAAGCGCCTTGGGATGAAATGCGCCCAAACTTACAGAGGGCCTTCAGTGAGGGAGTTGAAGAGAGTGCTTAGAGGAAGGATAGCCTTAAGATCAAACTAAGTACTTAGAAACCTAAGATTAGCACCTTATTTGAAGTTATACACCTATTCTGGTGCCAGAGAGTGAGTTTGAGTGTGAAGAAGTGAATGTCTGTGCCTTGAAGGGGATACAAAGGGAAGATGATGCACCTTGATGGGTTGATGATGGAAATTTGCGTTTTGGAGCTAAATGTGCGCCTTGAATCTAAATGATATTTGAGTGCTTAGAGGTAAATAGGGGCGCCTTTGAGAATTCTTTGTGCTTTAAGGAATGGATTCTGGCGCTTTGGACTAAGGTAAGTCCTAAGCACTTCCAATGATTTTAAGGAGCGCCTTGAAGGAAATAGTACCTAGAGAAGAAAAGATGTCAAGTTTTAACACCTTGGAAGAAATTCCAGATAGTGGCGCCTTCACAGGGTTTTCCAAGTTGGCGCCTTGGTTTGGGATGATCATGCTAAGAAAGAAAATGCACCTTCAGCAAGGTCACATCAAGTCCAACATGTCAATACTCTTCATCACTAACGTCATGTTGAAATTTCAAGGCATCTATCCATTCAAGTTCTCCGAGGAATATCTTGCAAGTAACTTCAAGTTCTCCGAGGAATATCAAATGAAGAATGAGTTAGCCTATTCCTCATTCCCGGAGGCTAATTCAAAATAATGAGGGAATGAATTGGTTTTTGACTAACTTAACTTTTGTTTTTTGCAGGAACAAAGTCAGAAACTTGAAATTAGTTAAGTCTGGATGCTAAACTTGACTAAGGTAGGACTCCTAGAGTCAGGGCGCACTTTCTTGCTTGCTCAATGTCAAATGTGCACCTAACCAAGAATCATGGAGCTTTGAAGCACTTTAATCACATCAACTAGGGCGCCTAAGTGCATAGAGGTACAATGAATCTTCCGGAGAACATGGATAGACAACTAAGTCTCCAACTTGAGTCTTCTAAGTGAATTGGACGATGAAGAGAGTCTAGTCATTTTGGGTGCTAGTATCAGGATGAATCATCCAAAATGGGTGCCTAGAACTAGAAGGCGCCAATGCATGAGTTCAAGGATCCTCCATTGGAGCGCCTAGCCCAGATGGCTATAGATTGAAAGTTTTAAAGCTAAGTGATGTCTCTTAGGTGAATTCCTAGCCCAGGTGCATGTGTTGGGAAAAACTCTTTGGCTCTGGCACCTAGAATTGGGAGCTTTGTAAGATGCACCAATTGATGAAACATTTCCATTTTGTGCCTAGAATAGAACTCTCTCACATAGTTGAAATTGACTTGATAGAAGGAGATAAGTCTTAAGGACTAGTTTGGCGCCTCACTTGCCTATCTCACCTTTGAAATGCGCTTTGGTTGATGATCATCATTGATGGCGCCTAGTGAAATGTAAAGCTATTTACATCTCCAGAGGATCAAAATTGGATTAGGAGATCATCCTTGCAGTTGAGATTGACAGAGAAGTGTTAAAGGAATCACTTCAAATGGGTGCCTAAGCTAGTTGAGGCGCATATCAATTCCACTATAACTCCAGACTGATGCTTAGGATCCAGTCATCTCCTAAGGCACAGTTCCATTCACCCATGACCTCGCTTGGCGTCTAAAACTTGGAAACTCCTTTGGAAAGCTCCTGTTGCACCTAGAAGATGAGTTTGGGCTATCAACTTGCAAAAGGCTTAGAAACTCTTCAAAGATGTTAGGCACAATCCCATGGCACTAGAGCTCAGTTTTGGCGCCTTCAAGGAATAGCACATGAAGGAACTTGGGAGGTCAGGTGCTTGTAAAAGGGAACACCTTGGAACATCTTCCAGGGGTTGAAGTAGTAAGAAAACATCAAGTGAGTCTAGGCACACTCCCTTGTGTGAACAGTTTAGCTCTGGCGCCTAGCCACAGAGTGAGCCAGAAGAAGTAGTTTGGACATTAGAAGATAGGCGCTCATTCTACAATGAAGCATTCCACCTTCCTAATCAACAAAGACTTGCAAGAATTGACAAAGGAAGCTAAGGCGCACCTTCTACTTGTTTCCACCTCCAGAATGCACCTAACCTTGAAAGGGGGTTCAAAGATGTTTGTGAGACCTTTTCACTCAAGGCGCTCACCTTAGGCGCACTTTCTAAGTCCTTGTCACCTCAAGGAAACACCTAGTTTGGAAGGCGCTTGCCCTGTTCTCCACTCCTTTCAATTGGCGCCTAGAACACAGAATGCATGAAAGGAGCGCCTAGACTCCAAAGGGCACATTTAGGCGCCTAGCATTTAAAACACTTTCATAATGATGATGTTTTGGCACCTACTCTTAGAAACAATCTAGAGCATCCATAAACTCTAATTGGCGCCTAATGTTGACAAGGCGCAACTTCAGGAGGAGGTCACCTCAACTTGGCGCCCAAGTCAGAAAAACCTGTATATCCTTCAAATATGCACCTACCTTGTGAGGTGATGAGTTGAACATTCCAAATCTTCAAATGTTGCTCAAGTAAGGAAGACATTGTAACATCAAGGCTTCAAGGCCTGTCCTTGTATTTCCATTGAATGAGTTGTACTTCATGCTATTGAAAGCATTTTCCATGTAATAAGACATTGCAAGTTGATTGAATCAAGTAACAAGACAAGTACCCAACTCTAATGTTGTTTCATTCAAATAGTTATCTTGATGTATATCTTTATGTTATTGAAGTAGTTGATGAATTGTTAGCAAGTAAAAGTGTTTAAGTAAGGAAAATTTTTCGTAGAACTAGTTGGGTATCTTACACTTACACCATGCCTATCCATCAAACATCACAATGCAATCAAAATCCTAACAACATGCCCATGATCCAAGATCAAGTGCAATCATGCAAAGATATTATCAATCACAAGCCTATTAAGAATGAACTAGAGTCTTCTAGTACCATACTTTTCCATCAAACACCATCATGTAATCCATGGCCTATCAAGCCTATCAAAGAAAATGCAAACATCCTATGTAATACAATCAGACTTTAAATATTTGAAGTAGCCATCTACAAATATCCATTCAAAAGTGGATTTATAATGCAAGTATGGACGCCATCAATAAAAAAGATTTGTATTAACCAAATATCCATATACGCATACATCAATATATGTCGATATAAGTATAACATATATACAAAATAGCCATATAGGCTTACAAGAATGCCATATAGGCATACAATGTCAACTATGTACAATACAAAATATATGTCCACAAATGCCATATAGGCATACAACAGAGGAACACAATAAAAAGTCATTCCCCTCTAGCTGGTGAAGAGAATAAATCACGAGCAGCCTTTGATCTTCTAGGGGATGGAGACATGCATGTGGGTGGTCTACTACGAACCCGAGGGCTACTCCTCCTATTTAGTTCTTCCTGCACCTTTACCTGTTACAAAAAAAAGTATAGATATTAATATATAGAAATTACATGTTATAAAAAAAGAAACATTTAGCAAAATAATCACTTACCGCTAACATATAATCTGTCTCCTCGCTTGCCTCAGTAGCAGGAATAGGCCCTGGTGATGTCATGTCCTATAGAAACCATCCAGATAGAAATTAAACTTCAAATCAATAATCTTTTGATTTTTCAAAAATAGACAACTATAACAATGAATGTAAATTGAAATTTACTAATCTACCTCATACCCCTGTCAATGCCATAGAGCTATGAATCGCAGAGGCCACACCCTGCTCCATTGCCCTATGAACATGGGGAGGTGTATCCGCAGCCTGCATCATCTAGAAATAAAACAACATTATTCAATTACGAAAACTATAATAGTGATGCAAATCATGGCTCCTAACATACACACACGCTCATCTAAACATGGAAGTACACAAAATAAAACACACAAATCACATACAAAAATTTAGTAAGTACAATTCATTCATTAAACTATTTATTTTATTACCTCCGTAAAGCTTTGAAGTCCACCACCGCTGGTAGGTGTTGCCATGAAATCTACAGTGTTAACCTATTCAACATCCAAAATCAGAAATTAGAATACCATTCATATAACGATGCTATTCACATGTAATATTTATAATTGTTTACTAGTTACATATCTCGACAGTAGATGATCTAGTGAAAAATGTAGGTGGAGAACCACTGAAAACAGCATCGACGCTATGACCCTGAAATTTCATTAAAATCATCAATTTAAATTAGTTAATCTTGTATTTCAAAAATAAAATATAATAAATTAAATTCAATAAACTTGCTAATATTTACCTGAGTATCAAGGCTGAAAGTCTCACTCAGGAGGGTATCTGTCATCACCATCTGCTCAGCTGCAGATGTAGCCTGTGCACCTGCGTCCTGACTGTCCATGGGGTCATAACCACAGGCTGACCCGCAAGCCTGGCAAGTATGCGGTGGGACCCTACTCCTCACACTATCTCCCAACCCACTCTGTGTTGCAGGATCGGCATGCTCTATGATGCTCTGGGTCAAGGCACTAATCGACCTCAGTGTATCGACCTCAACACTCTCCTTCACAATGGAAGGGATATAAACATGCTCGTGGGCTGGTCTGCTGATTACTCATCTCACTACCCGCTATGGGTCAAGACGTGCCCCTGGTCTATCCTGTGCTGAGCCCCCACCTCTACCCTGGAAGTCTCGCATATCAAAATAGTTTGGCACTTTATTGAGGACAAACTCGGAGTAGAGTTTCCTCAAAAAGTATTGCGGGACCTCATTGTTATTGCATGGAGGATGGTCAAAAACCATCCACCACCTCTGCCCAAAATTGTCCCTTATCACTTGGTTGTTGCACCAATGGATAGGGAACCTCTTGCATGTAATGGGTGGAGGTTGATTTGTTTGTGGGTTTGTGAAAATTGAACACAAGTCTGCTTTTGTAATTTGTAATTTTTTGACATCTTGGTATGACAATTTATCTGCATAGCAATCTCTAAACTCTCTCTTTTTATCGGTCCAACTAGTTATTTGCTTGCTAATTGAATTTACATTTGATAACATAGACTCAAGAGATTCGGCAAGCATGGACCTATGCAAGGTTGAAGTGGAAGGATCTTTCAACCTTGCAATTATATCTTCAATTTGTTTTTTGTTGTTTTCAATTTCCCCCATTATATTATCTTGTGTTCCAGGGGCATGTCGAGGAATGAATGGAGGAGGTTGTTGTTCTGCAGGTATTTCTTCCTCAAGATTTTGTGGATTTTGAGGAGGAGGAGGTGCATTAACATTTCCTACAATTAATAAAATATACATCAAAAATCAACAAAAACCTACCTATTTAGGAAGAAATTCAAACCAAAAAACAAAGATAACTTACCCCTTTGGCGTGCTCAACGTCGCGACGGCATTTCGGCGATGAATCGACAAGTCTTTTGTGTTGAATGGAGTTTTGTAGAACGCGAGCGCGTTTTTGAAGGGTTTTAAGCCACAGGCGGAGGAAAAACTCACATTGAAATAAAATGACAGCGATTTTTTTTTTATATATAGCACTTTATAACGCGAGCGCGTTATAACGCGAGCGCGTTATAACGCGCTCACGTTATGCCTTAAATTTTTTTGAAAATTTTTTGGCCACTTTTTGGCCCCCCATCTTTTTGCACTTACCCATATCATCTGTTGATATCTCTTGTTTCTTTCTCTTAGGAGTATAAGCTGAAAGCCATGGGGGAAGTATTGATGTACTTATATTCTGATCAGGAACCATTGGTGGAGTGGAAAGAAATGTACTTACATCTATGGTAGTAACAATGGGAGGAGTATTGGTGAACATAACACCTGGTACATCCACATTAATGGCTTGTTCAAAACCCAAAACAAATTGCTCAAACATTATGGAACCATCAATGTCATGAGAAGGGGATGACAAACTAGGAATAGATCCAGAAGAGTAAAGAACATTATCAAAATTCACATTAGAATCATCAAAAATTGTTTTGAAAGATGATGGAGACTCAGATGATTGAATGTGAATGGGTGACATTGGGGTTATAAGAGGATTAGGCACAGAAATTGAAACATACACATTTGGATGAGGAGAAGGGATATCAATATCCTGTAACACGTCTCCATGTGGAGACTCAACTGTATCCTATAAATCTTCCTGTTCATCTTTTTCTTCTTTCTCCTATTCACCCTCATTGTCTGATGCAGACTTATCCTCAACATCCATGTCCTCAACATTCATGCCTTCAGAAGCTGGTTCTTCAACATCTTGCTCTCCATCAACTTCCATTTCTTTAGCAATAGATTCTTCCTCTGTTTCTCTAGCTTTACTTCCTCTTGTCACAAATTTGATCTTAGGCTTAGAAGCCTTAGATGTGCTAGGAACATCATTCTTATTCTTGGTTCTTATCTCAACTTTCTTTCCCATTTTCTCAAAAACTTCTTCCTCTGAACCGGCTATAAAATCCTTCAAAGGTATACCTTTGTTTTGGAGCCACAAGTTTGTATTGGCTAACATGGGCTCAAACCTTTTCCTTAAGTAAGTCAATTCCTTCTGAGACCATTGTATAGGAGGTAGAGGAGAATTTTCAATCTGCTCATTATCATATTTGGGATTAACCAGTTCTTCATTATCTACCATACCTTCAGGAATATTAGCTAAACCCAAATATTCAATTTGGTCTAGAGATAACCTGATGTAGTCTAGCTTTCTAATTTACTCTTCTATCCTCAAATCAACCTAGATGTCCTCAACCATTGGCTCATGAAATTGAGTCTTTCTTTTGATTTTATCTTGCACTCCTCTATAATCAAATTTTGGTCTCCTCTTGAATTGCTTTATAGTTACCAATTGCATTTCAGTTTCCATAGCCCTGGCTTTTGCTGCAGTTGACACTGAGTATCTACCAAAGTGATCAAACAATTTTTAATTAATGACAAGTGTTAGTGACCAAAGTGATCGAGAAAATGCCCGCAAAACCTCAAACGATTTTTAATTAATGACAAGTGTCGGTGAGTATCTTTGCACAAGAGAAAGGCATCTTTGGGCGGTCAAGGGAGGTTATGACATGTAAGAGGAATATTGACATCCCTTAGATTACCCTCTTCCTCAACAAAATCACTTCAGGGAAAGCTCCTTGGCCACCTATACATGTTTGACCTTGGAGTCTTAAGCCACTTGGTATTAATTATCCTTTTAGCCTTCTCAGAATTCTTATCATATTCTTGCTAAGCAATAGTAAAATCAAGTTTCACAACCTCAACAGGAGTAGGACACATGAAAACCTTATCAACAAACTCTGGATCCAGTCTCATGATTACATTACCGTGAGAATCAACCACTGCTCTGGTATCTTTATTATAGAAATGATCAACTTGGAGAACAAACTCTATATTGTGTGCAGCCACTGGGAATGAAGACACCAGTTGAATGTTGCTCTTGACAATCTTTTGCATAAGAGGGCTAGGGCTATCTGACTTAGTCCTCTCTACAAATTTAGACATATCCACATGACCAATCTTTGTGTCCTGAATATCATCAACATTTGAAGTGACCGAAGTAATCGGGAAAACACCTTGATACTTGTACTTCAATTCTTTTGCTTTCTTTGGAGACAGCTCAGTCATTTGGAAAAATGACTCCTTCGGATGAAGACCTCGGTAGCTACTTGCAAGAGAAACTATAATCAAAGAGTCATGATTCAACAGTTAGGGGAAATACTAGCAATTTTGGGAAACTGCATATTTGTTGATCATGACTGGAGGGATGAGCTTGTAAGGGCTAAAGTGCAAGCAGGTCGAAAACTGGATAAGAGCAGGCTTAGGATAGTAATTCAGAAAGTTTTCTAGAGTTAGAAAAATGTGAGGGAGTGAATGCATGGGTGGAAAAATTTGCCGCCCTTGCATGTCAAGGGAAATGTAGATGTTAGGGTAGAAAAATTTGCCGACCCTGCATATAGGATAGAACACTATCAAATATACAAGCGACAAAATTGACTACTTTAACATGAAAGGATGATAGGTTTTGATGAACTGTATGAGTGGTAAAAATTACCACTTTAGCGTTCAATAGAGATAACGCAAATTATGTTGAGGTGGCAAAATTTGTCATCTTCACATAGGAGTCATTCAAAACCTAAGCGTTTAAGCGGTAAATACTGTCGTTTTTGCATTTAACTCCAAACCAAAGAACTCGTGTAGGGGCAGAAAATTTTGCCGCCCATACACGGGGAGTATTAGTTACAGGAAAAGATATCAATGGTAGATAAGAATGTGAGGGTGGCCTATCCCACTGTCCTCACATGAAAGATCAAAACCTAAGAAGAAAAACTAAGTTTCAAGACTAAGATCAGTCAGGAAAATCCATGACTCAACAAAAACAAAAGAACTCGGGTTTCATGGAAAAATAAACCGATTTAAAATGACAACAATAAAAAGAAACACAAAGAGTACTTAGGTTTTCAAAATGCTTTATAAATAAACATAAACGATGATGCATTAAACAACAAAATATTTAAACAAAATAGTTTACAATACAATCACTTTAAACGATCAAGAAACCTTAGTTAAAAAGAAGTATGATACAAACAAATGAAAATAGTAAAATGTACCCTTGATAAAAGAGATGGAAACCCTAGCTTCTAGCAGCAAACCCTAGATCCTGAGAATCACCCACTCAACAAGGCATCACAAATAGTTGCAATGAAGTCGAGTTAGGTAGGGGAGACTCGAAAGTTTAAAATAACAACTTAAAAACAAATCAACACATATAATCATTGAAATAAAAGCCACACGAGGGACATTTATGACACTCAACATAAACTGGAGTTACACGAGCAATAAAATTTGCCACACTTGCAACTCAGTATAAACAATATGTTCTAGTGGTAAAAATTATCGCATTGACATTTCAAAAAGAAATAATTGCTAGAAACGAGATGTATCAGCGGTAAAATTTTCCGCTTATGCATCCTGGAACTTAAAATGAAATGTATGAGTGGTAAATTTTGTTGCTTATACATCTTACTTAAAAACATAAATTTATAATAGCGGCAAATTTTGCCACTCCTACATGTTTATCAAAAATCTCTAACTCCTCAAAATTGCAACAATCGTTTTAACAACTCACAATTTTCAAGAAATCTAAGCAAGGAGATACATGAATAGATACTCAGGGGTGAGAGGACTACACATGAGGACGAGATGACTCGCCTCAATTTGCAAACTTAGAGTGTAGACTACGAAACAAACAAGTTTTGTACGGGTCGTCCTACAAAATGTGCTCGGCTGATCTCCTATTGAGATAGGTCGTTTATACTTATATGACTTATGAATTTCCCTTAAGAAATCTAGGTACATATCCTAGAGCTTAGTTATTATTGGTTGTACAAGAGGGTTTTGTGTGTAACTAGTTGCCCTTGAAACTTGGAAATTTCTATATGTGGCCTCAAACTATTGTTTTCTCTTATTATTGTGTGGACTAGTAAAATGGTGGATATGTTTGAAATTGTTGTCATTTTTATTTTGAGTATTGCAACTAGAGGATATACTTATTTTGGCCATCCAAGTATGTGTTGATTTCAAGTCCAGGTAGGCAAACTACGAGGCCTCGGAGCCCCGAGGCATAGCTTTGGCCGCTTAGGTCTTGTCATCTTCATTGTTCTGAAGTTTTAACTATGATTATTTCATTTTTATGGAGAGACTAATCTTGTGTCTAGTTTTGTAGATATCATGTAGTCATAGGTTACTGGAACCAACTGGGATTGTTAATGACAAAGAAAGGTAAAATGAAGAGGATTATGATAAGGTATGGGAATTTATCACCTAACTTATTTGTTTAAAGTTGGTGGAATTCCTTAGAGATATATCTTATGGCTAGATGCGAGGAAATTGTACATTTAGTTTCTAGTCTTGTAGTGACCAATGATATATTCCACTTTAACTACATTATTATCTTAGAATGATATATGATGTTATGTTAAATATTTTGATGTAATGAGTTAATGTTTTTCATATTTGATATCGAAACTAATTATAAGTTTGTCCAAATATATTCATTGTATTCTATCTTTTTAGAGTAAATTTTGTATGATAGGCGTCACGATAGTGATTGGGTTGTAACATGCGTAGGTAAATCTCGTTATTCTATTTTGAAGATGTGATTTCTATGTTAAAGCTATGCACTCAAATTGAAATTTAGATATGATGTATCAAACAACTGCCTTAACTAATTTTATGAGATGAATTAATGATTGTATTGTTAGTTGTTGACATGCTCTATCAAGTACTTGCACTGTAAACAAAATTTATGTGAGATAGCTACTCAATTATAGACTTTGTGGTGATTTTGGTCATGTTCAAATAGGGTGAAATTTGGGCATGACAGATGCAAGAGTTCTCTTACACCCTAGGATGCTCCTACATCACACATGGTGAGATAGAGAGATGTTTTATCTTGAAGTAGTATCTAATTCAATGAGAAGAGAAATCAACAAGAAAAGTAATGTTAGATTGATTAATTATAGTGCAATAAAAAATGAAATATGGTAACCAATGAAACAAACATTAACATTCACCATATTTTCATAAGCCTCCTTTTTTAAATTTCCTTTTTTAGATTTAATGATAACAATTTTTCAAAAGTTATACTAATAGATTACATGTTTATTTTGGCTTGATGTGATCAACTAAACTTATGTGTAGCATTATACTTGTAGCACTTGTACTTGAAGCATCAAAACTTACAGGTTTGGATATTGGTAAAACCATTTCAAGTTTGATTATTTAGGTTGTTAATCTTCTCGTTTAGATTTAAATTTGGTTTATAATGTTATCATGATGAAGACATTAACTTATGGATTGGCATCTCCCATAGGTGGAAAGAAATCATCACCTAAGACATACTTCTACAGACTAGGTTAAAAGATAACTTCTAACAGGTTAATGACAATTATTGTAGTGGTTCTAGTCCTTCAAACCCTTGTTGTATTTAATTATCTTTGTCCTTTGGATCTTGTTGCAAATTTTTATTCTATTTCTTTTGAATGGTATTCTAGGATGTTGATCAAGTGTTGGTAATCCATCTTTGCAAATATGTATTTATCTGCATTCCTGACTATATATATTGTTTAAATAAAAAATTGTAATCCTAAATGTTTACATTCATATATGTAAATGTATATGTATACACACGTTTGTGTGTGCGCACACACATAAGATTTACTTATAAATTTGGTTAAGAAAATATATGTATATATAATTGATTATACGTAGGGGTATATGCATAAGAATTAGGGTTTTATCATGTCCTAAGTTTATTTTCTATACCATAGCCAAAGCCCACATACTTAGGCGAGCTCATATTAGAATAAGGCTTCAACCTTTTCAAAGTCTAGCTTAGAGCTATATATATAACTCCAAACTAGATTTTGAAAAGGTTGAAGCCTTATTCTAATCTAAACTAGCCTAAGTATGTGGGTTTTGGATGATATATATAACTCCAAGCTAGACTTTGAAAAGGTTGAAGCCTTATTCTAATCTGAGCTATCCTAAGTGTGGGCTTTAGCCATGGTATAAAAAACAAACTTAAGATCTGATAAAACCCTAGTTCCTATGCATATACCCCTAAAACAAATCTATAGTGATTATTTTTTTAACAAGGAATAGATGGTGATGTTAAAACCATAGGGATTTTGATTAAAATCGTATTTTGCATTTAATTAGAACTCAAGGTTTTGGTTAGTAAATGAGTGGCTAGCTCAGTTTGAAAGGGCACATGCAATAGCTTTTACTTTGATAGCCAAGACTCGCATTTACTCCCTCTAAATCTAGAGTCTTCTTAGCCTTTATGAGTAAAAATTCATTCATTTTTATTTTGTCAGTCTATTGTTAAGATATGCATGGAGACGGAAGCTGGCTATAGAACCCATTGTTTTTGTCATGTCATGGCACGCAAAAACCGTGCATGGGTTTGGGATATTATTTATTGTTTTGGTTTTGAAAAGAAGAGAGATTTTTAAGTGGAAAAAGGATCCTAGTATTTTTTTTAATTCCTATATATAATTTGATGTTTACTTCGACTTTTGGGATAGAGTTTGTGGATGAAGCTAGTTATGTGAAGCCTTGTTGGCTTAAGACATTGGAGAAATATCTGAGTCAACACAACCATGTTGAGATTTCCTAGTAATATCTTCTTTAAAGCCTTATCAATGTGTATCTTGTCTTGTGTCCATTAACGTATGCCTTTCTATGTGTTATCTTGTATAGTTTGTTTTTGGTGTATTGTTACATGAATGACATTTTCTACCTTTTAAATCGACTATTTATGTGTTTGCTAGTCTTATGTTAAGGGTTCAAAGACAAAGGGATTTGTTTGTGAATATTTTCAACATAGGAATATTGTAAGTCTTCTATACGTACATGAATTTACATTATATATAAAAAAAAACATTGGTCATTCTAGAGTCTATGGTTTGATGGTTGGCAATATGGGTATTATGATCTATTCGTGTTGAATGTAGGTGTGGGGCGTTAGATAGTTTGTAGCCTTAACTATATGAGTCAACTTAATAGTTTTAGTTGATTAATATCTCGTTTGTGTTTTGTTCAACTATTATAGTTTAAGGGTCAAGAATATATGTTGTATTAGTGTTGAATGAAGTTAAGGATTGTATATTATGTAAATCCCTTGATGCCTTTTGTTGGTTGGTGGTATTAAGTAGAGTAACTAAAAACTATCATCATTCATATTAGGAACCACTATGTGAAGTTTGTGTCTAGGGCTATATTGCATTGTTATGATCGACTAAAGTTTTATATCTTTATTGTATTTAGTCATTTGTGTTGGTCGTATCTATGATGCATGTTGTTTCCTAATTGATGAATTAACTAATTCCTGGGGATGTCTACAAACCTTTCAAGCATGAAGTTGATTAAGCTATTCTTTGTGATGATTATTAGATAAGAATATTATACATCTTTTAATTAAGACTTATGAATACATATATAGGTAATATAGAGAAAAAATAAAATGCAAGGAAAAAAATTATTGGATATGATGCAAAATATATATAAAATCTCTGATTGAGACAAAATGTGTCAAGCTGTGAGGCAGAACACTTTAATATTATTTGCAGGTCTGATATTTTTGTAGTCAAAACACAAATGAACATAAATGGATAATTGAATCCTTGTTTCACTTTATAAGTGTTTTCCCACCTAATATTTTAAATTCTGTTATCTATGGATTTGAATTCTTGGAATTCTATTGGTCGAGAGGGGATGGTGTGGATTGACAAGAACCATTTTTGAAATTCGGTGTATTAATTGTAATGTTTTTTCAAATGGTGAGCCATACATCTTCATAGTTATTTTATAGGTACTTGAATATTTGGTAGTTGAGGTCTACAAACAAGATATTTATTACTACATATTTGAAAGAGATGGAATGGTTTCTTATATATATGAACCTATAATTATGACAAGTACCATCGCAACTATTAGTACATGTTCAACTACTATGTCTTCTCCTCTAATAATTGTGCTCAGCAAGTCTGAGAATTTTAACTATAAATTTGTCTGTCACAAGGAAAAAATGCCCTCCTCTTTACTATTTGCAAATACCTAACTGCATGCAGAACGACGTTGGTGATTAAAGTTTTTTAAAGACAATGCTTTATTAGTACGAGGTGGAAGAAGTCTCCTGTACTTTTCTTCAGCAGAGGTACCTACGCACTAATTGAAATCTTCAGCCCTTCTTTGTACCTCAAGCAGATCTCCAACATCGCTGCAGACAGCCTTTATTAAGGCAGTAAGGATGCCCCTGCCCAGCAATGAATAGGCGCTCTGCATCTATGCTCCCTATTCATTGAAAGGAGTTCAAATTCTGAACGTGTAACATGGTAACACATAGTCAAAACTTTATTACATGGAAATGCCTAAAGTTTGTAAATCATTACATGTTTAAAGTAAGCGTTAATTTTATTTTTTTGGGGAGATTAGTGGAGAATGCCTTAATGATAAAATGTAAACACACATTAATGATAAAGTACTAAACCTTGTATCTATCGGAGGGGATTATGCAAATCTTGTGACGGGATATTGTAACTATGAATTAAGATAAAGTCCATTCTAGGGGGTTTGCAAACATGTTTTTTGGTATTACATAACATCACTCTCGTCACTCTAGGCAAAGAGAACTATTTGTCTTAGAAAGAAGGGATAAAGAATCGCTACCTTGAGTAGGATCTATTGCTCTATCTCCATGGACTTGTTCCTAAGCTGACTAACAATGAACATAAATGTGCTTGGATAAACTACAATGACATGGTCTACGGACTACTAGGTCTTACAGTTTCTAAGGACATCCTACATTACATAATGCACATTGGTTGTCCTATCACTGTCATGACCATAATTAGGTAGTTGTATGGAGATCTTGAACCTCCAATAGGTTGCGATGTTTCCTTAGAGAACCTTTCACGTGTGGATGAAACTGAAACAACAATTGGTCCTCCAGAATCTCCATCTACATTCACTCATACTCACACCACTAATGTGAGTAGTTCAAGGAATGTGTAGAGTAGTCATTCGACATTCATTAAATTTCCAACACCATTGGTAGCTTCGCCACTTGTTCATATACTTAGGCATTTGATGTGGACATATTATTGAATGAGCAATGTAGTCACATGACATGCACTGTGATTCCACCACCACCTCTTGCAAACACAATAGAATTCTGAGTCACTTCACTAAGAGCCTTCAATAATTCTTCATAGCAAGACATCTTGTGGGATGTGCAGTGTAGTCACATGACATGCATTGAAATTCCACCTTCACTTATTACTCCTATAGAGTTTAGATTCACTTCACTAAGAACTTCAAGCAATTCTTCACAATAAGACATCTTGTGGGATGTGTAATGTAGTCATATGACATGCATTGAAATTTCACGTTCACTTATTGCTCCTATAGAATTCAATGATGCTTTACCTAGGGCTTCTAAATATTCTTCATAGCAAGACATCTCATGGGATGAGCATTGTAGCCACATGGCACGCATTATGTTAGTATGTTAAGTTTAACATAGGGATAATTAGTTTTTCCCTTAGAGTGGTTTTTTTTCCATATCAGGTAGTTTTACACCCGTCATATATTTTCTTGCCTTTAAAAGGGTGTACCATATGTATTTTACTCATCTCAATATTATTCACTCTTGTTTTGGTGAAATACCCTGTGTGCTTCTCTCATTTTCTATGAAGGTTTTATGTTGCAAATGATGCTCCTGGGAGGTGGATGACACCAACATGGTATCAAAGCCAACCATTTTGCAATCCTTCCTTTGAGAGTTTTCATCAGAGTGTTTGGGATTATTTTTTTCCAGCATTTGAAATTTTTTAAATTTCAAAGTTGCCTATTTCAGTTTTTTCCTGATTTTGCAAGAGGCTGTGTAGAATCTATTGGATTTGGCATTTGCATTTTTTCCTCACCCAGGGAATTTGATTGCTTCTTTGGAGATCCATTTTTCTAGTTGCTAGTAGTGAATTCCAATTTATCTTCGAGGCGTGAATTTTGTGTGATTCTTTTGCCTTGGAGAGGCATTGGAACCGATTGGCTGTGGAAGCCACATTTTCTTCATCCAGGCTGATTCATTATGTGGTTGAGGTGCTGCAAGCATTTAAGGAGGCCGCAATTTCTTCATTTTCCTACCAAGCCTTCTTTCTTCCTGCCGTGATTTGTAGTTTGGAGGCAGCGATGTTTCTCTTGTAGACTGATTCAACCTTAGGCTGCATTTGAATTTCCCTTGAAGGCCTAATTTCTATAATTAGAGGATGACGCACATTTTTGGAGCCGCATATTGCCTTTAGAGGACTCGATTTCAAACTTGGAGGCCGATAGAACCAGTTGAGGCCGCGTGAGAAGGTGTTGGCCCAAATTTATCTCTGGGAAGGCATCATTTCATTCTTGAGAGCTCGGTGTGTTGGATCTAGGGCATACAACTGAGAGGGGGGGTGAATTAGTTGTATAAAACTTGCTCTTACTTTAAACACTTGATTGTTCTTTGTTAGTTAATAGCATATCAATTAACCATCTATGAAAGCATAATGCATAAACTCAGATCAGATGAACATCAACACATTGAACACCAAGATTTTGACGTGGAAAACTCGGTTAAGGGAAAAACCACGGGGTGATTAACCCAAGAATTATTCTCTGTTAGAAGAATAAAGAAGAATGAATGGCACATGCCAATTAGGGCTCACTGCCCGAGCACACTGCTCACAAAAGGCCCACTGCCTACAAGGAGACACACTATCTACAAAGTGATAAAAATCACAATCTTGAACTGGAGAATGACATCTCTACTATGTCCGGATCAGTTCCATTTAAGCCCAAAACCTCTGCTCTGTCTTTCGCTCCTCTCTTCGCTATCCCACACTCATCCACACAATCCACACTTCGAAATGAACTCACAAACCGTTATTTATACAAGACATCGACTTAGGAACAAACATCTAAGTCGGCAAACAACCATAAGAGTATCCGCAAGATGAATAACACATCCGGTCGGCCACCACAAGAACATTCGCAGGATGAACAACTCATCCGGTCAGCTAAATAGAGCAAGAACTTCATCCGGAAGAATAACTTCAATTTCGGGCTCTACTATCAATGCGGACCAACAACACAACCTCAACATGATCCAAGAACCTTCACAAGCCTGCCTGAATGATCGGATACATCCGCACTTCCTCTACTTACTGGAATCTCTTGTCTTCCTCATCCGGAACTTCAAGAACACAGTCTGTCGCCACTGTCATAATGTAAAAGGTACTTCCAGACCTCCAAATCATACACAAATCAGGATGACACATCACAAGGACATCCCAAACACTCCTTCCAATCCGCAGATTAGGATAATACAATTCCGGACCTCACCGGACCTTTTTGTGATCCTCTGTCACCTCTGAATACTTGCCGGAACCGGTTCTACACCGACAACCACAACTCCTTCAGATCTTCATGCGGACCTCTGAAATCTTAACTGAAGCATCTCAAGACTCATATCTACAAACCCTTTAATCCGCATCCTCCGGTTCTCAACCTATACAATACATTTGCCTTCTTCTCATCACTGTTCTTCACTGTTCCTGACTGAGGCTAATTTTCTCAATATCCTCAGCACACAGCTCATCAAATCCTTCTTGTCAATGCAATATGAGTATGTTGACATCAATGACAACACTGGTTCACCTCATACTTGCAACAATATCCCCCTTTGTCATTGATGGCAACATATGATGTGAAAAACCATCAAGACAAGAACTTCTCCTTTCTGTCACAGCTCCCCCTATCAACAACAACTTTTCACATGTCTTCTCTTCCTTTACTGCTCCCCCTTTGATCATCAACCACTTGTTTTTCACATGTCTTCTCTCCCCCTTTGACATCAATGGCAAAGGGCTCATACTTGCAATTCTCATACATCAGAATCATACCAGCTGCTCCCCCTTAGTTGCAGCTCCCCATCATCAATCCGAATCACAAGATATGACTGTGATATCCACCGGACTGATGCACATCAGTGCATCCTAGTTCATCACCGGAGGGGCCATGACCCCTAACTTCTCCCGGAGATATTCAAAAGAGTCCTTGGGAAGAGGTTTAGTAAAGATATCTGCAATCTGATCCTTTGAGGGAACATACTCCAATCTGACTTCTTCCTTGTTCACTTGTTCTCTCAAAAAGTGAAACTTGATAGATATGTGCTTAGTCTTAGAATGCAATACCAGATTCTTAGAAATATTAATTGCACTTGAATTATCACAGAAAATTGTGATAGGCTCCTCATATTCAACTTTAATGTCTCTTAGCATCTGCTTCATCCATAAGATTTGAGTGCAACTACCTGCTGCTGCAATGTATTCTGCTTCAGTTGTAGACAGAGATATTGCATCTTGTTTCTTGCTTCGCCAAGAAACCAATCTCTTCCCCAAAAAGAATGCTCCACCACTAGTGCTCTTCTGGTCATCCACATCTCCTGCCCAATCTGCATCTATGTAAGCATGAAGAGAGAAATCTGGATCTCTAGGGTACCATAGACCATACTCAACTGTTCCTTTCAGGTACCTAAAAATTCTTTTGATTGCCATAACATGAAATTCTCTAGGATCAGCCTGGAATCTTGCCACAAGACCAACAGCCTGCATTATATCTGGTCTAGTCTGAGTGAGATACAACAATCCACCAATCATTGATCTATACTTTGTCTGATCTGCCTTTGGGGAGTCATCATCTTTGCTCAACTTACATCTGGTTGCCATGGGAGTGTTCATTGGCTTTGAATCTTCCATACCAAATTTCCTTAACAATTCTTTCACATATTTGGTCTGAGAAATGAAGATCCCTTTCTTTGTTTGAGTAATTTGCAGACCCAAGAAGAAATTCATTTCACCAAGCATAGACATTTCAAACTCACTTTTCATCTGATTTACAAAAGTTTTGCACATACTATCTCTTCCTCCAAAAATGATATCATCCACAAACACTTCAACAATCAAAATGTTTTCATGAACAATTTTGAAATATAAGTTACTGTCAGCAGTACCTTTGTTGAATCCAATCTGCACAAGATGCTTATCCAATCTTTCATACCATGCTCTTGGGGCTTGCTTTAGTCCATACAATGCTTTCTTCAACTTGCAGACCATATCATCATTATCAGACAATTAAAATCCATCCGGTTGTTCAATGTAAACTTCTTCTTCCAGATCACCATTTAGGAAAGCAGACTTGACATCCATCTGATATACCTTGAAGTCTTTGAAGGCAGCAAATGCAAGAAATAATCTGACTACTTCAATTCTTGCCACCGGAGCAAAAGTCTCTTCAAAGTCAATTCCTTCTATTTGAGAGTACCCTTTGCAGACCAATCTAGCTTTGTTTCTGATTACTTCACCAGCTTCATTTAGTTTGTTCCGGAAGACCCACTTGGTTCCAATTACATTCCTGTCTCTAGGTCTGGGAACAAGATCCCAAGTATGATTTTTCTCAATTTGCATCAATTCATCTTCCATTGCTTTGGTCCAGTTTTCATCATTGCAGGCTTCATTTATTGTTTTAGGTTCAATCTTTGAAATCAGACAACATTCATCCTGATTTTGAGCAACATTCCTTCTAGTTTGTACACCTTTGCTTCTGTCACCTATGATCTGATCTTCAGAGTGGTTCAGTCTTACATACTTTGGAATTTTGGGAGTATCCTGCACTGCTGCTTCTTGATCAGGCTCATTCAAACCTATCTCTTCTTCCTGATTTACCGGATCAGGCTGACTCTGTCTCACCGGAGAGGATTGAGTTCCTTGAACACTGTCTTGGTCATCTTCATCAAACTCATAAAATCTTGAAGGCTTCTCAATTCCTTCATCAACTTTCACATTGGTGCTTTCTATCATCTTCCTCAATCTCTTATTGTAACACCGGTATGCTTTGCTTTGAGTGGAGTAACCCAAGAAAATTCCTTCATCACTTCTAGCATCAAACTTTCCTAGATCTTCATCTCTTTTAATATAACACTTGCTACCAAATACTCTGAAATATTTCACAGTAGGAGTGATGCCAAACCAGAGTTCATGGGGGGTCTTACCGGTGTTGTTTCTGATTTGAACTCAATTGAGAGTGTAGACTGCAGTGCTGATAGCTTCTTTCCAAAACATTTGAGGAACATTTGCTTCCAACATCATTGTCCTGGCAGCTTCCTGGATGGTCCGGTTCTTTCTCTCAACTATTCCATTCTGCTGTGGAGTCCTAGGAGCAGACAACTGTCTCCTTATACCCTGCTTCTCACAAAAGTCAATGAACTCACCAGATGTAAATTCACCACCTCTATCAGACCTTAGACACTTTAGTTTCAATCCGGTTTGATTCTCTACCATAGCTTTGAAGATTTTGAACTTCTCAAATGCTTCTGATTTTTCTTTTAGAAAGGTAACCCACATCATCCGAGAGTGGTCATCAATTAACAACATGAAATATCTATCACCTTGCAGACTCTTGATTCTTGTCGGACCATAGAGATCAGTATGTACTAATTCCAACAATTCGGTAGAAGACTGATCTTTGCTTTTGAAAGAGACTCTGCTTTGTTTACCTAGCTGACATTCTTTGCACAAACTATTTGTAGGTTTCATCAATTTTGGAAGATCTCTTACAGCCTGAGTATTGCTTATCTTGATGATGTTATCAAAATTTACATGACACATTCTTCTATGCCATAACGAACTCTGATCAATTTGAACAAACAAACAACTTTTATTTGAACCAACCAGATGAAAGATATTACCTTTTGACTGAGTACCGGATGCAATTTCAGTTTCGGAGCTTGTAAAGATTCTGCATTTTCCATTCTTAAACCGAAGATCATAGCCTTTGTCTACTAACTGACCAACACTGAGAAGATTGTGCTTCAATCCTTCAACATATAGTACATTACCTGTTTTGCTCTTTCCATCAAAGGAAATAGTTCCCCTGCCTCTGATTCTGCCAGCAGAATTGTCACCAAACTTTACCATTCCTCCTTCATACCTTTCCAAATTCAAGAATTTATTCTTGTCACCAGTCATATGGTGAGAACATCCACTGTCAATAACCCAATCATCCTTTTCTTCCACTTGAGCAGCCAAAGCTTTTTCAACAACTTTGTGATTGACAGATTCAGAGAGTATTGAATCTTCTTCCTTGATGGCAATAAACACCCACTCATTTCCGGATTTGCTTCCTAGTTCTGATTCATCATCTGTTACTCCCTCATTGTCATCTTCTTCATGAACATAATAGCAATTCTTTTGAAACCTTTGTCTGTTAGTATTAGACCTTGCAGATCTTTCCGGACATCTTGAAGCAAAATGACCAATCTTATTGCAGTTGAAACACTTAAAGGGTAGTTTTCCTTCATACTTACCGGATCCTCTTGGCAGTCTCTTTGCAATGAGGGCTTCAAGTTGAGCTATTTCTGCTTCTTCTTCCATGTCTCTTCTTGCTTGATCATACCATGACATTTTCCTTGATGAGTTTTCTCCTGGATCAAATCTCTGTTTGCCTTTCACATAGGCACTGGCTTTGAAAGCAGATTCAGTCTTGGGAGGATCATCTCCAAACTCGGTCATTTCAAATGCAGCTAGTTTGCCAGCCAGTTGTTCTCTTGTGACAGTTGTGTGGGCTCTGAACTCATCAATGGCAGCAACCTTGATTTTGTAGGCAGCAGGAAGGGATCTTAGGATTTTGCAGATAATCTCATTTTCATCTAGAGTTCCACCAGCATTTCTAATTCCACATACCAGCTCATTCACTCTTGGCATAAAGGTAGTGATGTTTTCATCATCTCTCATCTTCAATCTTTCAAATTTCCCTTTCAGACTTTGCAACCTTGCACTTTTGACAAACTCATCTCCTTCATACAGAAGTTCCAGTTTAGTCAGGATCTCATATGCAGTTGGTAGGTCAATAACATTTGAGAGATTTGAATCATTCAATGCGCTTAGTAGGGCTTCCTTGGTCTGCAGATTATTTTCAGCATCTGTAATCTCATTCAGAGTTGTCGGACCACCTTGTGGAGGTACATATGGTTTTGAGACCATAGCCAAGTATGCTTTTCCCATACATTCCAAGTGACACTTCATGCGACCTTTCCAGAGAGTGAAGTTGGTTCCATCGAACTTCGGACTATCCTTCTTGTATGACGACATCCTGGATCTCCTCAAGCGGTTAAGGTCCTTTCAGAGGAACGTGGCTCTGATACCAACTGTTGGATCTAGGGCATACAACTGAGAGGGGGGGTGAATCAGTTGTATAAAACTTGCGCTTACTTTAAACACTTGATTGTTCTTTGTTAGTTAACAGCATATCAATTAACCATCTATGAAAGCATAATGCATAAACTCAGAGCAGATGAACATCAACACATTGAACACCAAGATTTTGACGTGGAAAACCCGGTTAAGGGAAAAACCACGGGGTGATTAACCCAAGAATTATTCTCTGTTAGAAGAATAAAGAAGAATGAATGGCACATGCCAATTAGGGCTCACTGCCCGAGCACACTGCTCACAAAAGGCCCACTGCCTACAAGGAGACACACTGTCTACAAAGTGATAAAAATCACAATCTTGAACTAGAGAATGACATCTCTACTATGTCCGGATCAGTTCCATTTAAGCCCAAAACCTCTGCTCTGTCTTTCGCACCTCTCTTCGCTATCCCACACTCATCCACACAATCCACACTTCAAAATGAACTCACAAACCGTTATTTATACAAGACATCAACTTAGGAACAAACATCTAAGTCGGCAAACAACCATAAGAGTATCTGCAAGATGAATAACACATCCGGTCGGCCACCACAAGAACATTCGCAGGATGAACAACTCATCCGGTCGGCTAAACAGAGCAAGAACTTCATCCGGAAGAATAACTTCAATTCCGGGCTCTACTATCAATGCGGACCAACAACACAACCTCAACATGATCCAAGAACCTTCACAAGCCTGCCTGAATGACCGGATACATCCGCACTTCCTCTACTTACTGGAATCTCTTGTCTTCCTCATCCGGAACTTCAAGAACACAGTCTGTCGCCACTGCCATAATGTAAAAGGTACTTCCGGACCTCCAAATCATACACAAATCAGGATGACACATCACAAGGACATCCCAAACACTCCTTCCAATCCGCAGATTAGGATAATACAATTCCGGACCTCACCGGACCTTTTTGTGATCCTCTGTCACCTCTGAATACTTGCCGGAACTGGTTCTACACCGACAGCCACAACTCCTTCAGATCTTCATGCGGACCTCTGAAATCTTAACTGAAGCATCTCAAGACTCATATCTACAAACCCTTTAATCCGCATCCTCCGGTTCTCAACCTATACAATACATTTGCCTTCTTCTCATCACTGTTCTTCACTGTTCCTGACTGAGGCTAATTTTCTCAATATCCTCAGCACACAGCTCATCAAATCCTTCTTGTCAATGCAATATGAGTATGTTGACATCAATGACAACACTGGTTCACCTCATACTTGCAACACGGTGTGCATATACACAGTCCCAACATTGTTTGGTGCGAGATCCAACTGTGAAAGGTGCAGATTCAACCACCAAGCTTGGAAACCTAAGTGCCAAAATTTCTGACCTCCAAATTAGTGGTTGAAGTGACTAAGTATTGGTGTGACTGGAGTAATAGCTAGAGGGATATTCACACTTAGGTGTGAAAGGCACGGATTTATCTCAGAGAGCTTGCCGTGTGTGAAAAAGAGTCGATTCATTTCAATGAGTGTGGAGTGATATTTGGGATTTTTTTATCCCACATTTGCCTTGTGATCTTCAAACCAGAGATCTTGGCGTCCTAGACCATATTTCCTGCATAGCAGAAGCTTGGAGAGGCCCGCAATCCGTGCAATGTTTTTTGGTATTTCATAGGCAATGGTCTGAGTCTTTTATCCCACATTGATCTCGCAACATGCTTCTTTGCACTTTTTTATATCTTGGCACTGATAGTCTACATATAAAGTATTTGCGGTGTGCTTTGTGTTTGTGTAAGGTTTGTGGGTAGTGTGGTCTACTTGCTTGCTTTACACTGATTAGTGCTCAATTTGATGATCGATTGGCACAACTGCCATCATTTTTATAGTAATGCATCCGTTGCATATTTTTCACTCACTTGTAGCAGGTGGTCATGTGGGTGACCAATGCTTAATCAGGGCCTTCATGCTTGCATTAAGCCCCCATAGGCAATTTTCCTTCCATAGAGCATATCTTTGGCATCCGGAGTCTAATTTAAGCATTCCACATATCATCAGAAAGCTGACTTCGCCAAGTTCGTAATGGTATAGGTAAATTTGCCTAATTTTGCTGATTTGAAGGCTTCATTTGCAATATTTGGGAGTTTCTAATTGTTGTTGAAGGTTAATGTCTTTGTAATTTTGGAGATTTGTCATAGTTCATTATGGGGTTTTCATTTCATCCTGATGTGATTATGTTAAAAAGGGGAAATTATAAACAATGGAGATATGGTGTCATAAAACATCTTAGATGGCTGCATTTGTTGCCACATTTATATAATCTAGTTCCCCTTCTTGGTACTGATAGTAAGAAATTTGCATGGAATTGCAAAAGGGATCATGTCCTAGGAGTTATTGTAATGCATATTGATGATGCCACTTTGAATGCTATTGATCATTTTGCGTGTCCTCATATTCTTTGGACTAAAATTTGGGAAATACATGGAGACCTTGATACTCAGTTATTCCCAGATGATCCTGTTTTAGATTATCTTGTGCCTTTTCATTTTTCAGACAGGATACCCTATGATCATGCTACTATGCAAGAGTTTGAATTTTTGGAATACTTTGAAACTTCAGATAAGGATGACAAGGGTTCTTTAGAAGCTCCTTCTTCTCCATCAGGGACAATTGATGTACCTTTACCTTCAGTGATTCATTGTGTAGAGTCATTGATTGAGGCTCCTATCATTCTTGTTTAGTAGGACCATTCATCTTGTGTCGATGATTCATTAAGCACATCCAGTGATTCATCATAACCTGTATCTCATTGTCTCCCTGATTGGGATTCTTATTTGTCAGACATTGGTTCCTTGTTCATAGACTCTCATATTTCTGACTTGGAAGACACATTTTAGGGTATATCCCTCCTATTTGATGATAGTTGTGGTACAACTGTTGTCACTCCATCTTTGTCTTTGGAGAATGTTCAAGATCAGTTTCCAGTGGTACCTCGTTTGTCACCTTCTATTGTGATTGGGCATGTCCCTGATTGGTTTGTGGCATCATCTTCCAAGGTCTTGGTGACACATGAGCAGATCTTAGAGACATCATCATACATTTCCATGCTTCTTTCTTTCAATTGCTATCTGGAGTGGGAAGCATACCTACATTTGTACTTGGTTTTGTTTCTTCCAAAAGGAAGACAAGTTGTTTGTTGACATGGGATCATGTTCTGTCTTCAGGCACTTATAATTTTTGTAGGTGATTACACATTGTGGGGGGGGACTACACAGTCTCTCTCTTTCCTTCTTATGGGGGCGCTATTGATTGTAGATACATGATGTATGTAGTCTTTGGGGGTGTGATTGAGTCATCCATCCATGCATCATTTTTGTTTTCTTTCTCTCTTTTGGAGAGGGGTTTTTTTCCCACAAGATTTTTCTCCTTTTCTCTATTTGTGAGAGATTTCTTTTTTGCATTGTAAATGGGTACCTAACATGGTTGTGTATCCAGGACCCATATTGCATCTTGATTTTGCATAATAATTCTCCCTAAGTTTGCACTTAAGGGGGGGTGTTAGTGTGTTACATTTAACATAGGGATAATTAGTTTTTCCCTTAGGGTGGTTTTTTTCCCGTATCGAGTAGTTTTACACCCGTCATATATTCTCTTGCCTTTAAAAGGATGTACCATATGTATTTTAATCATCTCAATATTATTCAATGTTGTTTTGGTGAAATAGCCTGTGTGCTTCTCTCCTTTTCTATGAAGGTTTTTTGTTGCAGATGGTGCTCCTAGGAGGTGGATGACACCAACACATTAAGATTCAACATCCATACACGACCTCTTTGTTGCACGTTCATCTCCACATGGTTTTGAGAAATCATCCTTTTTAGTTAGGCCTAGTACTCCTAATATGATCTTGGCACCACTCATCACTAACATGGGGACCATTGCACCGATTCCAAAGAAGTACATTTTGTGTTTCTTTCCCACATTTTCATTGGTGGATTGGAAGGACCTTCTACATGTACCTTTGGGCCTACTTCTTCCAAAGGGAAGGAATGTTGTTTGGAAAGTATGTATATTCATTAGTCTACAATATTATTCTGTCTTCACTAGTGCAAGATGCATCACATCTAAGGGGAGCTACCTAGTCTCTCTCTTCACATTTCTCTATCATTTGGGGGTTTCTCTCTCTTCTTCTTTGGGGGTATAATTATACATGGGTACCTAACATGACCTCACCATTGAGACCCATTTCTATTTCCTCCTAAGTTACACTTAAGGGGGTGTTGGTGTAAATATTTCACTTCACCTATGATAGTGTTCATCTTAAGTGTAATATTGCACCTAATTATTAAGTTTACTTAGGACAATAAGAATATTTAATTATTTCCACTAAGATAGATAATAATGCCATGTGTTCACCTTGATTTGAGTTACTCAAGTTGCACCATTTCTTCAACAATCCTTGATTAATGGTGGTTAGGTGTCATCTCTATTTAATCAAGGCCACGGCTATCTCAAATAGGCTAAGTTAACTCACTTTTTGATTGGGATAAATTAAGAGTAAACTCATACCTCTTGGACATATCATCTCCTTGATTCATACATCTAAGAGGTCTACATATTTGCAAGTTACTCTTTGTAATAATGCTCCATTATATTGAATATTGAATATCTTTATTCTATTCACCCGATTTTGTGATTTTCTCATAGGTATTAGGTCCTACATAGAGTTTTTTTATACAAAATTTTAACATATTTATGTACTTGTTATTTTTGTTGAAGGAAAAAAAGTAGTATATTTATGTTAGATTTGTGAATGTTTAAAGGAGTTGTTAAAATAATTTGGAGTGTGTGTGTGTGTGTGTCAACAAGGTTGTGGTCAATTGGTAGGACCATTTAGTTCTCATGTTAGACACCAAGGTCCATATTTGTCCAAGGACATCATAGCATAAGAATGTCATGTAAAATTGGTAGTCTTACTTAAATTGAGAATGTATCTGGTAGACCCGCATGTGACACTAGAGGAAGAGATAGTGGAACAATAAGGTGGAGGATAAAAAAAAGGTGGAGGATTACCTATAGGAGGAAATATGAGGCACGACATTCAGAGTATACAATAGGCCCATAGGTGACATTGGAGGATAGTGGAGTGATGAAGAGGATGCCTTGTAGTATGAGATACAAGAAGGACAAGACATTCAAGCCACAAGAGTGTAGCAAGAGGAGTAGGAGATTGTAACTACAATGGTGTCCCCACTAGTAGAGAGTTAGATAAAGTGGCATCTCTACAAATGAATTATAGGGGATGTGAGTCTAGTGAACAAACCCTCATAATTCAAAAATAGAAGGGAACACAAATAGACCCCATTATACACACACACACACACACACATACATACATGTATATATATATATATGTACACATATTTTTGCACTTAATTAATTTTATACAAGGAATATACGGATGAAGATATGAGTTAAATATATGATTTGATCTTAGCAAAGAATATTTGCAATTATATAGGTGATGTAATTTGATTTATTATGAAAATGGAAATTAATAATTTTTTAAAATTGAAAGCTTTTACCTATTTTTAAATTGAATTTTGTTACTATTTTTAAAAGGTCATTGTTGGGTTGATAAAAAGATGTAGCTTAAATTATTTCTCTTGTGCTTTAGTGTTTAAGAACTAGATAAAAATGAAATTGTTTACAATGGTTTAAACTTATTGTTATAGTTAGGAGGAGGGATAATATGGGTATTTTTATTTAGAATTATTTAAAAAACAAACTAGATTATTGTTTCTTCAAAACTAGAGCAAGTTGCTAGTGATCATAGCTAATAATATTACTTGTTTAATACTTGAGAGATTTCTACCATAGTGGTTAAGGAATTTGCATCTAGTATTATTATGAATTGAACACGAACTTATCCAAATCTAATAATTGGTTTAGTAATGACATATAATTATGTGAAGAATAGCATAAGGTTAAATAAATGATGTATGTAGAAATAAGATTGATGGGTTTTTAAAAATTACCCTTAGAAGATTAATCCCCTTCACATTGTTGAGTTCCAAGTAATGACACATGAATAACTTAGTTCAAAATTAGCATATTCACTTGTAAATAAAACTTGTTTTGAGAAATTATTATTTAATGGTTATATGTATTAAACAAAATCCACATGGACTTTAATCTTATGCCATTTTAAAGTAAGATAATGTAAAGATTATAATATTAATTTAACTAGATAAGTTATATGAAGGAACTTGGTTTAAAATAATGAACCATAATGGATGTTTGTATCTTCATCATGGGTACAAGTGGGAAACCAAAAATGTCCATCCCATATGTTCTTTAAAGTTGTATAATATTGACATAAAAATTTAATCCCACTTAGCTCAATTGCTGATGTTATATAAGTTCATCTAATATAAGAGTTTAGCCTTTGTGGGGTTAAGTTGTAAGTGTGTCGAATGTATGTACATTCATCTCTAGACCCTTGTAGTAAACTTTATTCTTTCTTAGTCAACTTACTAATTATATATTTTTTAATTAACTTATACAAAAATTGTTTAGCCTTATTTTTGGGCACTCATTACATTGGTATCAAAGCTAAGTTTCAGATACTTATTCCTTTAGGAGTAAAACATTGGACTTAAGAAGACTCTTTAATCCTAAAAATTATACTAAACTTGAAACTTCTCTTTCAATTGTAGAAAGATAGATAGAACAAGAGTTGTAAATAGAGTAAATCAAAATCCTACTCCTCCTCCTCCTTTGCCACACCACCACTTGATGAAGTGCTTCAAGAGGCAGTTGGGACCTATTGGCACCCCTAGTTTGTGCAAAATTTCACCTATCTCTATGCTTTGATGAACCCTATGATCAAGGATTTTACATGTTTTTCCTAATTTATATCTTCATTTTTGTTTTGTTAGTCTATTATTAAGTGTTCCATGGAGATGGAGTTGACTATGGAAGACATTATTTTTGTTATGTTATGGCAAGCAAAAATTGTGCATAGGTTTGGGATATTATTTATTGTTTTGGTTTTGAAAAGAAGAGGGATTTTTAAGTGGAAAAATGATCCTAGTATTTTTCTTAATTCCTATATATAGTTTTATGTTTACTTCAACTTTTGGGATAGAGTTTGGGATGAAGCTAGTTATGTGAAGCCTTGTTGGATTAAGACATTGAAGAAATATCTAACAAAACCATGTTGAGATTTACTAGTAATATCTTCTTTAAAGGTTTATGAATGGGTATATCTTCTTATGTTCTCTGGACAAGTTAAGGTTAAAAGCTATTATTGTATGGCTTTCTATGTGTTATCTTGTATGGTTTGTTTTTGTTGTGTTATTACATCAATAATATTTTCTACCTTTTAAATCAACTATCTTATGTGTTTTCTAGTCTTATGTTAAGGGTTCAATGACTCTAAAGGGATTTATTTATGAATATATTCATCATAGGAATATTACGTCTTTTATATGTGCATGAATTTAAATTCAAAAGAAAAAACCATTAGTCTTTCTAGAGTTTGTGGTTTCACTATATTAGCATATAGGTATTATGGATCTATTCATGTTGAATGTACGTGTGGGGTGTTAGATATTTTATAGCCTTAACCATATGAGTCAACTTAATAGTTTTAGTTGATTAATGTTTGGTTTGTGTTCTTGTTCAATTATTATAATTTAAGGGTCAAGAATATATGTCGTATTAGTGTTGAATCAAATTAACGATTGTATATTATGTAAATCCCCTCATGCCTTTTGTTGGTCATTTGTGTCAAGTAGAGTAACTAAAATTATCATCACACATATTAGGAACCACTATGTGAAGTTAGTGTCTAGGACTATATTATATTGTTATGATTGACCAAAGATTTATATCTTTATTGTATTTAGTCATTTGTGTTGGTGGTATCCATGATGCATGTCATTGATTGACCGATGCCTAGGGATGTCTACAAACCTTTCAAGCATGAAGTTGATTAATCTATTCTTTGTGATGATTATTAGATAAGAATATTATACATAATCTAGTTAAGACATAGAAAAATATGTTAAGTTTTCTTAATGATCTACGGGCTAAAAATTCAAGTAAGGCTTGTAGTCTCGGTGATCTAACTACATTAAATACCCAATAGGTATTAATGAGTTTTAATCAAAACATAGTATACAAAATTTTTGTTCCCATTATTCTTTTTGGAGATTATTTTGAAGCCTAGATAGGGGGCTCATTAGTTTTTGAAATATTTGGATAAGGTTCTATGAAATATAAATTCTTCCATAGGTGATAGGTCCTATAAAATTATATTTTATAGGAAACTCTTAATGGCTTGTCATGGATATTGTTATAGATTTACTATTTTCTATCTTAAAGTTATCTTTGTACTTATTTAAAATTATGTACATAATTACTTAAAGGAATTGTGTAGTCACTATATTTATTTTGGTTCAACTATTTTATTGGTGTAAATATTTCACTTCACCAAGGATAGTGTTCATTCTAAGTGTAATATTTCCAATCTCAAAGTGGGAGACTGCTTTCATTGGTTCTATTTCTTCAGATGGTTTATGGACTGTTTTTGCTATAGACGACCTGGAGGTGGAGGAGGCTATTAGAGATGTTGTGGGTAGAGATATTCTTGAAGGCCATGTTCAAGTCTTATATCCTTCTCAGATCTTCATGGCTTTTGTTTCTAATGCAATGGATTTATCACAAGATGTTGGCTTGGTTTGGCAGCTAATTGATAAGTATGTTCATCGTTTCCTTTTTTCTGATGATAGTGTTGTTGAAGCCTTCCAGAACTATGATCTCTTTAGCTCAGAGGTTCTTATTGGTGGACTTTTCACTAAATGCCAAGTTCTTCATTCCCCTGCTCATAATTGTGTTTTCAATGTTGTTCGTTCTTCTCTGTTGAATGAAAATGAAGATTTTTTGCATCTTTCTATTCATGCTCATGGTAATGAGTTTGGCGAGAGTTTTGCTAACAGAGTGGATGAAAAATTCCAAGCTTTGTTGTTTTTGCTTCAGTTTCAACCACTTCTTCCTCCTCCTCCGGGCTCGCCTATTGAAGAAAATGTTGTGGGGGAACCAAATTATCTTGTTCAGGACCTTAATGCTGTAGTGAATCCGTGATACGCTGTTGGGGTGGATCTTGGTTTTGTTGTCTCTTTTTTGGTGGAGCCTCTATTTTTTCAGCTGTTCTTCTCAGCTCAAATGTAATATTTTGACGAAATTTTTTGTAAATCTTGCTCCTATTTTTGTGAAGTGAATGGAGCTTTTTGTATGTTTTTTTTGTAAATTCGAGCTACAACTGGAGGTTTTCTTCCCCTGGTTCTTTCCTGTCAGTATGCTCGTCGAACCAGGGATTGTAATTATTTTTATTATCTAATATAATTACAGTGGCTTGCCACTTTTGTTGAAAAAAAAAATAATATTTAATTATTCTCACCTAGGTAGCTAATAATTATGTATGTGTTCACCTTGACCTGAGGTACTCAAGTGCCACTATTGTCTTATCAATCTTTAATTGATGGTAGTTAGGTGCCACCTCTATTTAGTCAAGGCCACTTATGTCTTAGTTAGATTGAGTTAGCTCACAATTAATAGTAGGTGCTACCTCTATTTAGTTAAGACCACCTCTATTTCAGTTAGACTAAGTTAACTCACCTCTTGATTGGGAGTGATTGAAATTTAAGTTCATATAGTCTCTTGGCATGTCATCTACTTGATTCATGTGTCCAAGAGGTCTATATATTTCCAAGTTACTCTTTGTAATAATGCTCCATTATATTGAATATTAAATATCTTTATTCTATTCATCTATTTTTTAATTAGCACATAGGCATTAGGTCTTAGATAGAATTCTTGTTTATACAAAATTTTAACATGGTATCACAACCATGATGTTATAGGTTTGGTCCTATTCTGGGTAATGGAAGCATTAGATCTAAATTTATGGTATATCTAGTGAATGGTGGAGCTATTCTAAGCTCACCATTATGTCAAGAATAGTAAAACTAGATAGGATCAATTGTTGGTTTGTAGAAATCTGACAAGTGAAAACTTACCAATGGGAATTTGAAAGTTTTCTTTATTTTTGTGCAAGGAACTTTTTTTATGCATATCTCTTGAAGACCTAGTAGTTGTGCACCCTAACTTTGTACCTCTCAAAATCATATGTGGTAGTGTTGAATGACTCTAATTTTTTTTATAATAGCTTCTTTAGCTAGTCAACTGCTTAAACCTAAGGTTTTAGGTCCACACCATCAATTTTGATGCCACTAATATGCTTAGTCATCAAAAGTGTCAAAACCAACACTTTTTTAATCCCTATCCCATGATAGTCAATTGTAACCCCCCTTCATGGAATATACTTGTACTAATAATTAAACATTTTCCCTTAAATTTATTTACAAAAACACTCAATTCCATAATATCATCATCTTTAAATACAAATCTATACTCCTAAATATGTAAATGCAAAACTATGAAATTAAATGTAGCATTATACTATTGACTAGAAATAAATTTTACCTAATATTATTACTCAAACACCCTAAACCCATTATTACAATATCCTAATTTGAATATAACTTAACCCTAAACAAATAATATACTATCCTATTTCTTAAGCAACATAAACCTAAACTTAAACCTATTCTCACTAATTGTATTTCATATACTATCCTATTTCTTAGACAACATACACCTAAACCTAAACCTAATCGCACTACCTATGTTTTGTATTACCTATCACCTTCTCCACCACCACAAGATCCAATGCTTAGTGTCCATGTACCTAAAACATGTCCAACATGAAAGAGTGGTTGTGGGAAGCAAGGAGGGCATCAATGTGGAGGTCAATGGATGAAACAAGCATTCAACAATGGTAATGCTCACCCCCTGCACTTTCCTTTTCTCCATGGAGGGTGAGATATATGAGTTTATACCCACTTCTCATATATTTACTATTAAATCATTTCTTCTATCCACCTTCTCATTGCTCATACATTTGGATTCATTTTTGTAGTCCCCTTTGCCCATATGGAGCTCAAATAACAAGATGTTCATGCACAACCATCCCCTCCACCAACTTACAACTCACATTGCTAGGTTTCATGTGCAAAAATTATGTCATTTGACACAAGCATAATTTGAACGATTTTGTTCTCAGGGTTTCAAGAGAAACCAATAGGTAAGGTCATTTTTTACCTTACTAGGGTGATGACCCATTTTTCCTTGGTTAATGCAAATATATTTACAATTTTTTGGGGTTTTTTCACATAATAAAATTTGGTGATTGTTTATAGCAAATTTTTGTTTCATTTATGATATTTTTTAAGGTTTCTAGCACCTGTTTATTTAGTTTCTCTAAATTTCTAGGATTTCTAGTGACTTTTTTCTACTAAATGCAATTAAAAAAAAAATAATAATACTCCTAAATTCTAAGGCATGCAATAGTCTTTTTAATATTATTCGTCTCTATGAATACATTGTTTTCAGGTACCTTATTTTCAACAGTTTTATGTAATAGAGAATAGAAAATATTTTGCATAATATTTTAACTTAAAACAATTTGTTGTAGTTGATTTCTATGGTATTTTGGTTGGTTTATACATAATATTTTATCTTCAATTAATTCATTGTATTTGGTTTAAGTTAAAATAATCTATTGCATTTGGTTTAACTTAGAACAATCTATTGTATTTGGTTTGTAATTACACCAAAGCCTAAAGTCCTTACCAAGTATAAGACTTATTAATATCATTACCCCTTTTCTCAGGGTGTTTAAATTAAAGTACAAACATAGCCTTGTAAAATTCCTAGTTTATGTTTCTATCCAACTAAACAAGTAAGATTAAATATCATTGTAAAATCAAATCTAAATGCATAGTGAATACTACAATCTTATCAATGATAGAGACTTGTTAACGCAGTTGATATTGAAGAGCCTTATCAGGTTGTCAATCATGCAACAATAACCGAGCGCTTATGATAGAAAGAAAATCAACTTCTTTATTGACATCAAATTAAGAGTACATTATAGCATACATTCAGAAGGTTCTCTTACAGAGAGTTCATTTAGGAAATTACATTTAGATAGTTCAATTAGAAAACATTACAATACAGAGGCCAAATGTTCTCCTTTCTGGGCTCTCTCTCTCTCTCTCTCTCTCTCTCTCCTGGTCCTTGGTCTACCTAGCTCCCCTTTTCTCTCTAGGGCATTTCAAAACACCCCCTCTATATTCTCCATGCATTATCCCAGTTTACAGCTCCACTAACTTCCATTATGACTGCATGCTTTTCATTTACTGTATTCTTTATGCATTTTGGCAGCTCTCAATATTCTTGATGCATTCCAAGCGTTACAACCCACGTACAATAGAAATTCAACTACCCAGGCTTCAGATAGGTGTTCTTTATTCGTAGCCAATCAATGTATTCTACGTGATTCAATTTGGATCCCACCAAGGAAGGAAAGAATGGTCAAAGATCACCATATCGAAGGAATGACGTTTTGGCTTTTACTGATGAGGTATGGTCTCGTTGAAGAAGGATTTATCTAGCATAGCGGTCCCCATCACCAAACAACATCAAAATGTTAGAGGGACATGGTTCAGATGACAAGGTCTCGTCGACTGTTCAGTAAGCCATCACCATCGAGGGGACTGCCTTAAGGGTCAGGCTAATCTCATCAAGTCACGCTGAATAAGGATCTCGGTGCATCAAAGGGACACCAAAGGGGCTCCCACCGATATGGAACACTCCTTCCGATCGCTTCCTTCCCGCCATTTGAACTTTAAAGTACATCCTAAAATTTGAACAAAGATGAACTCTTTCTCTTGCCGAAAAAAAACAATCAGACCGATGATTGCAAGACATCAACCACAGACTAGAACAAGAAATGTAATGTCTCTGCAAAACACACCAAAAATTAGGAAATCTAAAGTAGATTTTTTTTGGGCGATGCGGATAGCCTATCCACCTGGATGCTCCTGCATCAGACATGCTGGGTAAGAGAAATGTTCCTTGAGACTGGAACTTAAGAACATTTTGACCAATCTAGTAGTAGAATACCAAATTTAGCCAATTATGCAACTGTCGTCCAAGTTGAGTCTTCGATTGGTTTTCCTTTCCATCTGACAAGATATTCAAGATATTTATTTCCCCTGGTTTTCTTAGCTACATGAGAATCAATCACTTGATCAACTTGTTCAAACTTCTTTTCAAGCATTTGATTTATCCAATCACTTGCATCCTGTACATCTGAACCTAATTCTCCTTGCATACTTGATTCTCCTTCATAATATTTTGATAAATCTGCCACATTGAATATGGGTGAAATATCTATGCCAGGTGGAAGTTCTATTTCATATGCATTGGATGAAAACTTCCTCAAGACCTTACAAGGTCCAATCTTCTTCCACTTCAGTTTATTGTATGTTCCCTGTAGGAACCTTTCTCTCCTCAAGTGTGCCAAGACCAAATCTCCCACTTCAAATTCTAGATCTCTTCTATGCAAATCAGCTTATTATTTGTACTTGGCCACACTTTTTGCTAAATCCTCCTATACTTGCTTATGTAGATCATGAATATATTCAACAAAGTCTTCTGCTACAACACTCTTCCTCACCAAATCTGCACTGTCCTGAAGTTCAACTACTCCTCTAGGACTAAAACCATACACTATGTAAAAAGGACTCTTTCCTGTACTTATGTTCATAGAATTATTATAAGCAAATTCTGCCTATGCCAACACCAAGTCCCACTGTTTTGGCTTCTTCCCAACAAGACATCTCAACAAATTTCCCAAGCTTCGATTCACAACTTCAGTTTGACCATTACTCTGTGGATGGTATGCTGAACTAAAACCCAAATTAGTACCCAACTTCTTCCATAGAGTACACCAAAAATTACCAACAAACTTAACATCTCTATCAGATACAATGCTCTTGGGCAAACCATGTAATCTTACAACTTCTTTGAAAAATATAGCAATAATATGGGAAGCATCATTACCTTTCTGACACGGAATAAAATGTACCATCTTATAAAATCTATCCACAACAACAAAAATAGAATCATTACTGTTGTTGATGAGGATTGCACCCTTATGATATATGTGTGGACAGCAGAAAGATACTTCTAATTATGATAGAAATTAAGAAGAATACCTTTCAATGATTGCACCTTCGTTGCAAGTTGATTGCTCCAATGCATAGTAACTCTTTCAAAAAGTTCATCATGCTTTTTTACTATCTGATATTCTTTCAAATGAATAAGAAAGGAACATGCTGGGCTCGACCCTTGTGGGAGCCACATTTTCTCCACATGTTATGAAAAAGCATCTAAAAATGAATGTTTATCTGTACCTGCGCATGGAACACACATGTTAGTCATAAAAATGTACCTTTAATTTCTGATGTAAGGCACCTGCCTAGTTGTCATTTTATGCTCTAATACTCGTATCTGATTACTTTCTGATTCTCTCAATTGATTCTGATTACTGATTGCTTATGGGATATGAAGTGCATGATGTTTTGTAAGTTGATATGTCTGTATGATAAAGCATATGATAACTTTAAACATCTAGAGCTTTAACAAGACTTTCCCCAATTTTTTGCAAGTTCAACTAATGATAGGAGCTAAGAATGAAGATTGAAGATCAACATCAACAAAACAACCTTCTTGCTTAGGCAATGATGGATGTTTACCTTTATCACATGTTCTTATTATTTCTTTTATCATTAGATGCATAGCTTGCATCTCTGCATTGCTCATTCTAGTTACTCCCATGGCTTGTGTGGGACACATTTGAACACTTCTTTTAAACATAATCAATTAATCTATCGTATGCACTTGATGTATGTATGTTTCTTTTTCAATCAATGCATAGGATAAAGTAACAAATGCTAAATTGTATGTTCCAAATATGACATGAAATAACAGTTCAAATAAATATCTTTCTTTCTTTCTTTCAAATATGATCAAGTGAATAATCAATCTGACTTATAACTCCTAAAAGATAACACTATGTTAAATCAACTATATCTCTTGAATGATTGATACCTTGATAACCTAATTCTCTTTTCATGATCATTCATCAATCTTGATTAGACTGATGGGTTATCTTGTCAACTGAATTCCATCTCTGCTTTGTCAAGACATCAACTATTCATTAAATGCATAACTTCAAAGTTTTCTTTTATTCCTTTTGAACAACTGCACTTAGGTCTAACTAAATTTAGTGTGAACAGAAATTTAGTAACATTTCTGGCGACCTCTCAGGGGTGTTTGCCTGCTAAACAACTTAGAACCAATATCCTTCGCAACTCCATTGGGCATAGAGTCATTTCTGCCCTCAAAACTGACTAAAATACTACAACAACAACAACAACACTAAAAACTAAAACTAAACTGACTTTCTTAAAACAAAGCCAGAAACATGTGCAAAAGCACTTCTTGGAAATGAAATACTGAACTGAAATTCTACTCTACCCTACTCTAACTAGCCAAAGGTGTTGGTCAAACAAATCCATTAACTGTTTGGTTAAAATAACTCCCCTTTCTCAATAGGGGACACTATTTCACATGCTTATGGATGTCTAAAATTAGATGAAGTACAAGAAAGTACTCAACAAATTTCTATAATGTTTCATAAAAAATGTAGATAAATTCACTCACCAGTTGAACCCGATCATGTAAGCCTTTGTCATGGGGTAAAAAGATGATATGATTTTGCTTCTCTAAGGCTGAAAACTATTATGTGGGTACCACAACAATTTGTACCTTCTTCTTAAGCTCTCTATCAGCTAGATCCCTGATTGGACAACCTCTTGCAATGATGTATCCTTGGCTGATGCTCTTGATGTCCTAATTTATATCTGCTATCATATGATCACTTGCAGTTTCAATCTGATTTGAGAGAGTTAGCTCATATGAATGAAAAAGATGAATACTTGCCTCTTTGATTTGATCTTGTTGATCACATACTATTGATTTACATAGTATCAGATCATTATCTATGTTAGAACAAAAATCTTCTATAATACCTAAAAACATGCTTTCATCCAACTGATATTCTTGCACTGAAACTATTTGAGTTTCATCACTCTGCTACTCAGAACTTTCACCCTCCATGATGTCCTACCATATCAATTACTCCTCCATGGTTAATGAATCACTCTCTTCCATTAGGACAACTAATAACTCATCAAAACTATTAGATCTTTGAAGGCTTTTAGGAACAGGTGATAGAATATCTGATTCCAGCTCCAAACTCCTAGTGTTCTCATGACTATCCTCATTCTATTCTTGGTAAATTAGTAAACTGTCATTATTACTTGTATCTCCTTGATGTTCAGTTATTTCTGAATCTAGTTCAATGAAACTAGGTAGCTAATCAAATAAAGAAATTAGCTCTTCTTCCTTGTTAGGTTTATTCTCCATTAGAACATGGGCATCCTATCTTTGCATTTGAAGATTATGTCCTTCCAATATCTACATCTTGCCTTCATTTATCTTGTAAACAACATTAGAAAACTTCTCAAATGAATCAAAATGCAAAGGATTTGGTGCCAAATTTGAATCAGCATCCTCTTCGTATGAATTATGCTCATTTTTAGCTGGGGACACAGTAAAAATAGTAACAACCTCTTGCTCCACATCTAAATTTTCTAATCTGGTGGGACAAGAATGACTGTAAGAAACTTTAGCTGTTGGGTTGAAACTTGGAATCTTGATTGGCTTGGGCTCTAAAACCTTTTTCTCTTGCTCAATATGCCAACTTGGAATCTTGATTGGTTCAGAAACTACTACCTCTTCCTCTTCTTCCTAATTTTGGATTGGTATGGAAGGGGTATCCTTAATAAGATTTGGCATTTTGTAATCAGGATGCTTGGTCCAAGAGGGCTGCCATACTTATTCAAAAGCTTGATGATTTGATGTAGGCACTTGATGTGACTGATACTAAGGATTAATAGATTGATTTTGAATGCAAACGGGTTCCTGATCAAAATCACACCTTCTGAAACTTAAAAGTTGATAGCTACTAACCTCATTTTGAATAGGCTACTCTGGGATGAAAGCAACTGTCTGGATTGCTTTCCTTTGTACTTGTGCAAGAAAATACTTCATTTGTGCCTCTTTTTCTGCAATCTATCTTGCAAGATCTTGGTCAAATTCTATCCTTTGTGCCTCTAACTCCTTCTCATGAAGATAGGCCTAATAATCCATCTCTTCTTGTTGTTGCTCATATTCTTGCTGCCTCTTGAACTCCTCCATCTACTTTGCAATTTCTAGCAATATGGTTTTTGTTTCATTCATGCTATTGTTGAGATCAAGTGACGTACTCTTTATGCTTGCAATCTCTTCCTTTGTATACTCTTGAAGCTGATTTGGTTCATGTATAGGCTGCCAACAAGGCTGAATTGGGGTGGGTGGGAGGTAAGAGTATTGTGCATGCTGGTTTCCTTGAAAAACCATGGAATTTGGGCTAAAACCAACAACATGGCTGATCTGATATGGCTGATAAGATGGAGGATTAGCAGTATTTTTATGATATGATGGATGATATGGCATGTTTCCATGAAAGTTAGACATGCTTACTCATTCAAAGAGCTGGAAAACTGTTGAAACCTGATCTATAAAATTCTTCTCATAGGCTACAAAGTTTGATCTATCAAACCAGAAAGTTAGAGTCGCCAGGTACTTGAAAAAAAAACCTCTGAAAGGCTGTAAAATCTACTGATCGTACCAAAATAGTAGAAAAAATACGTTCTTTATTGAACTGAAAATTGGTTCAATGTTCCACCATGCGTGCCAAAAATAGTTGTTGATGAGGATTGCACCCTTATGATATATGTGTGGAAAGCACAAAAATACTTCTAATTATGATAGAAATTAAGAAGAATACCTTTCAATGACTGCACCTCCTTTGCAAGTTGATTGCTCCAATGCATAGTAACTCTTTCAAAAAGTGCATCATGCTTTTTTGCTATTTGATATTCTTTCAAATGAATAAGAAAGGAACATGCTGGGCTCGACCCTTGTGGGAGCCACATTTTCTCCACATGTTATAAAAAAGCATCTAAAAATGAATGTTTATCTGTACCTGTGCATGGAACACACATGTTAGTCATAAAAATGTACCTTTAATTTCTGATGTAAGGAACCTACTTGGCTGTCCTTTTTTGCTCTAATACTCATATCTGATTACTTTCTGATTCTCTCAGTTGATTCTGATTACTGATTGCTTCTGGCATATGAAGTGCATGATGTTTTGCAAGTTGATATGTCTACATGATAAAGCATATGATAACTTTAAACATCTAGAGTTCTAACAGGACTTTCCCCAATTTTTTGCAGGTTCAACTGATGATAGGAGTTGAAGATGAAGATTGAAGATCAACATCAACAAAACAACCTTCTTGCTCAGGCAATGATGGATGTTTACCTTTATCACATGTTCTTATTATTTCTTTTATCATCAAATGCATAGCTTGCATGTTTGCATTGCTCATTCTAGTTACTCCCATAGCTTGTGTGGGACACATTTGAACACTTCTTTTAAACATAATCAATTAATCTATCTTATGCACTTGATGTATGCATATTTCTTTTTCAATCAATGCATAGGATAGAGTAACAGATGCTGAATTGTATGTTTCAAATAGGACATGAAATAACAATTCAAATAAATATCTTTCTTTCTTTCTTTCAAATATGATCAAGTGAATAATCAATCTAACTTATAACTCCTAAAAGATAACACTATGTTAAATCAACTATATTTCTTAAACGATTGATACCTTGACAACCTAATTCTCTTGTCATGATCATTCATCAGTCTTGATTAGATTGATGGGTTATCTTGTCAATTGAATTCCATCTCTGCTTTGTCAAGACATCAACTGTTCATTAAATGCATAACATCAAAGTTTTGTTTTATTCCTTTTGAACAACTGCACTTAGGTCTAACTAAATTTAGTGTGACCAAGAACAGTGATGCATAAATTACACAAAGCATGACATAGGCATACATCAAGGTAAAATGCAGCTGCAATCTGCAAAGAGAACAATCATTCAAATAGAGAGAAATCATGATGGAGAAGTCACCATAACAATAGAGAATAGTCCTAAAAGACTGTAATAAATCAAACCTTTACCACTCTTTGTTGTGAATGAGATGTAAAATTGCTATTTGATGTTGATTGTCCAAACCAAAGAAGATAGGTTTCTTAGAGCAACAGTGGAAACCATAGCATATAGGTAGAGCAGTACAAATTTTTGCCATATTATTGTGAATGAGGTGTATAATTGTTGTTGAATGTTTAACCATGATAGAGTATAGAATGAAGCAATCAACAGTCTAAGGGACAGTAGTTGAACAAATCCTCTTTAACAAAGATGTCATAATACAATAAGAGGTATTACATCCTAAATGTAAAAAAGATATCTACAGTCTCAAAGAATGCTCTCGAAGGATAAGAATGCTCTCGAAGGATAAGATATCTACAGTCTCAAGAAAATCAAAAACCTTCTATATATTTTGTTCAAAACCCTTGTATTTTTTAGTACCAGAAAGAGATAAGTGAAAAGAACAGACACATCATCATGGCCATAGCTAGTAGAGAAGGTTTTTCCTTCAAACAAGCTCTTCGATACAAGAATGTGTTGGTTATTTTTCCCAGACTGGATGCTTTTTCCCAATTATCCCTACAAGGTAGCCATCATTGATCAACAGGATCACCGGGCCAGGGGCCAACAGTATAGGAAATAGACTCTATAGATATCTCCTCTTCTTCTTTAGGCTCTGCAGAATCAAGGGGGGTATTCCCTATTCAACATCTATGAAATGTATCCATGAATTAGCTGGGATGTTGATACAAAGCAGATAAATCCTCTCTTATGTAGACCAAAACTGTGAGATAAGTGCAAAGGGGATAGCTTCGGGCCTATATTCAGTTGTAGACAGAGGATTTTGGGTCCTAAAACTACTTCTAAAGTCCTAAAAGTTTTGAAGTTGAATTTTGAGTTTGATTTATATTTGGATGCAAAACTAGGGCCTTGGTTGCAACCTCAATACAAGACTGGATCGGTGCCTATCAGGGGCTTGGAGTCAATAGACATACACATGTGAATGTACATATAAACCCATATTAATGACTGAGTTTCAAGGGGGTTGTTTAATATCTGCCTTACAGATACTTCCCAGAATTGAGTATTTAGTTACCTTTGCTTAGAAGATCCTCACTGCAATATATTCTTCTTAACACTTTAACCTAAAACATTTAATCTACTCCTTGAGTAGAAGTAAAAGACCAAGCATTCAACATAGCCAATCTATATTAAAAAATCTTAGACACCCCTTAGCTGTTTAGATTCAAAAGAAGAATACATTTAGTTTGGAGACAAGTAATAGAACACATGCAATGAAGCATTACTCATTTAAATCAACATGAAACCAGTAAGTTTATGCATTAAACAGACAACATGAGATTCATAAACTCACAAAAAATCCAAAACATGGCCACCAATGAAGTCCTATCTTATCACAACACCAGAAATTTGTCCAGTTTTCAACAACACAACAAGTAACACAGTTTGGCCTATACATACCAAGACTGTGTACCTGGCAAAAATTAATTACAAGGCAAATCAAAAATTCTGTCAGACCGTACACCATAAAAATGGTGTTCAGAAATACTCAGTGCTATGGGGAGACAGAGAGGAATGAGCAGATGGAATTGGGATCTACACCGCCGTTCAAGGACATTCATCTTCAATCAGGTTGTTGACCCGTCCATCACCTACCCATACCACTGCAATTCTGCCATTATTGCTCAGCTACCCACCAGATGCAGCAACGAACACACCTGTGGTTTTCCTGCTCAAAACAAGCCTGAGGGAGCAAGGAAAACCAATTCCATAACTTTAAAACCTAGCCGTTGATTTTGATTCCATCGCTGAAATCAAATGGCCCAAAAACTTGCAGAAAAGCCAAGAACCAATGATCATGTGCCACATAGGCACTCCATATTCCTATCGCTAACTTTTCCCCCTTTCATTTTGCCATTTCCGCCCTCATGTATATGCAAAATGCATATACATACAACTGCTTAATATACAAGGCGTACCCCAGCCATTTATCCATCGGATTTGGAAAAATTCAAATCCGGGCTTTGTATCTCCTTCTTATGATCATCGCATTGCACATACAAGTGCGACATGCATACAAGGCGGATCTCAAAAATTATGAAACACATTACATTCACCTTGAAATATGGCTTGTATCTCACCTTTTGGATATCGACATGTACAAATGCTAATATACATGCATGCCACGGACCCCAAAATGTTTATGAAGCAACCTGAAATTTCTATCGGGTCCAGAATGTACATTTTTTCATCTTTGTATACCCGCGATATACAATTCACACATACATGCAAGTTGCAGATGCCAAGGACCTATAGAACAAAATGAAAGCACCATCAGGTCTGCCTTGCATCCTTTTCCCTTATATATTTTCGAATGTATATCACATATACATTCTCCTTTGTATATGAGATACAAAGCCCTTTGTATGTGAGGCGGACCCCACCAAATGCATCTCTAGCTGCTTTGTATATTTGTTGAATGTACATTTTCTCTCGTACCTTTTCATTGTATATTTGGGTATACAAACTCAAAATACATTCGACCCTGTGACCACCTTCATATGCTTGAATGTATATTCACACATACATTCTCACTTGTATATCCCTGAGCCCCACCACATGTATCAAATGTATCTACGCCCTCGTATATTTTCCTTGCATATGCACCTGCAACATACAAGCCAAATATACATGCAACCCAATATGCAAGCAGCGAATATTCCTGGGAATCTGTGAAAGATTCCCCCTTGTATATGCAGCCCGATACACATTTAAAAATGCATACAACTCATTTTTCACCATTTTTTGAAAGCCGATGGAGATTTTCAAGCTCGCCAATATACAATTCACCTTTGCATGCATAGAACTTGGCATTTTTTATGAAGTGCGATAGGGACAAACAGTAAAACACTATTAACAGCTCGGGGAACAATTAAATCAAGGCACTAAGGCTCTAAAGGAATACACACAGGAACCTACAAACTGATCTTAAAACCCTAAACATAAATGAGTACTAACAGAGGCTCTGATTGGGGACGTGTAGGCGCAAGACTGCAATGAGGATCAAAATACTCTGAGGTAGACTAGATAAAACCCAAAACTCAAAACACGACCGACTATACAAGGCATGTACAAAATACTTACAACTAATTTACAGTGTGCACAAAAGGTACTCATTTATGAGAAAAAGGCTTTAAGGAATTTACTGTGCACAGGCAATTCTAGTAGTTCACCATTGAGGGCCTGGAGAAAATAAGAATCACCTCCATGAATAGTTCCAATTTGGTATGGGCCAGTCCATAAGGGCTCAAATTTGCTGTGTTTTCCCTTATCCTGGCTCTTTGCATTCCACATAAGGACCAGATCACCTATCTGAAACTTCCTCTCTGTAGCCCTTCTATCAAACAGATATTTCACTTTCTACTATGTCTTGATGTTTGTTTTCTGTGCTTCCCTTCTTATCTCATCTAGTACGACCAACTGATTTATTCTTTGAGTCATTGAGTCTCCAATCTCCTCACCGTTCCTCTGGATGAATTTATAAACTGGTAGGAAGTTGTTCATAGGTAACCTAGCTACTGCACCATATACCAATTCAAAAGGAGATCTTCCAGTTGCTCTTTTCACTGTCACCCTATCAGCCCATAATGCCAACTTTAGCTTTGAATCCCAAGATCTCTTGTTTTTATCTATCACCCTTCTGATGATTTTCATGAGACTTTTGTTGCTTGACTCTACTTGACCATTCCCTTGTGGATGATATGGTGATGTATGAGACAAATCAATTCCATAATTATTGCAAAAATCAATAAATTCACCAGACCTGAAGCACATAGCATTATCAACGACCAATTTGGCTGGTACTCCAAATCTTATAATAATATTTTCCAGGATAAAATTCATCACCACTTTGCTTGTAGCCTTTTTAGTTGGAATGGCCTCAATCCATTTGGTGAAATAATCAGTGGTTACCAAAATCCAACTGTGCCCTCCACTTGACTTTTCTGAGATTTCCCCTATAAAATCAATCCCCCATTGCTGAAAAGGAGCTTCTACAGTCATAGTCTTAAGGGGTAATGTACCTTGATATCTTATCTTTCCTGAGAACCTTTGGAAAGACTCACATTTTCTTACCATTTTATGTGTATCTGAGAAGAGAGTTGGCCACCAATAGCCTGCTCTGAGAATTTTGTGGGCTATTGTTTGGCCAGCATAATGTCCACCACACACTCCATCGTGCATGTCACTTATAATATCCTTAGCCTGATTTTCATCCACACATCTGAGTAATACACCATCAGGGTTTTTCTAATACAACTCTCCTTGAATAATGATGTATTTAATAGCATGCAGCTTCAAAGTTCTCTTCTGGATATCACTGAGGTGGGAAGGACAGTTTAAATTCTACAAGTAATATACTATGTCCTTATACCACTCAGATTCTGACATATTTATAACTTCATTATGCACAACATTCACTTGGCATGCCTCTAGATTTGATTGTGTCATTAATTTTGCTAAACCTTGTCCTCTTACCAACTTAGTGAGCTATATTTCAATGTTGAATTCCTGCAATTTGTTTATCCATCTGCATCTCCTTCCAGTTACCTCCTGCTGAGTAAAAATATCCTTGACTGCTGCATGAGGCACATATGCAACTATCCGAGAGCCTACCAAATATGGCCTGAAACTCTTGACTACTCTAACCAGTGTATATGCCTGTTTCTCCATGATGTCATACTTCAATTCAGCAGCCTGCAATGACCTACTAAAGAAGGCAATAGGCTGTTCAAACCCTTCTTCATTTTTTTCCAATAGGCATGCAACAATAGTGTGGAAAGAAGCAAATGAAAATAATTGAAATGGCTTAAAAAAATCAGGAGATTTTAAAACAGGAGCCATCTTTATATCCTCTTTTATGTTCTGAAACAATTTGGTTGCTTCATCTTCCCATTTGACAGTTGCATCCTTCTTCAGCATCTTGGAGATATCTTTGGTGGTCTCTGCAAGGTTAGGCACAAATCTTCTAACAAAGTTAATTTGCCCAAAAAAGGACTGAACACCTTTCATTATTTTAGGGATCTAAATTTTGTCAATTGCAGCCACTCTTTCGAGATCAATCTTGACCCCATCCTTGGAAACAATATGTCCAAGCAATTTTCCTTCCACAACCCCAAAAGCACATTTCTTTGGGTTGAGCGAGATGCCATATTCCAATGCTCTAATAAAAATCTACTCCAAGTGCATACAGTGCTGCTCTTCCTTTTTTGAATAAGTTGTCAAGTCATCTTGATACATAGCCAAGATTGAATCAATCAATCCTGCAAAAGCAACATCCATTGCCCTTTAAAATGTAGCACCTGCATTTGTCAGTCCAAATGGCATCCTAACATATACATATGTTCCCCATGGAGTAGTGAAAGCAGTCTTAAATTGTTCTGATTCTTTTACTTTCACTTGATTGTACCCTGAAAATCCATCCATCATGGACAAAAGCTCACAGCCAGTCACCTTCTGCAACATAGCTTCCATGTTTGGCAATGGATAATTGTCCTTCAAAGAAGACATATTTAAATTTCTAAAATCCACACACAGTCTTATATCACCATTCTTTTTTCTAACTGGGACAAGGTTAGACACCCAAGTTGAATGTCTGATAGGCATAATTATTCCAGCCTCCCTAAGTTTCATAAGTTCTTCTTGCATTTTTGGAGCTAAGGTTGGATTGATAGGCCTCTGTTTTTGTCTATGCTGAAATAAATCCTCTCTATAAGCTTTGAGGTCCTCATAAGACCAGGCAAATACATGCTTATATCTTCTTAGTAATGTAATCAGTATAGTTCTGATATGTGGCTTGAGCTGTTTGCCAATGTATACCTTTTTGGGGGCCTGAGATGTCCCCAAGTTTATCTCCTCTAAATCATTCTTGTTTGTCGGAGATGACTTTGTGACAAATTGGTCCCTATTGTCAAAAGATCTCTCTAAAGTGACCAGCCCTCTTGGGATCTTATTTGTCTTAAGTTGAATTATTTCATTACCCAAGAGAGTGTCTTTTCCATCTACAACTTCTACAAAATTTTGGAAATCTATTTCCTGGTTCTCATACTCATCAATGCAATGTAAAAATCTCAGTAAATCTTTGTCATCATCAAACACTTGCCAACTGCATACATTATCTAGCATTGCAGGTCTGAGTTTGACTTCAACATTTGTAACATCTGATAGAGTTATATCATCTGGCCTTATGGCTACATTTGCTAGAAAATCTGCCCTGACATTTTTTGATCTCTCTATCCAGTTTATTGAAAATGCATCAAACAATTCAATTGTATCCCAAACAGCATGCTTATATTGCTTTAATCTCTTATTTTTTGATGCATACTTATCTCTAACTTGGGAAACAACTAACTCTGAATCGCCAAAGACCTTGAGCATCTTAATTCCATGCTTCAGAGCTACATTCAATCCTAATAACAGAGCCTCATACTCTGCAATGTTGTTTGTATAGGCAAACTTCAACAAGAAAGAGAATCTTAGAAGCTTACCAGCTGGAGACAGAAATATAATCCCAGCACTAGAGCCTTCCTTTGAACAAGCTCCATCAAAATACATGGTCCATAGACCCTGTTGATCCAATTCTTGAATGCAATTTTTTTTCCTTTATCCTCTTTATCATCTGAGACAACTCTGAAATTATCACAGTCAGTATCCACAAAACATATATGCTCCTCTGATTCTTGATCCTCCACTGTCTCTTATGACATTTCTTCTCTAATTAGTTTGACATCCCTGCCATTCATAGGGATCATAGCATATGACATATCTAATTGCATACTCCCACCAATCAATGCTGCCCACCTTCTTGACAACAACATGCCATATTGTGGCTTGATATCAACAACTGTTATGTTCATTTTGCAGGTCTTCTCAAGATAAGCCGCCAGTCTAAAGTCAACATCCTTCATGATTCCAATGACAGGTACCTCCCTAGCATCCATTGCATAGCACTTCCTGCATGCCTTATCTATTTTTAACCCAGCTTGCTGCATGATGGCCAAAGGCATGATGTTGTGGATGCTCCTGAGTCAAGCATACAGTTCTTAATTATTTTTCCATTTATGACAAGGGAGACATAAAACGGTTCCACTTGTGAAGGACATTTTCTCATGGTCATCTTGAGATATACCTCAGGAACTTCATCTTCGTCAATGCATAGGGCCTTTTTCTTACCCTGAGGTTCATCACTCAACTTGGCTTGACAGGGTACTCCTGAAATTAAGGACACTGCTTTATTTTTGAATTCTTCCACTTTCATCAGTTCCATCAGTGGAACAAAGACTTTTATCTGCGATAAGACTTGAGTCATGTCAAATGGAGCATAATTTTGAATAACAGTTGTAGCTTGATCCGTGGTTTTACTTTTATCTTAATATGATCCAGCTTTAACTCTTAGGGCTCCTTGACTGTCATTCTTGCCCTGAGAATTTTTATTCTGATCCTTAACCTGGGGAACTGTATTTTCTGGTCCTTGAAGATCATAGCCTATTTTCTGCTTAAAACCTTGCTTGTTATTGTTCCATTGTTTCTTATATGTTTCTGTCCCCTTATGACTGTGCATAGGTTGGCTCACAAAAGTATTCTCTGGTTGGTGTGAGTTACCTACTTGAGCTTTACCTCTTAGGTTGTAATTGCTTTTAATTTGAGCTACTACTGCAGCTGTGAGGGCTCTAATTTCTTCATCAGAAGGTCTCTTCAAATTACTCAGAAAATTGTGTGAATCCTGAGCATAAGCATAATTATCTTCCTCATCCTCATCATAGGGAAATTGCTGCCAGACCTGAATTTCATTATCTGTGCTTACATCAGCATCATGAAAAGAGTATTCTCTATTTGCAGACAGCATATTGACATTATCATCTTCCATGCAATGCGGCTCATTGCATTCATCACAGGCAACAACATTATTGTATAAAGACTGAGCAATCATGCATTGTGATTGTGAGTGAGGCATCTGACATATGATACACCATGGGGTGTCATTAACAATATTTATAGCCTTCCTCAAAGGATCAGGAGTTTCCTTTGCATTCTGAGCTCTTTGATTTGTATTGCTGTGTGGGAGGATGGGCTTACCATTATGCCAATTAGTGTTATATGGCATATCATGTAATGATGGTCTTCTTTCTTGCCTTTGGTAAACTTGTCTGTTAGGACCTATCCCCTTTTCATTTTTAGCCATTCTATAGCCTAAGTCCTTGACAATAGTTGTCAATTTGTCTAATTTATCCTCAGAAGTAGATGCACTGCCTTGAATAGTTTGAGCTTTAGTATTTGGATTTTGTAGAATTTTTACATCATCTCTTCTATTTGTCTTACCAGATGCTTTTCTGTTATTTTCAATATTTGTTGCTATTTTAAAAGCATCTCTGAGGCTGTGAGGAACCTTATCTCTTAATCCATAAGCAGTTTTGGCATCAAAAGAATTTATGTACAACACTATGCACATAGGTTCATTAGGTCTCAAGTCCTGTGGCAATTTGTTCAATACCTTCATGAATCTAGCATTGAAATCAGCAACCTGTTCATTTGATCCTTTGGTGATGCCAGTAAATTCATTGATAAAGAGACTAGGATCAGTCTTGTCACCATACTGTTCTTTGAAAATTCTTCTGAAGTCATCCCATGATGAAATGCTTCTATCAGGCAGACCTTTGTACCATTCCTTGGCTTCATCAACTAAGGATTGCATAAATGATTTCATGAAAACATCTTCATGCTCAACCTCAAAGTTGTCCATGATATTCTGAAAAGCTTTTAAATGGTCTTCACCTAATATAGTGTTGTTTCCTAAAAATTTAGGCACTTGCAGCCTCACATGTTTGTCAATAAGATTGGGGTAACCAGGAATGCCATAAAAAACTAACTGCCTGAATCTATCTAGCTGCATAGGCTATCTACTAAATTGATTAGCATTGGCATTTTTGTTTGCATTTTGATTTCTTACATTATTTAATGGTATTCTAGCATTATTTGTATTCTGTCTTTGATCATTGTGTTGATCCTATATTTCATTCCTGTGTTGATTTCTCTGCATATCTGCATTGCCAAGGGTAGGAACTGAATCATTCTGAGCAACTCTTAGAGCTTGCACTTTCTGTCTCATGTCATCCCTGATCTTCACTGCTTGCAGATATTCTAATTCTACCCTTAAAATTTTAATTTCATTAGCTAGTTCCTCCTCTCTGGGCATAGAAGAGGAAGGCTTTATCACATTATGATCGTCATTATCATCATCCCTTAGGGATTCAGCTTCTTCAAATCTGTCAGGGGAATTAACAAAAGGACGTTCTTGAAACACCTCTGACCTCATTTTCAATCCACCACTCTGCTGTCTCTCATATACATTCTGGATTTCAACCTTAGTGTTTATAAAATAAGGCATTGTTTGCTCTGAGGATCCTGGATTGTCCTGAATAAAATCATTTTTCCTGGGGCTAGAAGAACCATCTTGACTGGCTTGAACATTACCTTTTTTCTTATACATCATTTTTATGGGTAACTCTTCAAACGAAGGGTTACGTTGGGATCTTCTCCCTTGCATAAAAATCTTTACTTTACCAAGTGGGAGATTGGTTCAGAGTCGCCACCTATTACTAGGAATTGTTTTCTTTTAAATCAGGGTTCTTTCACTTCACATCCCCAGTAGAGTCGCCAATTTCTGTTGCGACTCAGATGGGCAATAATTTACCAGGGATGAAAAAATAATACTTTCACTTCACTTCACTTCCCCAGCCGAGTCGCCAATTTCTGTTGGTTATTTTTCCCAGACTGGATGCTTTTTCCTAGTTATCCCTACAAGGTAGCCATCATTGATCAATAGGATCACCGCGCCAGGGGCCAACAGTATAGGAGATAGACTCTATAGATATCTCCTCTTCTTCTTTAGGCTCTGCAGAACTAAGGGGGGTATTCCCTATTCAACATCTATGAAATGTATCCATGAATTAGCTAGGATGTTGATACAAAGCAGATAAATCCTCTCTTATGTAGACCAAAACTGTGAGATAAGTGCAAAGGGGCTAGCTTCGGGCCTATATTTAGTTGTAGACAGAGGATTTTGGGTCCTAAAACTACTTCTAAAGTCCTAAAAGTTTTGAAGTTGAATTTTGAGTTTGATTTATATTTGGATGCAAAACTAGGACCTTGGTTGCGACCTCAATACAAGACTGGATCGGTGCCTATGAGGGGTTCGGAGTCAATAGACATACACATGTGAATGTACACATAAACCCATATTAATGACTGAGTTTCAAGGGGGTTGTTAAATATCTGCCTTACAGATACTTCCCAGAATTGAGTATTCAGTTACCCCTGCTTAGAAGATCCTCACTGCAATATATTCTTCTTAACACTTTAACCTAAAACATTTAATCTACTCCTTGAGTAGAAGTAAAAGACCAAGCATTCAACATAGCCAATCTATATTCAAAATCTTAGACACCCCTTAGCTGTTTAGATTCAAAAGAAGAATACATTTAGTTTGGAGACAAGTAACAGAACACATGCAATGAAGCATTACTCATTTAAATCAACATGAAACCAGTAAGTTTATGCATTAAATAGACAACATGAGATTCATAAACTCACAAAAACATCCAAAATAGGGCCACCAATGAAGTTGTATCTTATCACAGTACCAGAAATTTGTCCAGTTTTCAACAACACAACAAGTAACACAGTTTGGCTTATATACCAAGACTGTGTACCCGGCAAAAATTAATTACAAGGCAAATCAAAAATTTCGTCAGACCGTACACCATAAAAATGGCATTCAGAAATACTCAACGCTATGGGGAGACAGAGAGGAATGAGCAGATGGAATCGGGATCCGCACCGCCATTCAAGGACATTCATCTTCAATCGGGTTGTTGACCCGTCCATCACCAACCCATACCGCTACAATTCTGCCATTATTGCTTAGCTACCCGCCGGATGCAGCGACGAACACACCCGTGGTTTTCTTGCTCAAAACAAGCCTGAGGGAGAAAGGAAAACCAATTCCATAACTTTAAAACCTAGCCATTGATTTTGATTCCATCGCTGAGATCAAATGGCCCAAAAACTTGTAGAAAAGCCAAGAACCAATGATCATGTGCCACGTAGGCACTCCATATTCCTATCGCTGACTTTTCCCCCTTTCATTTTGCCATTTCCACCCTCATGTATATGCAAAATGCATATACATACAACTACTTAATATACAAGGCGGACCCCAGCCATTTATCCATCGGATTTGGAAAAATTCAAATCTGGGCCTTGTATCTCCTTCTTATGATCATCGCATTGCACATACAAGTGAGACATGCATACAAGGCGGGTCTGAAAAATTATGAAACACATTACATTCACCTTGAAATCCGGCTTGTATCTCACCTTTTGGATATCGGCATGTACAAATGCTAATATACATGCACGCCACGGACCCCAAAATATTTATGAAGCAACCTGAAATTTCTATCAGGTCCGGAATGTACATTTTTTCATCTTTTTATACCCGCGATATACAACTCACATATACATGCAAGTTGCGGATGCCAAGGACCTATAGAACAAAATGAAAGCACCATCAGGTCCGCCTTGCATCCTTTTCCCTTATATATTTTTGAATGTATATCACATACACATTCTCCTTTGTATATGAGATACAAATCCCCTTTGTATGTGAAGCAGACCCTGCCAAATGCATCTCCAACTGCTTTATATATTTGCCGAATGTACATTTTCTCTCATACCTTTTCATTGTATATTTGGGTATACAAACTCAAAATACATTCGATCCTGTGACCACCTTCATATGCTTGAATGTATATTCGCACATACATTCTCACTTGTATATCCTCGGGCCCCACCACATGTATCAAATGTATCTGCGCCCTTGTATATTTTCCTTGCATATGCACCAGCGACATAGAAGCCAAATATACATGCAACCCAATATGCAAGCAGTGAATATTCTCGAGAATTTGTGAAAGATTCCCCCTTGTATATGCAGCCTGATACGCATTTAAAAATGCATACAACTCATTTTTCACCATTTTTTGAAAGCCGGTGGAGATTTTCAAGCCCGCCAATATACAATTCCGCTTTGCATGCATAGAACTTGGCATTTTTTATGAAGTGCGATAGGGACAAACAGTAAAACACTATTAATAGCTCAAGGAACAATTAAATCAAGGCACTAAGGCTCTGAAGGAATACACACAGGAACCTACAAACTGATCTTAAAACCCTAAACATAAATTAGTACTAATAGAATGTAAGCTACATCATAAAAGGAGTAGCATATGATAGGAAATTAATGAATGAAGAAGGCAAGAAAATGCCATGGCTGTGCCAGGAGAGACCATTTCATGCAAGAATTATCAAAACCCATTTCATATTTTTTGAAACCCTTATATCATTTTTGTATACAGAAATAAGTGATAAAGAATGCAAGAAATTAGTAGGCCATGGCCCTTAATGAGATTCATGTTTTCATATTTAGAAGTTCAAACCCTCATCATATGTTGAGAAATATAGTCAAAGCACTCGAATGGTACAAGATAGAAGGAGACATTACCTTATTTTCGTTGCAAAAGAAAGAAAGAACCTACAGGCCGTAGGTATTTTCTCCTTTATCACCTTCAAAAGAGCTCAAATCATATGTCATATGGCGGCCCAATGTAAAGAGGATAAAAACCACAGTAGGATGTCAAAATGAGGAAGAAAAACTAACCATGGCCACGGCCTAAAGGCCAGTTCTTTGCAACAGAAGTTAAAGAAATGTCTCAAAACAATGACAAACATACTCACCTTTCATTTCCTGTCGAAGGCATTGAAGAATATCATGGAGAACTTTCAAGAAGTTGCACAGAAATGAAGAGAAACTCCAAACCCTAGAGAAACCATGGTAACAGCATCACAAAGAGCACTAAGAAATAAAGTGAAAGTGACAAAAGATTAGGGTATTTTCCCTTCTTTTGGTTGGTGGTTTGGAGGTTTCTTTTCCTCAAATTTTGATTTCCACTTCTTAAAAATCATCATTGCCTTATTGAAAATGCCGATGGAGGTCAAAACCTTCAAATGATATGTCTCTTAGTAATCATGGTTAGGAAGGGCCAACAGAAGGTATATCTTGCATATTGTTTGAAGGCAAATGGTGGTCAATTGAAGGAGGGTAAGTATTATATTATACTTTATAAAACTCAAACAATAATTATTACCTTAGAGTCAACTATTACATGGTCAAAGGTCTTCTTGTAGTATTTGTATAAGGTGAGGTGATCGACTACAAAATGGTCAAAGCAGAGCTGCATGAAGACAAAATTGAGTTTACAAGGTGGCAGATAATGTGGCAGTATGTTTTTGCATGAAGGCAATTGTAATGGGAGATATAAAGTGATATTGTATTGATTTAGATGTGCATTGTAAATGGAGTGATAAGGCAGAATTGAAGATATTTGTTTTCTTTTTGATACAAATATTGGAGTTATAAGGGTTTGTATGTAATGCCTTAGTTTTTCATGCATTTTGACAATGTAATTGGAGTGATAAGGGTATATCTTTCCCTTAAGGCATATTGACATGTAAATGGATATATTTTTCACAAGGAGCTATAGGGGATTTTTATTTTCTCTAAAGTCCTATTTTTGCTCAAATCATGCAAATTAGGCATGTGTATTTGGAGAGATAAGGAGATTTTATTTTTATTTTCATGCATGATTTTACAAATAAATTAATTGTAAATAAATAATAAAGTAATATTCTTCAAATTACTTTATTATTTTTCACAAAATGTAAAAAAAAAAAAAAGTACAAATTGTAACCAATAATAGAGTAATTATTTTAATTACTTTATTATTTACTCACAATCAATTTTACAAAAGCAAAATCATGCAAATTGATGAGTTGAGTTAACTAGGCTATCTAGGGGATTTTGCATGATTTGAGGAGCAATTTGAGGGATCTTGGTGAACTTCTTGGTCAAGCATATGGAGAGGTCCAAATTGGAGCTATTTTTGCTCGATTTGTGGCAGTTTGAGCCCTTATTTTTGGAGATTTTTGAGTTTGCTCATGGATCACTTTGGAGGACTTATTTTTAGAGGCAGCTAGCTGCAGTTCATTTTTTGCATGCCTCTTAGATAGAGCAAAACTATATATTGTAAAGTAAAACTTGTTTTTGCTAGTTCTTGCATTCTTCTCTCTTTTACACATTAAAAGACGAGCTTTTGTAACTCATTTTTTGAGTTCTTTCCTTTTTGCTCTTATACACTTTGAGAGAGGAGAAGGTTTTGTAGCTCAATTTTTACAATTTTTATAGAGATTAGTAGGTTATAGGTTCCATTTTTGTCTCTCTTGCAATTTTTCCTTTGTTCTTTGAAATCAAGTAGTTGCCTTTCCATTTAATGCAAATTGTATCAAGTGATTTGATGAAGTTTTACTGTGTTTAATCATTAAAACCTTTAAAATTATTGTCTCACTATTAATTGAAGAATTAAGCATAGTGTCATTGCAGGTCTTAGGTTGTGTTATAGAAAATGGTTCTTTTATGTTGTGAAAAATTATTTTCCTTCATAAAGAGTTTATTTTTCCAGCCTTCTTCAGAATTACTTTTTGTGATATTTATGCCAAGATTGGATTGTGTATGTCAAATTTCTGAATTCTATTGTGAACCAAATTGCAATTTTTCCATCCTTACTAGGTGCATCACCCAATTTTATAGTTTCATTTCCTTATAGTTTCCCTCTTCCCCTTTTCCAAAATAGAAAAATCATACATTCCAATAGAATATTTTAAGGGAACCAACCCATAATCTGGAGGTTCAAACTCATTATAGGTCACCCACAGCCTGAGTTTGTCCCCATGTTTTGAAGGATTGTAGAGTTTCACAACTTTGCATAAGGGTGCAATCCTCATTGACAACAATTAGCTTTCTGAGTACGAGGAAGCCCCAAAACAAAATCCATGTTGATTTGTTCCCATGGTCTTTCTGGATTAGGTAATGGTTGATACAATCCAGTATTCTGCTTTCCGCCTTTGGCATATTGACACACTCTGCATATTTGCACCATTTTCTTCACATCTACAACCATTCCTAGCCAAAAGTATGCTTCACTCAACAATGCTAATGTTTTATTCACACCAATATGCCCACTTAAACCTCCACTATGCTCCTCTTTCTGCAAATTATCTCTCATAGAACCTTGAGGTATGTAGAATCTTCATCCTTTGAACAACAAACCTTCTTGAACAAAGTAGTCCAACCAAGGTGTTATATCCTTCTCAAGAGGATTGTTACAAGCATTCCAAGCTTCCTTGAAATCAACATTAGTTTCATAGATTTCTTTCAATGTGGTGGTGCCTACATAAACATTCAAGTTTCAAACATTTAACTATGCAGGCCCATTCCCAAAAAATCCAAAATTTATGTGTCTTTCGGCATCTGCAGTGCTAAAAATGCCAAAAATCAGATTGGTGCGGGCCAAAATATGTAGTGGTGGGTCAGAAATCTCCCTCGACCCCTGAAAAGTTGATAAAAAATGGGTCAGGTGCATAAAAAATGTATATCGGGTCAATGTTTCTGTGTCTGAATGTTTCTGAGAGTGGCATAGAAGGCACCACATGGAGGCACCCAAAAGACTCTCAAAGTTTCACAGTCTCCGCCATGTTTCTAAAAGATCCTTAATGTTTCTCTATGGTAGCTGCGGATGATGCCAAGTGGCAGCCTCCGCTTGAGGTTTCATGAGCCCCTTTATAAAGTTTCAATGTGGCGGAAAGTGCCAAGTGTCAAGGTTCGGAGGGGGCAGTTTCTTTATGTTCCAGCTTGAGCACGGAAGGCACCACATGTTGGCTTCTGCCGAGGTTTCTATGCAATTTCTAAAAGTTTCATGTGCGCGCGGGAGGTGCCATGTGTCTAGAGCAGTGGCTGCAGAGCATGACAAGTGTTGGCCCCCGAGTAATGTTTCATTTTTTGTTTCAATGCTAAGTGAAGACGATGGTGGGTCCCAGTGCAGTGTCTCAAGTGCCGTGGATCTTGCCAGGTGTCAGCTTCCGCGGACTTGCCCCTATTTTCCTTTTGCGATGGCAAGCGGGGGTTGTGGGACCCTTTCATTGTTTCTAAGTGTGGCGGAAGGCGCCAGGTGTCACTATGCAGGGGGTACTCACTAAAGTTTTAGGAGGCCCGCGGAAGGCACCACGTGGCGGCTTCCGCGGGAGGAAGGGTCATTTCTCTATTGTGACACAGTTTAGTAAAGTTTCGCAGGTTTTGACACGTGGCTACTTCTGCCAAAGTTTCTATAAAGTTTCTTTGAGTTTCAAGAGGAGCGTGGAGGGCACCACATGGCAGCTTCCGCAGGAGTGTCTCGGGAGGCTCTCTATTGTTTCAAAGGGGATGCAGAAGGCGCCAAGTGTCACTTTCCGCATGAGGTTCTGACGGAGGCTCTCGACAGGAAAAAAGGTAAAAAGAGTAAAACATTGGCCCAGTGATAGAAACTTGAAGTGCCTAAATGGTATGTTTTCACTGGCCAGCGACTTTTCAACAGTTTTTGGGGCTGTTGGATCTTCACGACTAGGGTTTTGATCGACGGCCACATTTCAAGCCTGCAGCGCGGGTTTTCTCATGAGCGTTTGCAACTGTTTTTGGCAGGAAACTCTGAGGAAACTTGTTGTGGCTGTATCCCGAGGCCGCGGGTTGGTGCGCCAGTAATGGCAATTGTTGCAGAAGTATGGGCGGTGGCGCATGGCTCGAGGCCCCTTCTTGTCTTCTTCTCCACTGACTGCATTTACTATTTTGAGCGCCATTTTTCACAGTACTGTGTATCTGGCAGGATTTTTTGGCCTCCCATGTAATTAATCTGCTGGGTACATTTTCTTGCTATTTAAGCAGACTGTGTGACCCATTTTAAGGTTGTTGAAGACTTGGAGCATTTTTGTGTAAATAATGAAGAACAGAGCATGAACTTGGTTGTTCCATCCCATTTTGGAGTTTATGAGTTGCAGCATGAGTGTATTTTGCACATATTTCAGTTTCAGTGTTGATTTTATATGAGAAATGCTTCATTGCATGTGTTTATCTGCTTGTCTCCATTTGTTGCATGTTATTCTCCTTCTTTTGAATCTGGTTGCTAAGGGTTTCTCAGGTTCTAGGGTATGGTTTTCTATATCACATGTTTGATCTCTAACTTCCATTCAAGGAGTGGATTAAATTGTTTTAGGTTGAGCATGGGGAAGGTTGCATGTCAACAGGGATATCTGTAAGTAGAGGTAGCTAAATACCCATTCTTGGGTGATGTTTGTAAGGTAAGCATCAAGTCCAACCCCCTGAAACTTGAGTGAAAGTTGCAAACCACTTGTTGTATACGTCTAGTTGACTCCTTGCCCAATGGATAGGCACCAGTCTACTCCTGGGTTAGTAGTTATGAGTCAAAACCCCTTGTCTTGCATCCAGGACATTATGTCCACCCATCTCATCACTTCCACTTGTTAGTTGTAGGAGTAGGATTAGGAACCCCCTGCATACTCTCATACCCAACCAGACACATATGTCTAAGAATGTTGCCAACCTTGTGATCTATCATGCAGGTCTTGGTCCATACATGAGAGTATTCTGCCTGTTGTTGTCAAGCTAAATCTTTCTGTCATTGAGCTAGTCAATGTTACATCTTTTGTCATAGGGATACCCCCCTTGGTGCGGTAGAACCAGAAGTGAATGGGAGGCAGCTCACCCAACCTCCCTTAATCTGTTGGCTGAATTCACTCGTGCATTGGAACTGGCAAACCCTCTGCAGATTTGGTAACCAACACAATGCATCAAAACCAACTACATTTACTTGTATTTCATTCAGCATGAGACACTTTCTACTTAATGCATCAACTACCTTATTAGATTTCTCACATCAATGTTTCAATACAAAAGAATAACTTTGTAAGAATTCAACCCACTTCATGTGTCTTTGATTCAACTTACCTTGGTTGTTAATAAACTACAAAGCATGATGATTTGTGTATAAAACAAACTCCTTGGGTAGCAAATAATGTCTCCATTTCTTCAATGATTGGACTGTAGCATAAAATTCCTGATCATACACTGAATACTTTCTTTTTGCCTTATTCAAATTCTCACTGAAGTATGTAATCGGTCTTCCTTCTTGACTTAAGACACCTCCAATTGTTGTTCCACTTGCATCACAGTCCACTTGAAAAACTTTATTAAAATCTGGAAGTGCTAAGACTGGCTGTTCAGTCACTTTATTTTTCAAAAACTAAAAACTTTTCTCTGCTACAACTATCCACTTGAATTCTTTTCTTACTTCCTTCATTATTTCAGTTATGGGAGCACAAATTCCACTGAAATTTCTTATGAACTTCCTATAGAAGCTTTCTAACCCATGAAAACTACGAGCTTCAAACATACTCCTTGGTGATGGCCATTCGACAATAGCCTTTACTTTTTCAGGGTCCATTTTTATCCCTTCTTCTGAAATTACAAATCCCAAGTACACTAACTCCTTCTTCATGAAAATACACTTTTTCAGATTCACCATTAGCTTTTTTTCCTTCAATCTTTGCAAGACAAACCTAATATGTTCTGTTAGTTTTTTCCCAGACTGGATGCTTACTCCCAGATTTCCCTACAAGGTAGCCATCAATGATCAATAGGATCTCTGGGCCAGGGGCCAACAGTATAGGAGATAGACTCTGTTTTTATCTCCTCTTCTTCTTCAGGCTCTGCAAAACCTAGGGGGGTATTCCCTACTCAACATCCATGAGAATATGCATACAAAGGCTGGGATGCTGACATTAAGTAGATAAGTCCTCCTGTAAGTAGACCAAAACTACAAGATAAGAACAAAGGGGCTAGCTTCGGGCCTATTTTCAGTTGTAGACAGAGGACTTGGGATCCTAAAACTAATTCTACTGTCCTAATGGTTGTTTTGGAGTTTGATTTTGATGTTGTGTTTGGATGCAGAGCTGGACCTGGTGTATAACCTTAACACAAGACTAGATTGGTGCCTATCCAGGGCTTGGAGTCAGTAGCCATACACCTATGAATGGCCAGCATGAACAACTAAAACTAGATTTCAAGGGGATTTATGTGATATCTGCCTTACAAATATCTCCCAATACAAAGTGTTAAGCTATCTATACTTATGGCATCCCTATTGCAGTATACCCTTCCCAATATTCAATCTGAAAATAATTTAATCTACCCCTTGAGCAGAAGTTAAAAGATCAAACATTCAATACAGGAATTCTGTATTCTAGAAAACTAGACACCCCTTAGATATCTAGACTCAGAAGGACACATGCAACAATGGAGATAGAATTAGCAAAACACATGTAAATACAACATTACTCATATAAAATCAATCATGTAATTAGTAGATTCATGCATGAGACATTCAACAAGAGATACATAAACTCACAAGACCTCCTGCATAGAGTGACCAAAACCAGTTGTATCTTATTATAGAGCCAAAAATGTCCAGTTTTCAACAACCTTAAAAATGAGTCACACAGTCCCTTATATACAGTGAGGAAGGTGCACTCAGCATTAATTACATAAGAGGCCAAAAATCCCGCTAGATACACTGCACTAAAAAGTGGCGCTCAAAATTGAATACAATAGCCAGAAACAGAGGACAAAGTAGGTGAGATCGGGATCCGAACCAGCACTTAGGGACTTTATTCATAAATCAGGTGGTTGAACCTGTCAACTCAACCCATGCCTTCCTGCCTAATTGTGCCATTAAAGTTTCAGCTACCAACAGCCTCTGGAAATGTAGCCGCAGCAAGTTTCTGAAGATTTCCCGCCCAAATGCAGCTGCAAATGTGAAGAAACCCATCGCTGCATCAAAATTGAAGGATAGCCGTTGATCAAAAACCCATCGCTAACATCAACAGCCCCAAAAACTGCTGAAAAGTTGCCCACCAGCCAGATCGTGCCATGTAGACACTTCGTGTTTCAATCGCTGGGCCATCGCATTGCTTTTCCTTAATTTTTCCCGCTGAGAGTCCACTGCCGGAACCTCACGCGGAAGCCACCACGTGGCAAACTCTGTGGCACCCCTGGAACGCTAGAGACCCTCCGTCTTACTTTTGAGAAAGGGACATGTGGCGGCCTCCGCAGTGTCTCTGAAACATAAAGACCCTTCCAAGAAACTCCAATGGAAGCAGACATGTGTCGCTTTCTGCGCTACACTTGAGAAACACTTGAAACACTTGAGACTCTCGCGGAGATCGACAGCTAGTAGGTTTCACGGTCTCTTGAAACTCAAAGAAACATTATAGAAACTTCAGCGGAAGCAGCCACGCGTCGAGACCCGTGATACTCTACCAAACTGTGCCAAAAGTTTGAAGTGGCCCCCGCTTGTGACACTTGTCGCAATCCGCGGCTTTGAAACTTGAGGCACATTAAGAAATGGTGCCCACCACCAGCTGCGCCAAACCCTGAAGCAAAAAGAAACAATGCGGAGGCTGACACTTGTCAGCTCCCGCAGTAACCACAAGGGACACACGACGCTCTCCACGCTCCCGCTGAAACAAAAAGAAACTGCCCCGTTTCACGACACTTGGCACCTTCTGCGCTCACAAAAACATTATAAAAGGGGCTCTCGAAACTCAAGTGGAGGCCACCACTTGGCATCATCTGCAGCAGCTGGGACAGATAACCGGGACCCACCATCACTTCGCCACACTTCGAAACAAAAAAGAAACTCCAGCGGAAGCTGACACTTGTTGGCTTCCGCAGCAATTACAAAAGACACGTGGCACACTCTGCCCCTGCATAGAAACTTTTTTGAAACTTTTGGTGGAGGCTGCCACTTGGCAGGATCCGCGAAGCATAGAAACTTTAAGGCTCCGGTTTGAAACATATGCGGAAGCTGACACATTTCATCATCCGCGGCACTTGAGACACTTAACTGGGACCCACCTCAACCTTCACCAAACATTGAAACATGTAAAAACTTTAGCGGATAGCGACACTTGGCATCGTCCGCGGGCCTTTGAGAAACATTAAGGGTCTTTTAGAAACATATGTGGAAGCCACCACTTGGCACAGTCCGCAGGCCTTTAGTTACTTTCCTTTGTGTCCCTCGGGTGCCTCCATGTGGTGCCCTCCGCGCCACTCTCGAAACATATAAGAAACTTGATGAAACTTTGGCAGAACTCTGCCAGAAGCTGACACGTGGCATGCTCCATGGGAAGCAATCAAAAGCGAAGGCGCGGGAAAAAATTGAGGCAAAAGCTAAGACACAGCATTGATATCGGGGTTCAATACTTGCGAATCCGCATCACAGGCACAATTTTGACCCTCCAGTCACTCACAAAAATAATTAGTGATTGACACTATGACCCGGTATGCATTTTTTATGCATCTAACCCATTTTTTTAACAATTTTCAGGGGCCGATGGAGATTTCTGACTCGCCACTGCACAATTGACCTGCACACAACTGATTTCTGGCATTTTCACATCTGTAGAGGCCAAAAGACACAGAAATTTTAGATTTTTTGGGAAGGGGCCTGCATATTTAAATGTTTGAAACTTGAATGTTTATGCAGGCACCACCAGTGGCTCTGTCTGGGGACGCATGCCTCTTGCAGGCATGGCGAGAACCTCAGATCTCTAGGATGCAGACCAGTCCCTTAGCCATTGGGTAACAGAGTCAAATACTGCACTGACCTACATCAAAAAACATACTTGATGGCCTAAGGCCACCAAGAAAAGAAAAACCTATATCTCCCCTTGTCAAATATCTTGTTTTCATCTGCATGTACTGGGTCAAGCTTGGAGATACTTGTTTGACCTTCCCACAAATAAACCTTGTCATCTGCACATTTAACCCTCTGATTTAGCTTGTCACTGTTACCCCTATGCAGACAACACTCAGCATCCAGCAACAAGTGAATGCAGTATTTATCAGGCAATGCATACTCAAATGGTATGTAACACTTATCATCATTTGCATCAGCAGTATGCATTATAAAATGATCTCCTAGCTGGACTAAAAACAGGAAACATTCAGAGTCCACCACACAACTAGGAAAATCAGAGCTTATTGTATCATATGCTGGCACATCAAAAGAAAAGATTTCAAAATCATAGTTGTGCACATCATGCACACAACCATCAGGTACACCAGGCTAGAAAAGATCAGGCTCTGACACCTTTTTACAATCAGGCACACTTTTACAATCACTTACCTGATGTATGTTTGTTTCTCCTTCATCAGGATGAGAAACAGAATCCAAGTCAAAAATGGTGCTCAAATCCTCACCATACTCAGACAGATCCTCATCACCACATGTGTCATAAATGGGTGACCCAAGTGAATCAGTTTCATCATGGTATGCCATTGGTTCATGGGCAGCAGAACATGCATCTTCATCACCAATGGACTCATTTTGTGGAGGAGTACCAGCCTGTGTGTCATAAGCAAAACAGTGATCAAATGAAGAATACTCATGCTCTACACTAGCACCTTTTTCAATCTCTGACTACTCTTCATGATCTCCATGTGTTTGAAAAGAAGGCAGTGGTTCACACATGGAAGTGCTTCTCTGTTTGCTTACCTCTTCTCTATCTTGAGTACAATACTCACAGTTATCTCCACAAATCCATTCAAAAAGATGCTCACTGCTATCCACAACCTCATCATTATTTTCATGGCCAGATGCCTCAACATTGCAATGGGAGTCCTCATTATTGATCCTTTCACTGGCATCAATAGTATCTATCTTCTCATTTTCACTTTTATCTTCACATGATGCCTTAATCATTGGGTCATTTGCAGCTTCATAACCACTATTCACACCAAAGCCTGGGGACAGGGATTTCAGCAGGTGCTCATTTCTCATTTCTTCTACATTTTCTAAAAATTTGCATGCCATCTGCATGCTTGTCACCTTGAAATCCCTTAGCAGTGCACTAGAGCCCTCCTCAAAAGCTTCAAAGAATATGCCAACACAGGCTGAAATATCAGGTCTGAAACTTTCAGGGACTTGTGAAAGGGCTAATGCAAATCTATGACTGAAATCAACACATGGCTCTTCATCTTGTTTTCTGATTTTCATCAACTCTGCAACAAGATCAGCAGGTTCTTTTGCAAATTCTTTTTTGAAACAATCAGCAAGCTCATCCCAATAGGCAAAGGATCTCTTTGGAGAGCTCAAATACCAATCTTTAGCTTTTGTATCAAAGGATCTAACAAAAAACCTCATCCACATATCCTCATCTCTAAAGGAATCTCTTTCCATAAAACTACAAAATTTTTGGATATGTGCACCCCCATCACACACTGTGACCACTAAATCTAGGCATCTGACTGTAAATCCTAGCAGGCATACTTTCTACTTTATAGTCAACCCATGACAAATCTAATTGGTCATACAAAGGATCAAAAGGGCTGACAAGAGGTTTAGCTTTTTGACTGGCAGACACAACAGTATTCTGACTATTTAACTGGGCATGCCTAGCCTCTAAGAATATCAACCTATTTCTTATCTCTTCTATTCTTTTTGTCAACATATCATCCCCCTTTTGACTGAGTATGGGATAAAACATATTTGGATTCATAAAATTTTTCATCTTAGACATCCTATGATTGCCTAAGACCTAAGGTTTCCCCTGGCATCTAACTTATGCAGTAAACAACAAATATAAAGGGGAAGAAGTTAAGTACATTTTCTCATCTAGATGCAGAAATATGAACATCTTTGTCACATCACATACATCCATCTTTCATGTGCATTTAAATCTTTTTTGCAAAGTCGCCACCTCTCTAGAGAGGACAAAATTTTCAATAGCTGAAAGCTGCTTTTCCAGGTTCATTCCACCAGTAGAGCCAGGCAAAACTTCACCAGAGGCTGTAAGATATCACTTTTTCTGTTCACTCCCCAGCAGAGTCACCAAAATCTATTGCGACTCGGATGGGCCACAAGTATATCACCAAGGATGACTAGATATTACTTTTGATCAATCACATGCCCAGTAGAGTCGCCAATTTCTGTTGGTTTTTTCCCAAACTAGATGCTTACTCCCAGATTTCCCTACAAGGTAGCCATCAATGATCAACAGGATCTCTAGGCCAGGGGCCAACAGTATAAAAGATAAACTCTGTTTTTATCTCCTCTTCTTCTTCAGGCACTGCAAAACCTAGGGGGTATTCCCTACTCAACATCCATGAGAATATGCATACAAAGGCTAGGATATGAAGTAGATAAGTCCTCCTGTAAGTAGACCAAAACTGCAAGATAAGAGCAAAGGGGCTAGCTTCAGGCCTATTTTCAGTTGTAGACAGAGGACTTGGGATCCTAAAACTAATTCTACTGTCCTAATGGTTGTTTTGGAGTTTGATTTTGATGTTGTGTTTGGATGCAGAGCTAGACCTGGTGTATAACCTCAACACAGAACTAGATTGGTGCCTATCTAGGGCTTGGAGTCAATAGCCATACACCTGTGAATGGTAAGCATGAACAACTAAAACTGGATTTCAAGGGGATTTATGTGATATCTGCCTTACAAATATCTCCCAATACGGAGTGTTAAGATATCTATACTTATGGCATCCCTATTGCAATATACCCTTACCAATATTCAATCTGAAAACAATTTAATCTACCCCTTGAGCAGAAGTTAAAAGATCAAACATTCAATACAGGAATTCTGTATTCTAGAAAACCAGACACCCCTTAGATATCTAGACTCAGAAGGACACATGCAACACTGGAGACAGAATTAGCAAAACACATGCAAATACAACATTACTCATATAAAATCAATCATGAAATCAGCAGATTCATGCATGAGACATTCAACAAGAGATACATAAACTCACAAGACCTCCTACACAGAGTGACCAAAACTAGTTGTATCTTATTACATAGCCAAAAATGTCCAGTTTTCAACAACCTTAAAAATGAGTCACACAGTCCCTTATATACAACGAGGAAGGTGCACTCAACATTAATTACATGGGAGGCCAAAAATCCCGCCAGATACACTGCACTAAAAAGTGGCGCTCAAAATTGAATGCAACAGCCAGAAACAGAGGACAGAGCAGGTGAGATCGGGATCCGAGCCGCCACTCAGGGACTTTCTTCATAAATCAGGTGGTTGAACCTGTCAACTCAACCCATGCCTTCCTGCGTAATTGTGCCATCAAAGTTTTAACTACCCACAGCCTCCGAAAATGCAGCCACAACAAGTTTCTGAAGATTTCCCGCCTAAATGTGGCCGCAGATACGAAAAAACCCATCGCTGCATCAAAATTGAAGGATAGCTGTTGATCAAAAACCCATTGCTAACATCAACGGCCCCAAAAATTGATGAAAAGTTGCCCACCAGCCAGATCATACCACGTAGACACTTTGTGTTTCAATCGATGGGCCATCGCATTGCTTTTCCTTAATTTTTCTTGCCGAGAGTCCATTGCCAGAACCTCACGTGGCAAACTCTGTGGCACCCCTAGAACGCTAGAGACCCTCTGTCTTACTTTTGAGAAAGGGACATGTGGCGACCTCCGCAGTGTCTCTGAAACATAAAGACCCTTCCAAGAAACTCCAACGGAAGTAGACATGTGTCGCTTTCCGTGCTACACTTGAGAAACACTTGAAACACTTGAGACTCTCGCGAAGATCAACACTTGGCAGGTTCCGCGGCCTCTTGAAACTCAAAGAAACATTATAGAAACTTCGGCAGAAGCAGCCACGCATCGAGACCCGCGATCCTCTACCAAACTGTGCCAAAAGTTTGAAGTGGCCCCCGCTTGTGACACTTGTCGCAATCCGCAGCTTTAAAACTTGAGGCACATTAAGAAACAGGGCCCACCACCACCTATGCCAAACCCTGAAGCAAAAAGAAACAATGTGGAGGCTGACACTTGTTGGCTCCTGCAGCAACCACAAGGGACACACGACGCTCTCCACGCTCCCGCTGAAACAAAAAGAAACTGCCCCATTTCGCGACACTTGGCGCCTTCCGTGCTCACAGAAACATTATAAAAGGGGCTCTCGAAACTCAGGTGGAGGCTGCCACTTGGCATCATCTGCAGCAGCTGGGACAGATAACCGGGACCCACCATCACTTTGCCACACTTCGAAACAAAAAAGAAACTCCAGCGGAAGCTGACACTTGTCGGCTTCCGCAGCAATTACAAAAGACACGTGGCACGCTCCGCCCCTCCATAGAAAATTTTTTGAAACTTTCGGCGGAGGCTGCCACTTGGCAGGATCTGCAAAGCATAGAAACTTTAAGGCTCCGGTTTGAAACATATGCGGAAGCTGACACATGTCATCATCTGCGGCACTCAAGACACTTAACTGGGACCCACCTCAAGCTTTGCCAAACATTGAAACATGTAGAAACTTTAGCAGATAGTGACACTTGGCATCGTCCGCGGGCCTTTGAGAAACATTAAGGGTCTTTTAGAAACATATGCGGAAGCTACCACTTGGCACAGTCCGCAAGCCTTTAGTTACTTTCCTTTGTGTCCCTCGGGTGCCTCCACGTGGTGCCCTCCGTGCCACTCTCGAAACATATAAGAAACTCGATGAAACTTTGGCGGAACTCTACCGGAAGCCGACACGTGGCATGCTCTGTGGGAAGCATTCAAAAGCGAAGGCGCAGGAAAAAACTGGGGCAAAAGCAAAGACACAACACTGATATCAGGGTTCAATACTTGCGAATCCGCAGCACAGGCACAATTTTGACCCTCCAGTCACTCACAGAAACAATTAGAGACTGAAATTGTGATCCGATATGCATTTTTTATGCATCTGACCCATTTTTTTTAACAATTTTTAGGGACCGATGGAGATTTCTGACCCGCCACTGCACAATTGACCTGCACACAACTAATTTCTGGCATTTTCACATCTGCAGAGGCTGAAAGACACAAAAATTTTGGATTTTTTGGGAAGGGGCCTGCATATTTAAATGTTTGAAACTTGAATGTTTATGCAGGCACCAACATGTTCTATATGTTCCTCTTTTGTTTTGCTAAAAATTAAAATATCATCCAAATAAACTATAACAAACTTACCTAGATAGGGCTTCAACACTTGATTCATCAATCTCATGAATGTACTGGGTGCATTTGGAAATCCAAATGGCATGACCAGCCACTCATACAATCCATCCTTCGTCTTGTATGTTGTTTTCCACTCATCCCCTTCACGGATTTAGATTTGATGATATCCACTCTTCAAGTCAATCTTTGTGAAGTACCTTGCTCCACTCAAACAGTCCATTAAATCATCCATTTTGGGCAATGGGAATCTATATTTGATGGTGATCTTATTAATTGCACGAGAGTTTGTACATATCCTCCATTTACCTCCCTTCTTAGGTTCTAATACTATAGGTACAACACATGGACTGAGACTTTCTCTAATTAGCCCCTTGTCCAACAACTCTTGAACTTGTCTATTTATCTCCTCATTTTCTTGAGGTTTCATTCTATATGGTGCCTTGTATGGCAAACTTGCACCTGGAATCAAATCCATGCAATGACTAATTTCTCTTACTGGCGGCAGTCCATTTGGTAACTCCATCATTATATCAGCATACTCATCAATCAATTCTTGAACTTCTATTGACAACTTTTCTTCTTTTTTAGCTGTCAAGTTTTATGACGGTTGAGCCACAAATGCATAACAAACACCATCCTTTTTTAGATCCTTCAGAAACTTCTTTCCTCAGACAAGACACACCCTGGAAGTGCCTTCAGTTTCTTCATCTTTGTCCTTCATAGGATTCAATGTGAATTCCTGACCATCCTTCATAATAGTATATGTATTACTCTTACCATCATGAACAAGTTGTCTATTAAATTCCATGGTCTTCCCAACAAGAGATGTTAGGCATCCATTGGCATTATATCACAGAGTATTTCATCCTTATAATTACAAATCTAAAAATCAATTAAACATTGTTCTCTTACCACTAATTGGTGCTTTTTTTTGCAACCACGAAACCTTGTATGGGTTGAGATGCTTCATTCTTTTTAGGTTCAACTTTTTCACCATTTTCTTCAGACACAATATTGTTTGTGCTTCCACTGTCCATAATCACTTTACAACATTTTCCACTGGACTTGCATTTAGTTCTAAACAAATTCCTTCTTTGTACTAGTTCTGTTTCTACCTTCTCAGGGCTTAACAAAATCTTTTTCATCATCAAGGATTCTTCGTTCTCTAGATCTTCTCCATTCTTTGAAGATTCTACAACTTCCTCTTCTACTTGGGCCACATGAACTTTGGTCTCCTTTCCTTTACCTCCACCTTAAACTTGTGGAAATTCAAAATATCTATGCCCAATCTCTCCCCATTGATAGCATGTACCAATGAAGCCTCTACCTCTTCCTCGAAAGGATTCTCCTCTTTGTCAGAAGTTTCCTCTACCTCCAGCTTTTTGAATTTGAGAGGTACCTTCTTCATTCTATTTTGCAACATATCATCTTCCACCACCACTCTGTCCTCTGCCACGAACATTTCTGCCTCTGCCTCGATTGTTGTTTTGATTCTTCCGGTTTAGCTTCTCCTTGGCCTTCAAGGCACATTGATAGGCCTCTTCTACGTTCTACAATCTGAGCAAACTAATTTCATCTTGTATGGACACTCGCAAGCCATTTAGATACCTTGCAACTTGCTCAACCTCATCCTCTATGTGTTCTACTCAAATACTCAATCTATAAAATTCTTCTATGTACTCCTTAACACTGGAGTCTTTTTGCTTCAAGTTTTGTAATTTTCTAAACAAACTTATCTGATAATCTATAGACATGAATTTCACCTTCAATTTGTTCACCATTCAATCCCATGATCTTATCTTCTCCTTGCCTCTTCTTTGTCTATCAGTTTGCAAATGATCCCACAAAAGGGATGCACGCCCTTTCAGCTTTGTACATGCATATTTCACCTTCTTGTCTTCTTCAATACCTTCAAAATCAAAGTATTCCATCTCAGTGATCCAATCCAGTAGTTCATCTGAATTCAGATTACCACCATAGTTCAGAGAATTAGAACGGAGTTTGGTATTTATTTTGGTTAGGGCTCTAATGAACCTCTCTTCACCTTGATCAAGCCTAGGTTGGCCTTCTTCTCCTTGAACTTCAACATGCTCTTCTTCAACATCACTCAAGTCTTCAATAGGATGACCTCTTCATTGTGCAGTCTCAACAGCTTCCATTAATCTAGCTGTAATTCCTCTCAGCACCTCCATTAGTACTTGGTCTGCATCTCTTCGTGCCCCTCTTCCACTACCACGTCCTCTTTGTGCCATTTTATGTAAGTCCTCTGTAGTTGCAAGTCTGAACTTTCTCTTGCTCACTTACCCACAACAAATTTCTCTTAGGACTTTGTAATTTCTTGACACCTCCTTCAAGAGAAAACCTTGCTCTGATACCACTTGACGCAGTCGAGATTGAAGAGCCTTATCAGGCTTTCAATCACACAGCAATAACCTCACTCAGGACAGAAATAAAATCAACTTCTTTATTGACATCAAATTTGGAGTACATTACAACATACATTCAGAAGGTTCTCTTACAGAGAGTTCATTCAAGAAATTACATTCAGATAGTTCAATTAGAAAACATTACAATACAGAGGCCAAATTTTCTCCTTTCTGGGCTCTCTCTTTCTCCTAGTCCTTGCTCTACCTAGATCCCCTTTTCTCTCCACGAAGTTTTAAAAAATCCCATCTATATTCTCCATGCATTATCCCAGTTTATAGCTCCACTAACTTCCGTTACGACTGCATGCTATTCATTTACTATATTCTTTATACATTCTGGTAGCTCTCAATATTCTTCATGCGTTCCAAGCGTTACAGTCTGCGTACAATAGAAATTCAACTACCAGGCTTCAAATAGGTGTTCTTTATTTGCAGCCAATCAATGCATTCTACATGATTCAGATTAGGTCCCACCAAGGAAGGCAAGAATGGTCAAAGATCACCATATCGAAGGGACAATGCTCTAGCTTTTACCGATGAGGTATGGTCTCACCAAAGAAGGATGTATCTAGCATAGAGGTCCCCATTGCCAAACAACATCAAAATGTCAGAGGGACATGGTTCAGAGTCTCACCAATATGACAAGGTCCCGTCGACTGTTCAGTAAGCCATTTCCATCGAGGGAACTGACTTAAGAGTCAAGCCGATCTCATCAAGTCACACCGAATACAGATCTCGATGCATCGAAGGGACACCAAAGGGGCTCCCACCGATATGGAACACTCCTGCTGATTGCTTCCTTCCCACCATTTGAACTTCAAAGTACATCCTAAAATTCAAATAGAGATGAACTCTTTGTCTTGCTGAAAGCAAACTATTAAACCGATGACTGCAAGACATCAACCATAGACTAGAACAAGAACTATAATGTCTCTGCAAAACACGCCAAAAAATAGGAAAACTAAACTAGATTTTTTTTGGGTGATGCAAATACCCTGTCCACCCGGATGCTCCTACATCACTTGTATTAGGTGTTCAATATAGGAAATAACTTGTATCAAACCTTCACTATAGTTACTTACTTTCACTTACTTGTAAGATACCTTCATAAACATATATAATAGGAATCATGATTAATAGAATGGAAGGAAATCACATACATATTTAATAATATATATATATATATATATATATATATACCTTTTAATAGTTAATTAATGACTTCCTAACCATACAAGTCTAAGAAAACTTAATCAATGAAAAGCCACTACTATTGATTGAATTTCTTACAAATCACATTGTCAAGATAAAAGATTATAAATTAAACCAAGAGGGTTCCAAATCAACTGACAAAACAATAGAAAACTATCATCTTCTATCAAAGAATTTTTGCATTGCTGATGAGGTCGATGTTAAGAATAGTTTCAACACACACACATATATATTTCTATGTCTGTATATACATGTAGACACCTAAAATCAACCTTGTCCTTTTGACATCACCTAGACATCCATCCTTGTGACACTTTCATCCTAAGCCCCTTTCATTCCTCTTTCATTACCCAATTAATTAAATAAATTATCTTTATCTATTTATTTAATTTTAGTCCATTTTATCCATTCCCTAAATTGATTAAACAAATTATATTTATTTAATTAATTTAGTCCATGCTTCGCTTTAGCCATCTTAATTAAATAAATTTTATTTATTTAATTAATTTATTTCTCCCACCTTGTCTTATAATTAATTAAATAATTTTATTATAATTAATTATTTTTCAATTATTCTAATCCTTATACACTTTTACCTATTAGTCTTAGTTGACCTCATGAATATAGGTCATATCCTTCCCACATCTAAGATCATATAAATATCACTATCAATCAAGTCATTTTCTCTTGGATCTAGAACTAGACCATCTAGCTTTCAAGTATTGTTATGCTGCTAGTGTGAGTAATCAACATTCTCAATATCAAATATCATTATCAAGCATCATTGGAGCACATCCACCATTCATCATGGTGCAACAAGGACTATTGTGGTAACATTGTTTTGTTATTTTCGTTTAATTTCTTTAGTCCTTTGCTCGATTCAAGGTGACATAGGTATGAAATAAGAGCTTTCATTGTGTATTATTTCCATTCTATATTTCATATTTTTTGCACAATACAATACATACATGCATGCATGCATACATACATACATACATACATACATGCATACATACATACATGGTAGATGTTAATGGTTGTTACATAATATCATTCCACATTCAATTGATGGTATATACATAATATCACTGTACAATACAAATTTTGGTTACAAAACATTACAAAATCACTATCTTGTAATACAAAGTACTTTAACTTGACTTGAAATCCTTTTTTCTAGTTGCATGGCTTACAAAATTGTAGACATATTCCTTGTGCTATAACAAAAACTTGACTTGAAATCCTTATCCTAGTTAATCATAAAGCCTAGGAATGGCTCTAGCTCCTCCACAAGACTATTGATTGAAGTGTTATTTGGAGGAGCTATTAAAATAGGTGGTGTGATTAGCATATTGACCATTATCGATGAAAGATGACCAAACATTGCTTGGTCTAGGAGCCTAGAAAATTGGAATTGTTTTGTAGGGGAATGAGGGGGCCTATTGACTTAGAAGTTATTTAGAGTAGCATAGGCATGGTAAGTATGTTGTACATGTCCCTAAGAATATGATGTTTTTTAGGTAGAGATTTTTAGGGAGTACTCAAATGCCTCAACCTACTTGCATAATGTGTTGAATCCATATCCTTCACCATTTGCCTATGTTCTTTTTTGAGTCTTTATTTCTCTTTCATTGTTTCCTTCTCCCTCTATTGTTGGGATTTTTTCCTCTTCCCTCTTTTGTCTCTTCAATTTTCTTTCAACCTTTAATTCTTCCCTCCTTTCCTTTTCCTCAAGTCATTGATTTTTTTATGCCTATGCCTGCTCTTTCTTGCTTGCTTTTATTTCTTCAATTTCAATTTTCTTGCTTCTTGTTGTTTATGCATGATTATATAATCATTTTCTATAAGGATTTGAGATTTTTTCCTAGCCTAAGTGCACCATCATCACTTGGGGATTGGGCCTCATATGTACTTTTTTAATTGGTAGCTTAAAAAAGTTCTTCAATGAACCTTGAATGCATTTAACTTTCTTCTTAGTTGTTTCATTACCTTCCAAATACATACTTTCCCAAGTTGTGGTGTTTTCATAGTAATTTATGACCTAAGTTCTTGGAAGTGGAGGAGGGGAAGGCATGGATAATGACACTTAATTTTCAAAATCAATTTCATATCCAAGGTTGGCTCCTTTTCTAACCTAGTCTAGTGGGTTCGCCTATGTTGGCATGCTCATGCCATCATCTAAATCATTTGGATGATTGTGTTTGGCTAACATGAGTAGTTGAACTTGTGTTGTCATTCACCTCTTTTTTTATTGTTGAAATTGTTCATTATGAATGGTTTTTACTAATTGTTCCCCTCCCATTGTGCTAAAAATTGTTGCACTTCAACCTCATCATATCTTGTGAACCTTAAAATGTTTATCTTCAACAAATAATTCTTCATTTGGTTTCATTTCATTTGAAAGTGCATATTCATTTAGTGGCCAAATTCCATTCTTTCAAAAACCTATTAAGATATTTTCAGATGTAAGAGCAAGCTTGAAATCTTTGCTACCAAGTTTAGCCAATTTTGTCCTCCTTATTTCATTGTGGAGATGTCTTCCCATCCATTTTGACCTCTCATTTTTTAAGTATATATTGAATGATGAAAAAAAACTTACATCTAAAGTCTAAAGCTTATGGCCAGTATGAGCAAGCAAAGTGAGAAGGTCAATGCCCAAAGATTTTTCCTCTTGGATTGTGTTAAAAGCCACATGGTTTCCATGTCTATCAAAAATAAGGAGATATCTATTTGTGGGTGAAATTCCACCAAGGACTAATATCGAAAAATGATGTGACCAATTCAATAAGAGTTCTTTGGCATCCCAACATGTGGTTGGGCTGCCATGCTTGCCCCTACTTCACAATTAGCTATGTAGTTTTCTAGTTATCTTTTTGCCTTGAAAATATAGAATCCTGGTATGGTGTGCCTCGCTACATTAATATAACATAATATTTTTATCCACTCTCTACCTTTTGAAAGAATATGTAGCACACTTCTACTACCCAACCTTGCAATAACTTGCATTCCACAATTTATCCTGCTTATACACCTATTTCCTCACAATTCCATATCTTTGTTGCCCATAGTGATTAGTAGTATATAATTTCTCTAAGTTATCATAGAAATATGCAATAATGGTTAGTTGCAACATGACTGCTCTATCCCTATCAAGACCCTCAATAATCCTTATTATTAAATCTAGATGATGTTTGTAGAAACTAGCCCACCATGATTTGCCTGACACCATTTTTGAAAGGATTTGGCCTTGTTTGAAAAATGTGTTCTATATGTGGCTTCAACTACATAACTTAAAGACCATGACTAAGTTTATCCAAATATTTACACCACTCAACTACTTCCAACTCTTCTTCATTTGACAGACTGGTGGTGCCTTTTGTTTGTGGTTGTTAATCCTAATGGCGAATAAGTCAAACTACTGGAATCTAGATCCCCCACTTTTTTGTAGCTACTCTAATGGAGAACATATTATCCTCTACATCCCTATGCACCATCCATTTCTTCTTATACACATTTCCTTCTATTGGACATTGTCTTGATCCCATGATATTGAGAAGAATTGATAGTAACATCCTTAATATTTCCACTCATTAATTAGATTAGAGTCAGTGTTGTTCTCAGGTGGGTTGACTGAAGTCTCACCATCATTTGAGTTAACCACATTCAATTCTACTCCTCTTAGTAAAGCGGTCTATAGCCTTCAATTTATTCTTTTGGATTTCCTCTTTCTTGATGTTATTATGCCTAAATAAAATGATATCAGTTAGTAATTATTAGCATAAACATGTAATAAATGTTTACTATCAATATTATACATCATTGTTTGTGAACCATCATCCTGATGACAAGTCCTTTTTTTACTATGTCATCTTGATCATGGATCATGGAATGTGATCGATAATGTTGATGGTAAAAATTCATTGTACATCTGTATTTTGTAATAAGTGATTATGTACATAAGAACATGTCATTTTTTCCTCATAACAATAACATTGTAGATTAAATAGGACAAACAATTTCTTGATAGTGGAATTCTAATAGAGAATAACTATTAATATAGAAAGAAAACATCATATTAAACTATTAAACAATTTCCATAAAGATATGTCTTCTATTCAATTTTTTAGAATGATGATGTTTGATTGCCTCTTGTATCCTCACATGCAATACCAAACAAAATGTGGCCTAGAATGATAGCACTCAGAAATATAGAATGGAATAATATCAGATCCAATATCTTATTGCACCAAAATCAAGTTACTTCTAATGTTAGTGTGCAACCCAATCACCAATATTTTACTTAAAGACTAAACTCATAAATTATATTGAATCATTGCCTAGCCATTATGATCTACACAAGCTAGTAGAAGTTTCCTTAGCTTCTTTTCACCAGCAACATCCTAGTCATGTCACTTATTAGATCCTCTTACTTATGTCCAGTATTCAATTTAATGCTTTTAAATATAGATAGCAATGAAATACCTACGAATAATGGCCTAAGAGTGGAATGGATGCCAGGAGATATGGGGTGTAAGAAACTATTGTAGCCACCAACAATTAAACCCATGACCCTACTATGAAGTACACAGACTTTAGTTTGTCAAGGAAAAACCACTAAGAATGCCTACCAACTATCACACCCATTTGCCACTCCCCAAGATAACCACCTTCTTCATATAGACACATTCAAGAATGAAAGTTTGTCAATGTTGTGAAGGGAATGGGAAAATAAAAGTAAATAAAACAATAGGGTCACTCAGCAGTGTAGTTGTCAACTAGGATTTAAGGAACTTGTTCCCTGATGAAAAATTAGGACTAGGAAATGGCTAGGTAATGAATACCCACACATTTGTATATTAGTTGACAATTATTGCTAGCCATAGATGAAACGCCAACAATAAGGATGAGTTATAGGGTCCTAGTAAGTAGATAGAAGATAAAGCCCCACACTCTATTAAAATTGGAATGCCCAAGAATGGGGAGTTCCCCAACCATAAGGGACAAGTTTGTGGGTCCTAGAAAAAGTAGAATGAAATCCACAATTAAGGATCTTAAATGCTATCAAGCACATGGGTTTCAAAATAAACTATATAAATAAATATGCTTGGATCCACAAATGGTGGAAGGAATGAATGCCAACCACCAAAGAAATGGAATATAAGACATAATTGTATAAGCAATAATTAGTTGCAATATCTATTAGACATTACCAAGATTGAGAAATAATTTTAAGTGATAATCCAAAGCATTACAAACTAATTGTTTGTCTTTTGCAATGATGGTTAGGATCCAGTTTTGAAAATGAACCATCACGCACCATCCACAAGGGGGAATCTCCTCAAATTTTAGAAGGTTTTTGACATCTTTGAAAGTTATCTTATTTTTGGTTCAAATTTGTATCAATTGATTAATTAAGATGTCTAAAGGTTATTTCTATACACTCAATATTTTGTCAGTCCAATTTTTATCAAATGCCTTAGGTCAATAAGAGGATTGAAATGCAAAATGAATGCCTAATAATTTAAGTATCTCCCTATGTAATCTATGTCCGATGAAAATCCTATAATCACATGGACATGTTATTGTTCAACTTTGTTGATGGCATCGCATTTTACTCCAGTGAATGGTCAAACCAAATCCCCAACTAATTGTTTGTTCTTTGAAATGGTGTGTGGGATAATATAAAACCATTCCCAATACAAACTTCAAAACCACTGAGAACATGGAGCCATTTTGCTTCTATTGGTATGACCAGCAAATGGGATTACAACAAACAAATCAAAGGAACACTAATCTATAGTATACTTGCTAAGAATAGTCTTTTCTCTATCATCTAAAACATGTTTTCCCTACCCAAATACTTGTGGAAATATGAAGTATCACAAAAAAAAGAGTTTATTTTTGGGAGAAGGCCTCACTAAACAACCAACACAAAACATTCCATACACGTACATCTAAAGGAATTTAAAAGAATCTTGTTTGAGCCTTTTCTCATATAGGTAATGCAGAGAAAAATAAAATGCAAGGAAAAATTTATTGTATATAATGCAAAAAATACATAAAAATATCTAATTAAATTAGAATAACACAAAATGTGGGTGAGGTAGAACAATTTGATATTCTTTGTAGTTATGATATTTTATAGTGAGAACATAAATAAACATAAATGGATAATTGAATCCTTGATTCATTTCATAAATGTTTTCCCTCCTAATGTTTTAAATTATTGAAATTCTATTGATTGAGAGGGGATGGTGTGGATCAATTGGAAGCCATTTTTGAAACTTGGTGTATTAATTGTGATGTGTTTTTCAAATGGTGAGCCTTACATCTTCATATTTGTTCTACAAGGACTTCAATATTTGGTGGTTGAGCTCTGCAAACAAGACATTTATTGTTGTATATTTGGAAGAGATGGAATGATTTCTTATAAATATGAACCCAAAATTATGACTTGCTGCAAATTTGAAAAAGATGGAATGATTTTCTATAAATATGAACCTGTAATTATGACAAGTTGGGAACGTGTCATGTTAATTATAAAACTAGCTTATTTGCTTGAGGACTAGACGTTGTACCCTTATATTTTATGTAAATGAGGAAGTATGTAGTGATGTTGACAACTATGTATATATGTTTGGACAAATTAGATGCAATATTAAACAAATTTAAACATAAATTTATATTATAGTTTTGTTATATTTTCAAATATGAACTTTATTTACTATGAATGACATTGTGTTATGTTTCATATAGCATTAGATTTGACCACTACTAATTGCTTGCTTGGTACTTTTCAATGGGTAGTTGGAATGATTTTGGTAGATCAATGATAAATGTTCTATTAATGGCTAGAACTATGACAAGTACCCTGACAACTATTGATACATGCTCAACTAAGGGAGAGGGGCCAGTAGCTGCCCACCCTAACTTCGCGTACGTCAAGCACATAGCTAGACATCGAATTTCGACAATTTTTTTTGGGTTTTTCCGTATGCGACCGAAGAGATTAAAGCTATTCTTTTAGCTTCTAAGCACTTATACATTTCCCTGTAGGATGCATTATATGCTCATGGGTCGAAAAATGGTCATTTCAACATGTCACCCCATACATCCGCACCGATGTGCCGGTAACCGCTCGCCATCACATTTGTACACTTGTCTTAATTTCATTGGTTAATTTACAAATGTATTGGTGCATTTGTGAAAATGTATTGGTGCATTTTTTAACATGTACAAATGTTGTGAACATGTATTGGTACATTTGTGTCAATTTATTAGGTTGGTATTTTACATGTATTGGTTCTTTTTAAAAATTTAATTGGGGGTCAAGTGATTAAAAACATCACGGTTATTGGGGCATGGGTGGCAACTAGCCCCTCTCCCTTACTCATCTTCTCCCCATTATCATTGTGCTCACGAAGTTTGAGAATTTTGACTACAAATTTGTCTATCTTTGTCACAAGAAAAATTGCTCTCCTCTTCACTATTTACAAATACCTACCTACATGTAGAACGAGGTTGTTGATCTTTAAAGGTTTTTTAAAGACAATGCTTTATTGGTATGGGGGGATGAAGTCTCCTATACTTTTGTTAGTAGCAACAGAGGTACCAATGCCCTAATTGAAATCTTGAGCCATTCTTTGTACCTCAAGCAATGGATAGGCTCTCTGCATTCATTGAAAGGAGTTCAAATTCTCAACGTGTAACATGTTAACACATAGTCAAAGCTTAACAATATTTCTTGGTTTCTACATAGCTTCCCCGCTCTGTAACTTTCTCGCTTTGATCGGTGTTTGAACCTTCTTCGGTGATGGAGGTCATCAGCCCAGGGGGCCCCTGCCCCCCCTTGGGCTCGCAGGAGCTCCCTGCTACTGTCAGCACTACCTTGGGTAGTACTAAAGAGACCTTTTCCCCTGCCTTGGGCTTAGACCCCAAGGCTTGGAAACATGCCCTGCTAGGGGAGTCTAGTAGGCTTGTAGAAAATTCTAAAGCCCTAGTGCAGCCAGAAGATAGGGATGGAATGGACTTCTAGATCCCAGACAGAATGATGGACAAGATAATCTCCTCCTTGGAACTCTCCCTAGTGGGAAAGTTCCAAGCCCTCTGGCCCAACATCGATATGGTTAGATGTTGGGTTACCGCTAGATGGCACCTAAAAGGGAGTGTAGTGACTAGTGCGATGTCGGGAGGCCCTTTCCTCTTCAAGTTCACAACCAGAGAAGACTTAGTCACAGTTTTGGTGGGAGGACCCTAGATGTATGGTAAGCATAACCTTTGCTTAGGTCGCTGGAAGCTGGGCTTTGACGCAACAATGGAACTCAGCAAGTTGGCTTCTGTGTGGGTCAAACTTTCAGGACTCCCTCTCGAGTACTGGGATGAGGAGATATTCACATGGATTGGCAACTCCTTCAGGTGATTCATCACTTTGGACAACACCACCAAGAATAAAACCAGGTTGGTTTTCACTAGATTCTGTGTTAATGTAGACATTCATAAGACTCTACCTAATACTGTCAAGCTAAAGTCCAAATATGGCTGTTGGGAGCAACAACTACTGTATGAAAACTCTACCTCATATTGCCAAAACTATTCCAAAAAGGGGCACCTAATCAGTGAGTGCAAAAAAGCTAAGGCTCCAAAAGATAAATAGGCCACGAAAGAAGAAAAAATCATAGAAGAATACCCATTCAAAGAGGATTTGATGGATTTAATCAAGTCCCCAAACAAGACCTAGGTTTTGGATGGAGACTAGGTCAAGAGTTTTCCAACTATGGAGACTCTAGTTCCTTCCCCATCACTGCCCCTTGATGAGCTATGGCTGGATCTAATAGGTGGTGGTCAGGAGCAGTCAATAGATATTCCCTTGCATTCAGATGCGATGGAAGAAGATGAAATCCTAACTCCAACTGTGTGCTCCCCCCTTTTGGAGAAATCCAGAGTGTTGATCTCTAGTGTTGAAAGGGATAGTCGGGACCAGCTGGGGGTGCTGGAGTCCTTGAGATTGGCAGGACTGCTAACCGGGGTTTAGGGAAGTGCAGAGGAGGCTATGGTTTCCCTAGTCAGGGTCCTTTCCCTAGGGGCTAGCACCAGTAACCATATAGGATGGATCACTCCCAAGAGAAAAGGAAAAGGGCACAATAAGAAATCTATCGATGTGGGGACTGAAGGAAGAGCGGGGAGGCCTCCCCAGAGAGAAACCAAATCTAGGGAAGCATCCAAGGAGATTGCCTATGGGAGACAAAGTACTCTGGAGACTCTAGAAAATCATGCAAATGAAGATTATCACATGGAATGTGAGAGGGCTAAATAACCCACAAAAACAACTCATGATTAGGAGCTACATTTATGACAATAAGATTGATTTCATTCTTCTCCAAGAAGTTAAAATGTTTGAGGAAAATTTTAGAAAAATAGCTAATAATATCTAGCCTATGGCTGACTTCATCATTAGCCCCTCGACAGGGGCTTCTGGGGGGCTTGTCACCATGTGGAATAAGTACAATGCTTCAGGTAGCTATTGCTCACATAGTAAGAACAGTCTGGAAATCAACTGCGAGATGAATAACAAAACCTAGAAGTTGGTCAACATTTATGCCCCCAACACTAGAAAATGCCAGGAAGGAACTTTGGGATGGGCTGAGGTCCAAAATCAACGAAGACAAAAGAACTCTGTGGATTGTTGGGGGAGACTTCAACACCCCTCTTTACCCCTCAGAAAAATCTAGGGGCAATATGGACTATTCTGACAATATGGTGGACCTCACGAATTTCCTGAGTCAAACTGGGCTAATGGATCTTGAAGTCAACAACAGTATTCTTGGACTAATAGAAGAAGGGGTGACCAGTTGATCTAGGTAAAGTTAGATAGAATGTTGGTTTCTCCTAACTGGGATATGATTCAGTATGCTAAATATCTGCTCTTCCTCACACCATTTCAGATCACAATGCCCTCCTACTTGACTGGACTGAGAATTGTCGTAAGGGCCCCTTCCTGTTCAGGTATGAAATTATGTGGGCCTCCCACCTAGATTTTAAAAACTACATTGCTGATTGGTGGAAAGTCCCGATTCATGGATCCCCTATGTACAAGCTCACCCAAAAACTGATACATGTCAAAAATCAAGTAAAGGGTTGGAATAAATTTTGCTTTAGAAATGTAATGAACATAAAGAAACACCTCTTGGATTGTCTTCTGGAGGTCCAAGATAAGATGGCCAAAGGAGATGGGAGTAAAAGCACTTATAAAATTGAAGAGGATTTAGTCAAAAACCTAAAGGATGTCACCAGTAAGGAAAAAAAAAATGGAAGCAGAAGTCTAGGGTTCAATGGCTAAAAGAGGAAGATAGGAACACGACCTTCTTCCATCAATCGACCATGAAACATAGAAAGAGGAACAATATCACCAAACTGCTGAATGAATAGAACAAAGAGGTGGAGGATGATAGGGAACTAGGTAGACTGGCCTCCAATTACTTCAAAAACTTCCTGGTAAAGTGAAATATCAAAACTGACAGTTTTAAGGAAAACATTCTTCTTAGTTGTATTCCTCCTATCCTTTCTGATGAAAACAATGAAGGCATGCTAAAGCCTTTAATGGAAGAGAAAGTCAGGGAAGTTGTGTTCTCGATGGGGGCCTTCAAAGCGCCTAGGCCGGATGGGTTCCCTCCTACTTTTTTCCAAGAATTATGGGATATAGTGGGCTAATATGTCACGAATGATGTTAAAGACTTCTTCAGGATGGGCAAGTTCCTTAGGCAGATCAATGCCACGTTCATTGTGCTGATTCCCAAGAAAAACAACACGGAAGTCATGGTTGATTTCCACCCCATTAGTTTGTGCAATACTATTTATAAAATCATTACCAAAACTTTGGTCCTCAAAATCCAACCGCTTCTGGATAGCCTTATCTCTGATAGCCAGAAAGGCTTTGTCCCTAGGAGACAGATTTTGGATGCGGCTATCTCGACTCATGAGATCATTCACTCAATGGATAAAAGCAATAAACTGAGTATGGCCCTTAAGTTGGACATATCAAAACCTTACGACAGAGTCTCTTGGGACTTCCTGTTCAAAGTTCTTAGGAAGTTGGGTTTCAATGACAGAATGCTTAATCTGATATCAGAGTGTGTCACCACTATCAAGTATTCGGTGTTGGTTAACGGCACTCCACAGGGTTTTTTTGAGGCTAGCAGGGGCATAAGATAGGGGGTCCCCCTATCCCCTTGCTTATTCATTATTATGGCTGAAGTCTTGGGAAGAAATATTCTATCCCACCTAGACAATCATTCCCTCTCTAGTGTCAAAGTGATGTCCTCCCTAAGACCGTCGACTCTCCAACAGTTTGTTGACGATACCATGTTGTTTGGAGCGGCTTCAGTGGTGGAGACCATGAGATGGAAGAATTTTCTCAACATGTATGCAAAAGTGTCTGGCCAATGCATCAATTATGAAAAAAGTAACGTGTTTTTCTTTAACACTAAGATAGACCTGCAAGTGAAGGTTAGAAATATTCTCCAATGCAATCAGGCGGTTCTCCTGGCCACCTACCTAGGTCTGCCACTAACGGTCAAAGATGTGACCCTAACTTTCTGGAATATAGTTCTAGAGCGTATCCATAAGAAAATGGAGGGTTGGAAAGGTAAACTCCTAAGCCAATAGGGCAAGCATCAACTTCTAAAGGCTTCTTTACAAGGCATCCCCACCTATCTACTTTCTCTGTTTAAAATTCCTAGATATATGGCAGAAAAATTAGAAGGATCCAGAGAACCTTCCTTTGGATGGGAGTGGAGGAAAAGAAGAGGATTTCGTTAGTGGGATGGGATAGATTATGTCAGCCCAAGGCAATTGGAAGCCTGGGAATCAGAAAAATTTAGGGAATGAACAAAGCCTTACTAACTAAAATTGGTTGGACTTTCCTAAAAGAGTAAAAGGAATGGGTTCAAATCATGAAAGCCAAATACCTACAGAATGAATCCAACTCTGATATTCTTGATAGAGATGCCCTTCCCAAAGGTTCTATCATTTGGAACAAAATGACCAAAACCAGGAACTCTTTCTCACAAGGCATCAAATGGAAACTAGGTAGAGGAGATAAAATTAGGTTCTGGGAGGATAATTAGCTGTGAGATGAACCCTTGTTGAAAGGTTTCAATTCTATTAAGGAAAGAGCAGTGAGATTCTTTGGTAACAAGGTGAGCAACTATATTACTTTCCATCCCCATAGTCAAAGAAGGTGGAAAAATTTATCAGATTGCTGTAAGAACCAACTTGAGAAGCTGGAGTGTCAGATTTTGCAACATGAGTTAGAAAGGTACAGAATTCCAATTTTTCAAAGGGCTGATGAGATGTTCTAGGGTCAAGACCAGAAAGGAAAGTTCACGGTTAAGTTGGCTTACCATCTGCTGACTAACAGTGGTCAACCGAATCAATTTTGGAAGAAAGTCTGGAATAGCAAATTACTACCTAAAATTAACTTTTTCTGGTGGGTTGTGAAACACAACAAAGTTCTTTCCATTGATAACCTTACTAAGAGGGGTTTCCAACTAGTTAACAGATGTGTGCTATGCTGTAAAGATCAAGAGACCATACAACACCTACTCCTTCATTGTGAGTTCTCTAAACAAATTTGGGAGAAAGCTCTTCAGAAGCTTAACATGGAGGATTTTGTCCAAAGTTGGATCTCCCCCTTCACTCACCCTAGGATAAGGGAAATCTGGAGACAGATTCCCCCTCACCTTGGGTGGAGTGTGTGGAAAGAAAGAAATAATCACATTTTTAGAGAAATTACTCGTCCTGCTATGAGGTTTTCTTCTCTTTTTGTAGTGGTCGCTGAGAACACTTCTTCCTATACTTTTCAAGTTGCTGAGTGCCCCCCTTCCTTGGTAGAAATTTAGATTTCCAAGAACTGGTGCCTAAAGGAGGATATGAGCAAGGTTGACATATCTAAAAAGATGGCTAGACTTAACAGTAGCTAGAAACCTCCCCCTAGCAGCTATATCAAACTTAATTTTGACAAGGTAGAATAAAAGAATACTGGCCTAGCTAGTGGGGGAGGGATCTTCAGAGACTGTCATGGTGTCTTCATTGCTACTTATGTTGGGGGCATCGGTTAATAGTCTAATAATGTTGTTGAAGGCATGGTGCTTCTTAAAGGGCTTAATATTTCCCACTCCCTGGGAATTGACAACCTGCAAGTGGAAGGAGATTCTAAATTAGTGATTAATGCAGCCCTAGGAAGGTCCAACAGTGGTTGGAAATTGAAGAGTTTAATTGAGGATATCATCGGCTTACTATCCGGTTTCAATCAGATGGTTATCGGTCATGTTTATCATGAAGGCAATAAAGCAGTGGATGCGATGGCTAACTTGGGTCAAAGCCTGGACACTTGGTGGTGTTGGAGATTAGTTAATAACCTTCCGCTTCAGATACAAACCCTCATTAAGAAGGAGTTAAGCCCAGCCCTCGTTCCCTCATGAGGATAAAACCTAAGCTTTGGAGGAGATCAAGGGGCCAGCAGAGATCTAAAACTTCTACGAACTGGACTCCAGGTACAGGTTGTTGGAGGCCACGAAGGTTAAGTGCCAGCTTGTCAATACTCGGACTTGTCTTTTCATAAGTGGTTGCATTTATTACATGCTGAGATGGTGTCTTGAGGGGGTTTCTCACATGCCTAGCCACATGAAATTCTACCTTGACATCTCGAAGATGCCCAACATGAGATTTAATGATGATTTTATAGGGCTCTTCAATTATGAAATGAAAGGGATTAAATGTTCTCTCATGTTGAGAAATAGCAAGTACACCAACTTCAGCGTGAGAAAGGATATGAACATCATTGCTATCAGTTTAAACGCTAAAGCTGGGGATTTGGAGGCTACAGAGTTATCTGAGAGTTACATTGTGTTTGCTCTTTGCTGCATTGCACTTGTTTTGTCTGCTGCTTGCATTGTCAACCCATTTGAGTCTAGTAAAATGGGTGGGGATAGGTCGTGCACAGAGCTTGAGACTTGTGAGGAATTCAAAAAGAATGAGACTATTTGGCACATCTGCCATGAGGGTGGAGTTACCTCGTATTTGGAATGTCTGCAAGGCCATGATGAAAACCTCTCAGCTCAGTTTCTGCGGTCCTATGATGGCAGAAGGGTTAAGGTTGGTAATGTAGAGTTTGAGATCCTATGTTTCTCAATGAAGTTTGGTATGAGTTTTTGCGGTCCTATGTTTCTCAATGAAGTTGGTGTCTACTGATGGCAGGAAGAGCAAAGTGTTGGATCTTGATGGTATGAAGTTGTTTCTCAATAAAGATGAGGTTCTGAATATCCTGCAAGGGAGTTTTGACTGACAACTCTTACATCCACCCTGGGATGAGGTATGTTACATGATAATGAAGTATTTTACTTTAGAGGGAAGGTTTAGGAGGTTTTTTCATTATCACTTCCCGCCGCTAAATTATTTTAGGCATAGTAAGCATATCAGCTTCCCTTTCTATCTCCTCTCATCGCTAGAATCCTCCATTGTTGCATCTAAAGAACAACATGCCCTTGACTCTAGTAAACTTGAGATTCCACTCCACCAGGGCTTAATCTTAAGGTTGTATAAGTTCCATCTCACTCTCTGCCCCCTAAATCCATCACTCCCATCAAGATTGAGCCTCAGCCACATAATCCCACCCTGGTGAAGGATTACCTAGTCATTATTACTAAAATCACCCCTAATTCCTATGCTAAGTCCTTAAAAAGTGGCAAGAAGAAACCTACTGTGAACATTAGCCCTGAACCCACCACCAAAGATATCACCTCCATTTCTCCGGCGACGACCCCTACTAAAATAAAAATCCTCCAAGGTAGCCCATCCCTGCCCAATAAGAAGAGCGGGGAACCCTAGAAGAAGATTTAGACACTATCAGTGAGATTAAGACCTCTAAGGCTACCTCGGTGGTTGAAGAAGTTAGTAATGAAGGGGAAGTGGGGATTCAGACAGTGTTGAGGATGAGGTCTACACGCCCACTAATAGCAAAACTCATGCTAACGACTAGGAGGTCATCTAGGCTTGCTACCAAACCAGCCTCCATGCACAAAGGAAAAGCTACCTTGTTGGTTAAGGAGGAGGTTGATGAGATGCAGGAATAGGAACAGTTTGAGGAAAATAACAAAGGGGTTTCTAAGAAAATGCAGGAAGAAGAATACTCCCAGGAAGATAACAAGAAGGGTTTTACTAAGCTGCAAGGTTCAAAGACTGAGGGCAACATCAAGACGGACATGGTTGTGGAGGAAACTGAACAACTTGGTGGTGATGTTTTGGTTAACGAAGGCAACAAAATTGAGATGTAGGAAACAGATGTTGAGGGTCCCAACAACTTCCTTGATTTTAATGTGTAGGGCTCGGATACTGTCAGCTCTGAGAAAAAGAAAAAAGGTACTGGTAAGAAGAAAAAAGGTGACAAGAACAAAAAGGACAAGGAAAATGAAACTCTGGAGGCTAGGCTCACTCATCTGGAGCAGAAGTTTAACACTCTGGATAAACTCTCGGCTAGAGTTATGCATAGGTTTGCCACTACTCTAGTGGCTCTCTAGAAGGTGGTTCACATGGGGCAAGAGAAGAAGGACAAAAAGCTGAAGGAGTATGAGGACGTGCTCTAATTTCTTGTAGATGATTGGGACAAGATGTTCACATAGCCTTTGGAGGCTTGGGTCTACTCTGATGTTAGTCTGGCGTCGATCTGCTATCTCTGTGGTGTCCAGTTTCTTATCTTTTGTTATGTTGCAAAAACATTAATGGTTTGATCGTTACTGTTTAAGTTTTTTGGTGAGTCTCTGTTGGTTGTTTTGTCATGGGATCGGCACCCTTTTTTGCCACTTGTCTAATAAAAAACACATAGTCAAAGATTTATTACATGGAAATATCTAAAGTTTGTAAATCATTACATGTTTCAAGTGACTATTAATTTTTTTGGGGAGATTAGTGGAGAATGACTTAATTTCAGGATATGTTTCAAGTGATTGTTAATTTAAGGATTTGACATGGGCATATGGGATGTGATTTAATAAGTAATTGGGCTCTACCAATTCACATGATGATAGAATCTTTTTGGAGAATATTTTTTATTTAAGGTTTGTGGCTCCTTCGAGGCATTTTTTCGAGAATGGGTATATTTGTGTACACAACATCAGATTTTTGCATTCTTATAGGTATTAGAAAGTTGGTTCCACCCTCTTTTATCCGTATTATTTGTTTTAACTTTTGGTACCATTTAAAGATGTTTTGAAATAGATTTCTTGGGACTTTTATGTGCACATCTCAATAGACTTGTATTTGCACTAATTATAATGTGTCATCTTCTACTCAGGGGGAGGGGTGGTTTATGCTATCATGCACTGTAAACACACACTAATGATAAAGTGCCAAACCTTGTATCTATTTGACAGGGTTATTAAATCTTTTTAGGGATATTGTAACTATGAACTAAGATAAAGTCCATTCTAGGGGGTTTGTAAACATGTTTTTTAGTTTACATTACATCATTATGTTGTCACCTGAGACAAAGAGAACTATTTGTCTTAGAAAGAAGGGTTAAAGAATCACTACCTGGAGTAGGATCTACTGCTCTATCTCCATGGACTTGTTCATGAGCCGATTGACAATGAGCACTTGAATGTGCTTGGATAAACTACAATGACATAGTCTATAGACTAATAGGTCTTATAGTTTCTAAGGACATCCTACATCACGTAGGGCCCATTGAATGCCCTATCACTACCATGACCATAATAAAGTAGTCGTATGGAGATCTTGAACCTCCAATAGGTTGTGATGTCCCCTTAAAGAACCTTACACATGTGGATGGAACTGAAACAACAATCGGTCCTCTTGATACCCCATCTAAATTCACTCATACTCAAACCACTGATGTGAGCAGTTCATGGAATGTGTAGTGTAGTCTTTTGACATGCATTAAATTTCCAACACCATTGGCAACTTCACCACTTGTTCATTTAAGAATTTGATGTGGACATATTATGGAATAAGTAGTGTAGTCACATGACATGCATTGTAATTCCACCACCACCTCTTGTAGACACTATAGAGTTCTGAGTCACTTCACTGAGAGCCTTCAATATTTCTTTGTATCAAGACATCTTGTGGGATTGTAGTGTACTCACATGACATGCATTGAGATTCCACCTTCACCTATTGCTCCTATAGAGTTTAGATTCACTTCAATGAGAGTTTCAAACAATTCTTCACAACAAGACATCTTGTGGGATGTGCAATGTAGTCACACGACATGCATTGAAATTTCACATTCACTTATTGCTCCTACGGAGTTCAGTGATGCTTCACCTAGGCCTTCTAGATATTGTTCACAGCAAGACATCCCATGGGATGAGTCCTCACATTGTAGCCACATGACATGCACTAAGATTCAACACCCATACACCACTTCTTTAGCACCTATTGCATGTTCATCTCTACATGGTTTTGAGCAATCATCCTTTTTAGTTAGGCCTAGGACTCCTAATATGAGGGTATGTGCAGGATCATGATGGGCCAAACTATACCTCTGAGTAGCAATGAAAATACAAAAAATTAGACTTAATCAAGTTCATGTACTTAGTGAAAAATGAACATTTCAATGAACAACTATTAAATTTTTTAGAAAAAAATAAAAAGTGGGTGTTTGTCCAGCCAACCTAACTATAAGGCAAAAAAAAAAAATTTTGAAACTTTCAAAATAAGTAGAGGACTCATGCCCAGATGTGATGCATATTTTTTTGAAATTTTTTTCCAATAAAATAATTAGTTATGATTTTTTAATATGACTTTTTTTAAAAAACTAAAGAGTAATTGTTCAACCAACCTAACTCGATGAAAAAAAATCAGAATTCAATTTTTTTTTAAAACTATAGCCAATGGAGCATAGAGTGTGATGCATCTTTCGGATCTCAAAAAGGTGAAATGGTTTGAAAGTTATTGATGTTTCTCAATCAGTGTATCCATCAGGATTTTAGACACACACTATATAGAAAATTATTAATAATTATTTAACAAAATGATAATCAAGAAAATCTTATATTTTTAGAAAGCTAACAATTTCCTCTATAAACCCTTTTCGTTTATCAATTTTGCATAAAAAAAGTCGTCAGCACGAAGGGTGAAGTTTGAAGAAGAGAGTGAAACCTGTAAAAATGTTAGAATTGAGGGAAAGTCAACTATGACAACCCCAAGCCCACATACAAGGCAAAAGTGAAGAAAAACGAATATCCATTTTGCTTTGGTAAAATACCATTTTTCCTTTTTTATGTTTTACAAAACGGATATCCATTTTTGGTTTCCCAAAACGGATATCCGTTTTTCTTTACCCTATATGTTACTCTCTCTCTCTCTCAAGGTGGTCTATCGATATCCCGCAATGGTCATAAGTATTCATCTTTAGCTTTGTGTAAAATGCTCAAAAAGGTGGTCTATCGATATCCCGCCATAATCTTATGACCATTGCATCTAATTTCATCTATGATCGAAAAAGGCTTGTCTATTTTCTAAGTTTTGTAAAGAGCATTGATAATAAAATTGTAATGTCTATTTTTAGATTCATTTTCTGCATTTCCTATAATCATGGTAATCTATGAAATCACATTTTTTTAGGCATTCTATCAAATAGTTAGCAATGCCTTGTCTATGTTTCCATAGTTTTTATAAATATTTACTAGAAAGTTACCAAATATAATATTTGATAAGAACCCCCCTATCATTATTCTTTTGATGGATGCCAATGTACCATTCCATTGGTGTAAGTAAATAAGATAGTAGAAAAGATCATGGAGTGGTGCAGGAGCACCCAATCCATAGTGGCCTCCATAAGGCATTAACTGTTTACAGTTTATTTTGATGTTTCCAATAAGGTCCTAAGCTGACCATTCATGTAATAAGGTCTATTTGACCAATGCATGTCATTGTAGTTTGTATCTAGGTTTGTATTGTAAGTCCCAAGGATATTAGTCGATCTATAATCTCAAGGTTGTTAGATAGTTAGGAAGTTGTTAGGCAGTTGGAGGTTGTTAGATCTCCCAGCCACTTGGAGTCAATTCAGTACTACTGAGGGTAAGTAGATAAATACCCCAAGATCAGATCAATTATGATCATGATAGATAGTTGTAATTAGTTGTAGTCGAGTTCAGATCTGATCAGATTGTTTGAAGTTGTAAATAGAGCATATGTGCATGACATGTTCTGAAAGACATAATAAAATTCTGTGTTGTACATCTTTCTGGCATTCAAATTCATTGTGCAATCAATTTTCTATTATGAGGCCGAGATGGGTTCTTAATGCATTCCACCGGTTAGATTTCTTTGAAATCGGTGAATGGTTGTACAGATTGATTTGTGTTTTCTATTTTGTTTGTTCAATTTCATGCTTGCAAGATCATGTACGGGATACATTGACAGATCCTAGCATTGTCATGTGCTAGGTTGGCAGGGTGCAAATATCTGTATGATTGTAGGAGAAACAGATCTGTGTAATCGCAGGGTTTACAATGGATCAAATCGGTGAAATTCTACGTTGTTCCATCAGATATACAATTTGTGTGTATACTGCAAATGTATGTCAGATATACATTTTGTGCATATATCGCAAGGGTTTGTTGAGTGTGTATGTTGCAAAGCATATCGGGAACCATTGGTGTATTGTATGTAGCGAACATACATTGTGAATGTGCAAGTGTATCAGCATACAAAGGAGTCAACAGTTCAGTCAAACCCATCAAATGCATATTTGAATTGCATGTTGTGAATGTACATCGCAAATGTACATCAGGTTCAGATACAAGGAAGTCAACGGTCAAATGTACATTCTGCAAAGCATGTTGGTAATGTATCTTCCAGTTGTATGTTATGAACATACATTGTACTAAGTCGTTGGTCGAATGCATGTTATGAATGCATCTTTTGAATGCATATTCTGCAAGGTATATTGTGAATGCATCTTGCGAATGTATATTGAGCATATACATTGCATAGATACATTGTGTCAGATGCAAGAGGCAACCGACAGCAGCGATGAAGGAAATCGACGATCACAGGTCAACTGAAGTATATAGAAGCTATTTTCTATCGGTGTATCGGGAGCACATACAAAGCGCTCATTGACGATGAAGGTCACACCGAATGTATATTGCGATTGTATCTCACAAATGTATATCCTGAATGTACATTGTAGAATGTATCTCTCAGCAGATACAAATGTTGAAGACATACATCAGGGAGAATAGTAAGACCGGAGTGATCATTTGTAAGGTGGCCGATGAGAATGGTCTTGCCGATAGGTGAGTAAAGTGTAGACATACAAAGGGGAATGCATGTTAGAGTGTTTGGCTCTACATCATAGTGGTATCAGAGCTCAGCAAAAGGTCTAGGTTGTTGTGTGTTTGATTCTGTCACTGAGAAGGTAGAAGTAGAAGGATTGAGAGGTTGACAAGATGCCTTCGAAAGGTAATGGTACTGCCAAAGAGTTATAGGAGATGAAGGAAAAACATGCTAAAGAGATGAGGAAGATGAAAAAGCTTGCAAAAGCACTTCAAGCCAGGCTTGCAGCCTTGGAGATGAACAAAAAGAGAGAAGTGGAAGATAGTGAATCAGAAAAAGAAGATGATGATGAAGAATTTGAAGATGTAGATGAAGATCTGAATCCTGAAGATCAGATATTTGCAAAACTATTAAGGGAAGTCCAGAATGACAAACCTAAGGTAAAGATTGATGTCCCAAAGTATAATGGAAGTTTAAATGAGGAAGAGTTGCTTGATTGGATTGCTGCATTAGATAATCATTTTGAATGTGAGGAGGTTCTTAAGGAGTAGAAAGTAAAGATTGCAAAGACCAAATTAGGAGGTCATGCCTTGGTATGGTGGGATTACATACAATCAGAGAGGAGAAAGCAGGGTAAGTCAAAGATTTCTTCATGGGACAAGAAGGTAGCAAGAATCAAAGGTAAATTTTTACCCAAGGATTATGAAGTTCAAATGTTTAAAAAACTTCAATTTTTAAGACAAAAGGAAATGGATGTGAAGGAATATACTAAGGAATTTTATAAATTGAGTATGAGGTCTAGTCATCATGAGAATGAGGTTGAAAAGGTTGCTAGATACTTGGCTAGTTTGAGATTGAATATACAAGATGAATTAGTTTTGGCTAACCCTAGGAGTGTAGAAGACTGTTATCAAATGGCAATTAGGATTGAGGAGAAGATGAAAAGGAGACAGGACAAGTCCATGAGGGGAAGAGGCAGCAATATAAGGGGAAGAGGATCAGCCCCTACACCAAGACAAACCAATGAGAATCAATAAGAGACTGGTAAAGGACAAGAGTAGTTTGATTTCAGAGGTGGATGGAAAGGCACAAGAGGTAGATTTGGAGGTGGTAGAGGTTCTAATGTTTTCACTGGGAGATGTTATCATTGTAATGAAATTGGTCACACAACATTCAAATGTCCAGAAAGGCAAGGTTCATCATCAGGAGGTGATAGGAAGAATGACAAGAGGGTTCAATATGTGCAAGAAGAGGAGGTAGGTGAAAGTGTTAACCTTCCAATGAGGAGTGCAGCCCTAGTTCTAGATGGAGAAACATTGATGCTAAGGAGAACAACCTTGAAGACATCTAAGGACATGCTACAAAGGAGAGCTCTTTTCAGGACCAAATGCAAAACTAAAGGTAAACTATGCAAGGTAGTAATAGATTCTGGTTCAACAGATAATATGGTATCTTAGGAAATGGTGCATAAATTGAACATAGAAAGGATTCCTCATTAAAATCCTTACAAAGCATCTTGGGCAAGTGATAACCAATCACTTTTGGTATATGAATAGGCATATGTTAATTTTTAGATTGGGGAATATCAGGATAGGGTTTTATGTGACATATTGCCCATGGAATGTTGTCACCTACTTTTAGGTAGGCCATGACAATTTAATAGGAGAGCATTGTATGATGGATATGCTAACACATACACCATCAAGAAGGATGGGAGAACTTTTGTGATGACACCATTGCAGGAGGATGCTAATGCAAAGAAGGCAGCCAAGCTTATTTTGGTAGGAAAGAAAGAGTTTGTGAAGCTCAATGTAGAAGACAGAAAGAAAGTTGAGGATACCTCAGGGAGTAGGATTGCTAAGGATCAACGTTTGAAGGTAATTTCAGTTTTGGCTGATGGAGATTAGATGGATCAGTAGAAGGTGAAAGAGCAGGGTTATAAGTAGCCATAAGTTGATTGGAAAGACAAGGATGTTATAATAGTAGGGACAATTGTTTGTCCTCTAGAACCAACAAGAGTTGAAGGGCAAACATATTCTTCCGTAACAACAGTACAAGAAGCATTAATCAAGGTTTCCCATGCAGCTGTTTAGGTAGAGCTGATAGTAAGAAAGAATGGCAAGCAAAGGATAGGTTTGGAGTCTTTGATTCCATGGAAGCAGGTTGCAGTCCAGAGATCATGGGGAAGACATGAGACAACAAAAGGTAAAGGTGGAGTGAGACAAAGACCTAACTCATGTGGCATGAGTTCTTTTCGCGGTGGGGTGTATGGTGCAGGAGCACCCAATCCACAGTGGCCTCCATAAGGCATTAACTGTTTACAGTTCATTTTGATGTTTCCAATAAGGTCCTAAGTTGACCAGTCATGTAATAAGGTATGTTTGACCAATGCATGTCATTGTAGTTTGTATCTAGGTTTTTGTTGTAAGTCCCAAGGATATTTGTCGATCTGTAATCTCAAGGTTGTTAGACCGTTAGGAAGTTGTTAGGCAATTGGAGGTTGTTAGATCTCCCAGCCTCTTGGAGTCAATTCAGTACTACTGAGGGTAAGTAGATAAATACCCCAAGATCAGATCGATTATGATCATGATAGATAGTTGTAATCAGTTGTAGTCAAGTTCAGATCTGATCAGAGTGTTTGTAGTTGTAAACAGAACATCTGTGCATGTACATATTCTGAAAGGCATAATAAAATTTTGTGTTGTACATCTTTCTGGCATTTGAATTCATTGTACAATCAATTTTCTATTTTGAGGCCGAGATGGGTTCTTAACCCATTCCACCGGTTAAATTTCTTCCAAATCAGTGGAATGGCTGTACAGATCGATTTGTGTTTTCTATTTTGTTTGTTCGATTTCATGCTTGCAAGATCGTGTACGGGATACATTGATAGATCCTAGCATTGTCATGTGCTAGGTTGGCAGGGTGCAAAGATCTGTATGATTGTAGGAGAAATAGATATGTGTAATCACAGGGTTTACAGTGGATCAAATCAGTGAAATTTTGTGTTGTTCCATCAGATATACAATTTGTGTGTATACCACAAATGTATGTCGGATATACATTCTGTGTGTATATCACAAGGGTCTATTGAGTGTGTATGTCACAAAGCATATCGGGAACCATTGGTGTATTGTATGTCAAGGTTGTATGTAGCGAACATACATTGCGAATGTGCAAGAGTATCGGCATACAGAGAAGTCAACGGTTCGGTCAAACCCATCAAATGCACATTTGAATTGCATGTTGTGAATGTACATCGCAAATGTACATCGAGTTCAGATACAAGGAAGTCAATGGTCAAATGTACATTCTGTAAAGCATGTTGGTAATGTATCTTCCAGTTGTATGTTATGAACATACATTGTGCTAAGTCGTTGGCCGAATGCATGTTATGAATACATCTTTCGAATGCATATTCTGCAAGGTATATTGTGAATGCATCTTGCGAATGTATATTGAGCATATACATTGCACAGATACATTGTGTCAGATGCAAGAGGCAACCGGCAGTAGCGGTGAAGGAAACCGACGATCACAGGTCAACTAAAGTATATATAAGTTGTTTTCTATTGGTCTATTGGGAGCACATGTAAAGCGCTCACTGACGAGGAAGGTCACACCGAATGTATATTGCAATTGTATCTCACAAATGTATATCCTGAATGTACATTGCAGAATGTATCTCTCGGCAGATACAAATGTTGAAGACATACATAGGGGAGAATAGTAATATCGGAGTGATTGTTTGTAAGGTGGCTGATGAGAATGGTCTTGCCGATAGGTGAGTAAAGTGTAGACATACAAAGGGGAATGCATGTTAGAGTGTTTGGCTCTACATCATGGAGTTTGGCTATATACGAGTCAACTACATTTGTTTGAAGGATTTTTTAACTTTTTCAACAAATTTCATTATGTTATGCATTGTAATGTTGGCACTTTGTAAGTTCTTTTTTGAAATGTATGTAAACATAAGAAAAGTCTACACATAATAGTTGGTCTTTTGGTAAATGAATGTTGTGGAACTTTATGAGGCATGGGGATGTTGAACTTCACTACAATTTACAAGTTTGTGGATGAGTGCATTAGGATTATTCATTGATGATACATAATTATTTTCAAAACCTTCATTTATATACTTACAAGATTTTGGGAAGTGGAGTCATGTTTTCCATCTACAACTTTGCAAAGATTCCACTTTTCCACCAAATAGATTAATATTACTTTTAATCATGTAAGACTTTGGGAATGTTAAGATAAAATTAAGTTGCCAAAAGTGCACCTTGACTCTACACTTCTACTTTTTCGGATCTCTCTCTCTCTACCTCCTAATGAAATCATATTCCTAGCTTTCCTAGTTTTCCTTTTCCTTTCCAATTTGCTTAGGAGAGAGAGAGATAGATAGATAGATAGATAGATAGAGAGTCCTAGTTTTCTCGTTTTCATTTCATTTGTCAATAAGGGAGAGGGAGAGATAGAGGGGAGAGATAGGGAGATAAAGGAATGATAGGGGAGAGAGAGGCAAGAGAGAGAGAGAGGGAGAGGGTTGCTTGGGGTTAGGGGTCGGGGTTTAGGGAAATTATTTAGGGTTTAGGGGTTTAGGGCTACTTAGGAGACATAGGGAGATAGATTGAGAGGTAGAGGAATGATAGAGATAGGGAGATAGTGAGATAGAGGTTTAGGGTTGCTTGGATTTAGTGTTTAGGGTTTAGGGGTTTGGGGTTTAGGATTTAGGGGTTTATGGTTTCGTAGGTTGAGGGTTTAGGGGTTAGGGCTTAGGGGAATTATTTAGAGTTTATGGTTTAGGGGTTAGGGGTTAGGGTTTAGGGGCATTATTTAAGGTTTAGAGGTTTCTAGTTGCTCAAGTTTAGGGTTTAGGGGCATTATTTAGGGTTTACGGTTGCATGTAAAAATAAGTCTCTCTCTCTCTAAATCCCTCAACCCTAAATAATGCCCCTAATCCATAACCCCTAACCTGTAACCCCTAAACTCTAAACCTAAGAAACCCTAAACCTCTATCTCCCTATCTCTCCCTTGTCTCCCTCTCTCTATCATCCCTCTACTTCTCAATCTCTCTCAGGCGTATCTCTCTAGACATCTCACTCACTCTCTATCTCCCTATCTCTCCCTCTATCTCCTCTATCTCTTCCAATCTATCTCCTCTCTCTCTCTACCTATCTATCTCTCCCTATCTCTTGCCTTTCTCTCCCCTATCATTCCTATATCTGCCTATATCTTTGGACATCTCGCTCACTCTTTATCTCCCTATCTCTCCCTATTTGTTGCAGGACCCGAGGATTCATGTTGATGAATTTGCAAAAGGTCTTAGTGTCCCTAATGTATGTAAATAAATCTTCCATTGAATAACAAGAGGAATCCATGAAATATGCAAGCAATCAAATGCTCAAAATATGAATGTAAGTGAACTACAGATGCTAGATTTTTATGCCTTTTTTTTCAATGCGAATTATGTAAAGCAAAGGTGTTGTGATCAAATTTATGAGCTGCAGAAGTAAATAACAGAAATATTTGTCCTTTCAATCAGAGATATGCTTCACAACACACTTTTGAATGCAATCCTAAATGATTGTAAGTCCAAAAACTAGTGAAATTATGCAAAAATATGCAAATTTTTCACAAAATGTAAATGTAAATGTCCAAATAAAGAGTGTTGTAATAAAATTTAAGATGTGAAGTAGAGTATTTCAGGGATATCAGTCAATTAGATCAATAATATCCTTAACAACATGCATGCCATGCAAGTTTAATAAGTTTGCAAGTCAAACCCTAGTAAAAATCAAGCAAAATATGCAATTTTTTCACAATAAAAGCATGCAAACAACCGATAGAAAGGGTGTTGTGTGAAATTTAATGATGTATATCATATAATAACCATGTAATCAGTCACCTTGTGAGAAAAAATCAGACACAACATGCCTTTAGAGTGTTTGTAGGGAGTTGACTAGTCAAACCTAGTGAAAAAGCCTAAAAACATGCAATTTTTGATCAAATTTCAATGCAAAAGTGTCAAACAAAAGGTTTTTTAAAGGATGTGACTAAACACAAAAGTAAATAGGTCTGATATAAGTCTAATAAAGTCACAAATTCTGTTACAATATGCTTGTAGAGTAGTCTTGTGAAGATAAGCAATGAAAAGCTAGTGAAAAACCCTTAAATCATGCAATTTTCATCAAATTTTCAATGCAATCATGAAATGAAAAGGTGTTTTAAGGAATTTATCAAAGGTCAGAAAGGAATATGTCTGATAACAAAATCCACTACAAGTCAAACCCTAGTAAAAATCAAGCAAAATATGTAATTTTTTCACAATAAAAGCATGCAAACAACTTATAGAAAGGGTGTTGTGTGAAATTTTATGATGGATATCAGATAATAACCATGTAATTATTCATATTGTGAGAAAAAATCAGACACAACATGCCTTCAGAGTGTTTGTAGAGAGTTGACTAGTTAAACCTAGTGAAGAAGCCTAAAAACATGCAATTTTTGATCAAATTTCAATGCAAAAGTGTCAAAAAAAAGGTTTTGTAAAGGATGTGACTTAGGGAAGAAGTAAATAGGTCTTATATAAGTCTAATAAAGTCACAAATTCTGTTACAACACACTTGTAGAGTAGTCTTGTGTAAGCAATGAAAAGCTAGTGAAAAAACCCATAAATCATGCAATTTTCATCAAATTTTCAATACAATCATGAAATGAAAAAGTGTTGTAAGGAATTTATCAAAGGAAAGTGAGGAATATGTCTAATAATAGAGAGGGATGAGAGATTGAGAGGTGGAGGGATGATAGAGAGAGGGAGATAAGGGAGAGATAGGGAGATAGAGGTGGAGGGATGTTAATTTTAATGACCTCCAAATTTTCCATAAATTCATCTCCACTAAACCCTAGAACATCACCCAAATCCTTAATTTCCTAATAAAATCCATTCCCCAAACATCATTTGATCATGTGACTCCTTCCATCACTAGATAGGTGCCCAGGTACTTTCCATTATTCATCTAATACTGTAATCCCAATGTCATAGCTCACATTCCCACACCTACATTCATAGACTCCATTCCCCCTATTGACACCATCATTGATAATAATTATATACGAGACTCCCTTGAATAATAATTAAACCATGGATTATCTCGTATCCCCATCTTACACTTTCCTCGCCTTTGAACCCTTAGAAGATGACATTTAGCTATCCCCACCATTACCAATCACACTTTCTAGCAATCCCACATAAGACACCTTACCCATCACTTCACCTAGGTCATCACCAATTAAATCACCTCATTACTCCATTCAACCATACTCATACCACCCCTTTCTCACTCCACAACCTGTATTAACACATGATTAAACCTAACCCCTAACCCCTAAACCCTAACCCCTAAACCCTAACCACTAACTCCTATTTCCTAACCCCTAAACCCTAAACCTGAGAAACTATAAACCCTTAAATCCTAAACCCTAAATCCTAAACACTAAACCCAAGAAACCCTAAACCTCTATCTCTCTATCTCCCTATCTCACTATCTCCCCATCACTATCATTCCTCTACCTCTCAATCTCTCTCCTTATGCTTTGGCCATGTCCCTCACTCTATATATCCCTATTGGTCATCTCTCTATAAACACTATACCCTAAACCTCTAAACCTTAACCCCTAAACCCTAAATGCGAGCAACCCTAAACCCTATCTCATATCTCTCCCTTATCTCCCTATCTCTATCATCCCTCTACCTCTCAATCCTTCTCCCTATTTCTCTGGACATCTCGCTCACTCTCTATCTCCCTATCTATCCTCTTTGTCTCCTCTATCTCTCCCTATCTGTCTCCTCTCTCTTTCTATCTAGCTATCTCCAAAATTGAGAAACCCTAAACCTATGTACACCCTAAATCCAATCAACTCTAAACCTCTATCTCCCTATCTCTCCCCTATCTCCCTATCTCTATCATCCCTCTACCTCTCTTGATCTCTCTCCCTATGTCCCTAGCCATGTGCCTCACTCTCTATCTCCTTATCTCTCTCCTCAGTCTCCTCTCTGTATCTCCCTATCATTCCTGTCTCTATAAACCCTAAATCCAAAACCCTAAACCTCTAAACCTAACCCCTAACCCCTAAACAATTTAAATCCTAAACCCTAAATAATGCCGCTAAACCCTAACCCCTAACCCCTAAACCTAAGAAACCCTAAACCCCTAAACCCTAAACCCCAAACCCCTAAACCCTAAACACTATCTCCCTATCTCTCCCCTATCTCCCTATCACCTTTGTCCCTCTACCTCTCAATCTCTCTCCCTATGTCTCTGGCCATGTCCCTCACTCTTTATCTCCCTATCTCTCCCCTCGGACTCCTCTATATCTCCCTATCATTCCTCTCTCTCTATAAAACCTAAATCCAAAACCCTAAACCTCTAAACCTAACCCCTAACCCCTAAATAATAAATCCTAAACCCTAAATTATAATGCCCCTAAACCCTAACCCCTAACTTCTAAACCTAAGAAACCCTAAACTGATAAACCCTAAATCCCAAACCTCTAAACCCTAAACCCAAGTAACCATAAACCACTATCTCCCTATCACCTTTGTCCCTCTACCCCTCAATCTCTCTTCCTATGTCTCTTGCCATGTCCCTCACTCTTTATCTCCCTATCTCTCCCCTCAGACTCCTCTATATCTCCCTATTGGTCCTTTATCTCTCTCTAAACCCTAAACCCTAAACCTCTAAACCTTAACCCCTAACCCCAAAACCATAAACCCTAAACCCTAAACCCTAAATAATGCCCCTAAACCCAAGCAACCCTAAACCTCTATCTCCCTATCTCTATCATCCCTCTACCTCTCAATCTCTCTCTCTCTCTATGTCTCTAGACATGTCTCTCACTCTCTATCTCCCTATATCTCCCCTCTGTCTCCTCTATCTCTCCTAAACTCTATCGGTCCCCTCTCTCTATCTCTCATTAAGCCGTAAACCCCAAACCCCTAAACCCGAGCAACCCTAAACCTCTAAAACCTAAATAATTCCCCTAACCAGCCTCTAAACCACTTCTCTGTATGGGAGCAACTAATACCACTTTTTCATTGTTTTCCACATTTAATTATATTCTTTTCCATTTTCCAAGTCCTACATGTGTCCAAGTTGTATTGTTTGTCAAGTTTTTAGTCTAATTGTTAGTCCTAGCTCTCATGGTTATTAAAATGTTAGTATAGTTAGATTTATCCGTAGGTAACATTAATTTACACATTGTTGTACAAATAACCACACTGAAACATAACCTTACCTAATTAAGTTTAACCTTTAAGGTTCTTTCATAAATGGCGAGCTTAACAGATCCCACTAGTTCAATGTTCTTATAGTCCATGCTTACCCTTCCAAGAGAGTTCATGCCATGTTAACTTTGCATTATGTCCTAACATATCACATGAAGGATCATCATCATCACAAGGAATAACAATGTCATGAAGGATTAATGAAGGTGTAGCTTCACCACATAAAGTATCATTCATAATTTTGCCACTAGAGGGTAAGGGTATATCATGTGTATCCTTCTCAAACCATGTATCATGAATCAAATCATATAAAGCAATTTAGGGCATGAGGTTTAAGGAACATACATGTTCTTTCTTCTCTTGGTGAGATAAAGTTTCTTTCATACAAGAATGCACATTTGTATGAAGTGCACTTTCTTAGTTTCAATGTGTTTTGAATCTTTTTAAACTTGGATCCTTGGCCTAATGGTTTTCCTAGGTCTTCCCTTTCATATAATTTATATCATAGTTCTAGGCCTAGCTAATATGAAGTGTATGAAGAAGAAGATTGTTATAATGAAATCTCATATTACTACTCAAATAGTTATATATATCCTCTATATAGGGAGGTGTTATTAACAATCATTAGAATCCTTCACAAATTGAAACACTCTTAAATTTTTTCATGAATGAATACCATGCTTGGTAGTATAAATAAATTAATAATTAAAGGATAAATTAGTAATCAGCAAACATTCAATCATGTGTAAGTGGTTTATATTTGGTAAACCTCATGTAGAATTGGGCAAGTAATATATACATACACTGAATTGGGGGAAGGTGAAAATGGATATCCGTTTTGGATTTCTAGAAATAGATATCTGTTTCAAAACATATGAAAGTCAAACTTTGCCAAGTCACAAATTTGGCTAAGTAAAAACATGATTTTTTTCCTATTGCCACTATTTGGCCCACGATGACCCTGCACATACCCATGATCTTGGCATCACTCATCACCAACATGGGTACCATTGTACGAATTCCAAAGAAGTACATTTTGTGTTTTTTACCCACATTTTCCTTGATGGATTGGAAGGACCTTCTACATGTACCTTTGGGCCTACTTCTTCCTAAGGGAAGGAACGTTGTTTGGAAAGCATGGAGATCATTAGTCTACAATATCATTCTTTCTTCACTGGTGTAGGAGGCATCACATCTAAGGGGAGCTACCTAGTCTCTCTCTTCACATTTCTCTATCTTTTGGGGGTTTCTCTCTCTTCTTCTTTGGGGGATATCATTATACATGGGTACCTAACATGAACTCATTATTAGGATTAGGATTAGGATTAGGGCTAGAATTATAATTAGAATTCAGGTTATAGAACTTTGAAGAAGGGTTACAATTAGAATGAGAATTAGGGTCAAAACTAGGGTTAGGGTTAAAATAAGGGTTAAGATTAGGGTGAGGTTTAGGGTTACAATTAGAATTAAGGTTAGGGTTATGGTTATGATTAGGGTTATAATTAGGGTTAGGGTTATGGTTAGGGTTTACATTTAGAATTAGGGTTACAATTTGAAAAGGGGTGATAATTAGAATGAGAATTACGATCAAAACTAGGTTTAGGGTTATAATAAGGGTTAGGATTAGGGTAAGATTTAGGGAACTTACGATTAGAATTAGCGTTAGGCTTACGTTTTGAATTAGTGTTAGAATTAAAATTATAGTTACAATCAATTTTATGGTTAGGGTTAGAATCAAGATTAGTGTTAGGGTTAGTGTTAGGTTTAGAATTAGGGATATAGTTATGGTTAGAATTAGAGATAGGGTTAGAACTAGGGTTGTATATAGGCTTATGATTAGGGTTAGAATTAGGGTCAAGCTTCATGTTAGGATTATAATTATAATTAGGGTTAGAAGGATAGTATTAGGGTTTGGGTTATTGTTAGAATTAGGGTTAGGGTTAGTATTAGGGTTAGGGTTATTGTTAGAATTAGGGTTAGGATTCAACATTTAGATTAAAATATTCCTTAAAATAGGTACCCTAATTCTAAATCTAACCCTAATTCTAACCAAAACCATAAGATTACAAATAACATTATTTTATAAGCCTCAAAACCCTCAATCTAATCCTATTTATAAATCTAACCCTATTTAACATAATTCTCACCATAATTTTGGCCATAACTCTAATAATAACAATAACCCTAATGCTGACCATAATCCCAACCCTAATTTGAACCCTAATTATATTTCTAACCCTTACCCTTACCCTAACCCTAATCCTAACACTAATACTAACCCTAACTCCAATTCTAGCCATAATTCTAATTCTAACCCTAATTCTATTCGTAACCCTAACCCTAATTGTAACCCTAATTCTAACCTAAACAATAACCCTAACCCTAATTTTAACCCTTAACTTTAATCCTAAATATAATGTATAATATAATTATAATTAGAATTATTATATAATATAATATATAGTTTAATTATTATATATAATATTATATTATATTATATTTAATAATTATTATAATATATTATAATAATATATCTAATCTACATTATAATATTATATTATATAACTATAATAATTCATATAATTATATAATATAGTTAGAATTAGGCTTGCCACTAGGATTCTACTATCATATTTATATTTTAAAAAATATATGTAAAGCACACGAGAGATATCCGTCTATTTTTTAATCACCAATCCTAACATTAGATGCCTCAAGAAGAATATCTCTTGACATGTACTTTAGATATATTTTTTTAAATATAAATATGTTAGTATTTATTTCACATAAATATATAAAATTACATTTATCTATTTATTCATATTCTTATTTGATAAATAAAAAATCTTTTTTATATGTTTATTTAAATAAATATTTATTTGTTTGTTAATATTTCATTAAAAGAGAGTCATATAAAACAATGTAAAACAAAACCCAAAATATAAAATAAAAGAACCATTAAATCAAAAAGAGGAGCCAAGTATAATTAATAAAAGGAAATATTCTTTTTTAAGCAAAACCTGACAAATCAAACATGTCGTGAAAAGATTAAAATTTACACAGAAACCTAAAATATTATTTTTGGAACCCAAATATCTTTTAAGTAATTGAACAAAGCTTGCTTGGATCTGTTGCATTGGAGAAATAATTTGATCTAGACCTAAGAATCCTATCAAAGTCAAAGTTTATATTAATTGTAGGTCCATTGTTCCTTGGGATCTCTTCAAACATGTAACACATTATAGAGACAAGAAGTCTTTATAACAGGAATAAATATTAACACTCAGGTCCACTACTCAAGGCCCATATATATAAACTTCAATAATTTGATTACTCTATTCCATAATTGATTCACAGTTTTATTTGTAGGGAAGAAAATGAGCATGCCATAGATGCAATCAATGGGCTTGTATGATCTATCACCTTTATTGTGACTTAAAGTGATATAGAGAGAGTAGAGGGTTGGGTATATATCATGAATGAGGGAAGTCCTCTAGCTAAGCTTCTTGTTAATAAATGTTCTATTATCAAATATCTAAAGTACACCGAGAGATATCCTTCTCGAGGTGCCTATTTCCACCTATGTGTGGTACACTGATTTAAAAAATAGGTGCCTCGAGAAGGATATCTCTCGACATACTTTAGACATATTTTTTAAATATAGGTATGCTAGTAGCATCCAGATCTACAAGCCTATTTCTAACTATATTATATAATTATAAGAATTATTATAATTAATTATAATATAGGTTAGATATATTAGTATAATATCTTATATTATAATTACATATAATATTTATAAAATTTATTATTATAATATATTAATAATTAAAATTTTATATTATATTATATATTATATTTAGGATTAGAATTAGGGGTTAAAATTAGGGTTAGGGTTAGTGTTATATTAGAATTACGACCAAAATTATGGTTAGAATTATGTTAAATAGGGATATATTTAGAAATACGGTTAGATTGAGGGTCTTGAGGCTTATAAAATAATGTTGAGTGTAATCTTATAGCTATGGTAAGAATTAGGGTTAGATTAATAATTATAATAATAACCCTGACCCTATTATAATCCTAACATGAATCTTGACCCTAATTCTAACCCTAATCATAATCCTATATGCAACCCTAGTTCTAACTCTATCTATAATTCTAACCATAAATATATCGCTAATTCTAAACCTATCCCTAAGTCTATCACTAACTTGAATTCTATCCGTAACCTTAATTGTAAGTCTAATTCTTACCCTAATTCTAATAGTAACCTTAATTCTAACTCTAACCCTAACCCTAATTCTAACACTAACCCTAACCTTATTTCTAATTCTAATTTTATCTCTAACCCTATTTCTAAGCCTAACCCTAACATTAATTCTAATTCTAACCCTTATTATAACCCTAACCCTAATTCTAACTCTAGCTCTAACCCTAACACTAATCCTAATTCTAACCCTCACCATAAACTTGATTCTAACCATAAACTTAATTTTAACATTGATTTGAACCCTAACCCTAATTCTCACCCTAACTCTAACCCTTATTATAATAATAACCCTAACCCTAACCCTTATTATAATAAGAACCCTAACCCTATTAGTAACCTTGATTTTAATTCTTACTCTAATTATAATTATAATCCCAACATAAATCTTGACCCTAATTCTAACCCTAATCATAAGCCTATATGCAACCCTAGATCTAACCCTATGTATAATTCTAACCATAACTGTATCCCTAAACCTAAACCTAAACCTAATGCTAATCCTAATTCTAAGCCCAACCATGAAATTGATTCTAAACATAATTTTAATTCTAACACTAATTTGAACCCTAACACTTACCCAAACCTTAGTTCTAACCCTAACACGAATTATCACCCTAACCCTACTTTTGATCCTAATTCTTATTCTAATTCTCACGCTATTTTTAATTGTAACCCTAAAAATAGCTCTAATTTTAACCATAACCCTAACTCTAACCCTAATCTTGATTGTAAGTGAAACTCAAACCCTAACCCTAACCTTAACCTTATTTCTAACCCTAACCCTAATTCTCACCCTAACCCTAATTCTCATTTTAATTTTCTCCCTATTTTGACTATAACCCTAATTGTAATTATAATTCTAACCCCTATCCTAACCCTAATTATAACTACAATTCCAACCCTAACTCTAATTTTGACTGTAACCCTAACCCTAATTCTAACATTAACCCTAATTTAACCCTAACCCTAACCCTAATTCTAACCCTAACCCTAACCCTAAAGCTTATTCTAACCCTAAACATAGCTCTAATTTTAACCCTAACCCTAACCCTAACTCTAATCCTACCCTTGACCATAATTCAACCCCTAACCCTAACCTTAATAATAACCTTAACCCTAATTGTAGCCTAACCCTAACTCTAATTCTAACATTAACCCTAATTATAGTTGTAACCCAAACCCTAATTTAACCCTAACCATAACCATAATTCTAACCCTAACACTATTTCTAACACTAACCCTAACCATATTTCTAACTCTAATTTTAGCCTTAACCCTAATTTTTAGGCTAACCCTAACCTTAATTAAAATAGTACATTCTATACTCTACTTTGCTCTATTTTAATAAAAAGGAAATACCAATTAATGTATTATATCAACCCAAAATGAATTTAGATACTCATTTCATTTGCACTCGATGGTGACTTCCCCCTAATATTGTTTGCATTAAATAAAATAATAATTACCTTTTTAAAATTATTTGCATACATTAATTTAAAAATAATACACTCCTAAATTAATTTAAATAAACCAATAATCTCATTTGATTTCACTTATATTTATTCTACAACTAAATTAATTACTTAATTTAATTTTAATTTAAATAATTTAATTACAATTAAATAAATTTGTAGGTTTGAAAAAAAAAACTTATTAAAAAGAAATAATAAAAATAGCACTAATTCTAATAAATTAAAATTTAAAGGCAACCTTTCTAAAAAAACACTACTAAATAGTTAAATTGTAACCTAAATTCATGGAATAAGTATATGAAGCTAAATTTAAGGAAACGAAATAGAATTAGTTAAGAAGCATATAAAACATATCTCCTACTCAATTCCTTTTCATTTTTCTCAATTCTTCTTATGTTTCATTTATCTCTGCACAATGGAGGAGAAGCTTTGGAACAATGTTGAAATGCCCTATTCTCATCTCCTTACCCCATTCTTGGAGTTATATTTTTTTTGTCACTTCTTCTTTATGTGTTTATTAATTTACATTATTTTTTGTTTTGAAACCCTAATTTTGAATTCTCTTGTTTTGTGTTAAGATCACATATCTAAAGCTTTCAAGTGTTGCATGATTAAAAATGGTCTACAAAGATAAATTCACAAGCTTTTTATACATACAGCTATGTGCATGGTGATACACCAAGGAAGAAGAAGAAGATTTAAATAATATGAAATCTCTCTTGTTTCTTTTGTAAGGAATGGATTAATACAAAAGTAACATTAACATTTATTTCTTATTTTAAAAGCAAAATGGTTTACTACATATTTGATTTGATTCCAATATCTTAAATACAATTAATATTTTATATAAAATTAAACAACAAATAAGAAAATAATTTTTTTTCTTAAATTTAAAATAAAATTTTAAAATAAAAAGTTAAATAGGTTAACATCAAATTTAAGTCTTGGTAATTTCAAATCCTAATTTTCATTTAGCACACAATATGATTACATAATACATTCCTTTAAAAGAAATCAATTTTAAAGTCAATCCATATTGATTTTCCTTTTTTATTTTGATATGCTTTCTTTTATTTTTAACCATTATTGTTTCCCTTTTTATTTTAAAGTTTTCGTCAAGTTGGCTACATTATAGGAATCCATATTGATTTTCCCTTTTTATTTTGATATGCTTTCTTTTATTTTTAACCATTATTTCCTTTTTATTTTAAAGTTTTCCTTGATTTTAAAAAATATATATATATATTATTTTTATTTTATTTTTTTTTATATTTTAAAAATTATGAATTTTTATTTGTTGTTTTTTATATTTAATAATTTTTTATTTCCTTTTGTCTAGGATTATGATGTGGTTTTGGCATGCTTTCTTTTATTTTTAACCATTATTTTTATCTTTAACTTCTTTTGGTATGCTTTCTTTTATTTTTAGCCATTGTTTTTATCTTTAACTTCTCTTTAATATTGTATAACTTAATAATTTTATTAAAAATTAAATCTTTAACTTATTGTGGTTTTTATTTAATTTAATTCAAATTAAAACAACTACTGAACTATTTTTTTAATAAAATGAAATGTTTTAATAATGTAGCCAGCGTGCTATTTTTTAATTTCTTTTTTTATTTGCTATCATTCTTGTGTTTACTGCCATACCCTACCATGTGCCATTGCAGCGATTACACATAGAGTCATTACTGCCACATTCATTATTATTACGTATAGAATCTTAAATTTTTTTAAAAGAAATTTAGAATCTTATAAAATTATACGGAATCTTAGAATCTTTGAGCTCTTCAACTCCACCCCTGCTATGACTGTAGAAACACCTCTCAACTCCACTCCACCCCTGCTGTGACTTAGAATCTTTGAGCTCTTCAACTCCACCCCTGCTATGACTGTAGAAACACCTCTCAACTCCACTCCACCCCTGCTGTGACTGTAGAAACGCCTCTAGGCGTAATGACATATTATCCATTTGAATAGTCAAATAATAATTTTGGTCAATAAGAATAAGACAAATATTTACCACTTTTAATATGAATGAGATATAAATTTATTATTAATTGTTTGACCATTGAACTAGATAATATTTACATAAAATGAGGATGAATCAAATGGAAGGGCTTGAACAGCTGGTATATTGTAAATGTACTGGCAGGTTGAAATCATGCGCGACGATGATACAGGTCGAAACCAGTAAATCGTACCAACTATTTACGGTGGGCGGAATCAAATTATGTGCATTACCATGAACCTTTATTGCACTGTCCCAATCAAAGCCCACTTCATCATCATTTGAGATATATTTCTAGGCACGGATGTGAATATGGTGAAGGTGTCTTCATGTTAAAGAATGGTATTACTTAGTTACAATAACTTTACGACATGTTAGGCATTTCCTTTAAGATTAGAAAGTGTGCAGAATCATCAGATTCCATTCTTAAGGAATCGGGATGATCTGAGTGGATTTATTACCATGCCAAACTATGGATAAAAAAGTGAGGTGGAGGATGAAGCAACAACAACTAAACGTGCAAATGATTGTGTCGAGTAAATCGAGCATTCTCTCAAGCTTCTATGAAGCTTTAGAAAATTGGACCTTGGCTGACATTAAAACTTGTGAAAGTTGAAGAAGGCTGTGGAATTGGCATTTAAGAGGGAATACAATGCAGACTTGTTGTCTATGTGATTCACAAATGATGCCACCTTTTTAAGAGCAGTATTTAGCAATCGCTGATCAATTAGTTTCAGTATTTGCATAGAAAATGTGGCTTGTTGGGTCTTAAAGGCGCATCCAAGAAATGCATAGGAAGTCTTCCCTAGTTCTGGAGAATGCAGTTAGAATAATATATATGGTGGTTGTCTTTTGGTGCTGGCTCTCAAGGGGGGTCAAGGTGACATGCCTAGAGGCTTAAAGAATACATAATAATTTCGTTTGCAAGCCCATAATATGTTGTAGAACAAAGGCAATATGGATCAAAGTAAACATAACTAGTTGAAGTTGCAGCTAGAAAGAAGAAGAAATGTTTGAATTAGAGGAAATTATATGATAAAGGGTTGCATACATGACAGTTTAGAAGTTGGACTCCTTATGCTTGTAATTTGTATCAAAATAAGAAATGTGGCCAAGATCTAGGAGCAGGAAATCATGGTAAGATAAAGACAGTTAAAGTATGAAAGACGTCAATAAAAATTTGAGATTGAAGATGATGGAAAAAAATTTAAGTTCTTCTCTCTACCACATGGCACCATATCGCAAAAGACTAAATAGTGGCTTTGAGTAGGCATTTGAGCTATGTGGTTATATAATAAAGGAACACACAAATATTGTGATGGAATCCTTGAGTCAAGTTCACGGGACTATTATAAAGACTCCAATTGTAAATAGAACAAGAAAAATTGACAGAGTACAATAGAATAGACTAGACAATAGACAGAGATAGCAAACTGATTTGTATAAAAAAAATTGAGAATTGTAAATATAAGTTTCTTTTGAATATGGAGGATTAGGAATTATTTGTCTATAATTTAGTTATAAATTTCTAATAAATTAGCAAGTTGTTTAAAGTTTGTACATGATGATGGTGATTTTGGATATGAGAATTGAGTTTATAAAATCGCTTTAGATATTACACTTGAATAGTGAAGTGATTATGTGCTAACAAGCACTTCTATTGGAGGTTTGGTACTGATTACTCTGTTTTGTGAATCCATCTTGAGAATGTAGGAAAACTTAGCCTTGATTTATCCATTTTAAGCCTTTCTTTTTGTGATTCTTTATAATGGTTAGTTTAGGAGTGTTTGGAATAGTTTGAATATTATTTCATTAGAATAAATTTTTAGATTAAATATTGTTTGGGTGAATAAACTGAAACTATTAAACAATCTGATTTCACCCTAAGTTCAAACATTTCAAGTCACAAACACCAGAAACTAGATTTCAAATATTTGCATATTACATGAAATTGATGAATTTGACATTGAACTATACAGCTACAAATTAAAAAAAATAGAAATCACCAAAAGCCCTTGAATCAAGTAGTTAGCATATACCTCTAAGTTGATTTTAGTGAGTCAAAATGTGAGTATATAGACCTTGGAGAAATTTTAATCTCTTTTCAAGAGAGATTTAACATTTTTTATTGTCCATGATGTCCCTAAAATTGATGTATCATTTCAACTATCAACACTTATAATATGCTACAATCCTATTTAAAAAACCTAGTCTCCATATATTTTTTAAAATGATAATGTATCATATTTTGACTAGCACTAACTACAACTATCGTAAAACATAAAATTCAAACCTCTCTAAATTAATCTTAAAATAAAAATTGTAAATATTCTAACCATGTACACTCCTTATATAACAAAATAGCTATATATAAAGGGCAATGGTAACACAATCAACAAGTGAGTTGTTTCATCTAACATTCTTTATTTTAAAATAGATGGGAAAACCACATCATAAAACATCTTTTTTCTTGATCACAGGGACACATAAATCTTACAAATTCATGGTACTAATAACAATAATACCATCAAATTGCAAGCAAAGTATTTTAAGCACACATATAGACATGACTTTTTACTTGACTTTCGCTTGAATCTTGATTGGTAATCCTGTAATAGGAAAAGGTAGAGGATCACAAGTTATTCTTTCCTCAGGATTCACGAGAGACCAGTTGTATTTAGATACCAAATGATGCAAATATATAATTATCTCCATCTTTGCAAAGTCCAAACCAGGACAAATGCGTGGCCCGCCTCCAAATGGTACAAAGCTATAAGGTGGAATAAATGTATCAAAACGAGAAGGGTCAAACTTATTTGGCTCTTTAAAGATGTCCGCCTTCATATTTGTACTAGTCGCTGCCAATAACAACTTAAAAAAAGAAGAGATATTTAGCAAACCAAGACAATAAAAAAAGTTTATGCATGTTTCAAATTATGAGAAGAGATATTTAGCAAACCAAGACAATAAAAAAAGTTTATGCATGTTTCAAATTAAGAGCTATGTACCTGCCATCCTTTAGGAATTGTATAGTTGGCAAATTCAATATCTTTCATGACTCTTCTAAATAATCCAAAAACAGGGGTGATAAATCGTAGTGCCTCTTGGGCCACTTTCCATGTGTACTTCATCCTTTGGACATCTTCCCATGTAAGATGAGTATTCATTCGTTTTTCTCCAAAGATCTCCATTTGCTCTGTGACACAAAAACAACATTAAAAGTTCTATAACAAACATTGATAAAACCCTGTATAATAATTAAATTTTTATAGCTAGAAAAAAATTTGGTGATATAAAAGTATTCTCAATGGCAAATTAAAGGGTTTTTGTTAATTATCAAGAGAAAGCTCATCTACTATAACATTAAGGCTCTACTTAAATATCATCTATTTCAATAGTCAAACAGTCAATAGCAATTTTACATCTCATCCACAACAAAAAGTGGTAAATATTTGTCCTACTTTTATCGGCCAAAATTGACCTTTGACTATTGAAATGGATGATGTTTAAGAATAACCTAACATTAACACATATCTGAAATCATACCTTGCAAGATGTTTGCATAAATATCCGGATTTAGTGCCAATAGTTTCACAAGATGCACCATGAGACTGCATGTTGTTTCATGACCAGCAGACATGACAATCATCACATTATCTATGATCTCCTCCTCAGTCAAGGCCTCACCATTTTCATCTCTCATACTCAGCATGCTTGACATTAAGTCCTGATCAGGGGAAGACTTTCCTCCTTGTAATTCTTCCCTCCTCACTTGTAACAAAGATGACAACCGCTTACGAATTCGAGAACGAGCATTCAAGGCAGAATGGAAGGTTGTTCCAGGTAAATTCAAGGGAAAAGACAATACACCCTTAGAAGCTTCAGTAAAGTCCTTGCCCAGTATTTTGGTCTCTTCCCTGTCATTCAAGCTGAAGAGCAAATCACAAGCAACTTGAAAAGTAACTGTTTTCATCAATGGCTTCACAGTAACATACTCCTTTCCTTCCCAACAATCACTAAAATGCTGTTGAATGACTGAGTCCATTCTGCCAACTAATTTCTGCAGAGCTTCAGGTTTGAGGAACTGCATGAGTGCAGCTCTCATGCGCTTGTGATCGTCTCCAGTGAGTTCTAGAATGTTCTTTTTTCCCATAATCTTGGAAAGTGAGATGGGCTGCTTGCTAGTAATGGTGTTGCCGTCTCTCTGAAAGAGAAAACGGGTTCCTTCTTGACCAGTTAGGACAATTGTGGGGCAACCCATTAAGGAGGTTTTGAAGACAGGGCCATATTTAGCCACCTTCTCTTCTACCCAATACTTGATAGTGTAGGATTTGTGTGCCCTAAGGAACTCAAAGCTCTGGCCTATCAGAGGAAAGCCCAGAGTTCCAGGAGGAAGATTTTTCCCTTTCCCAAGTGATACAATCTTGGTTATCACCACAAATAATATGGAGGCAAGAAAGGTGGAACATACAATGAGAAACAATGGAATACTCTCTATTGCAGACTCCATTTTCTTATTGTGGAATGAATTAGAAGGGATCATAGCCCTTTTATATAGAATTTTTAGTGCTAACCGAGACTGGAAAAGATGTTTTATTTGATTGGCCGTATTGCAGGGTGATGAAAACAATAAGCAAGAACAAGCTATATGTATAGTTATTGTCATTTAGAATAATTTTCACAGAATCGAGCGATTTCTTCAATGTCTTTGGCTTTCAGCTTTTGTAATAGATGTCTCGTATGGCTTTCAGTTTGGGTCCCATGAAGTGGATGGGATTAGTGGGGTTTGGGCCAAAGGACTGGTTAATTCTTGCCTTGGCATGCTAAAGAAAACTGTGGAAATTTTTAACTAATTGAATGTATTGATTTGGCGACGCCAAAGAACAAGAAGTCGTCCGGCGGTGGGCATTGTAGCCAACATTTTTTATTTGTTTTCTTGGAAGATCATTTGCGTTTTACTTGCTGAAGCGTTTCCCACTGTTAAACAATAAAATGGCAGATAAATAAAAATAAAATAGAATGCAAATTAATAAATCAATCACACATACACAGATGTAAGACAGAACACAATTTTAACGTGGTTCACAATGAAGGCTACATCCATAAACAACAGGGCAATATATTATTCAGTATTTTTCTCATACACTACAATACACAGCAGCAAGCTTTTTATACACCTACAGCAGTTTCCACTCCACTTCCCTCAATATCTATTAATAGTCAGATAATAAACAACCTCCAATAATACACTATATTTAACCTCATCATGGGAATCTAGAAAGTTAAGAGAGATGGCAGAGAAATGAATGAGATGGCTGTAACAGTTGGGCTTCACCACCCAACAATCTCCCACTCGAAGTCCAACCAATGCTGCCACGAACAATGATATCCCCTGCATTTCCATTCCTATCGTCACTTTGAAAACAAGTCCACATTGCAAGGCTTTAAGCTTTGTTCAAGGACACTCTGTATAAGTCTTTTCTAAGCTTCCCAATCAATCACACACAAAGACTCCACAACACGTTCAGGCACAACCACCTTCTCTACCTTGTTGCTTGAAACCGCAAATGCTGGGCTCCTGTCCACCGCATCAGTCTTGCTTGAAATCCGAAATTCTGCACCCCAACTACCCATATCAGCCTCATTTGTCTCCTTTGAAATCCTAAACTCCGCAACCCTACCATCCACGTTAATCCCAGTCGAGGCCTCATGGTGCTCAACCTTCACCCCAGGGACGGCATCGATTTCCAGGCCATCATGAGCCCCTTCAGTGGGATTCACAAAGTTCCCCTTGACCTCATCCATTTCAGACTAACCAAATTCTCCATCCTCTTGGTGAGCAAATCCCTCCTCTTTGCTTTGGTAGAAAGCCCCACCATCATGACCTCCACCAAAGTAACCATTACCATTGTTAGTATCATTATTACCATCCCGATTAAATCACTTACCAGGACTATAGTAGTTTTCCCCTTCCACGGGCTTCAGAAACTCATTGATGCTCATTGATGCAGCATTTCCTTCTGTGTTGACCAGTCCAAGTGCAATCTTCTGACTAACATTTGGGTTGTCTACACAAAGCTCTAGTCTCAAACCCTCTGAGACTCTTCTCTCTATGGCGACCTCCAAGTACTGAATTACTCGTTGCCTTTCTGCCTCTGAATGCCGAGTCCCATACTCTAAGTAATACGCAAGCTTCACTACCTCCTTCATATTTCCCTCGGAGACACCGACCATGTAAGACTTGAGCACCAGAGTCCAAGAGTTGCTACTCCCGTTGTCCATAATGGAATCCACTTCAAACTTTTTCCTCCAAAGGATAGTGTTCTTCAGCATGATGAAGGCCTCCGTGGCCTTGAAATCCCTCACCCGAAATTTCAGAAGCACCATGTTTGTGCGCTCATTGCCCTTTCTAGGTAGTAAAGGCATGCCCCAGAGGTAAACCTCCTCCGGCTCGGCCTGAGGGATGGATTCCTCCATTGTCGACTTAACTTCTTCCACCGACTCCACCGGAGCGACTTGTTCCTCGGGCACTGCCTTAACTTCTTCCACCGCCTTGACCAGCTTTACTTCTCTGACCTCCACAGCCGACACCATCAACGAGCAGTGCTGCGCTAGAACATCATGCATGTGATATTGTGAAATCACATCCTCATCACCATTGCAAGCAGTCTCATCTTCAATCACCTTCAAATCACCATTAATTTCATCTGCCCCAAGTTCTTCAGCATCCAAATAGATAGAAGCATCATCTATTTCCATTGGCAAATCAAATCTAACCTTTTTCCTTACAGACAGAGTACTCTAACCATTCCTTGAACATGTTGTGTTTGAATCTCCAAACTGAGCCACAACACTTTTTATTTCTTACATCTGCTCCATGTCACTGCCAGGTTCCAACATACCAAGAAACTCCTCAATAACAGAATCAACTTCATCATCTAACTGATCCAAAAGCTTCTTTCGAGAAGCCCAGAAAACTTCATCATCATCTATATGAATAGCTCCCACTTCATCAAAACTCTCTCCAGAACCATGGGACATAGACATGAGAGCTTGAACCCAATCATCCAAGTTGGGGCTCTCTTCCATGTCTACTCAACTTTCTTCACAACTCCTCCTTGGTTCTAACCAAGCTCTGATACCAATTGTTAAACAATAAAATGGTAGATAAAAATAAAACGGAATGCAAATCAATAAATCAATCACACATACATAGATGCAAGACAACACAATTTTAACGTAGTTCACCATAAAGGCTACATCCACAAACAACAGGGCAATATATTATTTAGTATTTCTCTCATACATTACAATACACAGCAGCAAGTTTTTTATACACATACAACAGTTTCCACTCTTCCCTCAATATCTATTAATAGTCAGATAATAAACAACCTCCAATAATACACTATACTTAACCTCATCATGGGAATCTGAAAAGTTAAGGGAGATGGCAGAGAAACGAATGAGACGGATGTAATAGTTGGGCTTCACCACCCAACACCCACATTGACATTACAAGACTGAAACTAGTTATTGATTGAGGGTAAACCTTATCTAGTTAGCATGTTGTAAAATAGACCATAGGTAAAATAACATCGATCAAAATTGGTATAATAATAGATCATAGAGGATAAATATGGTGGATATGATAATGAGAGAGGTAGGATGATTTTGAGAGCATGGTGTTGTATGAAGATGTGATCCAAAAATGTCTTGATTGAGGCTTGACTTATTGAGGTTGGATATGATGAATGAAGGGCTAAGATTAAAAGACCAAAAGACTAAATTAATCCAGCTTTCTAGGGCTTCAAAGAAAGCTTCTAAAGCTTATCATTATGTGAATGACTAGGATTAGAGGATGTAGTATGAAATGGAAGGTGGAGATGAAAAGGTAATTTAATGTTGGAGACAATCATTTAATGATTGTGGCAAGAAGTTGAGGAAAAGGACAAGGCAGTCATGTGACTCTCAATAATTAAATTAAGTAATAAAACTATTTAATAAATTATTGGAGAGGGGATGTTAAGAGGATAAATTAATTAATTAAATAAGATTTATTTAATTAATTTTGGCTAAAAAGAGATAAATGGATAAAATAAATATAATTTATGTATTTAATTTTGGAAAGGGATTAAGTGTTGCGAATGAATGTCTAGAGGATGTCGAAGGGTTATGAAGACATGGTCAATTTGAGGTGTTTACAGATCTAATGCAAAAAAATATAAAATACCTAATTAAATACCTAATAATAATTTAGAAACTAGATTATGAGCACTACAAATTTTGTTCTTATCACATCTTCTAACATTGAGTGTGGCTATCTTCAATGTTTCATTCAAAATCAATTTTTACTGATATCAAAAAGTGACCATTTTGACCCCATTTTGATCCTCCATTTCCATGCACATACTTTGTGAGCCCTGAGAGAGAGGAGTGTATTTGTACACTCTTCAAAAATCTTCTTAGGTTGTGCTCTCACATGTGTGAAACATTGGGATGAGAGTGTACTTGGTCCAACCCTCATCCAAGAACCTGGGAAGATGAGATGGGATGGTGACAAGTCCACCATCCCTCTTCTCAAAACCTACTCACACCAACTTTCTTTCCAAAGAACTTGGGAGTGGTCAAATCCTCCCAAAAATAAAAATTCAAGGCACAAAAGGTCCCCAACCCCAGGGTACTTGACCTAGGGACCCAAAAAAATTAAAATATTCAAGAAATTAACATTTCAAGACTCTCTAAAGTAACCCCTAATTCCAAATCTGAGATTTAATACATAAGACGACAACTCATCAACCTTCACACAAATTTCAAAATCAATTTAACATCACAAATAAATCACATTACAACATTGCACAACAATAAAGACATTAGTCTCCATTATAGACTAAGGTCAAGCATCATAGGGAAATCACATAGGGTTTTTAGATGACCTTTGAAATTCCATTGACCATGGAAGGTACTTGTACAACTCAATTGCACACATCAATAAGTACAATATGTATATATAATCAAAGCAACTAAGTGAAAAAATTCCAATCATAATTGCATTAATACAAATTTCTATAAGTTAATTAATAATCAGAATCCATTTAAGCATCCAATACATATTAATTCAATTCAATTCAATTCACTTATCATTTCACAATATCTCAGTGTCATCACATGTGCATTACCTTAATCCACCAATATGAATACTAAATTTCAATTCAAAACAACTAATTCAATTGTATAATTCATTAAGTATAATTAGACAACATATATATGATCAATCATAGCATACATCCATCACATAAGTTGAACTATGATATAGCTACCTCATAATTAGGTCATCATCGATGTCATATGCAAAGTAAATAATTAATCTAATCAAAGTAACAAAGTCTGATGTAGTCTATCCAAATAGCTTAAGTCCAAAATCAATAGTCTAATATCTAGGTATATCAACAATAATGGATCCAAAAATGTAACTAAGTATGCCACATAAGGATGAGCCTCACATAAATATTTTCCATGAAAAGGGAATGCCCCAATTTTCCAAGAAAAGAGTGATGAACCAATGCAAGATTGAAAGATGACATAATCATTCATATGCATAGTTGAGTTTGACCAACTAGTAAGTAAATCCCCAAGGTTCCCTACCAAATCAATAGCAATAAAATCCCAATCAACAAATAACTTGGACAACTCCTCAATAATCTTGTTCCCTACCCCCTTTTTCTCTTGAATTGTGATAATATCAAGCATATGGGAAACCAATAACCATTTAAGTGGATACATTTTTGAGGGGTTGTCCAACCCTCTAATATTAAGGGACAATATAATGATAATAACAAATTCCCTAGGGCATGCCCCACTCTAAGGGCCCCTACCTATGTCTTTTGTTTCCCCTAAAGAAGATCTTTAGGAACTTTATTTTGAGCATAAGATAATAGGAAATTCTTTCCCCCACTTGAGAAGGCCCCTTCCCTAGCACATCAAAATCTAAACCACCTTCTATACCACATTCATCCACAACCTAGTCACTTGATGAGGATGTAAAGAATATCTAAGCTAACTAGAATAACAATGGGATTAGAAAAAATGGTAGATTCATGGATAATAGTGTAGGGTTGAGACCTCAAAGTGCCCACCATAAAAAAAATAAGTTGTTTGGCCCCCTATCAAGAGTAAAGTTACCATTTGATCCTTGGTCACTCGAAACTCTACAACTAGAACTTTCAATCCCTTCTTCCCAATCCACAACTTCTTCACCACCCCTTCCTTATCACTACACGAGATAGGACACTACCCAAAAGTAGGGATATAAGGGAGATAAATCTTGAATGAACAGATCTAACATCATAGCATCATAGCTCAAGTTTGATCCAAGATGAGAAACAATGTTTTCAACTAAAAATGTATCCAAATCCTTCACCATTAAAGATCCACTATTTTCAAAGGCTTCCTACAAACTGCTAGGCTGGAAAGCAAAAGTTTGATTAGTTTCTATCTCAAAAGTAGGACCCATCTTCCTATTCATTTTTTATTAGTAAAGGGTAGTTTACAATCACTAGCAAGGTGTCCATAGGAGTGGCATCTAGCATACCAAAAGGGTATACCAACATAATCTAATGATTTCTTAAAAAGGATTTCTTCAACTGAACCTTGCTTGAAATTGAAAGCCACCAAAATTTTGGCACCCATCCTAGAAGACTATTTTATGTATGTTAGATCTACCTCCATGAAAGTTTTTAATTGGTTCACAATGGCTTGTAATATTTCATAAGTCCAAAATTCCAAGGGTAATGTCACCTTGCTTGAAATCGAAAGCCACCAAAATTTTGGCACCCATCCTAGAAGACTATTTTATGTATGTTAGATCTACCTCCATGAAAGTTTTTAATTGGTTCACAATGGCTTGTAATATTTCATAAGTGCAAAATTCCAAGGGTAATATCACCTTGCTTGAAATCGAAAGCCACCAAAATTTTGGCACCCATCCTAGAAGACTATTTTATGTATGTTAGATCTACCTCCATGAAAGTTTTTAATTGGTTCACAATGGCTTGTAATATTTCATAAGTCCAAAATTCCAAGGGTAATGTCAGCATCTTAATTGACACTGGTTTAGTAGAGGCTTGCTTAGATTGTACATTAAAACTAGGAGACACATTTTTATGGTTAAAGGATCTTTGACCCCCAAAACTATTTGGATGCCTAAATCCTGGTAACATCCTTAGGTGTTTGGAAAATAAAAGAAATCCATTAGAAGTCCCAAGCTTACTGATAGTGTAGTCACCATTAAAACCAAATCCTAAGCCTATGTGATGTGGAGTGAGTGTAGAAGGCTTGATATAGGAAAAATCAACTGTGTCAATTGTATCAGGGAAACCCAAACCACATGACATTTTAGTCCACCATGTCTATGAAAACAATAGATCCTTCATATGTATCAATAAAGAAATCCACTAGAACTCCTCTTCCCTCTTCATAGATTCCAACACTTAGAAATGAAGAGCTTCTACATTATCCTCCTCCATTAATGCACACAAATCATGAGCAATAAAAGAACCTTCCACCATCACCACAAATAAAGGGAGAAAAACAAACAAAAATAGTAGGGAGAAGAGGCAAAAACATATAAATATAAATATGAGGCACCAATACTAACAATAAATGCACGAAGCAGAAAAAAGTAATGGGTGAAAGAGTAAAACCTCACCGAGGAAAAAGGACTAAATCTACCCAAAGGGAATAGAGAACCAATGAAAATTGAAACCAAGTACTATCCCACTGAAGACACCAACAAACCTAACATAGCCATATACATTGTCGAATGTGCATATAAACCACATACATTACCTACTACAAGTTGTTTTGTTTGTATCCAAAGAAATAAGGATATTTGAGTGAACATAATCAACTACGCCTCTTAGTATTTTAAAAGAGAGTGTTTTAGAATATTGGGACTTCTTCCATGCATATTTTAGAGCTTTCAAAACAAAAATACATGCAATATTTTGCAATCCAAGAAATACTACTTAATTTTAATATTTTAAATTTTTTGAAAAACTTTTACTTTAATTATAATTGTAAATGAAATTAAGTGGTAACAAAAAGTCCAAGTACCTTGATAATTGTATTAATATAAGATTTATTTGAAAATTACATTAGTTTAAATACACTATGTATAGTTTTTAAAATATTTTTGTTAGTTGAAAAAGATATTTACTAAATTATTTTTTTTATCAAAATGATAGGATATTGGGACTTCTTCCATGTTAGAAATATAAAACTAGAGCATTTCAAAGTAAAATGCAAGCATACAACTATTATAAGGACTAGATATTTTTAAATCCTTTTAAAATTTACATATATTAAAAGCCTTTGCAATGATTTTATTTATTTTAAAAGTTTTAAAATATGATTATATAAATTAAATTAACATTATAGTGAAATTTTTTTCTTTGAATTTTTAATATTTAAATAGCATAAATATTTACTATAAAAGCTTTTCTTAGCTTCAAGAATATTTATCAAATATTCTCTACTAACAATGCCAACCACGTGAAGGTAGAAGCTAATATGGCCTCCCCTAACCTATACCTACTTCTAGTTGACCTAAGACAAGCACAAAACAACACAACACAATATTTGACCTAAGACAACCATAAAACAACACAACACACAAAACAACACAACATCAAATGAAACAACACAACACCACACACATATGGTACATTTTACTTTATTTATAAAAAATCTTAATTACTTTCTTATTAATATACAACTAAAATATAATAATTAGAAGAATTATATTATATGTCATTTTCAATAATGTTCATATGTGATGGTCAAGTAGTGTCAATATGTACGTTTTATTCTATAGGTGACAATTATGTGCATTGTACATTGTCTTTGTAAGGGGAGTGAGCTCATGGTTGTGTCCGATGTGAATTGTTTTTGTAAAGGGGAGTTTGTGGTTATATTGAGTGTGAAATTCATGACTATATATCTATTGTAAGTTCTCATAGTGAATGGTGTTTGACAAAGGGAAGTGACTTGTGGGTCATAAATAGAATTTGTGATTAATTTTGTATTTGTATAATCATTTGTAATGGGAGTTTGTGGTTAATATCCATTGTGAATAGTTTTTTTACAAAGGAGGTGAGGTGATTCATAAATAGAACATACCTTTGTAAACTTTAAATTTGCATAATAATTTCTAATTAATGGATCAATCAATTAGAACTTAAACATCAACAAAACATGTTTCAAAAATGCAAAAGACACAAGAGTCAGACCTTGAGGAATGACCATGGCCAGTGGCCAATCCCTTTAGTCTTTGAAGGGGCATTTTGCCCCCTCCAATAAAAATATTTTTTTATTAAACATTGTATTTGTACATGTTACAAAGCTATTATGTCAATGTGATTTACCATAATATCAGTGTGTTGTCATGTTTTTAAGACCCAAGGCCCCCTCATCATATCTTTAATAGTATATCCCATATATTGAGCTTGCCTGCACCAAACATGTGTAAAGTAAGATTTTGTTAATTTGTATTTAAAACCAAAACAAAGGGAATTGATAGAATGCATGTACTAAAGCTATTAAACTTTAAAAAGAAGACTTATTTTCCATCTCCACAACCTCAGCAGGTTCATTTTTGTTGGTTTTAACCATGAGGCAGCAACTTGATACAAAATAAAATAGTTTTTAAGCTGAGTTATTAGAAATCAAATCTACATATATAATTTCAATTTTATCTAATCTTCACCAGACTCACATTAATATTTATAAGAAACATTCTCTGATTTGTTATTTTATTAGAAGTACTATTTCACAATACTAACAGCAGTCTCAAAATTATAAACATAAATGCATTCAACAAGATAATAAAAATGATCAACAGTAATACATTAAACAATGTGCATATTTGAAGTATTTAATGTCCCAGAATGCTTTGGGCCACATAGATGTGGAGCTACAAATAAAGTTCACAGTGATTTTTTCCCAAACATTCCAAGAGAGACAAGTATAACTAATATATTTATGCAAAAGAAAAGTAAATGATGCAGGAACATCCATTACCCTTCTGGACTAGGACCCACTAAGCTGTCTTTTATGCTAGGCGGTTACCTTCAGCAGTGGCAGCTTGATAAGTAACATATCTTTTGGGCTTTCAATAAGAGTACAATTTAAATCCTGAAGAAATATGGGCGGCTTTTAGTCAGACGATTTAATATAAAAGATGGATGGTGGGTCAAAATCCAAGGATAACTTATTTTCCCTGTGTGGCGGAGATAATATTCAAATCTTCTAAGGATTAAGCAATACTTTGTAGGGAAAAATTAATGAATTGAGATAGCAACCAGGGTCACCTGATTAAGCAACAGTTACAAAAGATTATTGCCTTGCAAGCATGTTGGACACAGAGCATATCAAGAAACTGGTAACTGGTATAGCAGGGCATATACTTTCACCTACAGACAGCTTTCCCTACTACAAAGTTTGGATGCCAATCAATTACTATCCTTTTAATAATCAAAATTTGGATGCCAATCAATTACTATCCTTTTCATAACCTATGCTAACACCCAAAGCCAAGAAATCTCTCTCCAAAGGTGGCAGGTACACAATTGTTTAGACACAAACTATCAACCAATCACTCAATATTGCAGGGATGAGACATCTTCGACAGTCCATAATGAAATGGTAAACCAATGCTTCAGGATTTGACTGTGTGCATATTTTTGTCTCAACGGATCATACTCAGAGCAAGGAGGCCAATTCAACAAAGTACGATAAATTATAAGAGTTAGAAATAAATACAAATTTAAAATAAGATAAAATTATAAGATATCTAAGAGCATATCTATATATCTAAAATTAGAAAGTAAAATAAGAATATGTGCAATAGTATATAAACTAAGGAATAAATGAAATTCAGAATATGATTAATTTAATAAATACAATCAATCACACGTTGAAAAAAACAATAGAGAGATAAAAATACATAAATAAATCAAGAGGATGAAAAAAATAAAAAGTAAATATAAATAATGAGGTCTAAATGAGTATAAATAAAAATGAACACGAACATTTATGCAAGAACATTGAGCTAGGGGGAAAAATGAATGAGAACAAGAGGAAACATGAAAAGTAACAATAGATGAATAAGATGAGAAACCAATGCAAAAAATAAAATTAGATAGCAAAATAATATCAAACCAAAATAGAAAAATAAAAAACTATAATAAATGTAAAAAATAAGAGTAAATAAATATATGGATAAATGTATATCAAATATATCTATATATATATATATGACAAAAAATATATAAAAAGCTAAATAAAAAATTGCATCACCAAATATATTAAGAATAAGAACCTAACTAAGAATATACATAAAATAAATCTATGAACAAAACAAGTTAGAAACCAATACAAAAAATAAAATTAGAAAGAGAAAAAATCAAACTAACAAGGAAAAAGATTAGTAAAAAACTAATAATATATCTAAGTAATGTTGAGATAAATAATGTTGGGATGAGACTACCCAAAAAGTCATTGATAAGGAAGAGGTAGCACAAAAGTTCAAGGCACAATTGATTGCCTTGAAAAGGACTATTGCAAGGCATATCAAGAAACTGGTAACTGGTATAACAAGGCCTACTTTCACCTACTGACACCAAGCTTTACCTACTGCAAAATTTCCAAATGCCAATCAATTACTATATTTTTAATAATAAAAATTTGGATGGCCAAGATCATAACCCATGCCAACACCCAAAGCCAAGAAATCTCTCTCCAAAGGTGGCAGGTACACAAGCTATCAATCAATCACTCAATATTGTAGGGATGAGACTACCCAAAAAGCCATTCATAAGGAAGAGGTAGCACAAAACTTCAAAGGCACAATTGATTGCCTTTACTATTGCAAGGCACATCAAGAAACTGGTAACTGGTATAGCAGGGCCTACTTTTATCTACTGACACCAAGCTTTACCTACTACAAAATTTGGCTGCCAATGAATTACTATTTTTTAATAATCGAAGTTAGACCCCAGGATTGGTTTGTTAGCCTATAGGAGAATATTATGATTCACTTCTCTGATCCAGAATTGTTGTCCCATTTCGTGATTACACAAAATTTACAAATTTTCTGATAAATTATCATGTTCTATCATGCAGTCATAAAATGACTTTGAATAACGATATGCACGCAAATGGTTGAGGCATAAATAACTGTCCCGAGCATCATCCTTCGCCGTGAACCATAGACTCACTAAGTTGGAGAAGTTTTCCACAGAGAAGTAAATGGTATGAGGGCCACACTCATCGCCACGTATTGCCACAACTATACTTACCTATCAATTGGCATGTCTAATTTGTTATCAAACTGGTGTTCACTACCGATCAAACAAGTTGTTCTCTTCATCATTGGGCATCATGATTTATTTCTGAATTGCTAGCAATTCCCACAAAGTTTCAAAGAAGTGCCTCACATAAACTTAAATGCTTCAAACCGCATGATGCTCAAAAGTCGGCATGTTGTGAAGGTGGCAGAGAAACACAAAAAAAATTGTTCCAAAAAAGAAGCCAAATATTTTAAAGAACTCCTATCACTACATTTTCATCGAATTTCTCCTTAGCAGACATTGTATCACATATAGCATTACTTATCAAACTATCCAAGAGCACGAGTGTCATAGCATTGCCCAGTTGCACTCCTGAACGCTGTAAAGGTAAACTGCTGTGACGTGGAGTTGATTAAAAGCACTCAGCAATGGACGAAATGCAAACTTTACCATAATCATCTCTGACAGCTGGTGGGAAATACATTAATCTTGAATCTCTAGAGCTCAAAATGTATTCTATCACAGATTTCTATTCTTTCTCTTGAAGGTTGTTCAATATGCTAGGCCGTTAGGTCTATCCAGAAGGAGTTGGTTTGTGAAAGTTTCCAATCAATAGTGGTAAACTTCTCCACTGAACAGCCATTGACTCTCCCAGCTTCGGTGATTCCCACAGGATATGTCGGTCCAGGAGAAGATACAATAGTCCTTATGGAAAGATAGGTGATCAAATGAATAGTTCTTGAACCGGATGCTGCTTTCGCATAGCAATACCTATCTATCAGGCATCAAATGGCCTCTGAAATACAGAAAGGTGGTCTAATAGAATGCAATCTTTACAGTGAGTGCATGAAATGCATTAATTGAAAACACTCTTGAGGCTCTGAATAAGGTGTCTGCAAGTACTGTAAATGATAAAAGATTCTCGCATGAACATATTTAAGGCACCACCGACATGGAGGATTTGCATGATACAAATTTGTTGAAAAGGCTTTTGAGATGCTCAAGTAAGTGCAATCAATAAGTGCACATATTGTTCTTTTGAAGTAAAATTGGAAATTGAAGTGGAGGAATGTCACAATTTGGCAGGTAATGAAGGAGAGTGTGATTGCAAGAGGAGAAATCATAGTTGTGGAGAGACTTGTTCTTTAAATGAGAAATCATCTATTCACACTACAACATATTATCTTAAGCATGTGCATGATGGCCTTCATAAGTGCAATTCACCTCTACATATGTACAAGTAAATTTAAATTAAGAAGATCAAAAGTATTGACTTGCAACTGAAGAGACTTCATCTCAAGATATTATAACATGAGTAGCATATGGTTGAAATGTTCGTTGTGAAAATTGTCTATCTCCACTGAGTTTTATGACTAATATTCAGAAGATTTGTCAAGATCTGGCAAGGTTCAATTGTCAGATGGAGCAGATGAAGATGAAGAGTAACTTAACCAAATCCCCAACTTGAAATTTGCAAGTTCTACTTACCTTTTTTTCACCCTTTGTATTGTAAAGTTAAGTTTATCCTAACTCTTTCTCACAAAGTAGTTATTTCAAGTGCCTAAGCAAGGTAGTTACTCTAAGCGACTAGCTTTGTGAAAGAAAGTTAGTTATTCAAAATTAGGGCACTTATGAAGGTAGTTACACCAAGTAGTGACAAAAGGTGGTTGAGGTAGTTACCCTAGGTGGTTACTAACCTCACCTATATATACTTCATTGTATTTCAATCAAAAGGGGGGTTCCACTTTTTCACATGACAGTGTATGAAAGACTCAGATAGTGTTATTCAAGTTTGAAAGCAATAAAGAAACATTTTGAATGTGTGTTCAACTTGATTTCATGTGTTGTTATTGGTATTCGTACGTTTCATCAATAATGATCATGTGCTTTCCTTTCAAAGTTGCATCGTGAGAAAGATATTTCGCATCAAGTTTTGGTATCTCTACTTGGATGCATGGAACTTAAATTCATTATTTTAACTCTTATTTCATCACTACTATTTGTTATTTCTTTTTTTTTGTTCTTATAATTCCAGAAAATCCAAAATACCCCTATCATACGAGGGAGCTGCCCCTCTTAAACGCAGAGAGGAATCGACAAGACCTGCGATTCTTCAACTGTTTTGAGCAGGTTGTTGCTAATCCAAGGGCAAATTGAGTTACTCAAGAAGATTGTTTTAAAGCAACAAATCTATTTACCAACAAGAATTCAAAGAAATCTTATAATTAGCAACATTTGAAGCATTCACCCACAATATATCCTAAACAAAAAATTCAGGAGGAGAATGGAACGTCAAAACTTAAGCCTTGTTCAGTACAAAATAACAAAGCAGCTAGGGCAAGGTGTATAAAGGAAATCATATAAACAAATTCTACCCACTGAATTTAACTATTGAAGAAAACATAATATACATAATGTATATCAAAAATTGGTAAGTAGATTACCTGGAATAAGAAGAATTTTGCCTTTCCCATTCCTCTGCTCTGCCTCTGCCTCTGCCTCTTCCTTTGCTGCCACCATGAACAAAACCCCAACAAAATACAAGAAAAAAACAAAACACAACACAAAATTAAAATGTACAAAAAAACAAAATGAATAGACAACCAGCGTGCACGCTGAAACAAAACTACATGAATAAATGTATCAAATACAAAATAAATTACAGAGAGAATCACAACATACATAGAAAATCTAATAAAAAAGGGGAAAAAAAATGAGGGAAGGGAAGAAAATATTTGTAAAAGAAGAAAGAAACATTCAGAAAAGAAAAAAGATCGCGAATAGAGAAAATGACTTATATAGGTTATCACAATTATTTATAACTTCACCTCATTTGAATTCCTTTCTCCCCAACGGCATTAACTGTCATGCTATGGATTTGTATTCCACCAGTCATTTTCTTGTCATGCTATGGATTTTTATTCCAACAGTCATTTTCTGTCATGTTAGTGGATTTTTATTCTAATAGTGCATTTTGATAAGATTTGATTTAATGATTTTAATTCTTTTTTTTTATTTTAAATATTTTTCAATAGATTGCAATTTTTAAATTATAATTTATAATCACAGAAGAAATAAATGGAGCTATAACAAATTTGTCTTAATCTTCTAATGTTTAAAATTTGGTAAGAAATATGTGATGTTTAGAAACACTTTTAGGAAATCTATTAAAATGTGATGGTTATGTTTTTATTAGTTAGACCCTTATGATGACGAATTCAACGATTTCATAGCAAGGACCAAGGATAAGAAGCGGGCATGCTATAGACCTAGGATCAAAATATTATATAAGGTCTAGCCATTTCAAATACTCTACAACTCATTCTGATTACATTTCTTGTTTTTATCATTATTTTCTAATGTAAGAATGTGGATACTAATACTAACCATTTCTTCTAAAATTTCTAAGTTTCATCCTTATTGTTAAATATTTTGTTATTCCTTTTCCACTAGAGCTTCCAAGTGATCATACCCAAAGTGAGGACCCAAAATTTTGAGAACTATGAGCAATATTGGACATTGCTAGGACTCAAATGTTCTTTAAAAGTTTGATTGAAGTTCTATTGGGGAAATTAGAGACAAAGCATAGACATATATCTTTAGCAAAAGCACATTGTAGGAGAAGATGATTGATTTCTTCCTTGTGAGCGGTAACACAAATAGATATTAAGACCCTAGAAACCCTTTTCTAATTGCTCCCAAGCTAGAATCTTACAATGACAAACTATCCATACAAAGACATTGACTTTGGGATTTGAGTCGTACTTTGGAAGACTGAATTCTATTCTAAGGGAAAGGGTTTAACATCCCTGCAAGGTTTGAAGTAAGCTTTTCATAACCTAGTTTCACATTATAGGTACCATTGGCTCCATGCTTGCAATCCAAGGAATCCTTCTTATTACTCTAGGATGGTATATGTTACTCCTAAAGAGGTTGAGTTGCCTATAAGTGTCATTTTCAATCCCCATAATTAGAAAAAGGATTTTCATGTTTAGGTACAAGCATTTGAATGCACCTTATCTACCCAATACTCACCAACCTTAATATGCGACAATCCTCTAGTCTAAAGTTGGAGAGCTTCAAAAGTCTAGATAAATGCATAAGAGGTTTCTCCATAAGCTAGGCATTATGCCAAACTCCAACTCTTATGTCATTATGAATATTCTAAAATACATATCTAGAAATTAGATCTCTAGTCACCATCATACTTTCCCAAATGGAATATCCCCTAGGGAGATCCTTAGTGGAAAGAATGTAATTTATCTCTTCATTGACTAGGTATTTCGCTCTAAAAATTCTAGTCCATGTCAGGGATATATCTTGTAGAAGTATCTAAACAAGTTTATCTACCAAAGCTAAATCAAAATTGTTGATGTATCTAATACCTACTCCACCTCTTTAATGTTGGCAAAACATTCCATGGGATATTAGGGGCAAATTGAATTTCTTACCTATTCCTTTCAGAAAGAAAGATCTCATCAATCTTTTTAGTTTCTTGGTGCTATAAGAAAACTTAACTAGTATATGGGAGTCAATTGAAGCAATAATTTTGTAAGAGTAATCTTTTTGAGTGAAGAAATATTGTTTCCTTTCCATCCAATAATCTTTCATCTAATATGGGGTCCAAGATTGGAGTCCCAAGAAGTTTTGTATTACTACCTAGAAATAGAGGGAAACCAACATAGAAGTTTGGGAATTATACATTTTCAAATGATACTTGCCTATAGACAACTTAGTTTCTGTCCAGCCCCTTAATATTAAGAAAAAGAAAATATTTGGCTTACCTTATTGTTTTTTTACCTAAAAAATTCTCATAATTTGAAGGTTCCTTATCTCCGTAACTTCTTGAAGAGATAAGAAAGAAAAGAGTGAAGTATCATCAATTAGTTATTGATGCATGAATTCCTTTCCATTAAAAAATATGTTTAATAGACCTTTGATTCTCCCTATGTTACATTGAGATGGCCAATATATATACCCAACACTTTACCCATAATTATGAAAAGGTGGGGAGATAGAGCATCTCCTTATCTTGGACCCCTAAAAATATTATAGAACTATTCACCATCACAAAGAAAATACGGGAGGAGTAACAACTCCTAATCCATTGTCCCTAGACTATCAAGCCTAAATCTTTATAGCTCCTTTTCCAAAAAAGACCTAATTGACATATCACAATCCTTTCCAAAGCTAAGCATTGTTCTAGCATACCTTTTCTTTTATTAATGTGAAGAGATCAAATGATATTATGCATAGAAACTATTGCATTAGTGATTTTCCTACCTTAAACAAAAGTCGCTTGTTCATCAAAGCTTATCTTAGAAATAATCTACTTAATCATCTTATCCATGTTAGAGATAATGTTGAAAAATAAATTTTAAATTAAAATAGGGTGGAGGTCCTCTGACTTTAAAGTGTCCTTAATTTAAGGAATGAGGGATAAAAAACTAAAGTTGATGGATTTAAGAATAGATCTAGAAGCTCATGATTCTTGTACCATCTCTGATAAATCAACACCCACTTGAACCTTGAAATTTAATTTAATGAAACAAAAATTCCAAACACCCACTTGAACCTTGGAATTTAATGAAAGAAAATTTCCAAACACCCACTTGCATTGAGAACTCTGACTCCTACTATTTTGAGCATGTTTACTTTGACTTTCTCTTTGGAAAGTTATATCATAAGGGCTTCATTTATGAACCTATTAATGAGATTTAGAATGTTGTAAATGAACACATTTGTTTCATCATCTCTTTCCTCACTTTCCTCAATAAGAATGGTTTTGAGTAAGAATTACGAGAGTTCTAATCACTTGTTGACTTTCTAATATCTTATTAGTAAGTGAATCTTGTCTTCTAATTTTTTTGTCTTCTCATATATAGGAAAGATAGATAATTTTGGTGTTTATGTCACCTTCTTTTAGCCATTGAAACCATATTTATGCTTCCAATAGATATCTTCCTCACTCTATATATCTTCCATTTGAAAAACAAGCCCATATTCCTTCTAAATTAATAGTTTTTTAATGTTTCCCGTTATTCATTCCAAAGTCTTTTTCAAATGAAATAAAATATTAAAAACATTTACATTTGTCTCTTTTAACTTCAATTTTAGGTCTTGAAGTTTATGATAAAAAAATTACATTTTGTCTCGCATCTTTCTATGAAGCCTCCTAAGATTTTGTGACTATCCTCTTCAAATCTAGGTGTTAATATAGTGACCCATCATTGTCACCCCTGGGATTTAATGTTCATTTTAAAACCTTATGAGGAATCTTAAGCCTACTCCTCATAGTCTAATGACAAATGAATATGTGATTTTAGGACATTATGAGAATGTTTTATCTAAGGATAAAACAATTTTGATGAATCATGTTGATTGCTTGATGAGTATAACCTAAAGTATAAAATAGTGAAGACTAAAATTATGGATAAATGTTTCTATGAATATAAAGATGACCATGGACATTATTTAAGTACATATTAAATTAATGGACAATATTTAGGTACATATTTAAGTACTTGATGACCATAATTGTATACATCAATGTCAATAAACATTGAAGGGGATGCCTACATTTGAGCAAGGTAACTAAATGATAACCAAGTAGGTATAGGATCTTGCATTGAAATCAAGCATAGGTTGATGTAAATAGTTGAATGGTACATCAAATAAAGTAATATAATTGGGGTTGAGGTAACAAAAAATTAATCAAAGGTAAACTATAAATTTCATGGAAGTGGTGGATGTAGATAAGAATATGTGTGGGAACTAAGGTGAATGGAAGAAGTATCTTGAAGATGACACTTGGGGTTGTAGGATGTAAAGTACATAATAAATATGGGAAATAAATTATCCTAATTGGAAGTATGATTCCAAGAGGCATTGAAATCAACGCAAGGATATCAGAAAATAACACCTAGAGAAAAGGAAGCCTAGATAACAAAACCCAAAAAATAAGTGGAAAGTAATTGTGAGAAAATTAGAACTTAGATGTGATTAGGAATTAATGGAGGTTGTACATATTGTGTGGTTAAATAAAGTCTACTAAATGATAATTTTATTGCATGGTTCAAACACCAAAGACCTAGCGGAATGACATGCAAACAATGTAGGTATGTGATAAATGACAAGACCAGTGGGATAAAAAATAAACATTTTTACTAGAAAAATCTTAGGAATGGAAAAGTGTAAGAGGTAGATGAGATGCTTAGGTTCTTTGACTAGTTAAAGGAGTTCCAAGGAAAGAATGTCTTACATTTACTAGTAAAGTCTTTCTAGAATACCATGTGACACCTTCCAAGGAGCCCTACAAATGAAATAAAAAGTAACAAAAGGGTGCACCCCATCACTAATACAGAATACTTAGAATTGATGGTAGGACCACCTACCAACATGGTCCAATGGTGGGGATCATAATAAAAGTAATGTATAGGATCTTTCATGGAAATCAAGCATAGGTTTAGATAAATAGTTGAATAACTTACACCAAATAAAGCAATATAATTGGGGTTGAGGTAACAAAAAAATTAATCAGAGGTAAACAATAAATTTTATGGTAGTGGTGGATGTAGATAAGAATATGTGTGGGAATTGAGGTGGATGGAAGAAGTATATCAAATAAGACACTTGGGGTTGTAGGATGTCAAGTTCATAGGAAATATGGGAAATAAATTATCGTAATTGGAAGTATGAGTCCAAGGGGCATTGAAATCAAGGCAAGGATATAAGAAACTAACACCTAGAGAAAAGGAAGCCTGGATAATAAAACCCAAAACATAAGTGGAAAGTAATTGTGAGAAAATTAGAACTTAGATGTGATTACAAATTAATGGAGGGTGCACATATTGTGTGGTTAAATAAAGTCTACTAAATGATAGTTTTAGGGCATGGTTAAAACACTAAAGACCTAGTGGAATGACATGCAAACAATGCAGACATGTGATAAATGACAAGATCAGTGTGATAACAAATAAACATTTTTACTAGAAAAATATTTGGAATGCAAAAGTGTAAGAGGTAGATGAGATGTTTAGGCTCTTTGACTAGTTAAAGGAGTTCCACGAAAAGAATGCCTTACATTTACTAGTAAAATCTTTCTAGCATACCATGTGACACCTTCCAAGGAGCCCTACAAATGAAATAAAAAATAACAAAGGGGTGAACCCCATTACTAATAAATAATACTTACCATCAATGGTAGGACCACCTACCAACATGGACAAATGGTGGGATCAAAAGCAAAGTAATGTTTCCATGTTTATATCTAGGATTCCCACATGCTATTAGATAAAACTAAAGTGGAAAGTGTAATACAAAAATTATGCTAGTACTAACTTCTACATTCTACATTAATATGAGCTAGGTAGGAAAATGCTAATTTATAGAAAATTGAAGTACACAATTAAAAAACTGAATTCAAAATTATAAATTATAGAAATAAAGGAAACTGCCACTAAAAAATGGAGTTCACTGTCTCAAATGCCAGTGTGATGGATAAACATCCACACGAAGAGATATAGTCCTTTCACGCACTGTCGTCCTAGCCTTACTCCAAAATTTCTATTTTTCCAAACTTACTCCAAGAAAGGAAATATCAAAAAATCATTGAGTATCATGTCAATTTTGCAACACTAATCAATAGTCATATTAGTCTTATGTACCAATTATAGACTAACTAATAGTGCTTCAAATGTTAACAATTACCAATACAATTAAACTAGGATTCCACATAGGATGCTCATATATCAAATTAGAAATTATCTAGGATAACTCATACAAACCATTTTAAGGCCTTGACCACCTTTAACTCATTTTAACAAATACTTAGTCACATTTGTTGATCTTCCCCTCATGGGACTAAACCAATGGTTCCAAAATGTTTAGGTGGGTGGGTGAATGCTAGATAAGGCCTAATTTCACTTCCCAAGTTTCTCAATCCTTCCAGGGTACACAGTTCCAACAAAGTCTCTTAATAGCCCTAAGAGAAAAAAGGGGACAAACTTTGACGGAGTGATTCTCTGAAGCTATAGTATCTACTAATGTTCTATTTGCACCAACAACTAGATGTAAGGTACTTAGAACTACAATACCCTATCTTGGTTTTCATTAACTTGAAACTTTTTGACCATGCCAAAAACAAAAAATTCTTGTAAAATACCTTAGTGAAGTTTAGTGTAATGTTTCCAAGAGCCATATTTTATGTTCTTCACCTTATGGGACCAAACCGATAGTGCCAAAATGTTGGGTTGTGAGGTCAATTCTAGAGGGGCCTCATTTGATTCCACAAGTGTCTCAATGCCTTAAGGATCCATGGTTCTAATAATGTCTCTTAAGAGGTGTAATGCCCCAACTTTTATAGTAGGACATTAAAGGACAAAAATATGATGATCAAAATTTTCATGATATAATTGTAACACTCACATGTCACAATTGTACATTCAAGCACTAAAACTACCACACAACAACACTAAAGTCACAAGAAAGGTGGAAACAAGGACACACACATATCTACTTGACAAGAACAACCAACATTGACAAATGGCCAACAAGCCAAGCAATGTCAACAAATGACAAACAATCCAAAAGGAGGATTGATCATGAAGCCTCGCATCTTATTGGTAACCATGAATCAACATGCTAACTAAAAATAATAATGATAATAATTCAAATAAAGGTAATATACAATTCCCAATTAAAACTAACATTCATGCAAAATATGATAAATATCATATGAAATTCCATGATCCTTTGACACCAATGTTGAGATGGGATAAATACAAATATGGGAATCTCATCCATTATGTGGGAACAATACAACCCAACTCATAAGCATAACATAAACCAATAACATCACATATAAAATATGGCTCCAACATGCTAATTTAATTATTTCTACACCTAAAACAACTTTCACAACAAGACAATCCCCTTTCAAATCAATGTTCATTTTCCAACTAAATAATCATATAAATTAACAACATGAAGGAGGCTACTTCCCAAACATGGAAGGATCACACTGCAATAATAAAATTACACAAAGAATAATATTACAACATTAATAAATCACCTCCAAGGTACTCCAATAGGCACAAGATACAACATGATTATAAAGTAAATAATACACAAGGAGCTCTTCCAGCTCCCAAGAGATCTTCCTATAGGACCAATGGGGAAGTGTTACCCATCACCCTCTGTATTTCCATCATTGAGTTCCATATATGTCTACATCACTCTAGGAAACCCTTGACCTATGGAGAACATCATGGCAACACTGGCTATCAAGCCAAGGCTCACACAAACAAGGGTCTCAAACAAGACACCAGGCTAATCCACACAAGGTTGAACATGGGTTCCACACACACCCAACATATCACCAAGGGGATAAAATCACTAGTATAATTCAATGTACACCCACACATGAATACACACAAAACATGCTCCAATGCATAATTCATCACAAGGTTACTCATGAGCCAACCAAGCAAAAGAAGGAAAGAGTTTAACACATGAGCATCAATAATTTTAAATTCATACACATCCTTATTTTATTCATCATCAATAGCCATACCATTTCAATGTAGTGGAGAAGAGAAGGGACAACATTCCAAATCCATAATACAATCTATCTATTAATGCATGCCAAAACATCATTTTCTCAAAATGAAATATAGCACAAAAAAAAGATGTGACATCATCATGTCAATAACATACATACAATCATCAAGATAAAACAATGATGCAAGGGGATTATGGCTTTCTATACGCAACCCATAGGAAAACTAGGTATCCATTCCTAATTTCAAAAGTTAACTTTGATTAAAAAGTCAGCTATGACCAAAAAGGTCAAAACATGTAACACTCATATCCACATAGATAGAAGTATACAATTCTAACATAAGGCCTATGAAAAGGTCAACTTTGACGAAAAATTCAAAGCACAAAAATTGAGGTCAAAACATGTGACACTCATGTTCAATAAGTAGGGAATAGTATTTCCCACATGAGACTTTTTGTCTCACAAAATAATATTGAAAACTAAGGATTATAACACAATTTTCATTTTTCAAAAAGAGGGAAAAAACCATAGAATCCCCAATTCCACCATTGGAGACATCCCTCAAGAACACCAAAATTTCAATTTTTCAAAATACACAAAATTTCAAAAACTAAAGGTACCCTTATGGTCCTAACATGCACAAAAACACACTTTTCAACTCAAACTAAATCTTTCCTACTCACAAACCATTCTAGGAATTTTTTTCCACAACTTGGCCTCTTTTCTTGTATTTTCAAAATTAAATTTAAATTCAATCTAAAACATAACTAAATCTACTTCTTATTTGCATCAATCAACTCTATTCATTCCTACAATGAAGAGACCATATGCATCCACCTATTGTGGGCATGGTAAATGTAAAATTTAAATTCTTAAAAGCATGAAACCACAAGGAAATTACCTCTATCCAAGAAAGCTATCAAATGGAAAAATCTCTTCTTGAGAGGCACAAATGCAACAAGAATTACTTCCTACACTAAAACAATCCCAAGACCAATCCAATGCACTCCTAAACACAAGTAGAATGTAACAAACCCACTGGCTCAGTTAAGTTATCTCTAAAACAACTAGTTTTTTTTAAGTATTAATAATATCTAAAATGGAATACCATAACCATGCAAAGTATAACAGTTCAATTGAACTTGTAAATATAATAGTTCAACTGACTTACTCATTCTTATTTTAATCCAAAACATTAATCAATAATTAAATGGATTTGACATATGTACCGTGCTAATAGATTCTACAATTTTTCACAAAAGAATATATACATGTCAATCTTTCATATAGCTATCTGAGTACTTCTTAGTACATAGATGAATCACTTTTTTTTCCCATTAGATATCTATCTAATTACAATAAGATAATAATATAAACTAATTTAACTCTTGGAGGCACAAGATTCTGACAACTTGATTTGCATGCTCGGGAGATCATCACCGGAGTGATTATTCTCCCAACCACATAGCTTTCACATCCCTAGTATTCCTATAACTAGAAGAATCCGACCCGTCACGAGAAAGAACATAAGGAGTATCCTTATGGAACTATGCCATATAAGAACTACTGATGTGCTTTTTACACATAATCTATTATACAACTTTAGATTCCTTCTAATTGAGTATAAAAATCCAACTAGAATGTAAATCTAAGACACAATGATTTGACAATGCATGCAATCAATGCATTACTTTGTCCAAAGATTCATATATAAAACATATTCTATATTTGATATATGTGTCTATCTATCACAAACACCTTTATCTCAATCTTTCCCTTATAATTTCATAAGTTTCCTATACTGACTCACTAAGTCATCCTTCATTCATAGTAAACAACTTATTCTATAGAACAACAAACATAATGTTTTATCTCAGATTCTGTTGTTCATATGTCTCAAACTTATGATAATACCTATCTAAGAAAGTATAAATTCAGTTTTCCATGTTTTGAAAGATCATATAAATGTATAATATAATTTCCTTGATAGTCTCTTCCTACTTTCAAAATAGCAATTTCTATCTTAGTAACACAATCGTTGATACGTAACAGTCAGCAAATGGTAATTCACATGTATCAACTAATATATGCAAAAGCCTTCAAACTTATCAGCCTAAAATATGGCCGAGGCTAGTTTGCTCATGGCGCATAATGGTAAGCTTCTTCTTAATTCAATTACCACTGTCAATGTAATGCCCACCTGTACAAGCATGTACAGATGGGCACACATTGTGGAATTTTTTTTTAAGGGTTAAATTGAACAAATTAGATTAAATTAATTAAAAATATGTACCTAATAGATTTCCCGAACATACAACTCAAAAGAAGAAAAAAAATTCTGCAGGAAACTCCTCAATCCAATCTATAAAAGACCAAGAACAATGAGCTAGTCATTTCAACTTAATATACTTTCCCACAAGGATAATTACTTACGTTAATACAACGTTATCAAGAAACAAATTGATTAAAATGATATTAATTATTAAATTATTATTGAATTTAAATGACAAAGTTTTAATTGCTAATTAAGTTAATTATTTAATTTTCTAATGACTAATAAAGTCAATTTATTAAATAAACTTAATTAACTAATTAAAGAATTAAAACTTAAAGCAATAGAAAAATAAATAAATGATTTAAAACAATATAAAGAAAATTAATAAAATAATCTAATCACATTATTATAATATTAATTTGTTTTAAATCATGTCTTTCTTTGCTTTCTTCCCTACAAACGTATTTATCCAATATCGTTTTGAAACCAAGACCGATTCTTTTAAATTCATAAACATACACACACACATATATATTATAATATTAATACAGAATAATATGAAAAGCAGAGATATACATATCTATCAATTATGTAAAGGTACACGCACACACACACACACACACACACACACACACACATATATATATAAACGTATATATATAGATTCTAATTTATTTAATTATGTTAATAGAATCCAAACAGAGATACGAACACACACACACACACAGATATATATATATATATACATACATACATACATACATATATACATATCTATATATATTCATATATATATACACATATATGTATATATAGATATATACATATATATACACATATATCTATATATACATATATGTGTGTATATATATGTATGTATAATATACATACATATATATATACATATACATATATATATGTACATATACATACATATATATATATATGTACATATACATATATATGTATATGTATATATATACATATATATACATGTATGTATGTATGTATGTATGTATGTATGTATATATATATGTATGTATATGTATATATGTATATATACCTATATATGTATATGTATATATATACATGTATATATATACATATGTATATACATGTATATATATACACATATACATATATATATATGTACATATACATACATATATATATGTATGTATATGTACATATATATATATGTATATGTATATTTATATATGTATGTATATTATACATACATATATATATAGATATATATAGATATATACATATATATACACACATATATGTATATATAGATATATGTGTATATATATGTATATATCTATATATACATATATGTGTATATATATATGAATATATATAGATATGTATATATGTATGTATATATATATCTATGTGTACATACATACATACGTACATACATACATACATATATATATAGATTCTAATTTATTTAATTATGTTAATAGAATCCAAAAGGAGATACGAACACACACACACACACAGATATATATATACATACATATATAGATATCTATATATATTCATACATATATAGATATCTATATATATTCATATATATATACATATATGTATATATAGATATATACATATATATACACATATATCTATATATACATATATGTGTGTATATATATGTATATATCTATATATATATGTATGTATAATATACATACATATATATATGTATATATACATGTATATATATACATATATATATATACATATATACATACATACATACATATATATGTACATACATACATACATACATATGTGGTGAAGGGAACCACTTCCATACAAAAGGCATGCCTTGTTGTCACAAGGGTGCACAAGTATAAGCAATAATGGAAAGATTGCAACAAAAACTCAAAAAAGGACATTAGGCATCACTTGGGATAATGGTGGAGAAGGTGGAAGGTGCCATTAGCAAACTACTCCAGCCACCATCATCGGTCCTCAGCTAGAGGGTGCTCCAGGTGACCAAGCACGAAGTTATAGGTCTCCATATTATCCTTTATGACTCCCTCTTGAAATAGGCCAAACACTTGTTGCATCTCAGCATCATCGCGGAGGTGTCCAAGTTCAAACACACAACCCCAGCTTTCAAAGAGAGGTCTCTTGTTGAAGAAGGAGACTACATCCAGTGCAATTGATTACAGGTGTTGAGCCACCAACTACTTCACAACTATGTGTGTTAAGCCTTTATGGTCGTGGGCCAGGGTGAAATATGCCAGGAACCTCCCAAGGTAGAAGTGGTCATGGAGGTGGAGACCAATAGGGACATGGGAGTCGATAATTTGCACCAGAGATTGCAAAGTTTCTTCGTTCTGGACTATAAAGATTCATTGAATTTGTTCTCAAGCATCATTGGAGTCACATAGGCAGGTGGAGCCATGAACTGGTGCGAAAGACATTAAAAAGGAATTTGAAGCTTGTAGTGATCATTGATGAGAAGTGAGAGGAACATGGTATAAATAAACTTGGTATGGAAGTGAATTAAATTTGGCATTGAATGCCCAATCCCTTCCAATTGTGTAAACTAGCTCTAATGATGAAAATGTGCCTCCAGTTCAGAAGTTTAGAGATGTCATGAGTACCCATTTAGAAGCCGACTCGATGGGGTGATGAAGCCGCATGTGTGAGAGAGACAGATTCATAATTGGTAATTTTGAAAAGGCATGGAGTGTAGAGGAAGTTATTAAGAAAGCATACGTCATTTTCCAGAGAGCTAGGGAGATACACAAGTACAAAGAGAAAGTACAAGTTGAATCAAGGTTGGTGCCAACATGGGTGTCAACATGACTAGGTTTGGAAGGCCACGGTCTAGTAGGCAAAGAATTATGAGTTGGTGAAGGTCATGCCTTTGCGCACCCTAGCAAGGATGTCCTAGATGGTGAATTTTTTGAATGCGGTTGGTGAGCCCAAGTTTCCCAGGAAGGTTGAGGCCAGGGATTTAGGGATATTTGATTATGTCTATTCGGCAGTGTCAGGTGGTGGACATGAAACCTAGGCCATCAATGTGCTACTAGGAGGAGCCTGGGAGCATGAGAATTTTGGTTGTGGGTGAGCATTAGTCAGGTGAGTAGAGTCATTGTCCCCAATTAGGGATAAATAAATTGTAGAGTGACCTATTTTGGGAGGTGGTGGGGGAGGAGTGTGCCTATCTGAAGTAGGTGTGGGTTGAACTAAGTCACCTTGATCTGGGGTGGATAGACCGCACTCCAGCATGCCATTGGATTCTGTTCTTGTGAGATTTTGGGAGTAATTATTGTCGGAATGCCTTTGGCTACCATAGGAGAGGCAAAAAAACTTTATTCTCCTCAATCTCTAGTGATTGAGTCCATGTTTTTTGGCCATGGCACAGGGTGATCTCTAATGGGAACCTTTGAATGGTTGCGACTTGAGTGCATGTGTAGAGATAGGAATCCTATTCTAGACACTCTAGATCCATGTTGATCAGAGTACCAAGTGACCACTTGATCTTTCTAAGGCAGTTCTTCGACCAAAACTTAATAGACAGATTGTAGAGGTAGAGCCATTTGGGCCCATCATAGGGCTCATAAGTGGTCAGGTTAAATAGGGGAGACCACTAGCGGATGTAAAGAAGAATCTCACCCAATTTTCATGAGTAGCCTTTCAGGATCGAGTCTCTATCATCTTCAAAGAGAAAGATAGAGTTAAAAAACCCCTTTGGCAAAAACTGTAGCATATAGGGGGCCTTCCAAGAGCTTTTTATTACACATGTGGTTCCTAAGGTTGTCATTGATGTCAACACTATCATGGAGGTGTGAAGGTGTTCATGGTTGGATGTCATGTGCAGAGAAGGTATAGTTCATGGTTGCCCATGTCATGTCCTATAAAACAGAGAAGATATAGTTCATGGTTGGATGACATGTTGAATATAATGAGGTTGTTGATGTTCATGGATGGATGTCCTACCTTGATTAGTACAAAGAAGAGTTGTGTATGAAGTCATATTAAGATGGGACTTATAAGCATCAAAAAGACATATTAAGATGGGAATTAGATGCATCAAGAAGATACATTAATATGAGAATTAGAAGCACCAAGAAGATCAGATGTGTTGCTAATGTTGGAAGATGTTGTTGGTGGCCTGATCCAAGTTTCATGATGACTGGATTACCAGAAGGGTGTTTTTCTATTGACAGTTCGAAGATAGTGTTGTTTCTATGAAGGTGTTGGAATGCTCCGCATTCCTCCGTATTTGTAGTTGTGGCTATGTGGTTTTGAAACTATTTTCAGGGTACTATGAAGGTGATAATTCCAAAGTTTCATATCATCTGTCCTTCCGCTATGAAAGTTATGCATGGTAAAGTACCCACATGTGTTTTGGTAGAGTAAACTGGTGTTGAAGGCATGTTGAAATGCTCTGCATTCCTCTGGATGTGAATGGTTTCCTTTTTTATTTTTTGGACATGTTTATGGATGTGCATTACATGCTTCCTTGCAGTTTCAAGCTTCTTAGTGGTCCACAAGCTTAGTTTTTCATTGACAGTATGTTGCAGTGTGTTTTAGATGACTGGTTGTTCTCGGAGTTCATGGTTGAAGATGTGTAGCATAAAATATTTTATGTGCGGAGGTAAAAGAGTGTTTGGAGATGTTGTATGAGTCTTGTAGACTCATCTAGAAGAGTTTCATGAAGATCTTTATTGTTTTTAGTACCGCACAAGGTTCTCAAGTTGTTGTGGCCGTTATGCTTCAAATTTCATGTGTCTTTGCTTAAGGCTGTCTTAATTTCAAATGAGTAGAGTAGGCGGATGTAATTCCTTTGTGTTTGATGATCTGAAGTATGTTTTGGACCTAATTAAGCAAGTGTTGATGTCCACAAGGCATGGGGCTTCTGCTAGTGTAGTGTGTAGTCCTATTTAGGACTTTTCCTCTACACATTTCATGTTGTGTATTGTTTGGCTGACTTGTAAATGTATTTTTCATGTTGTCTTTGGCTGACAAGCAATGTAATCAATGTAATATCATGTATAAACTGTAAATCAAAGTGAGTTAGGTGGTGTGTGATTGCAAAGTGATTAATATGGTTCGCACGCAAGATAAGGAGCATAATGAATGTGTTATGATGTGTGACCGAAGGAGAAAGAGCAGAGGTTATTGATGCTATACTAGTTCATCTTGAAGACATATCTATGATAGTGATCAAGTGTAGAGTGTCCCTAACTGATCCAATCATCAGAAGAAAGTGTGTGTTGGTGCCCAACTAGGATTAGGGTTTTAATCTTGAGCATTTGCAGGTTTTCTTTTTTAAAACCCTGAAATTTCTGAGGCTTGAGGTTGTGTTAAGTCAGGGTTTCTACCTATGCAGCATCTTTTAGTGTGTATGTGCATCATGTAAGGTATGTTTGTGATCTTGACGCTTAAAACCAAAAAATCAGAGTCTAAATTTTGCCTCAGGAAGCCTGCTATGTGGAAGAGTGTAAAATTCTAAGTAGGTTTGCCTCTTGTATCACCCTAAAATTTGGCCAAGTGAGGAAGTTATAGCCTGACAAAGTTCTGGTCTAACCTAATATTTTTGCGGGGTTCATATTTTAATATCAGTCATATTCCAAAGATCACCCCAATGTTACAATAAACCTACAGTGCGACCTAATTTTCTTGCTGGGGGGGTGATATTCCAAACATCAGTCATCTTGCGAATATCACCCTATTTTGTCAATATGATGGTGACATCATCAGGATCCGGTGGGATGCATCATGCGGTTTTTGACATGATATTATCAACAGGTATTATGAGGATCCCCCTGATCGCTGATGAGGATAGGAATGTGATGATGACATGAATATGTACAGGATGGTTCATTGGCGAGACATATGGTATCGGCAAAGCAGGAGGATTTTCCTTCGATGCATCAAGTTGCACCGATCAGGGTGATATTTTTGATAAGGGTGATATTTCACATTAGGGTGATGTGAAATATTGGGATGATATTTCATATCGGGATATCATACAGGAGGCTCGCCGATGGCATGGGTCATGATGATGGGGTCTTGGCGGATGGTTCATTGGTCACGCAAGGTAAATTTGCGTGACATCATATGTGCTCATGACCTAGTTTATAAAGTGTTGAGGAGGTCGCTGCAGGGTGAATGTGGGATAATTAGTTCCCACATGATTTAAAAAGTTAGGTCATCATTTTTGGTGGGAAAGTTTCAAAGTGCACAGTCCACTGCATTCCCAAGGCCGTGGGTTGGTATGCCATTAATGGCAGATGTTACAGGGTATGGGCGAGGCCATGGATAGATCAACCACCCGATTGAAGTTGTGAATCCCCAGGTGGCAACGTAGGGCTCGAGTTCAACCACTCCCTGTCTCCTCCTCTACCTGTTGCATTCAATGTGTTGAGCACCATTTTCTCATGATGAACTGTATCTGGTGGATTTTTGAATTTAGTTGTGTAATTAATGCTGAGTGCACTCTCCTACTGTATATAGCAAACTGTGTTGCTCATTTGTCGGGGTTGAAAGATGGACAAATTCGAGTGCTGTGATAAGATACATCTTCATTGGTGGCCCTGTTCTAGATGTCTTGTGAGTTTATGAGTCTCATGTTGTATGTCTCATACATAAATTTACTGATTTCATGTTGATTTAAATGAGTAATGCCATATTGCATGTGTTCTGTTATCTATCTCCAAATTGAGTGTGTTCTTTTTCTGAATCTAAGCATCTAAGGGGTGTTCATGGTTCTAGAATATAGGTTTACTGTATTGAATGCTTGATTCCTTACTTCTACTCAAGGAGTAGATTAAATGTTTCAGATCAAGTGTTGGGAGGAATGTACTGCAGTAAGGATGTTTGTAAGCAGAGATAACTGAATACTCAATCTTGGGAAGTATCTGTAAGGCAGGTGCTAAACAAATCCCTTTGAAATCTAGTCTTTGGAATATGTTTGTGCTGATCATTCACATGGGTATGTCTATTGACTCCAAGCCCTGGATAAGCACCTGTCTAGTCATGTATTGAAGTTATACCCCAGGTCCTAGCTTTGCATCCAAATATAACATCAAACTCAAACTTCAAATACAAACATTTAGGACCTTAGAAGTAGTTTTAGGATCAAAATCCTCTGTCTCACAACTGAACATAGGCCCAAAGCTAGCCCCTTTGCACTTATCTCATAGTTTTGGTCTACATAAAGGAGGATTTATCTTCTTTGTGTCAACATCCCCCAGTTCACAAGCATACCTTATGGATGTTGAATAGGGAATACCCCCCTAGGTTTTGCAAAGCCTGAAGAAGAAGAGGAGATATTTATAGAGTCTATCTCCTGTACTGTTGGCCCCTGGCCCAGAGATCCTCTTGATCGTTGATGGCTACCTTGTAGGGATAACTGGGAAAAAGCATCCACTCAGAAAAAGAACCAACAAATTTGGTGACTCTGCTGGGGAGTTGATGTAAAGTGGTATCTAGTGGCCCATCAGAGTCAACAACAGATTTGGCGACTCCACTGGGGAATGCTTTGTGAAAGAACCCTGATTGTAAAAGAAAACAATTCCTAGTTATAGGTGGTGACTCCGAACCAATCTCCCAACTGGTAAAGTAAAAATTTGTATGTAGGGGAGAAGATCCCTATGTAATCCTCTGTTTGAAGAATTACCCAAAAAAATGATGTACAGGAAAAAAGGGACTGTTCAAGCCAGTCAAGAAGGTTCTCCCAGAACTAATGATAATATTCAGGACAATCCTAGATCTTCAGAGCGGACACTACCTTATTTTTCAAACACTGAGGCTGAAATTTAGAATGTATATGAAAGACAGCAGGGTGTTAATTTGAGAGTGAGGTCAGAAGTGTTTCAAGAACGCCCTTTCTTGGATCCTAGTGACAGATTTGAAGAGGCTGAATCTCCAAGGGATGATGATAATGATGACCATAATGGAATGAGACCATCCTCTTCTATGCCAAGAGATGAAGAATTAGCTGAAGAAATCAAGAGCCTGAGGCCTAAATTAGAATATTTATAGGCTGTAAAGATTAGAGATGATATAAGATAAAAAGTGCAAGCTCTAAGAACTGCTCAACATGATGCAGTCCCCACCCTTGATAATGCGAATGTCTTGAGAAACTAGCACAGAAATGAAGTTCAGAATCGGCATAATGATCAAAGATAGAATGCAAATAATGCTAGAGTACCATTAAATAATGTAAGAAATCAAAATGCTGATAGAAATGTCAATATTAACTAGCTTGGTAGACAACCTATGTAGTTGGACAGATTTAGGCAGCTAGTTTTTGATGGCATTCCTGGTTACCCTAATCCCATTGACAAACATGTAAGGCCACATGTGCCAAAATTTTTAGGAAATAATGTTGTATCATGTGAAGACCACTTGAAAGCTTTTCATAATGTCATGGATAACTTTGAGGTTGAGCATGAAGATGTTTTTATGAAGTTGTTTATGTAGTCCTTGGTTGATGAAGCTAGAGAATGGTATAAAAGCCTGCCTGATTGGAGTATCTCATCATGGGATTATTTTAGAAGGGTCTTTAAAGAACAATATGGTGACAAGACTGACCCAAGCTTTTTTGTAAATGAATTCACTAGTATCACTAAGGGGTCAAATGAGCAGGTTGCTGATTTCAATGCTAGATTCACTAAAGTGTTGAACAAACTACCACCTCATATGAGACCTAATGAACCAATGTGCATGGTGTTGTCTATAAATGCTTTTGATGCCAAAAAAGATTATGGGTTAAGGGATAAAGGTCCTCACAGCCTCAGGGATGCTTTCAAAATTGCAACAAATATTGAAAATAATAGAAAAGCGTCTGGTAAGACAAACAGAAGAGATGATGTAAAAATTCTACAAAATCCAAACAACAAGTCTCAAAGTGTTCAAGGTAATGTATCTACTTCTAAGGATAAATTAGATAAATTAACAACTGTTGTTAAGGACCTAAGTTATAGATTTGCAAAAAATGAAAAGGGAATGGGTCCTAACAGGCAAGTTTACTAGAGACAAGAAAAGAGACCATCATTACATGATATGCCATATCACACAAATTGGCATAATGGTAAACTAGTTCTTCCAAATAGCAACCCTAATCAAAGAGCTCAAAATGTTAAGGAAACTCCTGATCCTTTGAAGAAGGCTATTAATATTGTTGATGATACTCCATGGTGCATAATATGTCAAATGCCTCATTCCCAATCACAATGTATGATTGCTCAATCTCTATATGATAATGTTGTTTCCTGTGATGAGTGCAATGAGCTGCATTACATGCAGAATGATAATGTCAATATGTTGTCCATAAGAAAGGAGTATTCCTCTTATGATACTGATGAAGGTACAGGTCGTATAACTCAGGTCTACCAGCAAATCTCTAGTGATGAGGAAGATGAAGAGATTTACATCTATGCCCAGGACTCACACATTTTTCTGAATAACCTAAGGAGACCTTCTGATCAAGAAATTAGAGCTCTCACAGCCGTAGAAGTAGCTCAAGTCAAAAGCAATTATAACCTCAGAGGTAAAGCTCAAGTAAATGATTCACATCAACCAGAAAGCACCTCTGAAAATCAGCCAGCGCATAATCATAATAAGGTCGAACCACAAAAGGCACAATGGAACAATAATAAGAAAAACTACAAGCAAAAGGCGGGTCATGATCTTCAAAAATTAGAAAATAAAGATCCTCAGGTCATAGATAACAGTCAGCACGCCCCTAAGATTAAAGCTGGATCAGCTCAGGATAGAAGCAAAACCTCAACTTAGGCTTCAACTGTCATACAAAATAATGCTCCTTTTGACATAACTCAAGTATTTTGCCAGTTAAAGGTCTCTGTTCCATTGATGGAGTTGATGAAAGTTGAGGAGTTCAGAAATAAAATATTGTCCCTGATTTTAGGAGTACCTTGTTAAGCTAATTAGAATATTGAGACTCAGGGTAAGAAACAAGCTATGTGTATTGATGAGGATGAAACTCCTGAAGTATATCTGGGAGTGACCATGACAAAATGTCCATCATAGGTTGAGCCATTTTATGTCTCACTTGTTAGTAATGGGAAAACAATCAAGAATTGTATGCTTGATTTTGGAGCATCAACAAATATCATGCCTTTGGCTATCATGCAACAAGCTAGATTGAGAATAGACAAGGCATGTGGAAAGTGCTATGCCATGGATGCCAGGGAGGTACCTGTTATTGGAATAATGAAGGATGTGGATTTCGGGCTGGCAGCATATCCAGAAAAGACCTACAAAATGAACATAATGGTGGTTGATATCAAGCCACAATATGGTATGTTATTGTCAAGAAGATGGGCAACACTGATTGGTGGAAGTATGCAATTAGACCTATCATATGCCATGATCCCAATCAATGGCAAAGATGGCACATATGTTTTGTAGATACTGATTATGAAAATTTCAGAGTTGTCTCGGGTGATCAAGAAGGTAAAAAGAAAGATATTTGCATTCAAGAGCTGGACCAACAGAGTCTATGGACTATGTTTTGTGATGGAGCTTGTTCAAAAGAAGGTTCTAGTGCTGGAGTTGTATTTTTGTCTCCAGTAGGTAAACTTTTGAAATTCTCTTTCCTGTTGAAGTTTGCCTATACAAATAATATTGCAGAGTATGAGGCTTTGTTACTAAGATTGAATGTAGCTTTGAAGCATGGGATCAAGATGCTCAAAGTATTTGGGGATTCAGAGTTAATTGTATCCCAAGTAAGAGATAAGTATGCTTCAAAGAATAAAAGGTTGAAATAGTATAAGCATGATGTCTGGGATACAATTGAATTATTTGATGCATTTTCAATAAGTTGGATTGAGAGATCAAAGAATGTCATGGCAGATTTTTTGACTAATGTGGCCATAAGGCTAGCTGATATAACTCTGTCTAACGTTACCAATGTTGAGGTTAAACTTAGGCTTGCAGTACCAGACAATGTATGTATCTAGCAGATGTTTGATGATGATAAGGATATGCTGAGATTCCTGCACTGCATAGATGAATATAAAAATTAGGAGATTGAGTTTCAAAACTTTGTGGAAGTTGTAGATGGAAAAGAAACTCTTATGGGGAAGGAAGTAATTTAGCTCAAAATGAATAAGATTCCCAGAGGACTTGTTGCCTTAGAAAGAGCATTTGACAATAGGGACCAATTTGTTACTAAGGCATTTTCTACAAGCAAGGATGATTTGGAGGAAGTAAACTTGGGGACACATCAGGCCCCCAAAAAGGTATACATTGGCAAACAGCTCAAGCCACATATCAAAAGTATGCTGATTGCATTACTAAAAAAATATAAGCATGTTTTTGCCTGGTCATATGAGGACTTGAAAGCTTATAGAGAGGATTTATTCCAACATGAGATCCCTTTGAAGCCTGGGGCTAAACCATTTAGACAAAAACAATGACCTATCAACCCAACTCTGGCTCCAAAAATGCAAGAAGAACTCAAAAAGCTTAGGGAGGCTGGAATAATTGTGCCAATCAGACATTCAACTTGGGTGTCTAACCTTGTCCCAATCAGAAAGAAAAATGGTGACATCAAACTTTGTGTTGATTTTAGAAATCTGAATGTATCCTCTTTGAAAGATAATTATCCACTACCCAACATGGAGGCTATGCTACAGAAAGTGACTGGCTGTGAACTTTTGTCCATGATGGATGGATTTTCAAGGTACAATCAAGTGAAGGTAAAAGAATCTGAACAATACAAGACTACCTTCACCACTCCATGGGGAACTTATGTTTATGTGAGAATGCCATTTGGACTGACAAATGTAGGTGCTACATTTCAAAGAGCTATGGATGTTGCTTTTGTAGGATTGATTGATTCAATCTTGGTTGTATATCAGGATGATCTAACTACCTATTCAAAAAGGGAGGAGCAACATTGCATGCACCTAGAACAGATTTTTATTAGAGCACTGGAGTATGGCATCTCACTTAACCCAAAGAAATATGCTTTTGGGGTGATAGAAGGAAAACTGTTGGGGTATATTGTTGCCAAGGATGCGGTCAAGATTGATCCTGAAAGGGTGGCTGCAATTGATAAAATTAAGATCCCTAGAATAGTGAAAGGTATTTAGTCCTTCTTTGGACAGATTAATTTTGTTAGAAGATTTGTTCCTAATTTTACAGAGACCACAAAGGATATCTCTAAAATGTTGAAGAAAGGTGCAACTGTCAATGGGAAGATGAAGCAACTAAATCATTTCAGAATATCAAAGAAGCTATAAAGATGGCTCCTGTATTGAAAACTCTCAACTTTTCTAATCATTTCAGTTGTTTTCATTTGCCTATTTTCACACCATTGTTGCATGTTTATTGCAGAAGAATGAGGAGGGTTTTGAACAACCCATTGCCTTCTTCAGCATGTCATTACAGGTAGCTGAATTGAAGTATGATATCATGGAGAAACAAGCATATGCATTAGTTAGAGCAGTCAAGAGCTTCAGGCCATATTTGGTTGGCTCTCAAATAGTTGCATTTGTGCCCCATGCAGCAGTTAAAGATACTTTTACTCAGCAGGAGGTAACTGGAAGAAGATACAGATGGATAAATAAATTACAAGAATTCAACATAGAGATACAGATCACAAAGCTGGTAAGGGGACAAGGTTTGGCAAAGATAATGACAGAATCAAATCTGGAAGCATGCCAAGTGAACATGGTACAAAACAAAACTGTTAATATGTCAGAATCTGACTGGTATAAGGACATTGTATATTACTTGCAGAATTTGAATTGTCCTTCCCACTTCAGTGATAGTCAGAAAAGGACCTTGAAGTTACATGCAATCAAATACATAATTCTTCAAGGAGAGCTCTATTGGAAGAATCCTGAGGGTGTCCTACTGAGGTGTGTGGATGAAAACCAGGCTGTTGATATTTTAAATGATCTGCACAAAGGAGTATGTGTGGACATTACACTGCCAAGACAATAGCCCACAAAATTCTTAGAGTAGGTTATTGGTGGCCAATGCTTTTCTTAGATGCACAAAAGTTGGTAAGAAAATGTGACTCCTGCCAAAGGTTTTCAGGAAAGCTCAAGTATGAAGGTGCATTACCCCATAGGACTGTAATTGTAGACGCTCGATTTCAGCAGTGGGGGATTGATCTTATAGGGGAAATCTCAAAAAAATCAAGTGGAGGACATAGTTGGATTCTGATTGCTACTGATTACTTCACTAAATGGATTGAGGCCATTCCAACTAAAAAAGCTACAAGCAAAGTGGTGATGGAGTTCATTCCAGAAAATATTATTATCAGATTTGGAGTACCAATCAAATTGGTCACAAATAATGCCATGTGTTTCAGATCTGGTGAGTTTATTGATTTCTGCAACAACCATGGGATTAGTTTGTCATATGCATCACCATACCACCAGCAAGGAAATGGTCAAGCAAAGTCTAGTAACAGAAGCCTCATGAAAGTCATCAAAAGGATGGTAGACAAAAACAAGAGGGCATGGGATTCAAAGTTAAGGTTGGCATTATGGGATGACCGGGTAACAATGAAGAAATCAACTAGAAGGTCACCTTTTGAGTTAGTGTATGGTGCAACAGTTAAATTACCTATGAATAATCTCTTACCAGTCTATAGGTTTGTACAAGAAAATGATAAAGAGGTTGAAGACTCAATGATAGAAAGGATAAATCGACTAGTTGCATTAGATGAAACCAGAAGAGAGGCATATAGGACAAACATCAAGAAACAACAGAGAGTGAAATATTTGTTTGACAAAAGGACTACGGAAAGGAAATTTCAAATAAGTGATTTGGTCCTTGTCTGGAAAGCCAAGAATCAAGATAAGGGCAAGCATGGTAAATTTGAGCCCTTATGGGTGTGCCCATATCAAATCAGCAACACTCATGAAGATGATTCCTACTTTCTCTAGGCCCTGGATGGTGAACTACTGGAATTGCCTATGCACAATAAATTCCTTAAAGCTTTTTTCTTATAAATGAGATATCTTTTGTGCACACTGTAAATTAGATGTAAATGGTCTGTATTTACCTTGTATAGTCGGTGTTGTTTTGCGTTTTGTGTTCTGCCTGGTCTGTCCTAGAGTGATCTGGTTCTCACTGCAGCCTTGTGCCTGCACATCCCTAGTCAAAGCCTGTGTTGGTACCCAACTAGGATTAGGGTTTTAAGCTTGAGCATTTGCAGATTTTCTTTTTAAAAACCCTGAAATTTCTAAGGCTTGAGGTTGTGTTAAGTCAGAGTTTCTGCCTATGCAGCATCTTTTAGTGTGTATGTGCATCATGTAAGGTATGTTTGTGATCTTGAGGCCTGAAACCAAAAACTCAAAGTCTAAATTTTGCCTCAGGAAGCCTGCTATGTGGAAGAGTGTAAAATTCTAGGCAGGTTTGCCTCTTGTATCACCTTGAAATTCGGCCAAGTGAGGAAGTTATAGCCTGACAAAGTTCTGGTCTAACCTGATATTTTTGCAGGGGGTCATATTTTAATATCAGTCATATTCCAAAGATCACCCCAATGTTACAATAAAGCTACAGTGCGACTTGATTTTCTTGCGGTAGGGGTGATATTCCAAATATCAGCCATCTTGCGAATATCACCCTATTTTGTCAATATGATGGTGACATCATCAACATCCGGTGGGATTGGTGCAGGAGCACCCCTTCGCAATGAAGAATAAGTCTAATTATAGTATGTTTTACTTTGTGATGTAATAAGGTCCATGTGACCAATTCTTATGTGTTAAGTCAATCTAGGGTTATGTGCAGTCTGTTATAGTTTGGTTTGCTAGTTGTCCTCCCAGCCGCTTGGAATCATTTCTGTACTACTCATGAGGAGTAGATATATTTGCCCTAGATCAGTTTGTTCTATAGGGTGGATAGTTCAGTATTGCATAGGAGAAACAGGGAAGGTACATTTTTGTGGTTTTACAGAGTAGTGTTGTGCGGTGGAACTGTGATATCAAATAGTTGTATGCATTCTTGTGATTGAATAAGAGTAGATCCCATTGGTGTTGATTATCTAATCTCAGATCTATCTATGTAATCATTTTTCCTATTTGCAGGCGAGATGGATTTACTTATCCATTCCACCGGTTGATCCTCTGAATCGGTGGAATGGCCCTGTACAGTAGATTAGCTTTCATTTTCATTTTTTCTATTTATGCATTTCATGTTTTGGGATCGAGTTGTGGCATGCAGTAATCGTTCCTAGCATCCTCATGTGCTAGGGCTCGAAGGATAAGATTCTAAGCCGAATTTGTTAAGATAGTGTATCGGGCCGATCCTAGATTTTTCTATGCAAAACTTGTGAAGTTTTGAGTGTTTTATTTTGTTATACATTTGAGTTTTCGCAGATGCAACAGAGTCCACAACAGAGTCAAAGACACGATCACTGAGGTGGACAAGTCATCAGTTGGTCAGAGACATCGGCGTGAGAATGCCCATTGGATAAGGTTTGAGAGGTCACAGCGAGGTCGTATACCACTCCAATGAAAGAGGTATCGGTGTGAGGTAATGCATCGACAAAAAGGCGTTGTGCTAGCCCAACGGTGAAGGTCTCACTGAGAGGATATATCGGGGTGACCGCTGGCATATGTCACTGAAATAAGTTCATTAGTTGTTGGTGTGAGATTTATGGTGTCCTCCGATGGGTTAAGTCCCACCGATGATAGCGTACACCAAAGGCATCGGTGTGAGGAGAGTATCAGTGGAGGAGTTTTTACTCTGATTGACGAGGGATGTCTGACCGATGGTGGAGCCCAGCATTGATAGTATTAGGGAGACATCAGAGATCGGCAAAAGACTCAAGGAGTTCGCCAATAGTGGGAGTCCTACCGATAGGCAAAAAGGAGATTCTTCATCGATAAGAGGGTGGCGATCGGTATAGAGATTTCAAAGGTGGCCGATAAAGTATATCTTTTCGATGGGGATGCGTATACATATTTCAATATTATATGGTCTTTGTTGAAAAGGGATTAGGTTAAACCCTAGCTTTTTGTGGGTTGATGGGTATTTTACACTCTGTCATGTAAGTATCCGCTGAAGACTCTGCATCATAGTGGTATCAGAGCAAAGGAAGAATCTTCTGGGAGGATAAGAAGACAGTAAGATGTCGGATGAAGAAGGAACATCAGAGATTCTGGCAAGGATGACCAACGCTAAGTTGGCAGTTCTAGTAAAGAAGCAGATTGCAGAATGCAAAGTTGTGAAGGCTCAGAATCAGGCATTGAAAGATGAGTTGGAGAAGTTGAGGGATAGAGTAGGTTCTGGTAAAGAAAAAGATAGGGATGAAGAGGAAGAGATCCCTAGGTAGAACGAAGAAGATATTCCTGCAGACCAAAGGCCCTTGATTAATGCCCTCAAATCCATGAAGAGGAGAACCATGGATGTGAAACTGGATTTGCCAGTGTTTACAGGAAAGATGGATCTTGATTCAGTGATGGAGTGGATAGACTCCTTAACCAATTTCTTTGAGACAGAAGAGATACCAGAACACCAGAGGGTAAAGATAGCCCAATCAAAAATGAAAGAGGCTGCATTAACTTGGTGGAATTTTATCCAAGATGACAGAGTACAAGAAGGAAAGCGCAGAGTTGCTACATGGAAGAAGATGATGGCTTTAGTGAAAGAAGCCTATGTTCCATTGGATTACAGCATCCAATTGTATAAGAGGAAACAAAATTTGAAGCAAAAGGAGCTAGATGTCAGATCATATATAGAAGAGTTCATGAAGCTTTGTGTCAAGACAAAGGTAAAAGAGAGTGAGGAAGAAAAGGTAGCCAGATACTTTAACAGATTGAGGTTTAACATTCAAGAAGATTTGAATCTGCATAACCCAGATACAGTTCAAAAATGTTTTCAGTTGGCATTGAAAGTGGAAGAGAAGTTAAAGAGAAGACAAGAACAGAACAATAGAGGAAGAGGAAAATAGCAAAGAGGTGGAAGAGGTCCTTTCAGAGGTAGAGGACATGGATTTGGACATCAGGGAGAATCCAGTCATGACAACAGCAAGGGAGGTAACAATCAAAGAGGAAGTTACAATCAGCAAGAAAACTTCAGAGGTAGAAGACCTTTTGGAGGAAGATCATAGGGCAGAGGATCTATCAGATGTTATAACTGCAATAAAGAAGGCCATATAGCCAACAGATGTCCAGAAAAGGCAACAAGTTTAGCAGAAGAAAGGAGAACAAATCTGATCCAAGAACCTGATAACCAAAGTGCAACAAGCTCAAATGTTTTTCAAAGTGTGAATGCTCCTAACAAATATGGATATCTAGAGAGTGGAGAATCTCCGATGATGAGAAGAACAATGACCACCATGAAGGTACTTGACAAAGAACCCCCACAGAACTACTTGCAAGGCAGGAGGAAAGGTATGTAGAGTTCTAATTGATTCTGGTTCTACTGAAAATTTTGTGTCTGATGAAATGGTAACAAAGATTAAGCTTAGAAGATTGCCTCACCTATCCCCATATAAGGTCTCATGGCTTACCCAAGGCCATCAAATAGTTGTAGAAGAGCAAGCTTGGGTAGAATTTCAGATTGGAGCATATAAAGATAAGTTGTTGTTCGATATCACCAAGATGGATGCTTGCCATCTCTTATTTGGAAGACCATGGCAGTATGACTTGAAGGCACGCCATGATGGTGTTAGGAACACCTATACAATCACCAAAAATGGTATGGTGACAGATCTGATCCCATAGACAGAGAAGGAGGAGAAATCAAAAGGAAAAGAGGTGAAGGTAATGCTGATGGAAGGAAAACAATTCATGAAAGAAGTAGCAGTAGAAGGTGTAGTTGTGTATGCCCTAATTCCATGTCTCACAGTGAACAAAGAACAATAGCAAGAAGTTAAGAAAAAGAAGAAGCAGAGGTCCATAGACCCAGCTGTCCAAGAGCTATTGGATAAGTATAAAGGCATCATCTCTGATGGAATGCCAAGATCCCTACCACCAGTATGGGATATCAGCCATTGCATAGATCTAATCCCAGGATCTACACTTCCAAACAAAGCAGCATATAAGCTAACTCCAGAACAAAATGCAAAAGTAGCAAGACAAATTGAGGAATTGTAGACACAGGTCTGATTAGTAAAAGTTTAAGTCCATGTGCAGTACCAGCTATACTAGCACCAAAGAAAGAAGGCACTTGGAGGCTTTGCACATATTCCAGGGCTATTAATAAGATCACAATCAGGTATAGGTTTCCAATACCTAGGATAGAGGATTTACTTGACTGTTTGGGAGGTGCTAAGTATTTTACAAAAATAGATTTGAAGAGTGGTTATCATCAGATCAGAATTAGGCCAGGAGATGAATGGAAAACAGCATTCAAAACCAATGAAGGGTTGTATGAGTGGAAAGTTATGCCTTTTGGTTTATCTAATGCACCTAGTACATTTATGAGATTGATGAATGAGGTTTTGAGAGAATTCATGGGAAAGTTTGTCATAGTATATCTAGATGACATTCTGATTTTCAGCAATACAAAGGAAGAACATCTCAGACATATAGATTTGGTTCTCAAGAGGTTACATGAAGAGCAGCTGATGATAAATTTGGACAAGTGTTTGTTCATGCAGGAGATCACATATTTAGGTTTTGTCATTTCCCAAGGAAAGCTGCAAATGGATAAGGAGAAGGTAAGTGCCATATTATCTTGGCCAAGTCCAAGGACTATGAATGATGTCAAAAGTTTCCATGGGTTAGCAACCTTCTACATAAAGTTTATAAGAGGGTTTAGTCATATTTGTGCACCCATGCTTGATACTATAAAAGGAGGACAGAAGTGTAGATTTGCTTGGACTAAGGAAGCAGATGATTCCTTTGAAACATTGAAGAAGAAGGTGGCACAGTAGCCAATCCTTGCACTTCCAGATTTTAACAAAAAAGTTTTAGGTAGAATGTGATTCAAGTCACATGGCCATTGGAGCAGTACTTAGCCAAGAAGGAAGGCCAATTGCATTTTTCAGTGAGAAGCTCAATGATGCTAAAAAGAGGTATTCATCATATGATTTGGAAATGTATGCCCTAGTCCAGTCACTCAAGAAGTGGAGGCATTACTTGATGCCAAAAGAATTCATAGTATTCACAGATAATCAGGCTCTGAGTTTTATAAACAGCCAAGAAAAACTGAATCATAGGCATATGAAATGGGTAGAAACTTTGCAAGCTTTTACTTTCACATTGAAGCATAAGAAAGGAGTCAAGAATAAGGTAGCAGATGCCTTGAGCAGGAGAGCTCTAACAGTCAACCAAATTTAGTTGGAAAGTGTTGGCATTGATTCATTGAAGACCATGTATGATGATGATGAAGATTTTGGAGAGATATATCAGGTATGTACTTCTTTTAGAGATAAATATCATGTTGAGTTCTCTAAATTTCTGATCCAAGATGGATTGATGTTCAAAGGTGGATAGTTGTGTATTCCAAGGTGTTCTATGAGGTTGAACATCATTAAAGAGAAACATTGTGGAGCTATGGCAGGACATTTTTGTTTGGATAAGACTCTTGATCCTGTTAGATGCCATTATTTTTGGCCTAAGTTACAATCCGATGTCAGAAAATTTGTGGAAACATGTGTGATATGTCAGAAAGCAAAAGGAAGATCAACGAATGCAGGTTTATATCAGCCATTACCCATTCCTTCCAAACCATGGGAAAGCATAAGTATGGATTTTGTGTTGGGTTTACCCAGAACTAGAAAAGGATATGATAGTGTTTTTGTTGTAGTGGACAGATTCAACAAAATGACACATTTCTTGCCATACAAAACCACTGCTGATGCCTCATATATTGCAGATTTGTTTTTCAAAGATTTAGTAAGATTACATGGATTGCCATTAAGCATAGTGTCAGATAGGGATGTGAAGTTCATTGGTCATTTCTGGAGAACTCTGTGGAAGAATCTTGGAACAAATTTGTCTTTCTCATCCACATATCATCCTCAAACAGATGGACAGATTGAAGTGGTAAATCGTTCCTTAGGGAATTTGCTCAGATGTTTGACAAGATAGCATGGAGACAAGTGGGATAATATCCTATCTCAGGCAGAATTTTCCTATAATGATACTGTCAACAGGAGTATAGGGAAATCACCTTTTCAAACAGTGTATGGTATGCATCCACGAGGTATTTTGGAGCTAAGAGATCTACCTATAGGAGATTCTATTAGTGCAGATGGAGAAGCTTTTGTAGAAGCCATAACAAAGGTACATGATCAGGTCAAGCACCAACTCCAACAAACTACCTTGAAGTATAAGGAGTATGCTGATAAAAAGAAGAAAGATGTATAGTTTGATGTTGGAGATTTGGTATGGGTTCATTTGAAAAAGGAGAGACTTCCTAAAGGTAAATATACCAAACTCATGCAGAGGAAGATTGGACCATGTCAGATTTTGAAGAAATGTGGGCCAAATGCTTATAAGATCCAATTTCCTTCAGATCTTGGTTTATCACCTATATTCAATGTATGTGATTTAACTCCATACAAGCATAATCCAGATGAAGAACAGGAACTACTACAGGATACAACAGCTGATGACATTCTAAAACATGATCCACCATAGTTGCAGAAGATTTTGGCCACAAGAGTGATCAAGAAGACCTGGAACAAAAACTATTTGGAATATTTGGTGGCTTGGCAGGGCAAACCTGAATCAGAAGTAGTGTGGATGACTGAAGAAAAGATCAACCAACATGGTTTAGACCTACATACTCTCATCTCAAGTGGACTTGAGATTTCTTCTTCTGGGGAGTATGGTGCAGGAGCACCCCTTCGCAATGAAGAATAAGTATAATTATAGTATGTTTTACTTTGTGATGTAATAAGGTCCATGTGACCAATTCTTATGTGTTAAGTCAATCTAGGGTTATGTGCAGTTGTTATAGTTTGTTCTGCTAGCTGTCCTCCCAGCCACTTGGAAGCTCCTAGCCGCTTGGAATCATTTATGTACTACTCATGAGGAGTAGATATATTTGCCCTAGATCAGTTTGTTTTATAGGGTGGATAGTTCAGTATTGCATAGGAGAAACAGGGAAGGTATATTTTTGTGGTTTTACAGAGTAGTGTTGTGCGGTGGAATTGTGATATCAAATAGTTGTATGCATTACTATGATTGAATAAGAGCAGATCCCATTGGTGTTGATTATCTGATCTCAGATCTATCTATGTAATCATTTTTCCTATTTGTAGGTGAGATGGATTTACTTATCCATTCCACCAATTGATTCTCTGAATCGGTGGAATGGCCCTGTACAGTAGATTAGCTTTCCTTTTCATTTTTTCTATTTATGCATTTCATGTTTTGGGATCGAGTTGTGGCATGCAGTAATCATTCCTAGCATCCTTATGTGCTAGGGCTCGAAGGATAAGATTCTAAGCCGAATTTGTTAAGATAGTGGATCGGGTCGATCCTAGATTTTTCTGTGCAAAACTTGTGAAGTTTCTAGGGTTTTATTTTGTTATACATTTGAGTTTTTGCAAATGCAACAGAGTCCACAACAGAGTCAAAGACACGATCGCTGAGGTGGACAAGTCGTCGGTTGGTCAAAGACATCGGCATGAGAATGCCCATCGAATAATGTTCGAGAGGTCACAGCAAGGTCGTATACCACTTCGATGAAAGAGGTATCGGCGTGAGGTAAGGCATCAGTGAAAAGGCGTTGTGCTAGCCCAACGGTGAAGGTCTCACCGAGAGGATATATCGGGGTGACCGCTGGCATATGTCACCGAAATAAGTTCATCGGCTATCGGTGTGAGATTTATGGTGTCCTCCGATGGGTTAAGTCCCACCAATGATAGCATACACCAAAGGCATCGGTGTGAGGAGAGTATCGGCAGAGGAGTTTTTAGTCAGACTGACGAGGGATGTTTGACCGACGGTGGAGCCCAACATTGATAGTATCAGGGAGACATTAGAGATCAGCAAAAGACTCAAGGAGTTCGCCGATAGTGGGAGTCCTGCTAATAGGCAAAAAAGAGATTCTTCATCGATAAGAGGGTGGCGATCGGTATAGAGATTTCGAAGGTGGCTGATAGAGATTATCTTGCCGATGGGGATGCGTATACATATTTCGATATTATATGGTCTTTGTTGAAAAGGGATTAAGTTAAACCCTAGATTTTTGTGGGTTGATGGGTATTTTACACTGTCATGTAAGTATCCGCTGAAGACTCTGCATCAAGGATGCATCATGCAGTTTTTGACATGATATTATCAGTAGGTATTATCAGGATCCCCCCGATCGCTGATGAGGATATGAATGTGATGATGAAATGAATATGTATAGGATGGTTCATCGGTGAGACATGGTATCAGCAAAGCAGGAGAATTTTCCTCCAATGCATCAAGTTGCACCGATAGGGGTGATATTTCTGATAAGGGTGATATTTCACATTGGGGTGATGTGAAATATCAGGGTGATATTTCCTATTGGGATATCATGCAGGAGGCTCGCTGATGGCGCGGGTCATGATGATGGGGTCTTGGCGGATGGTTCATTGGTCGCACAAGGTAAAATTACGCGACATCATATGTGCTCATGACCTAGTTTATAAAGTGTTGAGGAGGTCGTTGTGGGGTGAATGTGGGATAATTAGTTCCCACATGATTTGAAAAGTCAGGTCATGATTTTTAGTGGGAAAGTTTCAAAGTGCACAGTTCACTGCATTCCCAAGGCCGCGGGTTGGTATGCCATTAATGGCGGATGCTACAGGGTATGGGCGAGGCCATGGACAGATCAACCACCCAATTGAATTTGTGAATCCCTAGGTGGTGGCACAGGGCTCAAGTTCAACCACTCCCTGTCTCCTCCTCTACTTGCTGCATTCAATGTGTTGAGTGCCATTTTCTCATGATGAACTGTATCTAGTGGATTTTTGAATTTAGTCGTGTAATTAATGCTGAGTGCACTCTCCTGTTGTATAGACCAGACTGTGTTGCTCATTTGTTGGGGTTGAAAGCTAGACAAATTTGGGTGCTGTGATAAGATACATCTTCATTGGTGGCCCTGTTCTGGATGTCTTGTGAGTTTATGAGTCTCATGTTGTATGTCTCATGCATAAATTTATTGATTTCATGTTGATTTAAATGAGTAATGCCATATTGCATGTGTTCTGTTATCTGTCTCCAAATTGAGTTTGTTCTTTTTCTGAATCTAAGCATCTAAGGGGTGTTCATGGTTCTAGAATATAGGTTTACTGTATTGAATGCTTGATTCCTTACTTCTTCTCAAGGAGTAGATTAAATGTTTCAGATCAAGTGTTGGGAGGAATGTACTGTAGTAAGGATGTTTGTAAGCAGAGATAACTGAATACTTAGTCTTGGGAAGTATCTGTAAGGCAGGTGCTAAACAAATCCCCTTGAAATCTAGTCTTTGGAATATGTTTGTGCTGATCATTCACATGTGTATGTCTATTGACTCCAAGCCCTAGATAAGCACCTGTCTAGTCATGTATTGAAGTTATACCCCAGGTCCTAGCTTTGCATCCAAATATAACATCAAACTCAAACTTCAAATACAAACCTTTAGGACCTTAGAAGTAGTTTTAGGATCAAAATCCTCTATCTCACAACTGAACATAGGCCCAAAGCTAGCCCCTTGGCACTTATCTCACAGTTTTGGTCTACATAAAGGAGGATTTATCTGCTTTGTGTCAACATCCCTTAGTTCACAAGCATACCTTATGGATGTTGAATAGGGAATACCCCCTAGGTTTTGCAGAGCCTGAAGAAGAAGAGGAGATATTTATAGAGTCTATCTCTTGTACTGTTGGCCCCTGGCCCAGAGATGCTGTTGATCATTGATGGCTACCTTGTAGGAATAACTGGAAAAAAGCATCTAGTCAGAAAAAGAACCAATAGTGTGAAGAGGCATAATTGTAATCATCAAAGGTGTGAACTTCAATGTCAGTTTTCAGGTAGTAGAAGGACTGTCATACTGTAATCTTTTATGAGTATGCTCTCAGATCAGGGAGTAGTTGTTTCTTTGGGTTGTAACCCTAAAACAAAGTCTGCAGGAAGTTGTAGCTTTCTTAGGAGTGACCCTAAAGCAAAGTTTTCAAGGACTAGTTGCTTCCTTAGGTTGTAGCCCTGAAATAAAGTCAACATGGAGTAGTAGCTTCCTTGGGTTGTAGCCCTAAAACAAAGTTGTAATTTTGAGCTTCATATATTGTGGGTTAATTCTCACCATAGTTTTTACCTTCTTGGGTTTTCCATGTATATCTGGTGTTATGTGTTGATGTGCATTGTGTTAATCTTTCATGCTTATTTTAATGTTGTAATTCTTAAATTTTAATCTACTCTGGAGAAGTTGAAGATTGTTTACATACTGATTCACTTCCCCCTCTCAGTATCCTGGTGTGTTCAACACTTTTGACCCAGCTTTTAATGCGTTCATGACTCATTTTCAGCCCGATGAAGTGGCAAATCACCATTTTCTTAAGCATGTATGTGTCTTCTATGCATTCCTGTGTCAAGTATATAATAGGGCACGTATGACTACCCCCACACTCCAATGAAAAAATGCATATATATATAGACAACATAGAATGAAAGAAAATGTTGCGCAGAGGACAACAGTGTGCTAGGATAAGCAATGAACAACACAAGAATTTGTTTGAAATAGACAAGAGGCAAAAATTAAAATTCAACTATTTTTTAAATGTTACATAAGGGTTTTACAAGGTTGTGGAGGTTGTGCCTCCATAGGGTCGCGACCCCTCATGACCTGCACAATTCTACATCATGTAAAGTCTTGGGTTCCACTATCTCATAGACCATAGGTGGCCTACCCATAGGAGCTTAGTCCCCAACAAAAGACATACAGGAAAAAAATAAAAAAATCTTCATGAACCCCCCATGACCCATTTGAACGAACAGGGGTTCATTCGGACCCTATTAAAATAATGTTTAAAAATTAATCCAGGGGGGTTTGATCGAACTTGGCCAATTAAAAATAAATTTAACCACCTATGTTCGTTCAAACCTCTCGCCGACCAAATTGTTATTATTTGTTTTAATAATGTTATATGCATATAAATATGAACTTTAAAAAAAATCATATAACATTACAAGATTAATTCGCATTATTATTCAACAAGCAAGATTTTGGAGAAGAAAACTTTTGGTAGAGGATTTGAGAGAAGAAAACTTGAAGAAGAAAATGGGAGACAAACAAAAAGACAAAATAAGACTCAAAGAAAGTATTCAAAAGAAAAATAACAAGAGATGCGCCAAATAAATTTGACAAGATACCATAGAAAGAAACAAGGTATGTATGCATATTTTCTTTCCTATTTAATTTATGAGTTTTTAGCATGTAGTGGGATGTTATTTCTAGTTTTGAACATAAATACCAAGTGAATTTATATTTGTTTCAATTGAATGTGTATTAGGGTCCTTCATAGGTTTGCACGTTAAGTAAATCATAATCGTATTAAATTTAATCATAAGTTCCTCTCTCTCTCTATTGAGTAGATCATTTTAAAGCATTTTCTTTGTATCTCTCTAGATATCTCGTTAAATCTAGATAAGTCAACTCTCTCTCTCTCTCTCTCTCTCTCTCTCTCTCTCTCTCTCTCTCTCTCTCTCTCTCTCTCTCTCTCTCTCTCTCTCTCTCTCTCTCTCTCTCTCTCTGCTTAAGTCTTTTTAAATCTCCTTCTTTCTCTCTTTATATGACTTCTCTAGATAGGTCTTCTATCTCTCTCTTGACTTAAGTTTTTTTAAAGCTCTTTCTTTAGATCTCTCTTACATATTTTGTGTGTAGAACGGGCTCAACAAACAAAAAGTTCTCAAGCAAGAGTTGAGCCAAACTTAGATATTGAGGCAAATGAGGCTGAAGAGCACATAGTTGAAGATAGGGAGGATGCCCAAGTTCAAACAATGCATGTTGGAGAGGGGTCAGGATTGCTTCCTTCTATTGGTATGGATGAGCATATGAATCTAGCTAAAGAGGTGAAGACAAAAAATTCAAGTTATAGAAATTTAGATCATTTACTTGAAATGGATGTGGAGAAATTGAAATATTATGCCAAACAACCTATAAATACTAGTAAGAGGTCAATGAATAAATCTGTAAAGGAAATAATCAATGCTCATTTCAATCATCTTTGTACACTTGAGAAAACCTAATTGTTATCACTTTTACTTCTTTGTAATGAGTTGAAAAAGCCATTACAATTGTTGGGTGTAGATTCGACATTGAATAAGAGGAAAGATTCATATGGCCTAGGATAAGATATTGTTGAAAATGTAAAAAAAGGTTTAGATTCAATTGGGAAAAATCTCGATCAATGGATAAGGCCATTACAAGAAGAGTGATGTTGACAACTATTTTAAATAGAAATATATCAAGAAGAAGAAACATCTCTTCACTTTCAACTGAAATTGGTATTAGTAGAAAGACACTAACAAAATATGTGAAAAGGAGAAAGGTTTTGGATGATAGTTCAGAAGGCAATTGGGCAATTATGTGTAGAGCTCCCCGTTCTGACAGGATTGAAGATGTTGTTAGGAACTTGGTCTCAAATTTTTGGAAAGATAATACTCATCCATCATCAAACAGTAGAGATTTTATCAGACACATGATTGGGCTCTATTATTATGAACATCATACAAAACATTAGCTAGACATAACACAACATGAGATGTATGTGAAATTATGTAATTCGAATCTTGATATAAAAATTGGGCAAACAATGTTTGAAAGGTTAAAGCCATATTATGTGAAGATAAACAAGGCTTTTGAAACTTGTTGTTGTTATCACATTGAATTTGATCTCTACTATCAGGTGTTTTGAAAGATGAGAGAAGAAAGTGATGGTTTTCAAAATGCACCTCCTAATCGAGTAAGTCTTTTCATAGAAGCCATCTTATGTGATAATGCAATTGGTCAAATAAACTGCATAAAAGGACTTTGTGAAACATGTGGAAATTTGGCTAAATTACCTTTGAAAAATGAAGATACCGACCCAACAAAGATAGTAAATTGCAAGAGTTACAAGTATGTAAAGTTTCAAACAAATTTTGGGAAAGAATCCACAAGGTTAAACTATGTAGTAGAGGAGATACCTATTGGAACATTTATGGAAAATTTTCAAAAATTGATACAACCGTACATACAACATGTCTTTTTTGCTAGGTGGCAAGCACAACAGTTTCAAACATTAAGAGATACTTTCCCACCTGGAATAGTTATATCAGTAGCCAAATTTGCAGAAAATTACTCTTTTTACATCAAAAAGAGATTTAATTAGATTATTACTTTTCAAAGAAGATCATTATTATGTTGCATGTGTGTTATCGACATGCACAATTGGATTTGGATGGTGTTGAGAGTACAAATGATGAACGAGTAATTAAGAAAGAATATCACTTTTATATTAGTGATGATAAAGAGCATGACACACTTTTTGTACAACATTGCTTTACAATTTTTTTTTAGAATTGGACAAGCAAGCGTGTAAAAATTGAAAAGCATTTTGTATGGTCAGATGGATGTGCAGCACAATTCAAATCATCATGACCATTTTATGCACTATGTAGATATCATCAAAATTACAAAATACATGTTTAGAGTTGTGGGCATGGAAAGGGTGAACATGATGGCACAGGAGCTTGCATCAAACGTGCTCTAAGAAAGCATCAAATGAGTTATTTGGGAGATCGTATAGACAATGTACATGATGTTGTTGAATGGTGTGAGAAACACTTTGCATCAAATGAGGTCGGCACATCTTCAGGAATGAATCGATACATCCCACATAGAGTGTTTTGGGAGATATCAAGTATGTATATATAAATTTTACATAAATGAAAATTTCAAACTTTAAATTTAATTTGTGTGTGTGTGTGTGTGTGTGTGTGTGTGTGTGTGTGTGTGTGTGTGTGTTTGTTTGAATTTGTATTTAAGTTTAAATTTTAAATCTAGTAAATTCAATTATTTTAAATGAAGTTCTATTAAATTTATATATATGTAATTTTTTTATAATTTTTATGTATCTAGGTGTGGATAGAAGATCAAAGTATGGATGCAAGAGGGTAGACAAAACAAGATCTTTGCATTGTGTCATGAGTACAGATGATCTCCCTAGATGGAAATTATACACGAGGGATTACTCTTGTTTCTGTGATGAGTGCATTTTGGAAAACTTTGAGGCATGCAATAGCCAACAACTTGGATATGTTAGTGAATGGAATGCGGTGCCATCAGTCATTTCATGCAAAAGATATACAACCATAGTGCTCAAGTATCAATACCACTCAACAATGATGCATAAACAAACACACCAGGCACACCATAGGAGTTTATATAAAATATGGTATTAGAACCTTTAAACAATGGCCATAGAATTGTATAAACTATACGTCATTAGACCCTTCATGCACAATAGTTAGTGTCAAGCAATTGTGATGCATTAACAAGAACACAAGGCACACCATAGGAATTTGATTGAACCTTCAAAGAAAACTCAAACAACATGCAAAATCCATACATCATCATGATGCATACAATTATCATGATGCATGAATTTAATCATTAGACCCTTCACACAAAAGTTGTACAATAATTATGCACATGAATCAATGTCACTCAACCATGATGCCTAAACAAGCACACTAGGCACACCACAAAAGTTTGATGCAACCTTAAAACAAAACTCATACACCTTAATGACATTTATGCCATTTGAACCTTTAAACAAAGAACATAGAACTCAAGGGCATATATTTCAATAGACCTTCATGCAAAATCCATATAATTATTATGCACAAGAGATAATGTTACTTAACCATAATGTGTGAACAAGCACACTAGGCACAACATAGGAGTTTGATGCAACCTTAGAACAAAACCTATACAAATAAATGACATGTTCTTTGTTAGAGCATATATATGTGCCATTAGAACCTTCAAACAAAGCCCATATAACTCAATGACATATACTTAATAGACCCTACACAAAAGTCATGCAATCACCCTATAGAAGAGTCAATGTCACTCAACAATGATGCATGAACAAGCACACTAAGCACACCATATGAGTTTGGTGCAACCTTAAGAGAAAACTCATACAACTCAATGCCATCATGTGCTACTATAACATTCAAACAATGGTCATAAAACTAAATTCCTTATATATCATTGGACCCTTCATAGAAAAGTAATAAAATCATCATGCACATGAGTTAATGTTGCTCAACCATGATGCATGAACAAGCACCTTCAAGCAAAGCACATACAACTCAATGATATATTTCATTAGAAGCTTCATGCAAAATCCATACAATCATAATGCAGAAGGGTCAATGTCACTCAATTGTGATGCATGATCAAGGACATGACACACACAACAATTGTTTGGTGTAACCTTAAACAAATTGAATGTAACTCAATATAACCTTCAAAAGATGCCCATGGAACTCAATGATATATTGCATTAGACCCTTCATGCAAAAGCCTTATAGTAATCGTGCACAAGAGTTAATGTCACACAACCATGATGCATAAACAAGCAAACTAGACACACCATAAGAGTTTAGTGTAACCTTCAAAAAAAATTGTACAACCATGCAAAAAGCATACAATCATCGTGATGTATGAACTCAATCATATATATTCATTAAACCCTTTACACAAAAGTCCTACAATAATAATGAACAAGAGCTAATTTCACTAAACCATGATACATGATCAAGCACACAAGGGATTTTGTGATGTGACCTTAAAATAAAACCCATATAACTCAATGGCATTTATGCCATTAGAACCTTCAAGAAAAAGATGCATAGAGCTCAATGACATATTTCATTAGATTTTCATGCAAAATCCACATAATTATCATACACATGAGTCAATGTCACTCAACCATAATACATGAACAAGTACACTCGGCACAATGTAGGTGTTTAATGCAACCTTAAACAAAACACTTACAAATTCCTTCAAACAAATCCCATATAACTCAATGAGCAATGTCATCATGATAATGTCATGCAACCATGATGCATGAATGAGCATACTAAACACACCAATCAATTTGATGCAACCTTAATACAAAACCCATACACGTCAATAATATATGTGTCATTAGAACCTTCAAAAAAGAACATAGATCTCAATGACATATATTTCTTTACACCTTCACATAAAATCCATATAGTTATCATGCATGGGAGATAATATCACTTAAATATGATGCATGAACAATTGTACTATGCACACTATAGGAGTTTAATGCACCTTAAAACAAAACCCATACTTAATGATATATTTATCATTAGACTATATATGCCATTAGAACCTTCAAACAAAGGCCATACAACTCAATGAAACATTTTATTAGACCATTTGAATGCAAAGTCTTATAATCAACATGTACAAGAGTTAATGTCACATAACCATAATGCATGAACAAGTACACAAGACATATTATAGGAGTTTAGTGAAACCCTAATACAAAACCCATACAACTCAATGCCATCATGTCATTATAACCTTCAAATAATGCCTATAGAACTTAATGGCATATATATCATTAGACCCTTCACGCAAAATCCATACAATCATCATGCACAAGAGTCGATGTCACTCATCCATGATGCATGTGCATGAACAATCACCTTGAAATAAAGCCCATAACCACACAATGACATTTCTTTCATTAGTCACTTCATGCAAGTCATACAATCATCATGCAACCTTCAAACAACCATAAGATTTGATATCACTCAACTAATACTAGAACAAGGATTCTAAGCACACCACACACATTTGGTGTAACCTTAAAATAAAACCCATACAACTCAATGTCATCATGTATGCCATTATGATGCAGGAGCATCCGGAAGCATTCAGAACAATTGAGACAGTTAAATATGAAGTTGTAGAGTACAGTGAGAGCGACCTTGGAGAATACTGCATTTGCATATCAGAGGTTGCAGAGATGGGCTTATCATCTAGACATAGTCATCTACAACATATGCAAAATTTAGATCATTTGGGTTTGATTCCGGAGAGATAACGTTATTAAAAGATTACCTATTTTTACCTATTTTCACATAGCAGAGCCAACAGTGTTTAGTGAAGTCTAATCAACTTGCGGAGCAAATCCGTGACTTGCAGAGACTAAAGGAACATTATTCAATGAAGTACAAGACCTGGCCGACCTTCATGGAGATCCGCGCGAAGTTTTTTGAACCAGCAGAGCAATACCTTATGTTTAGATCCGACCTATTTGTGTACACACATTTCATACTAGCTGTTACAATTAGGTCGGCTTGTTAATGTTTAGAAAGCTTGTGGGGGATATAAATAAAAGATAAAGGATTGTTTCCAAGTAAGTGATTGATAGCACAAAGATATGAAGCAAGATCCTAAGTTGTTTTGATCCGAATGAGTAGCAAAACATAGTAGAAGGCAGAGCAGGAAGCAGAAAAAGTTGCAGAGTAGAGAATTGAGATGTAGTAGAAAAAAATCATGGAAGAATATTGTTATATGAATCTTTTGTAATCCCTAGGCTGCGGCCTGGCACCTGTAAAGCCCTTAAGGCATGTGTAATTTGATTTGAAGTTATAATATATGAGGGTTTTTCCCTATTAGGGCTTTCCCATGATACATCTTATGTTATGTGTTCATGAATATCTGTTATCTTTCTATTGATTAGTTGTTGGCTTCTATTGCATATCCATTGTGATCATGGTGTTAGTTGATTAGGCTACTAGACAGTCCCTCACCAAACCCTCCTACCTTGACTGCATTACATTACAACCTTCAAACAATGCCCATTTAACACAATGATATATGTTATTATACCCTTCACATAAACACCATACAATCATCATGCACAAGAGTCAATATTACTAAACCATGATGCATGAACATGCACACTAGGCACAACAAAGCAGTTTGATGCATCCTTAGTGCCATATTCATCACTCGATCCATCACACAAAATTTATATAATTATCATGAATAAGAGTCAATATCACTCAACCACACTAAGAACACCATAGGAGTTTGATGCAACCTTAAAAAAAAACCCTACAACTTAGGGACATATTAATTATTATATCCTTCACACAAAAGCCATATAATCATCATGAAAAAGAGTCAATGTCACTCAACCACACTAGAAACACCATAAGAGTTTGATGCAACCTTCAAAGAAAACTAATACATAGTGGCATATTCATCATTAGAACCTTAACACAAAAGTCATACAATCATCATGAATAAGATTGTCAATGCCCCTCAATCATAATGCACGAACAAGCACATTGGGAACAACAAAGAATCATGAAGAACCTTCAAATAAAACCCATACAACTCAATGATATATATGCCATTAAACCCTTCATATGTGAAAGTCATGATCATCATGCACAAGAGTGAATGTCACTAACCATAATGCATACATAAGAACATTAGGAACATTATAAGAGTTTGATGAGTGAACAAACACACTAGGCACACCAAAGGAGTTTGACGCAACCTTCAAACAAAATCCGTACAACTCAATGTCACAAAATATCCCCTTCTAGAAAAAGTCATACAAAGTTTATGATTCATGATCTCCATCACATGCATTTTATTAGACCCTTCACTCAAAAGGCATGCAATCATTATGCATAAGATTCAATCTCACTCAACCATGATGCATGAACAATCACACTAAGCGTGTCATAGGAGTTTGACGCAACATTCAATAAAACCCATACAACTTAGTAGCATATTCATCATTAGACCCTTCACACAAAAGTCATACAATCATCATGAATAAGAGTCAATGTCACTCAGCCATAAAGAATGAACAGGCAAACTAGGCACACACCATAAGAGTTTGATACAACCTTCAAAGAAAACCCATACTTGACTTAGTGGCATATTCATCATTAGACCCTTCAAACAAAAGCTATAAATCATCATGAATAAGAATCAACCTCACTCAATCATAATGTATAACAAGCACACTAGGCACACCATAGGATTTTAATGCAACCTTTAAAGAAAACCCATACAACTTAGTGACATATTTATCATCAGACCCTTCACACAAAAGTCATACAATCATCATGAATAAGACTCAATGTTGCTCAACCATAATGTATGAAGAAGCACACCATAGGAGTTTGATGCAACCATCAAAGAAATCCCATTCAACTTGGTCACATATTCATCATTAGACCATTTACACAAAAGCCATATAATCGTCATCAATAAGAGTCAATCTCACTCAACCATAATGGATGAAAAAGTACACCATTGGAGATTGATGCAACCTTCAAAGAAAACCCATACAACTTAGCGATATATTCATCATCAAACCCTTCAAACAAAAAACTAAAGAATCATAAGAGACAATCTCACTCACCATAATGCATGAACAAGAACACTAGGCAAACCGTAGGAGTTTGAAGCAACCTTCGAAGAAAACCCATACAACTTAGTGGCATATTAATCATTTGACCCTTCAAACAAAAGCCATATAATCAACATGAATAAGAGTCTATTCAACCACAACAAGAACACCATAGGAATTTGATACAACCTTCAAAGAAAGCCCATATAACTTAGTGACATATTCATCATTAGACCCTTCACAAAAAATCCATACAATTGTCATGAATAAGAATCAATGCCACTCAACCATAGTGTATGTACAAGCACATGGGCACACCATAGGACTTTGATGCAAGCTTAAAAGAAAACCCATACCACTTAGTGACATATTCATCATTAGAACCTTCACACAAAATCCATACAATCATCATGAATAAGAGAGAGCCAACGTCACTCAATCATAGTGCACAGACAAGCACACTAGGTGCAACATATAAGTTTGAAGAAGCTTCAAATAAAACCCATACAACTCAATGACATATTTACTATTATACCCTTCCCATGGAAGTCATGATCATCATGCACGAGAGTGCATGTCATGAGAGTGAATGTCACTAACATAAGAACATTAAGAGTACTATAAGAGTTTGATGCATGAATAAGCACACTAGAAAGAACAAAGGAGTCTGATGCAACCTTCAAACGAAATTCATACAATGTAATGTCACATATCCATCATTATACCCTTCACACAAAAGTCATACAATAATTATAATTCATGAACTCTCACATATATTTTATTAGACCATTCGCTGAGAAGACACACAATCATCGTGCATAAGATTCAGTGTCACTAACCATAATGCATGAACAATCACGCTAGACACGACATACGAGTTTGATGCAATATTAAAAATTCATACAATTGAGTGACATATGCATCATTAGACCCTTCACACAAAATCCACATAATCATCATGAATAAGAAAGAGACAATGTCACTCAACCACACTAGGTACACACCATAAGAGTTTGAGGCAATCTTCAAAGAAAACCCATACAATTTAGTCACATTCATCAACAGACCCTTCACACAAAATCCATACAATCATCATGAGTAAATCAATGTCATTCAACCATAATGTATGAACAAGCACATTAGGCACACTGTAGAAGTTTGATGCAACCTTCAAAGAAACCCCATACAACTTAGTGACATAGTCATCATTATACCTTTAACACAAAAGTCATACAATCATCATGAACAAGAGTTAATCTCACTCAGCCATAATGTATGAACAAGCACACTAGGCATATTATAGGAGTTTTATGCAACCTTTAAAGAAAACCCATACAATTTACGACATATTCATCATTAGGCTCTTCACACAAAAGCCATACAATCATCATGAATAAATGTAAATGTCACTTATACATAATGTATGAACAAACACACTATAGGAGTTTAATGCAACCTTTAAAGAAACCCCATACAACTTAGTGAGATATTCATCATTAGACCCTTGAAATAAAAGCCAAAGAATCATAAGAGACAATCTCACTAAACCATAATGTATGAACAAGCACACCAAACCCACCATAGGAGTTTGCTGTAACCTTCATAAAAACACATACAACTTAGTCCCATATTCATCATAGACCCTTCACACAAAAGTCATACAATCATTATGAATTACAATCAATCTCACTCAACCGTAATATATGAACAAGCACACCAGGCACACTATAGAAGTTAGATGCAACCTTCAAAGAAAACTCATACAACTTAGTCACATACTCATCATTAGACCCTTAACATAAAAATGATACAACCATCATGAACAAGAGTTAATCTCACTCAACCATAATGCATGAACAAGCACACCAGCCACACCAAAGGAGTTTGATGCAACCTTCAAAGAAAACCCATACAACTTAGTGACATACTCATCATTAGACCCTTCACACAAAAGTCATACAATCATCAAAAATGAGAGTCAATGTCACTCAGCCATAATGTACGAACAAGCATGCTAGGCACACCATAGAAGTTTGATATAGCCTTGAAAGAAAACCCATACCACTTAGTGACATTCATCATAAGACCCTTCACACAAAACCATACAATCATCATGAATAAGAAAGAATCAATGCCACTCAACCATAGAAGTTTGAAGAACCTTGAAATAAAATCCATACTCAATGACATATATGTCATTATATCCTTCTGATGAAAGTCATGATCATCATGTACAAGAGTGAATGTAACCAACCATAATGCATAGATAAGAACATTAGGAACACTATAAGAGTTTGATGTATGAACAAGCACACTAGGCACACCATAGAATTTTGAAGAACCTTGAAATAATATCCATACACTCAATGACATATATGCCATTTTATCCTTCCCACTCAAGCACAAAGGGGTTTGATGCAACCTTAAAACAAAACCCATAGAACACAATGTCAAATATTCATCATTATAAATTCATACAATAATTATGATTCATGAACTCCATCACATATTTTATTGGACCCTTCACTCAAAAGGCATATAATTATCGTGTATAAGATTTAATGTCACTCCACCATGATGCATGAACAATCACACTAGGCATGCCATAGGAGTTTGTTGTAAGATTAAAATGCCCCATACAATTTAGTGACATATTTAGACCCTTCACACAAAAGCATTATGAATAAGAGTCCATGTCACTCAACCACACTAGGAACACAATAGGAGTTTGATGCAATCTTCAAAAAAACCCATACAATTTAATGTCATATTCATTATTAGACTCTTCACACAAAAAGTCATATAATCATCATGACTAAGAGATTCAATTCCACTCAACCATAATGCATAACAAGCACACTAGGCACACCATACAAGTTTGAAGAACTTTCAAATGAAACCCATACAAATGATATTTTTGCCATTATACCCTTCACACGAAAGTCATGATCATCATGCATAAGAGTGAATGCCACTAACCACATTGCATACATAAGAACATTAGGGACAAGTTATAAGAGTTTGATGCACACTAGTCATGATGCATGATTCACACAAAAGCCATGACACTCATATGATACTATGTCGCTAACCCTTATACACACAATTTTTGCCATATTCCATTAAAACCATCACACCAAAGTTAATGTGACTAATAATGATTCATGGGTAAACACAACATGCACACTAAATATAGTAATGTAATTGTTTAATTATCAAAAAATAAACTACATCTAGAACATTTATTTGTTTACAATAACAACTACAAATAGCATAAAAAGAATGAGACCTCTTCAAGGATGTCCATGGCCATACTTTAAGAGTTTGTGGAGGGATATTTCTATCACTCAAAAAACAATACAAATTTAATAAATTGTACAAGTTGAGTAATGTAAATACAAGGAATTTAAGTCTTCACACAAAAGCATTTCCAACTAAGATATTGATATCTTTCAATTAGAATAAAATTTCAAAGTGTGGATTTATTTTATTTCAATCCAATTGCACCCTACACATTATACTTTTCACACCTAAAGTTAATAAAAATTCACATGAAAATCATCAAATGATGTGTATATTTATTATCCAAAAGCACTTCCCTCAACTTGCTATTTATATTTTAGTAATCTTTTACATTTTTGAGATCGACAAAAATCAAAAGATTATTAAAATCACCAAATAGCATACACAATCCAAATGAATCCTAAGCATTGTACATTTCACACCTACCATCAATAAAGCTTCAACGTCAAAATCATTAAACAATGTATATTTACCATCTAAAACACTTCATTTAGCTTGTTATTTATATTCTTATGGGAAGCTTTCACATTTATGAGATGAATAAACATATATTTTAAAATAAAATCAACAATGAAATCAATAACATCATGAATACCTAAGCATAACAAATAGTTATAAGGATGCAAACTCATCCATTTAAAAGAGAAACAAGAAAGACCAAATATTTTTTCCAATAATAAGGTTAAATTACATATGAAGCCTAAATATACTAAAAATATTGAAATATATGCACGTGAATGCCTTTAAACAATGATGCACGATAAACACAATAATCACACTAAATATAGTTATTTAATTGTTTAATTATCAATAAATTAAAATATTTTATTTGATTAACATAACGATTTAATAACTTTAATGAAAATAGAAAAACAAAAAATATCATGAAAAACTTGGTAGAGACGTCTTCAAAGATGTCCATGGCCATCCTTAAAGAGTTTATGGAGGGATATTTCTATCCCTCCTCAAAAAATATTACATATTTTATTAATTATAATTGTTGAGCAATGTTTACAAAGAATATTAAGTCTTCCTTTGAGCTTAATGTTTAAGTTCATACCACTATACAAAAGCATTTCCAACTAAGATATTGATATCTTTTAATTAGAATAAACTTCCCAAGAGTAAATATATTTTGTGCAATCCAAGTGAACCTGCACATTGTACATTTCACAACTAAAATTAATCAAACATTTACTATCCAAAAACACTACCCTCATTTTACTATTTATATTTTTAGTAAACTTCTACATTGAGACCAACAAAAATCAATGATAGAATCGGTTTCATCAGTTTCAGTATAAGCATACACAATCCAAATGAATTCTAGAGACTACATTTCACACCTAACCTCAATAAAACTTCTACATTAAAAACACTTTCTTTAACTTGTTACATATATTCTTATAGGAAACTTTTACATTTATGAGATCAATAAATATACATTTCAGAATAAAATCAATAACATCATGAATACCATAAACACGCCAAATAGTTTTATAGGATACAAACAGCCCCATTTTAAAGAAGAAAAAAACTACAATAACTTCAATAAAAGTGTAAGAGAGAATTACAAACATGACCTTACTGAATTGTCAATGTTCTGAGTTCAATCTCCCCTGCTTCAAATGAATAGTCCACCTACAACAGTTCATCTACTTTTGTTAAATGAGGTAGAATTAGTGCAAATTCTATATGGCTACTTCTCCAAAGTAGAAATTGAAATAGTCATAGCCTAGAAATAATCATAGTCTATGCTACGCACAAAATCAGTCAAGAATGAATAAACTCAGTAACACAACCGAAATGCACTAGAAATTTAAAGATGAAAAAAATTTCCACACAGAAAAACACATTGGCATGGTAAGAAGGAATTAGATGGTATTTTTCCAAATTTGTAATGGTCCTATACGTGACATATTGACATCTATTTGGGGACACACCTTGACAACTTGCAATCAAATGATAATAATAAAACACAGGAATGAGTTTTAACCTGGGGTCTAATTTAAGTGGGAGCAGTTACATTCCGACGTTTGCTTCAAGTTCCATTGGAATTTAATCTGACTGGCAGTTTCATATTAAATTTCTGGGCGGTTACCTCTCCATTTAATTCCAGATTTCCTAGAATACAAAAGGCAAAGAATCTCAAACCCAATACCTCTATTACTTCTAGTTACTACTGCCAGTGTATCTGTAGACCACCATCTGCCAAAAAATTAATTAGTTAGCACATAGCTGTAGCATCCCAACAAGAGACTAGTAAACCAATCTTGAGAAAGCGGGTTTACAGATTATGCGGAGGAAAACAAGAGACTAGGAAACCAACAATGAAATGTCCCCAATATGATTTTTTTATATTTTCTGACTTTTTTTTGTGTTTTCTAGATGTTATCATCTGAAATTATACAAATATAGATAGTTAGAACAAGATATGATAACCTTGAATAGCAGCAAATAGAATGGAAATATCAATATAGGAATCCCAATTTTATTTTATTTGCCTGCAGCAACTGGAATGATAACAATTATGAATATGTTGAGCTGAAAATGTAAATTTCAGAATTACATATGATTGACATCAACTCACTGACACAACATACAACAGATTCTGAAATATTGGTTGATAGCTGGATAATGAGTGCTTGTAGACTGCTGTTAGACTCTACAGAATCTTCAAAACCCTTTGTTGTACCAAGGATGATCAGTGGATTTGCCTTTAGTCAATATTTATGATGCTGCCAGCACACAACAGACCTGGGGGTAACCTCTGATAATCACAAAATATAGAAATGAGCCTGGTAAAATGGTTGCGGACTGCCTGGAGTGTGAATCGGTACCCTAGTCAAACTGTATGCAGTTCAAATCTTCTTCGAGCAAGGTAAATGGTGCAGTTAGTGATTAGTACCACTGTCGTGCAGCCAAACCAGCAATGTACCTTCTGAATGGCACAATCTACCTGTGAATGCCAGCAATATGCTCCTAACCATCCACAAACCCTCAACAAATGGCGGTAGAGTATGGAACATGCTGTGATCCCTTCCTATCAATTGCTACTCACAAAGTTGTGTGATAGGGTTCCTATGTTGCCGGTTCAGCTCATCAAACACTAACAACTCAGCAAGATGTGTAATCAACTCTGAAATGCAGCAACAAAGCCTCCAAAACTGCATCTAAACAATGATCCTTGAATATGTTGGTCGCTCCTCCAATTATGCTGAAATATCATACGACCACTCTAAGAAGGCCCTTAAATGGCGTGGAATTATGTCAAAGTGTAGGCACCCAGAAATGAGTAGAAATCAGCAACCTAAAATTTGTTGAAAGTCTAAAAATGCAGAAATGTGATCCCTTGATGGCAACAAACTATTTTCTTGCAAATCTTGATTGCTCAACCGGAAAAATAAGCACAAAGTCTCCAAATCAGCTCACTATGCAACTCTCATGCAAAATTACCAATGCTAGAAGCAAGGGTTTTTGTCCTCACCTCCAAGATGGAAATCTAAGAGGGTTTTCATCCTCCTAGACCTTAGAAAACAGCCGTGGGTTTTCATCCTTGAATGCATATTCGAAAACAAAGCTAACAATAGAAAATGCCAAACGAAATCTTCATACTGAAATGAAGCCAGATGCCTCCTTGATATACCTTTCCAAATCATGCCCTTGAATTCAAATTTCCCTCCAGATATTTAAAAATTGTTTTTATTTTATTTTAATTTTAAGTATTTAAAAATACTTTTTATTTAATACTAGTATTTAAATACACATTTTCTTTTAATTATAAAAATATTATTAAGTTGCCCCTATAATTAGAAATTATTGGACCCAGCTTAAAATATTATTAATTATTTTAGCTCAAAAAAGAGGACATGGCAGTCCGCCCTTCCCAAAATTGCTTGTCCACAAGTAATTGCAAACCCAACTACTCAAACATTGTCATGCCAATATGATGAATCGTGCTATAATGTCTATAGAGTATAGACCCTATACCTATCAAATGAAACAACTTCTGCCAAAAAAGACCATGCAAACTCGGATGCTCAAATACCATCCTACCAACACTATGAATCATGCTATAGTCTTTAAATCCTGTATCTGTCAAGTGGAACAACTTGGGCCAACAAGTATATCTCCCAACTCCACTACCCACAACGATTGTATGCAACCCCTGCAACTTAGGACACAATTTGGCCAACAAGTGTGCATGATCCACAACACAAACCTCTGAAAATAGAAAACAAAGGAGGAGGAGTGTGATGGTCACTTGCTGGGCGTATGGGACTGCATTAATAGTTTAGATAGGCATATTAATAGTTTCCAAAACATTTGGAGCAGTGAACAAGATTCAAGATTCTGATATTGTCTGTGTTTATTTAAAAGAACATAGACATGTATGAATTTACTGCATTATGTGTTTGGGCATGCTTCTCTTGTCTGGAGTTCTATTATGGGCTAAATTGTTTCTCATTCGAGTGCATCTTTAAAGTACGTTTGTCTAAGAAAAATTCTCATTTTTAAAGTCAGAAACCAGAATGGTGGGTTTTTTTTTTGTGCGAAAATGCAAAAGAAAATGGAAATTGAAGAACCACAATAGAGACTGACGGAAATCCAAAACCACCAATTACTTTCTGAAGTCCCTTTGTGGTTGTATAAGATGCAATGCTTAAGAGATTTTCTAAGGATGTTCTTAGAATATCATGAGCGTGCATGTGGTAACCTAGATGTGTCTCAAGGTTACCAGATACAACAATTTTTATTTATTTATATTGATTTGTGGAATAGGAGATGATTTATCTGCAGCTTTTCTTTTATCATTGCAAGTCATAGTTCAGAGTCTGATATACCTCTTCCCATCATTCCCATCATTGACTCATCTATGGACGTTCAACATAATTGCTTTCTTTCATTCACTCTTATACATTGTTATCGAATGGTTGAAGAGGTCTCCTAAGGGGACTTGATTTACTTTCTTTTCCAACTACTTATTATGAGCATCTGTGTTTCGCATTGCTGCTTTCATTCCTCCAATGCTTTGTTTCCAGACTCTATGGAACAACACTAAAGGGAAGATGCACTAAGAGGTTATGCTTGAGCAACATAGTTCAATACAAGCAGGGAATCCTTATAGTTATTCATTATTTCTTGCTTATGCTATATAAGGGATACTTGTGCACAATCCATTTATAAATCCATGCTCTGTGGTTTTCTTTACTTTAGTGTGTTTCCTTTTCACGTGAATTTTCTCTAGTTTGCATACACTGTTGTAGCGATTCTAGTTACTGTATCTATTACCATGATTTAGTTCTTTTACTTATGCATTTGTGAACAAATGTGTCATGTATGTACTTTCTTATTTATATTTGAGTACTGATAAGGACATCATTCTTCTTGCTGAAAGCACCCTTTGTGCATTTTTTACTGGACACTTTTTACAACTCACATATTTGTGCAACACTGTTGTCTTTTGCTAACCTAACAGCTATCTCATTTATGATATATTTTCATGTCTACTCAGACTCTGAGTACATACTTTTTGTATCCTTATTAGTTTTAGTTATACCTGTGTCATCTGCAAGCCAATTGTCATAGAATTTATAGAGGATTTTATATTAAAGACGATCGTGACAAGAAATCATTTTGATTGAGGTTAATGTTTTTATAGCATTCCAAATCATTTGCTTGTTGCTTTACAATTTTATCCTTAAGACTTCCTTTGCCATTGAGATAGATTATTCTCAAAATGGAGCATCAGTTATTATGTTTGCTTTATCTGGTTTGTAGATGAGTTGTGTTTGAATCATAAGAGAATAAGGACCATTAATATTGCTTGTTGCTAGTTAACTCTGCTTTGAGCAAAAAATTTAGTAATGGATATTGGTTGGTATAGAATCTAGATTTAAGGCCATATTCCCATTTTTTGATTGGATGAGCTCTTGCTAACAGCTCATGGTTAAAAGTGGGGAATCTCTACTTGCCATTTTTAATTTCTAGTTCTCGATGCCTTCACTTTTACCAGTTTCAAAGAACATTGCTCCTAATGAAACTTTCACTTGTGTGTCTGTGTATCATGAATGATCGAGAGAGCAACTCTAATACCATGGCCATCATCAACATTTGACAACCTACTACTTACTACTTAGTTGTGATTTTCTCAACTCAGCATCAACTTCGGCGCCAACACCTAAATTGACACTTTATGACACAAATGTTGGATCCTCCAGCCATCAACACCCTCGCCACGCATGCTTCCTTCTCCCTTCCCTTGAGGGATGACAGCCTACTTATGAGTTAAGAGGCCAAAACTGACCTTGTCTACTTGATGACACTCCTAAAAGACAAACTGTCACATGGAAGACCGACTATTTCATCTTCCATAATCAGGTTACAGTTCTACATTGAAGTCATGTTCTCCTGTTTTCTGATGTTTCTCCATGTTTTGCTTTTGATGTAACCCATTAAATCCTACCTCTCAATGTTATCTTGAGATATCTCCTAAGACCAAGATAAGTGGAAGGGCTAGTTGGTTCTACTAAAGTAATGACGGGATTCTCTAATGCTTTATAAGGGTGTAGAATGTTATTTGATGTCTTTCTGTCCACTCGAATCTCTTGCTTTTCTTAGTAATAACTGTATTGTGAGGGCTATCTTAGAAGCCCAAGGACAAATATCATATAAGACGTTTGCAAGTCCCAAAAAACTGTCCTACGGTGTTGAGTTAGATGTACATCCCTCGCAAACTGTCAGTCTGATTTTAGTTTGCTACAGTCATTTTCTAGTTTTCCCACTCGTAAATCACATAGAACAGATTTCTCATTTACTTTAATTGTAATCAGTTATACAGAGCTGTATAGATAAATATATATAATCAACAAAGAGTAGATAAGTACACAATCATTCACTGCTCAGAAATCATAGGTTTCACATTACAGTAGATATGATGCAGTCAGAGATTGTTTATCCTGCAGGTTGGGATGAGTGATTATAGGCAATTCCGCTGGGATTCGTCAGATGCAATCACTGGTATGCAAGGTCCCTAAGTCGCCTACATGAAGATCATGGCAAGCTAGCCTACAAAATCCCTGAAGATCACAGATTCATGTATAGGCTTTCAAGGTCTCAGAGACACTCTGGAAGCATACCAGGACTGTCTGGGTGACTAAATCTTTTCGAGAATTTCTAGAAACTTTGACTGCCATGCATGCTTTACATATATGCCTGCATAATTTTTAGTTACTCTAGTTCCTAGTATTTCGCAAATGAAATTTGAATTTTAATTGTGTATTTAACAGGTATAGAGAAACTGCATCAATGACTTTAGCCCCGGAAGTGTACGTATCAATTGGCTGTGTTTCTGTAGCGGGATATATGGAACCAGACTCAAATACTATTTTCTATGTGCATTCAAATCTTGTTGAAGAGACTGTGTTTTGAAGATCTTCCATTATGGAATGCCCCAGGCAACTATCCATGGGTGTGCTACCTCTATCAAGTTCGTAGTGAGGCTTTACAATTTGTTGCTCTACGAGCCCAAGCGAGGAAGTGGTGCTCCGAAAGCATGGAAGAGGAGGAGCAGAACTGCTCATCACTCATCTCAAGCTGAACTCCAGTTCCAGTTAGAGGGATATGTTGATGAATGGGCTGGAAAGAGATAAGCATCTTGTTAATCACATCCATTACCATGTGGATAACACTAACAATGCCACCTCCTCTCGTCTAGGAACAACTTCCTTCAGTGTTCTCATAAAGTCTGGGAGAGAAATGGAAGGGCTAGAATATAGTGTAGAAGTTGGGATTGGAACACCAGCTCTGGAACAACTGATGGGAATCGATACGCTCAACTCCCTCTCATGGATTCAGTGCAAACCCTGCAAGGGTTGTAGTTCTAAAGTGAAGCTCACCATGTATCTACCCAAACAATCATCCTCCCTTGGCTTGTAAATTCTTGAAATGTCCACCCTTGGGATCAGACCCCAAGGATTTCCAGTCAAAGTGTGATAATTGGGGGTATCTGCACTTACAGAGATACTAATGGTCTTTCCCAAGTATCTGAGGGAGATTATATCACAGTGCTGGGAGAGTATCATTCAGCTGTAACTTTAATTATGTGTTCAATTAGTAGTTGTAAATCTGAGTGAGTTATTTAAGCCATTCACTGTATTTTCTTTATCTCCTGCTGAGTTTTTGATACTGTATATAATTTCCAGAAAAGAATATCACCATTCACTGTATTTTCTTTATCAGCTGTGCATCATTTTCCTTTTTTAAATAAGGTTTTTATTCAATTAAAAAAAACTTATAAATAATATAGTTATTTTGAACAAGGTCTTTGTTTCTTTATTGAGTGAAATAAATAAGGAAAGTTCACAAAATCTCTTCCATCCCTGTGATGGTAAAACTCTCACTCAATCTCGTCTTCTTAAAAACATAGGCATCTCTTCCTACATCCAAATAGCCTCTCATTTTTTCTAACACTATTGCAGCCTAATATAAATTTGGGTGTAAAATCAACGACTAAAGCTTAAACTAACTTGTTCATTTAAGTGGAAATGGAACAAAACTGAGCAGTGAGGAGACCCACCTAATTCAAGATGAGGTCTGTGAATTGAACAAGGGTACAGCTATTTTGATTGGGGGCAATGGACCCATTTCATTTTCTGGAAGAATAAGGGTATATCTGAAACTCCAGTAGCAACTCCACATTGAGAGAGTGAAGAGAGGGGTTCATGGGTGTTTAACCAGTAGTACTAAATAAGACCAAATCTCCATACTAACAAACTGAAAAATAGGAAGCACTACTAAATAAGAAAATTAGAGACAAGAAAATCAATTACCTCAGCCAATAAACTCTATTGAAAGCTTCAAACATTTAAATAATTCTACAACACAGAGATTTAAGATACATAAAAACTTACCAAACTTTCTTCAAATGTAGTGCCTTCTCTTTTCTTCCTTTGAAATTCTTCCTGCAAGCACTTTTCTTTACCCTCCGCCAGAAAAGGACAAAACCCAAAAATAAAGACACAAATTACAGGATTTAAAAAACAAGGAATACAAAAAGAAACACATAGAATACAAACACCACACACAGAATACCAAAAACAAGTCAAGAACAGGACGAACAGACAAACATAACAAACAAAGAGAATGAAATGGAGGACATTCAACAGAAGAAAACTTAAAACAAAACAAATAAAGGGAAAATCTGTGGAAATCGAATTTAACAATTTGAGTGGGTGTAATTTTAGTGCCGTTGGAAGGAGGTATAGTTGGCATTCGCCCGCTCCTTCCAACGGCACTAAAATTATAACCACAAAAGATCTCTGGTTTAAATCTCTGTTTTTCTCTTTCAATGCTGCTGTGGATGACTCTACAGAACTGCTCTTTTACATCCATCAATAGGTTTTGATTTTTATTTAAAGCTATAAACATTGTTCATAGCTTTGATGTTGTGTAAGGTTCAAGTTCTAGGATAAAGCTGGTGTTGGGAGTTTAGAGTTAAATGTTTTAGGTTTCAAAATAGGAATTTGTGAATATAGTAATTTTATTTATTTGTAAACATACATCAATATTGTTTGTTCCATAATAATATTAAGAGTATTTTAGTTTATCTTCATAATATTAAAAAAACATCTTTGATCTATTTCAAATGTAGTGTGCTATCACATTTTAGTTGTCAATAGTCATGAGAATTAAAACTAGCAATTGGACCCATAGGTTCAATGGGCAGGTTGAAAACTTTCTAAGAAATTATATTTGTTTTAAAAATACTTTTGAGTAACTTGTCTATATTGTATATATGTAGTAAATTAATTGAATCTCTCATTGATTTTAATATAATCAGCCATAGAAACAAATGCATATTTAATCATATAATTATTTTAAAAATAATTATGTAAGGGTACAATAGATTTATGTTCTACAACTTATATCTAATTTTGTGCACATAAGGCTACTAAGATGGCTCCTAATCATTTTTATAAGTATGTATTTGATATATTAACTTTTATAATATCTATCAGATGATAATTCTACTAATTTGTATAATCAATAATTTAATATACATTCTATTATTGATATATAATTAATTATACTATTGAGTATTTTTCTATTAAGAGATGGATCCAAATCAAGTGGGATTGTGGTGTCAAGTAGAAAAATAAAATAAAAAATTAACAATTTATTAATTGTCAAGGTGATAAATGTAAAGGGAACTTTTTTTTTTTTTAATCATTTATGATATTTTGAAAAACAATCAATGGACAAGATTGATTTCATGGTAGTCCTTTTAATCTAGGCCCTTCATCTATATAATTCATCATGTGTTGCTCACATAAGGAAGGCTTTCAGCCTAATTATTACTTGTCAAAATAGTAATTAATTTTGTAATGAAAATTAATTGCTTTGTGATTTGTCATAGCCAGTTAGTTAACTAGAATTTTTAGAGAGCTTCTAGTAAAACATTGAGTACAGATTTTTGCATAAAAAATTTACACACAATTTTTAACCAATACCTCTCTAAGACATAACTAATTAGCTTAATGCTACTTGATTGCCTTGTAATATTGTAGTTGTTAATACTATGATTCTAATAGGACACTGAAAGTTAAGCAATATAAAATAAAACCACCACAGTAACTATTTTTTTCTAAAAAAATTGGGTTAGGCACCTAAGGGTGGGGAAGCTCCAATATGTCAATATATCAGATCTTTAGACAAAATTATCCAATTCGCCCTTTACAAATTCCAACCCACTTTTTTAGGGTTTCAAAATTCTCTATAATTATGCCACCAAATGAGACTAAAAATAGCTCTTTATTCATCTTCAATCCTCCAATCAATATGAACAATATTATATTACCAAAAATGAAAAATGTGAAATGTGATGGCTACAACAACGCAACAAAAAACAACCACATGTAAAGTATATTATATTATAGTATAATAAAAATTTTACATGTATCAGTTGAGTGCCATGTTCTTGATTTTATCTTACACCACATTGGCACAAAATACATACCAAAGCCAAAAAAACATTACTGAGCTTAGCATAATATTCAAAAAAGCTACAAACTATATACTTCCATTAGAGATATATCTATTCTCAAGAAGGGCTTGAACAAGTACTAGAATAGGAACCAAGATAGAGGCCATAGCTGAGGCAAAAACGTTAGCAGACGCTATAGAGGGAACATTACCCTTGGGGACCTTGGGTACTTTCTTAGGTGGGGAGTTCTTGGAGGCATGGTACAACTACAAACAAAGAGCTTTAAACATCTATATGGCTATATAACTCATTAACTCACCTAGTACATGGTGGTGTGAGCTTACTACTCTCATGAAGGCATTTGAGCAGGTGTTGCGAAGACCCTCTTGCATCATATTATAGAAACACCTTGCTGCTAGGTAGAAAGATAATAAATCATAAGGAAATATTCCCCTAAGCATTGTGATACAATCAGTAAAATCGTACTGGTCCATTTCCTTTGGCCATGACAATATCTTGACCATTTACACTCCTTATAATATTTTCAATTATGTCACTATCAAATAGAAAGACATAAGCTAGTTTTAAAATCAAGTCATAACAACCAACTTCTATAGGTTCCCACTTATAGGTATGAATGTACACTTGCATGTTAATAGGAAAAGACTCCATTCTTAGCAAATATAAGTTCTTCAACTACATATTTGAATGAGGATTGAAGTGTTTATTAATAGGCCCTTCATATAGGGGACACCTATCATTTCCACATGTAGATGGCATAAAAACTAGAGCATCTCATTTACAATAGTGATTACTTCCCACATGAATATATCCTAAAAGAAAATCAGGAAAAGGACTAATTTTTGCATCACCAAGGCTTGGATTTGATTTAACCACTCATTTCCTAGTAATTTGATATCCCCTCATACATGTTGATAATAGATACTTATCGTCACTCATTCAAAAAACAATCCACCTTAATGTCACCTTTTCACAAGATGTGATCAAGGATTTCACTTGTGCAAGATGAATTTAAAATCCTTTCACAATCTAGAAGTGGACCACCCTTTGTTTGAAATAAGTAATCCTTTATACCATTTATAAAATCATTGCTAGCTCATCTATATGGTCATTAATACTTCAGGTACATCTACAAGTGTACTCATAATAATGGTTAGATAAAATAACAAAATTTATTGGTTATCCCCTAGTTGGGAGGCTGATGAAATCATGATGGCTCTTCTATCCCTTGATTCTACAAACAATAAATCCTTATCTTTCCAAATTTTTCCACTCTTTGCATTCAATATACTCTTCCCCATGTTCAATTGCCAATTGAATTTGGAACCTGTATGCTAATTTATTGGAATTAGAGTAACAATGGCCACATTCATAATATTCAAAATCATCTAACAAATTCCAAGCCATCTCGAGAATGTTTATCAACCTCTTATTATTGTTTCTCCCTAGTTTGATGGCATTTATGGTCAACATAAAACCCATGATGCAGGAGCATCCCTAGTTCAAGAGCAATCTTGCATTAACCAAAAACATTTGCATTTTAGTTTGTTTGCAATTTAGTTTGCTTCTTTTCATTTTCCAGTTTAGTATAGTCAGTAGCAGTTTATGTAGTTTGGTCTGCACTCTAATGCAATTGCGTTTCAGACCTTGCGGAGCTGGACTAAGCATCTAGATTCATTCATGCACATCATATCCAAAACTCAGAGCATTTGGATCAAGTACCATAAAGTTATCGCTATCAGAAGATCAACTATTTTATTAGAATAGAGCATCCTGACAGTCTCAGATAATCAGCTAAAGGAGAAGACATGTGGAGCATTTCACAACTTACGGAGCTAAATTACACATCATCTAATCTTGTTTGGTTCATGCCCGACCTTCCTTGAGATTTGTACACCATTCCATTCATCTATAGAGGAACTCTATTCAATTAGGTCTGACCTATCTGTGTACACACATTACAGCTCTTCATTGGAGTTTGTGATCTTCCTTGGTTGACACGAAGGAATCTATTATTCCAGAGATAATATATAATGATGCAATAGATGCCTAGGAAAGTAGTGATAGATAGTTTACAAGTTGATATTTGAATATTGTGCGAAGGAGATACAAAGCTATATCTTGTGCATATTCTGATATTCTGTAATTAGGCCTGTGAACCCTAATTGTGCATATTCTGATATTTTGATATTCATGATGAAGTTTTGTGTAATATTATGCCTATGAATGTATGTCATATTTTGTTGGGTAGACCTTGGCAGTATGATAGAAAAGCCATGCATGATAGGAGAAAGAATGCATGCACTATAACATCAAATGGAAAGAGAATTACTTTGATTCCTTTGGAAGATGATCCTAAGAGTGAAGTATGTGGAAATGCTAAATCCTATTTGGAGATGGAAGAAAATTTTTGGATGGTTTGAGACATGAGAATATGTGTTATGCTTTGACTCCTAAGAAGCCTGAAACATTGAAGGAGACTGAAGAATCACAATCAGAGGAGATAATCGAATTACTGATAGAGTATGAAGATATCATATTAGACAATGTACCTGAAGGATTGCCACCAATCAGGAGTATCAGTCATCACATGCATCTTAAACCTACAGCTAGTTTGCCTAACAAATCAACACACAGGAGAGAATGAATAACTAAATAGACAGATACAAGAGTTGTTGAGGAAAAGTTTGAGTCCTTGTACAATTCCTGCAGTATTAGCACCTAAGAAGGATGGAGAATGGAGAATGTGTACAAACTCAAGAGCAATCAACAAGATCATAGTTAAGTATAGAGTTCCTTTACCTAGGATCGATGATATCATGGAATGTTTGAGTGGACCAAAATATTTTACAAATATAGACTTGAAGAGTGGATACTATCATATCAGAATCAGAGAAGGAGATGAATGGAAGACTACTTTTAAGACAAATGAAGGATTGTATGAGTGGTTAGTGATGCCTTTTGGATTGACAAATTCACCGAGTACTTTCATGAGATTGATGGATGAAGTTTTAAAGAAATTATTGGGTAAGATTGTTATTGTATATTTGGATGATATTTTGGTTTTCAGTAAGACAAAAGAAGAACATTTGTTGCACCTGAGACAAGTATTGCAGAGACTGAGAAAAAAGAAGTTGCTAATAAATATCAAGAAGTGTAATTTCATGAAGGAAGAATTAGTATACTTGGGATTTGTGATTTTTGCGCAAGGATTGAAGATGGACCCTGAGAAAGTAAGAGTAATTATTGAATGGCCTACAGTGGAGAGCATTGGAGAAGTCAGATCATTTCATGGATTAGCTAATTTCTACCAGAAGTTCATTAGAAATTTCAGTTTAGTTTGTAACCCTATGACAGAGACTATGAGAGGTGACAAAAAAGATTTCAAGTGGACATCAGGAGTAGACAAAAGTTTGAGTTGTTGAAGCAAAAGGTGATAGAGCAACCTATGTTAGCATTACCGAATTTCAATAAGGTATTTCAAGTGGATTGTGATGCAAGTGGAAATGCAACAGGAGCAATGTTAAGTCAAGAAGGTAGACCTATAGCATATTTCAGTGAGAAATTGAATGATGCAAGAAGGATCTATTCAGTTTATGATCAAGAGTTATATGCCATAATTCAAGCCTTGAAGAAGTGGAGACATTACTTTTTGCCTAAGGAGTTTGTGTTGTATACAGATCATCAAGCTTTGCAATATTTGAATAGTCAAGGAAAGTTGAATCAGAGACATATGATATATAGTTCATGCAGAGTTATACATTTGTGTTGAAGCATAGGAGTGGAAAATCAAACAAAGTTGCAGATGCATTGAGTAGGAGAAGAAACTTGCTGACAAAGATGAGAGTTGAAGTGTTAAGATTTGATGAATTGAAGAACATGTATGAAGAAGATCTTGATTTTGCAGAACCTTAGAAAGCATGTAAGGAACATGTTGTGATAGATAGGAGTAAGTGGTTGGACTATTTCATTCAGGAAGATATGTTGTTGAAATGAAATCAGTTATGCATACCTAGGAGTTCAATGAGAGACAATTTGATCAAGGAGAAACACAATGGTGGATTGGCAGGATACTTTGGCATTGACAAAATAGTGGCTTAATTGGTAAGTGAAAATTACTTTTGGCCTTAGATAAATAAGGATGTTAGGAAATTTATACAAAGTTGTAGAGTTTGTCAAGTTGCAAAAGGGAGTAGTCAAAACACTAGATTATATAAACCTTTGACAGTACTGGAGAGACCTTGGGAAGACATAAGCATGGATTTCATAATGGGATTGCTTAAGATATAGAGAGGACATGATTCAATATTTGTAGTAGTGGACAGATTTTCAAAGATGGCACATTTCATACCTTGTAAGAAGATAATTGATGCAGTGCATGTAGCTGACCTATTTTTCGAGGAGATTGTGAGATTGCATGGATTACCTAAGAGCATAATTTCAGACAGAGACATAAGATTTCTTGGATACTTTTGGAAGACACTTTAGAAGAAGATGAAGACGAATTTGAAGTTTAGTTCAGCATATCACCCACAGACTAAGGTAGTGAATAGGAGTTTGGGAAAATTGTTGAGATGTTTGGTTGGAGAGAAGGTAGGAAGTTGGGATTTGATTCTTTCACAAGTAGAGTTTGCCTACAATAATTCAGTGAATAGGAGTACTGAAAGAACACCTTTTGAGATTGTTACCAGAGTAAACCCTAGAGGAGTAGTAGAGTTGAGAGATATTAGTATGGAAGACAAGGGAAGTACAGAAGTAGAAGAATTTGCAAGACATATGGAGTCAGTGCATAATCATGTTAAGAAACATTTGAAAGAGATGAACAAAGAGCAAGCAGATGAGAAGAGAAGACACAAGGAATTTGAATTTAGAGATGAAGTGATGGTATACCTAAGAAAAGAAAGATTCCCAGTTGGGACATATAACAAGTTGAAGATGAAGAAGTTTGGACCTTGTAGGATACTTAGAAATTTTGATTCAGGAAATGCATATGAAGTAGAGTTACTAGAGACATTGGGTTTATCACCTATTTTCAACATTGCAGACCTATATCAGTATCATGAAGCTGAGTTTAGTGACAGCATTGAAGAAGACTTGAAGAAGCAATTACCACAACAAGCACAAGAGCATATTGAAAACATTTTGGACAGCAGAGTTGGGTGCAACACCATAGGAAGGTACTATAAAGAATATCTTGTGAAGTGGAAAGGCAAACTGGAAGAAGATTCATCATGGATTTCTCAGGCTAAGGTGGACCATCTTGGTTTTCCTCTAGCCCTAGCAAAGCAAGGGACTCACTTTTTCAATAACCCCGGATGTCTGATGTAGGAGCATCCTTGGTTCAAGAGCAATCTTGCATCAGCCAAAAATATTTGCATTTTAGTTTGTTTGCAATTCAGTTTGTTTCTTTTCATTTTCTAGTTCAGTCAGTAGTAGTTTCTATAGTTTGGTCCGCACTCTATCGCAGTTGTATTTTAGACCTTGTGGAGTTGGACTTAGCATCTAGATTCATTCATGCACATCATATCCAAAACTCAAAGCATTTGGATCAAGTACCAGAAAGTTATCACTATCAGAAGATCAATTGTTTTATCAGAACATAGCATCTTGATAGTCTCAAATAGTCAGCAAAAGGAGAAGACCTACGGAGCATTTCACAACTTACTAAGCTAAATTACACATCATCCAATGTTGTTTGGTTCGTGGCCAACCTTCCTTGAGATCCGCACACCATTCCATTCATTTGCGAATGAACTCTATTCAATTAGGTCTAACCTATCTGTGTACATACGTTATAGCTCTTCATTGGAGTTTGTGATCTTCCTTGGCCGACGCAGAGGAATCTATTATACAAAGATAATATATAGTGATGTAATAGATGCCTAAGAAAGTAGTGATAGATAGTTTACAAGTTGATAGTTTGAATTTTGTATGAAAGAGCTCCAAAGCTATATCTTTTGCATATTCTGACATTTTGTGATCAGGCCTGTGAGCCCTAATTGTAAGCCCACATTTTACCAGCCAATTTGTATTTGAATTCTATGATATAGTGAATGGATGAATCTACATTTGCTTCATATCTTTGAGTTGTTTCCATTGTGTTTACTCTTGTTGCATGGCCTGGATAGTTCACTTTGTGGACCCTCCTGACCGTGACTGCACCAACCCACCTTTATAAAAATCTCTTTATATTTTCTTTTCAAGCAATTGCTAATCACAATATCAATGCTTGGACTTCTACCTCATTATTAGATCCCATTGGAACCTTTGTGGAAGTAGCTAGTATAAATCTTCCTTCTTTGTCCCTTAGAACACTACCTACACCTAAGAGCTAAAGATTCCCATGAGAGGCTCCATCAAAGTTAATTTTGACAAGAGATGTCAAAGGAGCTATCTTTTTTATCAATGACCAATTGGGTTTAGTAATGATGCCCTTAACTGATCCATGAACTAGTGGTGGTTTTAGTCGTGGCCAAGTTTTAAATAATTTATTGTCCTAACATGAGAATGTATTAATATTCTAAACATTCTTGAAGACATATGACATCACAATTTTAGAAATTGCTCTCTCCAATTTAAGAAATTTGTTAAAAAATCAACTTAGAAACATTTATAAAAATGAAGTTAGACAAATCTATATAATAGGTTAGTGTTGCACAAATTCCCAAACATGAAAGGTGAATATTCAATCCAGAGACATTTTCAAGTGTATTCCATAGATATTAGAGTGCACGTACACCATCCCATAAAATATTTCTAGCAACAAAATTTATGCAAATTTAATCTTTTCCAAGATATATATAAAAAAGAATTTTTGTTTAATTGTTTAAAATGTTAAAGCATTTATATTTACCATGTATTTATATCCACTTAAATACAACATCTTAAGTAAAAGATAAATCTCATAAATATGAATCAATAAAAGTCAATAAATCTTACAAAAACATGTGCTTAATCCAGGTGATAGCACTATAAAATAATATAAAAAGTCCAATTGGCTTTCATGCCATAATCCATCCAATCACAAGTGACAAATAATATGTACAAGTATAAGAAATCAAACACACTCTCTAGTCGCCACAAACCGACCATGTGGTTCTCTTGCAAGCCGAGAGATGGGAACATGGCTCAGGTGCTTTTCCACCCAACCATGATGCAATTATGCTTCCCCAGATCCCTTCATGACATGAAGGAAACCCATCCCTAGAGTTGATCCCAAATAGATAATTAATTGGTAGCTAGAAAACTAGAGCTTACTCTGTGAAAGACTATCTTGAAATGCTAATGAGGACAGTAGTTGAAACTCCAAGGTAATTGAAAAGTTGTGTCGAAATAGATTTATGCAGCAGTAAGAAGAATTTATATATTAGGGTACATGTTAGAAAGAAGCTGCAATAGAGAATAATCAGAAGGAAGCTGCGACAGGAAAAACACAAGCTGCTATGACAAGAATAACACATGATCGATAGGAATGACAAGAACGACAGGATCAGCAGGAAGCTGCAATAGGAATGATAGGATCGACAAGAGGTCACAATAGGAATGATAGGAATGACAAGAGGCTGCAACAGGAAGTTTTATTCAGTCCTTAATAGTTCGTGACAAGAACGTGACAGGAAGATTTTAAATCATAAACATGGAAACATAAAAATAACGGCCACCATAGTTGTAACATAGACCAAAAACTATCATTATATAGGCCATAATTACTACATTTTAATAGTCACATTCAACCAAAATTTGTTGTAATTAAAAACAAGGAGAGTACCCGGTTTGTTAACTGGGAAAGAGAGGTCGATTCCACCTCTGATGCTACTCTTTCACTGTTGCCTCCATTCGTTGCTCCAGAAAGAATGACGTTCTCCTTTCTGCTGCTCTCCATTGTGTTGATGCTAAAAAAAAAAAAATCCACCAACTATAAAGATGCACCAACTAGGTCCTATCCAACCATTGTGCAAACAACTCCTCTGAAACCATACCACTCATATAATTCCTATAAATGGAATCCATTTCCTCTTTCATTACTTGCAACCAAACTTTATCTTCAACTTGATCTACAATTCAAAAGTTCTAGAAAAGCTCTTCCTTGCCTTCCTCGTGCTTTTACACAATGCTAAAACAATTCAATTTCTTTACTATTCTCTGCACTTGGTTGTTCACTATTTTTGGTTGTTTTATTTTTGTTCAATTCTTTTTTTCCTTTTTCTCAACATGAGAAGACTTATGTCTATAAAACATTCTAAACATACATGTGATCTTTTGCCAATCAAATACATTTATCCAACCACAATTCATTATAAAACAACTTGTCATAGATTCATTTTTTTTTCAACTCTCTATTCCAACATGTCTTTTCACTATGATTTTTTTCAAACCATAAATTTTGCAAGGATGTAAATTCCAATATTTTTCTTTTCTATGCCCTTCTCTATCATAATGGGAACAATTGTAAAATCATATAAAGAACACAAATCATCTATATCACATGAGGCTTCACAAACTGACGGCTTGATTTCAACATTCATTTTCTTTTTGGCATGCTGCAGACAGTTGTTTTAACTGATACCGATTTAAGCAAAAGAATCTTTATTGAGAAATTTTAGAATTACAATTTGCAAATAAATATGTGTTAACCAATGTGGATTAACACATTACAGATTCTCTACACAATTTTTTATTGTGCAAATTACTCTAAGCGCAGAATAAGAGCATACTCTTGTGATACTAAGACTCCGCCTAGAACTTTATCAGACTCTGAATTAAACTCTGAATGCTCAAGAATGAGGTGGAGTCTTCTTTTTATAGCCTGCAGACCTCAAAACTTATTAAACTATCCTTGAAATCTGACCATACAAAATCGACACGTAGCAACTACTGTAGAATTGGACATCTGTTAGGTAGTCTTGTCTGTAAACATTAACAACATTAGCAAAAAAGACAATCGCTTTGAATACACCATAAGTGAGGATGACCCACTTTACACCCAAAAGCGGATATGGGGATCTTGCTTTTTTTGACAAGGTTGCATCCTATTGTCAGATCATAACGTGGCTGACGTCACAACACAAACAAACCCATGTGCTAGTTTATCCAAATATGGTTGGTGGAAGAAGATTACTAAGGAATTGGATCAAAAGTGGTGTCTAAATCATCATTTCTCCTTCTAAAAGCATAAACTATGCATGTTATTTCTTCAGGATACGCCAAATCTAATTTTGTGTGTACTGCTACTGAGGCTGGGTGGAGAGCAAGTTCCATGTCATCAATCACAGCCTTTGAAAACCAATTATGAACCATAGGATAATATTCTACTATGGGTAGGTGATAACAACTTGGATTAGTCAAATAACTAATCATTCCTTCTTCAATTGCCCATGAAAAGTTTCCCTGGAGGTAATAAAAAAATTCTATCATATCAGGTGGTAAGACAAAATTGTTATGACCAACAAATATATCAGCAAAATCTTCAAACTCAGTTTGGAGTATGGTGATGCTATTAATGAAGCCATACTTAGCACATTTTAACAGATTTATCTTTATCTTTATAACCCAATTCATAGGTATCAAAGAAGTGATACAAATGTCAAAAGAAAATCTATTCCTGATTGAATAGGCTATACTGGCTTCTTCTAACCCAAAGTGTTCTAAAAATGCAACCTGCTCATCTAGTTCAAGAACTCCTTGTTCAAAATGTTCTGAAATTTGATTTCTTAATCCTTGGATCCATTTGTTAAGAAAATAAACTTGAAGAATAGGTTCAAGGATTCTAGAGGTAATTAGGGAACCATCATTTTATTACCTTCTTCATTTGTCATCTCATAGACTTCCATCCCATCTTCTCTTAAGAAAGTTTCAGTAGGTTCAATCATCATAAATACAGTCTCAACCAATTTTTACATCTCTCTGGTTAGACTGTCAACTAGTGGATTGTTATCTCCTTGTATCCATTCAATATCAAAATCATAACTTATAAAATCTAAGTACTTCCGTGTAATTCTACCATGAGCCAAATCTTTATCTAGTTTCCTTTTTAAGAGAGACTTCATAGGTTGGTTGTCTATTCTTACAATGAAGTGTGCAGGTTTCAAGAGTATTTTAAATTTTTGAATACCCTTCTTAATAGCCAAAATCTCCTTTTCATATATTGTATACCTGCATTCTATATTAATAAAAGTTCCTAATCTGTAACCACAGATTTGTGCCCCTATTAAAGGAATTTCCTATAACAAAACAACACTCCACACATAGTATATAAAATCAATGGGTAGCCATCCTTTTGCATATGCAGAGTGGGAAGATGTTGACATTTTCCTTTGATTTTTCTAACTATCTCAATTAGTTCTTTAGTCCATCCTTGTGCTATGTCTTTTAATTGTCCTTGAATCTTTGCTATGTCTTTGGCCAATCCATTATAAAAGGGAGAAACATAATTAAGACAACCCAAAAACCTTTGAATTTGCTTTTTCCCAATTAAAACATGAGGAAATTCATTTATATGTTTTAGAATATGGGGTTGTAGTTTAACTTTCCCTTCAGAATGAATTAATCCAAGGAAGTCAATTTCTTCTTGGCCAATTACCATCTTTTTAGCAGATAGACATATTCCATGTTCTTTTATTGCATTATACAAATGTTGCAAATGTTCTAAATGTTCTGAAGAATTATTTGAAAAGACAATAATGTCATCAATATATACCACACAAAAATCTTTCAATGTTCTAAGAGCCTTGTCCATCCTTCTCTGAAAATAAGTAGGAGCATTTTTTAAACCAAATGACATTACATTCCATTCATATAAGCCTTGAGTAATAGAAAAGGCAGTTTTATACCTATCTTCTTCTTTTACCTTTAATTTCCAAAATCTTGACTTGTAGTCAAACTTAGAAAATATCGTTCTGGAGGCTGCTCTCATAATCAAGTTAGTACTGAATGGTATTGGATAATCGAATGGAAGAATTATATCATTAAGAGGTTTGTAATTGATACATAATCTCTTTTTACCTATTTCCTTTTCTACTTTCTTATTTACCGAGAAGGCTGGACAATTGAAAGGAGTCTTACTTTCTCGAATGAAGTGGCCTTGAAGCAATTCTTCCAAATGTTCATCCATCTCATTGACTTCTAAGTGGACTCATTAGATATGTTGGCTTGAATGGGATTACTGACTTGCATTCTGGCTTGATCTTGATTTCACATTCTTCATTTTCCTTTGACCAAAACTACAGAGGATTGAGACTGCAGCATTCTTGTTCAAATTTAGCCTTGACTAGTTCGAGCAATAGTGGCAATTTTTGGGCTTGAAGATTGACATTTTCTTTTCTTCCTGGTTTAGTAGTTTTTTTGTTCAAACTTGTAATTGACTACTTTTAAAGCAAGAATCTTTATCGGGCCATCTTCATGTTTGAGAGATATTTCATGAGTTCTAAGAACAAAAGGTTGATATTTAGTCAAGAATAGAAATTCTAATAAAACATCACCTCTTAAATCATTATACTCAATGAAATCAGTTACAAATTTCTTTCCCTAAATCTCAATAGTAACATCTTGTGCATAATTACCCATCTGGATTTGTTCCCCATTGATTGCATAACCTGCTGGGAGTTCTGGCCTAGGTTTCCAAAATTCTGAAGAGATTTTATTAGTCTTTGCAAAACTTCTGGAAGAGCTAGAATCTACAAAGGCATCCATGGAAATTTGTTTGTAACAGGAAAATAGAAATTGATACGAATATATGTGCAATTTTCAACAAGATATAGCGCATTTGGTGGTTCTCCAAGGTCAAAATCAAAGCTCCTGCTTGAAAATCCATAATCCTTGTTATTGAATTTGAACAAAATTTCTCTAATCTCCCCATGACAGAAGTGAGTGCAATAATTTCTTTTTTTCACAAATAAACCTAGTGTGCAAGGTTTTGAATATCCTCTATAAGATGGTCCTATTTGGAGCATACAACATCAAGCTGGTTAGAGGCAAATTTTTTGGAAGACAATTTTTTCTTAAGAGGAGGCGGAGAAGAGGAATAGGGTGAAGCTGGCCTTTTCTTCCATTTGGGATGTATGTATCCATGGGAAGTAGAGGGTCTTGAGCTTCTAAGCTACTTTTGAAGAGAGTTGCGTTCTACTTCCCAAGTCTTGATATCTTTGAGTTGTTTTTTGATAGCAGTCCTTCTTTCTTCTTTTGTCCCAGCCATTCTATAAGGATCTTTGGCCTTAGCCATGTCAATTTTGAAGGTGAGATCCTTAATGGCTCACTTCACAACTTTTGTCACTGCAGAGGGTGAGTCAAATGAAATAGAGGAGTCTAAAATACTTTCTTCATTCGAAGTGGACTCACAAACTTTTCTAGACTTTTCTTTTCCCATAGAGAAATGTTCAGGCAAAATTTCAACTAACTCAAAAAACTAGTCATCTAAAAACTGAGCAAAAGCGTCAAAAGTATCTACAACCTCCCAATTATTATATACATCTTGTTCTTGAAAAAGAGCATAAACCTTTGTTCCATGATTTAGCTTTCTAGGATAATTTGTGGCATAATGGGGACCCTTGCAAATGAAACATTTTACTCGTCCCTTTCCTGGATTCTTATTCTTCTTGAACAAATATTTAGGAGGATTTCTATTTTTAAAAGAATTCTTATGTACAAGAGCAAATCGATACCTCTTTTTGTGGCTTATGTTCTTGGGACGAAAAGATCTTTCCATATTAGCATCATCATAGGCTCTTCTACTACACTTTCTGCATTTACAATACTTTCCACAAGACCTTTTATGGAATTTTCTTACTTGCTTGAAGTCCTTAAGTTAGTTGATTGTGTAAATTCAAATTGAACTTATGATCTCTAACATGGGTAACTTCTAAATGTTAGATATTTGTATTGCAGAATTAATTTATTACTTTCTTTTAGATGCAATTTTCACTTCTCATACACTTCCGATTTCTGTGTCTTTCAGTGGTATTGCAGGGCAAAGACGTTGTTATATATATGAGTGATGGTAGGAGTCACATTTGTGATAGACATGACTCCTCAAGGAGTCACGCCTTATCACAGGTGTGACTTTGTCACCTTTCCATTTCTTTAGCAATTGCTAATCACCATTTGTAGTGGTGTTTATACTTTGGTAATATATCATTCAATCATGCTATATTCATGTTTATTTTAACATACCTTATATATTAAGTATGAATATATAAGTAATACTTAATATTACTTATATATTCATATTTATTATGATCATAATAAATACGTTATTTGATCGAAGCTACAAACAACTCAACACTCCCTCTTAGCTTGGGAAGATAACAATATCACAATAATATCTGTGAATATCAATTATCTGATCTGTAATGAATTACTCAAAGTAATTAATATAACATAACTCATGATATATAGTATCACCTATCTCGTGATATGTAGCATCACCTACCTTGTGATACTAAAGGATATACTATACTCGAGAACATTACATTCTCCTTATATATCCTAGTTATGGTATGTGCACTGACATTAAGTCACATAATGTCTACCATAACTTAATCATGATAACTCCATGATTCATACAAATATCAAATCACATGATATTAGTCTAATGAACATTATAAGATCGTCACCTTATAATGTTAGGTACAAATGTAGATTATCCAAAAGTCATCACTTTTAGAAATAAACACAGAATGGGTAGGCTCATAATGTCATAGAGTCACACATATGACATAAGAAGTTTATACATTAAACATCTTTAATATACTAGTACAAATCAATTAGAGTCTTACATTTCAATCATACCAAGATTTTTCCAGAAGTATTCAACTTTCACCTTGAGGAGTGGTTTGGTAAGAATATCTGCAGTTTGATCTCATGTACTGATATACTCCAACTGTATTACTTTCCTTTCCACCATATCACGCACATAGTGATGAGGAATCTCAATATGTTTAGATCTATCATGGAATACTGGATTCACAGATAGCTTAATACAGCTTTGATTGTCGCAGTGGATGATAGTTGGTCCTGTAGTGCAGATATTCTCATAAAGTATGCATTGATAGATCCTCCTTTGTTCATACTTATATGATTTATTTTTCTCTTTAGGGATAAGGTTCTGCTGGAGTTATTAATTTCATAAGTGCTTTCAAGTGACTTAAACATATGATATGCAGTCTCATGTTTTGTCTGAATCAGCACGATATGATCTCTAACTCCATCAACTATGATTTTCATGGCTTTGTCATTTCCTTCAATCCATGTCATTTTATCAGGATCATTCTCTGGTTCCGTTTTGTTTTCTCTCACAAATGAATCAACTTTATTTTCTTTTAGTATCATCATAATTATGAATTTTCATGATGAGAAGTTATTTCCTCCTTCCAATCTATCTTCGAATCGGATTGCTGCTGCCATTTGACAAATGAGATGTATTAAATCTGAATTTCTCAAGTTTTATTTTTTGTGAATAGGACCGAACATTTAAACAGACCACACCTCATGAACAAGCTACCTACGTCTTATACTGGATTCACAGCAATAAAAAAAATTTAAGCTAACTAAAAGAACGTTATGAACCATGAAGACAATAGGAAGACGTGAATAGATCAAATGTAAAAGGCTTTAAACACAAGGTGAATATACAATTTTCAAGATGTGAAGCCCCCAAAGTAATTTTTTATTTTGTTCCACAAGTGAGTTCGATTACAGAGAGTACTTGAAAGTCACTAAGCTTTGACTGTATTGTTGACCTGGCAGATTTTATCATTAATCAAATATGATTGCATTTGTTCTCCTTGCATGAGTGATTAGTTCACCTTATGCAATGATGTGTCCCTTGTTTATCTCCTGAAGCTACCAAAACATTAACACTCCCTTTTATCTAGGGAGGTATAGCAAAGTCTCCACTGAGTCCTTATGTGCCTTGAAGGGTTGTTTTCTTACCATCAACCACTACCCTTTCAAAAGGTGCCATTTCTTGGAATTTCTCAACGCGATATCATCATGGAGTCACTCAACATGATGTCATTATAGAGTCTCTCAACATGACGTCCACCATGGCTACTCCTAGAGGGTGGATAAACACAACTACAAGAGAATCATCATGGAGTCTCTCAACGTGATGTCCACAATGGCTACTCCCATTAGTTGAAAAAATACATCGTCATGGAGTCACTCAACATGACGTCCACCATAGCTACTCCCATGTGTGGAAAGAAACATGTGTACAAGTGTCCATCACGGAGTCTCTCAACGTGATGTCGTCATGGAGTCTCTTAACATGACATCCACAATGGCTACTCCCATGTGTGGAAAAACACAAGTACAAAGGATTCATCACAGAGTCTCTCAACATGATGTTGTCATGGAGTCTCTCAACATGACATCTACCATGGCTACTCTCATAGGGTGGAAAGAACCACATCTCCATCTCAAAGATGGACAAGGGCTTTCACCTCAAATTTCTCCAGAGAAAAATACATTAACAAGGAATCTTCATGATGATGTGACTCCCTCTGAAGCTCCAAGTATTAGCATCAACGTCTTGACCTCCTTGTCCAAGGTTGCCTCTGTTGGTTTGTCAGACTCTCTCTTAGTTGTGAGTCTGACTTCACAACCCCTTGTGAGATCCTTGCTTAGACTTATCTTTGTCAAAGATATATTTCTTGCTAATCCACTTGATCCAGACTCCAAATCTCTTAGAAGATCTACTTGTGACTCTTCTACGAGTTCAAACATTTAGGCATACTTTCTCTAGTTTCCACTTCTGCTTTACAGTGTCACAACTTCTTCTCATCAAGCCACTCCAATTCCTCATGTCATAGGACTCCATGGGATCTCCCTGTGCCCATTGATATCCAAGACACTTCCACCACTAGCAATACCAAGGATCCAACCCACCGATGTAGTCTCAGTTTCTCCAATCTGGCACCTCACAGACTAGCGGTTAGGGGTACCTTCTGCAATAAAAACTTCCATCATTTAGATCAGATAAGAGCTACTAAATTTTACACTGGATTCCAATGCAATTGGAAAGGCCGTTGTAATGAGATATCCATTATGTATCTTGAAGAGACTCAAAGTATCGGCTAAGCATAATATTCACCGCCCATCTTTGAATGTACAATTGATGAACATCATTTGGATTCCTCTGTTGTCGAAAGACAGAGTAGGGATTTAGTATGAAGTCATCTACATATGTCCCAATCTTTTGCCTCCCAAGCAACATTTCCCTAGATATCCAGTCATTGAGTTTTCTTTGATCGACTTCTGGAGAAGAAAGCCTTTGTGCAGTTTCAATACACCGGGGATTCTCAAGGTCAATGAATATGACTCTGCCCTCACAATCCACCCACGCATCCCATTGTTGTCCATTCTTGAGATTTTTCTTAGGACTGCAAGAGCTTGCAACTACATTGCTCAGTGAAACATTTACCTTGGAAGATATCTTGTTGATGTTGATACCCACATGGTTGTCATCGGGATCCCATACATCCTTGTAAGTGTCAAACTCCACAGCAACCATCTGATATGGCGATCCTTTATAGGTTGTGTCATTAAACAAGCCAAGCTTTCTGGCTTGAGCATTCAAGGGTTGTTCCAAGTCGAAAGCTGCCAGGAAGAATGCAAGCCCATCTCAAAAATCCTTTCTATTGGCATCGTTGTTCCTGATAACGAATTGGAGATGTGTAGAGAAATTTGCCAAAGCCCTAGAGGATCTATCCCATAGCAGAATAGAATAGTTGTAAGTAGCCCAACCGAAGCTATTTTGCAGCCTCCCTCCAAATTCATTTCTAGTGAGTTGTATCTTGGCTCCTTGAGGGTGGCATCATTTTCGGTTTCTATATCCATTTTCGAAGGGAACACAAAGCTAAGGTTTCTTGCATCTGATAAAAAATTGAGAGAAGCAATAGAGTAGAAGAAGACGAGGGCAGACAGATGCTTATAGAGCTTGGCCATCTCCATTCTAAATCAGTGCCAGTTGATAACTTCTTAGTAGACATGATTTTGTGCCTCTGTTGTCACGCACCCTTCTAATGACCTTTCTGAATCTCTTCCATACTTGAGATCTTCACCATCCTGTAGTAAAACGAAAATGTCAAGGAGTTAGCGAACTCATGAAGTATTCTTCCATTCTCTTTCAGTTATTCCCAACTCATTCCAACTGCTATGATCCTAAGAGGCTTCAGCGAATCAGAAGTAGATCTCATAGCAAGATTCTACATCAGCACTAACCACTGGCACCCAGGTCGAATCTCCAAATCTATCACATGAATTTTGCTTGCATCTCCCACTGACTCTATGATTGCCTTTATAGCCGTTAATTGAACCAGTTTCACATATGAGAGAACTCTATTATAAAATGCGACCAGCCTATTAACTTCGGTTCTAATCAGATCTTCCTAAACTTGGCTCTGATACCATGTAAATTCAAATCAAACTTATGATCTCTAACATGGGTAACTTCTAAATGTTAGATATTTGTATTGCAGACTTAATTTATTACTTTCTTTTAGATGCAATTTTCACTTCTCATACACTTCTGATTTATGTGTCTTTCAGTGGTATTGTAGGGCAAAGACGTTGTTATATATATGAGTGATGGTAGGAGTCACATCTATGATAGACATGACTCCTCAAGGAGTCACGCCTTATCATAGGTGTGACTTTGTCACCTTTCCATTTCTTTAGCAATTGCTAATCACCGTTTGTAGTGGTGTTTATACTTTGGTAATATATCATTCAATCATGCTATATTCATGTTTATTTTAACATACCTTATATATTAAGTATGAATATATAAGTAATACTTAATATTACTTATATATTCATATTTATTATGATCATAATAAATATGTTATCTGATCGAAGCTACAAACAACTCAACAGATTGGAGGCAAATTACAATATTCTCTCAAATTGCATGAAGAATTAAACTATTCTCGGTTGTCATTCAAAGCTTTGAGTAGACATTGTTTATCCAACTTATAGGCGACTAAGGTTTTTAGCTCAGAAAATGTACATTTTTCCACCTTAATCTTTTTCCTATCCATCAAAGTCTTCTACCCATTCTCCTAACCCACAGGGAAGTGAATTGAGATAATATTTTTTGGTAGTAGGATCATGGAGCTTGTTAGCTGCAATCATATATTTTTTGAATATAAGATTGTATTTGTGCAATTTGCCTAAATTTTTAAGCTGTAGTGAATACAAATTTTTTTCAGCTTCAAGTACATCATTTTTCCTAGGACAACAGAATAGTGGTACCAATGAGCATGAGTTTTAACATTGAAAATCCTTTAGCAGATATATCATTTCTACCCATATCCATTTCTTTGACATACTCTTCTCCTGATACCAGATCTTGGGAAATAACACCATTGTCAGGTAAACCATTCCACCAATCTCTAAGTTTACCAGACATAAATCTAACAACATACAAAACTTTATTAGATTCAAATAGACAGAACCTCTAGTGTCATAAAAGTTTTCTAGTGTATCACACCAGGTGTAAATAGCATCGTATGGGTCAATAATTTTGTCAATATTCAAAATATACCTGGAGCTGGCATAAGCTCTCATTCGTTCTAGTCTGGAATTTTCTGTAACAACATCTCTCTTTTCAATATCTATATTACTGCCTACTGATTCATGGTTGCCCATGAAATTTTCCCATTCTTTAGCATCATTCAATTGTTCCAAAACAATTTTTTTATTAACCAGTGTTGGTTCTTCATTTCTCAGATGCTTGGGATTATTCTCCATCTAAGAATATTTCTTCATCAGAAAGAGAAAAATCCATATGTGCTGCAACAGGTTCGTTATCCTCAATTTGAAGTTCTTGTAACCAATCTTTCATTTCTTCTGTATGCTGCATGGCATGTTCCTTTTGTTTAGGGAAAATTAATTTTGTAGGCCTAGGGGTTGTTTTGGTTCTAGAAGGTGCTACTTGTTGTTCTTCATTAGGTTTATCAGCAATTAAAATACCTTTTCTCCTCTGAACCTTAACTCTTTGTTTTTGTAGAGGTTCTAAGTAGTGTGATTTAGCTTCTTCAATTTCTTCCTCTAAACTATCTTTTCCTTTTTGGGAAACTCTAATTTTCTTTGTATATCTTCTATTTTTTTCTAAAATTCTGGCCACATGTTCTAATAATGCTTTGTTTTCCTCGGCTTGATTATCTCTTCTAGCATCAAAAGTGGCTAAGTCATCAGAAATCTTGGTGACAGATGTGTCAGTTCTTTGAGTCAGGGTTTGAATGGTTGTGATAGAATTCTTAATATTCTTGACTTGGTATGAGATTCCTGAAGTATCATTCAGAAGAGATGTTGATTGCTTTTCTAATTTCATAATATTTAAGTCCATTCTATTTGTAGTACTTTCTACATTCAACAGAGCTCCATAAGCAAAAGTATAATTTGTTGCAGCTTGCTTAACATCGAGTGCCATATCATCCAAATTTTCTTGAGCAGATATCATCCATTGGGCTTGCCAGTTCCTCTGAGCTTCTGAATTTTTTGCTAAGCCCCTACTTTAGTATGAAGTCTTGACTCATATCTACCCCATAGCTTTTTATCAGTGTTTACTATGGTAAAGGATTCAGGGGTTGGCCATCTAAACCAATGACTTTAATTGTAGTATTTGGATCCATTTGGATATGATATCTAACCTTATTTTCACCATTATATCTAGGCACTGATTCTCTCATCATACAAGAGGGTTCATCCATCCTGATTATCTTAATTCCCTTTTGTTTTTTGTCATCCTCATCGTTTGGGGTCAGGTGAAGCCTATAGCTTACTTGCCTGACTAATTAAGACTAGATCATTACTCAAGTCAGAGGTTGATGCAAAGGATTTTCTGGAAGGATAAGGAATGACAGACATGTGAGGTCTGAAAGGTTTGGAAATAAAATGGCTAGAGGATGTAGAACATTCCTCAGGGTTATAATCCATATATGGCTTATTATCAGAACTGGGGAATGAATGAGCCATAGATAAACTTCACCTTAAAGGTTGGAGTCTAGCCATCTTTTCATCCACCAAAGGTTGTTCCATGATGGTCTGATCCAGAATAGATTGGAGTGTAACATTGGCTACTCACTTAGTCTAGAATAAGGGCCTATTAGAAAATCTATTTCTCTGCATAGGAAGGTCTCGAAACTGGGGTTTCTATTAGTTTAGGATTTGTTCAATAATAGGAAATTCTATGTCAAACCCAGTATGGTCAATGATTCTACCATAATCTAGTAGGTTTGAAGATCCTTGCGAGAAACCTACCCTCGTGAGCAAAGAAATTGGAGGTGACACAGTATTTATTATTTAGTAAACACAACATCCTCCAATAGTGGCATACATGGATCTTGGCATGAGAGACACACGCTTTACTTGCATAAGAAGGCAAAATGCAGAAGAGATGAATTATCAGATAGTGAAAGGGTGAAATTTGGACAAATAGAGATGGCGCCATCCTATTTCTCAGCACTGAAGACACCACGGAACTAGGCTATAACTTGTTCCCAAATTTTGCAATGTGTATTGATGAGAGTGGCAAAAAACTGAGCACTAATATAATAGTTGAAATGGGGGTGGAAAATCAAATCAAAATGAGGAAAGTGGACATGAAAATATCCCTTCTCTCTCCAGTGAAAGACATCAAACAGAAGTAAGAAAGGAAGGTAAATCAGAGAGATTCCTTCTCCAGAGACCAACATATTTATTTTAGACTGACAGAAAAAATCATAAATTTTGGCTTTGATTCTATTTTTAGGGTATAGTGTAGAGATCTTAATGCCATGGAATTTGAAGTTACCCTTCTCATCTACAACATGTTCATCACTATCTTGAAATAAATTATGCAAAACTTCAGACAATGTAGAGAGCATTCATTAATCTTCTACTGGCCATAAAGAGAAAGAAGAACTTACTGATTTACGGTCGTGATATTCTCTGCTACATTGGTCGACTTACTGATGCCTTTCACATAGCTCTCCTGGCCTTTAGTATGGGACTTATGGCTGTGACTTCAACAGATACTACTCACGCTATTGGTAAAGTGTTCAGAACAGATATCTCATAAAGACAGATCAAAGAACAAAGAAACTGATTGGCTCTGATACCAATTTAAGCACACTAGAAAGAAGATTAATGATTACATAAGAACATTAAGAGTACTATAAGAGTTTGATGCATGAGCAAGCACATTAGAAAGAACAAAGGAGTCTAATGCAACCTTCAAACAAAATTCATGCAACATAATGTCACATATCCATCATTATACCCTTCATAGAAAAGTCATACAATAATTATAATTCATGAACTCTCAAATATATTTTATTAGAAAATACACTGAGAAGACACACAGTCATTGTGCATAATATTCAATGTCACTCAACCATAATGCATGAACAATCACACTAGACATGACATATGAGTTTGATGCAATATTAAAAACTCATACAATTAAGTGACATATTCATCATTAGACACTTCACACAAAATCCACATAATCATCATGAATAAGAAAGAGTCAATGTCACTCAACCACACTAGGCACACACCATAAGAGTTTGATGCAATCTTCAAAGAAAACCCATACAATTTAGTGACATTTATCAATAGGCATGTAGGTTCTTTCTCTTCGAATCGGTAGAGGGTTTGCCAGTTCCAATGCATAGGTAGATTCGGCCAAAAAATATGAGAGGTTGCATGAGCTACCTCCCCTTCACTTCTGGTTCTGCCGCACCAAGGGGGGTATCCTTATAGCTAAAGATTTGATCTATGACTTACCCAATGACAAAAAGATTTAGCTTTACAACAACGGGCATAATACTCTCATGTTTGGACCAAGATTTGTGTGATAAATAATAAGGCTGGCAATGTTCTTGGACATATCTGACTGGTTAGGAATAAGAGTATGCAGGGGTCCTATTTCTACTCCTACAAACTAACAAGTTGGAAGTATAGAATGATTTGTTTTAATTTTTTGATGCAAGACAGGAGGTTTTGGGTCATAACTACTATACAGGGAGCAGACTGGTGCCTATCTCAGGGCAAGGAGTCACCTAGACGTATACAAGAGAATGATTTGCACCTGGCATTTAAATTTCAAGGGGTTAGGACTAGTATTTGCCTTACAAATACCACCCACAACTAAGTATTTAGCTGCCTCTACTTACAAATATCCTGGCTGACATACATTCTTCTTCATACTTAACCTAAAATAGTTTAATCCACTCCTTGAATGGAAGTTAGAGATCAAGCATGCAATACAGAAAGTCTATATTCTAGAATCTGAGGAACCCTTAGCAACCAGATTCAGAAGAAGCTATGTATACAACAAATGGAGACAGACAACTAAGCACATGCAACAATGCATTTTTCATATAAAATAGCATGAAACTAAACATGTGTACAACATGCATTCAAAATGCAACACATAAACTCCAAAATGAGACAAAACAACCAAGAAAGGCTTTGTTTTCATTATTTTCTCCAAAAAATGCCCCAGTCTTCAATAACCTAAAAAATGAGTGACACAGTTCGCTATATAGCAAGAACATGTACTCAGCAGATTAATTATAGGGTCATTTCAAAATGCTGCCAGATATAATGCACCAAAAAATGGCACCCAAAATATTGAATGCAGCAAAGAGAAACAGAGGAAAGAGCAGGTGAGATCGGGAGTCGTGCAGCCATCTGAAAATTTTCCCCCTTGAATATGGTAGTTGGTCTGTCATTTTGACCCATACCTCTTGCAAACCCGCCATTAATGGCCTATCTACCTACGGTTGGAAGTGTAGTGGTTCACATGCCTCTGAAGTTTTCTCCCACCTGAAAAAGATGCAGCGAACATAGGAAACCCTTCGCTTTCTGAAAACTTGAAACTGGCCGTTCATTTCCATCCTACCACTGAGATCCACGGCCTCAAATCACTTTGAAAGGTCGTCAACCAATTAAATCGTGCCACATAGGTGTCTTTTTGCTATCACTGACTTTTGCCCCTCTAATTTTGCCTTTTTTGCCTTTTACCATTTTCGTCCATTTTGGCCTTTAAATCCTTGTATATGCAAAAGCATATACATACAATCGCAAACATACAAGGCACAGACCCCAAATCTTTATGAAATAAATTAAATTTGCATTCAGGTCCAGCTTGTATATCCTCCTTTTGCATATCTCATTGTACATTGCATATACAACATGCAATATACATGCTGCGGACCCCAAACCATTATGCAGCATGTTAAATTCACCAGCGGGTCCAAACCTTACATCTTCATTCTTTGTATATCAGCTTGCATATCGCATCATACAAATGCAATATATATACAATGCAGACTCCAAATGTTTATGAAACACTTTGAAATCTCCATCGGGTCCAAGTGTTGTATGTTGCCACCTTTGTATATTTGCAATGTACATTTTGCCTTGCATGTCGCATATACAATGTGACCTTCATAGAAGATACAATCGCCATTGTATGTGAAGCGGACCCCACCAAATGTATCTCCCCCCTTTGAATGTTTGCATGCATTGGCCATCGGGGAGATCCTTAGCTCGGCTGCTGATGTGCTTGTCTGGCCGATGATCCCTTTCACTATAGCGAATGTATGTCGGCCTCTTTGTACATCGCCCTTGTATGTTTCCTTATGCATCTGCGATGTACAACCCGACATACATTCTACCTTGCATATTCAATTATAACCTGATGCATACTGACTTGCATCCTTTCCTTGCATGTTTGATTGTATATTGGGAACATACAACCCCAATATACAATGCGCATACTTCACCATTTTCACAAATGCAGTTAACTTTCTTGCCGTGTCCACCTTGTACATCGCCATGCTTGTACATTTCACCTTGTACATGCGACTTGTATATTTGAGATACAATCACCTTTGTATGTTCATCAGGCCCCACCTTTTGCATGTGCGGTTGCCTTTGTATCTACCCAATGTACATTCTGCCTTGCATGTTTGCTTTGTATCTAGTCGTTGTATATTGAATATACAATACAAAACATACATGCAACCCAACATACACGCACAGAATATTCTAAGAATCTATGACATACAAGCATAATTTCTAAACCCGATATGCATCTAAAAGCCACATTCATGCCCGATATGCATACAACCATTTTTTGCAATTTTGAAGGCTAGTTGAACTTCTTCTTCGGGCCCGCCACTGTACAACTGCACTTGTACATACAAATGTCCATGTATATACAAAGACATGCATGAGAATTAGGAGGCCGAGGGACTTAGAATTTTTTGGGTTTTTATGAAGGGGCCTGCAAATAAATTTAAAAGGTGTAGGCACCAACATTAGCTCGGTTTGGCGATGCATGCCTCTTGTAGGCATGGCAAGAACCATAGATCTCTGGGATGCAGACCAGTCCCTTATCCATTGGGCACATAGAGTCAAACACTGCACCAACCTGTATCACAAACCATACCTTTTTAGGATCTACTTGGTGGCCCAGGGCCACCAAAAAGGAAAAACTAGAATTTTCCTTTGTCAAACACCCTATTTTCATCTAATATCACTGGATCAAGCCTGAAGATACTACCATGATCTACCCATAAACAACCCTTGTCATTTGCATATTGAAACACCTTATTAAGCTTGCCTATGTCAGCCTTATGCAAACAACCTTTAGCATCAAGCAACATGTGAATGTCATATTCATCAAACAATACATTCGCATATGATATACAATATTTATCATCATCAATATCAACAATATGCATTGTAGAATGATCTCCCAGCTGGACTGAAAACTAAAAGCACTCAAAGTCTACCATATAACTAGGATCATTAGGCCTCATTTTATCATAAGCTGGCATATCAAAGAAGAAGCCTTCATATTCACATTTGTGCACCTTGTGCAAATAATCATCAGCTGTACCAAATTGGAAAGGCTCAAACTCTGGCACTTCTATGCAATAACCTTCATGATATATGTTGGTCTCTCTTTCATCAGGATGAAATTTAGAATCCTTATCAATAATAGTGCCTTGATTTTCACCATACTCAAACATATCCTCCTCAGCATATGCATCAAAAAGGGTTGATCCAAGTGTTTCAACTTCATCATAGTATGTCATTGGTTCATGGGCAGCCAAACATACATTTTCATTACCAATGAATTCTTTGTGTGGAGTATCAGTGTGTGTGCCATAAGCAAAACTATAATCAAACAAAGAACAATCATGCTCAACACTACTACTTGTTTCAATCTTTGATTACTCTTCATCATCTCCATGTGTCTGAATAAAAGACAATGATTCAAACATGGAATTACTCCTTTGTTTGCTTACTTCTTCTCTATCTTGAGCACAATACTCACAATCATCTTCACAAACCCACTCAAACAAGTATTCATTGTTGTCCATAACCTCATCATTGTTTTCAGAACCAGAGACCTCAACCTTGCAATGGGAGTCATCACTGATCCTCTCACTGGCATCCTCCATTGGTGAACAATCCAGTTGAGCATTGTTATCATCACTATGTTCAAACATAGCAGCATTGTATACTTCAATCTCCTCATTTACACATTTATCTTCAAATGATGCCATACTTACTTGGTCATTTGCAGCTACACAATTGTTATTCATACCAAAGCCTATGGACAAGGAATTCTGCATGTGCTCATCTCTCATCTTTTCTGTATTTTCTAAAAACTTGTATGTCATCTACACATCCATTATCTTGAATTCCCTCAACAATGCACTAGAGCCCTTCTCAAAAGATTTAAAATACATGCTAATGCATGCTGGAGTATCAGGTCTGAAGTCTTTAGGGATTTGTGAAAGGGCTACTGCAAATCTATGACTGAAATCAATACTAGGCTCTTCATCGCGTCTTCTAATTTCCATTAACTTTGCAACAAGATCAACAGGTTCTCTTGCAAATTCTTCTCTAAAATAGTCAACAAGTTCATCCCAACAGGCAAAGGATCTCTCAGGAAAGCTCAAATACCAATCTCTAGCTCTAGCACCAAAGGATCTAACAAAAAACCTCATCCACATATCTTCATCTCTAAATGAGTGTTTCTCCATGAAGCTCTAAAAGTTTTGGATATGTGCACCCCCATCACACACACTGTGTCCACTAAATCTAGGCATCTGATTGTAAATCTAAGCAAGCATACTTTCAACTTCATAGTCAACCCATGACAAATCTAATTGGATTTACAAAGGATCAAAAGGGCTGACAAGAGGTTTAGCATTTTGACTGGCAGACACAACATTATTACTATTTAACTGAGCTTGTCGAGCCTCTAAGGACATCAACCTATTCTTTATCTCTTCAATTTTCTTACACAACACCTCATCCCCCTCTTGGCTGAGTATGGGTGAATACATATTTGGATTCATGAAAATTTCACTCTTAGACATTTTATGTCTGCCTAAGATCTAGGGCTTCCCCTTGGCATTTAACTTATGCAATAAAACAAAGATGCTAAAGTCTTGAACAGAATATTTTTTAGATCACAACATACATCAACCTTTCATGTGCACTGAGATTTTTGCAAAGTCGCCACCTCTCCAAAGAGGATAAAATTTTCAAACAGCTGAAAACTCATCATAGAACAAGTATTTTTTGAGTTCATTCCACCAGCAAAGCACCATTATTCACATGAAAGATCCAGATATCAACTCCCCAGTAGAGTCGCCACTTTGTTGGTGACTCGGATGGGCAAAAATAACACTTTTATTTCAACTCCCCAGCAGAGTCGCCACTTTGCTGGTGAATCAGATGGGCCAAAAATATATCACTTAATTCAAATCCCCAGCAGAGTTGCCACTTTGTTGGTTCTTTCTGTCTGAATTGGTAGAGGGTTTTCCAGTTCCAATGCATAGGAAGATTTGGCCAACAAATACGGGAGGTTGCGTGAGCTGCCTCCCCTTCACTTCTGGTTCTACCACACCAAGGGGGGTATCCATATAGCTAAAGATTTGATTTGTGACTCACCCAATGACAAAAAGATTTAGCTTTACAACAACAGGCAGAATACTCTCAGGTTGGGACCAAGATTTGTGTGATAAATCACAACGCTGGCAGTGTTCTTGGACATATCTGACTGGTTAGGAATAAGAGTATGCAGGGGTCCTATTTCTACTCCTACAAACTAACAGGTTGGAAGTATGGAATGATTTGTTTTAATTTTTAGATGCGAGACAGGGGGTTTTGGGTCATAACTACTATATAGGGAGCAGACTGGTGCCTATCTCAAGGCAAGGAGTCAACTAGACATATACAAAATAATGATTTGCACCTGGTATTCAAGTTTCAAGGGGTTAGGACTGGTATTTGCCTTACAAATACCACCCAAGACTAAGTATTTAGCTGCCTCTACTTACAAATATCCTGGCTGACATACATTCGTCTTCATACTTAACCTAAAATAGTTTAATCCACTCCTTGAATGGAAGTTAGAGATCAAGCATGCAATATAGAAAGTCTATATTCTAGAATCTGAGGAACCCTTAGCAACCAGATTCAGAAGAAGCTATGCATATAACAAATGGAGATAGACAGCTAAGTACATGCAACAATGCATTTTTTATATAAAACAACATGAAACTGAACATGTGTACAACCTGCATTCAAAATGCAACACATAAACTCCAAAATGAGACAGAACAACCAAGAAAGGCTTTGTTTTCATTATTTTCTCCAAAAAAATGCCCCAGTCTTCAACAACCTGAAAAATGAGTGACACAGTTCGCTATATAGCAAGAACGTGTACTCGATAGATTAATTATAGGGTCATTTCAAAATGCTGCCAGATATAATGCACCAAAAAATGGCACCCAAAATATTGAATGTAGCAGAGAGAAATAGAGGAAAGAGCAGGTGATATCGGGAGTCATGCAGCCATTTGAAAATTTTCCCCCTTGAATATGGTAGCTAGTCTGTCATTTCGACCCATACCTCTTGCAAACCTGCCATTAATGGCCTATCTACCTGTGGCTGGAAGTGTAGCGGTTCACGTGCCTCTAAAGTTTTCTCCCACCTGAAAAAGATGCAGCGAACACAGGGAACCCTTCACTTTCTAAAAACTTGAAACTGGCCGTTGATTTCCATCCTACTACTGAGATCCACAACCTCAAATCACTTTGAAAGGTCATCGACCAATTAAATCATGCCACGTAGGTGTCTTTTTGCTATCATTGACTTTTCCCCATCTAATTTTGCCTTTTTCATCTTTTACCATTTTCGCCCATTTTTGCCTTTAAATCCTTGTATATGCAAAAGCATATACATACAATTGCAAACATACAAGGCATGGACCCCAAATCTTTATGAAATAAATTAAATTTGCATTCAAGTTCGGCTTGTATATCCTCCATTTGTATATCTCATTGTACATTGCATATACAACATGCAATATACATGCCGCGGACACCAAACCATTATGCAGCATGTTAAATTCGCCATCGGGTCCAAACCTTGCATCTTCATTCTTTGTATATCGACTTGCATATCGCATCATACAAATGCAATATATATACAATGCAAACTCCAAATGTTTATGAAACACTTTGAAATCTCCATCAGGTCCGGGCGTTGTATGTTGCCGCCTTTGTATATTTGCAATGTACATTTTGCCTTGCATGTCGCATATACAATGTGACCTTCATAGGAGATACAATCGCCATTGTATGTGAAGTGGACCCCACCAAATGTATCTTCCCCCCTTTGAATGTTTGCATGCATTAGCCATCGGGGAGATCCTTAGCTTGGCTGCCGATGTACTTGTCTGGATGATGATCCCTTTCACTATAGCGAATGTATGTCAGCCTCTTTGTACATCGCCCTTGTATGTTTCCTTATGCATCCGCGATGTACAACCCTACATACATTCCTCCTTGCATATTCAATTATAACCTGATGCATACTGACTTGCATTCTTTCCTTGCACGTTTGATTGTATATTGGGAACATACAACCCCAATATACAATGCACAGACTTCACCATTTTCACAAATGTAGTTAACTTTCTTGCCGTGTCCACCTTGTACATCGCCATGCTTGTACATTTCACCTTGTACATGTGACTTGTATATTTGAGATATAATCGCCTTTGTATGTGCATCGAGCCCCACCTTTTGCATGTGCGGTTGCCTTTGTATCTACCCAATGTACATTCTGCCTTGCATGTCTGCTTTGTATCTAGTCGTTGTATATTGAATATACAATACAAAACATACATGCAACCCAACATACAAGCACAGAATATTCTGAGAATCTGCGACATACAAGCATAATTTATAAACCCAATATGCATCTAAAAGCCACATTCAGGCCTGATATGCATACAACCATTTTTTGCATTTTTTAAGGCCGATTGAACTTCTTCTTCAGGCCTGCCATTGTACAACTACACTTGTACATACAAATGTCCGTGTATATACAAAGACATATGCATGAGAATCAGGAGGCTGAGGGACTTAGAATTTTTTGGGTTTTTATGAAGGTGCCTGCAGATGAATTTAAAAGGTGCAAGCACCAACAAGGCCCTTCACACAAAATTCATACAATCATCATGACTAAGTCAATGTCATGCAACCATAATGTATGAACAAGCACATTAGGCACACTGTAGAAGTTCGATGCAACCTTCAAAGAAACCCCATACAACTTAGTGACATAGTCATCACTCTACCTTTAACACAAAACTCATACAATCATCATGAACAAGAGTTAATCTCACTCAGCCATATGTATGAACAAGCACACTAGGCATATCATAGGAATTTTATGCAACCTTCAAAGAAAACCCATACAATTTACGACATATTCATCATTAGGCCCTTCACACAAAAGCCATATAATCATCATGAATAAATGTAAATGTCGCTTATTCATAATGTATGAACAAACACACTATAGGAGTTTAATACAACATTTAAAAAAAACCGTACAAATTAGTGAGATATTCATCATTAGACCCTTGAAATAAAATCCAAAGAATCATAAGAGATAATCTCACTCAACCATAATGTATGAACAAGCACACCAAACCCACCATAGGAGTTTGATGCAACCTTCATAGAAACACATACAACTTAGTCACATATTCATTGTAGACCCTTCACACAAAAGTCATACAATCATTATGAATAATAGTCAAACTCACTCAACTGTAATGTATGAACAAGCACACCAGGTAAACTATAGAAGTTTGATGCAACCTTCAAAGACAACTCATAAAACTTAGTCACATACTCATCATTAGACCCTTCACACAAAAATGATACAACCATCATGAACAAGAGTCAATCTCGCTCAACCATAATGTATGAACAAGCACACCGGCCATGTTGATGTGACCAAAGGAGTTTCATGCAACCTTCAAAGAAAACCCATACAACTTAGTGACATATTCATCATTAGACCCTTCACACAAAAATCATACAATCATCAAAAATGAGAGTCAATGTCACTCAACCATAATGTATGAACAAGCATGCTAGGCACACCATAGAAGTTTGATATAACCTTCAAAGAAAACCTATACCACTTTGTGACATATTCATCATAAGACCCTTCACACAAAACCATACAATCATCATGAATAAGAAAGAGTCAATGCCACTCAACCATAGAAGTTTGAAGAACCTTGAAATAAAATCCATACTCAATGACATATATGTCATTATATCCTTCCCATGAAAGTCATGATCATCATGTACAAGAGTGAATGTCACCAACCATAGTACATACATAAGAACATTAGGAACACTATAAGAGTTTGATGCATGAACAAGCACACTAGGAATGGTGCGGGGGTACCTAGATACTTTAATTAATTTTGATGTTTTGGTGTTGTATAAGGTCCAAGTGACCAATTGTAAGGCCTAGTGCCATGTGTGAGTCTGAGTGGAATAAATCTAGGTTCATTTTGTAAGTCCCAAGTGACATTTGTCAATTGTAATCGCATAATGCTAAAAATAGCAATAATGCCAAAAAATAGGCAGTAGTGTTTCCCAGCCGCTTGGAATCGATCTCCCAGCCGCTTGGAGTCAGTTTGATACTACTCTGGGCAAATCTATAAAAAACAAGGGAAATGAACAAGATCAGGTATTAGGGTTTGAGATTGTAATCAGTCATATGATATTGTGATCAAATGTAATCAGATCACGGAGAGGAGGTTGAGTGTGATTAAACATTTTTTCAAAGAGAAATAAAGATATTATGTTCCATCATTTTGATTCATGTTCTCTGTAATTGCAAGTTTGTTAGTTGTAGATTTCCTTTCCGTTATGTGTTTTCCCATTGTTGCAATATGTCGATATGAAGCATTCCACTGATAAGATTTCTGTCAAAATTAGTGGAATGGCTTCATTGTATCATAGTTGTTTGTTTTCTATTTTGTTTCATGATTCAGCGGCGCAGAGGATCGGGATAGTGTGAGGCACACAGTAGATCACCTAGCATCTCCATGTGCTAGGGTTCGGTGAAGACAGACTGTGCAATGGCATATAGATCAAAGGAGTTGAGATGCTATCGGAGAGACAGAGACCATCGGTGTACTGTTTCCCTTTCGGAGCGTTAAGGACAATCTGGCCGAAGAGGAGTTCAGGGCATTGAACGGAAGTCACGGCCCAAGATTCAGATTGGGGTGACAAGCGCATCGGCCTAAATGTATGAGCGTCCATCGATGACAAGAGTCCTACCGAAGACACTAGCATCGACGTAAGTTTTGAATGTATATTGTGAATGTATATCACAAAGGCATGCTGAGAATGTATGTTGAGAAAGCATATGAGGAATGTATGTTGGGAATGTATCTTTCGACGGATACAAGTAATGACCGAGTGTAATGGTGAATCGGTGCATGTGAACCGGTGATAACAAATCAAACGATGTACATGAGTTGATCTATTTTGATCTGTTTTGTCCACTTCCATTGTGCACTTTACATCATTTTGGTATCAAAGCTAGCAAAAGGCCTACAGAAGTGTTGGTGTTGTCTATGAATGTTTATGTCAGACAGAGAAAGCGGAGAAGGGGCTAGTGATATGCCTCCAAAGGGGATAACCATAGAAGTGGTCAAGAAATTCAAGGAGATGGAGGAGATGATCAAGATTGGAGTCAAGGAAGCACTCCAGGCTAAGTTGAAGACCTTGGGAAAAGGCAAGAAATCAGACGAGGAGTCTGGTGAAGAAGAAGATGGGGAAGAGGAAACAACCCCAGAACAGGCAGGTATATCTGCAGATCAGAAATAATTTCTAGAGGCCATAAAATCACTTGGTAAGGAGTCATCTGAGGCAAGAATGGAGATTCTGATGTTTAGTGGAAAAATGGACGCAGATGAAGTCATTGAATGGGTCAAGGCTTTGAACAATTATTTCGAGTACAAGGAGGTACCAGAGAATAGAAGAGTCAAGTTTGCAAAGACGAAATTGAAGGGTGCTGCACTCATGTGGTGGAACTACACCCAGGGAGAAAGAGTGAAGAGTGGCAAGAGCATGATCTCATCTTGGAGTCGGATGGCAAAGAGGATCAAGGCTCAGTTCCTACCAGCGGATTATGAGGTACAGATATACAGGAAAATGCATAACCTCATTTAGAAGGATATGGATGTATCCACCTACACAGAGGAATTTTACAAATTGTCTCTAAGGTGTGGACATGCTGAGGATGAGAAAGGAAGAGTTGCCAGGTATATTAATGGCCTGAAGTATAGTATACAAGATGAGATTACCATCTTGACACCAAAAACCGTGGACAAATGTTTCCAAGTGGCACTGTGAGTAGAAGAGAAGCAGAAAAGAAAAGGAGAACAACAGAATAGAGGCAGAGGTGGAAGAAATTTCAGGGGCAAAAATAGCTTTGGTGGCAGAAATCAGTTCCAAAAGACTCAAGGGGAGTCTAGTCAGCAAGAACACAGTGGAGAATCTAGTTCCAGAGAGGGTTTCAGAGGAAGGAGACCCAATGGAAGAGGCAGATTTGGTGGACTAGGCAAAGGTCCTAATGTCTTCATGGGAAGATGTTATAATTGTAACCAAATCAGGCACACAACAAGCAAGTGTCTGGAGAAAGCCTCAAGCTCTCATGGAGGAGAGAGAAGAAGCTAGCTGATTCAAGAAGAAGATTGTCAGAGTGTGAACTCACCTATGGGAAGCGCAGCTCTAGCATAAGATGGAGAGAGTCTCATGATGGAAGAACAATGCTAAAAGTGCCACAAAACAAGGAACCACCCCAGAGGAAGACACTATTTAAAACTCTATGTAAAGTTTCTGGCAAAAGGTGTAAGGTAATTGTTGATTCTGGTTCAACTAAAAATTTGGTTTTAGTAGAAATGGTAGAGAAATTGAATTTGAAAAGATTACCACATGTGAGTCCATACAAAGTGTCATGGCTAAACAAAGGGCAGCAAGTTTTGGTCAATGAAGAAGCTTGGGTAGAATTTTAGATAGGGGAATATGGGGATAAACTTTTGTGTGATATAATTCCCATGGATGCATGCCATTTACTGTTAGGTAGACCTTGGCAGTATGATGTACAAGCCCAACATGATGGTAAATCCAATTCCTTTGTGATCACCAAGAATGGTAGACAGTATAAGATGGATCCTTTACCAGAAGAAGATGTAGACAAGAATGTAGGCTCAAGTATCATGTTAATGAGTGGGAAAGAGTTTCTCCATACTCTGAAAGAAGAGGGAACCTAGGGGTATGCTCTAATTTTAAAACCTAAAGACAATTCTGATTTGTCTGAAAATAGCAAGGAAAAAGTCCCTAAGGAAGTGCAACAATTGTTAGACAAATATAAGGGTATCATGGTGGAGGATATGCCCAATGCACTACCCCTTGTGAGAGACATAAGTAATCAAATTGACTTCATCCTAGGATCCACATTGCCAAATAAACTAGCTTATAAAATGACACCTAATCAGAATGAGGAGATTGCTAAACAAGTACAAGAACTGTTGGATTAAGGCCTGGTGAGGAAAAGTCTTAGTCCATGTGTTGTACCCACAGTTTTAGCTCCCAAGAAGGATGACAAATGGAGGTTACGCACTGATTCAAGAGCCATCAATAAGATCACCATCAGATATAGGTTTCCTATGCTCAGAATAGAGGATCTCATGGATTGTTTGGGTGGAGCTCAGTATTTTTCTAAAATTGATCTCAAGAGTGGATACCATCAGATCAGGATTATACAAGGGGATGAGTGGAAGACAACCTTTAAGACTAATGAAGGTCTTTATGAGTGTTTGGTGATGCCATTTGGTCTATCCAATGCTCCAAGCACCTTCATGGGTCTAATGAATGAGGTATTGAAAGATTTTATTGGCAAATTTGTTGTTGTCTATCTTGACGATATTTTGATATTTAGCAGGACAAAAGAAGAACATTTGCCACATTTGGAACAGGTGTTGAAGAAGCTGCATGAGGAGAAATTGATGATCAATATGGAGAAGAGTATCTTCATGAAGGAAGAACTCACATACCTTGGATTTGTGATATCCCAGGGCAGTTTGAAAATGGATCTAGAGAAGGTAAATGCTATTATGTCTTGGCCAACACCTAAAACAGTAAGTGATGTAAGAAGTTTTCATGGGTTGGCAACTTTTTATAGGAAATTCATAAGATGATTCAATCACATTTGTGCACCCATTCTGGATACCATAAAAGGAGGACAGAAATGTAAGTTTGTTTGGAATAGAGTAGCTAATGAATCTTTTGAGATTCTCAAACAAAAAATAGCAGAGAAACCCATTTTGGTTTTGCCTGATTTTAATAAGTTGTTTACTAGTGGAATGTGATGCTAGTAACATTGCCATTGGTGCTATCTTGAGTCAGGAAGGCAAACATGTTACTTTCTTTAGTGAAAAGTTGAATGATGCTAAAAGGAAGTATTCCACATATGATCTCGAATTGTATGCAATGGTTCGAGCATTGAAAAAATGGAGACATTATATCTTGCCTAAGGAATTCATTGTTTATACTGACAACCATGCTTTGAGTTTTTTAAATTCATAGAAGAAGCTAAATCACAGGCATATGAAGTGGGTCGAACAACTCCAGGTCTATACTTTTTCCATTAAACATAAGAAGGGACAAGCCAACAAGGTGGCAAATGCTCTGAGTAGAAGAGTGTGCACTATACAAGAAATCCAATTACAAAGTGTGGGAGTGGATTCTCTCAAGAATATGTACTAGGATGATGAGGACTTCAAGGAGATATATGCAGTTTGTTCACAATTTTAGATTCCTATCATTCTGATTTTTCTAAATTTTTGCTACAGTAGGGGTTACTGTTCAAAGGCAGCCAACTATGTGTGCCTAGGTGTTCCATGAGGAAGAACATCATAAAAGAGAAACATTGCGGTAGTCTTGGAGGTCATTTTGGACTAGACAAGACGTTGGAATAAGTGAGAAGGCTTTACTTCTGGCCTAAGATGCAAATAGATGTCAGAAAATTTGTAGACAGTTTTCACATTTGCTAGAGAGTGAAAGGGACTTCATCCAATGCAGGTCTCTATCAACCACTTCCAATTCCGCAAAGGCCATGGGAGTGCATCAGTATGGATTTTGTTTTGGGTCTTCCCCAGACTTAAAGAGGTTTTGACAGTGTGTTTGTTGTAGTTGACAGATTCAGTAAATGGCTCATTTTGTGCCATGCAAATGTACCAATGATGCTTCACACATTGCTGGTCTATTCTTTAAGGAGATTGTTTGAATTCATGGTTTGCCATTGAATATTGTCACTAATAGAGATCCCAAGTTTGTGGGACATTTTTGGCACACATTATGGAAGAAACTGGGCACTCAATTATCTTTCACATTAGCATATCACCCTCAGACAGATGGACAAACTGAGGTGGTGAATAGATCACTAGGTAATCTTTTGAGGTGTTTGACTAAACAACATGGCGAAGCATGGGATATGATCATCCCACAAGCAGAATTTGCATATCATGACCCTGTTAATCAAAGCACAGGCAAGAGTCCTTTTGAAGTTGTATATGGGATTCACCCAAGGGGAATTTTGGAGCTGAGAGATCTCCAGAACATGGAGAAAAGAAGTGCACAGGGAGAAGATTTTGCAATCGGTATGAAGGATATCCATGATGCTGTCAGAGAAACTATCCAGAAGAACACATGGAAGTATAAAGAGAGAGCTGATCAGAGGAAAAGGGATGTACAATACAAGGCTGGCGATTTGGTGATGGCTTATCTAAAGAAGGAAAGACTTCCTAAGGGGCATCCAACGAAACTTCTTATGAAAACGATAGGTCCATGAAAGATTGTACACAAATTTGGACCTAATGCATATGAAATTGAACTTCCTCCAAGTTTAGCAATATCACCCATTTTCAATGTGTCAAGACTGTTTCCATTCAGGGGAGACAATGTTATAGTTTCAAATGTGACAGGAGCAGGGGATGCAGAATGGATTTTTGATTTTCCACTGAGTCAGCCAGTACAGCTAGAATGTATTGTGGAAACCAAAGTTCAGAAGAAGACAAGACATAAAGTCTACAAGCAGTATCTGGTCAAATGGCATGGTTTACCTGATGAGGATGCAACCTAGATGAGTGAGGAAGACATCATCAAGCATGGGGTTACTATTTCAGACTTGGTTCCTCAAGGGACTTGAGTTCTGTTAACCCCGGGAGTATGGTGTAGGGGCACCTAGATACTTTAATTAATTTTGATGTTTTAGTGTTGTATAAGGTCCAAGTGACCATTTGTAAGGCGCAGAGGATCAGGACAGTGCGAGGCGCACAGTAGATTGCCTAGCATCTCCATGTGCTAGGGTTCGATGAAGACAAACTATGCAACGATGTATAGATCGAAGGAGTTGAGACGCTGTCAGAGAGACAGAGACTGTCGGTGAACCATTTCCCTTTCAGAGCGTTAAGAGAAATCTGGTTGAAGAGGAGTTTAGGGTGTTGAACGGAAGTCATGGCCCAAGATTCAGATCAGGGTGACAAGCGCATCGGCCTAAATGTATAAGAGTCCACTAATGACAAGAGTCCCACCGAAGACACTAGCATCGGCATAAGTTTTGAATGTATATCGCAAAGCCATGCTAAGAATGTATGTTGGGAATGTATCTTTCGACGGATACAAGCAGTGACTGAGTGTAATGGTGAATCGGTGCATGTGAATCGGCGATAACAAGTCAAACGATGTACATGAGTTAATATGTTTTGATTTATTTTGTCCACTTCCATTGTGCGCTCTGCATCAAGGAACACCATAGAAGTTTGAAGAACCTTGAAATAACATCCATACACTCAATGACATATATGTCATTATATCCTTCCCACTCAAGCACAAAGGGGTTTGATGCAACCTTAAAACAAAACCCATACAACGCAATGTCAAATATTCATCATTATAAATTCATACAATAATTATGATTCATGAACTCCATCACATATTTTATTGGACCCTTCACTCAAAAGGCATATAATCATCGTGCATAAGATTTAATGTCACTCAACCATGATGCATGAACAAACACACTAGGCATGCCATAGGAGTTTGGTGCAAGATTAAAATGCCCCATACAATTTAGTGACATATTCATCATTAGACCCTTCACACAAAAGCATCATGAATAAGAGTCCATGTCACTCAGCCACACTAGGAACACCATAGGAGTTTGATGCAATCTTCAAAAAACCCCATACAATTTTAATGTCATATTCATCATTAGACTCTTCACACAAAAAGTCATATAATCATCATGACTAAGATAGTCAATGCCACTAAACCATAGTGCATAATGAGCACACTAGGCACACCATACCATTTTGAAGAACTTTCAAATGAAACCCATACAAATCAATGACATTTTTGCCATTATACTCTTCACATGAAAGTCATGATCATCATGCATAAGAGTAAATGCCACTAACCACATTGCATACATAAGAACATTAGGGACAAGTTATAATAGTTTGATGAACATTAGTCATGTTGCATGCTTCACACAAAAGCCATGACACTCATATGATACTATGTTGCATGCTTCACACAAACACACAATTTTTTGCCATATTCCATTAAAACCATCACACCAAAGTTAATGTGACTAATTATGATTCATGGGTAAACACAATATGCACACTAAATATAGTAATGTAATTGTTTAATTATCAAAAAATAAACTACATCTAGAACATTTATTTGTTTAACATAACAACTACAAAAATATAAAAACTAAAAATAGCATAAAAAGAATGAGACCTCTTCAAGGATGTCCATGGCCATACTTTAAGAGTTTATGGAGGGATATTTCTACCACTCCTCAAAAAATAATACAAATTTAATAAATTGTACATTTTGAGTAATGTAAATACAAGGAATTTAAGTCTTCACACAAAAGCATTTCCAACTAAGATATTGATATCTTTCAATTAGAATAAACTTTCAAAGTGTAGATTTATTTTATTGCAATCCAATTGCACCCTACACATTGTACTTTTCACACCTAAAGTAAATAAAAATTAACATGAAAATCATCAAATGATGTGTATATTTATTATCCAAAAGCACTTCCCCTCAACTTGCTATTTATATTTTTAGTAAGCTTTTACATTTTTGAGATCGACAAAAATCAAAAGAGAATTAATATCACCAAATAGCATACACAATCCAAATGAATCCTAAGCATTGTACATTTCACACCTACCATCAATAAAACTTCAACATCAAAATCATCAAACAATGTATATTTACCATCTAAAACACTTCATTTAACTTGTTATTTATATTCTTATGGGAAGCTTTCACATTTATGAGATGAGTAAACATATATTTTAAAATAAAATCAACAATGAAATCAATAACATCATGAATACCTAAGCATAACAAATAGTTATAAGGATGCAAACTCCTCCATTTTAAAGAAAAATAAAAAAGACCAAATATTTTTTCCAATAATAAGGTTAATCACACTAAATATAGTTATTTAATTGTTTAATTACCAATAAATTAAAATATTTTATTTGATTAACATAATAATTAAATAACTTTAATGAAAATAGAAAAACTAAAAATATCATGGAAAAATTGGTAGAGACCTCTTCGAGGATGTCCATGGCCATCCTTAAAGAGTTTATGGAGGGATATTTCTATCCCTCCTCAAAAAATAATACATATTTTATTAATTATAATTGTTAAGCAATGTTTACAAAGAATATAAGTCTTCCTTTGAGTATTATGTTTAAGTTCATACCACTATACAAAAGCATAGTTTCTACCGCTATACAAAAGCATTTCCAACTAGGATATTGACATCTTTTAATTAGAATAAACTTCCCAAGAGTAAATTTATTTTGTGCAATCCAAGTGAACCTACACATTGTACATTTCACAACTAAAATTAATCAAACTTCACATCAAAATTATCAAATGATGTGTACATTTACTATCCAAAAACACTTCCCTAATTTTACTATTTATATTTTCAGTATAAGCATACACAATCCAAATGAATTCTAGAGACTACATTTCACACCTAAGGGTATGTGCAGGATCATGATGGGCCAAACTATACCTCTAAGTGGCAATGAAAATACAAAAAATTAGACTTTATCAAGTTCATGTGAAATTTTGAATGGATTATCTATACAATTTGGAAAAGATGTAAGAATGAAATTTGTAGAGAATTGAATCTAGTTTATAGGCTACTATTTAAAAAAAAGAAAAAACTAAATTTACTTAGTGAAAATTGAATATTTCATTGAACAGCTATTAAATTTTTCAGAAAAAAATAAAAAGTGGGTGTCTGTCCAGCCAACCTAACTATGAGTAAAAATATATATATTTTTTTGAAACTTTCAAAATAAGTAGAGGACTCATGTCTGGATGTGATGCATATTTATTTGAAATTTTTTTATAATAAAATAATTAGTTATGATTTTTTTACTGTGACTTTTTTAAAAAAATAAAAAGTAATTTTCCAGCCAACCTAACTCGATAAAAAAAAATCAAAATTCAATTTTTTTTTTTTAACCTATAGCCAGAAAAGCATAGAGTGTGACGCAGGTTTCGGATCTCAAAAAGGTGAAATGGTTTGAAAGTTATGAATGTTTTTCAATCAGTGTGTCCATCAGGATTTCAGAGACACAATATATTGAAAATTATTAATAATCATTTAATAAAATGATAACCAAATAAATCTTATATTTTTAGAAAGCTAACAATTTTTTCTATAAACCCTTTTCGTTTTATCAATTTTGCATAAAAAAAGTTGTCAGCACGAAGGGTGAAGTTCGAAGAAGAGACTGAAACATTAAAACACGTTACAATCCATAAAAAGTCAACAATCAAAATAGATATCCGTCTATCAGTTTTGCTTCGGTAAAGGCAACTCGAAACGGATATCCGTTTTGTTGATCTATGAAAAATTTTGTGCCATTGGTTTTGGATGAAGAGAAGCAACATATTTTGTACCATTGGTATTGTTTCACCGAAGATACAATCCATGGGTATATCGTTTATGTATGCGTGGACATTTCGTGTATATCCTGCCATCGTTTATCGTCGTTGTAAATGGTGAATGTACATGTCAAAGGATACAAAGGTTGACCAGCCATATCGGGAAAATTGGGAAAAGATACGTTAGTTGACCGGTTATAACAAGTCATGTTATGTATAGGCTAAATTGAAGACATCGGACTGACAATAGTTATCGGAGAGAAAAAGTTCCATTGAGCCGACAACATTGATCTCACAGATCAAGTCATATCGGGGTGACAATCATTAAGTGTCACTGATGGGTTATTTATTGGCACATCGGAAGAACGGTTGAGAACTACACCGATGAGAGGGATTCACACCGACAGAAGGAACATTGGAAAGAGATGGACTCTCGGAGGTGAGAAGAAAAGTGTCACCAATAGAGGTGGTCTAGCCGATGGTATAGTTTGGTGTTTATTGTTTCGGTGTGAGATACAATATCGGAAATCGAAGAGAATGTCTAACTGATGTAGAAGTCTTACCGATGACTAATGGACGGTAAACACATCAGGGAGAGTTATAACGTCGGAATGCAAGTAAAAAGTCTCACCGAGGGTATTGGTCTTATCGATAGACAAGGGTGGTGAATCTCACATCGGAGTAAGTGTGTATATATCTTGCAATCATCTTATTCCATGAGACCACATTTCTTTGAGGCATTTTTTCAAACAGTTCATGTGTCTTGTCTATGCTTCCACACTTTTTGTACATGTCTCCCAGAGCATTTCCAACTAGAATATCTACAAAAATCCCACTTCCATTATGCTTTGATGAATGTCCATACCCTATTCCAAAGCTCCCATTTTGGTAGAGGTAGAGAGGATGCTGACAAAGGTTGCAAAATCTAGCTTTACACTTGCCAATTGCATTTGCTTGAAAATTTCTAAAGCCTTTTCAAGAAACCCGTTTATGCATAACCTACAATAATAGTAGTCGAGGAGACCACATTTCTCCAACTAGACTTCTACCAATTCAGAAAATGTGTACTTCAGGACTAGTGTTTGGTACAAGAAACATACCAATAGAGTGGTGGCCATAATTCTCCCTCAATTGGAATTAAAAGGTACCCTTTTTCCATTCGAAGGAGGTCTCTCCTTGTTATGCACTTTAAATCTCTCTTTTAGTTCTTTTAAGGGAAGGATTCCACCTTGGTTTGACTAGTTGAAAGCGTTGAAGATACTTGACTTAAGAAGAAATGGACTAGAGGGTTCTATTCCCAAATCTCTTGCCAATTACTCACAACTTCACTGGAAAAGAATTTCACACAACAACTTGAAGGGGAGCATACTTGCAGAATTTGGTGGTCTAGGGAAGTTAGAACATCTTTGTTTGTCCTACAATCGCCTGAGCGAAAGCATTCCAAATTCTCTAGGAAACAGCATGTCTCTAATTGATTTGTCCCTTTACAATAACCATCTCACAAGTGCTCTATTCTCATGTCTTTACTTTGAAGGGAGCATGCTAATTACTTTGATCCGTCCTCTTATACATATCAGAGAACAACGGAGGAGTCACACTGATAGCATAAGCCTAAGCGATGGATTCTACACATCGGCGAGAGGTCCCACATTGGGCTAACAAATTTGAAGGTTACCAATAATGATAAGTCTAGCCGACAATAGAGAAAGGAAGAACATGTGAAGCATAGTTCGATGAGACATTAGAAATGTCTTGCCGATAGTAAAGAAAGAGTGTATTTCGGTCTCGTTTGGACCTTGGGAAGGATATTTTAAAAGCTATTTGAGCAATTGGTGGGTTAATGGGTATTTTACACCCTGTTTGTAAGCTTTTGCTATGTTGCTTTGCATCACTTGTCTACAACATACAAAGTTTACCTTTCTCACCCATACCTTCAGTATATAAAGGACATTAATAGGGAATTTTTAATTTCCACTTAGTCAGTGCAATCTAGGAGAGGATAGATTGTCTAAAGCTATGATCTATTTCCATTTACACTTGCCATAACTACAAATGCTTAGTGTTTATTCTCAACCCCTATAGGGACAAAGAGGTGATAAAGCCTTTAATTTTAAACATGACATGGTTTTGATAACTTCCCATATTGGTAAGGTCCTAGATGTCAATCCTTTGATGCACCTAATTATAATAGGTGTTATGATAGTCGTTGGTATCTTTTCATTTCTTTCTTGAATGGCCTGCAAATAAGACATAAGACATATTAGATCCTTCATAAATAAGAATTCTCATACATTACATTTAAACTTAAACTCCCTAAACATCCATCAATCCATCCATTAATATCAAAATGCCATGAATATCCTATGATCAACCATTCTAATTCCTAGGATAGTCATATATTGCAATTTTGCTTCTCTATACTAAAATATCCCAAGGAATATCTAACCTCAAATTTGTATTTTAACAATCTAATGTCTTTACGAATAACATTGAGTCTTCTTTTGGGACAACATTTTTGCCTTTAGAAGCTCCTCATTTGATGATAGCCTAAAATCAAATAATGGCTTATATCCAGAGCTTTATTAAGTTGATACCTAGGTGGATTAGTGTGTAAACATTGAAATTAGATGGTAATTCACAAGTTTATTGAATAATACAATGAATCCCTAGTCTAGAATCCAAATGTACATAATAAAACGGATATCTATTTTGTAGTAGGCATATGGATGTTGCAAGTGTCTGTTGCAAAGAATTAGGTTTTCCAAAATGGATATCCATTTTCAAAACGGATATCCATTTTGGAAAAGCAAAAAAAAGACAAAAAGAATATTTTTGGGCCCGATTTCCGCAACCAGAGACCCTCTGCTGTCGAAATACTCATGATTTCTGGCTATGGCAGTGAAAGGAATATTTTTATGCACTTTTGGAGACACAATTTTCTTGTTACAATCATAAGGGTGATATTTTTGTTCCCCTAATGGGGAACAACAGTCGTCGTAAAGCAAAAAGGAGGAAAGTTACATTGGAGGAAATTGAAGAAATTAGGAAAAAAGATAGGGAAAGGAAGAGGATTGGAAGGGTGGGTTTGGCAGATGCTCATCAAGGTGAATCTTCTTCTTTACCATCTAATGACATGCAAATTGAAGATGTTAATTTTGATTATAATGAAATGTTAGATAAGAATGAAATTCACCATGATATTGCAAATGAAAATATTGAAAAATGTTATGAAACACCTATTCATAATAGCAATACCATGGACAAAGAAGAAGAAGAAAAACAAAGACGTGCACTTGAAGGAAGTGGATATGAACATCATGATATTGAAATTGCACTCCATAATCCATTTGTTGATAAAATTGATGAGGTTAAAAACATGGATGAAACAAGAACAATCAATGTATCTCCAAATTTCATAAGAAGAGAGGACATTTGTCAAGAGGAGAATAACCGTGATGAAATTGGAAAACACCTAAAAACCCCAAAATGGTTACTTGAAATTGATGAGAACATAATGGAAAAACTTGAAAGCAAGAGGTCATCACGAACGGTTCGGTTGTGGGCTACAAAACTCTTCAATGAATACTTTGAGAAGAAAACATTATCCGAACAATGCCAACTTTTTGTGCAATTATTAAAGATGTACAAAATGAGACCTTTACTAAAGAAATTAAAGATTCGGTTAAACAAAGTGTCCGATCGAAATAAAATTATTGTAAGAAGCCTTTTCAATGCACTCAATTCTATTGGAAAGACTAGCAAGGAGAAAGATAAAAGAGCTACCCATAGAGTAATAACAACCTCAATAGTAAGCAAACAATTAAGAAATGCTCGATTAATGAGGCAAACTTGTGTTGACTTAAGATTGAATCGTAAAACATTGTCAAAAGCACTAGCATTAAGATCAAGGCTAGATAGTCCTATTGCCAATGATACTTGGGCTTTCAGTGGTAGGCTTCCACGAGTTGACAAGAAGCTAATTGATAGCACAAAGGAAGAATTTGAATGATTTTGGCACACTAACTCTAGGGTATCACCGAATGCAAAAGATGTTGTAAAGTTAAGAATTGGTGATAAGGACCGCACACCACATCCTAAACATTACTTGGAATGTAACCAAACAACATTGTACAAACAATATTGTGAAACTCACCCAGGTATGACAATCTCACAAAGAGCATTTGAATCTCTTAAGCCATTTTATTGTGTTCCTCTTAAAGTTCGTAATACATGTTGTTGCAAATACCATGTAGAATTTTCTATGTACCATGAATTATTATGCAATATTCGTTCTACTTTGCACACTAACGAAATGTTATAAGAGTGTGGTGCAATTCAACTACCAAAGTCATCTAGGGACTTATTGGATTTATTTCTATGTATTAGAGATGATGGTTGCATGTTCTACAAGAATGATTGTTTAAATGAAAAGTGTTTACAATGTGGTGGGTTATCAAAGTTTGTATCATGTTTTCATGAGGGTAACGAGCATGATTTTGGAAAGAGAATGGTTCAGAAAAAGAGATATGAGATAGTGAAATACAATTTGAAAAGTGGAGGTGAAGGTTCTAGATGTGAGTTGATTGTAAGAGAGGTAAGTATTGCTGATTTTATTGATGATTTTAAGAAAAATCTTTTCTACAAGTATGTCAGACATAGCCACAGGTCTCGATGGTTAGATCAACAGTTCAGGATGTGTAAAGACTCTTTCCCAATTGGAACTATTGTCTCTGTAGTTGATTTTGCAAAAAACTATACATTGCAACCCCAAAATGAAGTTCAATCCCAGTACTACAATTCTATTCAGATTGCTATTTTTGTTCACATCACATACAGACATGCCCCCGAGAGTACAGAAGAGAACAGGAAGATTGTTAGAAAATACCATTTTTACATGAGTGATGATCGATCTCATTCAGTAGAGTTTGTGCAATATTGTTTTCAACAATTTTATGGGTTCTTGCAAGAAAAAGTTATTAGAATAGATCAACATCTCATTTGGTCAGATAATTGCACTGGTCAATTCAAGAATGCTCGTAATTTCTATTGGTTGAGCAAAATGCATGTAGAGAAGGGTATACCTCATATTTGGAATTTTTTTGAAGCCGGGCACAGAAAAGGTGAACATGATGGAGCAGGTGCATGTGTGAAGAGAGCTTTTTTTAAAGAACAACTAAAGATTAGAGGTGGTGCTACATTCAGTGATGCAGATTCCATTGTTAAGTGGTGTAACTATGCATTGTCATGAGGAGTGGCTCTTGATTCTGAAGTGCACAAGTTCTTTTGGTTGGTTGATGATGGGATAGCGATAGAGAAATTGGAATGTCAGAGAATCAGTGAATCATCAAAGATGCATTCATTTCAAAGCTCAAATGCAAGTACATGGACTATTTGGACACGAGAATTAGCTTGTTTTTGTCAGAGTTGTATTAAATGTGATTGGAACAATTGTGAGTCAAGTGAGTGGGTAGATGCATGGATTCCACAATATTTAATCCCTTTATATGAAGGTCAATCATCTTCCTTCAATGACATGGAGAGCTCATTTGACTATGAACATCTTTCAGACCTTGTATAGCCAGGTCATGTTTATGCAGTTGTTGCACCGCATGGAAATGAAGAGAGGTCAGACTATTGGTTGGCACGATGTGTACAGGGAAAACAAAAGCTAACACAACCTATGACAGATGATGATGGGTTCACATATCCTACAGGATCAGTTGTTATTGCTGGGACTTGGTTACGAACATATATGGTTAAAAAGAATGGCATCCCGGCCTTTGAAGACTTTGAGAAGCATAAAACCATATTGATGTATTCTCACCTAGTTGTAGCAACAAATGTCAAGTTACTAAAGCATCGTGGAAAACCAAAATCAAAAGAACTATGGACAATTAGTAATGCTGATCATGAAGCAATATTGGATACTTTGAAGGTAAGAGATGACCCCTCAGGTACGCTTGACTAGCATTTAAACTTCCAGATGGACAGGTATGACATTTTTTATCTTAACTTGTTCTTGTTTTTTCTATTTTTTAGAATTGTTTTTATTAAAAATCTTGTTACTTTAATAACTATAATGCATGCTTTTGACTATACAGGACAGCGAATAAAGTTATTTTAGATGGCATCGTAGATTATTTTGCATGGCATCGTAAATTATTTTGTATGGCATTGTAGGTTATTTTGACTATACTCGAGGTATGATTTTTAGTTCTCATTTGTATTTCTTAATATTGCACATTTGTACCTTTTTCTACATAAGGCATTCCATGAGATGACATGTATTTGATGTCTTTTGCCAAATAGTTCATGTGCCTTGTCTATGCTTTCACATATTACATACATGTGTCACATGGCAATTGCAACTACAACATCTGACAAAATTCTCATTTCTTTGAGGTATTCCACCAAACAGTTCATGTGCCTTGCCTATGCTTCCTTACTTTGCATTCTTATAAAAGTCCTATAACAGTCATAATTAATCTTCATACTAATCTTGATAGTAATCTTGCCATCATTGTATTCCATGAGATGACAGTCCTATAACAGTCCTATACATGTCTACTAGGATAGTTTTAACTACAATAGTCCTAAAATAGTACTAGAATAGTCCTATAATAAGTGCAGCATTTAATGTACATATTTATGATATTCATGTTTACTTTTAAATCTGCTTGTTCATGCTTCTCATAGGACATTACCTCCCCTACCCATCCAGCTCTATAGAAGAAGAGAGACAACAAATGATCAAAAGGGATCACCAATTGGTGGTAAGTGATTGATTACTTATGTCATGTTATATATTTTGAATATTAAATTCTATATTAATGTACACGTTGTTTGATTGTATTAATAGGTGGAAATTCAAAAATCTCTATCGAGGAGGTCTAGTCGATGAGTGATGGAAGATGAGTCATTGACTAGTTCACCATCTTCATGGCCTAGCAAGAGCCATAGATTATTTGATAGCAATCCATAGGAGATTTGATTTTGGGACATTTTGTTACATATGTGTATTTGGCTTTGTAAACATACTTTTGTATGTTATCGATGTATATCATTGTATATACCCATATGGTTTTATTTGTACATGCCTATATGGCTTGATATATACACTATACATTATTTTCATGACATTATGTGCATATATGTATATATAAGATCCTAATTTGGCACAAGTAGGGAGAATGCTTGCACAGGTTATGGAATTTGGTTTTAAACGTTCCAATTGTATTTGCTTCAAAGTTTCTAAAGCCTTTTCAAAAAATCCATTTTGTGCATATCTTGCAATCATTGCATTCCATGAGATAGCATCTCTTTGAGGTGTCATGCCAAACTATTCACATGCCTTGTTTATGCTTCCACATTTTGGATTTACAACCGCCAATTGCATTTTCTTAACATTTCCTTTCAATCCTTATCAAAAATTATGTTTTGTGCACATATTGCAATCATTGCATTCCTTCATTTACAACGCATGATTAAATAAGAAGATGCATATTTACAACACTTAAGACCTTCATGAAATGATACATTGGTTTCTCAATATTCAATTATGCATTGGAGATCTTCAAAGTGTTAAATATATTTGAAGTGATGAAGAAACTTGTTATTTTGATGTATTTCAACTCCAAACTTCTACCTAGAAATGAAGGCGCTAATCCTTTATCAAACTAATCTAAAAGTGTGCCTTGGTACTTAGGGCACTAGATTATGATTGATCAACCTAAAATGTGTACCTAAGGCTAGATAGTGAATAGGAAGGATAAAATGCATCATCAAAGGAGTTTATAGTTATTGAAGGCATCAAATGATGACTTGGGCGCACATCTACCTCTCCACACCATATGTGACTAGTGCTAATTATTGAATAAACAACCTAGAATGAGTGCCTTACTATTTGAGGTGCTAGTTCATGCTTCTAGAACACCAAAAGTGCACCTTGATGTTGAGGCGCTAGCTCTTGCTCAAGCAACCTTGAAAGTACGCTTTCACAAGGAGGTTAAAATGTATTATCAAAGGATTAAGTTGAATCAAGGAATCATCATTGAAGACAAGTAAAACATGACTATTAATGAGGCACACTTTTTATCATCTCTAACCTCACAATTGCACCTTCCATTGGAAGCTCATATTGTGCCTAAAGGAATAGTACTGAGATATCATCCATGCCAATGATTGAGAATGTGTCAACTAGAACAATATTTTTTGTTCTGCTCAACGTAGGGTCGAACGGACTACGCCAACGCGTCGGGGTGGGGGGGTAAATGCTAGGGGAGGTCTCGTTTCATGCGCCAAGCGTTCCAGTCATTCCAGGCAAGAGGCTACCGGTAAAGTCCCTTAAGATCCCTCAAACCAAAAAACTGCCAAACTTTGATCGGGTAGTTCTCAAAATTCGTGATAGTTGGGAATGCTCTGTTTGGACCTACAGGTGCACGTGACATCCTTCTACAATAACCTCTCTTGTTTTTGGTCAACTCCATTCCATTTGACCGTGCCAAAATCAAACGCATTGACACAAAATGCTTCAATTTGATGTAGTGGAAAGGTGCTAGGTGCAACATTTTTCATTCCATAGCTCATGCGGTCAAATGGACTGCGCCAACGCGTCGGGGTGGGGGGTAAATACTAGTGGAGGTCTCGTTTCGTGCGCCAAGCGTCCCAGTCATTCCTGGCAAGAGGCTACCGGCAAAGTCCCTTAAGATCCCTGAGACCAAAAAATTACCAAACTTTGACAGGGCAGTTCTCAAAATTCATGACAGTTGGGAATGTTCTGTTTGGACCTACAGGTGTACGTGGCATTCTTCCACAATAACCTCTCTCATTTTTGGTCAACTCCATTCCGTTTGACCGTGTTGAAATCAAACGCATTGGCGCAAAATGCTTCAATTTGATGCAGTGGAAAGGTGCTAGGTGCGACATTTTTCATTCCATAGCTTGTACGATTGAACGGATTGCACCAACTCATCAGGGTGGGCAGGTAAATGCTAGGGGAGGTCTCATTTCATGCGCCAAGCGTCCCAGTCATTCCAGGCAAGAGGTTACCGGCAAAGTCCCTTAAGATCCCTCAGACCAAAAAATTGCCAAACTTTGACCAGGCAGTTCTCAAAATTTGTGACAGTTGGGAATACTCTGTTTGGACCTATAGGTGTACGTGACATCCTTCCATAATAACCTCTCTCATTTTTGGTCAACTCCATTCCGTTTGACCGTGCCGAAATCAAACGCATTGGCGCAAAATGCTTCAATTTGATGCAGTGGAAAGGTGCTAGGTGCGACATTTTTCATTCAATAGCTCATGCGGTCGAATGGACTGCGCCAACGCATCAGGGTGGGCAGGTAAATGCTAGTGGAGGTCTCGTTTCGTGCGCCAAGCGTCCCAGTCATTCCGGGCAAGAGGCTACCGGCAAAGTCCCTTAAGATCCCTAAGACCAAATAAGTGCCAAACTTTGACGAGGCAATTCTTGAAATTTGTGACAGTTGGGAATGTTCTGTTTAGACCTACAGGTGTATGTGGTATCCTTCCACAATAACCTCTCTCATTTTTGGTCAACTCCATTCTGTTTGACCGTGTTGAAATCAAATGCATTGGTGCAAAATGCTTCAATTTGATGCAGTGGAAAGGTGCTAGGTGCGACATTTTTCATTCCATAGCTCGTGGGGTTGAATAGACTGCACCAACGCGTTGGGGTGGGTAGGTAAATACTATTAGAGGTCTTGTTTCGTGCGCCAAGTGTCCCAGTCATTCCGGGCAAGAGGCTACCGACAAAGTCCCTTAAGATCCCTGAGACCAAAAAACTGCCAAAATTTGACCGGGCAGTTCTCAGAATTCATGATAGTTGGGAATGCTCTGTTTGGACCTATAGGTGCATGTGACATCCTTCCACAATAACCTCTCTCATTTTTGGTCAACTCCATTCCATTTGACTGTGTCGAAATCAAATGCATTGGCGCAAAATGCTTCAATTTGATGCAGTGGAAAGGTGCTAGGTGCGACATTTTTCATTCCATAGCTCGTGGGGTCGAACGGACTGCACCAACGCATTGGGGTGGGCGGGTAAATGCTAGTGGAGGTCTCGTTTCGTGCACCAAGCGTCCCAGTCGTTCCGAGCTGTAAGCTACCGATAAAGTCAAAAGTTGCTAGGATTGAAATTTTGCATTCCACAGGTCCTGGGGCTGAACGGTTTGCTCCAACATGTTGGGGTGGGTGAGTAAATGCTAGGGGAGGTCTTGTTTTGTGTGCAAAGCATCCCAGTCCTTCCAAGCTGTAAGCTACCAGCAAAGTCAAAAGTTGCTAGGATTGAAATTTTGCATTCCACAGGTCCTGGGGCCGAATGGTTTGCTCCAACATGTTGGGGTGGGTGAGTAAATGCTAGGGGAGGTCTTGTTTTGTGTGCAAAGCATCCCAGTCGTTCCGAGCTGTAAGCTACCGGCAAAGTCAAAAGTTGCTAGGATTAAAATTTTGCATTCCATAGGTCTTGGGGCCGAACGGTTTCCTCCAACATGTTGGGGTGGGTGAGTAAATGCTAGGGGAGGTCTTGTTTTGTGTGCAAAGCATCCCAGTCATTCCAAGCGGTAAGCTACCGGTAAAGTCAAAAGTTGCCAAGATTGAAATTTTGCATTCCACAGGTCCTGGGGCCGAACTGTTTGACCAACACGTCGGGGTGGGCGAGTAAATGCTAGGGGAGGTCTCGTTTTGTGTGCAAAGCATCCCAGTCCTTCCGAGCTGTAAGCTACCGGCAAAGTGATTTGCCGGTAGCTTACAGCTCGGAAGGACTGGGATGCTTTACACACAAAACGAGACCTCCCCTAGCATTTACTCGCCCACCCCGACGTGTTGGTGCAAACCGTTCGGCCCCAGGACCTGTGGAATGCAAAATTTCAATCCTGGCAACTTTTGACTTTGCCGGTAGCTTACAGCTCGGAACAACTGGGACGCTTGGCGCATGAAACAAGACCTCCACTAGCATTTACCCACCCACCTCGACGCGTTGGCGCAGTCCGTTCGACCCCACGAGCTATGGAATGAAAAATGTCGCACCTAGCACCTTTCTACTGCATCAAATTGAAGCATTTTGCGCCAATGTGTTTGATTTCAACACGGTCAAACGGAATGGAGTTAACCAAAAATGAGAGAGGTTATTGTGGAAGGATGCCACATGCACCTGTAGGTCTAAATAGAACATTCCCAACTATCACGAATTCTGAGAACTACCCCGTCAAATTTTGGTAGTTTTTTGGTCTCAGGGATCTTAAGGGACTTTGCCGGTAGCCTCTTGCCTGGAATGACTGGGACGCTTGGTGCACAAAATGAGACCTCCACTAGCATTTACCAGCCCACCCCGACGTGTTGGAGCAGTCCATTTGACCGCACGAGCTATGGAATGATAAATGTTGCACCTAGCACCTTTCCACTGCATCAAATTGAAGCATTTTGCGCCAATGCGTTTGATTTCGGTACAGTCAAACAGAATGGAGTTGACCAAAAATGAGAGAGGTTATTGTGGAAGGATGTCACGTGCACCTGTAGGTCTAAACAGAACATTCCCAACTGTCACGAATTCTAAGAACTGCCCCGTCAAAGTTTGGCAGTTTTTTGGTCTCAGGGATCTTAAGGGACTTTGCCGGTAGCCTCTTGCCCGGAATGACTGGGATGCTTGGCGCACGAAATGAGACCTCCCCTAGCATTTACGCACCCACCCCGACGAGTTGGCGCAATCCGTTCAACCGTACGAGCTATGGAATGAAAAATGTCACACCTAGCACCTTTCCACTGCATCAAATTGAAGCATTTTGCGCCAATGTGTTTGATTTCAACACGGTCAAATGGAATGAGTTGACCAAAAATGAGAGAGGTTATTGTGGAAGGATGCCACGTGCACCTGTAGGTCCAAACAAAGCATTCCCAACTGTCATGAATTCTGAGAACTGCCTGGTCAAAGTTTGGCAGTTTTTTGGTCTCAGGGATCTTAAGGGACTTTGCCGGTAGCCTCTTGCCCGGAATGACTGGGACGCTTGGCGCACGAAACGAGACCTCCTCTAGCATTTACCTACCCACCCCGACGCGTTGGCGTAGTCCGTTCAACCGCACGAGCTATGGAATGAAAAATGTTGCACCTAGCACCTTTCCACTGCATCAAATTAAAGCATTTTGCGCCAATGCGTTTGATTTCGGCACGGTCAAACGAAATGGAGTTGACCAAAAACAAGAGAGGTTATTGTGGAAGGATGTCACGTGCACCTGTAGGTCCAAACAGAGCATTCCCAACTGTCACGAATTTTGAGAACTACCTGGTCAAAGTTTGGCAGTTTTTTGGTCTGAGGGATCTTAAGGGACTTTGCCAATAGCCTCTTGCCCGAAATGACTGGGACGCTTGGCACATGAAACGAGACCTCCTCTAGCATTTACCCCCCACCCCGACGCGTTGGCGCAGTCCGTTCGACCGCACGAGCTATGGAATGAAAAATGTCGCACCTAGCACCTTTCCACTACATCAAATTGAAGCATTTTGCAACAATGCGTTTGATTTCAACACGGTCAAACGGAATGGAGTTGACCAAAAATGAGAGAGGTTATTGTGGAAGGATGTCACATGCACCTGTAGGTCCAAACAGAGCATTCCCAACTGTCACAAATTTTGAGAACTGCCCAGTCAAAGTTTGGTAATTTTTTAGACTCAGGGATCTTAAGGGACTTTTCCGGTAGCCTCTTGCCTGGAATGACTAGGACACTTGGCGCATGAAATGAGACCTCCCCTAGCATTTATCCCCCCACCCCAATGCGTTGGCGTAGTCCATTCGACCCCACGATGAGCAGAACAAAAAATATGGCACCTGGCAAGGTTTTTGCTCTTAGGATCTTAAGTGACTTTGCTCTTACGGAACAATGTATCGGCAAAGACCCTAGTTTTCATAAGAGGAGACATGTGATTTTAAGAGGTTTTTGGGAATGTGACTTTAGCCTTCCACTCCTTATCTAATGATGAGTTTATTCTCAGAGTTTGATGGCTTTTATGAGCATATACACGATGTTGTTTTAGGATAGTCATACTCTGATGTGTAAATAATAGTAAATAGAGAGCTTCTCGACCATAAATGGGATTTGCATACACACACACACCCAACTGAAATAGTATCCTTATTGGCCTTATTGGCACCTCCCCCCAAGATGTAATTTTTTTATGTTTGTAATGTGCCCCCAGTGTCCTTGACATAGAGTTTCTTGACATTAATTTCATTCAAACATGTCTTCAATTCATCTTCAAAATATTTTCAATACATCTCCAATGCCTTTTCCATGAAGTTTTATGCATATTTATACATGATTTGAGGGAAACCAATAGTCTCCAACTGACTCTTGAGCACTTGACTATTCATCTTCCATACTTTTGCATTTTTTTTACATTTTTCATATGACAACTTTGACATATTTACAAAATTTGACAAGATGAAGACTAAATACATGATGAAATGGTTTATCATGACCTTATTTGATTAGGGCATATATAAGGAATTTTTTCATATTGATTCTATTGATCTAAAACCATTCTCTTGATCTAAAACCATTCTCAATGCTAAACATATCATCAATGGACTAAAGAACTATCATCATAATGTATGGTATCATGGGAAGTATCATGACTTGCACATAAGGAATTTAAATTATAATGTATATCAAGGTGTATATACATTAAAATCTAGTCCATAATGGTAGACATATACAAAAATTTGGCAAATATGCCAACTCAAAATATTTTTTACAAAATGTGGCATATGCCATGTCTCAAAATCTATATACAATCTACATGCCAAATAGCTACATCAAATACTACAAGTCCACTTGACCCTCAATCTGTGATGGATCCTAAAAAAGTGTCCTCTTTGTACCAAAATGTCTAGTAATTGATGGAGGTGAAGTTTCCTGCATTAACAAGTCAAAACACAAAATTGATTAATCTCTTCAATGGTAAATAAAAATAAGTTAAAGTTAGTAAATAGATTCTTATCTACTACAATTAAGAACTTTCATTTATTAACATACATCTAAATCACTACAATCAACTATAAGACCGCTAGATAAACTATCAATTATTTAGAAAAATTCAATTCAATTACCTCGACTCTATGTTGTTGTTCGGACAATCGTTCTGCAAATGATTTTCTCTTAAGACGATCAGGTGTCCTAGTGAAGCATGATGGCAAAGGTGGCACATCACTCACATTCTCAACAGACTACATAAAAGCAAAGTAACATTGAAATAAATTAATATATAATTATTAAACAAAATAGGAAATGCATACATTTAAAATAGGAAATGCACTACACAAAAACTTATCTACTAGAAAACAAGCACATACCACCATCGAGGCCTCCTGCATCAATTAAAAAGGACAAAAATGTAAGACTCTAAATGACTATAATCAAATATTTAAGTTTTCTAAATTATCAATTAAAGTACAATTCAATCAAATTACCTCCACCCTTTGTTGGCGTTGAGAAAGCCATTCTGCAAATGATAGTCCCTTGGGTCGATCAGGAGTTCGAGAAAAGACTATTGGCAAAGATGCCACATCATTCACATTTTCAATTGACTATAAAATAAAATTAACATCAAAATATAAATTAATATATAATTACTCACAAAGAAATAAATGCATAAAAAAAAGTTAATGTGTACAACAAATTATACCGGCAAGTCCAAGCCAAATTGGATGGCAAACAAAGTTCCATGATGAACTTCTGTCAACTCCTCCTCTGTCATCAACTGTTATCCCACTTAGATACATTAGTACTAATAAAGTTGTTTATATATTCAAATGGAATAGACCATAAAATTTAACTTTAAATTTTACCTGCACAAAAGATTGCTCATGCATTTCTCCTTCTCTAATGTTTACTGATCCGTAGCTTCTACTCTTGTCCCTAACCCCTCAGCTTGAGTTCTAGACCTCATTGCCTCATCTCGTGAATGGAGATCATACTCTGATGTGTTCAACGGTGGCTCACTACTCTCCATAATAGGACCCAAGCATAAATGATTGCAAGAAATGCAATGATGGGGCACACATATATGTCTGGACGACAACGGTCTAGTAGTACCAGGTGATCCAATATCATCACCTTCATCATGTGCCTGTGCAAACTGAGATGTCTGTATAATCAAATGCTCGGTCAAAGAGTGTATGGCACTAAGGCCCTGTTGTGTTGCATTTGCAACAACATCTGGGTGCTGCATTAGGGGTGGAGAAGGGATAGCAGGAGGGGGAATATAGGGACCTTGTACTTGTCTAATTGCCCCAGGTCTATCTTGAGGCATTCCTTTGCCCACTCCTTGAAACTCTCTAAAATCAAAATAATTAACATGTTGACCCATGACGAACTCTGTATAGAGTTGACGGAGGAAATACAAAGGCACATCTAAATTGTTGTTGGGTGGTTTATCAAAAACCATCCACCAACGATCCCAAAAGTTTTGACTAATGCCATCATGAATACACCATTTGATTGAAAATTTGGGCTTACGAACATCAACATGCAATCCAGTTTTAAGATTGACAAAGTGTTGGGCTAACATAGTTTTTGTAATCTCTAAATCTTTGACTTCCTCATATGACAAACCGTCAGCATATTCGGCCTTCTTGGCTTCTCGCCATTGCCGAAATGATTTGTGTTGGGTGAACAAGGTTTGAATATGATTAATGATTCCCTCTAAATTCGATGTCATTATAGACAATTGAGGGTGGCGGCGATACATTTCTATGATCCTGCTTATATGATCAATATTTCTTTGAATATTCTCTTCTACTATTGGAGGGGGAGGGTTTGGTGGTGGAGGGTTTGGGTTTTCATTTTGTGCATCCATTTTACCTAATTAAATTATAAAACAAACCCACTTAGCATAAAAACCAAAAAAATTGCTTGAAAATACAAAACAAACAAAAAAAATGCATGAAATCTTACCTCTTTGGATCGGATATCTGTTCCAAAGCTCTGATATCCATTTTTTGAAGATGAGACTAAGTTTTTGCAAGCCACGGGTTTGCAAAAATGCAGTCTTTTTTTGCTTTTTATGATCTCAAAAACGGATATCCGTTTTCTTTTCCCTATTGTATTCATTTTTTTAATTTTATTATTTTAGCATTGCATACATTTTAAGTATTCAGGCATTTTAGCTATAAAATACAAGCAAATTTATAAAGGATTATGATGATATTTAAGCATTTTAGCTATAAAATACAAGCAAATTTATAAAGGATTATGATGATATTTAGGCATTTTAGCTATAAAATACAAGCAAATTTATAAAGGATTATGATGACATTTAGGCATTTTAGCTATAAAATACTATCAAAATTTATATAGGATTATGATGATATATATATTTGATTTTTATATGATTTACTTATACTAAGGTATCTCATAGTATTTTAAAGGCACTTTTGAATAGATACAGGAGAGAGGTAGATACAGGAGAGGTAGATGCAGGTTAGGGGTTAGGGATTAGGGCTATTATTTAGGGTTTACGGATTTAGAGAGAGAGACTACTTTTGACATGCAACCATAAACCCTAAATAATGCCCCTAAACCCTAAACCCAAGTAACCCTAAATAATTCTTCCAAATACTAAACCCTAACCCCTAAACCATAAACCCTAAGTAATTCCCCTAAGCCCTAAACCCTAAACCTGAGAAAGGGAATCCTAGTTTTCTTATTTCCATTTGCTTCATCGATAAGGGAGAGGGAAAGATAGAGAGGAGAGATAGGATATATAAGAATGATAGGGGAATGACTGGGATGCATGATTAAACCTAACCCCTAACCCCTATTTCCTAACCCCTAAACCCTAAACTTGAGAAAACATAAACCCCTAAATCCTAAACACTAAACCCAAGAAACCCTAAACCTCTATCGAGCTCTATCTCCCTATCTCACTATCTCCCGATCACTATCATTCCTCTACCTCTCAATCTCTCTCCCTAGGCTTTAGCCATGTCCCTCACTCTATATCTCCCTATTGGTCCTCTCTCTCTAAACACTAAACCCTAAACCTCTAAACCTTAACCCCTAAACCCTAAACATGAGCAACCCTAAACTCTATCTCCTATCTCTCCCTTATCTCCCTATCTCTATCGTCCTTCTACCTCTCAATCCTTCTCCCTATTTCTCTAGACATATCACTCACTCTCTATCTCCTTATCTCTCCCCTTTGTCACCTATATCTCTCCCTATCTGTCTCCTCTCTCTTTCTATCTAGCTATCTCCAAAACTGAGAAACCCTAAACCCAGGTACACCCTAAATCCAATCAACTCTAAACCTATATCTCCCTATCTCTCCCCTATCTCCCTATCTCTATCATCCCTCTATCTCTCTTGATCTCTCTCCCTATGTCCCTGGCCATGTGCCTCACTCTCTATCTCCTTATCTCTCTCCTCCATCTCCTCTCTCTATCTCCCTATAATTCCTCTCTCTATAAACCCTAAATCCAAAACCCTAAACCTCTAAACCTAACCCCTAGCCCCTAAACAATTTAAATCCTAAACCCTAAATAATGCCCCTAAACCCTAACCCCTGACCCCTAAACCTTAAACCCCAAACCCCTAAACCCTAAACCCAAGTAACCCTAAACCACTATCTCCCTATCTCTCCCCTATCTCCCTACCACCTGTGTCCCTCTACCTCTCAATCTCTCTCCCTATGTCTCTAGCCATGTCCCTCACTCTCTATCTCCCTATCCCTCCCCTCAGACTCCTCTATATCTCCCTATCATTCCTCTCTCTCTATAAACCCTAAATCCAAAACCCTAAACCTCTAAACCTAACCCCTAACCCCTAAACAATAAATCCTAAACCCTAAATTATAATGCCCCTAAACCCTAACCCCTAACCCCTAAACATGAGAAACCCTAAACCCCAAACCCCTAAACCCTAAACCCTAAACCCAAGTAACCATAAACCACTATCTCCCTATCTCTCCCCTATCTCCCTATCACCTTTATCCCTCTACCTCTCAATCTCTCTCCCTATGTCTCTTGCCATGTCCCTCACTCTTTATATCCCTATCTCTCCCCTCAGACTCCTCTATATCTCCCTATTGGTCCTTTATCTCTCTCTAAACCCTAAACCCTAAACCTCTAAACCTTAACCCCTAACCCCAAAACCATAAACCCTAAACCCTAAATAATGCCCCTAAACCCAAGCAACCCTAAACCTCTATCTCCCTATCTCTATCATCCCTCTACCTCTCTCTCTCTCTCTCTCTATGTATTTGGACATGTCTCTCACTCTCTATCTCCTTTCTCTCCCCTTTGTCTCTATCTCTCCCAAACTCTATCAGTCCCCTCTCTCTATCTCTCTTTAAACTGTAAACCCTAAACCCCTAAACTCGAGAAACCCTAAACCTCTAAACCCTAAATAATTCCCCTAACCAACCTCTAAACCACTTCTCTATATAGGTGCAACTAATACCACTTTTTCATTGTTTTCCACATTTAATTATATTCTTTTCCATTTTCCAAGTCCTACATGTGTCCAAGTTGTATTGTTTGTCAAGTTTTTAGTCTAATTGTTAGTCCCAGCTCTCATGGTTATTAAAATGTTAGTATATTATAGTTAGATTTATCCTTCAGTAACATTAATTTACACATTGTTGCACAAACAACCACACTGAAACATAACCTTACCTAATTAAGGTTAACCTTTTAAAAGGTTCTTTCATAAATGGCGAGCTTAACAGATCCAACTAGTCCAATGTTCTTATAGTCCATGCTTACCCTTCCAAGAGAGTTCATGCCATGTTAACTTTGCATTATGACCTAACATATCACATGAAGGACATCATCATCACAAGGAATAACAATGTCATGAAGGATTAATGAAGGTGTAGCTTCACCACATAAAGTATCATTCATAATTTTATCAATAGAGGGTAAGGGTATATCATGTGTATCCTTCTCGAACCATGTATCATGAATCAAATCATATGAAGGATTGCGTAAAGCAATTTTGGCATGAAATCCAAAACGCCCCAAAACACAAGCCCTGCTGCCCCACCATTCCTATCCTCGAAATATTGGAACATAGTCTAGAAAAGTGATTATTTCACCTGATGAACAAAATTGAATATTTTATTATTGATTATTTGAGTAATTCATTAGTGATGATTCTTAGTGTTTAACAAATCCTTATGGATCAATGTGTAAAGAAGCTACCAATGTTAATTTGCCCTCCTCCTTCACTAGAAACGGTCTTTAAGGAGGTTCATATATTGATGGGAGATCTAAGATTTAAGAGGTGTATTTTCAAAAAGAGTAAAAAGCCTCCCCTCTTACCCCATCATGATTTCCTTCACTCTTAGTCGATTTCTCTTCCCCATCCTCCCCTCTTACCCCTCCCCTCTCTTTCCTGACCTGATCTTGTTAGCTCCCCTCTCCCTTCTCCTATCTTTGTCCTTTTTTCACCTCTTTACCAGTTCTTGCCCCCACCCCCCCTCTGTCCCCTCCTTGTCCCCTTTTGTGGGATTGAGTCTTTGCCCCTCCTCTTTTGCCCTCATCTTATCCCCTTTTCCTCTCCCCCCTAGGCTCCTCTACCCCCTTTCCCTTTGCTCCTTGTCCTCCCTCCTCTTTACCCTCCTTGGCCCGTTCTCACCTTTTTATTTCTCATACTCTTGTCCCCTAGCTTAACCTCCCGTCTCCAACCTCTAGATCTCGTTGCCCCCTTCTCCCTCCTCTTTAATTTCTAGGTTTTTAACCATATCCTTCGTTTCTTGTTGCCCCCTGGTGCTCTGTTTGTGGCTTGGAGTTTGTTGTGAATATATATTTATATATATTATTTGGTCGTTGTAGCTTGTCTTCCCTTTTATGATTTACTCTTCTCTCTTATGCTTTCTCCCAGTTAGTTTCTTTCCTCCTTTGGATAGTTATTGGCTTACCTTTCTTTTTTGTTAGCCCCCTCCTCCTTTGCCTTCGTAGTTCACCCCTCTCTCTTTTAACTTGGAGCCCTCTCTTGTTCTTTATATGTGGCTTTTCCCAATCTATCCCTCACATTTTAACCTCTTCGGTTGTCCCCCCCTTTTTTATTATTTATTAAATTATTTAATTATCTTATCTCTTTCATCCTCGGTTTGTTCTTTATGGTTGAATGTATTACAGTTATTCCTCTTTTTGCTCCCTTCTAATTTGTGGCCTTGCTCCTTTGTTTGCTTTTTTAACTTTCTTTACTTGGGTCTTCCTCTCATCCTAGTTAGTCTTTCTTTGTTTGTTTTGTCTTAGTGTGCCTAGATGTCCCCCACTCCTCTTTGTCCCTCACTTCACTAGGTTTGATAGGCAGCTATCCTTCTCCCTTAATTGATCTTGGTTTTCGCCTCACATCTCTCTCACTCCTTTTAAGTGGTCTTAAGTCTGCATACTGTCATTCATGTTCTCTCTTCTCTTGCTTGCTATCTTTCTCCTGATGATGGATCACTATGTGTGATTCAAAATGTTGAGGAAAATAATAATACATAGTCAAATCCAAAAGCATTTCAAACTCAACATCATGGACTGTGGAAAATTGATGACTACACAGATGAGAAATGGAAGAAGCTAGAAATCCTAAGAGTCATAAGTGTGTGACAATGAAATATTTTGAGGACATTAAGGCCTACAAGTTGTGATTCTACAAATAATAGGGTGATCTTTCAAAGGGATGTTGTATTTAACTGTCTTTGTGTGGCATTTTTCAGATTTCCATAATTTTTCCAAAACGGATATCCGTTTCCAAAACGGATAAAAATGGATATCCGTTTTAAAAACGGATATCTGTTTTCAAAGAGGATATCCGTTTTAAAAACAGATATCCGTTTCAAAGTCAAACTTTGCCAAGTCACGAATTTGGCTAAGTAAAAACACGATTTTTTTCCTATTGCCACTGTTTGGCCCACGATGATCCTGCATATACCCCTAACCTCAATAAAACTTCGATATTTAAAACACTTTCTTTAACTTGTTATGTATATTCTTATAGGAAACTTTTACATTTATGAGATCAATAAACATACATTTCAAAATAAAATCAATAACATCATGAATACCATAAAAACACCAAATAGTTTTATAGGATACAAACTCCCCCATTTTAGAGAAAAACAAAAAAAAAAACACAATAACTTCAATAAAAGTGTAATGCCCCATAATTATAACAAATAACTATAAGTAATTGCAATCTTATTTTTATTATAACTATAAATGACATTATATGCCAATCTGAATAATGATTATTGTAAGAATAAACAATTGTAATAAAGACATTTACTATTATTATATTCACACAAGTTAAAGAATATTAAGATAAATTTGATATACAAATATATTCAATTAAATACTACTAATATTAAATATTATTATTAATATGATAATCAAAACCCAATGCTAAATCAGCACTGCCTTCCCAAAAAGATAGCAATGATAATTATTATCAAACGAAGACATAAAAGACTCCTGATAGATAGCAATAACAATAATTAACAAAAGACCAAAGGATGCGATCTATCACATAGAAGAGACGTCACTTAAGGAAGAACACATCCATCCAAGGTAATAGGGGAGTATAAAGGGAGCGTTGATGGGAAGCTAGAAGACATGGGACCATCAGCAGGAAATCTGAAAAGAAGAATCTCATAAAGAATAACTACAAATCTGAGATATATACGTAGCACTCAGTCTGCAGCAAAGGGGTATTAGTGGTAACTAATATTAATTTAGTAGGATCTAGTATTTAATAAGTAATTTACTATGTTGGTTTCCATATTAAAATCTAATATAGATATCAATGTTTATCATTAGGAAACTTTAAAATTAATATGAATATTATGTAGAATCTCACATGCTAAAATAATATGTTGATATGAATAATTTTATATAATTGAATATATTGAAAATTGTATAAGTGCTATATGATAAAGGGATGTGTTACAAGAGGGGAACGGCGATGGGGCATCTTTCTAAGTACACCACCCCTTGAGGCCAAGAGGGATGGCATGCGCCACATGAGGCCAAGAGGGATGGTAAGTATTTTCTAGTCATGTTAACTAATCATGTTAACTTGATTGTGAAATGTTATTGTAAGTATTTTCTAACTTGTTTCCAGGAATTAAATCAAGCCAAGGTACTCTCTAAATCTTTGTATGCTTGGAAATTGACAATTTAGGATAAAATTAGTATTGTCCCAAAAAGGGACATTACAAAAAGTGTAAGAGAGAAATGTTAACATGACTTTACTGAATTGTCACTGTTCCGAGTTCAATCTCCCCTGCTTCAAATGAATAGTCCACATACAACAGTCCATCTACTTATGTTAAATGAGGTAGAAATAGTGCAAATTCTATATGGCTACTTCTCCAAAGTAGAAATTGAAATAGTCATAGCCTAGAAATAATCATAGTCTATGCTACGCACAAAATCAGTCAAGAATGAATAAACTCAGTAACACAACCCAAATGCACTAGAAATTTAAAGATGAAAAAAATTTCCACACAGAAAAACACATTGGCATGGTAAGAAGGAATTAGATGGTATTTTTCCAAATTTGTAATGGTCCTATATGTGATATATTGACATCTATTTGGGGACACACCTTGACAACTTGCAATCAAATGTACTTACAGAATAAAGCAAATGATAATAATAAAACACAGGAATGAATTTTAACCTGGGGGTCTAATTTAACTGGTTTAGACTTCCTTCCTTCCGACTAATATAAGTTTGCTATGAAGGGCTGGCCATCTGCGACTTTCTGGAACTTAATGAGCGACTGTCCCCTACCTGATGGCCGGAGGAACGACTGTCCCCTTCCTGATGGTCGGAGTCAATGAACGACCTATTCTAGTTGGGAGCCGAACAATCCAATTAATCTACCCGACTAAACGGCATCGGGTAGGTGGATTATAGCAGGATTCTAATTAATCGCTGGGTTAACGATGGACAGAATTCCGCTTCGATTATTAGGATAGCGCCGGATGCAACTCATGTTCTCTTCCAACCTAATCTGCTCGGATTAGATAGAACAGCAGGAATCACCTTCCGACGTTTCCTTCAAGTTCTAACAGACGCACTCTGACGTTTGCTTCAAGTTCCATTGGAATTTAATCTGACTGGCGGTTTCATATTAAATTTCTGGGCGTTTACCTCTCCATTTAATTCCAGACAAAAGGCAAAGAATTATTCAGACAGGAACAGAAAAGCAAGTCAGTAGATGTAATGTTGTCAGATAATGCGTTACCAGAATATCAATGCCGCCAAATTTTTCTTCAACCCATTTGGCAAACAGATTTACAGAAATTGTATCCACTATATCTAATTGATGGAAAACCACATTTAATCCCTGTTCCTGGAAAGATGCAACCACTTCGTGTCCTCTACCACTATCTCTTGAAGTGAGAACAACAGTCAGACCCTGCTTTGCAAGTTGTCGAACAATCTCAAACCCAATACCTCTATTACTTCCGGTTACTACTGCCAGTGTATCTGTAGACCACCATCTGCCACAAAATTAATTATTTATAGCATATAGTTGTAGCATCAATTGTTGGAGTAAAATTTGAGATACATACTCTCTAGTACTCTTCTGTTACATCCCATCTAAAACCAATAATAAATGCCAGTTAAATCTATATGGCATTTGATCTCATTAACTATGGTTGGACATTAATTATGCTAGACAAATTAACACAAGACAGCAACTGTTCAAGTAGCCAACTGTGAATGTTACTTTTATATGTTATGTCCCAGACCATATTGGTCAAATGGATGATGGAATCCATACATAGCAAACTTAAACCAAGACAAGAATCCCAAAATCAGGGTGAAGTCATGACAAGGCATATTTACATTGTCATCATCCTCAGAAGTTACAATTTAAAGGAGCTTATTGACCTGTGGATAAATGTGATCCAAAAAAAACTATAGACAGCCCTCCAACACCAGCATTTGCCATTCATCATCAGCATTGACATTTTTTTGTTGTGCACTTTTATTCTCTACTCTTGTTTCACTGTGTCCTGCAATATCCTATAAACCCCAGAGGATGCATTCTAAGGATAGTGATATGTTCTGGGCAGGTGAGCTGGATAATTTATGATGCAAATAATAATAGTTTGGTGGCATGAAACACTAATATAACAAGAAGCCAGTTTGCCGCTACCATTTGCTGCATCAACATCATATTTAGTGAATGCACAACAGTGTTTTAACTCCTAAGATTAGTTCCTTGGTCAAAGACCAAAGGAACCTGCATTGCACTGGAAATGCCATGGCAATCTTGAGGCTAAAAATCATATTTTTATATGCCTTTTTGAATTCAATCTTATCTCTACTTCATACTTATATGTATCATGTATATTGTTGATGAAAATTGAAATCCCGGCCAGGATTTATGACGAACTAATCGGTTTATGAATTATACATGGATATTGTGGAATGTATCCTGATTCGTTATCATAAAGCCATACCAGGAATATGATAGGCTGATGTGCTGAATTGGACAATAATGTAAGACATGACAACTCATAGTGGATATATATGTTTATTGTTATCACCTTAACTAATCTAGATGCCAGAAGGTCCAGGAGACAAACCAATCTTGAGAAAGCGGGTTTACAGATTATGCGGAGGAAAACAAGAGACTAGTAAACCAACAATGAAATGTCCCCAATATGATTTTTTTATATTTTCTGACTTTTTTTTGTGTTTTCTAGATATTATCAACTGAAATTATGCAAGTATAGATAGCTACAGCAAGTTATGATAACCTTGAATAGCAGCAAATAGAATGGAAATATCAATATAGGAATCCCAATTTTATTTTATTTGCCTGCAGCAACTGGAATGATAACAATTATGAATATGTTGAGCTGAAAATGTAAATTTCAGCATTACATATGATTGACATCAACTCACTGACACAACATACAGCAGATTCTGAAATATTGGTTGATAGCTAGAAAATGAGTGCTTGTAGACTGCTGTTAGACTCTACGGAATCTTCAAAACCCTTTGTTGTACCAAGGATGATCAGTGGATCTGCCTTTAGTCAATATTTATGATGTTGGCAGCACACAGCAGACCTGGGGGTAACCTCTGATAATCAGCAAATATAGAAATGAGCCTGGTAAAAGGGTTGCGGACTGCCTGGAGTGTGAATCGGTACCCTAGTCAAACTGTATGCAGTTCAAATCTTCTTCGAGCAAGGTAAATGGTGCAGTTAGTGATCAGTACCACTGTCATGTGCAGCCAAACCAGCAATGCACCTTCTGAATGGCAGCAATTAGCTCCTAAGCATCCACAAAACCCCTCCTATCAATTACCACTCACAAAGTTGTGTGATAGGGTTGCTATGTTGCCAGTTCAGCTCGTCAAACACTAACAACTCAGCAAGATGTGTAATCAACTCTGAAATGCAGCAACAAACCCTCCAAAACTGCACCTAAACAATGATCCTTGAATATGCTGGTCGCTCCTCCAATTATGTTGAAATATCATACGACCACTAGGAAGGCCCTTAAATGGCGTGGAATTATGTCAAAGTGTAGGCACCCAGAAATAAGTAGAAATCAGCAACCTAAGATTTGTTGAAAGTCTAAAAATGCAAATGTGATCCCTTGATGGCAACAAACTATTTGCCTGCAAATCTTGATTGCTCAACCTGAAAAATAAGCACAAAGTCTCCAAATCAGCTCACCATGCAACTCCCGTGCAGAATTGCCAATGGTAGAAGCAAGAGTTTTTGCCCCCACCTCCAAGAAGAAAATCCAAGAGGGTTTTTTGGGTTTTCATCCCGTAGACCTTCGAAAACAGCCAAGGGTTTTCGTCCTTGAATGCAAATTCGAAAACAAAGCTCACAATAGAAAATACCAAATGAAATTTTCATGCTGAAATGAAGCCAGACGTCTCCTTGATATACCTTTCCAAATCATGCCCTTGAATTCAAATTTCCCTCCAAGTATTTAAAAATGCTTTTTATTTTATTTTAATTTTAAGTATTTAAAAATACTTTTTATTTAATACTAGTGTTTAAATACACATTTTATTTTAATTATAATAATATTATTAAGTTATTTCTAAAATTAGAAATTACTGGACCCAACTTAAAATATTATTAATTATCTTAGTCCAAAAAAGAGGACATGACAGTCTGCCCTCCCGAGAATTGCTTGTGCACAAGTTAGTTGCAAACCCAAATGCTCAAGCATTGTCGTGCCAATATGATGAATCATGCTATAATGTCTATAGAGTATAGACCCTATACCTATCAAATGAAACAACTTCTGTCAAAAAACACCATGCAAACTCGGATACTCAAATACCATCCTACCAACACTATGAATCATGCTATAGCCTCTAAATCCCGTATCTGTCAAGTGGAGCTACTTGGGCCAACAAGTATATCTCCCAACTCCACTACCCACAATGATTGTATGCAACCCCTGCAACTTAGGGCACAATTTGGCCAACAAGTGTGCATGATCCACAACACAAACCTCTGAAAATAGAAAACAAAGGAGTGTGATGGTGGCTTGCTGGGCGTATGGGATTGCATTAATAGTTTATATAGTTTAGATAGGCATATTAATAGTTTCCAAAACATTTGGAGCAGTGACCAAGATTCAAGATTCTGATATTTTGTGTGTTTATTTAAAAGAACATAGACATGTATGAATTTACTGCATTATGTGTTTGGGCATGCTTCTTTTGTCTGGAGTTCTATTATGGGCTAAATTGTTTCTCATTCGAGTGCATCTTTAAAGTACGTTTGTCTAAGAAAAATTCCCATTTTTAAGGTCAGAAACCAGAATGGTGGGTTTTTTTTGTGTGGGAAAATGCAAAAGAAAATTGAAATTGAAGAACCACAATAGAGACTGACAGAAATCCAAAACCACCAATTACTTTCTGAAGTGGTTGTATAAGATGCAATGCTTTAGGGATTTTCTAAGGATGTTCTTAGAATATCATGAGCATTGCATGTGGTAACCTAGATGTGTCTCAAGGTTACCAGATACAACAATTTTATATTGATTTGTGGAATAGGAGATGATTTATCTGCAGCTTTTCTTTTATCATTGCAAGTCATATTTCAGAGTCTGATATACCTCTTCTCATCATTGACTCGTCTATGGACATTCAAAATAATTGCTTTCTTCATTCACTCTTCAACATTGTTATCAAATGGGTGAAGAGGTCTCCTTGGGGGACTTGATTTACTTTCTTTTCCAACTGCTTATTATGAGCATCTGTGTTTCGCATTGCTGCTTTCATTCCTCCAATGCTTTGTTTCCAGACTCTATGGAACAACACTAAAGGGAAGATGCACTAAGAGGTTATGCTTGAGCAACATAGTTCAATGCTAGCAGGGAATGCTTATAGTTATTCATTATTTCTTGCTTATGCTATATAAGAGATACTTGTGCACAATCCATTTATAAATCCATGCTCTGTGGTTTTCTTTACTTTAGTGTGTTTCCTTTTCACGCGAATTTTCACTAGTTTGCATACACCATTGTAGCGATTCTAGTTTTTGTATCTATTACCATGATTTAGTTCTTTTACTTATGTATTTGTGAACAAATGTGTCATGGATGTACTTTCTTATTTATATTTGAGTACTGACAAGGACATCATTCTTCTTGCTGAAAGCACCCTTTGTACATTTTTTACTGGACACTTTTTGCAACTCACATATTTGTGCAACACTGTTGTCTTTTGCCAACCTAACAGCTATCTCATTTATGATATATTTTCATGTCTACTCAGATTCTTCGTACATACTTTCTATATCCTTATTAGTTTTAGTTCTACCTGTGTCATCTGCAAGCCAATTGTCATGGAATTTATAGAGGATTTTATATTAAAGATGATCGTGACAAGAAATCATTTCGATTGAGGTTAATGTTTTTATAGCATTCCAAATCATTTGGTTGTTGCTTTACAATTTTATCCTTGAGACTTCCTTTGCCATTGAGATAGATTATTCTCAAAATGGAGCATCAGTTATTATGTTTGCTTTATCTGGTTTGTAGATGAGTTGTGTTTGAATCATCAGAGAATAAGGACCATTAATATTGCCTGTTGCTAGTTAACTCTGCTTTGAGCAAGAAATTTAGTAATGGATATTGGTTGATATAGAATCTAGATTTAAGGCCCTGTTCCCATTTTTTGATTGGATGAGCTCTTGCTAACAGCTCATGGTTAAAAGTGGGGAATCTCTACTTGCCATTTTTAATTTTCTAGTTCTGGATGCCTTCACTTTTATCATTTTCAAAGAACGTTGCTCCTAATGAAATTTTCACTTGTGTGTCTGTGTATCATGAATGATCGAGAGAGCAACACTAATACCATGGCCGTCATCAACATTTGAAAACCCACTACTTACTACTTAGTTGTGATTTGCTCAGCTCAGCATCAACACCCTCACCACGCATGCTCCCTTCTCCCTTCCCTTGAGGGATGACGGCCTACTTATGAGGCCAAAACTGACCTTGTCTACTTGATGACACTCCTAAAAGACAAACTGTCACATGGAAGACCGACTATTTCATCTTCCATAATCAGGTTACAGTTCTACATTGAAGTCATGTTCTCCTGTTTTCTGATGTTTGGTCTATGTTTTGCTTTTGATGTAACCCATTAAATCCTACTTCTCAATGTTATCTTGAGATATCTCATAAGACCAAGATAAGTGGAAGGGCTAGTTGGTTCTACTAAAGTAATGACGGGATTCTCTAATGCTTTATAAGGGTGTAGAATGTTATTTGATATCTTTCTGTCCACTCGAATCTCTTGCTTTTCTTAGTAATAACTGTATTGTGAGGGCTATCTTAGGAGCCCAAGGACAAATATCATATAAGACGTTTGCATGTCCCAAAAAATTGTCCTAAGGCGTTGTGTTCATGTACATCCCTCGCAAACTGTCAGTCAGATTTTAGTTTGCTACAGTCATTTTTTAGTTTTCCCACTCTTAGATCACATAGTACAGATTTCCCATTTACTTTAATTGTAATCAGTTATACAAAGCTGTATAGATAAATATATGTAATCAACAAAGAGTAGATAAGTACACAATCATTCACTGCTCAGAAATCATAGGTTTCACATTACAGTAGATATAACGCAGTCAGAGATTGTATATCCCGCAGGTTGGGATGAGTGATTATAGGCAATTCTGCTGGGATTCGTCAGATGCAATCACTGGTATGCAAGGTCTCTAGGTCTCCTACATGAAGATCACAGATTCATGTATAGGCGTTCAAGGTGTCAGAGAAACTCTGGAAGCATACCAGGACTGTCCCTCATGAGATTTGGTCTTATTTAGTACTACTGGTTAAACACCCCATGAAGAGTTCATGGGTGTTTAACCAGTAGTACTAAATAAGACCAAATCTCCATACTAACAAGCTGAAAATTAGGAAGAACAACTAAATAAGAAAATTAGAGACAAGAAAATCAATTACCTCAGCCAATAAACTCTATTGAAAGCTTCAAATATTTAAATAATTCTACAACACAGAGATTTAAGATACATTAAAACTTACCAAACTTTCTTCAAATGTACTGCCTTCTCTTTTCTTCCTTCGAAATTCTTCCTGCAAGCACTTTTCTTTACCCTCCGCCAGAAAAGGACACACAACCCAAAAATAAAGACACAAATTACAGGATTAAAAAAACAAGGAATACAAATAAAAAACATAGAATACAAATACCACACACACAGAATACCAAAAACAAGTCAAGAACAGGACGAACAGAAAAAAATGTAACAAACAAAAAGAATGGAGGACATTCAACAGAACAGAACAAAGCAAATAAAGGGAAAATGTCACTTGTACAAGTGGAAATCGAATTTAACATCTGATCGAGTGGGTGTAATTTTAGTGCCGTTGGAAGGAGGTATAGTTGGCATTTGCCCGCTCCTTCCAACGGCACTAAAATTATAACCACTAAAATTCTGGTCGGCATTAGTTTAAATCTCTGTTTTTCTCTTCTCTGTTTTTCTCTTTCTATGCTGCTGTGGATGACTGTAGAGAAGTGCTCTTTTATTGTTCCAGTAATTTGTAATCCGTTTATGACACAGTTTAGACATCCATCAATAGGTTTTCATTGTTTATAGCTTTGATATTGTGTAAAGTTCAAGTTCAAGGGATTTGGTGTTCGAGTTAAAAGATTTATAAAGTTTAGGGGTATTATGTTCTATGATAAAGTTGGCGTTGGGAGTTTAGAGTTAAATGTTTTAGGTTTCAAAATAGGAATTTGTGAATATAGCAATTTTATTTATTTGTAAACATACATTAATATTATTTGTTCAGTAATATTAAGAGTATCTTAATTTATCTTTATAATATTAAAAAACATCTTTGATCTATTTCAAATGTAGTGTGCTATCACATTTTAGTTGTCAATAGTAATGAGAATTAAAATTATTGGAGGTTGTCAAAATAGTAATTAATTTTGTGATGAAAATTAATTGCTTTGTGATTTGTCATAGCCAATTAGTTTAGATATCTATTAGTTTAGATATATCCTTCTAGAGGTGCCTAATGTTAGGATTGGTGATTAAATATAGGCGCCTCCAGAAAGGATATCTCTTGGCATACTTTAGATATAATTTTTAAATATAGGTATGCTAGTAGCATCCTCAGCAAGCCTAATTATAACTATAATATATAATATTATAATATAAATTAAATATATTATAATAATATAATATATAATAATATTATTATATAATATATTATTATAATATAATATATAATAATATTATTATATAATATATTATATTATAATTATAATTAGGGTTAGCATTAGTATTCAAGTTAGAATTAGGGTTACAATTAGTATTAAAGTATATGATGAGAGTAGATTGTCATTGATGTCAAAAAAGTGTTGGTATTGATAGGAGTTGTTCATGTCATCAGGATCAATGATTGATAAGAGATGTCATCAGGATATCTTCATTGGTGGTTGTTAATATGATGATCTTGGTTTTGTTTATTATGGTTTTGGATTCATGCTTGATAATGGTTGCTAAGATATCAATCTTGTGAAATGAAGTTCTTATTGGTGTTGATAACTATGTTGCTCTTCAGTGTATGACAGTGATACAGGTGATCAGTGGTTCATGATGTCATATTGCAGATAAGATGTTCAAGGGTTCAATGCACAAAGAGTTTGATAAGTTCAATGTAATCTTGATATTGTGAAGTATTGGTTGTCATGGCAAAGAGCTTAAGATGTTGCAAAGAGCTCTTATCAGATATTAGCATGTGTTGGTTAAGATGGTTGAAAATGAAAAAAGTCAATTCATAACACCTTTCTTTGCACCTATTTTGCAAAGTGTTCTTGTAGGAAGAAGTTGATGGGCTGATTTGATTGATAAATCCTAGAGGCAACAGGTCTTGTTGATTGTAGTATGTTTCAGATTGTAGTTTACATCAAATTTGACATTGTATTGTAAAAAGTGTCTTGTGTAGATATAGGAGGATGGTTCTCATTCTTTATCATGTCAAGAAGTGTGTGCAAGAGTAGATTGGTTGCAGATTGATAGTTTATATTGTCTCTATCATGGAAATCTTGGTTATCTCTTGTGTAGTCTTCATGTTGGTGATTATGGGTGAAAGGTGTAATGAGTAGTCTTGCATGGTGTTCAAATTCATATGTCTAAATCATCTAAAACCTAAGAGGTATCTTTATGCCATCAGACTTTATGCTTTTGGGAGATCTTGGAGACTTGTCATGTGTGTCAAATAGTGTTGGTGATTGTGGAAGAATTATTTGTTTGGAAAGTTTGTTTTTCAATCACATGTGATGTCATAAGGAGTGTGTCAGTCTTCTTCATCATAAGTCGTATTGTAACAAGAAGTGGTATTGTGCTGAGAGTTTGGTACAATCTATGGGCTAGCTTATAACAGTGGTTTGATGCTTGGTTTGGTATGCTTTACTTGGTGTTTGATGTCTTGTTGCTTTCAAGTTCATATGGTTGTTCAATATACAGATGTACAAGGACAGAGCTTTCAAGACAAGTTTTATGACAACAAATTGCAAAAGTCATCAGTGCCTTAATTTTTCAAAAACTAGTGGTATTAGAGCCTAGGTTCCCTTTAGAAACTTAATCAATTTGGGTAGGTCTAATGAGTGGAATACCATGGGTAAGCACAAAAGAAATAAGAACATGAGAAATGTCAAGTCTCAGTCTGATCAAAAGGTATAGTCTATATCAAATTCAGATGATGTTATATAATCAGTTGATATACAAAATGTTTCACAAGATGTTCCTTTCTTTGATGGTTCAGACTTCCGTATTTGGTGTTTTAGGATGCAAGTCTATCTATTTTCATTAGGATATGGTGTATGGATGTCTGTTGAGAATGGTTATTCTATTTCCTCTCTATCACCTAATGATACAAGTAATAAAGAGGCTTATGAATACAATGGCATTGCAAAGAAGGTTATTTTATGTGGGTTATCTAATGAAGTTTCTTGCAAAGTGATGTATTGTGATACAACTCAGGATATGTGGAAGGAATTGAAAAGAATTTATCAAGATGATGCACTTGAAGAAGAGGTCAGCTTGGTATGTGAGAAAAGTGACAATGATAGAAGACATTCACATGAAGGAGTTGAGGTCCAATCTATTTAAGAAGAAGAAGATCACATTATAAGTGTTGATGAACAAGAGTTTGAAGTTGATATAGAAGGAGAGCTCATATGTGGTCTAAGTGAACTCAGGAAATATAAAAAGGAGAACCAGAAATTACAATTGCAGCTACAACAAGAAAAAGACCTCAAAGACAAAGCACTCTTTGCACTTGAAGAGGCAAGAAGTCAGACTGTGAGTTTAAGAACACAAATTGATGATTCAGAAAAATTGATTACAAGCCTAAATATTGAGATTGAAGAGGCCAAGAGAATGATAGATTTTGCTAAGTATAAAAATGAAGTAAAATCATTTGAATGCATAAAACTTGAAGCTGAAATTATTACCTTGAGAAAAAATATTGAAAGCCTCAAAGTTCTGTCAAAGAGAAATAATGAGTTTGAAAAGAGCACCACCAAGTTATATGAGATGTTGGGAAAGCAAAAACTTTATGGAGACACTACTGGACTTGGATATGAAGAAGGAGAGTGTTCCAAAGTCAGAGAAACTCCTAGAAAGAAAATCAATCTTCATGCTACTGTTCCTGAAGGCAAAAAGAAGTCAAAAGCTGAAATGAATACCAAAGATGAATTTGTAAAAATGCACAGTCAAAGAAGAAAGTTCAAAAGAAATATTCCAGTAAGACAAGCATATATTCAAAGGTATAATTATTCATTTAATGGTTATTGTTATACTTGTAATCACTTTGGCCACAAAGTAGTTGATTGCAAAAAGAATACTAACGTTGTATGTTACAAGTGCAATAATGTTGGTCACATACAAAGGAACTGTAAAATGCATAGAAGATATGATCCTACATGGAAGCATAACATAAATGCTCAGGGAATGTCAAAAAGGTATTATCAATCATTTGATTATGATTACAACATAATTTGTTATAATTGCAACTCTCTTGGTCATAAAGCACATAGTTGTAGGAAAACATCACTTGATTTGAAAAAGTAGAAATGGAAAGAGACTGAAAAAGTTTGGAGGAAGAAAGATCCTGTAAAAGTGTGGAGGCAAAAACAAAGTCATGAGAAGACAAATCATAAACTTGTGAATATTGCACAAGTTACATCATCAGTTGAATAATAGATAGCATAAAGTTAGGGGGAGTTGTTCATGTCCTATCAATTTTCTCCAAGAAGTTTCAAGAAGGAGATCATTGGTATCAGATCCAAAGGTTCCAGGTTATAATCTCCCCCACGAGTGACGCGGGCTCCCACAAGTGATGCTGGGGGAGATTGTTGGCACTGAGCCATCATCTCTCGTGGGATTTATGACATTGCTTAACCGCCTCCCATGGATTCATTAACTCTGGTGGTTGTATCAGGCATTAACAGGTCGACCTTTTGGTGCAATGGCAACCATGTTTCCAACAAGAATTAGGGTTATAATTATGATTAGTTTAGAGTTAGGATTTGAATGAATGTAAGGTTTAGAATTAGGGTTAGATTGAGGGTTAGGGTGAGAATTAGAATAATGCTTAAAATTAGGGTTACAATAAGGTTTTAATCTATTTAGAGTTATAGTTGTGAAAAAATCATTTTTTTAATTTATAATTTTTGGAAATTCATTAAATATAGAATATTGCAGTGATTGGATTCATATTAATTATCATAATAATTATGTGTTGGGTAAATGCAAAAAGATGGGGGGCCAAAAAGTGGCCAAATGGTTTTGAAAAAAAAATCATACATAACGCGAGCGCGTTATAACGTGCTCGCGTTATTAACTATTATAAATAAAAAAAAGGATTGTCATTTCATTTCATTTCATTTCTATTTTTCTCCTCTATCCCTGTGGCTTTCAAACCCTAGGAAGCGCGCTCGCATTTTGGAAAAGATAATTCAACACCAAAATCTTGCTGATTTGTCACCAAAATGCCGCCACGACATCGAGCACGCCAAAGGAGTGAGTTTTATTTGTTTTTTGTTTGAATTTGCTTCTAAATAGGTAGGTTTGAGTTGTTTTTTGATGTATATTTCATTAATTGTCAGGAAATGTTAATACACCTCCTCCTCCTCCTCAAAATCCACAAAATCTTGAGGAGGAAATACCTGCGGAACAACCTCCTCCATCCATTCCTCGACATGCCCCTGGAACACAAGAAAATATAATGGGGCAAATTGAAAACAACAAAAAAAAAATTGAAGATATAATTGCAAGGTTGAAAGATCCTTCCACTTCAACCTTACATAGGTCCATGCTTGCTAAATCTGTTGAATCTATGTTATCAAATGTAGATTCAATTAGCAAGCAAATAACTAGTTGGACGGATAAGAGGAGAGAGTTTAGAGATTATTATGCAGACACGCTGTCATACCAAGATGTGAAAAAATTACAAATCACAAAATTAGACTTGTGTTCGATTTTCACAAACCCACAAACAAATCAACCTCTACCCATTACATGCAAGAGGTTCCCTATCCATTGGTACAACAACCAAGCGATAAGGGACAATTTTGGGTAGAGGTGGTGGATGGTTTTTGACCATCCTCCATGCAATAATAATGAGGTCCCGCAATACTTTTTGAGGAAACTCTTCTGCGAGTTTGTCCTCAATAAAGTGACAAACTATTTTGATATGCGGGACTTCCAGGGTAGAGGTGGGGGGTCAGCACAAGATAGACCAGGGGCACGTCTTGACCCACAGCGGGTAGTGAGACAAGTAATCAGCAAACCAGCCCATGAGCATGTTTCTATCCCTTCCATTGTGAAGGAGAGTGTTGAGGTCAATACACTTCAGTCCATTAGTGCCTTGACCCAGAGCATCATAGAGCATGCCAGTCTTGTAGCACAGAGTGGGTTGGGAGATAGTGCAAGGAGTAGGGTCCCACCCCATGCTTGTCAAGCTTGCAGGTCAACCTGTGGTTATGACCCCATGGATAGTCAGGATGCAGGTGCACAGGCTACATTTGTAGCTGAGCAGATGGTGATGACAGATACCCTCCTAAGTGAGACTTTTGGCCTTGATACTCAGGTAAATATTAGCAAGTTTATTGAATTTAATTTAGTAAATTTTATTTTTGAAATACAATATTAACTAATTTAAATTGATGATTTTAATGAAATTTCAGGGTCATAGCGTCGATGCAGTTTTCAGTGGTTCGCCACCTGGATTTTACACTAGATCATCTATTGTCGGGGTATGTAACTAGTAAACAATTATAAATATTACATGTGAATAGCATCGTTATATGAATGGTATTCTAATATTTGATTTTAGATGTTGAATAGGTTAATATTGTAGATTTCATGACAACACCTGCCAACAGTGGTGGACTTCAAAGCTTCATGGAGGTAATAAAATAAATAGTTTAATGAATGAATTGTACTTACTAGATTTTTGTATGTGACTTGTGTGCTTTATTGTGTGTACTTCCATGTTTAGATGAACGTGTGTGTATGTTAGGAGCCATGATTTGCATCACTATTATAGTTTTCATAATTGAATAATGTTGTTTTATTTCCAAATGATGCAGGCTGCGGAGACACCTCCCCATGTTCAGAGGGCAATGGAGCATGGTGTGGCCTTTGCGATTCATAGCTCCATGGCATTGACAGGGGTATGAGGCAGATTAGTAAATTTTAATTTACATTCATTTTTATAGTTGTCTATTTTTGAAAAATCAAAAGATTATTGATTTGAAGTTTAATTTCTATTTGGATGGTTTCTATAGGACATGACATCACCAGGGCCTATTCCTGCTACTAAGGCAAGTGAGGAGACAGATTATATGTTAGCGGTAAGTGATTATTTTGTTAAATGTTTCATTTTTATAACATGTAATTTATATATATTAATGTCTATACTTTTTATTGTAACAACTAAAGATGCAAGAAGAACTAAATAGGAGTAGCCCTCGGGTTCGTAGTAGACCACCCACATGTGCGTCTCCATCCCCTAGAAGATCAAAGGCTACCTGTGATCTATTCTCTTCACCAGCCAGAGGGAAATGACTTTTTATTGTGTTCCTTTGTATGCCTATATGGCATTTGTGGACATATATTTTGTATTGTATATAGTTGACATTGTATGCCTATATGGCATTCTTGTAAGCCTATGTGGCTATTTTGTATATATGTTATACTTATATCGACAGATATTGATGTATGCCTATATAGATATTTAGTTAATACAAATCTTTTTTATTGATGGCATCCATATTTGCATTATAAATCCATGTTTGAATGGATATTTGTAGATGGCTACTTCAAATATTTAAAGTCCAATTGTATTACATAGGATGTTTGTTGATCCAATAAGCTAGCTATTGTTATTCAAGTATCACTTAAACCTCATTTTAGAACTAAAAGATAAAAGTTGTATTTAAAAAAAAATGAATCATCATGTTGAACAGAAAATATTAATATTATTTATGAGTAACATAGAATGTCAACTATATGCAATACAAAAAAATGAATCATCATGTTATTCTTTATGTTTGAGATCCTAAAAATGACTAAGTCTAGTAGCCTGATATCCTGAAACACTAGGATGAATATCCAAGTCATTAGGATGATTACACCTTGAGAAAAAGTCATTAAGATGAGCGCCTAAAGGAGACTTTCTTAAACATTCAAACATTGAGCAACAAGCATGAAGGGTTAAGGCGTAATTTGCAACTCATAAAGCTTCAAAAGGGTGCCCAACTTAGAGAGAGCATTCATTTAAGACAAGGTGCCCATTGACACATGTTCCACCATAAAAGTGCACCTAAGGTGGAAGGAGAACAAGCCTCTAGTAAGTGAAGCGCATCTATTGTCTAAACCACTTCATTATGGCACCCTAGCATGAGAAGGAGTATATAAGTCAATAGGAAATGGTGCCTAGAATGCAAATGAAGGACTAAGTGGCATTTTCAATAAGCATCAATTCACCTTGAGCTTTCAATAAATACATCAAATTGAGCCCCATAAGCCTAGGCTCCCTTTGCCTTCAAAAGAACCTTGTATCGACGTCAAGAGTTGGTCGTATCGGCGTATCGGTAGACCTTGGTTAGGCTTTGCCGATAGTGGTCTGTCTTGCTGACGAGTGTGGTTCAAAGTCGAAGACATCGGTGTATCAGAAGATAATCCCATCGGCGCATCGGAAGAGTAGTTAAGAGATTCACCAATGAAGGGGGTCACACCGATAGTCGAAATCCATCGGTGTATCGGCCCAACGAGATTAGAGTTCACCAATGTTTGGAGTCTCACCGATGGGTGTGGTCCAAAGGTTGTCATTGGTGAGATCGGTGTGTCAGCAGAAGAGTTTTTGAGTGTGTCGATGGTATTAAGTCCTACCAATAGGCAAGGAACTTACAATCTCGTATCGGAGTGACAAAGACAGCAGTGTGAAAGGATATAAAATCACTGATAGCGATCTGTCTGACTGATAAGAGTCAATGATGGGATGTTTGTCAAAAGTGAAATCAAACGGAGTCACGGTCGCATCGGCCTATTGGCCGATGAAATTTTAAGCTCGCCAATGGATCAGGATAATACTATCAAGCATCCACATAATAGTAGATAATCTTATCAAAAGTCACAGAGAAATCTCTAAGGACCATAGTGTTATCCCTATGACTTGACACATACTGCTTGTTTCATAAAGCAAATGGACATGATATAAATATTGTTGTTATATGGAGCCTAATCAGACTCGGAGGTTAAATTTACCCAACTTTTATCAGCGTGGTTTCCCCCCAAATATTTTCCTACTAGTTTTGGCACCTTAAAGTCTAAGTGCATGAAAATCATTCTGAGTTGGCAACCTAATCCAATGACTTGACACGGATCCCAAAACCACCTATTGGACCAATAGGATCCTAGGTGCTCACTTCATGCATTATGATTTCTAGGCGCCAGTTTGATGCTCCATCACAAGGAAAGTGCCCCCACACTTGCAAGTGTTTTTCTTCAGGATCTAGGTGCCAGTTGAAGGTTGTAGTTGCCAAGAAGAGCGCCTAGCAAGAGGAAGTCTTTTGGAGTCTTCAAAATACATGAAACACTTGACTAACAACAAGATAACTTTTTCCCAAGTTAGGCGCTTCAAGAGGGAAGTTAAAACATGAATAAGTGCCAACTTGTCTAGGCGCAAACTCAAGCTTGTTGAGGATACACATGGCACCTAACATTCCTTGGTGATTTCATGAACTTCAAACACTCAGAACTGTTCAAGGAATGCCTAATACCCCTTCTTGATGATAGGCACCAAAGTGAGGGTGGAATTGCGCCTTGATGGCATTAGGCGCTATCTAGAGTATGCTACTCCATGGAAATGTGCCTTCTTGCTTAGAGTAATTCAAACACTCCAAGGTCTTCAGTGATCAATTCCCCAACTTATGAAATGTCCTCCTTCATTTTAAAAAACATTATAATGCTCCAGAGAGATGACTATACCTAGGCATCAATCTGGGTTAGAAATGCCTCCAAAGTGCGCCTTCTCTTTCAGAATGCAAAACAAGGTCCAAAGGTGCTAATAAACTGAAGCCCTTCTTTGGAAAAGTCCCGGAGGTTAAGATGCACCTTGTCTTAATGAGGTGCAACTCTTGGGTAAGAAAGCTTGTAAAGTGCGCCTAACTTAGTGAAGAGGTTGATAACTTCTAAACCCTTCCTGGAACTTAGATTGCTTCAACTAAAGATCATCTTGCACCAATACATCACCAAACTTTCAAACACAAGATCAATTCAAACTTAGGTGCTCATTAAGAGTCTTTCCAATGTTGGCGCATCTGAGAGGTTGAACTAGCAAGAGATGGCGCCTAGCTTCCTAGACCTTGTTTCAATATGTTTGAGTTCCAAAGTTGACTCAATGGTATCAAGATGGCACCATAGAGTCTTTGGACTAGTTCCTTAGAGTTTCAAAAACATTCTGGCTCCTTGAAAATTCCTCCTACATGATTGGGCACCATTTCAAGGTCCTGGAACCATGATGTAGTGCATTATTGCTCTAGGCACCCATTCATGGTTGTGCAACTTGAGATTGGCGCCTAGAGTGAATAGGCTTTCATCTTGACTTAATACACTGCCTCCTTCTGATAATTTTTGGGGTAGCAGAAAACCTTTCACCACAGGTAAATGTCTTATAGATATAAAAAACTGAGAGAGGTTATTGTAGAGGCACAGTACGTGATCGCGTTACCTCAGACGGAATGTTTCAAAGTGACACAGTTTTTGAGTAACATCTCGTCAAAGATTGCTTCCTTTTTACACTTTGGACTCTTTAGGGATATCGTTGGTACAATGTAGCTTGGACTGTTTCGACATGTTTAGGTGAAAAATAGGACCATGCCTAGCGTAAATGTACCCATCTGGATGCATTGGAACAATCAGTTTGGTCACATTAGGAGCAGGACGAAAGTTACACCCCTTTGCAACTTTACACTGCCTCCTTCTGATGATTTTTAGGGCAGCAGAAAACCTTTCACCACAGACAAATGCCTCAGAGATATAAAAACTGAGAGAGGTTATTGTAGAAGCACTCTACATGATCACATTGCTTCAAACAGAATGTTTCTGGGTGACACAGTTTTTGAGTAACATCTCATCAAATATTGCTGCCTTTTTGCACTTTGGACTCTTCAGGGATATCATTGGTACAATGTAGCTCAGACTGTTTTGACATGTTTGGGTAAAAAAAAGACCATGCCTAGCATAAATGTACCCATCTGGATGGGTTGGAATAGTCAGTTTGGTCACATCAGGAGCAGGATGAAAGTTACACCCCTTTGCGACTTTACACTGCCTCCTTCTGACAATTTTTGGGGCAGCAGAAAACCTTTCACCACAGGCAAATACCTCAAAGATATAAAAAACAGAGAGAGTTTATTGTAGAGGCACTCTATGTGATCACGTTGCCTCAGACAGAATGTTTCTAAGTGATACATTTTTTAAGTAACATCTCCTCAAAGATTGCTGCCTTTTTGCACTTTGGACTCTTCAGGGATATCATCGGTACAATGTAGCTCGAACTGTTTCGACATGTTTGGGTGAAATAAAGGACCATGCCTAGCGTAAATGTACCCATCTGGATGTGTTGGAATAGTCAGTTTGGTCGCATCACGAGCAGGATGAAAGTTACACCTCTTTACAACTTTACACTGCCTCCTTCTGACGATTTTTGGGGTAGCAGAAAACCTTTCACCACGGGAAAATGTCTCAGAGATATAAAAAATTGAGAGAGGTTATTGTAGAGGCAATCTATGTGATTGTGTTGCCTTAGACGAAATATTTCTAAGTGACATAGTTTTCAAGTAACATCTTGTCAAAGATTGCTGCCTTTTTGCACTTTGGACTCTTCAGGGATATCGTTGGTACAATGTAGCTCGGACCGTTTCGACATGTTTGGGTGAAAAATAGGACCATGCCTAGTGTAAATGTACCCATCCAGATGCGTTGGAATAGTCAGTTTGGTTGCATCAGGAGTAGGACGAAAGTTACACCCCTTTGCAACTTTACACTACCTCCTTCTGATGATTTTTAGGGTAGCAGAAAACCTTTCACCACAGGCAATGTCTCAGAGATGTAAAAAATTGAGAGAGGTTATTGTAGAGGCACTCTATGTGATCATGTTGTCTCAGATGAAATGTTTCTAAGTGACACAGTTTTCAAGTAACATCTTGTCAAAAATTGCTACCTTTTTGCACTTTGGACTCTTCAAGGATATCATCGGTACAATGTAGCTCGGACTGTTTCGACATGTTTGGGTAAAAAATAGAACCATGCCTAGCGTAAATGTACCCATCCAAACGTGTTGGAATAGTTAGTTTGGTCGCATCAGGAGCAGGATGAAAGTTACACACCTTGTAACTTTACACTGCCTCCTTCTGACAATTTTTGGGGTAGCAAAAAACTTTTCACCACGGGAAAATGTCTCAAAGATATAAAAAATTGAGAGAGGTTATTGTAGACGCACTCTATGCGATCGCGTTGCCTTAGACGGAATGTTTCTAAGTGACACAATTTTTGAGTAACATCTTGTCAAAGATTGCTGTCTTTTGTACTTTGGACTCTTTTGGGATATCATCGGTATAATGTAGCTTAAACTGTTTCGACATGTTTGGGTGAAAAAAAAGACCATGCCTAGTGTAAATGTACCCATCTGGATGCGTTGGAACAGTCAGTTTGGTCGCATTAGGAGCAGCACACCAAAAATGTAAAAGTTGCTTTGTGCAACTTGACAACATTGACACTTTTTTGCAACATGACTCAAAGACTCAAACTAACCCCAAATGACTCAAAGTGACTTAAAATCACCTTGATTTTGGCACCTAATGTACATTATAGAGGTCTAGGCACTCCTTATCATTCAAACATTTTAGATGAGCACCTAGGAAAGGAAAAAACTCTAAGTTTCATCATCATGAGCGCCTAATATCAAGAGACTTTAATGGCTCAAACCTTAGCATGGAGTCCTAAGGTGCATTTCATGTCTCCTTTCATCCATTTTGGTGCCCTTATGTAGATTTTTTTAACTTGATTTGGTGCCCTGTATGTGAAGGAAGATCTAAAGGCATGAAAGTGGATGTCATTTTGCAAGAGTTTGGATCATCAAATTGAAAGAAATAAGTCTATTAAGCTTGGGCGCCCTTGGTCTTCTTTTCATTTATTATGAGCACCTTGGGAGAATGGTATATAGGTCATCATCATGATTGGGCTCCCTGGATCCAGAGTGTTGGAGAGATCATCAAATGGTGTCTAGAGGAAGTAGGGTGAGTTATGAGTTTGGTCGCATCAAGAGCAGGACACCAAAAATGCATAACATGATGATGTAAAAATGTGTATATGTGTAAAGATGTAGGAGGAAATAAAAAAAAAGATAAACCTTACAAATTAATGTGCATACTTACAACTCAATATAACATGACTTTACAAAATCAATGTGAATACTTACAAATTAATCCAATGAATGATCCAGGTCTGCTCTACTCTTTATTGTGTTAAGTATTGCTTCATGGTTAGACTCACGCACCTTCCACAAGATTTTGTTCAAAGGTCTACCCCGATACTTTATCAAATGAACATTGATGCCACATCAAGGTTTGAGTAATGAAGAATCTTCTGATGCATGTCAAAGTCCTAAAATAGCCAAATATTAACACTCTTATGTGGGTACCTTCTAAGCCATGTTCCAGTAATAACCACTGAGCCTGTAGGGTATTCGATGTTTTCTCCATCTGTAACAGGGGCCTCCAATTTCTTTTTGGCCTCAACACAATGACATAAGTAATAACCTGTTCCCTCTTCATTATCTTCATCTGCAATAACTGCATATACGTGCCCTACATTGATATGTGTAGCAAATTAGATGAAATTAGTCAACATTACAAAAACACTACAAAGTAAGATGACATTACCTGGTTGAACTAGATGAAATTAGATGCATATATGTGCCCTATATTACCTGGTTGAACTAAATATGATATGTGGTCAAAGTCAACTGATGATTCCATTTGTGTTAGTTCTAGTGCCGTCGGGGGTCGATACATTTCAAGTGGGCTAAGATAACTTAACTACCATTTGTTAACCCACTCCTTTGACGCGCACTCATCCCAGACTTGAATTGTACAGGAAGAACAAAAGCATGACATCTTTCGTGTATGGATACTCCATGAACCTGCAATTGAGACTCTGAAAGAGTGCATCTCATTTGATCCTATTAGTGTACAACAGTCCTCATATGGTGCAATGTTAGTATCATCTATCAACCAAAAAAATCTACAAACTGAAGACTTACCTTCATTACCTGGACCCATGGAAGCATTACACTACTCGACAATCAATTTTGCATCTGTCAACTTTGCATTGTCTTTATACTTTAGCTCTTCTCGTGCTATGGCTCTTTTGATACATGCTCCTGCACCATCATGCTCCCCCTTTCCATGCCTGACCTCACAAAAGTTCCACATATGTTGAATACCTATAAAATTATGCCTCCTATTCAGCCAATAGAAATTTTGCGAGTTCTTGAATTGTGATGCACAGTTATCTGACCATATGATATGCTGACTAAATGATATGCCCCTTCTAGCCAAATCATTGTAGAACACCTGAAAGCAACCTTCCACAAACTCCGTAGAATGCATACGATCATTACTAATATAGAAATTATACTCCCTTATGATCTTTCTATCATCCTATGTACTATCATTCGCATGAATGAATGCGATGTGCACAAATATAGAAACCTGTGTGGAGTTGTAATATTGTGATTGCACCTCACATTGTGGCTGTAGACTGTAGTTCTCTGCAAAGTCGATGACTGAAACAATAGTACCAACCAGAAATGTGTCCTTGCATAACTTGAATTGCAAGTCCAACCATCGAGCTCTATGGGCATGTCTTGCATACTCATACACTATGTTGTCACAAAATATAGGCAAAAACTGATACACTAGAATCTTTTCAATAACCAATTCACACCTCTTTGCTTCTTTACCATCTTTTGTATTGTATGCCACTATTTTATACTTGCCAAACTCTACTAGTTCGTTTCCAACCGCATGTGTTCTTTCCATATGTTCACATATTGGCAAATGTTGCAAGCCACCGCAACGATGACATGTGTCATCCAAGCATAATTTCTTGTAGAATATTTGACCTTCCTCTCTTTCACATAAAATTCTTGATATGAAGTCTTTTGAAGATGTTGGTGGGGCACATATGGCACAACCTTGCAAATCATTGTTAGTATGCATATCTAAACATATAGACCTATAAGCATCAAAATGGTTAGAAAATTCAATATGTAACCTACAACAACAAGTAGTGCGTGTGTGATTTATATTAACATAGAAAGGTTTTAGTAATTAAAAATATCTTTGACAAATTTTAAGTTGAGGATACTTCTCTAGAAATTTACCATAAAACTGTGTTTGAGTCTCATCCAAAAAATGCTTTGGATGTGGCTTGCAGTTCTGACTACTGATTCTCCTTCTTACCACATCTCTTTGATTTGAAGATACCCTTATGTAATTCTTCCAAAAGTCTTCAATTAGTGATCTCAATGCTTCAACAATTGGTTTATCTTTTCATGGTAGTCTCCCCGAGAACGCCCATAATTCATTGGCATTAGTGTCCTCAATTCTTTGGCATCTTCCAATGGCTCTTGATAAAGTTTTCCTATTAATTCTCAATTGTTGACTCATCTTTCTAATGAGATGATCTTTCCTTATTTAACTACTTACTATAGGTGATGTAATCACACACCATGTTGCATTACTATCTTTTATGCGTGAGGTGTTACCCACACTCTCATACGCACTCATTAGATTCTTGACAATAGATTTTTCACTTGAAGCATCTGATGTTCTCAACCCAAGAATCTTCATGATAGACCTATACTTTATACTTCGCATCATTTCAATGAATAGTAGACATCTTGCAGTCTCATTTAACTTTTCAAAGAACAATCTCCAAATCTTATTAGCATATCTTCTACAAGTGCGTTTTGGAATCTTATTTTCCATTGGCTGCAAAATATTCTCATCAATATCAATCAAATACTTTGGCTTTCTAAGCAAAATTCTAAGTGGTGTTAAGTTAGGTAAATTCATCTCAACATTAGGAATTTCATCAATATTTAAATGAGATGGGTTAGATGGCATACCTTCGATCAAAGATGGAATAGATGACATACCTTGAGGTTGAGGTGGGAACAATGGTGTACCTTCTTCATCACATGTGAGTGATGATGTACTCTCAACTTGAGATGTGGTAGATGGTGTCCCTACATGTTGACTTGTGGTAGAGAACGTGTCTCCAACTATGGTATTCAAATCTCTCGTACCACGAAGTTTTTTCATTCATTCTCTTTGTGCCGCCAATACCATATCTATTTGTGATGGTTGTGGTTCCTCTTCAATTGGTATGTCTTCATTTATCGTGTACAATTTCCTCTTCTCACAAAGTTCCCTCATAGCCACTGCTTTCTTTGCATTCTTAGCTTCTATCTCTTCCTGTGTTGGTTTAATTCTTGATCGTTTCCTCGTCATGACGAAGAATTTGTCTGTAACATGATAAAGAGACCAATATTAGTTCCTAAGAAATGAATACAAGATAATAGTGGGATTGTAATTTTATTATGTTGTAAGGCTTTATTCTTGTATAGTTTGACATCATGGTATGTTAAGGTCTATTTATTACACATAATTATTAAAGAACCCAAGAGTAGAAAATATACATGGCATCATGTGAGATTGTAGGCTACTTTTTTTATTGGGAATGTGTCTATTTTAAACATGTATGATAAAGCATGATAAAGTAATTCAATCTGAAATAAGGAAATTGTAAAGAACATGCATGTAAAGACTTGACATACCTAAAAAATGAAGATTCAAATGGAGAGAGTACCCAATTATGTAGTGTTTTTTTCTTCTTGCATCAAACTCCTCAACAATTTGAGTTTTTCACCACTTTCTTCCTTTTCAATGTTAAATTGAATAATACTCAAATACAATTACTAACAATAATACTATTAACCAATCTATGATGTTAAATTCCTAAAATTGAATCACACTTAACATTGCAACACTACAAAAATTTAAACTTAAATAGATATATATCAAACTTGGTGTGAAAACTATGTTATTTCCTCCTTCTCAAGTTGGCAAAGCAGAAAAGGTGGTGAAAGATCATGCAAAGGTGGTATAATGTGTCAAATGTGCATGTGAACTTCCCAACAGCATGAAAGCACTTTTTTTTGTCGGAGCACATGTAGAATCAGTATGAAAATAGAGCATGTGGGCCTGGATCACGGGGGTCAACACTTTTTTACCATTTCTATAGCAACACAAAACGTGAGCGCGTTATAACGTGCTCACGTTATAACACGCTCATGTTTTGTCCTGCTATAGATTGATCACATCCTTTGCATTGATCACATCTCTTTCCAAACCTTCCCCTTCAGACTTGAATGACCACAAGGTTTTTGAGGGAGAACTTTTCCTGTTTCCTGCAAGAGCTTGCCAGATGCTCCACCATATGATAGGCATAATGATACTTTCTTCTTTGGAAGTAGAAGTTCTAGTTTGTGACAAATCCTTATCCAAGCATAAATAGCAGGGGTTCTATCAAGCGATTTCCAATCCACTTCCACAAAGTCTCCTGAAGACTTGCTGATTGATTCCAAAACATCCACACCCCAAAACTGGAGAGGCAATCAAAATAATCGAACCCATAAATCTACATTGGACGACAAAAACCCTCAACACTATACCTTAAACCTTAATCCCTCAACCCTCAACTCTCAACCCTAAACCTTATCCCTAAACCCTAATCCCTCAACCCTCAACCCTAATCTGTCATCCCTCAAATCTAATCCCTCATCCCTAAACCCTAAATGCTATCCCTATTCCTAAACCCTCAACAGACTCGATACTATACCTTAAACCCTAATCCCTTATCCCTAAACCCTCCAATGCTATCCCTAATCCTTACACCCTCCACACTCTACTTTAACCCTAATCCCTCGACCCTCAACCCTATCTCTAAACCCTTGACCCTCAAACCTCAACCCTCAACCCTCAACGTCAAACCCTAATCCCTCAACCCTTAACTCTGATCCCTCGACCCTCAACCCTATCCCTAAACCCTAAACCCTAAACCCTTAACCCTCAACGTCAAATCCTAATCCCTCAACCCTTCATTCTTATCCCTCAACCCTAAACCCTCAACACCATACCTTAAACTCTAATCCCTCAACCCTAACCCTAAACCTTATCCCTAAACCCTAATCCCTCAACCCTAATCTGTCATTCATCATCCCTCAACTCTAATCCCTCATCCCTAAACCCTAAAACATATCCCTACACCCTCGACACTCAACACTATATCTTAAACCCTAATCCCTTAACCCTCATCCCTAAAGCCTCAACCCTAAATCATTAAACCTTCAACCCTAAACCCTATCCCTAATCCCTCTACCCTTGACACTCTTATTTAACCCTAATCCCTTGACCATTAACCCTATCCCTCAACCTCAACCCTCAACCCTCAACCCTTAACTCTCAACATTAAACCCTAATTCATCAACCTTAAACTCTAATCCCTCAGACCTAAACCCTATCCCTAAACCATCAACCCTCAACACTATACCTTAAACCCTAATCCCTATCCCTCAACCCTTAACCCTTAAAACTTAAACCCTATCCCCACACCCTCAACACTTGACACTATATCTTAAGTCTTAAACCCTCATCCCTAAAGCCTCAACCCTCAATCCTTAAACCTTCAACCCTAAACCCTGTCCCTAATCCCTCTACCCTCAACACTCTAACCCAAACATTGACATTAAATGCTAATCTATCAAACCTAAACCCTAATTTGTCAACCCTAAACCCTATCCCTAAACCCTCAACCCTCAACACTATACCTTAAACCCTAATCCCTCAACCCTCAACCCTAAACCTTATCCCTAAACCCTAATCCCTCAACCCTAATCCATCATCCCTCAACTCTAATCCCTCATCCCTAAACCCTAAATTCTATCCCTATTCCTAAACCCTCAATAGACTCGATACTATACCTTAAACCCTAATCCCTTATCCCTAAACCCTCCAACCTTATCCCTAATCCTTACACCCTCCACACTCTACTTTAACCCTAATCCCTCGACCCTCAACCCTCAACCCTCAATGTCAAACCCTAATCCCTCAACCCTTAACTCTGATCCCTTGACCCTCGACCCTATCCCTAAACCCTAAACCCTAAACCCTCAACCCTCAATGTCAAATCCTAATCCGTCAACCCTAACCCTAAACCTTATCCCTAAACCCTAATCCCTCAACCCTAATATGTCATCTGTCATCCCTCAACTCTAATCCCTCATCCATAAACCCTAAATGCTATCCCTATTCCTAGACCCTCAACAGGCTCGATACTATACCTTAAACCCTAATCCCTTATCCCTAAACCCTCCAATCCTATCCCTTAACCCTAATCCCTCAACCCTCAACCCTATCTCGAAACCCTTAGCCCTCAAACCTCAATGTACTCAACCCTCAACGTTAAACCCTAATCCCTCAACCCTTAACTCTGATCCCTTGACCCTTAACCCTTAAAACTTGAACCCTAAAACCTATCCCTACACACTCGACACTCGACACTATATCTTAAACCCTAATCCCTTAACCCTCATCCCTAAAGCCTCAACCCTAAATCATTAAACCTTCAACCCTAAACCCTATCCCTAATCCCTCTACCCTCGACACTCTTATTTAACCCTAATCCCTTGACCATTAACCCTATCCCTCAACCTCAACCCTCAACCCTCAACCCTCAACTCTCAACATTAAAACCTAATTCATCAACCCTAAACCCTAATCCCTCAAACCTAAAACCTATCCCTAAACCATCAACCCTCAAAACTATACCTTAAACCCTAATCCCTATCCCTGAACCCTTAACCCTTAAAACTTAAACCCTATCCCTACACCCTCAACACTTGACACTATATCTTATGCCTTAAACCCTCATCCCTAAAGCCTCAACCCTCAATCCTTAAACCTTCAACCCTAAACCCTATCCCTAATCCCTCTACCCTCGACACTCTAACCCTAACCTCGACATTAAATGCTAATCCGTCAACCCTAAACTATAATCTGTCAACCCTAAACCCTATCCGTAAACCCACAACCCTTAACACTATACCTTAAACCCTAATCCCTCAACCCTAAACCCTAAACCTTATCCCTAAACCCTAATCCCTCAACCCTAATCCATCATCCCTCAACTCTAATCCCTCATCCCTAAACCCTAAATGTTATTCCTATTCCTAAACCCTCAACAGACTCGATACTATACCTTAAACCCCAATCCCTTATCCGTAAACCCTCCAACCCTATCCCTAATCCTTACACCCTCCACACTCTACTTTAACCCTAATCCATCGACCCTCAACCCTATCACTAAACCCTTGATCCTTGAACCTCAACCCTCAACCCTCAACATCAAACCCTAATCCCTCAACCCTTAACTTTGATCCCTCGACCCTCAACCCTATCCCTAAACCCTCAACCCTCAACGTAAAATCTTAATCCCTCAACCCTTCACTCTAATCTCTCAACCCTAAACCCTAATCCCTCAACCCTAATCCGTCATCTGTCATCCCTCAACTCTAATCCCTCATCCCTAAACCCTAAACGCTATCCCTATTCCTAGACCCTCAATGGCCTTGATGCTATACCTTAAACCCTAATCCCTTATCCCTAAACCCTCCAATCATATCCCTTAACCCTAATCCCTCGACCCTCAACCCTATCCCGAAACCATTAACCCTCGAACCTCTATGTACTCAACCCTCAACATCAAACCCTAATCCCTCAACCCTTAACTCTAATCCCTCGACCCTTAACCCTTAAAACTTGAACCCTAAAACCTATCCCTACACGCTCGACACTCGACACTATATCTTAAACCCTAATCCCTTAACCCTCATCCCTAAATCCTCAACTCTAAATCATTAAACCTTCAACCCTAAACCCTATCCCTAATCCCTCTACCCTCGACACTCTTATTTAACCCTAATCCCTTGACCATTAACCCTATCCCTCAACTTCAACCCTCAACCCTCAACCCTCAACTCTCAACATTAAACCCTAATTCATCAACCCTAAACCCTAATCCCTCAAACCTAAACCCTATCCCTAAACCATCAACCCTTAACACTATACCTTAAACCCTAATCCCTATCCCTCAACCCTTAACCCTTAAAACTTAAACCCTATCCCTACACCCTCAACACTTGACACTGTATCTTAAGCCTTAAACCCTCATCCCTAAAGCCTCAACCCTCAATGCTTAAACCTTCAATCCTAAACCCTATCCCTAATCCCTCTACCCTCGACACTCTAACCCTAACCTTGACATTAAATGCTAATCTGTCAACCCTAAACCCTAATCCATCAACCCTAAACCCTATCCCTAAACCCTCAACCCTTAACACTATACCTTAAACCCTAATCCCTCAACCCTCAACCCTAAACCTTATCCCTAAACCCTAATCCCTCAACCCTAATCCATCATCCCTTAACTCTAATCCCTCATCTCTAAACCCTAAATTCTATCCCTATTCCTAAACCCTCAATAGACTCGATACTATACCTTAAACCCTAATCCCTTATCCCTAAACCCTCCAACCCTATCCCTAATCCTTACACCCTCCACACTCTACTTTAACCCTAATCCCTCAACCCTCAACCCTATCCCTAAACCCTTGACCCTCGAACCTCAACCCTCAACCCTTAACGTCAAACCCTAATCCCTCAACCCTTAACTCTGATCCCTCGACCCTCAACCCTATCCCTAAACCCTAAACCCTAAACCCTCAACCCTCAACGTCAAATCCTAATCCCTCAACCCTCCACTCTAATCCCTCAACCGTAAACCCTATCCCTAAACCGTCAACACTATACCTTAAACCCTAATCCCTCAACCCTAACCCTAAACCTTATCCCTAAACCCTAATCCCTCAACCCTAATCCGTCATCCATTATCCCTCAACTCTAATCCCTCATCCCTAAACCCTAAATGCTATCCCTATTCCTAGACCCTCAATGGGCTCGATACTATACCTTAAACCCTAATCCCTTATCCCTAAGCCCTCCAATCCTATCCCTTAACCATAATCTCTCGACCCTCAACCCTATCCTGAAACCCTTAACCCTCGATCCTTAATGTACTCAACCCTCAACGTCAAACCCTAATCCCTCAACCCTTAACTCTGATCCCTCAACCCTTAACCCTTAAAACTTGAACCCTAAAACCTATCCCTACATGCTCGACACTCGACACTATATCTTAAACCCTCATCCCTAAAGCCTCAACCCTAAATCATTAAACCTTCAACCCTAAACCCTATCCCTAATCCCTCTACCCTCGACACTCTTATTTAACCCTAATCCCTTGACCATTAACCCTATCCCTCAACCTCAACCCCCTCAACCCTTAACTCTCAACATTAAACCCTAATTCATCAACCCTAAACCCTAATCCCTCAAACCTAAACCCTATCCCTAAACCATCAACCCTCAACACTATACCTTAAACCCTAATCCATATCCCTCAACCCTTAACCCTTAAAACTTAAACCCTATCCCTACACCCTCAATACTTGACACTATATCTTAAGCCTTAAACCCTCATCCCTAAAGCCTCAACCCTCAATCCTTAAACCTTCAACCCTAAACCCTATCCCTAATCCCTCTACCATTGACACTCTAACCCTAACCTCGACATTAAATGAGAATCTGTCAACCCTAAACCCTAATCCATCAACCCTAAACCCTAATCTATCAACCCTAAACCCTATCCCTAAACCCTCAACCCTCAACACTATACCTTAAACCCTAATCCCTCAACCCTCAACCCTAAACCTTATCCCTAAACCCTAATCCCTAAACCCTAATCCATCATTCCTCAACTCTAATCCCTCATCCCTAAACCCTAAATGCTATTGCTATTCCTAAACCCTCAACAGTCTCGATACTATACCTTAAACCCTAATCCCTTATCCCTAAACCCTCCAACCCCATCCCTAATCCTTACACCCTCCACACTCTACTTTAACCCTAATCCCTCGACCCTCAACCCTATCCCTAAACCCTTGACCCTCGAACCTCAACCCTCAACCCTCAATGTCAAACCCTAATCCCTCAACCCTTAACTTTGATCCCTCGACCCTCAACCCTATCCTAAACCCTAAACCCTAAACCCTCAACCTCAAATCCTAATCCCTCAACCCTTCACTCTAATCTCTCAACCCTAAACCCTATCCCTAAACCCTCAACACTATACCTTAAACCCTAATCCCTCAACCCTAACCCTAAACCTTATCCCTAAACCCTAATCCCTCAACCCTAATCCATCATTCGTCATCCCTCAACTCTAATCCCTCATCCCTAAATCCTAAATGCTATCCGTATTCCTAGACCCTCAACGAGCTTGATACTTTACCTTAAACCCTAATCCCTTATCCCTAAACCCTCCAATCCTATCCCTTAACCCTTATCCCTCAACCCTCAACCCTATCCCGAAACCCTTAACCCTCGAACCTCAATGTGCTCAACCCTCAACGTCAAACCCTAATCCCTCAACCCTTAACTCTAATCCCTCGACCCTTAACCCTTAAAACTTGAACCCTAAAACCTATCCCTACACGCTCGACACTCGACACTATATCTTAAACCCTAATCCCTTAACTCTCATCCCTAAAGCCTCAACCCTAAATCATTAAACCTTCAACCCTAAACCCTATCCCTAATCCCTCTACCCTCGACACTCTTATTTAACCCTAATCCCTTGACCATTAACCCTATCCCTCAACCTTAACCCTCAACCCTCAACCCTCAACCCTCAACTCTCAACATTAAACCCTAATTCATCAACCCTAAACCCTAATCCCTCAAACCTAAACCCTATCCCTAAACCATCAACCCTCAACACTATACCTTAAACCCTAATCCCTATCCCTCAACCCTTAACCCTTAAAACTTAAACCCTATCCCTACACCCTCAACACTTGACACTATATCTTAAGCCTTAAACCCTCATCCCTAAAGCCTCAACCCTCAATCCTTAAACCTTCAACCCTAAACCCTATCCCTAATCCTCTACCCTCGACACTCTAACCCTAACCTCTACATTAAATGCTTATCCATCAACCCTAAACCCTAATCCGTCAACCCAAAACCCTATCCCTAAACCCTTACCCCTCAACACTATACCTTAAACCCTAATCCATCAACCCTAAAACCTAATCCCTCAACCCTCAACCCTAAACACTATCAATAAACCCTCAACCCTCGACACTATACCTTAAACCCTATGAGAAAAGCTTTGCGTATGGTACATCCACAGTGAGTAATTAACAGTAGAAATCAGAAGGATGATCATTATGAGAAAAGATTTGCATTGGGGTACATCTATGTTTCTTGCTGTCCACCCCGCACTTAGGGAAGGTATATTGTTATGAAATAGGCAAATAATCTCCCATTGTTTACTGGCTCTATCTACAAGAACTACTAAACTATACCTTAAACCCTAATCCTTCAACTCTAAACTTTCAACCCTAAACCCTATCCCTAATCCCTCTACCCTCAACACTCTACCTTAAACCTAATCCCTTGACCCTTAACCCTAAACGCTATCCCTAAAGCCTCAACCCTAAACCCTAATCCCTCAAGGTCCTAAACTCTAATCTCTTATCCCTAAACTCTAAATCCTATCCCTAAATGCTCAACCCTCAACCTTAATCACTCAATCCTTATCCACCCCTCTCCTCCCCTATCTGGCTCACTCCCATCTCTACCCTCGACACTATACATACATACATATAGGCATACATAGATACATAGATACATACATACATATAGGCATACATACATACATACATGATTAATAGCCTTGAACGTAAAAAAATTTAAGGGGACAATAACGCGAACGTGTTATAACACGCTCGCATTATGTCAAACATGACAAACAATAGACTTGCGAAAAAAGAAAAATGCAAAGCAAAATATAACGCGAGAGCGTTATAATGTGCTCGTGTTATGTCTTGCTTTTGGAATCCCAAGCCTTGGGCTTGGGATTTGCTTTGGATTTCCAACCCAAAGGCTTGGAGTGCCTTTTAAATAGTCACAAACGTGTTTTTCCATATTCTTCAAGATTTCACATAATTTCATTTGTGCTAACCCTCAGATTTGCACGTGTTTCAAGGTCGAACAAATTGAACACTTGGGTAATGTTAGGCTTTCTCTTAGCTATTTGACGAGGTGATTTTTTTCACATTTTAACAATGTTAAGCCTTTCATCTTTAATTTCTTTTGTTTGTGTGTCCGTTTTTGGGCAAAAACCATTGTTTGGTCTTTTTTTCATTGTAAATTAACTATTCATTGAAATTTCAAAAAAATTACATATTTAGAAACTAGACTCCATTCTACAAATATTAAAAAAAGAAAAAAATGATTTTCAATTAGTTTTCAGAATTTATAGGGGTAGCATGACCAAAATTCTATTTTTTAGGATGTGTCTACTTTGAAAATTAGTAAAAAATCAAATATTCATCAAAAAATTATCAGAAAAATTAGGCATAAACTACATGGTATTAGCTAATTTCTCACCAAAGCGATTTTAAAAATACCAAAAAAAAGTTGACCTTTTGAGGGAGCCACAAAACATGCTATGTTATGTTTTTTTGATAGAAACAACACCAATTTCTGTGGCTCCCTCTTTTGAACCCCTTAATCTATGCCATTTTCAAAAAAAATAGCAGTTTAGAAAGTAGACTCAGAGCGCTATGAACATTATTTTGGTTGCATCTCCAAATTTTGAGTGTAACTATGCTCAATTTCTCATCCAAGGCCAGTATTTTCTGATTTCAAAAAAAAAGTGGCCACTTAAGACCCCTTTTTGGCCCCCCATCTTCTTGCACTTACCCTATTGTGGAATTAATTTAAATAAATTTTGTTGTTTTAGAATTAAGATTTATTTTATTTTACTTTATAATTATTCAGTTTAGTGAAGCATAATTTCATCTTTTATTATTAGTGTAATGAAGTTAATTTCTTAGAATATGCATAAATCAACACATCATAAGACAAACATATATAATATGAAGTATTCCAATGCATGTACATTGCCACCCTAGTACTTGTACACATAAGAATAGTATTTGTCCATGTAAATCTTTCATATCATGGTTGTTTGATTTGAGAAAATTAGGGTTATGGTAAGTGTGTGAAATTATCTTTGTACAAATAACAAATAAAATCAACAAAGTTTAGTAACAAAAATATACGTGGAGAAAGCTTTTGGGGGAAAATAACACCAGCAAAGAGCACTAAGTATATATTCATCTATATAAATAGCATTTGAGATATAGAAGATATTATTTCTATGCCCTATTATACTATGCTTTGGTCTACTTTGTTTGCTCTGCTCTACTTTTCTTTGTTTTAACTTCTCTTCTCTACTCTACTTTGTTGAGTTTATTCTGCTCTACTCTGCTCTTTTATGTTTTCTCTGCTCTATTTTTTCTCTACTATGCTATGTTCTATTCAACTTTCTCTACTTTTCTCTATTCTACTTTGCTCTACTCTACTCTACTCTACTCTGCTTTGCTCTATTCTAATCTACTCTACTTTGCTTTGATATGCTCTACTCTGCTATGTTCTACTATGTTATTCTCTGCTTTGTTTTACTCTACTCTGCTCTGTTCTTCTCTGCTCTGCTCTAATCTACTTTGCTCTACTCTGTTCTACTCTATTGTGTTCTAATAATTTTAGTCTTTCTTCTTCAACTTTTCTCTTACCAAGTTGTTTTCCCTTTTTCATTTTTTCATAACAATCATTAGTAAATGGTGGAATTATTCTAAGACCTTGTAATGACTTTACACTAGATATAGCCACAAATGTTAATCATGTTCTTTCCTTTTGCCCTATGTCAATTGTGGCTTTTGAAAGAGTCAAACCTTGTGATTTGTGTATTGTTAATGCCCAAGCCAATCTTAAGGGTATTTGGATTGTTCGGCCCCTTTGTATTGGTATAATTGGAATTATACGAGGAGATTGAACTTCAAATGGTATCCCTATGTAATTATCAAACTCCCCCATAACATATGTCGGTGGTTTAGGTGGTGCACTTCCAGGTTTGTATATTATTTTTCGAGCATACCCTAGAGATTCATTTACAAGGACTACTTCTATCGAAAGATTAAAAGTTAACATCACTCTTGTATCCTTAGCAAGTAATAACTGCATATCAATTTCATCAATCTAACCTACTTCTGGCGCATTGACACTACCCACTCTTGTTGCAATGCTACGTGCAACTGGATGCCTCAATGAGAATAAATTCTTTTTATTGTGACTATGCACATTATCATTTGTTGCAAACAAATAAATAGTACTATCAAATTCTTCATTGGTTGGTGCATCTATGCAAACATTGGTTCTTGCCATGATCAACTTCCAGTCATCAATAGTTGGTTTTGCATCTCTTAGATTTGTCAAAAGTTGACGAAATCTTTTTTGTTCAATACTTTCCCCTTCTTGTCTAAATATTTTATCCAAAGTAACAATGGTTTTGAATTCTTCCCATAATAGTTTACCACATCTGTTACTATCATATGGTGGTCTATCACTAACAGGAGGTAACTGACCTAAATGTCCAACAAGACCTGCAAAATATTAGATAATGATGGCCTTCATTAGTGTCTACTATTAATTGTTAGATTTAATAATAATCAAGTATATGTTTTAAAATAGGCAAAAATTGCATATCTTCATTAAAAAGCATACGTATACCTCCAAAACTCATGTCTGCATTTTCAGGGAATGCCGGGGGGAAGCTTCAATCTGTTAATATATCAAATCTTTAAACAAAATTATCCAATTCACCCCTTTACAAATTCCAACCCACTTTTTTAGGGTTTCAAAAATCTCTATAATTATGCCACCAAATGAGACTAAAAATACCTCTTTATTCATCTTCAATCCTCTAATCAATATGAACAATATTAAAAAAATGTGAAATGTGATGGCTACAACAATACAACAAATAACAACCACCTATAAAGTATATTATAGTATATTATTGTAGACACCCAAATTATCCCAAATTTGTCCATGCCCTGTAACACCTAGTCAAATACATTACTAAGACATCATGTAGCATTTTGTCCTAATCCTACTCTTAATTCCACCTAATCCACTTAGCCAATTAATTAAATAAATTTTATTTATTTAATTAAAATTCCATCTTAATCCTATCCTTATCCCACTTTCTAATTAATTAAATAAATTTTATTTATTTAATTAATTTCCACATCATATCCTATCCCATCCTAACCACCTAGCCAATTAATTAAATAAATTTTATTTAATTAATTAGTTTCCCAAGCACATATCCCATCATTTATCCTCACTTTTCGTTATATGCCAACATTTGTCCATCTTCCATTTGAAACATGTGTAGTAGTACATTTTTCATTTAATATTCTTTTTATGTACACAATCACACATGTAGTACTTTTTGTGTACACGGTCACATATGAGCCTTATCCTCCTTCATACACTTGTCACATGACTACAACTCCCTTAAAGAGTGGGAATAACTAATCAATCCTAGCCGTCCACATCAATCATTTAGCCTTTTAATCTCAACCATCCTTTCAAATCAAGTCTTTCCTATAAATCAACCCTCTCCCAAGCCATTATCATGCATTGAGTTGGAGTATCCTTATGCTGTTGAAATATCATTAGAATCTTTATATCATTCTTCATTCATCTATCTTCCATTGTCTTTTCATCTATCATTTTCTATCTATCATCTTCATCATAATGTTATGATGTCGAATTGAGCAACCAACATATCAAATCAATCGATCTATCAATCTTGCATCCACCATTGCATCTATTTGAGGTATTGAAGATTTAGAGTAGGTAATGCATTTCATTATTTTATCATTTTCATTTTATCCAAATTTTTTATTATACATTTTGGTGAACCTAATGTGAACATGCCCTATTAGATCTAATCATTAGTTTTTGTAGCTTCTTGTTACAAAAATTTGCCTTTTTCTAACCTTAGTTTGTCAAGATTTGGATGAAAATGTATTTCGATGATCTCTTAGCTCAAATCTAACATCACCATTGCGTCCGGGGTGCCATTTCCATAAATTTTGAGTACAAATTTGCCTAGATTTCATGAAGAAAAGAGCATTTGGTGAAGAAACTCACATTCAATTTGCAAAAAATCGCTTTTGGCATTTCTGCATCACTTTTGAGCAAAAACCAATCACGTTTGACCAAAAACTAGTCTCTTTTGAGCAACAACCAATCACTTTTGGCATTTCTACCTCACTTTTGAACAAAAACCATTCACTTCTGGCATTTATGGATCACTTTTGAGGAAAAACCAGTTGCTTTCGACTAGTTCTGGATCACTTCTGAGCTAATAGTGATCGTTTCTGGTCTGTAGTGGATCACTTTTGATCGAAAAGTGGTCGCTTCCGGCTATTTCGGTCACTTTCATCAATTTAGGGTTTTTTGTTGACATTTGATCTTGCAGGGTGCTTTGCCAAATTTTTATTGATCAATCAAGGGTTTTCATCTGTGTTTTGCATGATCCTGATCATTATATTATCACTAGGTAATCAATTTGATTAGGGTTTTCATTTTTATTGAGCTAACACCCTTGGTTTTGTAAGATCTTATCAATTGATCATTCTAGGGTTTTCAATTTATTAATCTGTGGTTGCAGGGAGTCCATTTAATCATATTTCATCCACCAGATTTGATATTCTAGGGTTTGCAATCTCTGATAGTTATTTTTTTATGATCCTAACCCTAATTGTGCATAAACATGAATTTTTAAGCATTTGGTAAGTTTACCTTGCTTTTGAGTGAAAACTACTAGCTTTTGGTAAATTTGCCTCACTTTTGAGAGAAAACTACTTGCTTTTGGCAAAATTTAGCTTGCATATGATCAAAATTGCATCGCTTTTGGCTCTATAACTTGCTTTTGGTTGCTATCATTGTGGATTTTGGTTTTTCTATCATAACTTTCACATACGGAGGCCAAATCGCACAAACAAGGACTCATTGGAAAGCTAAGAGGATGAACTTTGGGATGGAGCAAGTTTTATTAGGTGGATATATCATTTTATCATCTTTTTTATTATTCAAAGTCAAAGTTGTTTTTAAACTTCAATTGAGCATATCTTGAGAGAAATCAATTAGATTTCAATGAATTTTTTTCTCAAATTGATTAGAATCTCCTGAACCTTATATTTTTGCAATCCATTTTTTTTGTATGAAATCATTTTCATCATGTTTTATCAAATTTCATTTTTTTCACATAATGATCTTCTTTGCAAGTTTACTTGTTTATTTTTCAATTTTGTGGCTTGTAGTGGTCCATCAAAGGAACTAGAGCAGTGTTTGGATCAATCACAATAGCAAGTGGAAAGGGAAAATAATCAGGTGCACACATTCTAATCTTTCATCTCGTAATCATCGTTTGATCACACATTTGGGCTTTGGGCTTAAAATGAACAACTTGCTGACAATCACATCCAAAATTGGGATAAAACGAACAAGTGTCTTCTACCACATTTCGATTTGGGTCTAAAAAGAACAAGTGCTTGAATTGTCTTCCTAGTGCAGGAGCACCTACAAAATCATGTTTTTGTTTGTAATAAGGTCTATTGACCAATGCATTTTCATTTTGTATCTAGGTTCATGTTGTAAGTCCCAAGTAACTTAGGGGACATTTGTCAATTGTAATCAAATCATGCTAAAAATAGCAATAATGCCAAAAATAGGTAGTAGTGTTTCCCAGCTACTTGGATTGATCTCCTAGCCGTTTGGAGTCAGTTCGGTACTACTCAGGGCAAGTTGATAAATACCCAGAGGATTGAACCAAATGCAGATATCATTATCGAATGTAATCATATTGAAGAAGTGATCGAATGTGATTGCATTGTGTTCAGGAGAAATAAAGCATTTATGTTCTGTCCATTTGATTTATATTTTTATAATTGTGAATTGCGCAACTATAGATTTCCATTCATTTTGTATTTCCATTGTTGCCATATGTCGCCGTGAAGCATTCCACTAGTGAGATTTCTATTGAAATCAGTGGAATGGATTCAATGTATCAGTATTCATTTTGTTCTTTGTTTTGGTTTTTCTGTTCGGCGGTGCAGAGGATCTAGATAGGGCGTTTCACGCAGTAAGGACGGCCTAGCATCTCCATGTGTGAGGGTTAGGAAGTGTGTATGAGGAAAAATTGATTAAATCAAAACTAAATAAAATCAAAGAACCCAATAACATAAAGAAAATGAATTTAAATAAAATCCATGACAAATAATCAATGAAATAAAGACTTTTACCGAAATCTGTGTTGTTTCCTTTGGATTGAATGTGGATTGCTCAATGGAGTTGCAAAGCCATAGCTGCAACAAGCAAGTAGTGTGCTCAATGTGCTCAAAGATCAATGTCAAGAGATCGTGAGAGTGCTCAATCAACACGTTTTTGTATGCTCAAAGCGCTGTTAAGTATGCCTGAGAATACGATCGAAGAGAGAGAGGCTTAATGAAGGAGATGAGGGGGGTTTATATAGGTTTCAATAGAGATCGATCAACGGTCCAGATAATTTAGAAGAATCAACGGAGGAGAATAGTTGAGGAATGTGCAACGAATGAGAAGAAGACATGTGTCTTGCTTGCTTTTGCATGAGAGGAGTTATCAAGAATAGAAGAATGAGTTAACTAAAGAGATAAATCAATTAAAAGAATAAAGCAATCAGTTAAGTGATTTAAAACAAGAAGAAGAGATTTGCATGAGAAAAGAAGATATTTTGCTTTATTAAATATAGAAAACTTGAGTTATTTTATAGATAACTCAAATTTAGAAGAAAAAAATAATTTATATAAATAATTGATTTATTTAAATTTAGAGAAGATATTTTGGAAGAAATAATTAAATAATTGGAATTATTTAATTTAGAAGATTTGAAAGCAAATTAAATAAATAAATTTATTTAATTGTTGTGCATGATTTTTGGAAGAATGATTTTGATTTAATTAAATAATTTAAGAATTATTTAATTTTAGATAAGAGGGAATTTGTTGAATTAATTAAATAAAGAGGATTTATTTAATTAATGTAGACTTGAATTTTTGGAAAGAGGATAAAGATCTAATTAAATAATTAAAATTATTTAATTATGGAAGAATATAGAGGAATTTAATTTAATTAATTAAATAAAGAGGATTTATTTAATTAATGTTAAATTTAGGAGATTTAGAAGAATTTGATGATAATTAATTAAATAATTAGATTATTTAATTAACGTTTGCAATGCAAGTGATTAGACAGATAACGGAATGCAAGTGATTTGACGACACGGTCATTTTAGGGTGTCTACATTTTGCCCCTCTTTGATGCAATGCAGCATGTAGCGTTGCGTCAAAGAAAACAATTGTTGAAGATGTAATACAATTTTTTGATGCCCCAGTGTAGGTAGTTGTCCCAGCGTAGCTGGCGTAGGGTGCCCCCTCGAGAGGAAAGATAGGGAAGCGACAGAAGAACTGTGTTGACGCTCGACTAGAAGATTTGTTGGAGATAGGCGAGGTTGGGTTGATGATAGATAGAAGAAAGGAGATAGGAGAGAACATAAGAGAAAGACTGTTGATTGATCTTTGCTGGAAAACTATATAAGGCCATGGAAAAATGGATGGTGTAAATGGATGAGCTTGTTGCAATGATTTCACATTTTTTTATAAAGAGCAATCCTTATTTTGATATAGCACGTGGATAGTTTGCCACCAAGGTATAAAAGATCAAGGTGCTGTAATATCCGAGTGCGTGTACATTGACTCTGCAAGCAAGCGGTTTGAACTTAGATCCCCTTAGACATACTATGACCTTGTTGGTACATGTGAATAAACCATAGTCTTGAACATAAAATAAACTTCAATACATGTAAATGCAAGAAGAATTATTAATATGTAAGATGCCAGGTCATAACACACACAAGATAAATATAATGCTAAGAAAGATGCTAAAGATCATTCCTCAAACACGGCACACACAAGCAATGACTATGCCCCCAATCCGTACTACATCGCAACATACCAAGATTATAGATAAATCAAGGTAGTCTTGAATAGGTAATGGATAAAAGGAACAAAAGATAAACCAAAACACAAATTGACTGACTTACAAAGTAAACATACAGCCAACATATTCTCTTGCCAAAAAGGTTGCTCAGGATAGATTGGATAGGAAAGATAACAGCCTTATCGTAGGAACTCTGTGTTCGTTAAAGGGTGCTATCTACCTAAAAAGACAATGTCTCACTGGAGGAAATGCCACATGTCGCAGGAGACGCGTGTGTTGGTCTCGACAATGGAACACTGCGCAGAAGACAAGCCTGTTGATCTAGGGCTTGGGTTAAGCAATACTTAGCTGATGTTGGCAATCGGAATGCAGGATAGTAGATGACTCTGGAAGTAGGCCTCTTTGCTTCAGGTTTGTTAAGGACTTTTGCTTTGAAGGGATGCGCTAGCTTGCTGCTTGAGTTAGTCAAGTCGAGGCAAATGGATTTTGACAAATGAAAGACTAAAAGGACGAAGTTCAACTGGATTGAGACGGGCGGAAAATGATGGATCATGTGTGCCTGAGTACTGGATACATCCTTCATATTCCAAACTACCTACATACCCTATATCCATAGGATCAAGGCACACGACGATGAAAGATGAGAAATGATAAGTATGTAGTTCTGGATAGAGTGATGAGATGGGTCAAGGTGGAAGGGGGAGATCTTATGTACCTAAGTACTGGAAACATCCTTCGTATTCCAGACTGCCTACATACCCATATCCATGGGATCAAGGTACCTTAAGATTGAGAAGATGATAATATGTAGTTCTGGTTGGCGTGATGATGGGGATCGAGGTGAAAGGGGGGATCTTATGTACCTGAGTAATGGAAACTTCCTTCATAATCCAGACTGCCTACATACCCATATCCATGGGATCAAGGTACTTTAAGATTGCGAGGAGATAATATGTAGTTCTGGTAGATGTGATGAAGGGGGAAAAGCGTTGAGAAGATAACATCCTTATCGTAGGAGCGATGTGTCCATTAAAGGGTGTTACCTGTGGAAATGAGAAAAGATTGAAGTATGCGCTACAAACCACGAACAAGGAACCAATCCTAGATCGAAGCTAAGGAAAGAGTTGCCCCCATTCTGGTAGAGGAAACTGTAGGGGTGACTGCCGAAGAAGACACAGAAAGACTTGACCTAGAACAAGACAGTGTTAACTGTAGACACAGATCAAGACATGGGAAGACGACGATGGACATTGACAAATTTCCAAGCTATACTAGATATGGAAAGGCAAACAAAGTCAATGGTTTTATTATGGATGGATGGACGAAGCATGTTGTTGCGAACTGGACAAGGAGTGGACATGACTCGATAGACGATGGATGCTGACTCTACACATAGCACTTGTTTGCCAGGTTTTCACTATGGTACTTATCCAAGGCGCCTGTTTGCCAGGTTTTCACCAGAGGACGAATTTTTTTTGGATTTTTTTTTTTTTTTTGGAATACTCTGAGGATCAAGCATAGAACTTCTTGAGATGGACACTGTTAAGTGGCTCATCTAGAGGAATGCCGTCAGGTGTAGCTAAAGTATAAGCTCCTAATCCATATGCTGCGGTGACAATGAAGGGACCTAACCAGTTAGGCTCAAACTTGCCCTTCTTTTCTCGGTCTGCTTGATTTCTGTGGTTCTCTTTGAGTACAAGATCACCAACTTGAAATCATCTTTATTTGATCTTTTTGTTGCAATTACGCCAGAGGCGGTTTTGATAGACATGGAGATGATTAAGTGTGGCAAGGCACCTCTCATCTAGTAGTTCAAGGTCAGCTAATCTGGAAGTGCGATACTCATTTCCACCGATCAGGTCCTGCATGGATACTCTGAGGGATGGGATCTCGACCTCTATAGGTAGGATGGCTTCAGAGCCAAAGACCAAGGCATATGGTGTGGCACCAGTTGGTGTTCTGATACTAGTGCGGTAGGCCCATAGGGCGGGATTGAGTTGCAAGTGCCAATCACGACCAGCTTCATTGACCGTTTTCTTTAGGATCTTGAGAATGGTTTTATTGGAAGCCTCAACTTGGCCGTTACTCTGCGGATAGTAGGGAGTTGAAAAGCGATGTTGGATATTGTATTATATGCATAAGGCATGAACATCTTGGTTCTTGAATGGTCTCCCATTATCAATGACAATGGCTTGGGGAATACCATATCGGCATATGAGGTAGTTTAGGATAAACTTGGCTATTTGCTTACCAGTGATATAGGTCATGGGAATGGCTTCCACCCACTTTGTGAAATACTCAGTGGTGGTAATGATAAACTTGTGGCCATTGGAGGAGGAAGGGTGGATTTGTCCTACGAGGTCGAGACCCCATTGAGAAAAAGGCCATGGAGTTGTCACAGGTTGTAACTCATGAGCTGGTGCATGAATCAGATCTCCATGCTGCTAACATTGTAGACACTTCTTAGCAAACTGTGCAGCATCTTGCTCTATTGTAGGCCAGTAATAACCTATTCTAAGTATCTTCTTAGCAAGATTAGGACCGGTAGAATGTGTGCCACAAACACCTTCGTGTATGTCTCGTAAGGTAGCTTCGGCTTCTTCCGCATTAAGACATCGTAAGAGGATACCATTGAGACTCTGGCGATATAGTGTATCACCCAGAATGATGTAACGAGAGGATTGATGGATAAAGGTTTTGCGTTGGGTGGATGATAGTGTTGGCAAGAGACACTATATGGATTCATGGTTGTTGTCATTGATGGCAACAAAGGTCATCCCACATATCCGCAAGTCATGATGTGTCTCTACCGGAAGTCAGAATAAAGAATGTTGTGGTCCGGTGAAGAAGAACAGAGCATGTGGCAAGGTCCGACAGATTGGTCCGGACCTCTCAGAGGAAGTGTCTTGGTGCAGTGCGGATTTGGGGAAGTCAAGAGGACTACCTTGAGTGGTATATTCCAAGGATTTAGCCTCCGGTGATGGACAAGGAAAAAGATATGAATGGTTGAGTACCGGATTCCTGAGAGACAGTGAAAACAGAGGAAGAACTGACTGGCAGAGTATCAGACTGCTTTCCGGATGGGTTACTGTTGATGACAGAGGTTGTGAAGGCATGAATCATGTTTGGCCGACATGATTAATGATATCTACAAGTATATGCTTGATCCGCATTGCTTGGTGAGGAAGGATTCAGCTGACAGAATGAGAGTTTATAAGAAACTAGACTGTTCCGGATGCCGACTAGAAAGGTGATGAAATTACTTGTGCGGATATATATAGAGGATGGATTTAGTTGTGAAGTGTGTTGTGTTGTAGAGAGATATGCGAATAAGTCCAGAGAAAGAGCAGAGGTAGCAAAAAGGATCCGGTATGTGAAAGATAGCAGAATAAAGAACAGAGGAAAGATGAAGTGCAGCAGATCAGTGTACTGAGCCTAATCGGAACTGAACTCCAGCATATGCAGATGCTTCCAATCAGTTCAAGACTGTGATTCTCATCACTTTGTAGACAGTGTGTCTTTTTGTAGGCAGTGGGCCTCTTGTGAGCAGTGTGCTCGGGCAGTGAGCCCTAATTGGCAAGTGCCATTTTTGTAATTTCCTATTCTTCTAACAGAGAATAATTCTTGGGTTAATCACCCCGTGGTTTTCTCCCTTAACAGGGTTTCCACGTCAAAAATACTGTGTCATGTGTTTCTTATTTCATGGTTAATGTTTTTGTGTTTGATTTTATGCTACATCAATTAAAAGAAAAGTTCAATAAGGGAAATAATTAGGATAACTGATTCACCCCCCCTCTCAGTTATCAACAATTGGTATCAGAGCTAAGTTCCTCCTAATAGAGCCTAACAGCTTGAGGAAGATCTGGGATTTCAAATGGATGCATATGGTTTAAGGGAGCAACTCAAGACTGCCCTTGAGGATCTTGAACAGTCAAATTCTGAAGTCAGTGAATTAAAGGAAAGACTCAAACAGGCTGATGAATTCATGAGAGAATTAAAAGACAAATTAAGTCTCTCTATGAAAAAGAGAAAGGAGCTGCTTCAACAGTTGGCAAGACAAAGTGAAGAAAGCAATACAAATGAGGAATTGACTGAGCAAACCAAGTTATGTGAAAAGTTATCAAAAGAAGTCATTATGTTAAGACATGAAATGGAATCAGGAACTATAAAGTTTACTCAAGAGATTGAAGAAAAAAGAAAGGCTGAAGACAATCTAAGACAATCTCTTAAAGAAAAATCAGAAGAATGCCACCAGATGGACAGGATTATCAGACACCTTGAATCTGATCTTGAAGATGCCAAAGATAATGAAGGAAAACTTGAGGATCAAATTGCCTCTCTCAAAAGAGACCTTCAAACAGCAAATGAATATAAAGAGAAATTCAAGATAAGTTCTGCTCAACTTGAAGTTCTTCTTGGAAGTCAAAAGAGGACAGATGACAAGTATGGCTTGGGATATGAGAAAGGAGAAAGCTCCGGATCCGGTCAGAAGAATCTTGGATCAGAAAATCCAAGGAGCAGGCCTAGAAGACCTCCGGTAAGACAGCCAAATGCTCAAAGATATCCATCCTTCAATGGATACTGCCACAACTGCAACCACTTTGGTCACAAAGCTAATCAGTGCAGAATGAGAATGAATCAGAATAATTCATCCTTCTCTGGACAGTGCTTCAACTGCAAAAGGTATGGACACAAATCCCATGAATGCAGAATTATGCAAGTAAACAAATCATTCAAAGGTAGATGCTTCACATGCAATAGAATAGGTCATATGGCAAATCAATGCAGATCAAGAGGATATCAGTCAAATATGCAAAGAAATGTTATTTGCCAAATCTGCAATAGGTCCGGTCATAATGCTAAAGTCTGCAGAAACAAGAATCAGGACAAAAGAGGTCCGGTGTATAATCAGAATCAAGACAAGGGTAAACAAAAGACGAATGCGGATGAGGTTAGGAATCAGATGAGCAAGATTTGGGTGAAGAAAAGTTTAGAGAATGTAGAGGTTGGATCCGCACCAGACTCTGGTGCTGATATTTCTTCCAGAAATTAAAAGTGAGCTCAGGCTCAGGGGGAGACTCAAAGAAAATCTTGTTCCCCCAGCCAAACAAGTGGTGCCGGATGTGGCACAAGATGCGGATCAAAGGGTTTGTAGATATGAATCTTGAGATACTTCAGTCAAGTTTTCAGAGGTCCGCATGAAGTTATGAAGAAGCTGTGATCGATCAAATAAGACCTGTTCAGGGAGATGCTCCGGTATGATAAAGGATTACAAAAAGGTCCGGAAAGATCCGGAAATGCACTATCTTGTTCTGCGGATTGGACAGAGTGTTTGAGATGATCTTGTAATATGCTACCTCGATTTATTCATGATTGAAAGATCCGGATGATATCCACAGATCAGGACTAATCCGGGATACTCCAAGCTATCCAGACAAGGCAAACCGGAATGATGTAGGTGAAGCATTTATTGCAGACAGGTATTAGGGTTCGCGGAGCAATTTAAGGGATTTCTCAAAGGTCATTTGCTCATTCTGCACTCGAGAAGAAGCGAAAAGTGGAGTTCTGCAACAAGGTTCTTCAAGCACACCAAGGATCTCCTGCCGAAGCTATTGGATAAAGAAATCAATCCAACCACTCCGTGCAAACCGAAGGCGCATAAGGTATTCTCCGTTTTTCATTACCTCACTGCAAATCTTTGAAGAATGGCTACTCCAAACATAGTTAAGATCTCCGATAGACCTCGCCCCTCATTCAAGAAACATCCCTACAAATCATTGGAGGTAGACCCACTAGGAGCCTTCTCTAGTGTTCCTCACGGAGTTTTACACACCGAAGACATTAGGGTTTACATACATGCAAACATTGAGGAATTTGGGGAATTCAAATTAAGAGACCTCTATCACAAGCAGCTGATTGACAATGCTTTTGAGCTTAAACCAGAGTATAAGGATATTCAGAAGAAACAATTTGAGCAATTTATTCATTTCCCCTGCTTTGAAGAAGATGAATGGGTCCGGTATGTACTGAGCAGGATGCATGACAACTTTCTATGGCTAGATAGACCCTGTAAGATCACAAAAGAGGCAATTAGAGCAGTAACTGGCCTATACTCTTCCGGAGGGGTACCTATCCTCAAATCTGTCAAGAACAACATTGTAACAGAGGCCACCAGATCAAAATTTGACAAGAGGGCAATGACCATTGAAGATATTTCGGATCCGGATATCAAATATGCATCAATGATAATAGGATACAAGATCTATCACTCCAGCAGGGAGAATTCTGTATCCGGAACTGCAGTATACACTGCCTATGAGATGCTAAGAAAGAATGCAGAGTATGATCTCTGCGAACTACTGCTAAGCCAATTAATGGAAAATATACAGAAAATCAAGAAGGATAAGAAGAATTCCTTTAAGTATGGTACTCTGATTGTATGTCTATTCTTCTACTTCATGAATGAGCTACCCGGAACAAGTGGATGGGTATGGCAGAATGACAAACCTGTTGCAGTCCAGATAAGAGACTACTTGCATGGACTTGGGGATGCAAAAGCGAGAAATTCAGCTCTATGGGGATACTTCAAAAACTTTCAGAGCATGATGCAAGCAAGAGAGAGAATTCCTCAGTCTCTCATTGAGAAATACAAGGACTCAGTGTGCTTTATGGTTGACACTGATCAGTGCCTAATGGAGGCAGTGGAGCCAAGGACTGTCTGGATCATGCCCATGGGGTATGAAGTTGATGAACAGATAGTGGAGCTGCATGTTCAACACATGCTAAGTCAGCCCAAAGATCCTAAGGCAGAAAGGTTTGGAACCTTTGAGGAGCTGAGTGTAAAAATACATGTAGAACTCAGGGAACCTGAGATTAAAAGAAAGGTAAGAAAAGAAGTAGAGCACATTGCTCAAGGCCTAGGTATCTCAAAGGAGGCACTTGATGCCAGCCGGGAAAAGAGGAGGAAGGCCGAGGAAGAAGAGAAAAGCAAAGAAAGTGCTCCGGTTGGAGCTCCCACCCGGACCAGATCAACAAAGAGATCTGCACCTCCCTCAACCAAAAGTTCAAAACCGGAAGTCCAGGCATCCAGTAAGAGATCCAAGACAAAAGCCACAAGGGCTTATGGAAGCCAAAAGGATGAAGAGGAAACAGAATCAGATGAGGGAGTAAGAGAAGTAAAGAAACAGAAGAAGAAAGGATCCGGTAAGCCCTCCACAGGCCAAGACAAGGATGAAATGGCAGAGGTAACTGTTGAAAAGCCCACTCTGTCACTAGAGAGCATAATCAAGTCGGTCACGGTGGATGGAAACCTTCAACCAATGACTGAATCCTATGATGACTTCAGTGAGGCAGACCAAAAGACTCTGCAGGAAGCCACAGTTAAATATCTGAACATATACAATAAGGCTTTCATTGAGATCATATCTCTCATTCCTAAAAGCCTAGAGAAGGAAATGGAAGTAAGAAAGAATAATGCTCATGCCAAAGATCTTGAGATCCGGGAGCAGATAGCTATTCAGCTATATCCTCAAATTGATCCCAAGACAATGAACATTATCTTCAAGGACTGCAAAGATGAGTTCAGAAGCAAAGCCAGGATGAATCAACTCATGCTTGGTGAGACTGACAAAGTGGCCCAAGAAACAGAAGAGATCCTCCGGAAGGCCTTCAAAAGGTTCAATCTTCCTGTTGTAGAGGACTTAGGTGCAGAAACAGCTGCTGATTTGGAATCTTCTGTTCCGGAAGAAGTGAGCCCTGAACAGACAAGTGAGGACTTGGGACCCTCTGCTCCAGAAGAAGGGGCCCATGAACAAGTTAGCATCTCTCCTCCGGTTTCCCCTACAGTCTTCGGATCCAAAGAAGAAGAGCAATTACAGGAGAAGGAAGCAGTGGTGAAAGACAAAGAGGTTGACAGTTCTAAGACTGCAGAAGAAAAGAAACATCTGTCTCCGGCAAGAGACACTGCACAAACTGTTCAACAATTTTTGAGTAAAGAAACTTTAGAGATTGATGAACCGGAGCTTCTAAAAGGCCCATTTGATTTTGACTCTCTCTCTCCGGTACAAACAATGAAGATAGCTTCATTTGCAAATGCCAAGGCAAATGAAAAGCTCCTGAAGTCTCATATGGAAGACTGTGAGTTGATAGAGGCTGCCTCCGGAGTACTTGTGAAGATCATGCCATCAATCCAAATAGATCCGACAGCCTCCACTTCCGGTAATCTAAAAACCTTAGTCAGCAGTGTTGATACACATTTTGATTCTCTAGAAAAATCAGCTGAAGAAAAGGTCCGGAAGGAATTTTTGGATAAGAGATTTTCAGAGATATTAGAATTAATTTCTAAAGATAGGAAGATTGTAAGCATTGGAATAAAGAGCTTAGAGAATGCTCTTAAGGATGGCGGCGATATCTATAAATTTTGTATATCCTGGTCAAAGGCAACAGCAGCATTTGACAAGAAAATAAAAGAGGAACAGGATAAGCTACAAAGCTTATCTCAAAGTTTTGATCCTCTCTCTTCCTCTATAATAAATCAAGAATGTCAGACTATTGCAGTCTTGAACGAAATAAAGAATCTTGAGAAGGAAAGGAAGAACATCACCAACCGGATGGGAGAACTTAGAAGGATTATAATCCCTAAGTTGGAAACCATGCATGAGGCCATCAGTGATGCTAGGACCACCGCCCAAACAAAAGATCCGACAGATCTCAAGCGGGCAGAAGCGTTTGCATTTTTGTTAAGTGGTCACATTTCAATTTTGGACAGAATGAAGCAAAGTTGGGCTACCGAAATGATTCAATTACAGACATCCTTTGCAGACATTCTTCAATATATGTGAGTATGTAAATATGCGGCTAAGTATAAGAAATTTTTGAAAATTTTGATATGCGGACCCTACCCTTTGCCATTGATGTCAAAGGGGGAGTGAGGAGCAGTGAAAAATGAGGGATCCAACTAAGGGGGAGTTCCGGAAATTGTATATAAAGACAGAGCATCAGCAAAGGGGGAGCATAGTGAAAACACTTAGTCATTTTTCACTAAGTGTTGCCATCAATGCCAAAGGGGGAGATTGTTGGCAAGAGACACTATATGGATTCATGGTTGTTGTCATTGATGGCAACAAAGGTCATCCCACATATCCGCAAGTCATGATGTGTCTCTACCGGAAGTCAGAATAAAGAATGTTGTGGTCCGGTGAAGAAGAACAGAGCATGTGGCAAGGTCCGACAGATTGGTCCGGACCTCTCAGTGGAAGTGTCTTGGTGCAGTGCGGATTTGGGGAAGTCAAGAGGACTACCTTGAGTGGTATATTCCAAGGATTTAGCCTCCGGTGATGGACAAGGAAAAAGATATGAATGGTTGAGTACCGGATTCCTGAGAGACAGTGAAAACAGAGGAAGAACTGACTGGCAGAGTATCAGACTGCTTTCCGGATGGGTTACTGTTGATGACAGAGGTTGTGAAGGCATGAATCATGTTTGGCCGACATGATTAATGATATCTACAAGTATATGCTTGATCCGCATTGCTTGGTGAGGAAGGATTCAGCCGACAGAATGAGAGTTTATAAGAAACTAGACTGTTCCGGATGCCGACTAGAAAGGTGATGAAATTACTTGTGCGGATATATATAGAGGATGGATTTAGTTGTGAAGTGTGTTGTGTTGTAGAGAGATATGCGAATAAGTCCAGAGAAAGAGCAGAGGTAGCAAAAAGGATCCGGTATGTGAAAGATAGCAGAATAAAGAACAGAGGAAAGATGAAGTGCAGCAGATCAGTGTACTGAGCCTAACCGGAACTGAACTCCAGCATATGCAGATGCTTCCAATCAGTTCAAGACTGTGATTCTCATCACTTTGTAGACAGTGTGTCTTTTTGTAGGCAGTGGGCCTCTTGTGAGCAGTGTGCTCGGGCAGTGAGCCCTAATTGGCAAGTGCCATTTTTGTAATTTCCTATTCTTCTAACAGAGAATAATTCTTGGGTTAATCACCCCGTGGTTTTCTCCCTTAACAGGGTTTCCACGTCAAAAATACTGTGTCATGTGTTTCTTATTTCATGGTTAATGTTTTTGTGTTTGATTTTATGCTACATCAATTAAAAGAAAAGTTCAATAAGGGAAATAATTAGGATAACTGATTCACCCCCCCTCTCAGTTATCAACAGATAGGTCAGGGGGAAAGGTATTGTTTTTAAGGTATTCATAGATATCTTCATACCATGGGGAATTGGGACCAACAAGTTCGCAGATGATTTCAGTAACAAGAACATCGACGGCTGGTATCAACAATTGTTTGATCAAGAATTCACACTTCTGTGTATTTGCAGGCATGTCAATCAGTGATCCTACAGAAGCCATAGAAACCGCAGCTTTGTTATGCTCTCTTGGAATTTGCTCAAATGTGATGCTAGAAAAGTGTGGTTTGTAGGCATCCACTAGTTGCTTGTAGGGGACCAACTTTTCATCCTTTGTTTGGTATTCATCTGTGACTTGGCAAATGACTAACTGTGAGTCTCCATATACTTGTAATTCTGTGATGTCCCATTGAACTACTGTATTGAGACCTATAAGGAGTGCTTCATACTCAGCTATGTTGTTGGTGCAAGGGAATGCTAGCCGATATGACTTTGGAATGTAGTCATTCTGAGGTGTAACAAATAAGATGCCGGCCCCTGATCCATGCTGTGTATAGGAACCATCAAAGTATAACTTCCACATTATGGAGGTAGCAAGAGTGAAGAGATTCTCGTTAGGAAAGTCTGCTACCATAGGATGTGTATCTTTCATACGTGCATCTGGTAGTTAATCCACGAGGGCTTGTCCTTTGATTGCTTTATGATCCGTGTACTCAATGTCGAACTCACTAAGGATCATGACCCATTTAGCTAGTCTGCCTGTGAGAGCTGCTTTTGATAGTAGATATTTCAAGGGATCAATCTTGGCTATAAGAATTGTGTGTTGGTTCAGCATGTAATGCCACAACTTTTGGGAGGCGAACACTACTGTTAAACAAGCCCTTTCCATTGGTGAATAATTGAGCTCGTATCCCACCAAGGTTCTACTGATGTAATAAATTGCATGCTCCTTACCTGTGTCATCATTCTGTGCTAGCAGGGCCCCTAAGGCCGAGTTTGTAGTGCAGATGTATAAGATCAAAGGTTTGTCTGCAACTGGTGGAACCAATACAGGAGGTGTAGCTAGATACTCTTTAAGTTAATCAAACGCTGCCTGACACTTGTTGTCCCATCGAAATGAGACATCCTTTCGGAGTAAGTGCTGAAAGGGTTGACATTTATCTACTAGCTATGATATGAAGCACCGGATGGATTGCAACCTTCCCTGAAGGCTCCTTAGTGCTTTAAGGTTCTTTGGTGGAGGCATCTCCACTATAGCCTTTACTTCCGTTGGATCTACTTCGATGCCTCTGCGAGATACAATGTATCCCAATAGCTATCCTGATGTTACACCGAATACACACTTCTTTGGATTGAGTCTTACTTGGTAGTTTTCAAGCCTGTCAAAGATCTGTCCTAGGACCTGTATGTGATCCGCCCGAGAAGATTTAGCTAGTATATCATCAACATAGTCTTCCATAATGTGATGAAAGAGGTGATGAAATATCACTGTCATTGTTCTCTGATAGGTTGCTCCTGCGTTCTTCAGACCAAACGGCATGACACACCAACAATAATTGCCCCAAGGACAAGTAAAGGTTGTTTTATGTTGGTCTTCCTCAGCTATCCTTATCTGATTGTAACCCGAGAATCCGTCCATGAGAGAAAGCATCTTGTGACCTGCTATCAAGTCCACTATAATGTCAATGTTTGGTAGTGGAAAGTCATCTTTAGGACATGCCTTATTGAGATCTCTGAAATCATTACACATGCGGATGCGCCCATTAGGTTTAGACACAGGTACAATGTTTGAGACCCAATCTGAATAGTCAATGGGTCGTATGAACTTTGCATCTAATAGCTTTTGTATTTCCACCTTCACCAAGAGAGCTATCTGTGGGTGCATTTTTCTCTACTTCTGCTTGACTGGTTTCACCTTGGGATCAACTGTGAGATAATAAACTACCAACTTAGGGTCTAGCCCTGGCATATCTGCATAGGTCCATGCAAAGTTGATGGTTCGTTGCAAGAAGAAGTTGTTAAGATTTCCGTGCTCTATGTCAAATAATGATGCCGCTAGGAATGTGGTCTTTGGATTTTGTTCTGTGCCAAGATTTATTTCTGTAGAATCTTCCACTAGGAGAGCTAATTTCTCTTGATACTTAGATGGTAAGGGAAGGTCAAATCCTCCATCCTCTGGTGCCACAGTTGGGTTTTCACCTTTGGATATGTCCTTTGTTTTTACTATTTTGTGATCAGGAGGTGCCACAGTGTGGTTTTCACCTAGAGATCTTTCTTTATTTGCACTTTTGTGACTGGATGATTTGGCATTCTCACCAAAATAAGCCGTGGGCTCTAGTTCCATTACAAAACTTGCTTTGTGATCACCAAGAGGGATACCTTCCCGAAGTCCCATGAACTCAGCTAGAGCTTCATCATTCTGAAATACATCTATAACGGGGGTCCCTTGTTGGTCCCAATCGATAAGTTCAGGGTAGACAAGTGTGACATTCTGGGTGCTGGTGGTGGAAGTTAAGGATACGGAGGATAGTGTAAAAATGGAGGATTCTGTGAATAGATTGGTCATGTGGAGGGAAGAGTCATCTATGATATCCTCTGTAGACGTCGTATCGGCAGGAAAAGTGTCAGCCACCTCGTCGAGGATATACTCGATGTCCAAGGCACATGGTACCTTCTTACCAAATCCTAATCCCTTCTTGTCTAGCTTCTTTGTTACCACAATGGGCTCCATAGTTCCTTGATTCTGTTTCCCAAGGCCACCTTTGCCTTTATAGCCCATGTTTTTTACTATCCTTAAGCCATTGCCATATTGCTTGACTGGTATTGTGACTGGTTCTTTCTCCTTGTAGAGCCAAGAATAGATGTCCTCAATAGTTTCTTCTTCTAATAACCGTCCATGTTGGAATTGGGTTAGGAATCCTGGGGGAGGAATAGCTACTTTTTTGGTTACTTTGGAAATGGGTGGTTTGCCGTAAATTTTGGAGAGAGAGGCATCCGCCCTACACAACAAGATTCTGAGATATCATAAGTGTCAAAGCCTATATCGCGTATGCGAGCTGTGATTTTGGGGAGGGGTGTAGATTCACTTGTAGAGGCTTGCGTGAGAGTTTCAGGGTCAACATAGAGAGGGGATTCAAGGGCTTTGTCATTTTTAGGCACTTGGTTGTAATTCTTATAGCTTCCTTGCAAGACATGGCAAAATTCAAAAGGATTAGGATCTCCTGGGATGGTGATCTCCATACCATTGTATGGGAACTTTAGAGACTGATGGTACGTGGAGGGAATAGCTTTCATTGCATGGATCCATGGGAAGCCTAGGATAATGTTGTAAGGCAGCTCAATATCAAGGACTTGACACCGGGTTTCAAGCATGACAGGGCCCAGTTGTATAGGTAAGAGAATAACACCTTCTGAACGACGTTCTGCATCATCATACCCCTTGATTGTAATACTATGATCAGTGTTGACATGATCCTCAGAGTATCCCAATTGCTTTAGTAACTTTAAAGAACATATGTTGAGACCAGCACCACCATCTATGAGGATGCATTTGATTTTGCGCTTATGGATGAGAACTTCAATATGAAGGGCATCGTTGTGACAAGGATCATGGGAGGGGAGGTCTTTCTTAGAGAAGACCACGTTGTAAGGCGAAGCAATATTACCCACTATAGTTTGGAAATCTGCAACTACTATGTTGTTAGGAACGGAAGACTCTTGGAGGGCTTTTTCTAGCACCACTCTATGTGCAGGTGACATGACCTCGACGGGTAGTAACAGCACAATCCGTAGATTTGCCTTTGATTGTGAGGGTAGACACTCGACCCTCTTCAAAACGTCCTACAATGGAATCGAAGGATGTGGAAGCATGATTGATACCTTTACCTCTATCCTGAGGAGGAGGTGGACTGTGATGAGGGAATGGTTCCTTGTACATATCTAGATCCTTGTTCGTGTGTTGCACTCGTGATTCATCCTCAAAAGTGATTTGATTACCGTCGATGAGATTTTGGATGAGGTGCTTAAGCTTCATGCAAGACGCGGTTCGATGCCCTTTGCTCCTATGGAACTCACAATACTCATTGTCTCTGTAACGTGCAGTTTTGTAGACAGGTTCTCCATATGGGGTAGCATCCGATAAGGTGATGAGCCCTTTCTACAAAGCTTGTTGTAAGACCGATTTGATGGGCACTCCCAAGGGAGTGAATTGACGTCGCAGAGGGTAATCTTGTTGAGGACGCTCTTGTTGTCATTGTTGTTGGTTTGGATAAGGCTGCCTTTGTTGCTGCTATTGTTGAGGTGGGGCTTGACTTGGTTTGGAGAGTTGCAACGGTGTTTGCAACGTTTAGACATGCTTAGTATCGACCACCCCATCATTGACCACGTTTTTGTTCTTGTTCCAATATTTGGGTTTATCATTCGATTGTTGATGAGAAGTGCCATCTTTCGTTTCCTTAAAGATTTTAACCACACCCTTACCAATGAGGGCCTTCTCAATGTTGATACCCTTGTATGTGATTTCATCGAAGGTTGTAGCACTAAGAATTTGTAAATGGAAACCTAACTCTTGGTTGAGGTTCTGCACAAATATGCTAACAAGCTGTTTCTCTAGAATCTTGAAAGGGAATTTACTAGCCATTTGTCTCCATCGTTGAAGGAAAGAAATGAAAGTTTCACCATTTTCCTATTTATTGTTGCATAGGTCCGTCATGGAAATCTCATGCTCTGTGTTGTAAGAAAAATGGGTGGCAAACTTCTCTGCTAGCTCGTTGAAAGACTTGATACCCATAGGTAAGTGCGAGAACCATTCTATTGCTTGACCTCCAAGACTGTGAGGAAAGAGACACATAAGATATGTGTCATTATGAGAGACCTCGAAGCAAGCAAGATAGAATTCCCGAAGATGGTCTTTTGGGTCACCTTTTCCTTTGTATTTATCGAACTTGGGAATAGTGAAATTTTGAGGCAAAAGGGATCATTGGTAATGACCGATCAAAAGGATAAGGACACACTTCCTCTAAAGAGAAGGTCTTTTTGGTGTGGCCAAACGTAAGATCAGATAGCTGTTGTTGAACTTTTGCAATCTTTAGCTCCATAGTCGTGGGAGGGGTTGGTAACATCTCCTATTGTCCAAAAAGTGGTTGGTGTTGCCCATATGGAAGATTATAGTGTAAGCCATGCGCACTGGTATTATAAGGGTTGTAAGATTGATTGGGATCATATGGGTTGTACAATTGGTTCAGATTGGGTTGGAATTGGAGGCCCTGATTAGGCAGAGATGGAGGTGGCACTAGGTAAGAATGTTGGCTTTGCGATGGTTGAAGAAAAGTATTGGGGGGAGGAAAGCTAAAGTGCGTTTGATTAGGTTGTGATGGTGGCACATAGCTTTGGGAAACCTGATGTTGGGAATGTTGAGAGTGGCTAGGCAATGTGTGAAAGAAGTTGAGCGAGGATGAACGTTGTGGAGGAGGAACATAGGTAGAAGTGATTTGCAACGGTTGGGGTTGATTGAGGATGAGAGTAGAAGAATGTTGTGGTTGGGGCTACTTGAGGACGAGAGTAGAAGAATGTTGTGGTTGGGGCTGCGTGACTCTAATTGGTTGAGAGACATGCAGGTGTTATGATATAGGAGGTGGCATTTGTTGAGACCCTTGTTGCATAGCTACATAATTGTTCCCCGGATTGTAATTGGGTGGGAACCCTACGCGTGATGGGGTAACCAAGATTCCACTTGCGATTGGGGTGGACACTTTAGGAGGTGGTTGCACATTCGATTGAGCTAAGGTGGCTTGCTTAGCTAACTCTGCTTGACGTTGGAGAGTTTCTTGTTGGTTTTGATAGATCTCCATAGGAGTCAAAAGCGGTGATATGGGCCTCTCCCCTGTTGGGTTTTGAAAAAGGGGATTCCTATACTGCGAGCCTTGTGTAGGTAAGGGCGTAGTCACCGTGGACATGGTTTGCACCACTTGTATGGCATCTTGGGCGTTGTTGCTCTCCTTGAGAGTGGATAAATCAAAATCTTGAGGTAACTTGGCACCTTGCTTTGCAAGCAAGCAAAAGAAATGATCTTGGTTCTCACTAAGGATTTTATCAAAGGCAACTATAGCTCTAGGATCTTGTATGAATTCATCAAGATCTTGCCCATCTTCTTGAGAAGATTGACCTATTTCAAAGTGTCGCTCTTCTTGAGATGGGGTTTGATCTACGATATAACCTTGTGGGACAAAATCCGGAGGCAAGCTTGTGGTATACTGAGGCGCATTTAGCAAAGGGGTTCTATCCTCCTAAGGACTGCTTGGTTGTTCAATGTGCGGCATGTTCGGAGAGCTGATTGGTTTTGCCGCGGGTGTATTGGGAGTCACCTTGAGAGTAATGTTGAGACGACCTAATTGTGGTGTGCGAGGAGGCGACTTGCGCTTCTCAGGGACAACTTGTTTGGATTTCATAGTTTGCTGTAGCCTAGTGGTTACCATGGGATACACTAGGACAAAATGTAATGCTGGAATCTGTGAGATGCTTTAAGAAACAGACAAACTTTTGATGCACAAAGTACTGGACCAAAGGCGCTATACTGTTTGACCAGAGGCGCAGGACTATGCAACCAAAAGCGTGCTACTGTGGACCAGAGGTGACGGACTGAGCTACCAATAACGCGTTACTGCTATGCCAAAGGCGAGCTACAGTGACCAATAGCGAGCTACTGTTATACCAAGGGCGCTGAAGTAGAGTTTTGCCAGAGGCGGGTTACTGCTGTACCAAAGGCGATCTACTGTACCACCAAAGGCGAGCTGTTGTAATACCAGGGGCGCTGAAGTAGTGTCTAATGTTTCAAAAAGGCAAGATGTTTCTGTTTCTGATTGGATTGGTTTGGCAAGAGAAAACATAGCAAACAAGTGGTCAAAAAGCACAAGGACTGACACAACAGATAGTGTATGTTCAAGGCTCCAAACAAGCCCAATGTTTCCACAGGTATAAGACAATTGCAATCAATAACAAGCACTTTTTATCCCTAGAGACAAGGTTTCATTATAGTAGATCAGCTCACAGCTTAATACTCCGTCGATAAAAATATCATTCCATAAAGGTGTCGAATATTTAGTATCTTTGCGAGAGACGATAGGTAGGGATATCTCACCCTCCCCTTGGAAAGCTCAAGTAGGTCACAAGAGCTTTATGTCCAAGGGAATACTATCTCTTCTCAAGGGAGCCAATGGTGAGTATCTTAAGAGTTTAAATCGATTTCCCTTGCACTGATGATTACCGCAATGTTCAGAGGTAGGTCGGGTAGTCTCTATCTAAAATGGTTCTTAGTGACTTTGAGGGACCAACGCCTTACGAGCAATGCGATAAGCTACTAAAATCTTTAACCAATCCTACTAAGAGTTTCAAACACTTCGCTCAATGTGAAAATTATTTCCACAAAGAGCTAGTACACCTCTTTTTAGTTTGGCACCACAAGGTAAGGCTGACGTCAGTTAGGACTTGGCTTTCACCTTATCCCTCTTATATAGCGGTTCAAAGGAAAACTCCGCTTAGGGTCGTCCCTTTTGGATGAAGCGCAATCCAAAAGCAGGCCCTTCTAAAGGAAGTACAAAAAAAGTAAGAGCAAGCACGTCAAACAAAGGTTCAATTGTCCCGTTATAAGAAAAATAAGGTGCAACTAAGCTAGGCACACACACGTTTGTAGTTGTAAATTGTCCCTTATGAAATGAAGTGTTTGGCATTCATGTCCATTGTCCTTTAGAAAATTGAGGTGTTTGTTCATACATGTCCATTGTCCCTTAAGAAAAGCAGTATGTTCCTAAGACTTAGATTGCATGAAAAGATTTGTTCAATTATCCTTTTAAGCATGCAATGTGTTTCTAAGACTTAGTGAGATAAATCAAAGAGGTCTTCAATGCTCGTCCTACATGAACATGTTAAGAAAACACCTATTGGCTTTGTGTGAGTAATAAGAAGCTGCAACAAGTGAGTTAGGTCCACCAAAAATTCACAAGTTTAGCAAAAAAAAAAAATCAATTTTGACCAAAAGCGCTGCACAATCTTACCAGAAGCGACTTACTGTTTTCCAAAAGTGCTGTAATAGAGACCAGAAGTGATGCAGAATATTACCAAATGCGCAGCAAAATAACCATACGCGCTTCACTATGTTTTCGAAGGCGCTGTGATGCAGACCAGAAGCGCAATACAATAATACCCGGTGCGTTGAAGAATAACCGGAAGCAGAGGGCTGTGTTACCAAAAGTGTGATACAATATGGCCAAATGCGCTGCGCTGTCTCAGATCATAAAAAGGGGAACTTTTTCAAAATAATCAGATCTAAAGTAAAATTCCCTAATTGATTGACTGTTCTGAGAAGTGGTAGCTGAGAGATATGTGTTCTGCAATCTAAAAAACTCAGAAGCTGTAACAACACTAAGGATTAACACAAAAATCGAAGGCACTCCTAAATAAATCAGCTTAGGATGTCCAAAAAAAAAATAGGTTTGTCTGACAAATACAACAGCTTGTCATACAAATTAATAAGATAGATGGCGTGAAAATCCTGCAAGACAGTGAACAAAGTCAATAACCTAATTTAGCCAAAAGCGCTGTAGAATGGTGCCGGAAGCGCCGTTCTATTATGCCAAAAGTGCTGTGCTTTGCTGCCAGAAGCACCGCAGTGCCCCCAAGAGCGCCCAACTGTACCTCCAGAAGCGCTCAAAGATCCTACCAAAAGCGCTGTGGTGTCGTTTGCGCTGTGCCGTACTGTGACTTCAAAAAAACATAATTTCTCAAAGAAACAAAGGGATTAGTGGGTCCCACCGGGCATGCTAGAATGTGTATGAGGAAAAATTGATTAAATCAAAACTAAATAAAATCAAAGAACCCAATAACATAAAGAAAACGAATTTAAATAAAAGCCATGACAAATAATCAATGAAATAAAGACTTTTACCGAAATCTGTGTTGTTTCCTTTGGATTGAATGTGGATTGCTCAATGGAGTTGCAAAGCCATAGCTACAACAAGCAAGTAGTGTGCTCAATGTGCTCAAAGATCAATGTCAAGAGATCGTGAGAGTGCTCAATCGACGCATTTTTGTATGCTCAAAGCACTGTTAAGTATGCCTGAGAATACGATCGAAGAGAGAGAGGCTTAATGAAGGAGATGAGGGGGGTTTATATAGGTTTCAACAGAGATCAATCAACGGTCCAGATAATTCAGAAGAATCAATGGAGGAGAATAGTTGAGGAATGTGCAACGAATGAGAAGAAGACATGTGTCTTGCTTGCTTTTGCATGAGAGGAGTTATCAAAAATAGAAGAATGAGTTAACTTAAGAGATAAATCAATTAAAAGAATAAAGTAATCAGTTAAGTGATTTAAAACAAGAAGAAGAGATTTGCATGAGAAAAGAAGATATTTTGCTTTATTAAATATAGAAAACTTGAGTTATTTTATAGATAACTCAAATTTAGAAGAAAAAATAATTTAAATAAATAATTGATTTATTTAAATTTAGAGAAGATATTTTGGAAGAAATAATTAAATAATTGGAATTATTTAATTTAGAAGATTTGAAAGCAAATTAAATAAATAAATTTATTTAATTGTTGTGCATGATTTTTGGAAGAATGATTTTGATTTAATTAAATAATTTAAGAATTATTTAATTTTAGATAAGAGGGAATTTGTTGAATTAATTAAATAAAGAGGATTTATTTAATTAATGTAGACTTGAATTTTTGGAAAGAGGATAAAGATCTAATTAAATAATTAAAATTATTTAATTATGGAAGAATATAGAGGAATTTAATTTAATTAATTAAATAAAGAGGATTTATTTAATTAATGTTAAATTTAGGAGATTTAGAAGAATTTGATGATAATTAATTAAATAATTAGATTATTTAATTAACGTTTGCAATGCAAGTGATTAGACGGATAACGGAATGCAAGTGATTTGACGACACGGTCATTTTAGGGTGTCTACAGGAAGGAAGTAAACTGTGCGACGATGTTTTTAACGAATCGGCCAAGGTTACAAGTGACCACTGACGAAGCAAGCCTCACCAACAGCAGATGACATTAGGGTATTTGCAGAAGGATGAGAGACTTGGCCGATGGAGTTGAATCGGTGGCTCATCAGTTAGTTCGTTGACTGCGAGAAATTAGGGCGTTGGTTTGTGTATTCGCTATGTGCTCCCCATCATATTGGTATCAGAGCTTAGAAAAAGATTTGGTCTGCAAATTGAATTAAGGATCTACAAGAGTGTTGGCATTTGGGTGTTGTTTGTGAATGTTTATGTCAGACAAAGAAAGCGAGACAGAGGCGGAGAGGATGCCTCCCAAAAGTATGTTGTAGGATGCCGTTAAGAAGCTGATCAAGGATATGCTTGCATCCAAGTTGGGAGAGTTCAAGCAGTCCAAAGGCAAAGAGAGGGAAGATGAAAGTGACAGCGATGAAGGCGATGTGGAAAATGTCAAAACCAATAAAAAGATAGAGGAGATACCAACAGACCAGAGGGCATTTTTAAATGCATTGAAGTTAGTAAATAGGGACACCATAGATGTGTTACCTATGTATAGTGGAAGTATGGAAGCTGAAGAGGTGATTGACTGGATTGAGGCATTGAACAATCATTTCAAATATAAAGAAATCCCTGATGATAAGAGGGTTAAGTTGGCAAAGACAAGATTGCAGGGATCTACTCTTGCATGGTGGAATTATGAACAAGGAGAGAGAGTCAAGGAGGGGAAGAATATGATAACCTCCTAGGAAAGGATGAAGACCAAACTCAAGGCACAGTTCTTACCCCTGGACTATGATGTGTAGATGTATAAGAAATTGCATAACCTCAGACAGAGAGATCTTGATGTGAATGCATACACACAAGAGTTTCATAAACTCAGTCTTAGGTAAAAGAGACAAGAAGAAGAGTCAGAGAAGGTGGCCAGGTATTTAAATGGCCTAAGGATGAACATCCAAGATGAGATCAGCATTTTAGCACCAGACACAATGAACAAGTGTTTCCAAATGGCCTTAAGGGATAAAGAGAAGATAAAGAGAAAGAGTGAGCAGAACAATAGAGGTAGAGGTGGAAGGAATTTCAGAGGCAGAGGCAGTTTTGGAGGAAGAAGTCCTAACTAGAGGCCTAGTGGTGAGTCTAGCCAAGAAGAACAAGTTGGAGACTCAAGTAGCAGAGGAGGCTACCGAGGAAAAAGACCTAATGGAAGAGGTGGGACAAATGGATTAGGTAGAGGATCCAAATTCTCCAATATGAGATGTTATAACTGCAATCAGATAGGACACCTAGCATACAAGTGTCTAGAGAAGGCCTCATCTTCTCATGGTGGTGAGAAGAGAACCACCTTGATTCAAGAAGATGCAAGGAGTGTGACATCTCCTGAAGTGAATCTAGAATCAGAAACATGAGAGAATCTGATGATCAAGAGGACGCTGCTCAAGGAACCAGTGTAGGCTGGACCATCACAAAAAAGGGCTTTATTTAGAATCAATTGCAAGATCCAAGGCAAGGTTTGTAAAGTCATTATTGACTTTTGTTCTACTGATAACATTATATCTTTGGAAGTAGTGAATAAGTTGAAATTAGAAAAGGTACCCCGTAGCAGTCCATATAAAGTCAGTTGGTTGAACAAGGGGCAGCACGTACTCATCAATGAACAGGCATGGGTAGAATTCAGTATTAAGGGGTATAGAGACAAGATTTTGTGTGACATCCTTCCAATGGATGCTTGCCATCTTTTGTTAGGCAGACCATGGCAGTTTGACAGAAAGGCTCATCATGATGGAGAAAAGAATGCTTACTCATTCCAAAAGAATGGTGCGACTTATAGGATACAGTCATTGGTAGAAAAGGACCCACAGGATGTAGGGTCTAGTGTAATGCTGGTAGGAGAAAAAGAATTCATGGATACACTAAAGGAAGGTGATGGAGTAGGTTTTGCTTTGATTGTGAAGGCTAAGGGGGAAAAGAAGGAAAGTGTGAGAGAAGTAGGACCGAAAGAGGTCAGAGATTTGCTTGAGAGTTACAAAGGTGTGATTGCAAAGGATATACTTGATTCCCTACCACCAATCAGAGATATTAGCCATCAGATAGATCTCATACTAGGAGCAGTACTTCCTAATAAGGCAACATATAAAATGACCCCTCAGCAGAATGAAGAGATAGCAAAACAGATTCTAGAACTCCTAAACAAAGGGCTGATAAGGAAGAGTCTTAGTCCATGTGCAGTACCTACTATTTTAGCCCCAAAGAAAGATGGGAAATGGAGACTGTGTACTAATTCTTAGGCAATAAATAGGATAACCATCTGGTATAGGTTTCCTATTCCTAGAATAGGAGATCTAATGGATTGTTTGGGAGGGGCTACTTATTTCTCTAAAATAGACTTGAAGAGTGGGTACCATTAGATGAGGATAAGAGAAGGGGATGAGTGGAAGACAACTTTCAAAACCAACGAAGGGTTCTATGAGTGGCTTGTGATGCCGTTTGGTCTTTCCAATGCCCCTAGCACCTTTATGAGGCTGATGAATGAGGTGTTGCAGGATTTCATAGGAAAATTTGTGGTAGTCTACCTTGATGATATATTGATATTTAGTAAGAGCAAGGAAGAGCACTTGAAACATTTGGAGATAGTCTTGAAGAGGCTGCAAGAACAAAAGTTACTAATAAACTTGGAAAAGTGCAACTTCATGAAACAAGAATTGGTGTATCTAGGTTTTGTCATCTCTATGGATAATTTGAAAATGGATCCCTCCAAGGTAGAAGCTATTTTCAATTGGCCTACACCCAAGACAACAGGAGAGGTCAAAAGTTTTCATGGTTTGGCCACAATTTATAGGAAATTCATTAAGAATTATAGTGACATCTGTGCACCTATGTTGGAGACCATCAAGGGTGGAGGTAAGATGAAGTTTGTGTGGACAAGAGAAGTAGATAGGAGTTTTGAAAGTCTAAAACAGAAAGTTGCTAAATTTCCTATTTTAGTGTTACCTGATTTCAATATGGTTTTCACAATTGAATATGATGCAAGTGGATTGGCCATAGGAGCAATGTTGAGCCAAGAAGGTAGACTAGTAGCCTTCTTCAGTGAAAAGTTAAATGAAGCCAAGAGGAAATACTCCTCTTATGATTTAGAGTTGTATGCTATGGTACAAGCTCTGAAAAAATGGAGGCACTACTTGCTTCCTAAGGAATTTATTGTATACACTAAAAATCATGCTCTTAGTTTTTTGAATGGATAGGAAAAGCTCAGTCATAGACACATGAAATGGGTGGAAAGTCTTCAAGCATACACCTTCATCATCAAACATAAGAAAGGAATAACCAATAAGGTTGCTGATGCTCTAAGCAGAAGGGTGTTGACAGTGCAAGAAGTGCAACTACAAAGTATGGGTGTTGAGTCACTCAAAGGATTGTATGAAGAAGACAATGATTTTAAGGAGATTTACAGTGTATACATCGAGTTTGCCAATGCTTTCCACAGTGACTTTTCAGATTATACATTGTAGGATGGACTTTTGTTTAAGGGAAGTCAACTATGTATCCCTAAGTGTTCAATGAGGGATAATATAGTGAAGGAAAAACATAGTGGTGGTTTAGGAGGACATTTTGGGCTTAATAAGACCTTAGACCTTGTTAGAAGGTTTTACTTTTGGCCAAGGATGCAATCTGATATCAGAAGGTTTGTTGAGAGTTGTATGATTTACCAGCAAGCAAAGGGAGTCTCAACCAATGCAGGACTGTACCAACCTTTGCCCATACCAAACAAACCTTGGGAGAGTTTGAGTAAGGATTTTGTGATGGGATTGACCAAGACAAGGACAGGTTATGATAGTGTGTTTGTTGTGGTAGATAGATTTAGAAAAATGGCGCACTTTATTCCTTGTAAGACCACCAATGATGCTAGTTACATTGCAAGTTTATTCTTTAAAGAAATTGTCAAGATTCATGGATTACCTATGAGTATTGTATCTGATAGAGACAACAAATTTTTGGGACATTTCTAGAGAACCTTGTGGAAAAGATTGGGTACAAATTTATCTTTTAGTTCAGCCTATCACCCTAAGACTGATGGTCAAACTGAGGTTGTGAATAGGTCATTAGGCAATCTGCTGAGATGTTTGAGAAGAGAACATGGCAGTAGTTGGGATGTGGTACTCCCACAAGAAGAGTATGCCTATAATGATTCTACAAATAGAAGTAAAGGTCTAAGTCTATTTGAAGTTGTTTATGGTAGTCATCCTAGAGGAAGTTTTGAATTACAAGATGTTCAAGGGATGGACAAAAGGAGTGGACATGCTGATACATTTGCAGAGGTTATGCAAGAGATCCATCAACAAGTCAAAGATACTCTACACCAGAATAGTCAGAAGATCAAAGATATAGTGGATCAAAGAAGAAGGGATGTGCAGTACCAAATAGGAGATATGGTCATGGTTCACCTCAACAAGAACTGACTACCGAAGATGGAGTGTATTTTGGATAGCAGGATAGCCAAGAAGACCAAAAATTAGACATATTTTGAGCACTTAATCAAATGGCAAGGACTTTAAGACTCAGAGGCCACATGGATGCTGGAAGAAGACATCAAAAAGTAGGGTGGTGATTTGTAGCAGTTAGTCTCTAAGAGGACTTGAGATAACTTTCACCCAGGGAGTATGGTGCAGGAGCACCTACAAAATCGTGTTTTCTTTTGTAATAAGGTCTATTGACCAATGCATTTTCATTTTGTATCTAGGTTCATGTTGTAAGTCCCAAGTGACTTAGGGGACATTTGTCAATTGTAATCAAATCATGCTAAAAATAGCAATAATGCCAAAAATAGGTAGTAGTGTTTCCCAGCTGCTTGGAGTCAGTTCGGTACTACTTAGGGCGAGTTGATAAATACCCAGAGGATTGAACCAAATGCAGATATCATTATCGAATGTAATCAGATTGAAGAAGTGATCGAATGTGATTGCATTGTGTTCAGGAGAAATAAAGCATTTCTGTTCTGTCCATTTAATTTCTATTTTTATAACTGTGAATCATGCAACTGTAGATTTCCATTCATTTTGCATTTTCCATTATTGCCGTATGTCACCGTGAAGCATTCCACTGGTGAGATTTCTGCCAAAATTAGTGGAATGGCTTCAATGTATCAGTATTCATTTTGTTGTTTGTTTTGTTTTTCTTGTTCGGTAGTGCAGAGGATCTGGATAGGGTGTTTCGCGTAGTGAGGATGGCCTAGCATCTCCACGTGCTAGGGTTAGGAAGGAAGTAAACTATGCGATGACATTTTTGGCGAATCGGCCAAGGTTACAAGTGACCACTGATGAAACAAGCCTCACCAATAGCAAACGACATCAGGGTATTTACAGAAGGATGAGAGACTTGGCTGATGGAGTTGAATCAGTGGCTCATCAGTTAGTTCATTGACTGTGAGAAATTAGGGCATCGGTCTGTGTATCCACTGTGCGCTTCCCATCACTTCCACACATTTCATTTTCTAAAGGGTTAATTTACAACTACAAGTGTGAATCAAGTGACAGCTCACTTGGTTTGCTTTTTTTTACCCTATTTAGGAGGCTTGCTTGGAGACACACCACTCCAAGGGATGACCTCAACTGAGGCTGAATCGAAAGACACCCTCATTGAGAGTTATAAATCTTGTCACTCTTGGATAAGCCCCAAAGAACTTTATACCTTTGGTAAGTGAAGGTGAAGGGTGGGTTACCCCTTTTTCCCTACTGTGTGGTAGGATTTGGCTTTCAATTCCTTAGTCAATGTTGTGCAATCTAGCCTAAGACCTAATTGGCCATACCCACTTGACTAGACATTAGGGCTTGTTGATGTGTCTTCAAGTGCTTGCTTAATAATCATCACATTTAACTTTCAAGGTTGAAATTGCTTATGTGTCTTGTGTGAGTGATTCATGTGTGTATATGCATAATAAATTGTTTGAACATTGCCAAATCAATCTCTAAACACCAAACACATAAACAAATTAATCTAAACATTCATCCTAGTCAACACACATCTTAAGCCACATCATCCACTCTTGTCATTCCACATCACATCCTAATCATACCCAAATTAATTTCATCCTAAACATATCCTAGTCACATCAAAACAACATTGATCCTAATCATTTCCATCCTAAGCATACCCCAATCACTTTCATTTTAGTCACCTTCATCCTAATCACACATCCAAGTCATCCACATCATCATTAAATCATAATCAAGCAATTGCCAAAAAGGTCTTAAGACTTAAACACTTGTGTGACACCATGCCAAAATTAGAATACCTAGCACTAAAACTCATTTTTTGAGTTTGCAAAGCTCAAGCAGGCAAATCACCTCTAGACCAACAAATTATTCAAGAGGCCAATAACATGATTCAACAACTTCAATCTCAAGAAAGCCAATCACTTCAACTATGACAACTCATAGGACACACACAACACCTCATGGCCACTTGTCAAGCCCAACAAGCACATCATCCTCTATCCATTCAACATCAACCAATACCACATTACCCTTACATGTCATCCCCATCCATTCTATATCAAACTCATCCATCCACATGTCATATCACCCCTTCATCAACCTATCACACCTTTCCCAATGTCAACCCTTATCCATACAATCCATATCACAACAACCATTATCCTATGCAACCCCTCCATCATCATCACATCAACACATTCACCACGAACAACAAGTAATATTACAGCAACAAATCCAAACACCATTCCAACTTCCACAAATCCCACATCAATCCTATGTGTCATCCACCTTAACTTCATACCAACCTCATCTATCCACCTATCATGTCAATGCCACATCAACATATCCACCCACATCACAACAACATGTGAGCCCAAGTCTACCTTGGCAACAAGATCAAATGCCCTCAACTTTATATCAACCCCAAGACCTTTTATCTACATATCCCACCATTTCACCCAACCACCAAGACTATCAATGGCATCCACAACAAGCACAAGTGAGCCCAAGTCCACCTATATTGCAAGACCTAATTACCTTTGACAAGGGAGATACCAATCTAGCCAATGCATCCTATGAGTGGCCTCCATCATCCAATCAAATGCCAATCCATGAGCCTATCCTAACACCACCATGTGATCCTACCCCTAGTCCATTAGTCCATCAACCTTCATTACCTTCATCCTTGTGTTCCATTAATCCTCCACCATAAGATCCCTTGGACATAACCATACAACAATTGGTCCAAGCAAATTTGATTGAGCTTCCACTGATAAAATCCTTTGAAGAAATGCACTTTAAACCCCCTTGGTATAAAGTTGATGCATACTATACATACCATAGGGTTAAGGGTCATATGACAACCAATTGTGCCAAACTTAAGAGATTGATCAAAAACCTCATAAATTGTGGTGAGATTAATCCCAATCCAAATCCTGATCCATTTAATCCAATTAGCCCTCAACCTAATCACAATCCTCAACCTACAACTCCATCTACCCTTATTATTCATCCATTATATTGCCCATTTACCCATACACTTGCAAAGGATGTGATCCATTGGCTACTAGCTCGGAACAACTTATCCCCATGTCAAACATCTATTCAAGAGCCCTCCATTAACATGTGTAGCCCTTCAAGCCAATCATGTGACCCACAAGCCATCAAGCCTATTCATGAACTTCCTATCATGAACCCAAGTCAAGAGCCATCATACCTTCATGTTGTTGACCAAGAACCTATCCAAGAGTCATCTCCTTCCATCCAAGTAACCCAAGAGTTATGTCTAGAGCACGACCCTAAGCATATGAAAACATCAACCCCTAGTCCTAATCAAGATCAACGCACTTCCATCCACCCCATCCATAACATATATCTTTTCCATGATCAAGATGATATCCATAATAATGAACCTATTCATGAGCCACTTGATCCTATCCATCTCCCAACAACTATTCATGAGCAAGCTATCCAAATTCAACCTATCCATAACATTTACCTTCTTTATGATCAAGATGATACCTATGAAGAAGCTATCCATGAGCACCTTGATCCTATCCATAATCCTATATCTATCTATGAGCAAGATATCCAAATTGCTCCTAGTCATCCACCATCTAGTCCTATCCATAATGAGCAAACATCCACTTGTCATGATGAGACACTTGTCCCCCAAGTAAGCATAAAAGATCAAACAAATAACTTGGATCTTAGTGAACACAATGCTAATCAAGATCCTAATGATCCTCCTTCCACATCCTCCATCAATTCCACTTCAAGTCCACCATCATATCCACTTGGTCTTACCACCCTTATACATGAGTGTTCTTCTTTAGGACAACAACAACCTTTATCCACTTCACCTTCTCCATCAAATAATGAACTCAAGTATAATGTGCACACCAATTCCTATAGTCCATCGCATACTCTGAAACATGAACTACCAAGGTAAAGGCCTAGGCCTTTATGAACAAGGTATTTTGGAGCCAAACCATGTCAAGATTCCTCCATGCTCATATGGCCTTGGATATACACCCCAAGGTAAACACTTTAAATATGTTGGTAATTCCTCCATCCCTCGTAAGTCCACTTTCCATCACAAACCACATCATATACCCAAAACATGTGTAGCCATTCCACCTCCATCAACTTACAAATGTCAAAAGCATGTGACCATACACCTTCCACCATCCACTTTACCTCCATTACTTCCAACTCCTAACATCCCACTATCCACTTTACCTCCACTCCTTCCAACTCCTAATATCCCTCCATCCACTTTGCCTCCATTATTACCAACACCTAGTTATCCACTTATCCATAAGCACTCTTACAATCCTAATCATGACCAACAAATGCACATATTGTATAAACATAAAGCTTCCACTCATTTCACCAACCCCACTTCCACCAAACCCATGGGACTCCAAAATAAAAATTTGGATGCCTCCTTTCATAAAGCCAAAAATCCTAAGGGTCCAAATGCCTTAGGACATCAATGCCAAAAGTCAAAGCAAAGTACTTTTACAAAGCTATCTAAATCACTACCCAAGCCCAAATCTTCACAAGAAAAGGTCAAAACTAAAATGGTTTGGGTCCCTAAGCACAAATCAAGCAAGTCAAATGAGGCATCCTCACCCACATCTCAAAAATCCCAACTTTTTTGTTCCATTCAAAACTTTCAAAATATCCCAAAAATCCCACAAGCAAGGAAAAAATCATGAAAATCCTAAGTCTATGTGGGTCCCCAAATGCTTACATCATCCATCCACTAAGAAAACATCCCCATTGCTTCCTACACCACCTTCCCATCAAAAGCTTCATTGTTTATCATGGTGTGTGCAACCATTGGTCATGATTCCCTTCCATTCCAAAACATTCCCACATACCTCCATCTCCCCAACCTTCATCCATTATCTTACATATCTCCCCCATCACTTTCCTATGGTCCATGCTTTTGCATAAGTCTTTCATCCATCCTTTTCCATATGTCATACATAATCCACATCATAATCCATTAGACTACCTTTCACCCATCCTTACACAAACCTTTCATCATAATCTAGTATCTACCTACTCCATCTCTCGTCCATGTAATCCCTTACCAACATCTTGAGCATATTAACATTTCACATGGTCCATGCATTGACATCCATCTCTAATGGGGCACTATCAACCTTCATGGAACTAGACACTTGAGTCCCTCCTATCCATTACCATGGTGAAAACTTGCTCACAGGTGCCATGTATAATTGTCATGCTATCGTATAAAATAAAATAAAAAAACTAAAGAGAAATCCCTTCGTCCAACGGTGAAAACCTAGTAAACAGATGCCTTGTATAAGTACCATGATGAAAACCTGGCAAACATGCATCATGTGTAGGTTGATCTTCCATGTCACTTACACTTGGGGGCACATTGTCTCATCCAAACTATCTATTCCATCCTACCATACTATCTTATCCTACCATCCTTCTCCATTATCCCACATACCTATCATAATCCTCCATCCATCCTCCTTTCCTCCTTTTGATCTTGATAGAGACATGGGGGCAAAATGTTGAAATATGCATTGGTTATCTCTTGATATACCTCACTCTTTCCAAACAATCCTATCATTATCCACCTATCATAAGCCTTGTCATATAAAATCCATCATGTCATCCTTTTGTCGTAAGTTTTGTCATGAAAAATCTTAAGTCTATACCTAGAATGGGGGCATGTTGTTCCTATGCGAGATAGTCTTTGGAGATCACATCCTAGCTCCATTATGAGGCATACATCCATCCACTATAGTTTATTCTTATATCTATCCATTTATTATGAGATTTCCATTCCATAGCCTATTCTTATCTATCAATCTATCATGACCTTTCCCTTTTATGCCCTCTCGCTTTATCCACCCATTTATCATGAGCCTTCCATCCCATTTACTATTGCCCATTTTTTTATCCATCCAATCCCATTCATCCATTCTCATCTAGACTTGGTTTTCCCTTGTCATTGGTATCAAGAACAAAGGCTACCTAAATTGTAAATCCATTGGCATTTTCCAAAACATTCCAAAAAAAATCCAAAAAAATCAAATATCCCAAAAATCCAAAAAAAAAAATACAAAAAAATCAAATATTCCAAAAACACAAAAAAATCAAATATCCATAAAAACTCCAAGCAAGAAAATCAATCAAATCACATCAAATTCATCAAACTCAAACAAATCCAATCAAATCATCAAATCAAATGACAAATCCATCAAAAACCAAATTCAGTCAAATCAACTATCATCTATCATCAATCAAAATCATCAAATCCAATCAAATCATCAAATCAAATCAAATTCATCAACGATCAATCATCATCAAATCTCAAATCCATCAAAGAAAATCAAATATCCAATCAAATCATCAAATCAAGCCAATCTATCAATCAATCAAAATCACATTAATCCAATCCATATCATCCCATCAATAAAACCAACCCTCAAATCAAAGCAATCCATCAAATTCATCAATCACATTCATATCAATCAAATCAATTCATCAATCATTTCATCCAATCAAATCATTTAAAGCAATAATCCAAATGCAAATCACTAATCCATATCAATCAAGGTAATCAATTGTGTCAAATTATCCAATCACATCCTTGGTCTTGATCCTAATCTTGTTGTAAACCAAATCAATCATCATTATGATCAAACATCCTTGTATTGATCTAGGGATATAACATTCCCCAAAATGACAACACTATTATCATCGTCAATCAATCAATCATTGTTTTACAGCTTGATAGGGGAAATACCTTGTTTTCTTTTGTATCATTTGTGCATGCTTGCTTGCTTTCTTGTGAGTGTTATCATTTTATCTTGCATTTGCATCAAATCAATATCATTCCAGCTAATATTCATATCTTATGTATGTTGGAATAGCTTTTTGCATTATCCTTTGCATCTAAGGTCATATTATACCTTTTGTGCATTAGGACTTCAATGCTCTAAGTTTACATCCTTATACGTTAGACAAGGTTGTATTATACTAGGGCACAAGACACATCGTCACCCTGGTCATTATACCTTGGTGCATAACGTCTAGTTCTATATCAAACATCATGGTTGCTCACCTTCATTGCAACATAATGCATCCTTCATTTCTTCTATCCATCCCCTTATCTTCTTGACCAATTCATTTTCTTTCGAGAGCCTACCCATGTTTGTCCAACCCGCCTATCCTCTCGAGGGGGCATCATCGTCCTATCTTTCCATCATCATCCTATCTTTTCATCATCATCATCATCATCCCATTTCATCCCATCATTTTCCTTTATCCATACCTTAACTTCTTTGAAATGATGTTACTCGATATAAATCTCATCATCTTAAACATCATCTCAAAGAGGGGCAAAATGTAGACACCCAAAATTGTCCCAAATTTGTCCATGCCTTACAACACCTAGTCAAATACATTACTAAGACATCATGTAGCATTTTGTCCTAATCCCACTCTTAATTCCACCTAATCCACTTAGCCAATTAATAAATAAATTTTATTTATTTAATTAATTTCCCTCACATATCCCATCATTTATCCTCACCTTTCATTATATGCCAACATTTGTCCATCTTCCATTTGAAACATGTGTGGTAGTACAATTTTCATTTAATATTCTTTTTATGTACACAATCACACATGTACTTTTTGTGTACACGGTCACATATGAGCCTTATCCTCCTTCATAAACTTGTCACATGACTACAACTCCCTTAAAGAGTGGGAATAACTAATCAATCCTAGCCATCCACATCAGTCATTTAGCCTTTCCTATAAATCAACCCTCTCCCAAACCATTAGCATGCATTGACTTGGAGTATTCTTATGCTGCTGAAATATCATTAGAATCTTTGCATCATTCATCATTCATCTATCTTCCATTGTCTTTTCATCTATCATTTTCCATCTATCATCTCCATCCTAATGTTATGCTGCCGAATTGAGCAACCAACATATCAAATCAATTGATCTATCAATCTTGCATCCATCATTGCATCTATTTGAGGTATTGAAGATTTGGATTAGGTAATGCATTTCATTGTTTTAACATTTTCATTTTATCCAAATTTTTCATTATACAATTATAATAAAATTTTTACATGTATCAGTTGAGTGCCATGTTCTTGATTTTATCTTACACCACATTGGCATAAAATACATACCAAAGCCAAAAAAACATTACCGAGCTTAGCATAATATTCAAAAAAGCTACAAACTATATACTTCCATTAGAGATATATCTATCCTCAACAAGGGCTTGAACAAGTACTAGAATAGGAACCAAGATAGAGGCCATAACTGAGGCAAAAACGTTAGCAGACACTATAGAGGGAACATTACCCTTGGGGACCTTGGGTATTTTCTTAGGTGGGGAGTTCTTGGAGGCATGGTACAACTATAGACAAAGAGCTTTAAACACCTCTCTGGCTTTAGAAATCATTGACTCACCTAGTATATGGTGGTGTGAGCTCACTACTCTCATGAAGGCATTCGAGCACTTGTTGCAAAGACCCTCTTGCATCATATTATAGACACACCTTGCTGCTAGGTAGAAAGATGATAAATTATAAGGAAATATTCCCCCAAGCATCGTGATACCATCAGTAAAATTGTATTGCTCCATTTCCTTATTAAAATTTTCTTTCAAGAACAAGCAATTCTAAATATAGCCATTGCCAAGAGACAAACCAATCCAATATCATGAATGATATCGATCGAGTTAGATAGAAAAATCAACACCACAGTGTTGTACTCCAAAATATGTGGGCAAGACATGAGAATATCTTGACCATTTACACTCCTTATAGTATTTTCAATTATGTCACTATCAAATAGAAAGACATGAGCTAGTTTTAAAACCAAGTCATAACAACCAACTTCTATAGGTTCCCACTTATAGGTATGAATGTACACTCGCATGTTAATAGGAAAGGACTCCATTCTTAGCAAATATAAGTTCTTCAACTATAGATTTGAATGAAGATTGAAGTGTTTATTAATAGGCCCTTCGTATAAGGGACACCTATCATTTCCACATGTAGATGGCATAGAAACAAGAGCATCTCATTTGCAATAGTGATTACTTCCCACATGAATAAATCCTAAAAGAAAATATAGAAAAGGACTAATTTTTGCATCACCAAGGCTTGGATTTGATTTAACCACTCATTTCCTAGTAATTTGATATCTCCTCATACATATGTTGATAATAGATACTTATCCTCACTCATTCAAAAAACCATCCACCTTAATGTCACCTTTGTGCAAGATATGATCAAGGATTTCACTTGTACAAGATGAATTTTAAATCCTTTGACAATCTAGAAGTGGACCAACCTTTGTTTGAAATAAGTAATCCCTTATGCCATTTATAAAATCATTGCTAGCTCATCTATATGGTCATTAATACTTCAGGTACATGTACAAGTGCACTCACAATAATGGTTCGATAAAATAACAAAATTTATTGGTTATCCCCTAGTTGGGAGGCTGATGAAATCATGATGGCTCTTCTATCCCTTGATTCTACAAACAATTAATCCTTATCTTTCCAAAATTTTCCACTCTTTTCCTTCAATATACTCTTCCCCATGTTCAATTACCATTTGAATTTGGAACTTGTATGCTAATTTATTGGATTCATAGTAATAATGGCCACATTCATAATATTCAAAATCATCTAACAAATTCCAAGCCATCTCAAGAATGGTTATCAACCTCTAATTATTATTTCTCCCTAGTTTGATGGCATTTATGGTCAACATAAAACCCACCTTTATAAAAAATCTCTTTATATTTTATTTTCAAGCAATTGCTAATTGTAATATCAATGCTTGGACTTCTACCTCAGTATTAGATCCCATTGGAAGCTTTGTGGAAGGAGCTAGTATAAGTCTTCCTTCTTTGTCCCTTAGAACACATCCTACACCTAAGAGCCCAATATTCCCATGAGAGGCTCCATCAATGTTAATTTTGACAAGAAATGTCAAAGGAGCTAGCCATTTTATCAATGACCAATTGGGTCTAGTAATGATGCCCTTAACTGATCCATGAACTAGTGGTGGTTTTAGTAGTGGCCAAGTTTTAAATAATTTATTGTCCCAACATGAGAATTTATTAGGATTTTGTACATTCTTGAAGACATATGACATCATAGTTTTAAAAATTGCTCTCTTCAATTTAAGAAACTTTTTATAAAAATCAACTTATAAACATTTATAAAAATAAAGTTAAAAAAATGAAGTTAGACAAGTCTGTATAATAGGTTAGTGTTACACAAATTCCCAAACATGAAAGGTGAATATTCAATCCAAAGACATTTTCAAGTGTATTCCATAGAGATCAGAGTGCATGTACACCATCCCATACAATATTTATAGCAACGAAATTTATGCAACTTTAATCTTTTCTAGGATATGAACTTAAAAAAGTATTTTTGTTTAATTGTGTTAAAAAGTTAGAGCATTTATATTTACCGTGTATTGCAAGTTTTTAACTATGATTTTTTCTTATTTCCTTGTGATTATATTTAGGAGGAATAGTCATTAGTCTATGTTGTATCACTTTCCATTGACATGCATAGGCCATGTCAATGGATGTCTATAAATTTATAATGGATGGGTATAAGTGCATCTTGTAGGGAGAATAGCCACTTTTCAAAGTAAAATTGACATAAATATATAAAACTAATATTGTAGAATCAAAGTGTAATGATGAAATTTACATACCCATGTCAATTTCTATTTAGTTTTGGGCCTACTCTAAGAGAATGTCTTAATGTAATTACATATATTGATAAATGGCCTAGTCTTGTGTGAATTTGGGCTTCTTCATTAATCCTTCACCCATCCCATTTACATACATTCTCACATCTAATCATACCTTATCTATTTATACACATTCTACCATACATTTTATGTTTATTGTATCCCCATGTATGGAAATTCATTCCCCACAAATATTACCATTTTATCATTATAGGTCAATACCATAGGTATAGGATTGATCCTGCTCCTATGGATCTAACCCCCAAATTTAAAAAATTTAAGTTCAATGTTTTTTAGCTCCCACCCATTCTATTCCCACCATGAGTTAACGTAGTATAAATTTCACATGATTATTGCTATGCAATGCTATTTAAAGACTTGAACATTTGGACATTATTTCACATTAGGGAATAATCCAAGGTCATTCATCTTACTAGATCTTCATGGAGCATTTATCATGGGAATATTTTGATTTGAGTCAACAACAACATTCCTCTTTTCTTGGATTAGAGATCCCTAGAGCATCATGAAGCATGTTTGCATTTACTTCTTCATTTGCCAAATCATCCATTTGCATGCTTAAAACAATTATGCAATTAAATCTTGCTAAACAACCATTAGAGGGTCAAAACCATGTAGTCAGTGTTTAAACCTAAATTAAAATGCATTTAGAAAGCATAAAATACATTTAAAAGACTTAATTTAATTTGCAACAAGGTCTTTATGTGTCAAAGGTTGAGATTGTATGTGAGATATGTCAAACAGGGGCCTAGATAGGTGACTTTGTCTTTTGTAATACCCTAGATAGGCACAACAATGATGTTTCTTTTGTTGAATGAACAAGACAACTAAGAGGGGGGTGAATCAATTGTATCAAAATTTTAAACCCTCACAAACATCCAGATCCATATTAACCTTTAAAATTTTATGATGATTGAGCATGAATCACAAATAATAGAAATTGAAACATAATAGCACCAAACACAAGACAACGCCAGATTTTACGTGGAAAACCCAAGAAACAAAAAACTACGGTGAGGATTAGCTCACAATATAAAGTAGTAGCAATACCAAATTACAAGAGGCTTGCTACCCAAAAGAGAGAATGCTCACTATAGGTGGACTCACTAACCACTGAGAAAGAAAGAGAGAAGAGAAGAATGGCTCACTTCCAGGCTTTGAACTGATTTAATTACATTTAAACTATGCATGGAGTTCAGTTCCAATGAAGCTCAATATCCATCACAACATAAACAACACCTTCGCAATAATACTAAAAATAGTAGTCACCTTCTGCTGACTACATCTAATAGTCTAACACATGAAAGCTCTTACTAACCTGATCAAATTCACATCATAAACATCATATCCCTCACATATATCAACATCCATGACTCCTTGACACTTATTTATATCATCATCAATCATGAAAACATTCTCCAAGGTCAGCAGCACAACTTAACCCATAAAATTCAAATTAGGTCTGGACCTAAACATTCCTACAGAGGAAAGGAATGAATGCAGACCACATCATGCCTTAGCATAGACCTAAATCCACTCTAACACACTTCAACACTCTTTCACAATCAACGAAGCACAATCACAATTAGTGTAAACAACCAAGTCGGCCAATCTTGTGTTAACACTATGAACTTTTAAGTGTGCGCTTCCTCAATACCAAAAGATGACATGTGGACCACGCACCAAGCTCAAAAATTATCTAGAAACATCCACAAGCACCTGAAAACCAACAAGTTCCTTTGCAACATCTTTCACCTGAAGAAACATCACACTGGAGTACTTAACCAGGTATATCATGCTATGTCATCATCTGCAACTTAAGAAATGTACTTGAGGAGCACCAAACAATGAACCACTTGAGCTAAAGGAGGATATAGACTTTGTAAGCACACATCCATAACTGCAACACCTAAAACCATTCTATGGAGAAATGTGGAGCAAAATACTTTCTCCCAGACACACTGCAAACACTGTCAAACACTATTCTCAAACTAGTGAACACAACTTTTACTGCACAACGATCTGAAGCACCAAATTTTGGATATAGCATCTTCAAACACTTCTAAACAACATATCCAAACCACACACTCAGATCTCCAACACAAAATAAATGTGGAGCAAAAACTAGAACAACACTCTGTAAGCCATAAGACTTCTTCAACACATTGTTTCCAGTTTTAATTAAATTTTCTCAAAAGCACTTGGAAACCCAACAACAAAAGCATATCCTCAACATCTTCAGCACCTCTACAAAGTAGCCAAATCACTTTTAGTAAGACAACTTAATCAAACAACAACAACCTCATCAGAAGACATAGTTGGCATCAATGACAACACAAACTTGTTGACATCAATGACAACACCGATTAGCACATACTTGCAACATCTTTATTGCTCAAACTATCAAATTTAAAATCATAAAAACCTATTTTACTATCAAATTTAAGCAATTAAATGTTTGAAGGGACAAATGGTAAGATGTGATTGGCCAAGGGAAATATGACTAGCAAAGGATGGAGGTTTGGGAATTTTAATGGTGGGAGGATGTAATGGTTAGAGGAAGTGAAGGTTTCACTACTAGGATGTTGAGGGGGACTAGTGAGAAAAATTGTGAAGGTCTAAAAGTGGTAAAGAGAAGGAAGGATAAAAGTGTGCAAAATTAGGTCTCAAAAGGCCAAGATACCTAGAGAAATAAGCTCCATCAAAAGGGGAATCTAACATATGAAAACTCAAAATTTTGAAGATGAGACTTGGGGATTGAGGATTGGGAGTATGGGATACTTGAAGAAGTGAGGATCAGGATTGTTGAATACTCTATGCCAAAAGGTGACCAAAGATTAGGGATTAGGGATTGAGAGTACTGTGTACTTGATATAGGAAGGCAAGGACGAAAACCAATTTAAAATTTCACTAGAATAAAGAAGCGAGATAGCATGGGGGTTAAGGATCAAGGATCCAAGATACTTCCTACCTCAAAGTCAAGTGGCAATAAAATTTCTAGGGGCATACCAAATAGCAAGGTATATGCCTTTGAAAAATCTAGTCCTAGATATCAAGGTGAAGAAAAGTCTGATCAATCAACAAAGGAAGAGGTAGAAAGATGTTAGGATTTGGGGTTTAGGAAGATCACTTGCATAATTAAATAATTATTCAAATTCTCAAAGGCTTAGACATGAATGCAACTGAGGAAAGTAAGTTCCAAAGATTGGGGATATCGTATAATGGATTACCCCAGTGATCGTAAGAAAGGGATGATGGCAAGTAGAAACATGCAATATCAGTGAAGAAGATAGAGTGAGGGTCTGGGGTTCAAGAAACTTCATGATTGAGTATTTGAGCATGAAAAATCCTAAAACTTGAAAGAAAAATCCTTAAGGAAAATCTAGAAGCACAAGGTTTTGGGGAATGAAGGAAAAGCATGATAGTATAGACATTTTTGAAAACTCACCCAAGGCTTAAAATGATCTCAAACAACCTCATACTTAGAGATTTATTAGGATTTTTATGATATGGACAAATGATTATGGCATGATGGCAAGGGAAAGCAAGACACTAAGCATGAATTTGACCAAGGGGGGCCCACTGAGAAAATTTTTGATTGGATATCAATAATGGGATAAGCAAGGTGAAAGCAACAAAGAAGGCACAAACATAAAAGGATTTCTCTAATTTTGCTTAAAATTATTGAAGTTCATGCAAGGTTAAATACTAAATACAAGACATGATCATTGATGAACTACTTATTCTTTAACTTGAAACTAACTACATCAAACAAGTTCTATAGAGTTATCCTACAAATACAAAAGAATGCAAAATAGTTTAGATAATCTCACACATTCATTACATTATGAAGGAAGCAAAAAATAACATTCTAGTGTTGTGTTGTTTGAAATTGACTCAGATACTTTGCAGGTGAGTCAAACTCTAATGTAGCACATGAAATGTATGCTTGCTAAAGGTTCCTACTCAATCACTCCTCTCATGGAAAAATCCAGTTGAGTAGTGGTAGAATTGAGGGGTTGTTTTATTTGTGGGGAAGTAAAATGTTGTGGATGGAAGTTGGGTTGCTGGTGAGGTTTTGAATATGGATTGCATTAGATGATTATTTTGATTGTTTCATGGAATCATTTGATGTTGTTGATGGAAACTCTAGATGGGTGTTATTGTTGTTATTCTGACGTGACTTGGAGGGTCATTTTATTGGACTATGTTTAATTCATTTGTTGTAAAGTGAAAAAATGGATCCAGTCTTCTTTTCTCTGAGTCAATTAATTCCTTGAGGAGTCTAAATTATCTTGCTAAAATCTCCTCTCAGTGGCTTTTTTCATTATCTAGTTCAATTTGCTCAAAATTTCTACTTGTTCTTGGGCTTCTTCCTCAATAGGTTTTCCTTGGATGGGGAGATTTTCTCTAATTTCCTCTAAGATTTATTTAATCCAATCTTCTTTCACAACTGGGCACATTGAGTGTGTGCATTGAGTGAAGGAAGAGGGGTGTTCTATTTTTTCTTGTTTTATTGAAAGCTTTATACCTAGTGATGAAATCAGGGGTTTGTTTGAGCATTGAAAGTTATATACCTTGTGATAGAACCAAGGGTTTTATTTATTGTTGTTTTCATGTTTAAATGAGTTTCTAATACAATTTTACTTCTAAATGTACATGCAACTATCTTTTTTGTATTTTAGAGATTTTAGATATGATTTAATTACTACTTTCTATATGTAGTGCCATTCCAAATAGATTTTCCTTAATATAATTTGTCTATGTTTTTGGTTTTTTCAAGATTGATTCATGAGATTAAGCTATTCTAGTAAATAAAACTTGTAGCTATTTTAATAATGTAATGAATTGGAAAACTAGATCTAGAAAAGCAATAAGCCAAGAGAAAATAAAAGACAAGTTTTGCTTCTCAAGGGCAAGGGTGTTTTCTAATTACTATTTCTAATCTATAAAATAATAAAAGAACTTGTAATCTAGTGTAAGAGTGCCAATGCTAGGCTTGCATCCTTAATGACCCAACTTTGACCGATAAACTTCTCTACATCAATATTCAGGGCACTCATAGTTATGGTATTCATTATACAGGGGGCATAAATATTGGCTTGGTGGGACACACAGATTCAGATTGGGTAGGCAATTCTCAAGTTCACAAGTCTACTACAGGGTATTACTTCTCTCTTGGTTTTGGTCCAGTTTCTTGGCTGAGCAAGAAGTGGTCTGCTATTGCTAATTCATCCATAGAGGTTGAGTATTGAGGACTAGTTAATGTTACTATTGATTCTATTTGGCTTTAAAATATTCTCACTAAGTTTGGTATTCCCATTTGGAAGCCTACAGTCATATTTTGTGACAAACAGAGTGCGATTCAGATATCTCACAATCCGGTCCATCATCAACAAACCAAACACATTGAGATTCACATGCACTTCATTCAGGAGTAGATTCATGAGAAGATCATTAATCTCATGTATTGTTCGACATCGGAGCATATCGCTGACATCTTCACCAAACCTTTCATTGAAAGCAAGTTCCTTCATCTACGAGCTTTGTTGGGGCTGCGGTAGGTGTCCACTTCATGGTGGGTCTTTTAGTCCTCTTTACTCTCTCTATTCTGGGGGGTATCTTTTCTCTCTTTTGGGGAGGAGTTTTTTCCCGCTGGGTTTTCTTCTTTTCTCTGTTTGTGAGAGATTTTTTGTACATGGGTACCTAATATGGCCTTATTGCTAGGACCCATTCTTTCATTCTTTCTTTAGTCAGCTTCTCCCTAAGTTGCACTTAAGGGGAGGTGTTAGTGTGAATAGGGATATTACTTAACTAGTTTTTTCCATTGTTGTGTTGATAATTCATATTATTTAACTATTTATTAGTTAAATAATATTTACACACATATTCACATGTTAAGTTGACTTAGTGAGCCTTCTATATATTTCTAGATTTTTTATTTTGTTTCTAGTTGTTGATAGTTGTCTTATAGTTGTCATATCCTACACATCAACTTGTAGATACCCAAATTTGTCCATTTCTTGCAACACCTAATCAAATACATTATTAGAGACATCATGTAGCATTTTATCCTAATCCCACTCCTAATTCCACTTATCCAACTTTCCAATTAATTAAATAAATCATATTTATTTAATTAATTTTCCATCCTAATCTAATTTATCTCACTAGCTAATTGATTAAATAAATATCATTTATTTGATTAATTTCTCATTTATCCCACTAGCCAATTAATTAAATAAATCCTATTTATTTAATTAATTTCCCACCTTTCCTCTAATTTAAATAAGCCATCTACCATTTTCCAACTAATTCAAATAAAATATTTGAATTTATCCTCACCTCTCACCACATTCCAACACTTGTCCACCTCTCAATTGAATCATGTGTGGTAGTACAACTTTCATTTAATATCCTTCACATGTCCAACTAATAGGTCAGCCCTATTCTTCTTTGCACACTTGTCACATGACTACAACTCCTCATGGAGTGGGAAAACCTATTTGATCCTAGTCGTCCACATCATTGAAATCAACTTTCAATTTCAACCATCAATTCAAATCAACCCTTTCCTATAAATCAACCCTCTCACAAGCCATTTGATGCAATGAGTTTTCAAGTATTCTTATGCTGTCGAATTGACATTAGATCTTCTCATCATTCATCCTCATGCCATTATTATGCTACTAAAATAGTGAGCAACCAACATTCCTCCCATATTCAACCTTCAAAAGCTTGCATGCCTATGTGAGATTGAGAAGAGCAATGGAGATAAATCAAGTGTAGCGTGGAGATCAGTTTGCATTTGCATTTGTTATTTTGATTTTCATGTTATCTTATGCTCTATTGTGCTTGTTAGGGTTTTAGTTGTTTTTTGTTTATGCATTTACCCTGATTTTACCCTAGCTACATTTGGCATGCCCGGTGGGACTGCTTGCAAATCTACCAATTTTTAATGATTTCTAAAAATTAGGTTTTGTAGGTTGATTCCAGGCCTGAAATGGACCTTGTCATTGTGTCTAGGAGGCCTCATAGATGAAAAATGATATATAACACTTGATTTTTTACTATAGAAAAAAATTTTGAATTTTTTTAGTTTTGACCCCTCTCACAGGACGATACCATACGGATCAGTACTAACTCGTACGACCCCTGCGCAGGGGTCTTCAGTCAAATTTTTGGTTTTTTGTAGCTCATTTCATTGTGGTCACAGGTGAAATTTTTGGTTAATATTATTGGTTGTAGGCTATTTTTTTAGGGTTTACGAAGTATATTATTTGTTTATGTGGTGTTGCAGGGAAAATGTGCTTGCAGGTTTAAAAAATAAGCAAGCCCTGATTCAATCGCCGTTGTTGAGAAACCCTAAACAGTCACCTTTTAATGTAGAGTCAACACTAAAGCCTGGCCATTCTGTCGCCCCTACCTACCTATTGCCACCTAGCAAAGACCGGACCGCACCAACCTTAAACCCCCAGCACCTCTCCTCTGCTCAGCCTTTGATTATCCCCACTCGGCCCTACATTCATCGCTAACCTCCATGTCACCTCCTTTGAGCCACCTCCCATTTTGACCTCTGCTCATATCACCAGTCAACCACTGCCCATCTACTTATTGACCTACCTATGAGCCCTTGGCGACTGCCTCTAAACTTTTTGTGAGCCATCATTTTCGGTGACCACCTAAAACCCTAGACTGTTTGCTAATCTTGAGTTCATAGCCATCCATAGCAAACCCTAAACTATCAAGTCTTAAACAACTAGTCCCTTAACCCTTAAGCCTTTGTTGCCTTAGTTGGTGGCTTCCCTTAAGCCCACAGTCGCGACTTTCTGGGGGGGCTATACCTTGTGCCCCCCTTTCTTATTTTATTTTTTATTTTTTTGCCCTTTGCCTCCTGGTCACATGGGTGACCAAGGGTTTAACTAAACATAACCACCACAGTAATCGCTAGTGCATAATATCTCATGTGACCAGATAGAAGCTAAACCACTAGCGGTGAGTTGTTGATAGCTAGCCTTACTATTACCTCCTACATGCCCTAATAGGGCATTTTTTTTCTTTTCATCATAACTTGGTCATACGACATAAAAAATTTGTAAACAAGGACTCATTGGAAAGATGATTCAATCAACTACGCAATGTTGTAGATTTAATTAGGTGATTTTGTCATTTATTAGGCTTTTGTTCTTAGTCAAGGTCATCTTTGCATGCAAACTTCAAATGCTCATAACTCTTATAAAATTGATCTGTTTTTCAGGATTTTTTTAAAAAGCTGCATAGAATTCTGTCTAGAATCTATTCATGACATTTATTTTGCTGTATCTCATCATCTTGATCATATTTTATCAGCTTGCTTTATTTTCGCATAATACACGTGTTTGCAAGTTTACTCGCATTCTTCTTATTTTCATGGCTTGTAGGTGCATCTAAGGAGCTGTAGTAGCGTTGGAATTAGTTATACATATCAGATTTGGAGTGAAAATTTTAGGTGCATTCATTTCATCTCTCATCTTTCATTCAATCAATTGATCTTGTTTGCAAACACACTTGAATTTGGGACTTAAAAGGAACATTTGTTTTCTCTCACATTTAGATTTTGGGCTTAAAACAAATCATTGTCTTCAGTCACACATCGAAATTGGGCATAAAATTAACCATTGTCTTCAATCACATATTTTGACTTGGGATTAAAAAAGAACAAGTGCTTGAATTTTTTGGTGAATTTGAGTGAGATTAGTGGTATGTATGCTCTTCTCATGCGCTTTGTGTGACCTTGAGAATCATAAACACCTTTCATCCATTCAATTTCACACCACACATTTCATTTTTCTTAAAGGGAAATTTAAAAATGCGAGTGTGAATCAAGTGTGCGTGTGTATGCTCTCTCCATGCACTATAATGTGATCTTGGAGATCAAAAACACCTTACTTGGTTTGCTTTTGTCATATCCTTCTTAGGAAGCCTTCTTGGAGACACACCATTCCAAAGGACGACCTCAACTCTAGCATTCCAGCGGAGTATAAACAGTGAGGTGTGAATCGAAAGACACCCTCTTTGGAAGTCAAAATCTTGTCACTCTTGGCTAAGCCCCAAAGAACTTTATACCTTTGGGAAGTGAAGGCAAAGGGTGGGTTACCCCTTTCTCCCAATTGTGTGGCATTATTTCACTTTCATTTCAAGGAATTGGGCCCCCTGTACCTTGACTATATTGGGGACATCCTTAGTCAACATGTACAACCTAGCTTAAGACCTAATTAGCCACACCTACTTGACTAATCTAGGGCTTGTTGATGTGTCTTCCACAAGTGCTTGCTTAATCATCACTTTCTTCAAATTTCAAAGTCAATTTTCTTATGTGTCTTGCATGTGTGATTCATGTGTGTACATTTGTAATAATTTGTTTGCAAATTACTAAATCAAGCTATAAATAGAAAACACATAAACACTTCTTCCTAAACATTATTTCCATCACATGCACTCTGAGACAATTCATCCTAATCATCATCATCCTCTTTCTAATCCAGTCAATCATTATCCCAATCATTCCACATCATCATCATAATCCTAGTCAAACACTTGCCAAAAGGGTCTTAATCCTTAAACACATGTGTGATACCATGCCAACATTAGAAGACCTAGCACCCTAATTCCAAGACCTCATTCACACACTTCACCAAATTCCACAACCTCTAGACCAACAAACCATACAAAGGCTCCATATTGGTGCAGTCACGGTAGGAGGGTTCACACAATGAACTGTCTGGACCGTGCAACAAGAGTAAACACAATAGAAACAACTTAAAGAAATGGAACAAATGTAGGTTCAGTCATTCAATATATCATAGAATTCAAATACAATCTGGCTGGCAACATGCAAGCTTACAATTAAGGCTCACAGGCCTGATTACATATATGCGCAAGATAAAGCTTTGAAGCTCCTTCACACAAATCTAAACTATCAGATCTTTCTTATCTGAATAGCTATTTTCCTAAGGATCTATTACATTAATATATCATTTCTAGACCAATAGATTCCTCCGCGTCAGCCAAGGAAGATCACAAACTCCAATGAAGAGTTGTAACGTGTTCACAGATAGGTCAAACCTAAATGCATAAAATAATTCCTCAAATGAATGGAACAAATGTGTGGACCCTTGGGGAAGGTTGGCCACAAACCAAAGGATATTGAATGATGTGTCATTGAGATTCACAAGTCAAGGAATGATCTGCAAGCATTCTCCTTTAGCTGATTACCATAGACTGTCAAGATGCTCTGCTCTGAGAAAATAGTTGATTTTCTGATAGTGATAACTTTCCAGTAACTGATCCAAATGCTCTAAATTCTTGATATAATGTAGATGAATGAATGTAGATGCTAAGTCCAGGTTTGCAAGATGTGAAATACCAAAACCAGACCACAAGCTGAAAACTGCTACGGACTGAACTGCCTGAACTAAATTGGAAAATGAAAGAACTGAAATGCAAACAAACTAAAATGCAAATGTTTTTGGTTGATGCAAGATTGCTCTTGAACCAGGGATGCTCTTGCATTAGACATCTGGGTTATTGAAAAAGTGAGTCCCTCACTTTGTTAGGGCTAAGGGAGAACCAAGACAGTCCACCTCAGCCTGAGCAATCCATGATGAATCTTGTTCCGGTCTACCTTTCCACTTCACTAGATATTCTTTGTATTATCTTCCTCTAGTGCTGCATCCAAATCTGTTGTCCAAGATGTCTTTAATATGTTCTGATGCTTGTTGTGGTAACTACTTCTTCAAGTCTTCTCACATGCTATCACTGAACTCTGCTTCATGATACTAATATAAGTCTGCAATGTTGAAAATAGGTGATATACCCAATGTCTCCAGTAATTCTACTTCATATGCATTTCCTAAATCAAATTTCTTGAGTATCTTACAAGGTCCAAACTTTTTCATCTTCAACTTGTTATATGTCCCAACTAAAAATCTTTCTTTTCTCAAGTACACCACTTCATGTCTTCTCTTCTCATCAGCCTTTTCCTTATACTTACTATTCATATTCTCCAAATGCTTCTTTATCTGATTATGCACTGTCTTCATATGATCTGCAAATTCTTTTGCTTCTACACTTTTCTTTTCTTCTGTACTGATGTCTCTTAATTCTACAACTCCTCTAGGATTCACTCCTATAACAATCTCAAAAGGTGTTCTTCCAGTACCTTTGTTTACTGAATTATGGTATGCAAACTTTGCTTGTGAAAGAATCAAATCCCAACTTCCAGTTTTCTCTCCAAACAAACATATCAACAAGTTTCCCAAACTCTTATTCACTACCTCTATCTGTCCATCTGTTTGTGGATGAAAATTTGAACTGAACTTCAAATCTGTCTTCATCTTCTTCCAAAGTGTCCTCCAAAAGTATCCAACAAACTTTGTATCTCTGTCTGAAACTATACTCTTAGGTAATCCATGCAATCTCACAATATGCTTGAAAAATAGGTCAGCTACATGCACTGCATCAGTTGTCTTCTTACAAGGTATGAAATGAGCCATCTTTGAAAATATGTCAACCACTACAAATATTGAATCATGTCCTCTCTATGTCTTAGGCAATCCCATTACAAAATCTATGCTTATGTCTTCCCAAGGTCTCTTTGGTACTGTCAAAGGTTTATACAATCCAATGTTCTGACTACTCCCTTTTGTAACTTGACAAACTCTACAACTTTGCACAAATCTTTGAACATCCTTACGTATCTAAGGCCAAAAGTAAATTTCACTCACCAAAGCCACTATCTTATCAATGCCAAAATGTCTTGCCAATCCACCACTATGCTTCTCCTTGATCAAATTATCTCTCATTAAACTTCTAGGTTTGCACAACTGACTTCCTTTGAACAACATATCTTCTTGAATGAAATAGTCTAACCACTTACCCCTATCTGTCACAACAGGTTCCTTGCATGCTTTCCAAGGTTCTGCAAAATCAGTGTCTCCCTCATACATGTTATTCAATTCATCAAAACCCAACACTTCCACTCTCATCTCTATCAACAAGTTTCTTCTCCTACTCAATGCATCAGCAACTTTGTTTGATTTTCCACTCCTATGCTCCAACACAAAAGTATAACTCTGCATGAACTCTACCCATGTCATATGTCTCTGATTCAACTTACCTTGACTATTCAAATATTGCAAAGCTTGATGATCTCTATACAACACAAATTCCTTAGGCAACAAATAATGTCACCACTTCTTCAAGGCTTGAATTATGGCATAGAACTCTTGATCATAAACTGAATATCTTCTCCTTGCATCATTCAACTTCTCACTAAAATAAGATACATGTCTGTCTTCTTGACTTAACACTGCTCCAATTACATTTCCACTTGCATCACAATCAACTTGAAATACCTTATTGAAATCCGATAATGCCAAAATAGGTTGCTCTGTCACTTTTTGCTTCAAAAATTCAAAACTTTTGTCTACTCCAGATGTCCACTTGAAATCTTTTCTGTCACCTCTCATTATCTCTATCATAGGCTTACAAACTGAACTAAAATTTCTAATGAACTTCCGGTAGAAACTAGCCAATCCATGAAATGATCTAACCTCTCCAATGCTCTCCAGTGTAGGCCATTTAACAATTACTTTCACCTTCTTAGGGTCCATCTTCAATCCTTCCATAGAAATCACAAATCCAAAATATACCAACTCTTCTTTCATGAAACTACACTTCTTGATGTATATCAACAATTTCTCTTCTCTCCATCTCTGCAAAACTTGTCTAATATGCCACAAATGTTCTTCTTTTGTCTTACTAAAAATTAGAATGTCATCCAAGTATACAATAACAAACTTACCCAAGAATTTCTTCAAGACTTCATTCATCAACCTCAAGAAAGTACTCGGTGCATTTGTCAATCTAAAAGGCATCACTAACCACTCATACAATCCTTCATTTGTCTTAAAAGCAGTCTTCTATTCATCACCGTCTTTGATTCTGATCTGATGGTATCCACTTTTCAAATCTATCTTTGTGAAATATCTAGCTCCACTCAAACAATCCATGATATCATCCATCCTAGGTAAAGGAAATCTATACTTAACTGTGAACTTGTTTATTGCTCTAGAATCAATACACATTCTGTATTCTCCATCTTTCTTAGGTACTAGCACTACAGGTACTGCACAAGGACTCAAGCTTTCTTTGATCAAACCTTTCCTCAACAAGTCTTGTATCTATCTATTCAATTCTTCATTCTCTGTCAGTGTCATTCTATGTGTTATTTTGTTAGGCAAACTTACTCCTGGTATAAGATCCATGTGATGACTGATACTCCTTATAAGTGGCAATCCATCAGGCACATTATCTAATATGATGTCTTCATACTCTATTAGCAACTCTCTTATCTCCTCCGATTGTGATTCTTCAATCTCCTACTTTAATGCTTTAGGATTTTTAGGAATCAATGCATAACACATATTCTCATGTTTCAAACCATCCAAAAATTTTCTTCCATCTACCAAACAGATTCTAGCATTCCCACATACTTCACTCTTAGGATCATCCTCCAAAGGAATCAGAGTGATTCTCTTTCCATTTGATGTTATAGTGTATGTAATCTTTCTCCCATCATGTATAAGTTTTCTACCATACTGCCACGGTCTACCCAACAAGATATGACATACATCCATGGGCATAATATCACACAAGACTTCATCGTGATAAGATCTAATATGAAATTTCACCAAACATTGTTCACTCACCAGTACCTTATGATCATCTTGAATCCATGCTATCTGATATGGCTTAGGGTGTTTCAATCTTTCCAACTTTAACTTAGTCACCATCTCCTTTGAAACTAGGTTATCTAAACTACCACTATCAATTACAACTTTACAACACTTACCTCCTGATTTGCATCTAGTTCTAAACAAGCTTTTCCTCTATGGTGGTTCTTCATTTGTCTCTTCTTGAAATAGTGCTCTCCTCATCACAAGTGATTCTCCTTTCTCCAGTTTACCAACAGAACTAGGGTCATCTACTTCAACAGGTTCTTCTTTAACAAAGGCTGCTCTTCCACTATTTTTTGTCCCCTTACTCGTACTACCCTGATTACACTCAAATGCTTTATGTCCTTCACCTCCAAACTTGAAACAAGTGCCTCTAAATGTTCTCTTATCAAATCCTCTTCCTTCTCTTCTATATCCTTCATTCCGGTATGCACTAGGGCTTCCTCTCCGTTAAATTTTTTTATCATCTTTCTTCACTGGGTTGTCAAACTTGTTCTGCTCTAAAAATGGTTGATCATATCTAGAAAATGTTCTACCTCTTTGAAATTTACCTCCTCTACCTCTCTGTCTCTGATCATGTCTCTTATTCAGCTTCTCTTCAACTTTCAAGGCAAATTGATATGCTTCTTCCAAGAATGTCATCCTCACCAAGCTTAGCTTTTCTTGAATGTTCAATCTCAGTCCATTGATGTATCTAGCCACTTTCTCCTTGCTTTCTTCACTATGTCCTGTTCCTATGATCATCTTATGAAATTCTTCAGTGTAGTCCTTCACAGATTTCTCCTTTTGTCTCAGGTTTTGCAATCTTTTCAACAACTCCAACTCATAGTCAGCAGGTATAAACTAATTTTTCAACTTTGTCACCATCCAGTCTCACTTTGTAATCTTTTCTTTTCCTCTTCTATTTCTCTCTAACTGAACTTCTTTCCACCATATAGCAACATGTCCTTTCAACTTTTTCTTTGCAAATTTCACCTTCTCCAAATCTTCAATTTCCTCATATTCAAAGTATTCTTCCATATCATTTATCTAGTCAATTAACTCTTTAGGATTCAAATTACCAGTATAATTCGGTACATCAACTCTAGGTCTCTTTCCAATCTTTGAAATAGCTCGCAACATCTTTACCTATTTTGATTCTTCTTCTCCATCGCCTTCTAGGGTTTCGCCAGTTTGTTGAGCAGATTGAAATTCTTCTTCATCATCACTTTCAACATTAGGTCTCGGTGTCAATCCTCTTCACCTATCTTCCTCAATAGCATCCAAATAAATTTGCATGGTCTTCATCAATTCCATCATCTCATCCATTCTATTAGCCATTGTACCAACAGGAGCAACTCTTCATGGTGGCATCTTCCTAGGATCAAGTGCAAACTGCCTCAAATTTGGTGATCAGGCTACAAGTGACAACTACCTCTCAATCAGTAATTGGTTGTGCACAAGTAACCTACCTCAGATCAGTGATCTACTTACAACAAGATCTTACGGAATCCCCTTCACCAATTCTCTCCATAGAATCAAACTTTCTCTCTGATACCACTTGGTGCAATCACGGTAGGAGGGTTCACAGAATGAACTGTCCGGACCATGTAGCAAGAGTAAACACAACAGAAACAACTCAAAGAAATGGAACAAATGCAGATTCAGTCATTCAGTATATCATAGAATTTAAATACAATCTGGCCAGCAACATGTAGGCTTACAATTAGGACTCACAGGCCTGATTACATACATGCGTAAGATAAAGCTTTGAAGCTCATTCACACAAATCTAAACTATCAGATCTTTCTTATGTGAATAGCTCCTTTCCTAAGGAACTATTACATCAATATATATCATTTCTAGACCAATAGAGTCCTCCATGTCGGCCAAGGAAGATCACAAACTCCAATGAAGAGTTGTAACGTGTTCACAGATAGGTCAAACCTAAATGCATAGAACATTTCCTCAAAGGAATGGAACAAATGTGTGGACCCTTGGGGAAGGTCAACCACAAACCAAAGGACATTAAATGATGTGTCATTAAGATCTGTAAGTCAAGGAATGATCCGCAAGCCTTCTCCTTTAGCTGATTACCATAGACTGTCAAGATGCTCTACTATGAGAAAATAGTTGATCTTCTGATAGCGATAACTTTCTGGTAACTGATCCAAATACTCTGAATTCTTGATATGATGTAGATGAATGATTGTAGATGCTAAGTCCAGGTCTACAAAATGTGAAATGCCAAAACCAGACCACAAGATGAAAACTGCTACTGGCTGAACTACCTGAACTGAACTAGAAAATGAAAGAAATAAAATGCAAATGTTTTTGGTTGATGCAAGATTGCTCTTGAATGAGGGATGATCTTGCATCACATATCATCATCCAACGACTTCAAACAAGACAATCACCTCAAATGCAACAACTCCTAGCACAAGCCCAACACTTCTTAGCCACTTGTCAAATCCAACAAGCACATCATCCTATATCCATTCATTATCAACCAATGCCATCTCAATCCTATGTTTCATCCCCCTCCACTTCATACCAATCTAATCCATCCACATGTCAAATCAATTCCACATCAACTTACCCCACTTCAAACTAATCTAATCAATCCACATGCCAAATCAATTCCACATCAATTTATCCCACTTCATACCAATCTAATCCATCCACCTAGCATATCAATTCTACATCACCTTACCCCACTTCTTCCAATACCAACCAACATCCATATCAATCCATACCCTGAGAGCTTCCACCTACATATTCCACCATTTCACCTTACCACCAAATTCATTCACAAGACTATCAAGTGCCTTCACAACAAGAACATGTGAGCCCAAGTACACCTTTGCAACAAGATCAAATGCTTTCAAGACCTCATGCCACCTTTGACAAGGGGAACACCACTCTAGATTATGAATCCAATGGGTATCATCCATCACCATCCAATTGAATGCTAATCCAAGAGCTTACTAGTCCTATCTTGACACCACCATGTAATCCTACTCCTACTCCATTGATCCACCAACCTTCTAATCCATCAAGCCCTTCATTTCCTTCATCATCATGTTACTCTAATTTTTCACCAAGAGATAATGTTGAGATGCTTTTACAATGGATGCTTGAAGCAAAACTCATTGAACTTCCTGAAATCAAACCATGCGAGGAAAGTACATTTAGTTCCCTTGGGTACAATGAGTATGATTATTGTGCATACCATAGGATCAAAGGTCATAATACAAATAAATGCCCCATATATATCCCAATCGTCTACAAGATGTACAAACATAGAATAGGTAAGTATGCCAAATCATCCCAATCCTATGTGTCACCCCCATCTAGTCAAAGTCCTAATCCATCCAATCATACTATCACTAGTAGAAATTTGGCAAATAAATGACTATGTGACTAAAACTTTTAGTCACGACAACTAAAAATGATTAAATTCTAGTCATATTTTGCAACACAACTATAAATGACTAAATAAATGACTAATTTGATGGTGGGTAGAAAACACAACTATAAATGATTAAATAATTAGTCACACAAATAAAAATTAGAAAGAGAGGGAAATTAAAAAAATATTTTGAATTGGAAAGAGGGAAATTTAGAGAGGGAAAGTTTTTCCATGAAAAATAATTCAAACAAAAGAAACCTGACCGCCTCTACGCTCAAGACATTGTTCATGCATTGGACGCACTATATAGGGGTTGAATTCGCGCTCAAAAATAGGTAAGTCTCATTGATGTCCCTCTTTTTGCATTGATGAATTGGAATAAAATCGCTTGAAGATGCTAATTTTATTGTATTTTGTTAAATTTTGTATTGGGCAAACCCATTTCAAGGGGATTTCTCAGAAGTGATAGAAGAGTTTCTGGAGAAGGGCATGGCCAGATGCATTGCATTCAATCGCTGAGGAACCTTACTAGTAGATCTGGTATTCATGTGTTTTTTAAACTATAATTTTTTGTTGTGTTTGGTACTCTATTTCAGTTATGCCCATTTACCAGATGCTATACATACAGACACTGAAATCTAATTCAATCTGTCAATTGTTAATACTCAAACAATACCCCTCTTATTAGGGATGCACGAAGTTCAAATCTCAGTTGTGAAGGATCAAGGTTTCACCTAATTGTAGAAGAAATGCCTCAACCTTGTAAACTTTTTAAAAAGAAAACAACAAATAATCTTATATTGCTTAATACCCATTTCAGTTTATGCCAGCCCTATCGTAGTTTAGTCCCTTGAATAGTCATTATTGTGTTGAAGTATTGGTTATTAATACTAGTGTTGATGTGTTCTGAAGAGTATTCAATATGCTCCGTTGTTAAAATGAGGTTTGATTTTTCTTAATTGGGGTCATCTTAGGCAGTTCAACTTGGCTTAAAATGCCCAAGTGATGAGCTTGTAGATCAATCTAGGGTTTCTCTCTTTTTTTCTGTGATATGGAAGTCACCCTTTCAGATGTTTTTCTCCCTGATGATTGTCTAACTAAAATGTCCTTTTAGCATGATGATTTTCCTCTCATGGACAAAATCATGGGAAGAAGACTAGATGACATATGGAATTTACGAGGCTGGATATAGAGTTAAATTCTTCCTTTTAAGGATTTCTTTCTTCTTCAAGTTTGCTGAGGATAGAGAGTTTTCTCAAACAAGGGTCATGATATTTTTGGCAAATCTAGGTTGTTTTTATGTCCTCTAGCAACCATTTTTAGACCTAGATCATCTCTTTTTCAAATGTTCCCTTTTGGATCCCACTTCTACAACCTCCCTATGGTTTGTAGAGCAATGAAGATAGTTTAGTTCCTTGCAAAGATCTATACCTCTAGACCAATGCTAGTCACAAGTTGCATAGTGCATCATAACGATTGCCTTACACCCTATGCAGTTGTTAGTAGCTAGACAGCACAACCAATTTTAATCATCAATATCAACACTATAAAAATGTATGCTTCTCTACACCATGCAAATGATACTCATGCTTCCTAGCACTCAAAAGCAATCATTGCCACATATTTACTTGCATTCAACACATCTAAAAAACTAAACAAAAAATAAAGGGCACTTGATAGCAAGGTTTCCCTTCAAATTTAACTCCAAAAACTAACATATAATTTAGCAAAATTACCCCTCATATTTCAGCTCTATTATCTAATTAATTTACCCTCAAAATTGGCAAGCCTAACAAATAATTTAGCAATATGACCTCTCAAATTTCAACTCTAAAATCTATCAATTTACTGTACAAGATAACAATTCTTTGGGTTCTTAAGTCTTTATCTTTGTACTTCCTTTCATTCAGAATCATATGGGCATTGGCTTCTTAGGTCTTTATCTTTATACTTCATCACATGCATTATCATGTCATAAGATCTCTAACACAATACCATGGAAGCCTCAATGCATCTCGTATAAAGCTAAATAGTTAAAAAAAAAAACAAAGTAAGAAACATACTCAGCAAAAGTGATAACAAATTGGCACATTATCTTCTCATTTTTTTGTACAGTTGAGAACATTCCCAATGTCAAATTCTTTGATACATCAAATGACTCCTCTAAATTATTACTTTTTTAAAAATAGAAAGTTCATAGTTTATAATACTAAGAAATCGTCAATCTTTTTTCCATTTCTATTATCTAAAAGCAAATAACAAGCACTCAAGAAAGAATCGAAAATAACAAAGTCAATTAATATGGCAGCCTAAAATAAGCCTCAAACAATACAAGGAAACAAGGATTACAACCTAGTTTAAAGTCTTTCCCAAAATTTTGAATCAAGAGTAAACCACTAATGATAAGAAACAATAATAGGAAACATGGTTTACAACCTGATCCCCATAAATTGTTGACACAAAGAAACCTAAAGAAAAAAGAAACTAAAAAGATGAAATTTTAAAATGATCAGAGCTCTATAATTGTTTAATTATGATTAAGTACATGTACATGCTAAGCCTTCTCTCTACAATGCAGAGTACTGACATGCCCAATGTGTTGATGATTACCACCGCCATGAGGATGCTCAACAGGATTCATTGCCACACCACAAACCTTGGGCCAACAATTTCTTTTGACCCTATATTTGTGATATGCATTGCCAACTTTGAGCATTGGCTTTTCTATCCTTCCACCACCAGTAACCTGACCATGGCTCTGCAACTACTTGGCACAATCTTATTAGCTCCAGATGGAAGCTTTACCCTATAAATTGCAACAAGTTTCCAAGACTCGTCAAACAAAGCTATTAAAAATCTACAAAATCAAAAATTACATAAATCTAAACATTAAGAGAGAACTTTGATAATTGTTCCAAAATTATTTCCACTACCTTTGAAATAATTGCATTTATCAACTCACTGCAACCTTGGAAAAAAAATTAAGCATAGAAATATGCCATAAGTCTCCACAAGGTGTACACCTAGAACTCAAAATGGTTTGAAAATAATTTGGAAAAAGCCACCATCCATAGGACATCACAATAGATGCATCACATGTTTGTTGTTAGCCAAGACGCAAGATGATAAACAAAAATGATAATGAGTCAAGGGGAACATCAAGAAGTAGTACATTCAAATTAAATTTCAATCAGCTGCTAAACGAGCACAACCCATGTTGACTTGTCATAAGTTTAAAATATTAGAATAGGTACATTTTTATGTTTGTAAAGGTGACAACAATCCAACAACGGATCAAACGTTTCAGATTGAAATGCAATAGAAATGCATTGCAAGTGACAACAATCAAATTTGAAATTACTCAGCTCATAAAAGAATAGTGGAGAAAAGGCAAAAAAAATGTTCTTTGATTTGATCGGGCCAATGAGAAATATTGTCTCAAAAATTCTATATCACCATGTCTTTGGCAACTTTGTTACCAATACCTTGGCCAACATTATTACACAAATGAAGAGCATTATGGGCAAAAATAAAAATTGATTTGAGGCTTCACTAAGATAGCTTGACAAAGAGAAATGATATAGGTTACTAAGACATGCATATGACCCCTGAGATGGGATAATACCAAAAGCTAAAATAGATCATACATCTAGACACAATCTACAAAATGCTATTAATGGTGATATCATCTAGGATACCAAGAGGCATTGTAAAATGAGATTAGCAATGATCGTTTGTTGTTTTGACTTATTTTAACAAATGAGTTTCTAATGTGACGTGTCAACCAATGATTTTATTACCATTCTATTGAATGTCATTTTCTAAGTCATGACTATCAATTTTGAACCAAATGAGGCCTTCCAATGCTTTGGCTTTGGGGGATCATGATCTTATCAATTGCCTATGATGGAGTATCTGTCCTATCTACTTTTATGACTGAGGAACACACAAAATCAACAATAGAAACAAGATAGGATGGCAACTATTGGAGCCAATGGGTCATAGATATAAAATTAAAGTGAATGTCTAAGCATGGTTAATGATCTTTTATTTTGTTTCTTCTAATTATATTTGTTCAGCTATCAAGGGGGTGTAAGTCATGGCATAGCTAGATGTATCTCTTTATTGCCTTAAGGTAGATCCTCACATGATTCTTATCTTGGTAGCAAGGGTATCTCAACACCAAAAATTATTTAGAATCCCACTCCATGAAATGTAATGACTGCAAACTACTATCCCTTGACTTATCTCTACCATAAAGACAACTCTATGGAACATGTAGAGGGTGTAAGTCATGGCTTGGATGTGTCTAAGAAAGTTCATAGTTTGTTCTATCTCCATTTCAAAAATATTGTCTCAAAAATTTAACTATATCACCATGACTTGTTCCTTTCCACAGTATCGCAAACTATTTCTTTGACCATCGCAGGACCGCGGTATACTAAACATTACTTGAAGCCTTTCACCACACTATTGTACTCCTTCATTGAGACTGTCATGGGGCCGCAATATTCAACACTTACATAACTTAAACTCCTTATACCTCTATACCACAAGCCTCACTTGAGGCCATTGCGGGGGCGCGGTGTACTATTTTTCTCTACTCCTTACCACCATACCGCAAGCCTCACTTGAGGCCGCCGCGGGGGCGCGGTGTACTATTTTCCTCTGCTCCTTATCGCTATACCACAAGCCTCACTTGAGGTCACCGTGGGGGTGTGATGTATGGTTTTCCTCTGCTCCTTCTTACTGCATTACCGCCAGTTATTCTCTTGACTATCGCGGGACTGCGACGAAGTATCATATGCTACTTAAATTTATACTGCCAGCCCGCCACTTCATTTTGAGACTGTTGCAGGGCTGCGGTAATCGATCTATGCATACCACAATGCCGCAAGTTCAATATCTTCATGTTGTGGGATAGTGATAACTGTTCCCTTGTTATCCTTGGTTCCTGCACACCCGCCAAGACCTTTTGAGTGACCTATGGGACTATAGTGAGAGATAAAAACACATCAATGGTCAAAAATATAAATATCTTTCACATGGACTTGGTATGGGGTGCTTATGAATGACTCCTAGAATAAATTTAAAAGAAATATGGATCCCTAAGATGGATTTATGGAAGGAAATTTGCATGGATTTATGGATTTATCAAATGTTCTTTTATCAAAAGTATGAAGGTATCTTTATTGTAGGTTATTTTCCCTATATTATTTATTCTTGGTTTGAACTCCTTGATTTTGTGGTTTTTTGTTATGACCTAGAGCTTTCATATGTAGGACCACCTACAAGGCGCGAAAGGAGTCATCTAGATCATAACTTAGGAGGTGGTTAGAATTCATTGAGTGTTATAATGGTGGTTGAACTGTCCTGGTCTGTACAACTAAGAGATGTACTTGTGTGCTTTGTAGTTTGTTTGTTTAATTTTTTTATTCTTAGACAAACATCATAAATAGGTAGGATGATATTTTTTGTAATTTATTCCTTCAATCACTTGTCATAGGTCCAATTGGAGGTAGCAGAGTTGGTGGAATGGAGGGTGTACCTTATCCACCTATTTATTCAAGCAGAAATATTGCAAGTTCCACGTTGGATCACCAAAGCCTTCACAAAAACATCTGCACAAAATTCAATAATGAAGAATTTATGCACAAATTCTCTTTTAAATATGCACAAAGCCTCCACCATAATACTGCACTATTGCTAGGCCTTGCAGTGATGCGAGTGATTCATGCATCACTGCAAATCCCAGCAATAAGCCATGTGGTGTTCTAGTGGAGGCTTTGTGCATAGATTATTCATTGTTGAATTTTGTGCAGAAAATTTTGTGAAGGCTTTGGTGATCCAAAGTGGAACTTACAACTACAATATCTGATAAAAATCTACTTCCAAATATGCTTTTGATGGATGCTCATATCCTCATCCAAAGCTCCAATTCACACACAGGCAATAAGGATGCTTTCAAAGGTTGAGGAGTTGGGCTTTACACCCACTAGTTACATTTTCTTAAAATTATCTAAGGACTTTTTAGAAAAAAACCCATTTTAAACATATCCTTTAATCACGACATTCCATGATATCACATTTCTTTGAGGCATTTTTTGAAACAATTCGCTTGCCTTGTCTATGCTTCCACATTTTCATGTATCTCTAGCAAGGCACTTGCAACTACAACATATGAAAAAAAAATCCCTATTGTTATGCTTTGATGGATGTCCCTTCGTTATTAATGGATATCTGATGTAGTGCACATTATTATAGTGCAAGCCTATTTTTTAGATTGTTTCATTTAGCATCACCAATATTCTCCACAAGAACATTGTCCTTGTTTAAAATGATAAAAATGGTTCACATCTCTTAGAAAAATTTATCTTGCAACAATCTTGGAGATGAATTTAGATGTAGTGTGAAAATCATAACATACTTGAAGGTTCTTAACAACTCTAATGGTTGTACCAGGGGCCATGTTTAACAAACCAAATGCAATTGCTAACTAATCACTATGGTGGTAGATAAATGATTCTTTTTTCTTCTATTCCATGGCATTAAGTAAAAGTCTTGAATCTAGAAATACCCTAGTACCTTCATTTGCCAAGCCAATTTCTCCAATTTTGCATAGCTCTCCCATGTTTGTGGATGTGATCTATCTCCTACACAAAAAAGCATGTACAATTTTATGCCCTTCAATCCAACTACATGCAGGTATCTTTTTAATTCCTCTATCTTTCATCAATCTCCTTACTATTTGAACCTCACCACACCTGCCTGCTTCTGCACAGATGTTTTAGAGAAGAACATAAGTTGCAAGATTTTTAGGATGCAACTAAAAAAACAATGTTGCTGGAATACTCATCCTACATTTAAATTCTGAATTCTAGGAAATTATATACAATAAATAGATTGATGGCTATTTGGATAGTGAAATTATTAGCTTTCTTATAAATTAACTAAAATATCTTGTCTTGAATTATCTAGAAGGATTACTTTAATTAAAGAGGATTTTGTGGTTATTTTTGTAGCAATGATTAACAGTGATTTTACAGTGCAGCTAGCTTGATATTTTCATTCAAGATACAAGTCATCAAAGTCAAGCACATACCAAGAAGATGGTACTCTACTTCAAACCCTTAACCTCACTTAGTTTAGTATGCTTACATGGGGATATTAAGGAAGTTGCTAAACAATTAATATATATCATTTGTTGTTTGTGAAGGAGAATCCTGTGAGATCCAATATGGCAGTGGATCAATATCTGGTTTCTTATGTAAAGATGATGTCACGGTTGGGAAACTTGTTGTGAAACTTGTTGTGAAACATCAAGTTAGTAATTTTTGGATGTTAAGACTTCCCAGTTGGATATCAAAGATCTTTTCTCATCAACTTAATTTGGAATTTATGTATAATTAATAGATTCTTTCATGGTGCAGGTCTTTACTGAGACAACACATGAACTAGGGTTGACATTTTTTTTGAATCGGTAAGGATGCTTAGAGCATCATAATATATTAGTATTAGTAAAAATGTTTTTACAGATTACAAAAAAGGCCCTTCTTGGCCAAAAAGATAACATAACATAGCATTTTAACTAAGAGCCCTGAACAAAGATATAGATCTAAAATGCCCTTCCTGGCCAAAAAGGAAACCAAAGTTATAGTGAAGCCAAAAACTTAAAATAGAAAGAGTGGTTCACATGTTGTCCATATTTAAATCTGCAACCCTAAAGCCACGGACCCCTAGTTGGATTCTCATTAGAAAGGACTGTATCATCAATATTGGTAAAGGGAACTACTGGTGGTTGGAAATTCGACAAGAAGCTCCATGCATTGAATACTTCCTCTATCCTTTCCCTCTTGGACCTTCCAAATGTAGAACTGTGAACCCATAGTGAATTATCAAAGAGTTCTATGTTACCTGATTGCAAACTTGAAATCATCACTTGATAAACACAATTAAAACTGGGTTTATTAATGATATCTTCATGGAGGAAGAGTCCCCCTACCAAGGTTGAGCCATCATGGAGATTATAAGTAGCAAAAGATTCAAATAGCTTGACAACTAGGACTAGATAGTCATGAACAAACATTGATGCTATCCTTTTAACCTTATCAACCTGATGAAGTAAGTCCATCGCATTTGAGAGAAAATGAGATACTATATGCAAAGCATAACATACCCTAGATTGTAGTAGAAAATCTCTATCACATACATCTATCAAAGCATCCTCCACTGGCTCTTCATTGAGTAGTTTGAAGGCCCTAGCCATGAAATCTGAGTTGATGCTTCCATGCATTGGTTGTTCCCATGGTTGAACAGGTAAATGAATTCGACACTTGTGGGGATAGAGAGACATTGCAGATACACAACAAGAGTAAAATGAAGAGCAAAGAATAAAATAATGGCATAGATACCATGGTCTCTTGCATAAAAAGAGGATCACACGAGCCAACATAATGAATTGAAGTCATTCAAGCCGGCGGGGAAATAAAACCAAGGTAGATGAGATCCAAATGTGGATTATATTGCTCAGCTCCCATTACTCCTCTTATAGAGCATTCGATGAATATAATCAAAGAGACATGTGCGAAGCAAACAATTAATGCCAGATGGAAATCTACATAGATTTCAAGCTTCAAAATGACTAAATATACTACTAATTGACGTCAATTAATAATTAAATTGACTAAATATACTACCAATTGATAGAAATTACTGAACAGTGAATAAATATGACTAAATATATGACCAGTGTTAAATTAGTGAATACAAATGACTAAATATACTACCAAATTGATCAAAATGATGATTAAAATTAATGACTAAATACACTACCAATGGACAAAAATCAGTGAATAAAAATGACTAAATAAGTGACCAGTTAACAACAATCAATGACTAAATATATTAGCGAATAAAAAATGACTAAATAAGTGACTAGATTACAACAATCAATGACTAAATATACTACCAAATCGATCAATCAAAACAACCAATAAATGACTAAAAATGGTTTAGTCATCAATTTGGTCGTCTTATAAATGACTGGCAATAAACTACTAATGGTCACGTGATCATGTTTGGTCATTTATAAGCAATTTTTTGTAGTTTTTTAGTAATATATTGCTCTTTTTGTACTAGTATATCCCTCCATCCAATCCAAATCCTAATATGTCCAATCCCATTATCCGTCCATCCAATCAAAATCCTAATCCTAAGCCTACAACACCATCCACCATTATTATCCATCCATTATATTGTCCATACACCCATACACTTATGACAGATGTGATCCAATGGCTATTAGCAAGGAACAAACCATCTCCATGTCAAACACCTATCCTTGAGCCTATTAATGAACCCTCAAACACCATGTCTAGTCCTTCAACCCCATCATGTAGTCTGCAACCCATCAAGTCTATTGAAGAGTCTCCCCTGATGAGTCCAAGTCAAGATCCATTGTAGCTTCATGTTGTTGACCATCAAGAGCCTATCAAGCCTATTCAAGAGTCTCCCACTTCCACTTCCATCCAAAATCAAGAGCTATGTCAAAAGTATAATCCAAAGTATGTGGAGACATCAAGCCCTCATCCAAATCAAGATCAAAGCATCTCTAAGTTCAACTCATTCATGATCTATATATTGTCTATGAGTAAGATATTATCTCTAATCATGACCCTATTCGTGAGAAAATTTATCCCATTCATAACACATTTAATCCTATTTATGCTCACATTTATGATCAAGGTTCTATCTATGATCATGAAAACCATAACAATCCTCTTAGCCAAACTTTATTCATTCCATGATCAAGAGATTATCACTCCACCTATATCTACTCCCATAACCATCCATGAGAAAGATATCCAAATTTCTCCTATCCATCCTCTACCTAGTCCTCTCCATGATCTACAAATATCTGCCTCCCTTGATGAGACACATGTCTCCCAAGTAAGCATAGAAGATCAAACAAATAGATTGGATCTAAATGAACACAATGATAATAAAGATCCTAATGATCCTTCCACATCCACTATCAACCCCATTTCAAGTCCACCATCATATCCACTTGGTCTTACCACCTTAATCCATAAATGTTCCTCCTTAGGACAACAACAACCTTTGTCCACCACTTCACCTTCTTCATCCAATAATGAGCTCAAGTCTAGTTCCCAAAACATACATAGTCCCATTGTCCATTGCATACTCCAAAACATTAACTACCAAGGTAAATGCTTAGGCCTTCATGAAAAAGGTATTTTGGAGCCAATCCATGTCAAAGTCCCTCCACGCTCATATGTCCTTAGATACACACCCCAAGGTAAACAATCTAAAGATGTTGGTAATTCCTCCATGCATCATAAGTCCACCATTTTCCATCACAAACCACATCATATACTCAAAACATACGTGGCCATTCCACCTCCACCATCCTACAAATGTCAAAAGCATGTGACCATACACCTTCCACCATCCAATTTATCTCCATTACTTCCATCTCCTAATTTCCCTCCATCAACTTTACCTCCACTCCTTCCAACTCCTACTATCCTTCCATCCACTTTACCTCCACTTCTACCAATGCCTAATTATCCACTTCTCCATAAGTCCCCTAAAAATCCTAATCATGACCAACAAATGCATACATTGTCTAAACATGAAACTTCCACTCATTCCACCAAACCCATGGGATTCAAAAGTAAAAATTTGGATGCCTTTACCCATAAATCCAAACATCCTAAGGATCGTCATGCCTTGGTACATCAATGCAAAGAATTAAATAAAAATCCATCTAAAAATCTATCCAAACACATACCTCCGAAAGAAAAGGCCAAAACTAAAATGGTTTGGGTCCCTAAGCAAAAATCAAGAAAGTTAAATAAGGCATCCACATCCCAAAAATCCCAACCATCCCCTTCCATCCAAAATTCCCATTCCATTCAATAATTCCAAAAATCCCACAAGCAAAACAAAAATCATAAAAATACTAAGTCTATGTGGGTACCTAAGTCACTATGTCACCCATCTCCTAAGAAAACATTGCCATTACTTCCTACACCACCTTCCAATCAAAAGCTTCAATGTTTATTTTGGTGTGTGCAACCATTGGTCATGATTCCATTCTCACATACCTCCATCTCCCCAGTCACTTTCCTATGGTCCATACTTTTGCATAAGCCTTCCATCCATCCTTTTTTATAAGTCCTTAATCCATATCATAATTCACTATCCTTCCATACATAATCCACATCATAATCCACTATCGCTCCCTTCATAATCCACTATCTACCTAATCCATCTTCCTCTCAAGCAATCCCCTACCAACATCTATGAGCACGATGGCATTTGACATGGTCCATGTGATGACATCCATCTCTAATGGGACTATCACCTTTCATGGAACTAGACACTTAAGTCCCTCCTATGCATATTCCCCTTCTCCTATCAATAATATTAATAATAATATAAAAAAAAATTAAAATAGTAAAGAGAAATCCCTTCGTCCAATGGTGAAAACCACACTTGGTGGCACCTTGGATAAGTACCATGATGAAAACTTGGCAAGCAAGAATCATGTGCAAGTTGATCTTCTATGTCACTTACACTTGGGGGCACATTGTCTCATCTCAACTATCATTTCCAACCTACCATTATCTTTCTATCTATCCCATCATACCATACCATCCCATCCTATCCTATCTTACTATCCTTAGCCATTGCACCCACATACATACGCCTATCCTATTGAATCCATCCATCCTACCTTCCTCCTTTTGATCTTGATAAAGATATGAGGGAAAAATGTTGACAAATGCTTTGGATATCTCTTGATATACCTTATCCTTTCTAAACCAATCCATCATGTAGTCTACTACCTAGAATGGGGCATGTTATTCCTATGTGACATAGTCTTTGGAGATCACATCCTAGCTCCATTATGAGGCATACATACATCCACTATAGCCTATCCTTATATCTATCCATCTATCATGAGCCTTTCCTTCCATGGCCTATCCTCTTATCTACCCATCTATCATGAGTTTTCCATCCCATCCATCTATCATGAGTTTACCATAACATTTACTAATTGCCCATCCTTTTCTCCATCCAATCCTACCTCCATCCTTGCATATAGACTTGGTTTTCCCTTGTCATTTGTATCCTAGCACAAACGCTACCCAAATTGTAAACCCAAAAAAATAAAAAACACTCAAAAATCCAAAAAAATCGAAACATTAAAAATCCAAAAAATTTAAATATTCTCAAAATCTAAAAAAAATCAAATATAAAAAAAAATCCAAGAAATAAAATCAATCCAAATCATCCAATCAATTCAATTAAATCAATCCCATTCATCAATTTAAATCAAATCAATTCTTCCAAATCAAATCAATTCTTCAAATTCAATCCAATCAATTCATCATCAATCCAACCAAATCATTCCAATCACACCATTCATCAAATCACTTCATCTAATCAATTGACTCATGCAAAAGTCTTATAATCAACATGTATAGGAGTCAATGTCACATAACCATAATGCATGAACAAGTACACAAGACATATTATAGGAGTTCAATGCAACCCTAATACAAAACCCACAACTCAATGTCATCATGTCATTACAACCTTCAAATAATGCCCATGGAACTTAATGGCATATATGTCATTAGACTCTTCATGAAAAATCCATACAATCATCATGTGCAAGAGTTGATGTCACTCATCCATGATGCATGTGCATGAACAATCACCTTGAAATAAATCCCATAAACACACAATGACATATCTTTCATTAGTCACTTCATGCAAGTCATACAATCATCATGCAACCTCCAAACAACCATAAGATTTGATATCACTCAACTAATACAAGAACAAGTATTCTAAGCACACCACACGTGTTTGGTGTAACCTTAAAATAAAACCCATACAACTCAATGTCATCATATGCTATTAGAACCTTCAAACAGTGCTCATTTAACACAATGATATATGTTATTACACCCTTCACATAGACGCCATACAATCATCATGCACAATAGTCAATATTACTAAACCATGATGCATGAACATGCACACTAGGCACAACAAAGTAGTTTGATGCATCCTTAGTGTCATATTCATCACTAGATCCATCACACAAAATTTATATAATTATCATGAATAAGAGTCAATGTCACTTAACCACACTAAGAACACCATATGAGTTTGATGCAACCTTAAAAAAACCCATACAACTTAGGGGCATATTAATTATTATACCCTTTACACAAAAGCCATACAATCATCATGAAAAAGAGTCAATGTCACTCAACCACACTAGGAACACCATAAGAGTTTGATGCAACCTTCAAAGAAAACCCATACAATTTAGTGGCATATTCATCATTAGACCCTTAACACAAAAATCATACAATCATCATGAATAAGATTGTCAATGCCCCTCAATCATAATGCATGAATAAGCACATTGTGAACAACATAGAAGCTTGAAGAACCTTCAAATAAAACCCATACAACTCAATGATATATATACCATTATACCCTTCACATGTGAAATTCATGATCATCATGCACAAGAGTGAATGTTACTAACCATAATGCATACATAAGAGCATTAGGAACATTATAAGAGTTTGATGAGTGAACAAACACACTAGGCACACCAAAGGAGTTTGATGCAACCTTCAAACAAAATCAATACAACTCAATCTCACAAATTATCACCTTCTAGCAAAAGTCATACAAAGTTTATGATTCATGATCTTCATCACATGTATTTTATTAGACCCTTCACTCAAAAGGCATGCAATCATTATGCGTAAGATTCAATCTCACTCAACCATGATGCATGAACAATCACACTAAGCGTGTCATAGGAGTTTGATGCAACATTCAATAAAACCCATACAACTTAGTGGCATATTCATCATTAGACCCTTCACACAAAAGTCATATAATCATCATGAATAAGAGTCAATAACACTCAACCATAATGTATGAACAGGCAATCTAGGCACACCATAAGAGTTTGATACAACCTTCAAAGAAAACCCATACAACTTAGTGGCATATTCATAATTAGACCCTTCAAACAAAAGCTATAAATCATCGTGAATAAGATTTAACCTCACTCAACCATAATGTATAACAAGCACACTAGGTGCACCATAGGAATTTAATGCAACCTTTAAAGGAAATCCATACAACTTAGTGACATATTTATCTTTAGACCCTTCACACAAAAGTCATACAATCATCATGAATAAGAGTCAATGTTACTCAACCATAATGTATGAAGAAGCACACCAAGCACACCATAGGAGTTTGATGCAACCATCAAAGAAACCCCATTCAACTTAGTTACATATTCATCATTAGACCCTTCACACAAAAGCCATATAATCATCATCAATAAGAGTCAATCTCACTCAACCACAATGGATGAAAAAGCACACCAGGCACACCATTGGAGATTGATGCAACCTTTAAAGAAAACCCATACAACTTAATGATATACTCATCATCAAACCCTTGAAACAAAAAACTAAAGAATCATAAGAGACAATCTCACTCACCATAATGTATGAACAAGAACACTAGGCAAATCATAGCAGTTTGATGCAAGCTTCAAAGAAAACCCATACAACTTAGTGGCATATTCATCATTTGTGATGCAGAGAAAGGACTCAAACAAGATCAACTTGACACATTCCAAAATTGGGTTTCAATACAAGTGATGCAAATGTGTTTTCTTTTTCATTCTTGGCAACTTGCTCTTAAACCCTAAAACATGGAGCAACAATTTAGACCTTTTGGGCATAACTTTCATTGTAGACCTGATATTCAAAATCTAAGACCTGTTTGGATACCCTTTTGGCCCTTATTAAACATATGTCAAAATAGGCTAGGTTGTTTTGAATGAAATAGGGCAAAATAAGGCTATTCCAAATTGGGAACCCTAGGCAGAATTCAGACATGTTTGTGAAAATGCCATAACTCACTCAAAACCTAATGAAATCACATGCAACCAAAACCACCTTAGCCCCTGAAGCTAAATCCACCTCCCACCTATCATTTTTTCTAGATGCCACTAGTCTGTAATGCTCCATAATAGATGGAGATATAAAAGAATCAGATGTTAAAGAATCAAACAAGACACTAACTAAAACATCACCAATCATACATGAGGAATCGATAATCATGCCTGTGGTCAACCTAGCATTTCTTGACTACTACAAAGACTTTGTGGAACCTACCCACATCTCTGGCTATCTTATAGGAAGTCCCTAAATGAGGCCCACCTACTCCAAATCCCTATGGGCACTCTCTAGCTAGGTGCCCTGTACCTCCACACACAAAACAAGGTCCTCCCATCTATCCCTATGTGTGTGGGGTCTTGCTAAACTAGGAAGACTCAGTCCTACTAATGTTACTAGGTCCTCCCCTAAAGGATTGGTGAGTTTGGGAGGGTCTGACATACTGTCCCTGTAGTCTCTGATCTCTGTGAGGTCCCTATGACTGCCATGGTCTAGTGTGGCTACCCTGTGGTCCTTGCTATGGTCTAGGTCTCTGCCTTTGTTGTTGCTGCTACTGGGGTACTCTATGAGGTCTTGAGGAAGATCTGAATCCCCCTTCAAAACGTGGGAAGACCAATGGAAAGCATGATCCTGCTATCCCTGATTACAGTTTCGAAATAGCTCCCACGACTCCTAGGACCTCCTGTTGGATTTTTTCTGGATTTTTTCCCAAACTGGATGCTTCCCAGTTATCCCTAAAAGGTAACCATCATTGATCAATAGGATTTCAGGGCCATGGGCCAATAGTACAAGAGATAGACTCTATAAATATCTCCTCTTCTTCTTTAGGCTCTGCAGAACCAAGGGGGTATTGCCTATTCAACATCAATAAAATGTGCCTATGACTTACTAGGATGTTGATACAAAGTAGATAAATACTCTCTTATGCAGACCAAAACTGTGGGATAAGTGCAAAAAGGCTAGCCTTGTGCCTATGTTAAGTTGTGAGACAGAAGATTTTGGTCCTAAAACTACTTCTAATAGCCTAAAGGTTTGTATTTGAAGTTTGAGTTTGTATTTTGTATTTGGATGCAAGAATGGGACTTTAGGTCGTAACCTCAATACAATACCAGACTGGTACCTACCTTGGGCTCGGAGTCAATAGACATACACATGTGAATGATTACCATAAACTTGGACCAATAACTGAGTTTCAAGGGGATTTTATAGTGTCTGCCTTACATATACTTCCCAAGATTGAGTATTTAGTCATTCATACTTAATGATATCCCTGTTGCAGCAAGCTTTTCCCAATGTTTAACCTAAAACATTCAATTTGTCCCTTAAATAAAGGTAAGAGATTAAACATTCAACACAGAAAATTAGTATTCCTGAATCCCAAATAACCCTTAGCTATTCAGATTCAAAAGAAAAGATACCCACAACTTGGAGACAAATGTCCAAACACATGCAATAGAGCATTTCTCATAAAAAACAACATGAAACTAGTAGATTATGCATAAAACATACAACACATGATTCATAAACTCACAAGGCAAAAAATAGAGTCACCAGCAAGATTGTATCCTATTACTCCACCAAAATTTGCCAAATCTTCAACAACCTAAATGAGTAACACAGTTTGCCTTTTATAGCAAGACCGTGTACTCAGCAATAATTACAAGGCATTTTCAAAATCCTGCCAAATACATTGCACCATCAGAATGGCGCCCAAAATATTCAATGCAGCAGGGGGACAAAGAGGAAAAAGCAGGTGGAATCGGGATCTGCACCGTCGCTTGAAGATTTTCTTCATCAAATTTGGTGGTTGGCCGGTCAATCATACCCATACTTCTCTACAAATCACCATTAATGGCATACCTACCCACGGCCTCTGGAAACACAACTAACTGCATACTCTGTAGTTTTCCCACCTAGAATGCCATTGTAGAGGTGTGAAAAACCCTCCGTTTGAATAGAGCCATTGATTTTCCAACTATCACCAAGATCTGCGGCCCCAAATAGAGCTGAAAAGTCGTTGACCAATAGAATCATGCCACATAGGCACTTTATCTCCTTTGACTTTTCCCATCGCAACATTCATTTTTCCTTTTCCTTTTCCACCTCAATTGCCTTTTAAATCCTTGTATATGCAAAATGCATATACATGCAATTGTCTGGACACGTTGCACCCCCTGATTGGTTCTCTGTCACCGTGACATCTTCATCTCCATCAGCCATTGGGGAAACTCTGGAGGTATCCGCCGATGTATAAGGTCTTGTATAATGTACATACAAGTGCAATATACATACAAGGTGTGGACTCCAAATTTTATTTGTTGCATCTGATTCCTCCATCAGGTCGAGATTGTATGTTTCCTTTGTATATCAGCTTGTATGTGCAAACATACAATGCGGACATACAGCTGGTGGGCCCCAGGCCTTGCATCTTTCAACTTTGTACATAACCAATGTATGTCGCATATACAATGCGAACATACAACCAAAACATACATACAAACAGCGAGCTTCATTTTTTATCAACCGGAATGTATGTTCACTTCTGATCTAGCTTGTATATTAGGAATGTATGTTCTATTGCATGTGCAACATACAATCACAAATATGTGTAATCGGTGGGCCCCACATGCTTTTGACAACTTTAACTTCAACTGGCCTTGTATATTTCTTTGTATTTCCACTTGTATGTCCGAATTTACATTGGGAACATATAATCCCAACATACAACTGCAGACTTCACCCTGTTTCACAAATATTGCAAACTTTCTGGCTACGTCCACTATGCACCTACCCGCTTGCATAATTCTCTTGTATATGCCAATGAATGTTATTTCACCGATGAACCCTTTCACTGTAGCAAATGCATGTCCGCCTCCTTATACATTTTCCACTGTATAAACCTGATGTACATTCGGCTTTGCACAACTTCCTTGTATGTCGCCAATGTGCCTTTTACTTGCATATTTCCCTTTGTATCTAACCATTGCATGTCAAAACATACAACACAAATATACATGCAAACCATCACATACAAGCAGGGAATATTCCCAGAATCTGCAACAGATTCCTTAATACATATAAAAACCCAATATGCATTAAAAATGCATACAATCAATTTTTTCACTTTTTTGAAGGCCGATTGAAAATTTTTGGCCCGCCAATGTACATTTACACTTGTACATACAAAGACACATACATTCGACAGATTTCACTACCACATAAAGTGATTTTGGACTTAGCATTTTTTCTCAAGCGTGATGGGAGAAAGCGGTAAAGCAATGGATAGGGGTCGGTCAACTTACAAGTGCAAAGGCATGAATATGTAGCTTAAGTGAAAGATGACTTGCAACAGGAGGTCAACGACAAAATAGAAAATACAAAGCAGGAAGCCAAGGGAAAATAAAACCTAAGGCATTAAGAGTTTGAGGGAATAAAACATAAGCTTGCAGACTTGACTCAAAACCCTAACCCTAGGTGGGCACTACCATTGGCTCCGACTGGGGACGTGCAGGCGCAAGGCTGCAGCGAGAACCAGACCACACCAGGACAGACCAGACAAAATGCAAAACACAAAACACCACCAACTATACAAGGCATGTATAGACTATTCACACCTAATTTACAATGTGTACACATGATATTTATTTATGAAAAGTAAGGTTTTAGGAACTGACCGTGCACAGGCAATTCCAATAGTTCACTATCTAGGGCCTGGAGAAAGTAAGAATCTTCTCCATGAGTATTGCTGATTTGATATGGGCCCATCCACAAGGGCTCAAATTTACCATGCTTTCCCTTATCTTGACTTTTTACATTCCAAACAAGGACCAAGTCACTTATCTAAAACTTCCTTTCTATAGCCCTTTTATCAAACAAATATTTCACCTTTTGTTGTTCTTGATATTTGTCTTCTGTGCTTCTCTTCTAATTTCATCCAATGCAACTAGTTGATTTATCCTTTCATTCATTGATTCCTCAATCTTTTCCTCATTTTCCTGTATGAATCTATAAACTGGTAGGAAATTATTCACAGGTAACTTTGCTGTTGTACCATATACCAACTCAAAAGGTGACTTTCTAATTGCTTTTTTCACTGTTATCTGGTCAACCCATAGTGCCATCTTTAACTTTGAATCCCATGCCATTTTGTTCTTGTTTACCATCCTTTTGATGATTTTCATGAGGCTTTTGTTACTTGACTCTGCTTGACCATTTCCTTGTGGATAATATGGTGATGCATATGACAAATCAATCCCATAGTTGTTGCAAAAATCAACAAATTCACCAAATCTGAAACACATAGCATTGTTTGTGACCACTTTGACTAGCACTCCAAATCTAATAACAATATGTTCCAAAATAAAATCCATCACCACCTTTCTTGTAGCTTTCTTAGTTGGAATGGCTTCCATCCATTTAGTAAAATAGTCAGTAGCAACCAAAATCCAACTATGTCCTCCACTTGATTTTTCTAAAATTTCCCCTATAAAGTTCTAAGGGGTAATGGACCCTCATACTTTAGTTTTCATGAGAACCTTTGACAGGGATCACATTTTCTTACCATCTTTTGTGCATCTAAGAAAAGGGTAGGCCACCAATAGCCTACTCTAAGAATTTTGTGAGATGTTGTTTTGGTAGTGTAGTGTCCACCACACATCCCTTTGTGCATGTCATTTAAAATACCAGTAGCTTGATTTTCATCCACACACCTAAGTAAGACACCATCGGGATTCTTCCAATACAATTCTCCTTGAATAATTATGTATCTGATAGCATGTAACTTTAAATTCCTCTTCTGACTATCACTGAGATGGGAAGGACAAATTAAATTCTACAAATAGTACACAATATCCTTGTACCATTCAGATTCTGACACATTAACAAATTCATTATGAACCACATTCACTTAGCATTCTTCCAAATTTGATTGTGTCATCATCTTAGCCAAACCTTGTCCTCTTACCAATTTTGTGATTTGTATCTCAATGTTTAACTCCTGTAACTTGTTAATCCACCTGCATCTTCTTCCTGTCACTTCTTGCTAAGTGAAAATATCTTTAACTGCTACATGGGGTACATATGCAATTATCTAAGATCCTACTAAGTATGGCCTAAAGCTTTTGACTTCCCTAACCAATGCATATGCCTGCTTCTCCATGATATCATATTTTAACTCAGCTACCTACAATGACATGCTAAAGAAAGCAATAGGTTGCTCAAAACCCTCTTCATTTTTCTGTAATAAACATGCAGCAATAGTATGAAAAGAAGCAAATGAGAACAACTGGAGTGGCTTAGAAAAATTAGGAGATTTCAACACAGGAGCCATCTTTATAGTTTCTTTGATGTTCTGAAATGATTTAATTGCTTCACTCACCCATTTGACAGTCTAACCCTTCTTCAACATTTTAGAAATATCCTTTGTAATCTCTGCGAAGTTGGGGATGAATCTTCTAATAAAATTAATCTATCCAAAGAAGGATTGAATGCCTTTCATCATTTTGGGAATTTGAATCCTGTCAATTGCAGTAACCCTTTTAGGATCAATCCTAACTCCATCCTTGGAAACAATGTGTCCCAATAGTTTTCCTTCCACTCCTCCAAAAGTACATTTCTTTGGGTTAAGTGAAATGCCATATTCCAATGCTCTAATAAAAATTTGTTCTAGATGCATGCAATGTTGCTCCTCCTTTTTTGAATAGGCAGTTAAATCATCTTGATATATAGCCAAAATTGAATCAATCAATCCTACAAAAGCAACATCCATAGCCCTCTGAAATGTATCACCTACATTTATTAGTCCAAATGGCATTCTCACATATACATAGGTTCCCCATGGAGTGGTAAAGGAAGTCTTGTATTTTTCAGATTCTTTTACCTTCACCTAATTGTATCCCAAAAATCCATCCATCATGGATAAAAGCTCACAACTAGTCACCTTCTGCAGCATAGCCTCCATTTTAGGCAGTGGATAATTATCCTTCAAAGACGATACATTCAAGTTTCTGAAGTCCACACAAAGTCTTATATCACCATTTTTCTTTCTGACTGGGACAAGATTAGACACCCAAGTTGAGTGTCTGAGAGGTATAATTATTCCAGCCTCCCTAAGCTTCATAAGTTCTTGCATTTTTGGAGCCAAAGTTGGGTTAATAGGTTGTTGTTTTTGTCTGAATGGCTTAGCTTCAGGTTTCAAAGGAATCTCATGGTGGAATAAGTCTTCTCTATAAGCTTTTAGCTCCTCATATGACTAGGCAAATACATGCTTATATTTTTTTAATAAGGTAATCAACATACTTCTGATATGTGGCTTGAGCTGTTTGCTAATATATACCTTTTGGGGGGCATGGTGTGTCCCCAAGTTTATCTCCTCTAAGTCATCCTTGTTAGTAGGAAATACCTTTGTAATAAACTGGTCTCTGTTGTCAAATGATCTTTCTAAAGTAACTAACCCTCTAGGGATTTTATTTGTTTTAAGTTGAATCACTTCTTTCCCCAAAAGAGTCTCTTTTCCATTCACAACTTCTACAAAGTTTTGAAAATCAATCTCCTGGTTCTCATATTCATCTATGCAATGTAGGAACCTCAACAAATCTCTATCATCATCAAACACCTACCAACTGCATATATTTTCTGGTACTATAGGTCTAATCTTAACTTCAACATTTGTAACATCAGACAGAGTGATATCATCCGGCCTTATGGCCACATTAGCTAAAAAGTCTGCCATGACATTCTTTGATCTTTCTATCCAATTTATTGAAAAAGCATCAAATAATTCAATTGTCTCCCATACAGCATGCTTATACTGTTTTAACCTCTTATTCTTTAAAGCATATTTATCTCTCACCTGGGAAACAATTAATTTTGAATCCCCAAACACTTTTATCATCTTAATTCCATGCTTCAAAGCAACATTTAATCCTAGTAATAGAGCCTCATATTCTATAATATTATTTGTGCAAACAAACCTTAACAGGAAAGAGAACTTCAGGAGCTTACCTGCTAGAGACAAAAACACAACTCCAGCACCAAAGCCTTCTTTTGAACAAGCTCCATCGAAAGACATAGTCCAGAGACCCTGTTGGTCAAGTTCTTGAATGCAAAGATCTCTCTCCTTGTTTCCTTGATCATCTGAGACAACTCTAAACTTTTCACAGTCAATATCCACAAAACAAATATGCTCATCTAAATCTTGATCTTCCACCATTTCTGGTGACCTCTCTTCTCTAACCAGTTTGACATTTCTATCATTCATTGGGATCATGGCGTATGATAAATCTAATTGCATACTCCTTCCAATCAATGTTGCCCATCTTCTTGACAACAGCATACCATATTGTGGATTTATGTCAACCACTATTATATTTATTCTGTAAGTCTTTTCTGGATATGCTGCTAACATAAAATCCACATCCTTCATGATTCCAATAATTGGCACTTCCCTAGAATCCATTACATAACATTTTCCATATGCCTTATCTATTTTCAATCCAGCTTGTTGCATGATAGCCAGAGGCATAATATTTGTTGATGCTCCCGAGTCAAGGATACAATTCTTGATTACTTTCCTATTGATAACAAGGGAGACATAAAATGGTTCAACCTATGAAGGACACTTTGTCATTGTCACTCCCAGATAGACTTTAGGGACCTCATCCTCATCAATACACAAGGCTTGCTTCTCACCTTGGGTCTCTATATTCTGCTTGTCCTGACAAGATACTCCTAAAATTAAGGACAATGCCTCATTCCTAAATTCTTCAAATTTCATCATCTCCACCAATGGAACAAAGACCTTTACCTAGGATAAAACTTGAGTTATGTCAAAGGAAGCATAATTTTGTATAATAGTTGTAGCCTGAGCCATGGTTTTACTCTTATCTTGAGCTGATCCAGCTTTAATCTTAACGGCCTTCTGACTGTCATCCAGGACCTGAGAATCCTTATTTTGATCCTTATTTTGGGGAATTTTATTTTCTAGTCCTTGGGAATCACGACCTGTTTTTTTCTTAGAGTTCTTCTTATTACTGTTCCATTGCATCTTTTGTGGTCCAGCCACTTTATGATTATGCACTAGTTGATTAACAAAGGTGCTTTCTGGTTGACGTGGATCACCTACCTGGGCTTTACCTCTAAGATTATAATTGCTCTTGACCTGAGCCACTGCTGCTACTATGAGAACTCTAATCTCCTCATCAGAAGGTCTTCTCAAGTTATTCAAGAAGATGCGTGAGTCCTGAGCATACGCATAATTATCTTCATCATTCTCATCACAGGGAATCTACTGGCAAACCTGAGTCCCATAACTCATGCTTTCATCAACGTCATAAGAAGAATACTCCTTATTCATGGACAACATATTGACACTATCATCCTCCATACAATGTGGTTCATTGCATTTGTCACAGACAATAGCATTATTATATAGAGATTGAGCAATCATACACTGTGATTGTAAATGAGGCATTTGACAAATTATGCACCATGGGGTGTCATCAACAATGTTAACAACTTTCCTCAAAGGATCAGGGGTCTCCTTGACATTCTGAGCTCTTTGATTAGTGTTTCTATTTGGGAAAATGGGTTTACCATTATGCCAGTTAGTGTTATATGGCATATCATGCAATGATGGTCTCTTCTCTTGTCTTTGGTAAACCTGCCTTTCAAGACCTATCCCCTTTTCATTTTTAGCAAGTCTATAACTAAGGTCCTTAACAATAGTTGTCAATTTATCCAATTTCTCTTCAGAAGTAGATGCATTACCTTGAGTACTTTGAGACTTATTATTTGGATTTTACAGAATCTTTACATCCTCCCTTCTATTTGTCTTACTAGATGCTTTCCTATTATTTTCAATGTTGGTTGCAATTCTAAAAGCATCCCTAAGGCTAGTAGGACCCTTATCTCTTAACCCATAAGTTGTTTTAGCATCAAAAGCATTTATGTACAGCAACATACACATTGGTTCATTAGACCTCATGTGAGGTGGTAATTTGTTCAACACTTAGTGAATCTAGCATTAAAATCTACAACCTGCTCATTTGAGCCCTTAGTAATACTAGTGAATTCATTTACAAAAAAGCTTGGGTCAGTCTTGTCACCATATTGTTCTTTAAAAATCCTTCTGAAGTCATCCCATGATGAGATACTTTGGTCAGGCAGACTTTTATACCATTCTCTAGCTTCATCAACTAAGGATTGCATAAACAATTTCATAAAAACATCCTCATGCTCAACCTCAAAGTTGTCCATGACATTCTGAAAGGCTTTCAAATGATCTTCACCTGACACAACATTGTTTCCTGAGAACTTTGCTATCTGAGGTCTTACATGTTTGTCAATGGGGTTAGGGTAACCAGGAATACCATTAAAAACTAGCTGCCTAAATCTATCCAACTGCATAGGTTGTCTATCAAACTAATTAACATTGACATTCCTATTAGCATTCAGATTTCTCATATTATTCAATGGTATCCTAACATTGTTTATATTATGTCTCTGATCATTCTGTTGATACTGGACTTCATTTATTTGCTAGTTTCTTAGCACATTTGTATTATCAAGGGTGGGAACTAAATCATGTTGAGCAATTTTCAGAGCTTGCACCTTTTGTCTCATATCATCTCTAATCCTCAAAGCCTGCAAATATTCTAATTCAGCCCTCAAGTTCTTGATTTCTTCAGCTAATTCTTCATCTCTAGGCATAGAAGAGGATGGTCCCATTCCATTTTGGTCATCATCATCATCCCTTGGGGATTCAGCTTCTTCAAATTTGTCAGGAAGATCTAAGAAATGGTGTTCCTGAAACACCTCTGATCTCATTCTCAATCTATTACCTTGTTGTCTTTCATACATATCGTGAATTTCAGCCTCTATGTTCAAAAAATAAGGTGCCTGCTGCTCTGAAGACCTTGGATCATCTTGAGTATTATTATTGTTTCTAGGGCTAGGAGAACCTTCTTGATTGGCCTGAATAGCCCCCTTTTTCCTATACATCATTTTTCTGGGTAATTCTTCAAATAAAGCATTACGCAAGGATCTTCTCCCTTGCATAAAATTTTACTTTACCAGTTGGCCGATTGTTCGGAGTCACCACCTACAACTAGGAATTAATTTCTTCAAAAACTAGGGTTCTTACACAAAGCATTCCCCAGTGGAGTCACCAAATCTGTTGGATTTTTTCCCAAACTAGATGCTTCCTAGTTATCCCTACAAGGTAGCCATCATTGATCAATAGGATTTCCAAGCCAGGGGCCAACAGTAAAGGAGATAGACTCTATAAATATCTCCTCTTCTTCTTTAGGCTCTACAGAACCAAGGGGGGTATTCCCTATTCAACATCAATAAAATGTGCCTATGACTTACTAGGATGTTGATACAAAGCAGATAAATCCTCTCTTATGTAAACCAAAACTGTGGGATAAGTGCAAAGGGGCTAGCCTTGGGCCTATGTTTAGTTGTGAGATAGAGGATTTTGATCCTAAAACTACTAATATCCTAAAGGTTTGTATTTGAAGTTTGAGTTTGTATTTTGTATTTGGATGTAAGAATGGGACTTTAGGTCGTAACCTCAATACAATACTAGACTGGTGCCTACCTTGGGGTCAGAGTTAATAGACATACACATGTGAATGATTACCATAAACTTGGATCAATAACTGAGTTTCAAGGGGATTTTATAGTGTATGCCTTACAGATACTTCCCAAGATTGAGTATTTAGTCATTCATACTTAATGATATCCCTGTTGCAACAAGCTTTTCCCAATGTTTAACCTAAAACATTCAATTTGTCCCTTGAACAAAGGTAAGAGATTGAACATTCAACACAGAAAATCAATATTCTTGAATCCCAAATAACCTTTAGCTATTTGAAGATTCAAAAGAAAAGATACCCACAACTTGGAGACAAATGTCCAAACACATGCAATACAGCATTTCTCATATAAAACAACATGAAACTAGTAGATTATGCATAAAACATACAACACATGATTCATAAACTCACAAGGTACAAAACAAAGTCATCAGCAAGACTGTATCCTATTACTCCACCAAAATTTGCCAAATCTTCAACAACCTAAATGAGTAACACAATTTACCTTTTATAGCAAGACCGTGTACTCAACAATAATTACAAGGCATTTTCAAAATCTTACCAAATACATTGCACCATCAGAATGGCGCCCAAAATATTCAATGCAGCAGGGGGGACAAAGAGGAAAAAGCAGGTGGAATAGGGATCTGCACTGCCGCCTGAAGATTTTCTTCATTAAATTTGGTGGTTGGCCGGTCAATCATACCCATACCTCTCTACAAATCGCCATTAATGGCATACCAACCCATGGCCTCTGGAAACGTAGCTAACAGCATACTCTGTAGTTTTCCCACCCACAATGCCACTGTAGAGGCGTGAAAAACCCTTCGTTTGAATAGAGCCATTGATTTTCCAACTATCGCCAAGATCTGCGGCCCCAAATCGAGATGAAAAGTCGTTGACCAATAGAATCATGCCACATAGGTGCTTTATCTCCTTTGACTTTTCCCATCGCAACATTCATTTTGCCTTTTCTGCCTCAATTGCCTTTTAAATCCTTGTATATGCAGAATGCATATACATGCAACTATCTGGACACGTGGCACCCCCTGATTGGTTCTTCATCACCGTGACATCTTCATCTCCATCGGCCATCAAGGAAACTCTGGAGGTATCCACCGATGCATAAGGTCTCGGCGATATGCCAATGTATCTACTTTGCTTTTGCATATTGCATTGTATAATGCACATACAAGGCGCAGACTCCAAATTTTATTCGCTACATCTAATTCCTCCTTCGGGTCTGGATTGTATGTTTCCTTTGTATATCGGCTTGTATGTGCAAACATACATGGACATACAACTAGTGGGCCCCAGGCCTTGCATCTTTCAACTTTGTACATAACCAATGTATGTCACATATACAATGCGAACATACAAGCAAAACATACATACAAACAGCGGGCTTCATTTTTTATCAACCAGAATGTATGTTTACTTCTGATCCAGCTTGTATATTAGGAATGTATGTTCTATTGCATGTGCAACATACAATCGCAAATATATGCAATCAGTGGGCCCCACATGCTTTTGACTACTTTAACTTCAACCGGCCTTGTATATTTGTTTGTATTTCCACTTGTATATCTGAATGTACATTGGGAACATACAATCCCAACATACAACCACGGACTTCACCCTATTTCACAAATATTGCAAACCTTCTGGCCGCATCCACTATGCACCTACCCACTTGCATAATTCTCTTGTATATACCAATGAATGTTGTTTCACCGATGAAGCCTTTTATTGTAGCAAATGCATGTCCACCTCCTTATACATTTTCCACTATATAAACCCGATGTACATTCGGCTTTAGACAAATTCCTTGTATGTAGCCAATGTGCCTTTTGCTTGCATGTTTCCCTTTGTATCTAGCCGTTGCATGTCAAAACATACAACACAAATATACATGCAAACCATCACATACAAGTAGGGAATATTCTTAGAATCTGCGACAGATTGCTTAATGCATATACAAACCCGATATGCTTTCAAAATGCATACAATCAATTTTTTCACTTTTATGAAGGCCAATTGAACATTTTTGGCCCGCCAATGTACATTTACACTTATACATACAAAGACACATACATTCGATAGATTTCACTACCACATAAAGTGATTTTGGACTTAGCACTTTTTCTCAAGTGCGATGGGAGAAAGCGGTAAAGCAATGCATAGGGGTTGGTCAACTTATGAGTGTAAAGGCATGAATATGTAGCTTAAGTGAAAGATGACTTGCAACAAGAGATCAACGATGAAAGAAAAAATACAAAGCAGGAAGCTGAGGGAAAATAAAACCTAAGGCATTAAGAGTTTGAGGGAATAAAACATAAACTTGCAGACCTGACTCAAAACCCTAACGCTAGGTGGGCACCACCACCTCCCATGCACCTTCTCTGCTATCAGGGCCTTCTCCATAGCACCCCTAAGGTCCTCTGGGTCGGCCATGCATACTGGTCGTGAGATGCTAGGGCTAAGACCCCTAATGAAACAGTTGATGAGTAATTTCTCGTCCTAAATATAGTCTACATATTGAAGGAGCTCTAAAATCTTCTCTCATCCTGGGCCACTGTAAGGTCTCTCTGTTGTAAATCATGAAACTCATCAATGTGTCTCTACTAAAAGCGCTCTGAAATATATCGTGCTCTAAAGTGCTCCAAAAGGATGTCCCATGAAAGAGTGTCCAATGAGATATGAAGCTTTTGCTCCTCCTGGCACCATTCGGTCGAAGCAAGAGTCAATGTCACTCATCCATGATACATGAACAAATTCTCTAGGGACACCATAGGAGTTTAATAGAACCTTCAAACAAAACCCATAGAACTCAATTACATATGTCATTAGAACATTCAAATAAATCCCCTACATCTCAATGACATATATTTCATTAGACTCTTCATGCAAAAGATATACAATCATAGTGCTTAAGTATCAATATCACTCAACAATGATGCATAAATGAACACACCAAGCACACCATAGGAGTTTGTATAAACTATACTATGAGAACCTTTAAACAATGGCCATAGAATTGTATAAACTATACATCATTAGACCCTTCATGCACAATAGTTAATGTCAAGCAATCGTGATGCATTAACAAGAACACAAGGCACACCATAGGAGTTTGATTGAACATTCAAATAAAACACAAACAACCATGCAAAAGCCATACATCATCATGATGCTGTTGGCAAGAGACACTATATGGATTCATGATTGTTGTCATTGATGGCAACAAAGTTCATCCCACACATCCGCAGGACATGGTGTGTCTCTACCGGAAGTCAGAGTGAAGAATGTTGTGGTCCGGTAAACAAGAACAGAGCATGTGGCAAGGTCTAACAGACAGGTCTGGATCTCTCAAAGGAAGTATCTTGGTGCAGTGCAAATTTGGGGAAGTCAAGAGGACTACCTTGAGTGGTATATTCCAAGGATTTAGCCTCCGATGATAGATGAGGAAAAAGATATGAATAGTTGAGTACCGGATTCTTGAGTGACAATGTGAACAGAGGAAGAACTAACTAACAGAACATCAGACTACTTTCCGGATGTGTTTCTGACAATGGTAAAGGTTATGAAGACATGAATTATGTTTGGCTGACGTGATTAATGATTTCTACAAGTATATGCTTGATCCACATTACTTGATGTGGTAGGATTCAGCCGACAGATCAGAATTAATGAAAAGATTGACTATTCCGGGTGCCGACTAGAAAGGTGATGAAATTACTTGTGCGGATATATATACACGATGGATTTAGTTGTGAGATGTGTAGAGATGTGATGTGATATGCGAATAAGAGCAGAGCAGAGCAGAAGCAGTAAGAAAGATCCAGTATGTGAAAGGAAAGTAGAATAAAGAGAAGAGGAAAGATGAAGTGCAGCAGATTAGTGTATTGAGCCTAACCAGAACTGAACTCCAGCATATGTGGATGCTTCCAATTAGTTCAAGTATTGTATAACATTCTTTTGTAGATAGTGTGTCTCCTTGTAGGCAGTGTGCCTCCTTTGTGAGCAGTGTGCTCGGGCAGTGAGCCCTAATTGGCAAGTGCCATTTTGTAATTCCTTATTCTTCTAACAGAGAATAATCTTTGGGTTAATCACTCCATGGTTTTCTCCCTTAACAGGGTTTCCACGTCAAAAATACTGTGTCATGTATTTTTTCATTTCATGGTAATGTTTGTGTGTTTGATTTAATGCTGCATTGATTAATAAGAAAGTTTAGAAAGAAGAAATAATTAGGATAACTGATTCACCCCCCTGTCAGTTATCAACAATTGGTATCAGAGCTAGGTTCCTCCTAATAGAGCCTAACAGCTTGAGGAAGATCTGGGAGTCCAAATGGATGCATATGGTTTAAGGGAGCAACTCAAGACTGCCCTTGAGGATCTTGAACGGTCAAACTCTGAAGTCAATGAATTAAAGGAAAGACTCAAACAAGCTGATGAATTCATGAGAGAACTAAAAGACAAATTAAGTCTCTCAATGAAAAAGAGAAAGGAGCTGCTCCAGCAATTGGCAAGACAAAATGAAGAAAGTAATGCAAATGAAGAGCTGACTGAGAAAACCAAGTTATGTGAAAAATTATCAAAAGAAGTCATTATGGTAAGACATGAAATGGAATCAGGAGTTATAAAGTTTACTCAAGAGATTGAAGAGAAAAGAAAAACTGAAAACAATCTATGACAATCTCTCAAAGAGAAATCAGAAGATTGCCACCAGATGGATAGGATTATCAGACATCTTGAATCTGATCTTGAAGATGCTAAAGATAATGAAGAAAAACTTGAGGATCAAATTGTCTCTCTCAAAAGGGATCTTCAAACAGCAAATGAATATAAAGAGAAATTCAAGATAAGTTCTGCTCAACTTGAAGTTTTTCTTGGAAGTCAAAAGAGGGCAGATGACAAGTGTGGTTTGGGATATGAGAAAGGAGAAAGCTCTGGATCTGATCAAAAGAATTTTGGATCAGAAAATCCAAGGAACAGGCCTAGAAGACCTCCGGTAAGACAGCCCAATGCTCAAAAATATCCATCCTTCAATGGATACTGCCACAGCTGCAATCACTTTGGTCACAAAGCTAATCAATGCAGAAAGAGAATGAATCAGACTAATTCATCCTTCTCCAGATAGTGCTTTAACTGCAAAAGGTATGGACACAAGTCTCATGAATGCAGAAATATGCAAATGAACAAATCATTCAATGGTAGATGCTTTACATGCAATAGAGTAGGTCATATGGCTAATCAATGCAGATCAAGAGGTTATCAGTCAAATATGCAAAGAAATGTTGTTTGCCAAATCTATAATAGGTCCGGTCATAATGCAAAAGTTTGTAGAAGCAAGAATCAAGACAAAAGAGGTCCGGTATATAATCAAAATCAAGACAAGGGTAAACAAAAAATGAGTGCAGATGAAGTTAGGAATGAGATGAACAAGATTTGGGTGAAGAAAAGTTTAGAGAATGTAGAGGTTGGATCCGCACCAGACTCTGGTGCTGATATTCCTTCTGGAAATTAAAAGGTGAGCTCTGGCTCAGGGGGAGACACAAAGAAAACCCTGTTCCCCCAACCAATCAAGTGGTGTCGGATTAGGCACAAGATGCAGAGTAAAGGGTTTTTAGATATGAGTCTTGAGATGATCCAGCTAAGATTTCAGAGGTTCGCATGAAGATGAGAAGAAGTTGTGATCGATCAAGTAGAACCTGTTCTGGGAGATGCTCCGGAATGACAGAGGATTACAAAAAGGTACGGAGAGATCTGGAAGTGCATTGTCTTATTCTGCGGATTGGATAGAGTGTTTGGGATGTCCTTGTGATGTGTCATCTTGATTTGTTCATGGTTGGAAGATCCGCATGATTTTCATAGATCAGGACTAATCTGGTTCTTCAAGTCATTCGAATAAGGCAAACCGGAATAATGTAGGTCAAGCATTTATTGCAATCAGATATTAGGGTTTGCGGAGCAATATAAGGGATTTCTCATAAATCACTTGTTCATTCTGCACTCAACAAGAAGTGAAAAGTGGAGCTCTGCAACAAAATTCATCAAGTTTATCAAAGATCACTCACAGAAGTTATTACATCTAGAAATCAATCAAACCAACTCCGTGTAACCAAAGGCGCATAAGGTATTTTCTATTTTCAATATCTCACTGCAAATCTTTTGAAAAATGGCTACTTCGAATATAGTTAAGATCTCTGATAGACCTCGCCCCACATTCAAGAAACATCCATACAAATCTTTAGAGGTAGATCCCCTAGGAGCCTTCTCTAGTGTTCCGCATGGTGTATTGCATACAGAGGACATTAGGGTTTACATACATGCGATTATTAAAGACTTTGGAGAATCAAAATTGATGGATATCTATCACAAATAGTTGATAGATGATTCCTTTGAGATTAAACCTCAGTATAAAGCCATCCAGGATAAGCACTTTGCACAGTGCATTCATTTCCCCTATTTTGAAGAAGACGAATGGGTCCGGTATGTACTAAGTAGAGTGCATGACAATTTCTTATGGTTGAACAAGCCTTTTAAGATCACCAAAGATGCAATTAGGGCTATAACCAGTCTGCACTCATCTGGTGGAATACCTATCCTCAAGTCTGTCAAAAATCAGACAGTTAGTGATGCAACCGGATCAAAATTTGATAAGAGAGCTATGACAATTGAAGACATCACTGAACCGGATATCAAATTTGCATCTATGATAATTGGTTACAAGATTTATCACTCCAATAGGGAAAATTCAGTATCAGGAACTGCAATTTACATAGCTTATCAAATGCTAAAAGAGAATGCAGACTATGATTTGTGTGAGCTTCTTCTAAACCAACTTTTGGAAAATCTGCAAAAGATTTAAGAAGGACAAGAAGAACTCCTTCAAGTATGGTAGTTTGATCCTTTGTCTATTCTTTTATTACATGAATGAGCTTCCCGGATACAGTGGATGGATATGGCAGAATGATAGACCAGTTACCATCCAAATCAGAGATTATTTGCATGGACTTGGAGATGCCAAAGCAAGAAATATAGCCCTGTGGGGATACTTCAAAAACTTCCAGAGCATGATGCAAGCAAGAGAAAGAATTCCCCAGTCTCTTGTTGAAAAATACAAAGACTCAGTCTGCTTTATGGTTGATACTGATCAGTGCCTAATGGAGCCAGTAGAGCCAAGGACAGTCTGGATCATGCCCATGGGGTATGAGGTTGATGAACAGATTGTGGAACTGCATGTTCAACACATGCTTAGTCAGCCCAAAGATCCAAAGGTAGAAAGGTTTGGAACCTTTGAGGAGCTGAGTGTGAAGATCCATGTGGAACTCAGAGAACCTGAGATAAAAAGGAAGGTGAGAAAAGAAGTAGAACATATTGCTCAAGGCCTAGGCATCCCAAAGGAGGCACTTGATGCCAAACGGGAAAAGAGGTGAAAGGCTGAGGAAGAGAAGAAAGAGGCAGAAAAGAAAAGTAAGAAAAGTACTCCGGTGGAAACCTCAACCCGGACCAGCTTATCAAAAGGATCTACACCTGTCACAACCAAAAGCTCAAAAACATCAAAACTGGAAGGTCAGACATCCGGTAAAGGAGAGAAAAGATCTAAAATAAAAGCCACAAGGGCTTATACAAGTAAGAAAGATGAAGAGGAAACTGAATCAGATGAGGGGGTAAAGGAAATAAAGAAGCAAAAGAAGAAAGGATCCAGAAAACCCTCCACAGGCCAAGACAAGGAAGAAAAGGTAGAGGAATTTGTTGAAAAGCCCACCCTGTCTCTAGAGAGTGTAATCAAATCAATCACTGTGGATGGAAACCTTCAACCAATGGCCAAATTCTATGATGACTACAATGAGGCTGACCAAAAGATCCTGTAAGAAGCCGTAATCAGGTATCTGAACATATACAATAAGGCTTTCATTGAGATTATATCTCTAATTCCTAAAAGCCTAGAAAAGGAGTTAGAAATAAGAAAGAACAATGCCCTAGCAAAAGATCTTGAGATTCGGGAGAAGATAGCTATTCAACTATATCCTCAAATTGATCCCAAGACAATGAACATAATATTCAAAGACTGCAAAGATGAGTTCAGGAGTAAAGCAAGGATGAATCAACTCATGATTGGTGAGACTGACAAGGTGGCCATGGAAACAGAACAGATCCTCCAGAAGGCCTTCAAAAGGTTTAATCTTCCTGTTGTAGAGGACTTGGGTACTGATCCCTCATCCACAAGTGTTGCAGAAGAAACTTCTGAGAAAGCAACAGAAGAGATGGGCCCTGAACAAACCAACATTTCTCCTCCGGTTTCCCCTACAGTCTCCAGATCTAAAGGAGAAGACACTATACAGGAGAAAGATGCAGGAGTGAAAGAAAAAGAAGTTGACAGTACCAAGGTTGCAGAGAAAGAGAAGACTCCAATAGAGAAAACCACAACTGATAGTGGTAAGAATGTAGAAGGAGAGAAAACTCCAAAGGACAGCTCCAAGACTACAGAAGAGAAGAAACATCTGTCTCCAGCAAGAGACACTGCACAAACTATCCAAAAATTTTTGAGCAAACAAACAATAGAGATTGATGAACCAGAGCTTCTACAAGGTCCATTCAATTTTGATTCCCTCTCTCCGGTACAAACAATGAAGATAGCTTCATTTGCAAATGCTAAGGCAAATGAAAAACTCCTAAAGTCTCATATGGAAGATTGTGAGTTGATAGAAGCTGCTTCCGAAGTGCTTGAAAAGATTATGCCATCAGTCCAGAAAGATCCCACAGCCTCCTCTTCCGGTAATCTCAAAACCTTAGTCAGCAGTGTTGGTACACATTTTGATTCTCTAGAAAAATCAGCTGAAGAAAAGGTCCAGAAGGAGTTTTTGGATAAGAGATTCTCAGAGGTATTAGGATTAATCTCTCATGATAGGAGAAATATGAGTATTGGGATAAAGAGCCTAGAAAATGCTCTTAAGGATGGCGGTGACATTTACAAATTTTGTATCTCCTGGTCAAAAGCAATAGTAGAAATTGAGAAGAAAATAAAAGAGGAACAGAACAAACTACTAAGTTTGTCTCAAAGTTTTGATCCTCTCTCTTCCTCCATAGTAAGTCAAGAATGTCAAACTATTGCAATCACAAATGCAATAAAGAACCTTGAGAAGGAAAGGAAGAATATAATTAACCGGATGGGAGAACTTAGAAGGATTATTATCCCTCAGTTAGAAACCATGCATGAGGCCATAAGTGATGCTCAGACTACTATCCAAACAAATGATCCGACAGATCTTAAGAGGGCAGAAGCTTTTGCGTTCTTGTTGAGTGGTCACATTTCAATTTTGGATAGAATGAAGCAAAGTTGGGCTACAAAACTCATCCAGTTGAAGACATCCTTTGCAGACATTCTTCAGTTTATGTGAATATGTAATATACAGCCAAGTATAGTAAAATTTTTGAAAATTTTGGTGTGCGGACCCTACCCTTTGCCATTGATGTCAAAGGGGGAGTGAGGAGCAGTGAAAAATGAGGAATCCAACTAAGGGGGAGCTCCGGAAAATGTATATAAAGATAGAGCATCAGCCAAGGGGGAGCATAGTGTAAACACTTAGTCATTTTTCACTAAGTGTTGCCATCAATGCCAAAGGGGGAGATTGTTGGCAAGAGACACTATATGGATTCATGATTGTTGTCATTGATGGCAACAAAGTTCATCCCACACATCCGTAGGACATGGTGTGTCTCTACCGGAAGTCAGAGTGAAGAATGTTGTGGTCCGGTAAACAAGAACAGAGCATGTGGCAAGGTCTGACAGACAGGTCCGGATCTCTCAAAGGAAATATCTTGGTGCAGTACAGATTTGGGGAAGTCAAGAGGACTACCTTGAGTGGTATATTCCAAGGATTTAGCCTCCGGTGATAGATTAGGAAAAAGATATGAATAGTTGAGTACCGGATTCTTGAGTGACAGTGTGAACAGAGGAAGAACTGACTAACAGAACATCAGACTACTTTCCAGATGTGTTTCTGATAGTGGTAAAGGTTATGAAGACATGAATTATGTTTGGCCAACATGATTAATGATTTCTACAAGTATATGTTTGATCCGCATTACTTGATGTGGTAGGATTCAGCTAACAGATCATAATTAGTGAAAAGATTGACTATTCCAGGTGCCGACTAGAAAGGTGATGAAATTACTTGTGCAGATATATATACTTGATGGATTTAGTTGTGAGATGTGTAGAGATGTGAGGTGATATGCGAATAAGAGTAGAGCAGAGCAGAAGCAGTAAGAAAGATCTGGTATGTGAAAGGAAAGCAGAATAAAGCGAAGAGGAAAGATGAAGTGCAGCAGATCAGTGTACTGAGCCTAACCGGAACTGAACTCCAGCATATGTGGATGCTTCCAATTAGTTCAAGTATTGTATAACATTCTTTTGTAGACAATGTGTCTCCTTGTAGGCAGTGTGCCTCCTTTGTGAGCAGTGTGCTCGAGCAGTGAGCCCTAATTGGCAAGTGTCATTTTGTAATTCCTTATTCTTCTAACAGAGAATAATCTTTGGGTTAATCACCCCGTGGTTTTCTCCCTTAAGAGGGTTTCCACGTCAAAAATACTGTGTCATGTGTTTTTTCATTTCATGGTAATGTTTGTGTGTTTGATTTAATGTTGCATTGATTAATAAGAAAGTTCAGAAAGAAGAAATAATTAGGATAAATGATTCACCCCCCCTCTCAGTTATCAACAGATGCATACAATTATCATGATGCATGAATTCAATCATTAGACCCTTCACATGAATGTTGTACAATAATTATGCAAAAGAATCAATGTCACTCAACCATGATACCTAAACAAGCACACTAGGCACACCATAGGAGTTTTGTTACGCCCTTAATATTGGTGTACATAGGGTTATGAATAGTCAGCTTGTGGCTATCTTAACTCCTAATTAAGTCATGTTATCATTATTATATTATTATTTAGTTAGATAGGTCAGACTAGGTGTTATATAGGGGTGTGTCTATTCATCCTAAGCATAATTAGATATATATAGAAGGATGTGAGTCTTATTTCATCATCATATTGTGAAGCGTGTTCTCATTGGAGATATTTGGAGGTTGCCCCCTCGAAGTGGCCTATTATTCTTAGTTATTATCAAGTATTTGTAGAATATTACATATCATCTTCTTCCATTGTGTAAGTTATTTCATTACAAGTGGTATTAGAGCATGATCTTGGCACCGTAGAGGCAAGGTTTTTTCTCAATATTGGAGGCAATTTTGGGAAGATCATAAATTTCATATTTTAGTGAATTTTTTAAAGATTTTTTAAAGGGTTTTCGAAGACCATATTAAAGAAGTTACAGTCCAGATTTCAGAAGAATTGGAGCAGAATTGAGTGAATTATTGTAGAATTATGATTTCTACACAATTTATTTTGGATCTACATATCTCTCACATCCTGCCAAATTGGAGCCTAACTTTTATTGGGTTTTTGAAGACATAATAGAGGAGCCTACAGTCCAAAAATTAGAGAAATTGAATAAAAAATAAGCAAGTTATTGCGAAATTAGGGTTTCTAACAAATTCACTCTCAAGGCTGTAAATCTGCTAATTTTTTGGATTTTTTCTAGGTAAGTGGTATTTTGGCCCTAGTAAGTTATAGTAAAAATTTCAGAGAATTTGCATTTCATTTATGTGATTTATTTCAAAAATATTGGTTTCCATCATGACGGGGCCTGCAATAAGAGGCAAAAAGAATGTTGTCACACCAGGGAAGTCCTCTAATAAGGATGAGGAAACAATAGAGGATAGTAATCCCAATTAGGAAATAAGTAAGGTAAAAGAAGAGGTTTCCTCAATTAAGAGGAATATGTGTGATCTAAGAGGAGATATATCAGATATACGAAGCATGTTAAACACCTATATGAATGAACCAAGAAAGGTGTTCTCAAGCAACCAAGGTGAAACCTTTGTTGGCAGATGGTCAGCACTCCCCATGGGATTCGTGACATGGACTAACCACCTCCCATGGATTCATTAACTCTAGCGCTTGTATCAAAAACTGATAGGTCGACCTTTTGGTTTAACGGCAATCATGGGCCAACAATTGGTATCAAAGAGAAAGGTCACAGGTTCAAAGCCCCCTAGGTAACACTGGGGGGAGTTTGTTGGTAGATGGTCAGTTCTCCCCGTGGGATTCATGACATGGACTAACCACCTCCCATGGATTCATTAACTCTAGCGCTTGTATTAGAAATTGATAGGACGACCTTTTGGTTTAACGACAATTGTGGGCCAACAACCTTCAAGTTAGCTAATACTAACACAAAATTCAATACTCCTATGGGATCTAGGAATTTGTTTCCAAAGGTGGATATGTGCAAGTTTGATGGCAAGGATCCTCTAACATGGATAAACCAAATGGAGAATTTTTTTGAAGTACATCAAATCCCATATGGACAAAAGGTCACAATGGCTTCCCTATATCTAGAACCAAATCAATTCATTTGGTATCATTGGCTTTGTACTTATCAGAGGAAAAAGGGTCTCACCGTCTCATGGTCAATTTTTACAGAAGAACTCCAAGCACAATAAGCAATAGTGTGACAGTCAACTTCTTCAGCTAGGTTGCTAAACTTCAACAAACAAGATCAATTAAGGATTATATTTAGAAATTCCAAAATCTATCCTTAAGAGTGGATACAATTATAGAGGAGAACTTGAATGATTTATTCTTGGGTGGTCTCAAGGATCACATTCAACATGAGGTATGTATGTTTAGTCCTAGCTCAGTAAATGAGTCTTTTATCTTGGCAAGTAGGGGAGAGAAGTATATGGTTCCTAGGAAGCAAGGGGCTAATTTGACAAGAGAGAAAGGATATTCAACACCTTCTCTTCCTCAACCTACTAGGTTGACCCCATAGCAAATTGAGGAGAAAAGAGCAAAAGGGTTGTGTTTTAATTGTGATAGCAAATACAGTCGAGGACATAAATGCAGTGAAAAGAAATTGTTTTATATTGAAGGTCCAAGTGAGGAAGAAGAGGAGGAACCCATATTAGAGGAGGATAGGGAGTCAAGTGAGGAATCACATGATTCTCAACCAATCATTTCTTGTCATGCACTCTCAAGTTTTAGTGCACCACAAACTCTCAAGGTAGTGGGTTTGTTAAAGAAGCAGAAAGTAACAGTGTTGATCGACTCAGGTAGTACTCATAATTTCATCAACAAAAAGTTGGCAATTCGTCTAAATTGTTTTATATAGCTAGCCCTAGAGTTTCAGGTTTTGATTGCAGATGGTGGTACAGTTAGTTGTTTGGGGAAGTTCCATAGCATTAAATTATCCATGGAAGATTATCAACTTGATACCCCAATGTATGCAATATCCATGGGTACAACATATATTGTTTTGGGAGTACAATGGCTTACTACATTAGGAATAATTTAGATGAACTTCCAAGAACTATTCATGAGATTTCAATTAGAAGGAAAGGTAGTGGAGCTAAGGGGATTGAAAGGCAAAATCCCCACAAATGGTAAGCTCTCATCAAATGCAAAAGTTTCTTAAGAAAGGAGTAGATGGATTTGTTGCCCAGCTATGTTCATTAGAAGTCTCTTAATCTAATGCTCCTACTCATCTAGATTTACAAGCAATAACTGATTGTCACTCAGTGGTTCTTGGAGATATGCCTAAAGGACTTCCTCCTAAGAGGGATCATGATCATGCCATACAACTAGTTCCAGGGAGCCAACCACCAAACATCAGGCCTTATAGGTACCCACACATACAAAAAAGTGAGATAGAAAAAATTATTGAGGAGATGCTAGAGGCAGGAATTATCAGGTATAGCCAAAGTGCTTACTCCTTGCCTATGGTGATGGTGCATCAGAAGGATGAAACTTGGCGCATGTGTCCAGATTATAGAGTGTTCAACATGTACACCATTAAAGATAAGTTTCCTATTCTAGTCATTGATGATTTGCTAGATGAATTGAATGGAGCTATGTATTTTACCAAGTTAGATATTAGATCTGGTTATCACCAAATTCAGATTAAGGAGGAAGATATTTGTAAGATGGCATTTTGAACTCATGAGGGTCATTATGAATTTTTGGTGATGCCATTCGGTCTTACCAATGCACCATCTACATTCCAAAGTTTGATAAATTCCATTTTTAAGAAGTTCTTGAGAAAGTTTGTGTTAGTGTTCTTTGATGATATATTGATTTATAGCACTTGACTTGGGAAGAACATTTGCAGCATGTAGATCAAGCATTACAATTACTAGAAGATCATCAACTCTATGCTAAGCCATCCAAGTTTACTTTTTGTCTTAAGGAGGTGGAGTATTTGGGACACATAGTTTCACATGAAGGAGTAAAGGTGGACCCTAACAAAATTAAGGCTATCATGGAATGGCCTATTCCAAAAACTGTTAAGAAATTAAGGGGTTTCTTGGGATTGATAGGGTACTATAGAAGATTTGTGAAGAATTATGGTCATATGACAGCACCCCTCACCACTCTATTGAAGAAGTATTGTTTTCATTGGAATGAATCCACTAATGTAGCATTTGAGAAATTGGAGGCTATGTGTACAACTCCAGTGCTTGCCACTCTAGACTTCACCAAGGAATTCATTGTGGAATGTGATGCTTTTGGAAATGGGATAGGAGCAGTTCTCATGCAAGAAGGTCAACCAATTGTGTTTGAGAGTCGTCAATTAAAGGGTAAGAATCAACTCAAACCTATTTATGAGAAGGAAATGCTAGCAATCCTTCATGCAGTTAAACAATGGAGGCCTTATCTAATGGGTCAACACTTCAAGGTTAAGACAGATCATGATAGCCTAAAATATTTTTTGGAACAAATATTATCCTTTGAAGAGCAACAAAAATGGGTCACTAAGATGTTGGGATATGACTTTGAGATTGTATATAAGAAAGGGAAGGAAAATATTGTGGCCAATGCACTTTCTAGGAAGGATGAGAAAGATGAAGCCTTGTTGTGTGTCCTTTCAATATTACAAGCAAATTGGGTGGAAGAAGCCAAAGCAGAGTGGCAAAATGATGTTGCGACAAGTAATATCATCCAACAATTAAAAAGTGATCCTAGTAGTTCAGATAAGTTTTGTTTGAAGGGGGATGTCCTTCGGTATAAAGAGCACTTGTATCTCTGCAAGAATTCCACTCTTAAACACACAATTCTCACAGAGCTACATGAGTCCCCAGTTGGTGGTCATTCAAGATTTTTGAAGACATATCATCGGGTCAAGCAAGATTTTTTTTAGGAAGAGCTAAAAGGTGATGTTCAAAAATTTGTGGCTGAATGTTTGGTTTGTCAAAGAAATAAGGGGGAGACAATTAAGACACCAAGTCTCTTGCAGCCCTTATCTATTCCTAGCTAGCATTGGGAAGAGGTATCCATGGACTTCATCACAGGGCTTCCCAAATATAAAGGTCATAATGTCATCATGGTAGTAGTTGATCACCTCACTAAATATGCACATTTCATTGCATTATCACATCCTTTTACAGCAAGTGCAGTGGCAAATTTTTTTTGGAGAATATCCAAAAGCTACATGGTACACCTAAGGTTATTGTCAGTGATCGTGATCATATCTTTACTAGTCACTTTTGGAAAGATTTATTCTCATGTTTGGATACTCAATTGGCTCATAGTTCTTCATACCATCCTCAATCAGATGGGCAAACTGAGGTTGTTAATAAGTGTTTGGAAGGATATCTACATTGTTTCACTTCAGAGAAACGGTCTCAATGGGTAGATTGGCTACCACTTGTAGAATGGTGGAATAACACTTCTTTTCATAGCTCATAAAAAATGTCTCCATTTTTGGCACTTTATGGATATCATGCTTCTTCCATCACATCATCATTAAAGGTGTCACCAAGAGTTCATGTAGTAGAAGACCACTTGCTTCATCAACAAAAGGTACTTTTAGGACTCAAGGAGAAATTATCTATGGCACAAAATTGAATGAAACAATAGGAGGACCAACATCGTAGTGAAAGAAGTTTTGAAGTTGGGGATTGGGTTTTCTTGAGATTGCAACCTTATAAACAAATCTCACTGAAGCAACAAAAAAAGAATAATAAGTTGTCTCCAAGATATGGGCCATACCAAATCATGTAAAAGATTGGTAGTGTTGCCTACAAGCTAGAGTTGCCACCAAAAACAAAGATACATCCAGTTTTTCATGTTTCTTGTTGGAAGAAGGTAATTGGGCATAATATTCCTACTCAAACAATACTACCAAAGCTCGATGAAGAAGGAAGAATCATTTTGGAACTAGAGTGCATTCTCCAAACGTGCACGAAGAAGCTGAGGAATAGAACCCTCACTAAGTATCTCCTCCAATGGAAGAATTTACTAGTTGAAGAGGCCACATGGGAGGATGAGGAGTTCATTCAAAATAATCCACACTTGGTTAGCATTGAGGACAATTCTTCTTTGAAGAGGGGGGCATGCTACACCCTTAATATTGGTGTACATAGGGTTATGAATAGTCAGCTTGTGGCTATCTTAACTCCTAATTAAATCATGTTATCATTATTATATTATTATTTAGTTAGATAGGTCAGACTAGGTGTTATATAGGGGTGTGTCTATTCATCCTAAGCATAATTAGATATATATAGGAGGATGTGAGTCTTATTTCATCATCATATTGTGAAGTGTGTTCTCATTGGAGATATTTGGAGGTTGGCCCCTTGAAGTGGCCTATTATTCTCAGTTATTATCAAGTATTTGCAGAATATTTCATATCATCTTCTTCCATTGTGCAAGTTATTTCATTACAAGTTTGATGCAACCTTAAAATAAAACTCATACATCTTAATGACATTTATGCCATTTGAACCTTTAAACAAAGAACGTAGAACTCAAGGGCATATATTTCAATAGACCTTCATGCAAAATCCATATAATTATTATGCACAAGAGATAATGTTACTTAACCACAATGTATGAACAAGCACACTGGACGGCACAACATAGGAGTTTGATGCAACCTTAAAAAAAACTATACAAATAAATGACATGTTTATTGTTAGAGCATATATATGTGCCATTAGAACATTCAAACAAAGCCCATATAACTCAATGACATATAGTTAATAGACCCTACACAAAAGTCGTGTAATCACCCTATGGAAGAGTCAATGTCACTCAAAATTGATGCATGAACAAGCACACTAAGCACACCATATGAGTTTGGTGCAACCTTAAGAGAAAACCCATACAACTCAATGCCATCATGTGCTACTATAACATTCAAACAAAGGTCATAGAACTAAATGCCAGATATATCATTGGACCCTTCATAGAAAAGAGATAAAATCATCATGCACATGAGTTAATGTCACTCAACCATGATGCATGAACAAGCACCTTCAAACAAAGCACATACAACACAATGATATATTTCATTAGAAGCTTCAAGAAATGTCGATACAATCATCATGCAGAAGGGTCAATGTCACTCAATTGAGATGCATGATCAAGGACATGACACAAACAAGAATTGTTTGGTGTAACCTTAAACAAACCAAATGTAACTCAATATAACCTTCAAAAGATGCCCATGGAACTCAACATCATATTTTGCATTAGACCCTTCATGTAAAAGCCTTATAGTCATTGTGCATAAGAGTTAATGTCACACAACCATGATGCATAAACAAGCAAACTCGGCACACCATAAGAGTTTAGTGTAACCTTCAAATAAAATTTGTACAATCATGCAAAAACTATACAATTATCATGATGTATGAACTTGATCATATATATTTCATTAGACCCTTTACATAAAAGGCCTACAATAATAATGAACAAGAGCTAATTTTACTCAACCATGATGCATGATCAAGCACACTGGGGAGTTTGTGATGTAACCCTAAAACAAAACCCATATAACTCAATGGCATTTATGCCATTAGAACCTTCAAGAAAAAGATGCATAGAGCTCAATGGCATATTTCATTAGATTTTCATGCAAAATCCATATAATTATCATACACATGAGTCAATATCACTCAACCATAATGCATGAACACGTACACTTGGCACAACGTAGGTGTTTGATGCAACCTTAAACAAAACACATACAAACTCCTTCAAACAAATCCCATATAACTCAATGAAATCATCATGATAATGTCATGCAACCATGATGCATGAATGAGCATACTAGACACACCAATCAATTTGATGCAACCTTAATACAAAACCCATACAAGTCAATAATATGTGTCATTAGAACCTTAAAAAAAGAACATAGATCTCAATGACATATTTCTTTACACCTTCACACAAAATCCATATAGTTATCATGCACAAGAGATAATATCACTTAAATATGATGCATGAACAATTGTACTATGCACACTATAGGAGTTTAATGCAACCTTAAAAAAAACCCATACTTAATGATATATTTATCATTAGACTATATATGCCATTATAACCTTCAAACAAAGCCTGTACAACTCAATGAAACCTTTTATTAGACCCTTCATGCAAAAGTCTTATAATCAACATGTACAGGAGTCAATGTCACATAACCATAATGCATGAACAAGTACACAAGACATATTATAGGAGTTCAATGCAACCCTAATACAAAACCCACAACTTAATGTCATCATGTCATTACAACCTTCAAATAATGCCCATAGAACTTAATGGCATATATGTCATTAGACCCTTCATGCAAAATCCATACAATCATCATGTGCAAGAGTTGATGTCACTCATCCATGATGCATGTGCATGAACAATCACCTTGAAATAAATCCCATAAACACACAATGACATATCTTTCATTAGTCACTTCATGCAAGTCATACAATCATCATGCAACCTCCAAACAACCATAAGATTTGATATCACTCAACTGATACAAGAACAAGTATTCTAAGCACACCACACGCATTTGGTGTAACCTTAAAATAAAACCCATACAACTCAATGTCATCATATGCCATTAGAACCTTCAAACAGTGCTCATTTAACACAATGATATATGTTATTACACCCTTCACATAAACGCCATACAATCATCATGCACAAGAGTCAATATTACTAAACCATGATGCATGAACATACACACTAGGCACAATAAAGCAGTTTGATGCATCCTTAGTGTCATATTCATCACTAGATCCATCACACAAAATTTATATAATTATCATGAATAAGAGTCAATGTCACTTAACCACACTAAGAACACCATATGAGTTTGATGCAACCTTAAAAAAAACCCCATACAACTTAGGGGCATATTAATTATTATACCCTTTACACAAAAGCCATACAATCATCATGAAAAAGAGTCAATGTCACTCAACCACACTAGGAACACCATAAGAGTTTGATGCAACCTTCAAAGAAAACCCATACAATTTAGTGACATATTCATCATTAGACCCTTAAAACTGATGGGGAGCGCACAGCGGATACCAACCCAAGCCCTAGTTTCTCATAGTCAACAAACTAACAGCTAAGCCACTGGTTCAACTCCATCGACCAAGTCTCTCATCCTTCTCCAATGCCCCGATGGCATTTTCCCTTGGTGAGACTCGTAATCTTTGGTTCATTCACCAAAAATGTCATCACATAGTTTACTTCCTTCCTAACCCTAGCACATGGAATGCTAGGTTGTCCTTACTACGTGAAACGCCCTATCGGGATCCTCTGCACCACTGAACAGGAAAAACAAAACAAAGAGCAAAACAAATATTCATACAACGAAGCCATTCCACTAATTTCGACAGAAATCTCACTAGTGGAATGCTTCACGATGACATACAGCAACAATGGAAAATGCAAAATGAATGGAAATCTACAATTACACGATTTTACAGTTGTAAGAAACAGAAATCAAATGGACATAACATAATTACTTTATTTCTCCTGAGCACAATACAATCGCATTCGATCACTTCTTCAATCTGATTACATTCAATGATCATTTGGCCATTCCTGTGGGCATTTATCAACTTGCCCTGAGTAGTGCTGAACTGACTCCAAGCAGCTAGAAAATCAATCCAAGTGGTTGGGAAACACTGCTGCTTATTTTTGGCATTATTGTTATTTTTAGCATGATTCGATTACAATTGACAAATGTCCCCTAAGTCACTTGGGACTTAAAACATGAACCTAGATACAAAATGAAAATGCATTGGTCAATAGACCTTATTACAAAAGAAAACATGATTTTGTAGGTGCTCCTACACCATACTCCCCGAGTGAAAGTTGTCTCAAGTCCTCTTAGAGACTAACTATTGCAAATCACCACCCTGCTTTTTGATGTCTGCTTCCAGCATCCATGTGGCCTCTGAGTCTGGAAGTCCATGCCATTTGACTAAGTTCTCAAAATATTTCTGATTTCTAGTCTTCTTGGCTGTCCTGCTATCCAAAATACACTCCATCTTCGGTGGTTCCTTAGGTGGTAAATGTTGCACCCACTATGTATTGTCTTGGATAGAATCTATTGTACCTTCTCTCGTATCAGGACTCCTATATAATGTCAGATCAGCAACATTGAAGATAGGTGAAATAGCAATATCATCAGGGAGTTCAATTTTGTAAGCATTAGAATCATATTTCTCCATAATCTGACACAGTCCAATTTTCCTCATCATCAACTTGTTGTGGCTTCCCTTGGGTAGTCGGTTCTTGTTGAGATGAACCATGACCATATCTCCTATTTGGTACTGCACATCCCTTCTTCTTTGATCCATGCTAGCTTTGATCTTCTGATTGTTCTAGTGTAGAGTATCTCTGACTTGGTGATGGATCTCTTGCATAGCCTCTGCAAATGTATCAGCATGTCCACTCCTTTTGTCCATCCCTTGAACATCTCTCAATTCAAAAATTCCTCTAGGATGACTACCATAAACAAATTCAAAAGGACTTAGACCTGTACTTCTGTTTGTAGAATCATTATAGGCATACTCTGCTTGTGGGAGTACCACATCCCAACTACTGCCATGTTCTCTTGTCAAACATCTCAGCAGATTGCCTAATAACCTATTCACAACCTCAATTTGACCATCAGTCTGAGGGTGATAGGCTGAACTAAAAGACAAATTGGTACCCAATCTTTTCCACAAGGTTCTCCAGAAATGTCCCACAAATTTGTTGTCTTTGTCAGATACAATACTCTAAGGTAATCCATGAATCATGACAATTTCTTTAAAAACAAACTTGCAATGTAACTAGCATCATTGGTGGTCTTACAAGGAATAAAGTGCGCCATCTTGCTGAATCTATCTACCACAACAAACACACTATCATAACCTATCCTTGTCTTGGGAAATCCCATCACAAAATCCATACTCAAACTTTCCCAAGGCCTGTTTGGGATGGGCAAAGGTTGGTACAGTCTTGCATTGGTTAAGACTCCCTTTGCTCACTGGCAAATCATACAACTCTCAACAAACCTTCAGATATCAGATTGTATCCTTGGCCAAAAGTAAAACCATCTGACAAGATCTAAGGTCTTATTGAGCCCAAAATGTCCTCCTAAACCACCACTATGTTTTTCCTTCACAATATTATCCTTCATTGAACACTTAGGGATACATAGTTGACTACCTTTAAACAAAAGTTCATCTTGCAATGTATAATCTAAAAATTTACTGTGGAAAGCATTGGCAAACTCACTACATACCATGTAAATCTCCTTGAAATCTTGGTCCTCTTTATACAATCCTTTGAGGGACTCAACACCCATACTTTGTAGCTACACTTCTTGCACTGCCAACACCCTTCTGCTTAGAGTATCAACAACCTTATTGGTTATTCCTTTCTTATGTTTGATGATGAAGGTGTATGCTTGAAGACTTTCTAGCCATTTCATGTGTCTATGACTGAGTTTTTCCTATCCATTCAAAAAACTGAGAGCATGATTGTTAGTGTATATAATAAATTCCTTAGGAAGCAAGTAGTGCCTCCATTTTTTCAGAGCTTGTACCATAGCGTACAACTCTAAATCATAAGATGAGTATTTCCTCTTGGCTTCATTTAACTTTTCACTGAAGAAGGCTACTAGTCTACCTTCTTGGCTCAACACTGCTCCTATGGCCAATCCACTTGCATCACATTTAATTGTGAAAACCTTAGTGAAATCAGGTAACACTAAAACAGGGAATTTAGCAATTTTCTATTTCAGACTTTCAAAGCTCCTATCTGCTTCTCTTGTCCACACAAACTTCATCTTACCTCCACCCTTGATGGTCTCCAACATAGGTACACAGATGTCATTGTAGTTTTTAATGAATTTCCTATAAAATGTGGCCAAACCATGAAAACTTCTGACCTCTCCTATTGTCCTGGGTGTAGGCCAATTCAAAATAGCTTCTACCTTGGAAGGATCCATTTTCAAGTCACCCTTAGAGATGACAAAACCTAGATACACCAATTCTTGTTTCATGAAGTCACACTTTTCCAAGTTTATCAGTAACTTCTGATCTCGCAGCCTCTTCAAGACTATCTCCAAATGTTTCAAGTGCTCTTCCTTGCTCTTACTAAACACCAAGATATCATCAAGGTAGACTACCACAAATTTTCCTATGAATTCCTGCAACACTTCATTCATCAACCTCATAAAAGTGTTAGGGGTGTTTGAAAGACCAAACAGCATCACAAGCCACTCATACAACCCTTCATTGGTTTTGAAAGCTATCTTCCACTCATCCCCTTCTCTTATCCTTATCTAATGGTACCCACTCTTCGAGTCTATTTTGGAGAAATAAGTAGCCCCTCCCAAACAATCCATTAGATCTTCTATTCTAGGAATAGGAAACCTATACCTGATGGTTATCCTATTTATTGCCCTAGAATCAGTACACAGTCTCCATTTCCCATCTTTCTTTGGGGCTAAAATAGTAGGTACTGCACATGGACTAAGACTCTTCCTTATCAGCCCTTTGTTTAGGAGTTCTTGAATCTGTTTTGTTATCTCTTCATTCTGCTAAGGGGTCATTTTATATGTTGCCTTATTAGAAAGTACTGCCCCTGGTATGAGATCTATCTGATGGCTAATATCTTTGATTGGTGATAGGGAATCGGGTATATCCTTTGTAATTACTCCCTTGTAACTCTCAAGCAAATCTCTGACCTCTTCTCTCACACTTTCCTTCTTTTCCCCCTTAGGGTTCACAATCAAAGCAAAACCTACTCCATCACCTTCCTTTAGTGTATCCATGAATTCTTTTTCTCCTACCAGCATTACACTAGACCCTACATGTTGTGGATCCTTTTCTACCAATGATTATATCCTATAAGTTGCACTATCCTTTTGGAATGAGTAAGCATTCTTTTCACCATCATGATGAGCCTTTCTGTCAAATTGCGATGGTCTGCCTAACAAAAGATGGCAAGCATCCATTGGAAGGATGTCACACAAAATCTTGTCTCTATACCCCTTAATACTGAATTCTACCCATGCATGTTCATTGATGAGTACGTGCTGCCCCTTGTTCAACCAACTGACTTTATATGGACTGCTATGGGGTATCTTTTCTAACTTCAACTTATTCACTACTTCCAAAGATATAATGTTATCAGTAGAACAAGAGTCAATAATGACTTTACAAAACTTATCTTGGATCTTGCAGTTGATTTTGAACAAAGCCCTTCTTTGCGATGGTTCATCCTGCACTGGTTCCTGGAGCAGCATCCTCGTGATCATCAGATTCTCTCCCATTTCTGATTCTAGATTCACTTTAGGAGATGTGTCACACTCCTTGCATCTTCTTGAATCAAAGTGGTTCTCTTCTCACCACCATGAGAAGTTGAGGCCTTCTCTAGATACTTGTATGTCGGGTGCCCTATCTAATTGCAGTTATAACATCTCATATTGGAGAACTTGGATCCTCTACCTGATCCATTTGTCCCACCTCTTCCATTAGGCCTTCTTCCTCGGTAGCCTCGTCTGCTACTGGAGTCCCCAACTTGCTCTTCTTGGCTAGACTCACCACTAGGCCTCTAGTTAGGACTCCTTCCTCCAAAATTGCCTCTGCCTCTGAAATTCCGTCCACCTCTACCTCTAGTGTTCTGCTCACTTTTTCTCTTTATCTTCTCTTCAGCCCTTAAGGCCATTTGGAAACACTTGTTCACTGTGTCTGGTGCTAAGATGCTGATCTCATCTTGGATGTTCATCCTTAGGCCATTTAAATACCTGGCCACCTTCTCTGACTCTTCTTCTTGTCTCTTTGACCTGAGACTGAGTTTATGAAACTCTTGTGTGTATGCATTTACATCAAGGTCTCTTTGTCTGATGTTCTGTAATTTCTTATACATCTGCACATCATAGTCCAAGGGTAAGAACTATGCCTTGAGCTTGGTCTTCATCCTTTCCCAGGAGGTTATCATATTCTTCCCCTCCTTGACTCTCTCTCCTTGTTCATAATTCCACCATGCAAGAGCAGATCCCTGCAATCTTGACTTTGCCAACTTAACCCTCTTATCATCAGGGATTTCTTTATATTCGAAATGATTGTTCAATGCCTCAATCTAGTCAATCACCTCTTTAGCTTCCATACTTCCACTATACATAAGCAACTCATCTATGGTGTCCCTATTGACTGACTTTAATGCATTTAAAAATGTCCTCTGGTCTGCTAGGATCTTGTCTATCTTTTTACTGGTTTCGGCAATTTCCGCATCACCTTCATCACTATCACTTTCATCTTCCCTCTCTTTACCTTTGGACTACTTGAACTCTCCCAACTTAGATGCAAGCATCTCCTTGATCAGCTTCTTAATGGCGTCTTGCGACATACTTTTGGGAGGCATCCTCTCCGCCTGTCTCGCTTTCTTTGTCTGACATAAACATTCACAGACAACACCCAAATGCCAACACTTTTGCAAATCCTCAATTCGATTTGCAAGCCATACCTGTTTTTCAAGATCTAATACCAATATGATGGGGAGCACACAGTGGATACCAGCGCAAGCCCTAGTTTCTCATAGTCAACAAACTAACAGCTGTGCCACTGGTTCAACTCCATCGACTAAGTCTCTCATCCTTCTCCAATGCCCCAATGGCATTTGCCCTTGGTGAGACTTGTAATCTTTGGTTGATTCACCAAAAATGTCGTCACACAGTTTACTTCCTTCCTAACCCTAGCACATGGAGATGCTAGGTCGTCCTTACTGCATGAAACGCCCTATCGAGATCCTCTGCACCGCTGAACAGGAAAAACAAAACAAAGAGCAAAACAAATATTCATACAACGAAGCCATTCCACTGATTTCGATGGAAATCTCACTAGTGGAATGCTTCACGATGACATACGGCAACAATGGAAAATGTAATTGAATGGAAATCTACAATTACATGATTTTATAGTTGTAAGAAACGGAAATCAAATGGATAGAACATAATTGCTTTATTTCTCCTAAGCACAATACAATCACATTCGATCACTTCTTCAATCTGATTACATTTGATGATCATTTGGCCATTCCTGTGGGCATTTATCAACTCGCCCTGAGTAGTACCGAACTGACTCCAAGCGGCTGGGAAACACTACTACCTATTTTTGGCATTATTGCTATTTTTAGCATGATTCGATTACAATTGCAAATGTCCCCTAAGTCACTTGGGACTTACAACATGAACCTAGATACAAAATGGAAATGCATTGGTCAATAGACCTTATTACAAAAGAAAACACGATTTTGTAGGTGCTCCTACATCAAACACAAAAATCATACAATCATCATGAATAAGATTGTCAATGCCCCTCAATCATAATGCATGAATAAGCACATTGGGAACAACATAGAAGCTTGAAGAACCTTCAAATAAAACCCATACAACTCAATGATATATATACCATTATACCCTTCACATGTGAAAGTCATGATCATCATGCACAAGAGTGAATGTTACTAACCATAATGCATACATAAGAACATTAGGAACATTATAAGAGTTTGATGAGTGAACAAACACACTAGGCACACCAAAGGAGTTTGATGCAACCTTCAAGCAAAATCCATACAACTCAATGTCACAAATTATCTCCTTCTAGAAAAAGTCATACAAAGTTTATGATTCATGATCTCCATTACATGTATTTTATTAGACCCTTCACTCAAAATGCATGCAATCATTATGCATAAGATTCAATCTCACTCAACCATGATGCATGAACAATCACACTAAGCATGTCATAGGAGTTTGATGCAACATTCAATAAAACCCATACAACTTAGTGGCATATTCATCATTAGACCCTTCACACAAAAGTCATACAATCATCATGAATAAGAGTCAATATCACTCAACCATAATGTATGAACAGGCAGACTAGGCACACCATAAGACTTTGATACAACCTTCAAAGAAAACTCATACAACTTAGTGGCATATTCATCATTAGACCCTTCAAACAGAAACTATAATCATCATGAATAAGAGTCAACCTCACTCAACCATAATGTATAACAAGCACACTAGGCACACCATAGGAATTTAATGCAACCTTTAAAGGAAATCCATACAACTTAGTGACATATTTATCATTAGACCCTTCACACAAAAGTCATACAATCATCATGAATAAGAGTCAATGTTACTCAACCATAATGTATGAAGAAGCACACCACGCACACCATAGGAGTTTGATGCAACCATCAAAGAAACCCCATTCAACTTAGTCACATATTCATCATTAGACCCTTCACATAAAAGCCATATAATCATCATTAATAAGAGTCAATCTCACTCAACCATAATGGATGAAAAAACACACCAGGCACACCATTGGAGATTGATGCAACCTTTAAAGAAGACCCATACAACTTAGTGATATATTCATCATCAAACCCTTGAAACAAAAAACTAAAGAATCATAAGAGACAATCTCACTCACCATAATGTATGAACAAGAACACTAGGCAAACCGTAGGAGTTTGATGCAACCTTCAAAGAAAACCCATACATCTTAGTGGCATATTCATCATTTGTGATGCAGAGGAAGGACTCAAACAAGACCAACTTGACACATTCCAAAACTGGGTTTCAATACAAATGATGCAAATGTGTATTCTTTTTCATTCTTGGCAACTTGCTATTAAACCCTAAAACATGGAGCAGCAATTTAGACCTATTTGGGCATAACTTTCATTGTAGACATGATATTCAAAATCTAAGACCTATTTGAGATACCCTTTTGGCCCTTACTAAACATATGTCAAAATAGGCTGAGTTGTTTTGAACGGAATAGGGCAAATAATGCTATTCCAAACTGGGAACCCTAGGCAGAATTCAGACATGTTGTTTGTGAAAATGTCATAACTCACTCAAAACCTAATGAAATCACATGAAACCAAAAGAATTGTAAACTAGAAACAAATATCTTTCCATCTATCTATTATATTCCCTGATATGAGGCCATACTAGGCCGTATCATGCGTGTTTTCATACTACATTTTCAAAAAATTCAACTTTACAAACCTACCCTCAATAAAAATGCCATAACTTATTCAAATCTCCATGAAATTAGATGAAACAAAAATAAATGGAAAGTAGATTCGATTTAATTTCATGCCCAATTGTTTTTAGACAACTACAGGATTGTATAGGTCTATACCATGCATGGGAACAATAGAAAAATATTTGAAATTGTAGAAAATAGAATTATTTTTATTGCCTCACTCCAAAAATCCAACAATCAACCCTCCATTCGACTTGGAGGCTCATATTTATGCTTGTACAATCAAGTTGTGCCCCCCAACCAACCAACAACTACTATTTAACAAACTTTTAAAATTTGCCATTTGACAAGAAAAGTTGTTATGACAACACTTGACAACTTTTGACAATGTTTTCATTTTTCAACTAAATGACACCAAACCTTCATCAATGACTCTAAATGACTTATATTGGCCTAAAATGACCTTATTAACATTGAACAACACAAAATAAGACAAAAACTCAAACTTTGCCTCTGTAGGCATCAGGTCCTGAGGGTGCTCCTACACCATACTCCCAAGAAAAAGAAAACTCTCAGTTCCATCTGAGATGTGATCTACAAATTTGTCAATGTCTTCCATCTTGGACTCCTTCAATCTACAAATCTAATATGTTCTGCATTCTTGACTTTCCCTGGATCTTTCTTCCTCTTCTTGCAGCATCTCTTACTTAGCATCTTCTCAACTTCCAAGTTCCAAAATTTGAGTTCTCATTCATATGCCTCAGTACCACAGTCTATGTCTTCATCTTCATCATTGGAATATAATTTATCAGCATATTCATCATCCATAAAATCAGAAAATACAACCATTACCTCGATTGTTTTGGCAACATCTTCGTCCCCATAGTGTGTTGCATTTGTATATCCATCTTTATACAATGTATGCACTTCTCCTCCTCCTTTAGACTCTTTTCCATCTTCATTTTCATCTGCTACACCTATGAACACGTACTCGCAAATATGGTGAGAAATAAAATCTTGAGTCTCAATGGACCCATTTTCTTTACATTTTTCCTCTTCCTCAGATGGCTTAGGCTCTTCCATCATCAATCAAGACTCTCCAAAGTCTAGTTATGCTATCCTCTCTTGCCTTTTTCTCCTATGAATGGTCTTCATGATATGTCACTTTATCCTCTTTCTTATCGATAAATGCCAACCACTTTCTTGTTCTGCCTTCTCAAGACACTGCTACATCTCAAATTCCATTCTTTCTTGAACTTTTCCCATTTGTTCCAAGGCTTGTCTCAGCTCTGCTAGCTTTTGTTCAATATTAATTTGTTTTACCTTCTCATCCTTCTTCTTTATCTCTCTTTCCTCTCTTTTTCTCTCTTGTTGCTTGTTTGGCAACTTCATACTCTTCAAGTCTCCACGGACTAATCTTCTCAACATTTTCATTCTTCTTTCTCAAGCAAGTCTCTTTCACCTTGTTTCTTCTCAATGCTTCTTGTCTTCGTGATACCTCACCTTAGGCCCCCTTCTTTTCCCTTGGCCTAGTCTTTTGGTATCCAGGTTCTTCCTTCAACCTGCAAAAAGATAATACAAAACTCCCAAAACAGCCTTGCCCAAATTTTTGGGCTTTGATACCAATTTGATATAGAGGAAGGACTCAAACAAGACCAACTTGACATATTCCAAAACTAGGTTTCAATACAAATGATGCAAATGTCAATTCTTGTTCATTCTTGGCAACTTGCTCTTAAACCCTAAAACATGGAGCAGTAATTTAGACTTTTTTGGGCATAACTTTCATTGCAAACCTGATATTCAAAATCTAAGACCTGTTTGAGATACCTTTTTGGCCCTTACTAAACATATGTCAAAATGGGATAGGGTTGTTTTGAACGGAATAGGACAAAACAAGGTTGTTCCAAACTAGGAACCCTAGGCAGGTTTCAAACCTATTGTTAGTAAAAATGTCATAACTCACTCAAAACTTAATGAAATCACATGCAACCAAAAGAATTTTAAATGAGAAACAAATATCTTTCAATCCATCTATTATATTCCCTAATATGGGAGCATATCAGGCTATACCATGCCTATTTTAAGATTACATTTTCAGAAAATTAAACTTTACAGACCTACCCTCAATAAAAATGTCGTAATTTATTCAAATCTCAATGAAATTAGATGCAACAAAAAGAAATGGAAAGTAGATTCAATTTACTTTCATACCCAATTAGTTTTAGACAAGTATAGATTCGTACAAGTCCATACCATGCACGGGAACAACAGAAAAATGTTTGAAATTATAGAAAATAGAATTGTTTTTATTGCTTCACTCCAAAAATCCAACAATCAACCCTCCATTCAACTTGGAGGCTCATATTTATGCTTTTAAAATCAATTTATGCCCCCCAACCAACCTACAACTACCATTTAACAACTTTTAACAAACTTTTAAAAAGTTGTCATTTGACAAGAAAAGTTGTTATGACAACACTTGACAACTTTTGACAATGTTTTCATTTTTCAACTAAATGACACCAAAACCTCATCAATGACTCTAAATGACTTACATTGGCCTAAAATAACCTTATTAACATTGAACAACACAAAATAAGACAAAAAATCAAATTTTGCCTCTTGTAGGCATCGGGTCCTGAGGGTGCTTCTGCACCAATTTGCCCCTTCAAACAAAAGCTATTTAATCACCATGAATAAGAGTCTATTCAACCACACCAAGCACACAATAGGAATTTGATACAACCTTCAAAGAAAGACCATACAACTTAGTGACATATTCATCATTAGACCCTTCACACAAAATCCATACAATTGTCATGAATAAGAATCAATGCCACTCAACCATAGTGTATGAACAAGCACACAATCACACCATAGGACTTTGATGCAAGATTAAAAGAAAACCCATACCACTTAGCGACATATTCATCATTAAAACCTTCAGTCAAAATCCATACAATCATCATAATAAGAGACAGTCAATGCCGCTCAATCATAGTGCACACACAAGGACACTAGGTGCAACATATAAGTTTTTAAAATTCAAATAAAACCCATACAACTCAATGACATATATACTATTATACCCTTCCCACGAAAGTCATGATCATCATGCACAAGAGTGAATGTCACTAACCTTAATGATTACATAAGAACATTAATAGTACTATAAGAGTTTGATGCATGAACAAGCACACTATAAAGAACAAACGGGTTTGATGCAACCTTCAAAAAAAATTCATACAAAGTAATGTCACATATCCATCATTAAACCCTTCACAAAAAAGTCATACAATAATTATAATTCATGAAATCACATATATTTTATTAGACTATTCACTGAGAAGACACACAATCATCGTGCATAAGATTCAGTATCACTCAACCATAATGCATGAACAATCACACTAGACATGACATACGAGTTTGATGCAATAATAAAAACTCATACAATTGAGTGACATATTCATCATTAGACCCTTCACACAAAATCCACATAATCATCATGAATAAGAAAGAGTCAATGTCAATCAGCCACACCAGGCACACACCATAAGAGTTTGATGCAATCTTCAAAGAAAACCCATACAATTTAGTAACATTCATCAATAGGCCCTTCACACAAAATCCATACAATCATCATGACTAAGTCAATGTCATTCAACCATAATGTATGAGCAAGCATAGTAGGCACACTGTAGAAGTTTGATGCAACCTTCAAAGAAACCCCATACAACTTAGTGACATAGTCATCATTATACCTTTAACACAAAAGTCATACAATCATCATGAACAAGAGTTAATCTCACTCAACCATAGTGTATGAACAAGCACACTAGGCATATCATAGGAGTTTTATGCAACCTTCAAAGAAAACCCATACAACTTACGACATATTCATCATTAAGCCCTTCACACAAAAGCCATACAATCATCATGAATAAATGTAACCGTCACTTATTCATAATGTATGAACAAACACACTATAAAAGTTTAATGCAACCTTTAAAGAAACCCCATACAACTTAGTGAGATATTCATCAGTAGACCCTTGAAATAAAAGCCAAAGAATCATAAGAGACAATCTCACTCAACCATAATGTATGAACACGCACACCAAACCCACCATAGGAGTAAGTCATAAAATCATTATGAATAACAGTCAATCTCACTCAACCGTAATGTATGAACAAGCACACTAGGCACACTAGAAGTTTGATGCAACCTTCAAAGAAAACTCATACAACTTAGTCACATACTCATCATTAGACCCACACAAAAATGATACAACCATCATGAACAAGAGTCAATCTCACTCAACCATAATGTATGAACAAGCACACCAGCCACACCAAAGGAGTTTGATGCAACCTTTAAAGAAAACCCATACAACTTAGTGACATATTCACCATCAGACCCTTCACACAAAAGTCATACAATCATAAAAAATGAGAGTCAATGTCACTCAACCATAATGTACAAACAAGCATGCTAGGCACACCATAGAAGTTTGATATAACCTTCAAAGAAAACCCATACCACTTAGTGACATATTCATCATAAGATCCTTCACACAATACCATACAATCATCATGAATAAGAAAAAGTCAATGTCACTCAACCATAGAAGTTTGAAGAACATTGAAATAAAATCCATACTCAATGACATATATGTCATTATATCCTTCCCATGAAAGTCATGATGATCATGTACAAGAGTGAATGTCACCAACCATAATGCATACATAAGAACATTAGGAACACTATAAGAGTTTGATGCATGAACAAGCACACTAGGCACACCATAGAAGTATGAAGAACCTTGAAATAACATCCATACACTCAATGACATTTATGCCATTATATCCTTCCCACTCAAGCACAAAGGGGTTTGATGCAACCTTAAAACAAAACCCATACAACGCAATGTCAAATATTCATCATTTTAAATTCATACAATAATTATGATTCATGAACTCCATCACATATTTTATTGGACCTTCACTCAAAAGGCATATAATCATCATGCATATGATTTAATATCACTCAACCATGATGCATGAACAATCACACTAGGCATGCCATAAGAGTTTGTTGCAAGATTAAAATGCCCCATACAATTTAGCGACATATTCATTATTAGACCCTTCACGCAAAAGCATCATGAATAAGAGTCCATGTCACTCAACCACACTAGGAACACCATAGGAGTTAGATGCAATCTTCAAAAAACCCATACAATTTAATGTCATATTCATCATTAGACTCTTCACACAAAAAGTTATATAATCATCATGACTAAGAGAGTCAATGCCACTCAAACATAATGCATAACAAGCATGCTAGGCACACCATACAAGTTTGAAGAACTTTAAAATGAAATTCATACAAATCAATGACATTTTTGCCATTATAGCCTTCACGTAAAAGTCATGACTAGCATGCATAAGAGTGAATGCCACTAACCACATTGCATACATAAGAGCATTAGGGACAAGTTATAAGAGTTTGATGCACACTAGTCATGCTGCATGCTTCACACAAAAGCCATGACACTCATATGATACTATGTCACTAACACTTATACACACAATTTTTGCCATAGTCCATTAAAACCATCACACCAAAGTTAATGTGACTAATAATGATGCATGGGTAAACACAATATGCACACTAAATATAGTAATGTAATTGTTTAATTACCAAAAAATAAACTACATCTAGAACATTTATGTGTTTAACATAACAACTACAAAAATATAAAAACTAAAATTAGCATAAAAAGAATGAGACCTCTTCAAGGATGTCCATGGCCATACTTAAAGAGTTTATGGAGGGATATTTTTACCACTCCTCAAAAAATAATACAAATTTAATAAATTGTACAAGTTGAGTAATGTAAATACAAGGAATTTAAGTCTTCACACAAAAGCATTTCCAACTAAGATATTGATATCTTTTAATTAGAATAAACTTTCAAAGTGTAGATTTATTTTATTGCAATCCAATTGCACCCTACACATTGTACTTTTCACACCTAAAATTAATAATAATTCACATGAAAATCATCAAATGATGTGTACATTTATTATCCAAAAGCACTTCCCTCAACTTGCGATTTATATTTTTAGTAAGCTTTTACATTTTTGAGATTGACAAAAATCAAAAGAGAACTAATATCACCAAATAGCATACACAATCCAAATGAATACTAAGCATTGCACATTTCACACCTAATATCAATAAAACTTCAACATCAAAATCACCAAACAATGTATATTTACCATCTAAAACACTTCATTTAACTTGTTATTTATATTCTTATGGGAAGCTTTCACATTTATGAGATGAATAAACATATATTTTAAAATGGAATCAACAATGAAATCAATAACATCATGAATACCTAGGCATAACAAATAGTTATAAGGATGCAAACTCCTCCATTTTAAAGAAAAATAAAAAAGACCAAATATTTTTTCCGATAATAAGGTTAAATTATATACAAAGCCTAAAAATACTAAAAATATTAAAATATATGCACGTGAATGCCATTAAACATTGATGTATGATAAACACAATAATCACACTAAATATAGTTATTTAATTGTTTAATTACCAATAAATTAAAATATTTTATTTGATTAACATAACAATTTAAAAACTTCAATGAAAATAGAAAAACTAAAAATATCATGAAAAAATTGTTAGAGACTTCTTCAAAGATGTCCATGGCCATCCTTAAAGAGTTTATGGAGGGATATTTCTATCCCTCAAAAAAAAAAAATATTTTATTAATTATAATTGTTGAGCAATGTTTACAAAGAATTTAAGTCTTCCTTTGAACTTTATGTTTAAGTTCATACCACTATACAAAAGCATTTCCAATTAAGATATTGATATCTTTTAATTAGAATAAACTTCCCAAGAGTAAATTTATTTTGTGCAATCCAAATGAATGTGCACATTGTACATTTTACAACTAAAATTAATCAAACTTCACATCAAAATTATCAAATGATGTGTACATTTACAATCCAAAAACACTACCCTCAATTTACTATTTATATTTTTAGTGAACTTCAACGTTGAGATCAACAAAAATCAATGATAGAATCAGTTTCAGTATAAGCATACACAATCCAAATGAATTCTATAGACTACATTTCACACCTAATCTCTATAAAACTTCAACATTAAAAACACTTTCTTTAACTTGTTACTTATATTCTTATAGGAAACTCTTACATTTATGAGATCAATAAACATATAATTCAAAATAAAATCAATAACATCATGAATACCATAAACACACCAAATAGTTTTATAGGATACAAACTCCCCCATTTTAAAGAAAAATTAAAAAAAACCACAATTACTTAAATAAAAGTGTAAGAGAGAATTGCAAACATGACCTTACTAAATTGTCAATGTTCCGAGTTCAATCTCCCCTGCTTCAAATGAATAGTCCACCTACAACAGTCCATCTACTTTTGTTAAATGAGGTAGAAATGGTGCAAATTCTATATAGCTACTTCTCCAAAGTAGAAATTGAAATAGTCATAGCCTAGAAATAATCATAGTCTATGCTACGCACAAAATCAGTCAAGAATGAATAAACCCAATAACACAACCCAAATGCACTAGAAATTTAAAGATGAAAAAAATTTCCACACAGAAAAACACATTGGCATGGTAAGAAGGAATTAGATGGTATTTTTCTAAATTTGTAGTGGTCCTATATGTGACATATTTGTTCAACATGGTTGTCATTGATGTCAAAGTGTTTGGATGAATGCTCTTGGTATCATTGGAGTTGTTATGATGTCAATGATTTCATTGGTATTGTTTAGTGATTAGCAGGTTGTATCCATGATAGGAGTTCAGGAGTTCATGTTGTAGACCACAGTGTTGATACTCCTTGGTATAGTGTTGAGAGGAGTTCATAGAGTTCATAAGGAGTGTATTCTTGAGTTAGGAGATGTTTCTGATATGGTGCTCCCGGAGGGCAGTTGTCAGTTTTTCTTTAGGTTCAATGCTTCATACATGTCTTCATCAGTCTTCATCAGGATCTTCATGGTTAGTGGCATATGCACAATATGCACTGAGTTTTTCTTTGCTCCACGTGATTTTGGAAGTGCTTATATCAGTTGAAAAGAAGTGCAGTATTAACTAGAGATCAGTGGAGTGGTTTGACAATGGTTTTAAAAAGTTTGCTTCACAATTCTTAAACCCTAAAGGTTTCATTCTTTAGCCCTAGGCCATAAAATGTGGTAGTTTACAAGTTCATAGACGGGCAGCACTTTTTGTTTTGTTTTAACAGTGACTTGCTATAGCAAGTCAGAGATGACTTAAGTTACAAACTAAAGGGGTTTAATACATTGTTTATCCGGCCCTCTTAACCTGAGCTTACCGATAGATTTTTGTTCTCAGGGGCCAAAGTGCAAATCAGTGGTATAGTTTGAAAGAAGGCAGGGCGCGAATTAAAAGATTAACGTTCCATGTTTAAAGTAACTTTAGACCCTAACGGCTTTATGGCATGTATAAACTTTGATGTCTGTTTGGTTGAATTCTTTGTGTGGTGCAGTTGGTTAACTGTTTTGATTAACTGCTTTTGAAACTGTAGACAGTTTTAATTCCTCTTCCACGAGTGTCCAGGGTTCTTTTTTTGGGATACACACCTACATAGAACAATGCTATGTGGAGTCGAAGGCAATGAAAAAGACTGTGAACATAAAAAATCACAGTAACTTAATGGCATAGAGTATATGATATGCAGAATGCTCTTTTGGAATTTTTCTTGTCTGAAGATATAGCTATCAAATGATATTAACCACTGTATAAAAGAGGGTTTTGAATGGTGTTGCAGAATGATATTTTTAGCAGATGTTATAATTGCAGACGTTCTTGTGTGATTACAGATGCAGTACTTGTGTAGGACAGAGATAGACTATGCTGTGAAAAACTGGTTTTTATGTGTTACCTTCCTTCTAAAGATTTCGTCAAAGATTTATGCACAGAGCTACAAACTTGAAGGAGATACCTTGTAACAAGCAACATGGTAAAGTACTTTCACTGAAGATTAACTTGTTTTTGGTTGAGTGTATGTCAAGAACATTAAACAATGATATATGTATTGAAGGGTTTAATCAAAATTAGGATTTCTCCATAACTGAGTGAAATGACAGAACTTTTCTATACTTGGTTCTTATTTTGAAGTCTTGAAGTCTTGAAAAGAATCTTACATAAGGAGGAAGTTGCTTGAAGCAGGTGCTTAACAAAGGAGACATAAGTTATTATGTATGTCATTGTCTTTATTGGTGTGATAGGAGGTTGGTTGTAAAGAAATTATCAAACATATGTTAAGGTGGCTTGTTGAAGAGAGTATGAAGTTGATTTTGTTCATATATGCAGCAAGAAGAGGAAACGCATTTTCTTAGACTGTTTGTTTGGTGATGTAATAAGTGTTGTAAACAATGTATTATGCTTCTACTGATATTATTGTTTGGTGGAGAGGGTCAATTTATTTGGTGTAATACAGTGAATCAGGGAAACCCCCTAACTATATTTTCTTCATTCTGAGTTGTTGTAAGGTCATGTCAGTGAGACACAAGTGGACCTTTGTATGCCAGTGAGGCAGATCAATGTATGCCAGTGAGGCTATGTATGCCAGTGAGTCAGATCTTTGTATGCCAGTGAGGCTTTGTAATTGGGAAGTTGAGTTAAGCCAGTGAGGCATCTTTCTTGAGTGGTTTTTCATCCCTATGAGGGTTTTCGACTCATACATTATTGTGTTATGGTGTCTCTTGTTTGTGGTTTATTATTCTTGCTTCTTTGTGGTTCAAGTTAAAGTCAAATTGATCAAAGCATCCTGATTCTCTTATATTGTCAATCAAATAGTCTAAAGGTGTGTAAAGATTAAAAAGATTATAGACCACTGATTCAACCCCCCTCTCAGTGGTCCCGATACTCCAACAATATTGACATCTATTTGGGGACACACCTTGACAACTTGCAATCAAATGTACTTACAGAATAAAGCAAATGATAATAATAAAACACAGGAATGAATTTTAACCTGGGGGTCTAATTTAAGTGGGAGCAGTTACAGTCCGACGTTTCCTTCAAGTTCTAACAGACCCACTCTGACGTTTGCTTCAAGTTCCATTGGCATTTAATCTGACTGGCGGTTTCATATTAAATTTCTGGGCGTTTACCTCTCCATTTAATTCCAGATTTCCTAGAATACAAAAGGCAAAGAATTATTCAGACAGAAACAGAAAAGCCAGTCAGTAGATGTAATGTCGTCAGATAATGCATTACCAGAATATCAATGCCGCCAAATTTTTCTTCAACCCATTTGGCAAGCAGCTTTACAGAATTTGTATCCACTATATCTAATTGATGGAAAACCACATTTAATCCCTATTCCTGGAAAGATGCAACCACTTCCTGTCCTCTACCACTATCTCTTGAAGTGAGAACAACAGTCAGACCCTGCTTTGCAAGTTGTCGAACAATCTCAAACCCAATACCTCTATTACTTCCGGTTACTACTGCCAGTGTATCTGTAGACCACCATCTGCCACAAAATTAATTATTTAGCATATAGCTGTCGAATCAATTGTTGGAGTAAAATTTGAGATACATACTCTCTAGTACTCTTCTGTTACATCCCATCTAAAACCAATAATAAATGCCTGTTAAATCTATATGGCATTTGATCTCATTAACTATGGTTGGACATTAATTATGCTAGACAAATTAACACAAGACAGCAACTGTTCAAGTAGCCAACTGTGAATATTACTTTTATATGTTATGTCCCAGACCATATTGGTCAAATGGATGATGGAATCCATACACAGCAAACTTAAACCAAGACAAGAATCCCAAAATCAGGGTGAAGTCATGACGAGGCATATGTACATTGTCATCATCCTCAGAAGTTACAATTTAAAGGAGCTTATTGACCTGTGGATAAATGTGATCCAAAAAAAGCTATAGACAGCCCTCCAACACCAGCATTTGCCATTCATCATCAGCATTGACATTTTTTTGTTGTGCACTTTTATTCTCTACTCTTGTTTCACTGTGTCCTGCAATATCCTTTAAATCCCAGAGGATGCATTCTAAGGACAGTGATATGTTCTGGGCAGGTGAGCTGGATAATTTATGATGCAAATAATAATAGTTTGGTGGCATGAAACACTAATATAACAAGAAGCCAGTTTGCCGCTACCATTTGCTGCATCAACATCATATTCAGTGAATGCACAACAGTGTTTCAACTCCTAAGATTAGTTCCTTGGTCAAAGACCAAAGGAACCTGCATTGCACTGGAAATCCCATGGCAATCTTGAGGCTAAAAATCATATTTTTATATGCCTTTTTGAATTCAATCTTATCTCTACTTCATACTTATATGTATCATGTTTATTGTTGATGAAAATTGAAATCCCTGCCAGGATTTATGACGAACTAATCGGTTTATGAATTATACATGGATATTGTGGAATGTATCCTGATTCGTTATCATAAAGCCATACCAGGAATATGATAGGCTGATGTGCTGAATTGGACAATAATGTAAGACATGACAACTCATAGTGGATATACATGTTTATTGTTATCACCTTAACTAATCAAGATGCCAGAAGGTCCAGGATACAAACCAATCATGAGAAAGCGGGTTTACAGATTATGCGGAGGAAAACAAGAGACTAGTAAACCAATACTGAAATGTCCCCAATATGATTTTTTTATATTTTCTGACTTTCTTTTGTGTTTTCTAGATGTTATCAACTGAAATTATGCAAATATAGATAGCTACAGCAAGATATGATAACATTGAATAGCAGCAAATAGAATGGAAATATCAATATAGGAATCCCAATTTTATTTTATTTGCCTGCAGCAACTGGAATGATAACAATTATGAATATGTTGAGCTGAAAATGTAAATTTCAGCCTTACATATGATTGACATCAACTCACTGATACAACATACAGCAGATTCTGAAATATTGGTTGATAGCTAGAAAATGAGTGCTTGTAGACTGCTGTTAGACTCTACGGAATCTTCAAAACCCTTTGTTGTACCAAGGATGATCAGTGGATGTGCCTTTAGTCAATATTTATGATGCTGGCAGCACACAGCAGACCTGGGGGTAACCTCTGATAATCAGCAAATATAGAAATGAGCCTGGTAGAAGGGATGCGGACTGCCTGGAGTGTGACTGTGAATCGGTACCCTAGTCAAACTGTATGCAGTTCAAATCTTCTTCGAGCAAGGTAAATGGTGCAGTTAGTGATCAGTACCACTGTCATGTGCAGCCAAACCAGCAATGTACCTTCTGAATGGCACAATCTACCTGTGAATGCCAGCAATTAGCTCCTAACCATCCACAAAACCCTCAACAAATGGCAGTAGAGTATGGAACGTGCTGTGATCCCCTCCTATCAATTGCCACTCACAAAGTTGTGTGATAGGGTTGCTATGTTGCCAGTTCAGCTCGTCAAACACTAACAACTCAGCAAGATGTGTAATCAACTCTGAAATGCAGCAACAAACCCTCCAAAACTGCACCTAAACAATGATCCTTGAATATGCTAGTCGCTCCTCCAATTATGTTGAAATATCATACGACTACTCTAGGAAGGCCCTTAAATGGCGTGGAATTATGTCAAAGTGTAGGCACCCAGAAATAAGTAGAAATCAGCAACCTAAAATTTGTTGAAAGTCTAAAAATGCAGAAATGTGATCCCTTGATGGAAACAAACTACTTGCTTGCAAATCTTGATTGCTCAACCTGAAAAATAAGCACGAAGTCTCCAAATCAGCTCACTATGCAACTTCCGTGCAGAATTACCAATGGTAGAAGCAAGGGTTTTTGCCCTCACCTCCAAGAAGATAACTCAAGAGGGTTTTCATCCCCCTAGACCTTAGAAAACAGCCAAGGGTTTTCGTCCTTGAATGCAAATTCGAAAACAAAGCTCACAATAGAAAATACCAAATGAAATTTTTATGCTGAAATGAAGCGAGACGTCTCCTTGATATACCTGTCCAAATCATGCCCTTGAATTCAAATTTCCCTCCTGGTATTTAAAAATGCTTTTTATTTTATTTTATTTTAATTTTAAGTATTTAAAAATACTTTTTATTTAATACTCGTGTTTAAATACACATTTTATTTTAATTATAATAATATTATTAAGTTGCCCCTAAAATTAGAAATTACTTGACCCAACTTAAAATATTATTAATTATTTTAGTCCAAAAAAGAGGACATGACAGTCCACCCTTCTCAGAATTTCTTGTCCACACGTAATTGCAAACCCAAATGCTCAAGCATTGTCGTGCCAATATGATCAATCATGCTATAATGTCTATAGAGTATAGACCCTATACCTATCAAATGAAACAACTTCTGTCCAAAAACACCATGCAAACTCGGATACTCAAATACCATCCTACCAACACTATGAATCATGCTATAGCCTATAAATCCCATATCTGTCAAGTGGAGCTACTTGGACCAACAAGTATATCTCCCAACTCCACTACCCACAACTATTGTATGCAACCCCTGCAACTTAGGACACAATTTGGCCAACAAGTGTGCATGATCCACAACACAAACCTCTGAAAATAGAAAACAAAGGAGTGTGATGGTGGCTTGCTGGGCGTATGGGACTGCATTAATAGTTTATATAGGCATATTAATAGTTTCCAAAACATTTGGAGCAGTGACCAAGATTCAAGATTCTGATATTTTCTGTGTTTATTTAAAAGAACATAGACACGTATGAATTTACAGCATTATGCGTTTGGGCATGCTTCTTTTGTCTGGAGTTCTATTATGGGCTAAATTGTTTCTCATTCGAGTGCATCTTTAAAGTACGTTTGTCTAAGAAAATTCCCATTTTTAAGGTCAGAAACCAGAATGGTGGGTTTTTTTTGTGTCTAAAAATGCAAAAGAAAATGGAAATTGAAGAACCACAATAGAGACTGACGGAAATCCAAAACCACCAATTACTTTCTGAAGTCCCTTTGTGGTTGTATAAGATGCAATGCTTTAGGGATTTTCTAAGGATGTTCTTAGAATATCATGAGCATTGCATGTGGTAACCTAGATGTGTCTCAAGGTTACTAGATACAACAATTTTTATTTATTTATATTGATTTGTGGAATAGGAGACGATTTATCTGCAGCTTTTCTTTTATCATTGCAAGTCATATTTCAGAGTCTGATATACCTCCTCATCATTGACTCGTCTATGGACATTCAACATAATTGCTTTCTCTCACTCACTCTTCAACATTGTTATCAAATGGTTGAAGAGGTCTCCTTGGGGGACTTGATTTACTTTCTTTTCCAACTGCTTATTATGAGCATCTGTGTTTCGCATTGCTGCTTTCATTCCTCCAATGCTTTGTTTCCAGACTCTATGGAACAACACTAAAGGGAAGATGCACTAAGAGGTTGTGCTTGAGCAACATAGTTCAATGCTAGCAGGGAATGCTTATAGTTATTCATTATTTCTTGCTTATGCTATATAAAAGATACTTGTGCACAATCCATTTATAAATCCATGCTCTGTGGTTTTCTTTACCTAGTGTGTTTCCTTTTCACTCGAATTTTCACTAGTTTGCATACACCGTTGTAGCGATTCTAGTTATTGTATCTATTACCATGATTTATTTCTTTTGCTTATGTATTTGTGAACAAATGTGTCATGGATGTACTTTCTTATTTATATTTGAGTACTGATAAGGACATCATTCTTCTTGCTGAAAGCACCCTTTGTGCATTTTTTACTGGACACTTTTTGCAACTCACATATTTGTGCAACACTGTTGTCTTTTGCTAACCTAACAGCTATCTCATTTATGATATATTTTCATGTCTGCTCAGATTCTTCGTACATAATTTCTGTATCCTTATTAGTTTTAGTTCTACCTGTGTGATCTGCAAGCCAATTGTCATGGAAATCGTGACAAGAAATCATTTCGATTGAGGTTAATGTTTTTATAGCATTCCAAATCATTTGCTTGTTTCTTTACAATTTCATCCTTGAGACTTCCTTTGCCATTGAGATAGATTATTCTCAAAATGGAGCATCAGTTATTATGTTTGCTTTATCTGGTTTGTAGATGAGTTGTGTTTGAATCATCAGAGAATAAGGACCATTAATATTGCTTGTTGCTAGTTAACTCTACTTTGAGCAAGAAATTTAGTAATGGATATTGGTTGATATAGAATCTAGATTTAAGGCCATGTTCCCTTTTTTTGATTGGATGAGCTCTTGCTAACAGCTCATGGTTAAAAGTGGGGAATCTCTACTTGCCATTTTTTATTTTCTAGTTCTGGATGCCTTCACTTTTATCATTTTCAAAGAACATTGCTCCTAATGAAATTTTCACTTGTGTGTCTGTGTATCATGAATGATCGAGAGAGCAACTCTAATACCATGGCCGTCATCAACATTTGACAACCCACTACTTACTACTTAGTTGTGATTTGCTCAACTCAGCATCAACTTCAGCGCCAACACCTAAATTGACACTTTATGACACAAATGTTGGATCCTCCAGGCATCAACACCCTCACCACGCATGCTCCCTTCTCCCTTCCCTCGAGGGATGACAGCCTACTTATGAGACTGTGTTTTGAAGATGTTCCATTATGGAATGCCCCAGGCAATTATCCATGGGTGTGCTACCTCTATCAAGTTCGTAGTGAGGCTTTACAATTTGTTGCTCTACGAGCCCAAGCGAGGAAGTGGTGCTCCGAGAGCATGGAAGAGGAGGGGCAGAACTGCTCATCACTCATCTCAAGCTGAACTCCAGTTCCAGTTAGAGGGATATGTTGATAAATGGGCTGGAAAGAGATAAGCATCTTGTTAATCACATCCATTACCATGTGGATAACACTAACAATGCCACCTCCTCTCGTCTAGGAACAACTTCCTTCAGTGTTCTCATAAAGTCTGGGAGAGAAATGGAAGGGCTAGAATATAGTGTAGAAGTTGGGATTGGAACACCAGCTCTGGAACAACTGATGGGAATCGATACGCTCAACTCCCTCGCATGGATTCAGTGCAAACCCTGCAAGGGTTGTAGTTCTAAAGTGAAGCTCACCATGTATCTACCCAAACAATCATCCTCCCTTGGCTTGTAAATTCTTGAAATGTCCACCCTTGGGATCAGACCCCAAGGATTTCCAGTCAAAGTGTGATAATTGGGGGTATCTGCACTTACAGAGATACTAATGGTCTTTCCCAAGTATCTGAGGGAGATTATATCACAGTGCTGGGAGAGTATCATTCAGCTGTAACTTTAATTATGTGTTCAATTAGTAGTTGTAAATCTGAGTTAGTTATTTAAGCCATTCACTGTATTTTCTTTATCTCCTGCTGAGTTTTTGATACTGTATATAATTTCCAGAAAAGAATATCACCATTCACTGTATTTTCATTATCAGCTGTGTATTATTTTCCTTTTTTTAATAAGGTTTTTATTCAATTAAAAAAAACTTATAAATAATATAGTTATTTTGAACAAGGTCTTTGTTTCTTTATTGAGTGAAATAAATAAGGAAAGTTCACAAAATCTCTTCCATCCCTGTGATGGTAAAACTCTCACTCAATCTCATCTTCTTAAAAACATAGGCATCTCTTCATACATCCAAATAGCCTCTCATTTTTTCTAACACTATTGCAGCCTACAGTAAATTTGGGTGTAAAATCAACGACTAAAGCTTAAACTAACTTGTTCATTTAAGTGGAAATGGAACAAAACTGAGCAGTGAGGAGACCCACCTAATTCAAGCTGAGGTCTGTGAATTGAACAAGGGTACATCTATTTTGATTGGGGGCAATGGACCCATTTCATTTTCTGGAAGAATAAGGGTATATCTGAAACTCCAGTAGCAACTCCACATTGAGAGAGTGAAGAGAGGGGTTCATGGGTGTTTAACCAGTAGTACTAAATAAGACCAAATCTCCATACTAACAAACTGAAAAATAGGAAGCACTACTAAATAAGAAAATTAGAGACAAGAAAATCAATTACCTCAGCCAATAAACTGTATCGAAAGCTTCAAATATTTAAATAATTTACAACACAGAGCTTTAAGATACATAAAAACTTACCAAACTTTCTTCAAATGTAGTGCCTTCTCTTTTCTTCCTTTGAAATTCTTCCTGCGAGCACTCTTCTTTACCCTCCGCCAGAAAAGGACACACAACCCAAAAATAAAGACACAAATTACAGGATTAAAAAAACAAGGAATACAAAAAGAAACACAGAATACAAACACAACACACAGAATACCAAAAACAAGTCAAGACAGGACGAACAGACAAAACATAACAAACAAAGAGAATGAAATGGAGGACATTCAACAGAAGAAAACTTAAAACAAAACAAATAAAGGGAAAATGTGTGGAAATCGAATTTAACAATTTGAGTGGCTGTAATATTAGTGCCGTTGGAAGGAGGTATAGTTGGCATTCGCCCACTCCTTCCAACGGCACTAAAATTATAACCACAAAAGATCGCTGGTTTAAATCTCTGTTTTTCTCTTTCTATGCTGCTGTGGATGACTCTACAGAACTGCTCTTTTATTGTTCCTGTAATTTGTAATCCGTTTATGACAAGTTTAGACATCCATCAATAGGTTTTGATTTTTATTTAAAGCTATAATCGTTGTTTATTGCTTAGATATTGTGTAATATTGTAGTTGTTAATACTATGATTCTAATAGTACACTGAAAGCTAAGCAATATAAAACAAGTGTCCCCTGTCTTGTAGTGTTGTAATTATAGTATTTGTTTAGTTGTAATTTTTTAAAGATTAAATATTGGTTGTATAGAAAAATTGCATTCCAATAATTGAAAAATTAATTTTTGAAGAGTGTTTAATAATAAATATTAATAATATTATTAAAATTATAAGTATAAATAATAACAAAAAATGAGATATTGAATTATAATATAAGACCATTTATTTAGGACATATTGTTTGAAATGAACTATGCCTTGTAGTGTAATGTAAGGAATATGTTATACTTATTATTGTACCAAGGTATTTATAAAAATTGTGAATGCAAAAATATTATGTGTTAGGACTAATAAAATTAGTCGCAACAGTCCCTCACAAATTCTCATTTTCGCCTCAAATATTGTAGGATTTGAATTTACACTTAGATTTTTACCATTCAAAAGAGTCTAGTTACATGCCCATCACTAGTGAATTTGCTACATAATCTCAAGAATAATGTGTACGTATAAACAACAATATTGAAAAAACCTCATCTTACCTCCCGTAATGACTATCGCAATAATGAGATAACATATATCGAAGAGGGAACAACATGTCGAAGAGAGTAATATTATGATCCCTTGGATAGACTGATGAAAAAAGTCACGATGAATATTATCAAAGTATATACGAGATAAAGAAATAATGTAATGTTGTCGATAGCCATAAAAGGCCACATTGAAGAGAGGTTAACAAATCAAAGGGAGACAATTATAAGTCCTTTCGAAGTCCCGAGAATGGGAGTACAATATTAATACAACATCGAGGGGAAGTGTGGATATCAGTAGGAGAAGAATGGAACTCCCCTCGATAGTTTTGATGACAATAAAAAGGGGACTTCATCAGTATTAAGTAACTCATATCGAAGTAAGAATGAAATATCCGGAGTATAATTTATGAAACACAACGAACGATAATTTTGAAGGAACTCTTAGATATTGAAGTGAGACAGTTTGGAGTGTCTTCGATGACTTTGAAAAGAAAATAAAAGCATAATATTGAAATGGAAATGGAAGGATGACGAAGATATCGATTAGAGCAAAGTTAAAATATGTTCAATATAACGAAAAGTAGTGTCCGTCTTGTTGATATGACAGCTACATTTTCGAAAAGATAGTTGACATTAATATTGGTTATGGTGACAAGAAAGGTGGCAGGAATGTCATTTATGAATCAAGGGTCAAATCTTGTATACCTAATTCCGACGATATTTCAATAGTAAAATTGTGAAGAGAATACAAAGGATGGAATCGGAGGACACGACATTGCTTTATAGTGGAGGATTATGGAAACGACATTCTTGATTCAAGTAAGCATTCAAAAACCAGCTGAAGTTTATCTGAAATATTTGCATTGTCAAGAGGTTAGGATTTTAAATGAATGGAGAATACATCAGAAACAAAAAAACCTAAGAGACAGAAAACAGAGTCCAGACCATTGAACCAGGATATGATTGACCAATGTCTCATCTCTGGACCAAGGTCCCAAAGAAGTGTGCAATTAAACCCCTCAGTTGAAAAATTAGAAGATAAACAAAGAAAATTGGGTGATATATGTACACCAAAAAGGGGATATGACATGTTTATGTACCACTGTAAGAAAATGTATAGGCATGAACCATAATGTAATCCTTGGAGACTAAATCTAGGAAAACTAGCGGTGCCGAATGTATTTGTGAGTGTGGAGCTGATGAGGGTACTAGCTAAGATGTATGACCCGAAGACATTTACAATTTGCCTTCCAGATGGGTCATCTTTCATTTCCATTACCAAGAATTATGTCTCTATGGTTTTCCAATTGGACATGAGCATGTCAACGACACTCAAAATTAAAGACCTTTTGGATGAATATAATAGTATGGACACTAGTTATAAAAGGTGGAAACTGCCTTTACATAGACCTTGAGATGAACATAATCAACTTAAAAGATTTTCTATAGATGAACACCCTCCATTTCCTGTAGAATCATTTGAAGAATATTTCCAATACACGTATTATTTAGTTGGGCAAGTATTAGGAGTGGATGTTCCTGCCCTCATGTCGACAGCCCCGATGGTCTTAGCAGCAGACATATAGAACAAGGATGCTAGGCTGTTTGATTATGCAGAATATTTAGCAAAGGTATTGAATAGAGAACTTGCTTCCCTGAAAAACAATAATGAAATTCTTAATTTCAAACATTATTTGTTGTTGATGCACCTTGTTTTATATGAAGGGTAGTCCATAGGATTATGGAGTGAGAATTTAAGGATTAAAGATATAGATAATGATGGCAACATAAGGCCAATACAAATGTGGACATCAATTTGGGATAACAGATCTATAAAATCACATTACTTGTATTTTGAAGAATACTTTGTGAAACCCCTGTACAGATTGCTTGGTCATTGTTGCGAATATAATTTCTCACCTGAAATACAACAGTTTCTTCATCCCAAGGACAAAGATCAGAAAAGAAAGGTAGATCACAATTGGGGAGATTGGTATGCATATGAGGACTGCACCGTGATTAGGGTGTATGGCTTCGAAGCAACCCCACTCCTTCTCACAAAGACAGTCCCTGACAGAGTTGCTTATCCAGAAATAGTGAGGCAATTGGCATATTCAGATTTCATGCATATTAAGCGTTATAACAAGCAATCCCTCATGCCTGGGACTCTGTGTTTTGGTGATTTTACTATTATTTCTTATAAGGGGTATGATACTATTGAGAGCAAGTTGGAGTACTACAACTTGCCAAAAGGAAGTGAAAGAAAAGCATTTGATCCTGAGCATTATATCAATGATGTTAAAATAACACAAAAGTTGAAAGCCTTTAAACATGAACATTCTTTATCAATGATGAGTTAATAAAAAATCTTGATGAACCCAATGCAGCAAAAAGGATAAGTGTATATAACATAATAATGATGGCAGAGGCATGGAGGAGGAATCAAAACCCATTGTATAGAGAAGCTTTTAATGAAATAAAGGATCCTCTTGAAAGAATTGATTAGCTTATCTCACATGAGGATGAGTTGACTAGAGAGGTGCCTACCTTAGCCTTTGAGGTAAGAAGAGATGTTCTTTTAAAAAGGGATGTGACCAGAATGCAAGATGAAAGCATAATTCCACTCTGCCATTTATCTCCACAACCCAGTCCAGATATCAGTTTTTCTATTAACACTCATCTGATAGGTGAAGTAGATGTTGAGGAGGAAATTGAAAGTGTACAAAGTAGTAAGCCTGTTATTGGACAATATGAGCCACCGCAAGAGAGGAATGTTGTTGTATTTGAAGCATCAGATCAGGTATGTGATGATTTCAGGCATCATGCAAGTGAGGAGTTTATTTCAGATGATAGTTTCATTCAAACTACAGAATTCAAATCGTTTGTTTAAGAATATAAGGGAAAATTGGTAAGAGAAAAAATAAAAGAAATTACACCAGAAAAGGAAGTTGATGCCTTGAAAGAGTTACAGGAAGAGGTTGATAAAGAAATAGAGAACATGACTCCTGAAAAGGGGCGAGAATTGTTAAAAGATGCTAGGGTTATGCTTCTCCCAAGATGGGATATCAGTTTTGCTATAGTTTTTGACAGTTTCTTGAAAAGGCAAGACAAAACTTTGTAATTAATTACTGAAGCAAGTGATAAAATGTATAGTGGCTCAGGGTATAACCCTGACAATGCCACTCTTGTAGTTTGGGTGCTATACCCACCAGGGAAAAAGCCCACCATTATTCATGATCTGAGCCAAGTTTTTGGTCACCTTTTAGTACAAAGATTGGGGGATACTGATCCCCTTCTAACAGCTAATCTAAATATCAATGTTGCTAAATTCACCGAAGCACAGATTGAAAAGCTGGTAAGAGATAATAAAAAGCTTGTTTCTGAAAATAAAAAACTAAGGCAAGAAGTGGCTAGTTATAAGGATAAGATGCTTCCTTCACCAACTACTTTCTATCTAGTAATAGAAAGTAATGAAAGGTTCTTAGAGGTTGTATCCGAAAGTATATATTGGAAGCATAAAGTTGAGCAATCCCAAAAGAATTATGATAAATTAGAAAAGGAGACAAAGAGAGTGAAATTTGAAATTGTTTCAGAAATAATAAAGAAAGCCTTTGTGAAGATGGTTGAACAAGTTGATAAATTGTGGGGTACATACACAAGAACATACAATGCTCTTAAGGAAAACAATAGATTACAAAACAGATTGATGGAAAAGAGAGAAGAACTAGTGAATAATGAAAATGTTGAAGGTGAAATTATGAAAACTTGGGAAAGTTTAAATAAAACACATCAGCAGTTCAACAAAATGATCACAGAAGAACTTAATGACTATAATATCTCATTAGACATTTCTTTCCCCAGTTTCTTCAATGATGAAGGTGACCTTAAAGAACGCATTGTTCAGAAAGAAGAACTAAGCCATTTATTACTGGAGGCACTCATGAAAGTAAATGATGAATTATCAGTTATGGAGAACACACATGTACAGCTGAATGGGATTTCTGCTCTGGGGTTTGCTATGAAGGAATTAAGTGCTATGACGGATACTTATAGCAGTGAGAAGTACATTGAGCATGTCTCCAAAGTCAATCTATTTATTGCACGAGCAATGTGAACATTGTTTCAGAGTCGTCAGAGGGAAGGACCAAAACATTCAAATGTCGCACTATGGAGAGGATAACTTTTCCAGGCCAATGGTCATGAGTTGTCTACGATGATTAACAGATTTTGGTATCATGAGTGTTTCTGGTCTTCAAACTATTTTTGTTGTTATTTCTTTATGTTTTAAAATAAGAATTAATCATTAGTTAGATGAAGAGACATGAACTCTAAAAAGACATGTTGACTTGTAATGACTTTGTTTGGCAAAGAGATGGGTTAGCCTGATGATGAGACACTGAGTATGCATTTAGTAACATTCCTAGTTTCATTGTTTGTCTTCATGTGTAGTTGTTAACAAAATGTAGTGTTCCTCTTTATATTTATGAATGTTACAATTGTTTGTTAAGTGTGTAAATGGTTGTATGGTCTGTGTGTCAGCTGGAACTTCATGTGCTCATGTAGTTGAGGTTTAATTCAAAATAATAATGTTGTCGTGCTTGCAAGTGGCATCATTATGACTATTTTTTTCATAGCACAACTGTATTTTAGTGTATGCATGATTGTACAGAAATTGGTTTAGACCACAAAGAAAATGATATTTTCTTTAAACACAAGTTAAAAAATAGAAAGAAGCAATGGGAACAGAGCATAACAGAAAGATCAAATTGTTCAAAACCAAGAATTACAAGGCTTGCCCCTGTATGTCTTCAAAATGTTCAGCCCTTCATCAAATTGAGGTAGAGGATAAAGCATATTCAAACAAAGTTGCTACTAAATAGTATTTAGTAATTTATGGAAATGAATGTATTCAAACATATTAATATAGAAAATGCCCAAACTAAAAGAAACTGAAGTCACTGTCCATGGGTAGAGAAAATTTAACCTAGGCACAATAGTGGGATTTCCAATAGACGGGTAGATAAAATTAAACTGAAGTTCAATGGTGGGATTTCTTGTAACATATGATAAAGACTTCCCTTGCATTTTGAAATCATAGATAACAACTTTTTCTTCTCAAATCTAGAGAATAAAGTGCACTCAACAGAGCAAGCAATATGTTGTCATGTCTTTCCTTGTTTCTAATAATATCACATTTCTATTCATACAAACAGGCTTCAAGATTTCATATATCTATACCTTTAAGACAAACTGGTTCATAGTGTTGTGATGCTCACAACAAGCCCCATTTTACCCTTTAGCAAAATGAGGTCCCCTATTGTGGCTTTTGCTTTTGGCTTGTGTGGTTTCTGCTTGCTTGGTGATATAGGTAAAATGTCCTTGGTGCTTGAAATCTGAGTATCACAATGCTTGGTGATAAATGGTTGTTATCAGTAAAATTTGCTTCAAAAATCAGCTAGGGTTGTTTTTTGAACGATTTAAAAAATTTGTGTATTCTGAGTTATGCCGGTTTTGTGAAAAGCCAATGCTGGATTTATGTTGGGTCAACATGTATCCAATATACATTTTTATTTGCATGTATTTGTTATGCTTTTGGTCTATCGGGTTATTACATTCATCATGTTTTAAATCACTTGTTGTTAATGGTTTAAAATGAACTTATGCAGGTTCGGACTCGACGGTGTTTTGTGAAGAATTGTATAAATGTAGAAGTCCACATTTGTGTTTGTATATTACAACTCATGTATTAAAGATACAAATTCAAAATATACATAGGCGGATGTCAAAATAAGTTCAAAGTAATGTATAAAGTTGGAGTCATCTCGTTTGTATGATTAATACATTGTTTTGGTATATTTTTGATACAAATGCAGATCTAGATCGGAAGGTAAAATTCAATTGAGTTTAGAAAATGAAAGGTGAATGCTCATCTTTGTATGTATTGTTGTATGTATAATCACATGTATTTGAAAAATATATACATAAAACCGGACGCAACTAGGAAAATAAAATGTTGTAAACTTTAAGAGAAGTCCACGTTTGTATATTTAGATGCATGTATTAGAAATACAAAAGTGAAAGATGCAGTTGTGGACTTGAACTCGGGATTAAATAACGAATAACGTGTAGTTGTTCATAACAATGGTTAGAAAAAGTCAACATCGTGAATATTTGTATATTCGCATGTATATGGTATACATGAAAATATACAAATTTGAATTTTATGCAATACCCGACGCGATTAAAGGTTTGAACATTGTATATTTCGTGTGGGGTCCACATTTGTATGTTTGAGATGCATGAATGCAATATACAAAAAGGGTGATACAAATGACATAGATACAAGATCGGACTCGAAACTAAATTCAATTTGTTTTATAAACCCGATAGAGTCTGAGTTTGTATATTTGGATGATTGTATAAGATATACATAAGGATATACAAAATAGAATATGCAAAAATAAGAGAGAAAATACTAAAGTGCATAAGGACTTGTCATATGTATTTGAAATACAAAAGTGAAAAGTGCACGTATATGAGATACAAGGCGAAAAAGTGTAAAAGGCCAACGTATACAAAATTCAAATATGTAGGAAAAGGTTAAAGTAAAACGCAAATCAAATTGTATGCATTAATTATAGCATTTAATTCTCTATCTACCACAGAATACCTAATGTCGAATGAGTAAAAGGAATTTTAATTGCGTTAATCTTCACAATTGCATTCATAGTTCAGTTCCAGAGCATTTTATAGATTTAAAGCTAAGTGCGATTCAAAGACGAATTGTGGATTCAAGGCAGCTGTGTTAATTTGAACGATAAATTTCTTATCAACGGTATTAAAGTCAACAGTTGCGAATTCAGGTATGTATCTAAGATCCCACTTGTGTTTAACGAAATTGGATTATGGTAATTTTACAGTGATTATAGTAGAATAACATGAATGGTTTAAACTTAATTAATCATTGTGATAAGTGGGAAGCTTAAACATGGTGGGGTAGATATATAGAATTTGAAAAAAGAGGAAAAAGACAAGACCATAGGGTTAAATGTTAAATGGTAAATGTATATGGTAAAAACCCTAGGAAATATGGACATGGTTGTAAAATGAATGTATATCTTTTCAGGATGTTGCCTAAGGGAAAGAAAATTGAGAAGACAGTTGGAAAAGCTGAAAAGAAAGACACAAGAGTTAAAGAAGAATTTGCAGTTAGAGGTTATAGTTCAAATATATATGCTTCAGGAGGAAGGGTAATGGACACTGAATTTGGAGATTTTGATTTTGAAGAAATATTGGAGAAGATTTGAGCACCAAGTGCATCCTTGGCCATGAAGAACATATGGGATGTGGGATTGTATAATGCTGCAGGATTTCCATTAGCAATGGAGGCTAGGGACTTGGTTCTTGAATGTATCCAAAGATATGATTTGAATTCCAGGAAGGTAAAACATAATGGGGTGGTGTTTACAGATTTGTCTGTCAAGGGTATAGCAGAAACCTTTGGTTTGAAGATTACTGAAAAGATGAAAGAAATAGATATAGAGAAATACTTAGATGATTTTAAGAAGAATGAAGCATCTTGTAAAAGTGCAATATTCTACGGATGGTATTCTCTAGATAAGAAGCCAAAGGTAGCTGCTAGGGTACCAAAGAATTTGTACAAGTTGAATTTCAAGGAAGACATCTACATCATGATTACATTGTTAATCAGACTAATGGGTCTCATGGATGCTGCTACATTTGAGCCATGGATGTTTTCTGTGATACAATTTATCAGAGAAGAGACGGGGAATGTTCATTGGGCTTTGGCCATCAGTAATGCCATTTATGCACAAGTCTTGAGACTTATAAACAAAAGTTCTTCATGTCATCTTATATTGTATATTCTTGTGCAACCAAGATGTAATTGAATGGAATACTGAGGATTGGCACATTGGGAAGTGGACCACAACAAAAGATAGTAAATGATCATTACCCGGACCTACAGGAACAAAATGTAGGGAAGAATTTCATAAGGGTAAATGATGTGTTTTCCATTTACCTGGTGAGGATATTGATAGAAGAAAGAGACAAAAGGTTGTCTGAACAAGCAAAGAATGCAATCACATGGCACAACACTTGGTATATACAGTTCTCTACCTTTACATACATTAGAACTGAAGGATTCAAAGGAAAACCTTTTAGACTGCCAAGATACCCATCAAATAGAGTAGTGTTGTTGGAGTTTACAAGGCAGATATTGGATGTTTATGCAATGTATAAGGCCAAGTTTAATAGGGGCAACATTAAATTTCCCTTTGTAATTGGAGGGTACCAATGTTTTAATGAAGACGTAGCTAAAGCCTCAGAGGCAGAGTTGCTATATTATGGTTTTCCAACTTTTGATTTGGCCAGATCTTTTGATCCATTCAAAAGGATTCATAATTTTATAGATAAAAAGTTTAAACATCAACCTCAGCTTGAAGATTTTTGGGCTGACTGTGATAGTGAAGTTGAAGTTAAAAAAAGGGCTCATTAGAGATTGACTCTTGATCAAATGAGAACCTTGGGAGTGATTCAGGTGCCCCAAGAGATGAGAGATGATGATGAGAAGACCTTGCATACAAGCTATGATAAGAAAAAGGTTGCTAAGGAAATTATGACTGAACCAGATTGGAGCCAACCTGATGAGATTTTGTTAGACAATATTTCAAAGTCAGTACTAGCATATTCTGAGGTGTGGATTAAAGAAAGGATAGAAGAATTGAAAGCTAAAAGAGTAACAGTCACCTACCAAGGAAATAAAGGTAAAAAGAGAAGCCTGGAAAGTGAAGATAATTTTGATGATTTCTTGAGAAGAAAGAGGTAGGTGGTAGAGGCCAAAATAACTAAGGATAACATGGAAGCCACATTAATGGACCCTTATGCACTAGGAAAAATAGTGGCTATCCCTTTGGGAACCTTTACATCAATAAAGGGAGGAACATCTACCTCAGCTGCCACAATAGAGCAGGATCCAGTAAAGGCATATGTAGTATCAAAACAAACACTTACATCTATAGTGCCTATACAAACACCAAGTGTTCAGGTGACATCAGAGGCTCAGTAGCCACTTTTGGAAACACAAACTCAACAGGAGAAGATACAAAGGTTTATACTAGTCAAACAAGAAATGACCGAGGAGATGGTGGAAAAAACATCGACGGCCCAAGCATCTACAGAGGATAATATAGAAGTGGTGGATGTTGATAAAATTGAAGATGTTGATGATATTGAAGATGATAAGGATGAAGGTGGTGATGATAGCTTGGAGATAAGTAGTGAGGAGGAAGAAGATAGGCAAGTACCAAAAACTCACCTCATGTTGGGAGCATTCGATGCAAGTGCATCACAAAAGGCAGCAACATCCTAAGATCCAAAAGGTGCCATATCATCAAAAGAAAATGTAGAAATAATTGATCCATTTGATACTTTAGTGCCCAAAAACATCCTGGAGGAAGTCAAAGAGGCTGCCAAGGAGATTATGAGAAATTAGGAAGAGGAGAAAGAAAATAAAGATTTGGATAACATGCCAGCTGCTCAGGGTGAAGGTTTACCAAGTCAAGAAAATATGCCTGTAGTTAGGATGGAAGGACAACAAAATGTTGAACAACAACAATCTCATGAGAATCAACCTCTTCAAGATCAGCCACCTCCACAGCAACAACATGACCAACATCAACAACAAGAAGAAGAACAAGAATAGGAAGAAGAGCATGAGGAATAAGAACAAGCCAAGGTTCTAACAGAAGAGCCTCAGGATGAGGTAAGGAATGACAAAGCTACAAGTACCAGTGTAGAAGTATCATCTTGGGTAGGTTCTGAGGTACGACATGTTACAACAGTGCAATTAGCACCCATTGATATAAAAATCCTATTAGGTAATGAGGCCACCAGAAGGGGTAAAAGGAAAGCAAGAATAATGTCTGCAATCAAAAGAGATCCTTCAGGGATGAGGACTGTGCAAATGATAGTTCCACAAGCAGATAAAGAAAAGGGAGAAATGGGAATGGAAGAATATAATGTCATTAGCATGACTCTTGGTTATGTGAATAGAGAGCAGCATATTAAAGAATTACAGGAAATGATAGAGTTCATTGCTAGTAAAATGAGGAAAGACAAACAGAAAATAAGGAATTTGAAGGGGCAAATTGCCTAGTTACAACAATTTATTTAGGAAATATTTGATCTTGCACAAAGTGTACCAGAGTTATCTTCTGAACTAACTATTTTATCTAAGGAATAGATAGGAGAAATAGAAAATAAAAGGCATGAAGCTAACATGTTGGAAGATTATGTCAGGACATTTATTCAAAAGGGGGAAGAAGTAATAAAATTGTAATTGGCAATTGGAACATAACCGTGACTAAGAAAAATAATTGTGCTAACCTTGTACAAAGATGTCGAGCTAGAATATTGCAGAATAGGGATGAGTTAAAGAAACTCAATACTATGGAGGGACATACACAGTCATTAGTTAATGAGGGAATTATAACTTTACATATTGTTTTTTCAAATACCCAGATGGAAGATGGAGCTGAAGTTTAAAGAAGGTCTAATCAAACCTTGCCTTATCAATGTGCAAGAGTTAGAAAGGACTGCTCAGGATTTGTTAAAGAAACATGAGATAGTGGAGCATTTGGTTAAGCATCCATGCCCCCAAGTGCAGGTATATGATGTAGATACAACCATAAAGGAGTTTAGGGACAGTTTTCAGTCATGTACTGATGACCCTGTGAACAAATTGGATGAAGAGGTAATGGAGTTAAGTGCAAAGATTAAAAAGTATCATAAAAGAAGGGAGGATAGGGAAAGTAGAGCACAAGTATTGAAGACAAGTGTGGAAATGTAGAGTATACCTAGGATGCTTCTCAAAGAACAAGTCATGCATCTATATCCATCGTGGCTAAAAGATATACACATTACATGAGAAAGAAGAAAGGGGATATGTAGGTAGAGGACACTAGGGACAGTGATTAGAATACTTGTTCACAGTTTGTTTCATGTTGTATTCTATTATAGTTTTGTACTAGTGGAATGGTCAAAGTAAAATTTAAATATTTCAAAAGATTCTAAAATGCATCTTTATGCTGGAAAGAATATTTCATTGAGATATTCTAGAGCGACAGCTAACATCATAAGCTAATCTTTACCTAACGTCGATGTTATAGTTTGAATTTGGATTGTTGATAGTTTTGTAACCATAGCAGGGGATCTTAGTCTATATAAGGATCTTTGGTATACATATTTTAGTACACATGGCTGACATAGAAAAGTTACCAGAGAGTTTACAAGAGAAGTGACTGGTGAAAATACTTTGAGCATAGTGAGTTGAGTGAGAATTTACCTATGTCTATAGGAAGGAATATGTGGAACATCATGTTTCCTTGCTATATCTGTAAAAATGTCTGTAAGTTTTGATGATGTTGTGGATGTATTCAAAAAATTGAAGTCATGAAATATTGTAAATGTGAAATGGCTACATATATCAAAAAATACAAACATTGAATTTCTGCATCTATTCCAGAGTGTCATTCAATTTATGTGTTTTATTGATATATTCCCTAGAAGATTGCAATTCTATATGTGAATTCGTGAAATGATCTGGATTAACATATAAGAGTTTACTTGTTTTTGAATTGTCCAATGTAATCAAAATTTGTCCACGTGAGTAGCAGAACATCATATTTATTTAGATCATGTCTCTTACCTTATCTTTTATCTTTCTTTTTACCAATAGTTTAAATAAATAACCAAAACACAATCATTCAAAGGAAATTGTTAAAGATTCTAGTAAATATATGGAAATGCTAAAGATCTTTTGATAATTTTCATAACGTTTGAAAATAAAGTTTGTTTCTGTAAAATTCATGCAAAGATTGACTTGAAAGTTGTAAACATTTGCAAAGGATCGTTATCTTTAGAAGTATTTGAGGTTATTTGAAAAGAATAAGTAACAATGACCAGTAATGAACTTTTAAATCACGTAAGGCCCCTTGAACAAACAACTTCACATTAAACCTTGAGTAAGTCCAACATAGTCATGACCTGACTACCGAAGCCTTGGGATTGTGAATTATTATTCACTAATTCTCCATATCTTTCAAGATAGATTAAGTTCTTTGTGAATTTATCTCATGTTGTGTGTGTATAACAACCACATCAACACATAGTATAACATTTTCCACACTAGTTGGTTAAGATTAGCAGTAGCCTACTACTAAGGACATTATCAATAGATTAAAGTGGTTGGTTAACATTAAATTCACATTAAGGTCACCCAAAAGTTATCAAGACATATACTTGTCATCAAGGAGCTAACTTTGAAACCTAAGGTTCTCAATTCTGAGCTGGCTTTAGCAATAATTTGTAAATAAGAAATACAAACAACATAATACCAATGAGGTCATGGGACTGAGATTAATTTGCATCACATCTTCTATGTGAAGACTGTCTAAAAGGCATCCTGAGAAATTAAGTATTGGCTAACATCAGTCAAAAATGACTCTCAAGGCAGGGGATTGGGTTTGTCAATTGAGAGAGACTTGGAAAGCCTTTAAGGTGATTTCATTTACAGAATTCAATATTTGTTACTATTAAATCACATGTTAATAGATTTCAAAACAACTGGAATGTACTTTTTATTGGAATAGCAATGGCTTCTACCAGTCCTTGCTTCAATCTACTCTCCTGTCAACTCTTAACACTTTGGTGGCTCCACCTTCATATAAAATAGTGCAAAAATGGTAGTTGGTAACTGAAATTGGATTGAATTTTGTCAATCAAACATGTGATGGAGAAATACATGAAACAAAGTTTGTAAATGTTCATTAATGCCATAGAAAACATTGCAAAAATGGTAGTTGGTAACTGAAATTGGACTGAATTTCATCAATCAAACATGTGATGGAGAAATCTATGAAACAAAGTTTTAGTCCTAAGTTTTTTTCATTTCTGTTAAAGTTCATAAACACATTTAATTTTAGAGCATGAAGAAACAATTTTATCTGTAAGCACAAGTTAAATAACACAAAGAAGCAACGAGAATAAAGCATAATAGAAAAATCAAACTGTTACCAATAGAAAGGTTGGGCATATATAAATTGTATTACTGTACTACATAAATATTGTCTAAATCACAAAACTTGTATCTATAAATTGTACAAGTATAGTATATAAAAGTGGTGAAAAGCATAAAACTGTTTAGAGTTATGAGTTGAATCTCAAGAGTGGTTGATCAGACTTAAAGAATCTAGTACAAGTCTTTTGTTCACAATTATAAAAAAGGATCTAAATCATTAAATCCCAAGTATTTTAAGTAATTTGAGATAACAAAACTTGATATAGGAAGGCAAGGATGGAAAACAAACTTTAAAATTTCACTAGAATAAAGAAGCGAGATAACATGGGGGTCAAGGATCAAGGATCCAAGATACTTCCTACCTCAAAGTCAAGTGGCAATAAAATATCTAGAGGCATACCAAATAGCAAGGTTTAGGCCTTTGGAAAATCTAGTCCTAGGTATCAAGGTGAAGAAAAGTCTGATCAATCAACAAAGGAAGAGGTAGAAAGATGTTAGGATTTGGGGTTTAGGAAGATCACTTGCATAATTAAATAATTATTCAAATTCTCAAAGGCTTAGACTTGAATGCAACTAAGGAAAGCAAGTTCCAAAGATTGGGGATACCTTATAACGGACTACCCTAGGGATTGTAAGAAAGGGATGATGGCAAGTAGAAACCTACAATATCAATGAAGAAGATAGAGTGAGGGTCTGGGATTCAAGAAAATTCATGATTGAGTATTTGAGCATGAAAAATCCTAAAAACTTGAAAGAAAAATCCTTAAGGAAAAATCTAGAAGCACAAGGTTTTGGGGAATGGAGGAAAAACATGATAGTAGAGACCTTTTTGAAAACTCACCCAAGGCTTAAAATAATCTCAAACAAACTCATACTTAGAGATTTATTAGGATTTTTATGATATGGACAAATGACTATGGAATGAGGCTAAGGGAAAGCAAGACATTAAGAATGAATTTGACCAAGGGGGCCCACTAAGAAAATCTTTGATTGGATATCAATAACGGGATAAGCAGGGTGAAAGCAACAAAGAAGGCACAAACATAAAATGGGTTCTCTAATTTTGCTTAAAATTATTGAAGTTCATGCAAGGCATAAACAAACCCATTTTGATGGAAGGTTAAGTATTAAATCCAAGACATGATCATTGATGAACTACTTATTTTTGAGGTCTATAGAATTTATAAAGGAGATGGTACCCTGCTACAAGATGGCCCAATCATTCTTGAACTTGCAACTAACTACATCAAACAAGTTCTATAGAGTTATCCTACAAATACAAAAGAATGCAAAATAGTTTAGAAATTATAATCTCACACATTCATTACATTATGAAGTAAGCAAAAAATAACATTCTAGTGTTGTGTTGGTTGAAATTGACTTAGACACTTTGTAGGTGAGTCAAACTCTGATGTAGCACATGAAATGTATCATTGCTAAAGGTTCCTACTCAGTCACTCCTACTCTCATGGAAAAATCCAGTTGAGTAGTGGTGGAATTGAGGGGTTGTTTTATTTGTGGGGAAGTAAAATGTTGTGAATGGAAGTTGGGTTGCTAGTGAGGTTTTGAGTATGGATTGCATTAGATGATTATTTTGATTTTTTCATGGAATCATTTAATGTTGATGGAAACTCTAGATGGGTGTTATTGTTGTTATTCTGACGTGACTTGGAGGGTCATTTTATTGGACTATGTTTAATTCATTTGTTGTAAAGTGAAAAAATGCATCTAGTCTTCTTTGTTCTAAGTCAATTAATTCCTTGACGAGTCTAAATTATCTTGCTAAAATCTCCTCTCAGTGGCTTTTTTCATTATCTAGTTCAATTTGCTTAAAATTTCTACTTGTTCTTGGGCTTCTTCCTCAATAGGGTTTCCTTGGATGGGCATATTTTCTCTAATTTCCTCTAAGATTGATTTAAAATCCAATCTTCTTTCACACCTAGGCACATTGAGTGTGTGCATTGAGTGAAGGAAGAGGGATGTTCTATTTTTGCTTGTTTTGTTGAAAGCTTTATACCTAATGATGAAATCAAGGGTTTGTTTGAACATTGAAAGCTATATACCTTGTGATAGAACCAAGGGTTTTATTTATTGTTGTTTTCATGTTTAAATGAGTTTCTCATACAATTTTACTTCTAAATGTACACGCAACTATCTTTTCTGTATTTTAGAGCTTTTAAATATGATTTAATTACTACTTTCTATATGCAGTGCAAATCCAAATGGATTTTCCTTAATATAATTTGTCTATGTTTTTAGTTTTTTCAAGATTGATTCATGAGATTAAGTTATTCTAGTAAATAAAACTTGTAGCTATTTTAATAATGCAATGAATTGGAAAACTAGATCTAGAAAAGCAATAAGCCAAGAGAAAATCAAAGACAAGTTCTGCTTCTCAAGGGCAAGGGTGTTTTCTAATTACTATTTCTAATCTATAAAATAATAAAAGAACTTGTAATCCAGTGTAAGAGTGCCAATGCTAGTCTTGCATCCTCAATGACCCAGCTTTGACTAGTAAACTTCTCTACATCAATATTTAGGTCACTCACAGTTATGGGATTCATTATGCAGCGAGCATGGATATTGACTTGGTGGGACACACAGATGCAGATTGGGTAGGTGATTCTCAAAATCACAAGTCTAATTCAGGGTATTGCTTCTCTATTGGTTTTGGTCCAATTTCTTGGTTGAGCAAGAAGCAGTCTGCTATTGCTCCTTCATCCATAGAGGCTGAGTATCAAGGAGCAATTAATGCTACTATTGAGGCTATTTGGCTTAAAAATATTCTCACTGAATTTGGTATTCCCTTCCGGAAGCCTATAGTCATATTTTGTGACAAACAGAGTGTGATTTAGATATCTCGTAATTCAGTCCATCATCAACAGACCAAACACATTAAGATTCGCATGCACTTCATTTGGGAGCTGATTCATGAGTAGATCATTGATCTCAAGTATTGTTCGACATTAGAACATATCATTGACATCTTCACCAAACCCTTCACTGAAAACAAGTTCCTTCATCTGCGAGCTTTGCTGGGGGTACAGTAGGTGTCCACTTCAGGGTGGGTCTTCTAGTCCTTCTCTTTACTCTCTCTATTCTGGGGGTATCTTTTCTCTCTTTTGGGGAGGAGTTTTTTCCCACTGGGTTTTCTCCTTTGTGAGAGATTTTTTGTACATGGGTACCTAATATGGCCTTTTTCCTGAGACCCATTCTTGCATTCTTTCTTTAGTCAGCTTCTCCCTAAGTTGCACTTAAGGGGGGGTGTTAGTGTGAATAGGGATAATTCATTGTGAAGAATCTTTATTGAGAAATTTTAGAATTACAATTTGTAGATAAATATGTGTTAACCGATATGGATTAACACATTATAGATTCTCTATACAATTTCTGATTGTTCAGATCGCTCTAAGCGTAGAACAAGAGCATACTCTTGTGATACTAAGACTCAGCCTAGAACTCTATCAAACTCTAAATTAAACTTTGAATCCCCAAGAATGAGGTAGAGTCTTCTTTTTATAGGTTGCAAACCTCAAAACTTATTAAGCTATCCTAGAAATTTGACCATACAAAATCCACATGTAGCAACTACTGTAGAAATAGACAGCTATTAGGTAGTCTTGTCCATAAACATTAACAATAGTAGTGAAAAAGATAATCGCTTTGAATACACCGTAAGTGAGGACAACCCACTTTACACCCAAAAGCGGATATGGGGATCTTATTTTTTCTGATGTAGGGTTGCATTCTGTTGTCTGATCATAATGTGGCTAACATCACGGCACAGACAAACCCATGTGCTAGTTTATCCAAATATGATTGGTGGAAGAAGATTACTAGGAATTGGTTCAAAAGTGATGTCCAAATCATCATTTCTCCTTCTAAAAGCATAAACTATGCGCGTTATTTCTTCACGATATGCCAAATCTAATTTTGTGTATACTGCTACCAAGGCTGGGTGGAGAACAGTTTCCATGTCATCAATCATAGCCTTTAAAAACTAATTATGAACCATAGGATAATATTCTACTCTAGATAGGTGATAACAACTTGGATTAAAAAAATAACTAATCATTCCTTCTTCAATTGCCCATGAAAAGTTTCCCTGGATGTAATTAAAAAATTCTATATTATCAAGTGGTAAGACATAATTGGTATGAGCAGCAAAGATATCAGCAAAATCTTCAAATTTGGTTTGGAGTATGGTGATGCTGTTAATGAAGCCATACTTAGCACATTTTAACAAATTTTTCTTTATCTTTATATCCCAATTCATAGGTATCAAAGAAGTGATACAAATGTCAAAAGAAAATCCATTCCTGATTGAATAGGCTATATTGGCTTCTTCTAACTCAAAGTGTTCTAAAAATGCAACCTGGTCATCCGGTTCAAGAACTCCTTGTTCAAAATGTTCTGAAATCCGTTTTCTTAATCCTTAAGCCATTTGTTAAGAAAATAAACTTGAAGAATAGGTTCAAGGATTTCTAGAGGTAAGTGGGGAACCATCATTTTATTACCTTCTTCATCTATCATCTCATAGACTTCCATCCCATCTTCTCTTAAGAAAGTTCCAGTTAGTTCAATCATCATAAATGCAGTCTCAGCCAATTTTGGCATCTCTTTGGTTAGATTGTCAGCTAGTGGATTGTTATCTCATTGTATCCATTCAATATCAAAATCATAACTTATAAAATCTAAGTACCACCATGCAATTCTACCATGACCCAGATCTTTATCTAGTTTCTTTTTTAAGAGAGACCTCATAGGTTGGTTGTCTATTCTTACAATGAAGTGTGCAAATTTCAAGGATATTTTGAATTTCTGAATACCCTTCTTAATAGCCAAAATCTCCTTTTCATATATTGTATATTTGCATTTTGTATCAGTAAAAGTTCTTGATCTGTAACCACAAATTTGTGCCCTTTTAAAGGAATTTCGTGTAACAAAACAATACTCCACACATTATCAAAAGCATCAGTATATAAAATCAATGGGTAGCCATCCTTTGGCATATGCAGAGTGGGAAGATGCTGACATTTTCCTTTGATTTTTCTGACTATCTCAGTCAGTTCTTCAGTCCATCCTTATGCTTCATCTTTTAATTGTCCTTGAATCTTTGTTTTGTGTTTGGCCAAGCCATTATAAAAAGGAGAAACATAATTAAGACAACCCAAAAACCTCTGAATTTGCTTTTTCCCAATTAACACATTAGGAAATTCATTTATATGTTTTAGAATATGGGGCTATAGTTTAACTTTCCCTTCAAAAAGAATTAATCCAAGGAAGTCAATTTCTTCTTTGCCAATTACCATCTTTTTAGCAGATAGACATATTCCATGTTCTTTTATTGCATTATACAAATGCTGCAAATGTTCTAAATGTTTTGAAGAATCATTTGAAAGACAATAATGTCATCAATATATACCACACAAAAATCTTTCAATGTTTTGAAAGCCTTGTCCATCCTTCTCTGAAAATAAGCAGGAGCAGTTTTTAAACCAAATGGCATTACATTCCATTCATATAACCCTTGAGGAATAGAAAAGCCAGTTTTATACCTATCTTCTTCTTTTACCTTTACTTGCCAAAATCCTAACTTGCAGTCAAACTTAGAAAATATCCTTTTGGAGGTTACTCTCATAATCAAGTTAGTACTGAATGGTATTGGATAATTGAATGGAAGAATTATATCATTAAGAGGTTTGTAATTGACATAAAATCTCTTTTTACCTCTTTCCTTTTTTGTTCACTTATTTACAAAGAAGGCTGGACAACTGAAAGGACTCTTGCTTTCTCGAATGAAGTGGCCTTGAAGCAATTCTTCCAAATGTTCATCCATCTCCTTGACTTTTGTTGGACTCATCAAATATGCTGGCTCAAATGGGATTACTGATTGGCATTATGGCTTGATCTTGATTTCACATCCTTCATGTTCCTTTGACCCAAACTGCAGAGGATTGAGACTTACGCTCAGAATCATGACTCCGGTTTCCTAGGGGCTGTCAGGTCAAATTTCGGTACACACACGGACCCTTTCCCTCCTTGCCACGGGCTGATCTACCATGTCACTCTCGCTCACATGGGAGTAGCCAGTCGAGAGGAGGCGAGACACGGTGAGGGTCTGGCTTGTTTGAAAGCTAGGCTTCGTGAAGGGGAGTCGGTAAGATCTATGGCCATTCTTGTGCATTTTGTTGAATATTTCACTCAATTGTTGTGGTAGTTGAGATAACTCTATCACCCAAAGGTCACTAGTTTCTCTCCTTCTATTTGGGCTCCTTGAATTCCACCTTTATGTGGGTAAATGATTGTTTTTATTAATGGCTTCTGCTATTTTTGTCTCTGAGAAATGCTCTATGTAGTTGTACTTGCCTAATTTCTTCAACCAACAATAGAACAAATGGGTCTCCTTGTGGTGTAATGTGTTTGTTGTTGAATTAGTGGATGAATCTCCTCGATCTTGTCTCAGATAGCCCTTACCCACTCCCCTCTTACTCCTAAACACATTTGTGAATAAGGATAGAGAAAGTTGTGTAATTGCTAACTCTATCTAGATCTAGGGTTTCAACCTAGGGTTTGTTTGTGAATACCTCGTGATGGAATCGAGGGTTTTGCAATGTTATCTATTTTACTAGATCTATATGAATGCAAGCTAAATGATAATATGCAAAGCATGTTTTTGGTATTTTTAGAGTATTTTTGGAAAGGAAAATGCTTGTAATCTATGCAATAAATGTGCATACAATCCTATATGAAAAGTTGAATCTATGTTTTTGTAGGTTTTTAGTATTTTCAATGCAATCTAATTAAATGGAAAGGAAATATGCTTTTTCTAAAAAAGTAGATCTATGAATGTAAAAATGATTAATCTAGCATGCAAGATCTAACCTATCAAGGAAAAAGCACAATGTTACTATTCGCAAGAGCAAAGTGTGATGATATAATTACTATGAAAGCAATGAAAAGAAGCTGAAAGAGATGAAGATTTGAAGACTCCACTACCCTTAGTATCTTTGTGTAGGCAACCTCGAATCCTTTTGTGACAGCAGGTGATTCTCTTGATGACAAAAAGACTCAAAGGAGTGAAAAGAAGCTTTTGTGAAACTTGTGTGAGCTTGATGCGAGCTTGGATAGAGCACAATGGCATAAAAAAAAGAAACAGTGTAGTGTTGCTTGTTCGAACAATCAAAGTTAAAAGAACTTATGTCCTGTATGAGCATATGAATGCTAGATTGGAGAGCAAAGTTGGCAAGAGCTGGTGCACAATGAATTGGCCTCCGTGGAAGAGATTTGAAGCTATGCAACAATGAAATCTTTGAAGCTTTGGAAAAACTAAAGAAAGAAATGAAGAAAGAGGCTCAAGGGCCTGTGAAGAAGCTTGAAAAAGCTTTTGAAGATGAGAAGGGTATTCTCCAACTTGTTCAACTTGAAAAATAATGAAGAGGTGAGGGGTATTTATAGGTTACAAGAAGGGATTGGATTGAAGAGTTAACTCATTTGATTGATGAGTTAACAAGAATATATTAGGGAGTTAACAAGGTTGATTACCCAGTGAACTCAATTGATTAGAGAATGATGAAACAATGATAGCTTCTCACTAAAGAAGAAATGGAGTTAGAAGAATGCATGAGATTGATTAAAGAGTTAATTTGAGATCAAATAGAGCTAAGTATGCATGTATGGGTGCATGAAATAGTTAACTCTATATCAAGGATCAAAAATCATGCAAATAGAAGGAAAAATAGGTGAAAATAGAGCTAAAACATGAGAGAAACTTCATTTTTTTCAAGGGTCAAAAGATAGCAGGGTCACCACCTTCATCAGACAGGGTCACCCAGGGAGATCCTAGGTCGCCCGAGGGGCTACCCCGGATCAGGAGTGCAGAATGTAGAAATCAGGATGGCAGAAGGCAAGGGGGAAGAAAAGGATGGATTATGTACTAGAAAACGGGTCAATCATGTCGAAGAATCCAAATTTCCACTTGCATCCTCAGGATCCCCAATGGGGATCTAGAAATAATAGGGGAAGATTTGGATTGGATGGTCAAAATTGAAAACGGAAAGCAAGAGATGGATCAAGGGACCTCTAGAAGGCTTCTATGAGGTGCACTAGATGAAATACAAAGGGGAGAGGTGAAAACTCACCTACAAGGCACTCACAAGGCTTAGGATCAAGGTCAAAAGCCAAAAAATGCAAGTTGACAAGTGTTGCAACAAGTGTCGAAAAGCGTCGCAAATAGGGAAGAAAAGAAATCGACAAAGCAGAAATGACATAAGACAAGAAGAAAGGGCATGTCATCAAGAGGCCTGCTGCCTAAAGGATTTATTTTCATGCTTACATGTACATGACAAGGATTTGAATCATCATAGGGGTCCTAATGGAGGGAGTGCTCGATTTTGGTGCTTACATATTTGCCCCCTCGGGGACGGTAGTCTACATGAAAGGTAGGTACCATTCCTGAACTAAGCCTTACCTATTGTCGATTTTCCCACAATGTGTACCTACAATAACTAGTATTAGTATGGCATCTAGATACATCAAAATGAATAATGAAAACTGAAATGACGAACTTACCATGGGTCGTTTGAGTTCAACTAGTTGCTTGCTTTTGTCGGTTTGGAGTTATAGGGATGAGAGCACGCAAAACAATGCACAAAACAAAATACACAAAAGAAAAGAACTAGTCTAAAATGCATAGAAGACATGCTAAGCTAGAGAGGAGAGTAGATTCTCCTATTTATTGCATATTTTTGAAGAACATATTTGATTTTTAGGGATTTTTTTGATGTTTTACAATTTTTAGATTTTTGTGGAGATCTTGTGAAGGTTTGATTTGACACTCCTTGAGGTCTTTGAGAGACCTACACTTAAGATATTTATACCCTTGCCCCCTTGCATGGAGAGACTCGTGTACTTGATTACACATTTTTGCTCTTTTGACTTAATTGAGTGACTTGTGCTCAGACATTGTTTTAAACTTATTATTACCAAACTTGATTTGATGAGATCCATACATAGCTTTAGTCGACATCTTGTACTTCACTTTCTCTTTTTTGCATATGGTTGATTAGAGATTTTATTTTTCATACAAGAATGCATACATAAGATGATCACATATGGAAGATGTAATTTGTTTTTGTCTTTTTAGGAATATATATATGAATGAAGATGATGATATGTAGATGCAATAACAAAAGAAATGTTGAAATGAAACATTTACTCTTATCACAAGTTATGACATTGACTTTATTGCTTTGAGACTCTTTTTCTAATTTTGATATGAGTGCTGCAATGTGGAACAAACAAAATGACTGCTCTTAAATATGATTTTCAATTCAAGGGATTGCGGGTTGTCCTGATATAAGAGACCTATTCAAGGCTACGAGATATGATTTAGGGAAAACTCAAGTGGGGGAGTGAAAATGAATCATGGAGTGCTTCCAATTTCTAGGCTTTGCTAAAGGCTAAACATTGATCCTTATCTAGATAGGACAATCTAACAAGCTTTCAACTTAGACAAGCAACAAGTTTTATAGGTGCTCGCTAGACTTAGATCATAGATGGCCAGCAAGATAGACTCAGGGTAAAGGATATCCGGGAAAGAACAAGGGTCCCTAGATAGAAGATGATCCTAGAGATAACTAGACTCTTCGGCTTTGCCCAGCTAGTGTGTGTGTATGCTTAGTACCTTTCTTTCTCTGTTAGAATGTCACTCTTGAGGCTTCAAGCTTAGACTAATCTCCACCCAAGAGTACAGACATTCAACAACCTTCTCTCTTTCACTCTTTTTTTGTATCTCTCTTTTTTTTTTTTCTTTTCACTTTTTTTATATTTTCCTCACTTGATTTTTCCCATTTTTTTGGATTTTGACTTTTCAAGAAATTAATGCTTTTTGGACTCTTTGCTATGCAATGTTTTGATCTCTCAATTCTCACTTTTGACACTCTTATTTTGATCACTCATTTTTTTTATTCACTCATATCTTAGATTGCTTCCTTCAGAGTTTTGATCTTCCTGACGTTTTTGGCCAAGAAAGATAAGGGGCTGAGCGCCACCTAAAGTTTTTGTAACCTAGTTGGACTTCTCTTCTACTAGTAAAGAATTGGGAAGGTCTACTTGCAAGCTTCCTTTTAACACTGTAGGTTTGAATACTGACCTTTCTTAGACCTAACATCTTAACTCATTAAGACTGGGATCAGTGTAAAGCTAAGAGCTAGGCTTTGATTTAGAATCATTGGGAATGAAGGGGGATAATGGCAATTTGTGAAAAATGAGGAATCTCTAGGTCCTGAAAAGATGACGTATATCTGGGCAACACCAGACTCCTTACTAAAGAGAAAATAGTACAAGAGCAAGTGACGAACTATAATGCAAGATGAACAGAATGATGCAGAAGTGCAAGAAACAAACTGTTTTTGACATTTTTTATTTTATAATTTTTTTGTGTTTTAATGTTTTATGATTTTTTATGAGATGCTAAGATCTTTTCCTTCCATAATGCACAAGAGGTAGTGGCATTTTTTACGTCTTCCTTAACTATGTGTGGACCTATCCAATTTGGTCTAAACTTCACTTGAAAGTCTTTGCAAGGACACTCGAAGACTTGGTGTGAAAATGTCTTTGTATTCAGTGAGGAATTTTGTGTACTCACATGTTTCATTGTTTGATAATTTGCCCCCCTAGCTTTGCCATTTTATGTTCTTGTATAGTTTCATTACTTTTTTTGAATTTTTGAGGGGCAATTGGAGTTGGTGTTGACTCTCCTAGTTTCTATGTGGATTCTAATTCTTCTTCTTCAGTCATGGTTTCAACCATAGGGAAGTTTATGTTTGGTTCAATTGGAATGGCCACTAAGTTGAATGGAGTGTAGGACTTTGTTGAGTAGGGATCGAAGGGGAATTCTCCTTTTGCCCCCTTCCCTATACATTTTGAGGTCTTGGCTATGTTTACAACTTGTTTTGATGTCTCCCCTTTTTCAAAAGTGTTGATTTTTGGGTCACTAGTGGTTTCCATGGTCTTTCCCTTATTTTTGACTTGTTCAACTCTATAATGGCTTAAACGATCATGATATCATTTGATGATGTGGGTTTGTCCCATGTGCAAGAAGTGGATTTCTTGAAATAGTATGGAGGGAATGGTCCTCATCCTATGGACCCAAGGCCTTCCTAAGATCATGTTGTAAGTGGTTTCTTCATTGCTGACATAAAATTCAGTAGGGAGGGTTTTGGGACCCAATGTGATTTGAAGATTGACCCTACCCATGGTTTGAGTGTTTGGGTTATCATGAATTCTAAGAATGGAAGTTTGTTTTGTGATTTGTGTTTTGTCGTAACCCATTCTTTGAAGAAGTCAAAAGGAGACTATGTTGATTGCAGACCCATCATTAATCATTATACATTTAATGGAACAGTCTTGAACTTGGACTATCATATGGAGGGGGAGGTCACCTCATTTGGCTATGTCATTGTCTGAGGGGAACTTTTCAAAATCAAATTTTGAAGAAGAACACTTTTCATTTGGAGTGTTTTGAACTATATGGCCTAGATCTAAGGCATCAAGGAGAGCATTCTTGTGCATAGGAGCACTCTTGATAAGCTCTAGCATGTGAGAAAAATTTGAGTTGTTGGTGTCATCTGGTTGTTCTGGTCCTGGTATGACACAAATTTCTTGATCTTTAACTAATTCCACAAGGCCTAAGGTGTTTTGATCAAAGCTATTAGGACTAAGTTCTTCATCTTGTGAGAATGTGTCCATGAATGATTTATGTTGACGTTTTGGGAGGTTTGATATGAAGTGATGGTACCCCCGACATGACTTGATATCATGCCCCCTTCTCTTGTGAAATGAGCAATATTTATCATGATTGTGATCTCGAGGTTTACGATGATTGTTGTATGACTTCTTGTTGATTCTCAAGGGATAGTTGTTGGCATTTTCATTCCCCAAATTTGTATGACTATCGTAGTCACAATTATTGTCATTCCTTGATGGTGAAGTGTTTGTTGATCCATCTATATCTTGATAAATTGTCCAGGATTTGTTATTTGTATCATGGTTTGTCAATCTTCCATTAGGATCGTACTCCCTTCTTTCACTATTAATAGCAGCTTGGTCAATTCTAAGGGCACTTTCAAGTGCTTCTTCATATGATTTATAAGGGATTTTTTGGACTAGTTCTCGTATGTCATTGTTGAGAGCATGTAAGAAGAGATCACAAAGTTCTCTATGATCCATGTTTGGTGGGCTAGTTGAAGAATAGAGAACTTTCCTCCATCATGTGATACAATGTGCAACAGACTCATTGGCTTCTTGTTTGATTGTTAAAAATTCTCGTATTCCTATCTTGACCAATTTGTTTATGTCAAAAGTAGCCACAAATTGATCAATGAGTTGCCTAAAAGAGTGGATCGATCCTTCTGGAAGTCGATAGTACCAATCTAGAGCAATACCCTCTAAAGTTTTTGGAAAAATCGTTTCTACCACCCCATCCCAAGGAAGGAGTTCTCACACTGCCATGATGTAAGCCTTGATATGAGAGTTGGGATCACCCTCTCCTTTAAATTTTGGAAGCTCAGGGAGAGGCCGTGATAGTATAACTTGACAAATGTTGTAGTCAAGAGGCTCCTTTAAATACTCGAGGTATGTTCCTAGGAGGGAGTTATGTGTAGAGAATTTTGTTCCTTCAAACATTAGCCCTTCAAGTGGGTTTGTTGTGTTTGTTGAAAGGGTATGCAAGATTGTTGATATCCTAAAAAATTTGGATGACTAGATGGTGTCATGTTTATGTTATGAATATTGGATGAGATCATTTGTGGTTGATCTTGCATCATAGGAATCCCACCTATTTGATTGAGATTTGTCATGTTGGATGGTGAGGACAAGGGAGGCCTGAATGCTCCATGGAAGTTTGGATGAGGGGTATTTTGTTTTGCCCCTTGGTTTGATTTGATCTTTCAATGAAATGATTTACATGTGCCATACGTTTTTCCTCAATTTTGTTTTGGCAATCTTGTTCAACCCTCCTATCCTCAAGGGTCTCGATTCATTGGACCAAACTTTCTATAAGGTCTGTGAGTGAGGCTTTGTCCATTATTTGAGTTTGTCCACCTTGTGATGGATTGCTTTGTATTGGGGTTTGATTGACCCTACTTATTCCTTTTGATGACACTTCACATGTTATGGGCTTTTTATCTTGATGCATTATGTGGAGGGGTTTCCGTGCAGACCGAACACTCACTTGGCATATTTTGATTTGGTCAATGTTGTGGGGATCTTGTTGGATCCCCTTTGAGTCTTTGGAGCTTGATTGATTTGAGATTGAAGCTATTAGATCTAAACATGTGCAACTTTTATTAGAGGGGTGATTCCCCTGAGCTTCTTGTAAGTTCTCCTCTTGACAACATACTTCATTGTCCATTTTAGTGGCCATTTTTTTATGGCTTGTTATGTGTTGATCATCTTGATGGATCTCAAATTGAATGCTCATTGGTTGTGTTTTGATTTAGTCAAGTTGAATGACCATGTTTTCATTTGTTTGAGGCTTTTGTTGGATGCCCTTTAAGTTTGAGTCTTTAAAATCTAATTGATCTGAGATTGAATCCATTGGATCTGAAGGTGTGTTGATTTTACTTGAGGGGATATTCCCCTAGACATTTTGTGATTTTGTCCTAGATTTTTGTCGCATGAAGTATTGTGACATGCGCAAAAATTTGAAAGAACCCATCCCAAAAGGATTTGCTCTTTACGTTGGGTTCACCAAAATATGTACGCTCAGAATCATGACTCCAGATGCCTGGGGGCTGTCAAGTCAGATTTTGGCATGCACACGGACCCTTTCCCTCCTTTCCATGGGGCAATCCACCATGTCACTCTCGCTCACGTGGGAGTAGCCAGTCAAGAGGAGGCGAAACACGGCGGGGGTTTGGCTCGTTTGAGAGTTGGACTTCACAAAGGGGGGTTGGCAAGATTTGTGGTCATTGTTGTTGTGTATTTTATTGAATGTTTCACTCAATTGTTTTGGTAGTTGAGATAAACCTATGACCCAAAAGGTCACTAGTTTCTCTCCTTCTATTTGGGTTCCTTGAATTCCACCTTTGTGTGGGTAAATAGTTGTTTTGGTTAATGGCTTTTGCTATTTTTGTGTCTCTGAGAAATGCTCTGTGTAGTTGTAACTGCCTAATTTCTTCAACCAACAATAGAACAAATGGGTCTCCTTGTGATGTAATGTGTGTCTGTTGTTGAATTAGTGGATGAATCTCCTTGATCTCGTCTCGGATAGCCCTTACCCACTCCCCTTTTACTCCTAAACACATTTGTGAATCAGGATAGAGAAAGTTGTGTAATTGCTAACTCTAACCAGATCTAGGGTTCTGACCTAAGGTTTTTGTTGACCTAGGGTTTGTTTGTGAATACCTCATGATGGAATCAAGGGTTTTGCAATGTTATCTATTTTACTAGATCTATATGAATGCAAGATAAATGATAATATGCAAAGCATTTTTTTGGTATTTTTAGAGTATTTTTGGAAAGGAAAATGCTTCTAATCTATGTAATAAATGTGCATGCAATTCTATATGAAAAGTTGAATCTATGTTTTTGTGGGTTTTTGGTATTTTCAATGCAATCTAATTAAATGGAAAGGAAAGATGCTTTTTCTGACAAAGTAGATCTATGAATGTAAAAACGATTAATCTAGCATGCAAGATCTAACCTATCAAGGATAAAGCACAATGTTACTATTCCCAAGAGCAAAGTGTGATGATCTAATTACTATGAAAGCAATGAAAAGAACCTAAAAGAGATGAAGATTTGAAGACTCCACCACCCTCACTATCCTTGTGTAGGCAACCTCAAATCCTTTTGTGACAGCAGGTGATTCTCTCAACGAGAAAAAGACTCAAAGAAGCAAAAAGAAGCTTTTGTGAAGCTTGTGTGAGCTTGATGCAAGCTTGGATTGAGCACAATGGCATAAAAAAAGAAGCAGCATAGCGTTGCTTGTCTGAACAATCAAAGTAAAAGGCACTTACATACTGTATGAGCATATGAATGCTAGATTGGAGAGCAAACTTGGCAAGAGCTGGTGCACAATGAATTTGCCTCCATGGAAGAGCTTTGAAGTTATGCAACAATGAAATCTTTGAAGCTTTGGAAAAACTAAAGAAAGAAATGAAGAAAGAGGCTCAAGGGCCTGTGAAGAAGCTTGTGAAGATGAGAAGGGTATTCTCCAACTTGCTCAACATGGAAAATAATGAAAAGGTGAGGGGTATTTATAGGTTAGAAGAGGGGATTGGATTGAAGAGTTAACTCATTTGATTGATGAGTTAACAAGAATAGATTGGGGAGTTAACAAGGTTGATTACCCAGTGAACTCAATTGATTAGAGAATGATGAAGCAATGATAGCTTATCACTGAAGAAGAAATGGAGTTAGAAGAATGCATGAGATTGATTAGAGAGTTAATTTGAGATCAAATGGAGCTAATTATGCATGTGTGGGTGCATGAAATAGTTAACTCTATATTAAGGATCAAAAATCATGCAAACAGAAGGAAAAATAGACGAAATATAGCTAAAATGTGAGAGAAACTTCAGTTTTTCTATGGCTCAAAAGACGGCAGGGGGTCGCCACCTTCGTTAGACAGGGTCGCCCAGGGAGATCCTAGGTCGTCCGGGGGGCAACTCTAGATCAGGAGTGCAGAATGCAGAAATCAAGATGGCAAAAGACAAGGGGGAAGAAAAGGATGCATTCTGCACTAGAAAACATGTCAATCATGTGGACGAATCCAAATCTCCACTTGCGTCCTCTAAAAATAATAGGGGGAGATTTGGATTGGATGGTCAAAATAAAAAATAGAAAGCGGGAGATGGATCGGGGGACCTCTAGAAGGCTTCTATGAGGTGCTCTAGATGAAATACAAAGCGGAGAGGTGAAAACTCATCTACAAGACACTCACAAGGCTTAGGATCAAGGTTGAAAGCTAGAAAACGCAAGTTGACAAGTGTCGAAAAGCGTCGCAGATGAGAAAGAAAAGAAATCGACAAAGTAGAAATGACACAAGACAAGAAAAAAGGACATGTCATCAAGAGGCCTGCGACCCAAAAGATTTATTTTCACACTTACATGTACGTGACAAGGATTTGAATCATCATAGGGGTCCTCATGGAGGGAGTGTGTGATTTTGGTACTTACAGAGACTGCAACATTCTTGTTCAAATTTAGCCTTGACTGGTTTGAGCAGCAGTGCTAATTTTTGGGCTTGAAGATTGGCATTTTCTTTTCTTCCTAGTTTAGTAGTTTCTTTGTCAAACTTGAAATTGACTACTTTTAAAGCAAAAATCTTTATTGGGCCATCTTCATGTCTAAGAGATATTTCATGAGTTCTGAGAACAAAAGGTTGATATTTAGTCAAGAACAGAAATCCTAATAAAACATCACCTCTTAAAGCATTATACTCAATGAAATCAGTTACAAATTTCTTTTACTAAATCTCAATAGTAACATCTTGCACATAGCTACCCATCTGGTTTTGTTCCCCATTGATTGCATAACCTGTTGGGAGTTCTGGCCTGGGTTTCCAAAATTCTGGAGAGATTGCATTAGTCTTTGCAAAACTTTTTAAAGAGCCAAAATCTACAAAGGCATCCATGGGAATTTGTTTGTAACTAGGAAAATAGAAATTGATACGAATATATGTGTAATTTTCAGCAAGATATAGCGCATTTGTCGGTACGTCATCCTTGTTATCGGCTTTGAACAAAATTTATCTAATCTCCCCCATGATAGAAGTGAGTGTAGTAATTTCCTTTTTTTTGCAAATAAACTTGGCATGCAAGGTTTTGAATATCCTCCCTAAGATGATCCAATTTGGAGCATACAACATCAAGCTGGTTAGAGGCAAATTTTTTGGAAGACAGTTTTTTCTTAAGAGGAGGTGGAGAAGAGGAACGGGGTGAAGCTGGCTTTTTCTTCCATTTGGGATGTATGTATCTATGGGAAGTAGAGGGTCTTGAGCTTCTAAGCTTCTTTTGAAGAGAGTCATGTTCTTCCCAAGTCTTGATATGAGTTGTTTTTTGACAGTAGTCCTTCTTTCTTCTTTTGTCCCAACCATTCTATAAGGATCTTTGGCCTTAGCCATGTCAATTTTGAAGGTGAGATCCTGAATGGCTCACTTCACAACTTTTGTCACTGCAAAGGGTGAGTCAGATGAACTAGAGGAATCTGAACTACTTTCTTCATCCAAAGTAGATTCACAAACTTTTCTAGACTTTTCCTTTCCAATAGAGAAATGTTCAAGAAAAAAATCAACTAACTCAAAAAACTAGTCATCTAAAAACTGAGCAAAAGCATCAAAAGTATCTACAATCTCCCAATTATAATATACATCTTGTTCTTGAAAAAGAACATAAACCTTTGTTCCAAAATTTAGCTTTCTAGGACAATTTGTGGCATAATGGGAACCCTTGCAAATGAAACATTTTACTGGTCCCTTTCCTAGATTCTTATTCTTCTTGAACAAATATTTAGGAGGATTTCTATTTTAAAAAGAATTCTTATGTACAGGAGCAAATCGATACCTCTTTTTGTGGCTTTTGTGCTTGGGATGAAAAGATCTTTCCATATTATCATTGTCATAGGTTCTTTTACTACACTTTTTGCATTTACAAGACATTTTATGGAATTTTCTTACCTACTTGAAGTCCTTAAGCTAGTTGATTGGAGGTAAATTACAGTATTCTCTCAAATTGCATGAAGAATTAAAGTATTCTCTGTTGTCATTCAAAGCTTTGAGTAGACATTGCTTATCCAACTTATAAGTGACTAAGGTTTTTAGCTCAAAAAATGTACATTTTTCCACCTTAGTCTTTTTCCTATCCATCAAATAGTCTTCTGCCCATTCTCCTAACCCATAAGGAAGTGAATTGAGATAATATTTTTTGGTAGTAGGATCATGGATCTTGTTAGCTGCAATCATATATTTTTCGAATATAAGATTGTATTTGTACAATTTGCCTAAATTTTTGAGCTATAGTGAATACAAAATTTTCTCAACTTCAAGTACATCATTTTTCCTATTACCGTAGAATAGACCAATGAGCATGAGTTTTCACATTGAAAATCCTTCAGAAGATAGATTATTTCTACCCATATCCATTTCTTTGACATACTCTTCTCTTGATACTAGATTTTGGGAAATAACACCATTGTTAGGTAAACCATTCCACCAATCTCTAAGTTTACCAGACATCAATCTAACATCATACAAAAAAAATTTAGATACAGACCAGACAAAAACTCTGGTGTCATAGAAATTTTCTAGTGTATGACACCAGGGGCAAATAACATTGTATGGGTCAACAATTTTGTTAATATTCAAAATATACCCAGAGGTGGCATAAGCTCTCATTTGTTTTGGTCTGGAATTTTCTGTAACAGCATCCATCATTTCAACATCTATATTACTGCCTACTAATTCATGGTTGGCCATGAAATTTTCCCATTCTTCAGCATCATTCAATTGTTCTAAAAAAAATTCTTCATTAACTAGTGTTGGTTCTTCATTTTTAGATGCTTGGGATGATTCTCCATTTAAGAATATTTCTTCATCAGAAAGAGAAACATCCATATGTGTTGCATCAAGTTCATCCATATAGATTGGTTCATTATCCTCAATTTGAAGTTCTTGTAACCAATCTTTCATTTCTTCTATATGTTGCATGGCATGTTCCTTTCGTTTAGAGAAAATTAATTTTGTAGGCCTAGGGGTCATTTTGGTTCTAGAGGGTGCTACTTGTTGTTCTTCATCAGGTTCATCAGCAATTAAAATACCTTTTCTCGTCTGAACCTTAACTCTTTGTTTTTGTAGAGGTTCTGAGTAGTGTGATCTGGCTTCTTCAATTTCTTCCTCAAAACTATCTTTTCCTTTTTGGGAAACTCTGATTTTCTTTGTATATCTTCTATTTTTTTCTAAATTTCTAGACACATGTTCTAATAATGCTTTGTTTTCATGGGCCTTATTATCTCTTCTAGCATCAGGGGAGGCTAAATCATTAGAAATCTTGGTGATAGATGTGTCAGTTCTTTGAGTTAGGGTTTGAATGGTTGCGACAAAATTCTTAATATTCCTGACATGGTATGAGATTCCTGAAGTATCAATCAGAAGAGATGTTGATTGCTTTTCAAATTTCATAATATTTAAGTCCATTTTATTTACAGTATTTTCTACATTTAACAGAGTTCCATAAGCAGAAGTAGAATTTGTTGCAACTTGCTTAACATCAAGTGCCATATCATCCAAATTTTCTAGAGCAGATATCATCCACTGGGCTTGCCAGTTCCTCTAAGCTTCTAAATTTTTTTGCTAAGCCCCTACTTTAGTATGAAGTCTTAACTTATATCTACCCCAAAGTTTTTTATCAATGTTTATAACCAGGGGTTGGCCATCTACCTAGTTCATTACCAGTGACTTCAATTGTAGTATTTGGATCCATTTGGATCTGATATCTACCCTTCTCTTTTCACCATTATATTTAGGCAGTGATTCTCTCATCATACAAGAGGGTTCGTCCATCCTGAGTATCTTAATTCCCTTTTGTTTTTTGTCTTCCTCATCTTTTGGGTTTAGGTGAAGCCTAGAGCTTACTTGCCTGACTAATTTATCCATTAAGACTAGATCATTACTCAAATCGGAGGTTGATGCAAAAGATTTTCTAGAAGGATAAGGATTGACACACATGCGAGGTCTGGAAGGTTTGGAAACATAATGGCTAGAGGATGTAGAACATTCATCGGGGTTATAATTCATATATGGCTTATTAACAAAACTGGGGAATGAATGAGCCATAGATAAAACTTCACCTTAAAGGTTGGAGTCTAGCCATCTTTTCATCCACCAAAGGTTGTTCCATGATGGTCTGGTTTGGGACAGATTGGAGTGTAACATTGGCTAATCGCCTTGTCTGGAATAAGGGCTTATTAGAAAATCCATTTCTCTGCACATGAAGGTCTTGAAACTAGGTTTCTGTTGGTTCAGGAGTTGTTCAATATAATAGGAAATCCTATGTCAAACCCAGTATGGTCAATGATTCTACCATAATCTAGCAGGTTTGAAGATGCTTGCAGGAAACCTACCCCCGTGGGTAAAGAAACTAGAGGTGACACATTATTCATTATTCTGTAAACACAATGTCCTCCAATAGTGGCATACACAGATGCTGGCATGACATACACACCCTTTACTTGCAGAAGAAGGCAAAATGTAAAAGAGATGAATGTATCAGATAGCGAAATGGTGAAATTTGGACATACAGAGATCATGTCATCCCCTTTCTCAGCATTGAGGACACCACGAAACTAGGCTATAACAACTTGTTCCAAGATTCTGCAGCGTGTATCGACGAGAGTGGCAAAAAATTGAGCACCAATATTATAGTTGAAATGGTGGACAATCAAATCAACACGAGGAAAGTAGACATGAAAATATCCCTTCTCTCCAACAAGAGACATCAGATGGAAGTAAGAAAGGGAGGTAAATTGGACAAATGCCTTCTCTAGAGACCAATTGATTTATTTCAGATTGACAAAAAGAATCACAGATTTTAGCTTTGACTCCCTTTTCAGGGTATAGTGTAGAGATCTTAATGTCAAAGAATTTGAAGTTACCCTTCTCATCTACAACATGTTCATCACTATCTTGAAAGTAATTATGCAAAACTTCAGACAATGTAGAGCTAGCATTCATTGATCTTCTACTAGCCATAATGAGAAATAAGAACTTATTGATTTACGATCATGATATTCTCTGCTACTTTGGTCAACTTATTGATTCCCTTCACATGGCTCTCCTAGCCTTTAGTGCGGGACTTATGGCTGCGACTTCCACAGATACTACTCACGCTACTAGTAAAGTGTTTAGAACATATATCTCATAAAGACAGATCAAAGAACAAAGAAATAGATTGGCTCTGATACCAATTTGAGCACACTAGAAAGAACATTAATGATTACATAAGAACATTAAGAGTACTATAAGAGTTTGATGCATGAACAAGCACACTAGAAAGAACAAAGGAGTATGATGCAACCTTAAAACAAAAATCATACAACGTAATGTCACATATCCATCATTATACCCTTCACACAAAAGTCATACAATAATTATGATTCATGAACTCACATATATTTTATTAGACCATTCACTGAGAAGACACACAATCATCGTGCATAAGATTCAATGTCACTCAACCATAATGCATTAACAATCACACTAGACACAACATACAAGTTTGATGCAATATTAAAAACTCATACAATTGAGTGACATATTCATCATTAGACCCTTCACACAAAATCCACATAATCATCATCAATAAGGAAGAGTCAATGTCACTCAACCACACTAGGCACACACCATAAGAGTTTGATGCAATCTTCAAAGAAAACCCATACAATTTAGTGACATTCATCAATAGGCCCTTCACACAAAATCCATACAATCATCATGACTAAGTCAATGTCATACAACCATAATGTATGAACACGCACATTAGGCACATTGTAGAAGTTCGATGCAACCTTCAAAGAAACCCCATACAACTTAGTGACAAAAGTCATCATTATACCTTTAACACAAAAGTCATACAATCATCACGAACAAGAGTTAATCTCACTCAGCCATAATGTATGAACAAGCACACTAGGCATATCATAGGAGTTTTATGCAACCTTCAAAGAGAACCCATGTAACTTACGACATATTCATCATTAGGCCCTTCACACAAAAGCCATATAATCATCATGAATAAATGTAAATGTCACTTATTCATAATGTATGAACAACCACACTATAGGAGTTTAATGCAACCTTTAAAGAAACCCCATACAACTTAGTGAGATATTCATCATTAGACCCTTGAAATAAAAGCCAAAGAATCATAAGAGACAATCTCACTCAACTGTAATATATGAACAAGCACACCAAACCCACCATAGGAGTTTGATGCAACCTTCATAGAAACACATACAACTTAGTCACATGTTCATAATAGACCCCTCACACAAAAGTCATACAATCATTATGAATAACAGTCAGTCTCACTCAACCGTAATGTATGAACAAGCACACCAGGCACACTATAGAAGTTTGATGTAACCTTCAAAGAAAACTCATACAACTTAGTCACATACTCATCATTAGACCCTTCACACAAAAACGATACAACCATCATGAACAAGAGTCAATATCACTCAACCATAATGTATGAACAAGCACGCCAACCACACCAAAGGAGTTTGATGCAACCTTCAAAGAAAACCCATACAACTTAGTGACATATTCATCATTAGACCCTTCACACAAAAGTCATACAATCATAAAAAAATGAGAGTCAATGTCACTCAACCATAATGTATGAACAAGCATGCTAGGCACACCATAGAAGTCTGATATAACCTTCAAAGAAAACCCAGACCACTTGGCATATTCATCATAAGACCCTTCACACAAAACCATACAATCATCATGAATAAGAAAGAGTCAATGCCACTCAACCATAGAAGTTTGAAGAACCTTGAAATAAAATCCATACTCAATGACATATATGTCATTATATCCTTCCCATGAAAGTAATGATCATCATGTACAAGAGTGAATGTCACCAACCATAATGCATACATAAGAACATTAGGAACACTATAAGAGTTTGATGCATGAACAAGCACACTAGGCACACCATAGAAGTTTGAAGAACCTTGAAATAACATCAATACACTCAATGACATATATGCCATTATATCCTTCCCACTCAAGCACAAAGAGGTTTGATGCAACCTTAAAACCAAACCCATACAATAAATTCATCATTATAAATTCATACAATAATTATGATTCATGAACTCCATCACATATTTTATTGGACCCTTCACTCAAAAGGCATATAATCATCATGCATAAGATTTAATGTCACTCACCCATGATGCATGAACAATCACACTAGGCACACCATAGGAGTTTGTTGCAAGATTAAAATGCCCCATACAATTTAGTGACATTCATCATTAGACTCTTCACACAAAATCATCATGAATAAGAGTCCATGTCACTCAAACACACTAGGAACACCATAGGAGTTTGATGCAATCTTCAAAAAAACCCATACAATTTAATGTCATATTCATCATTAGAGTCTTCACACAAAAAGTCATATAATCATCATGACTAAGAGAGCTAATGCCACTCAACCATAATGCATAACAAGCACACTAGGCACACCATACAAGTTTTAAGAACTTTCAAATGAAACCCATACAAATCAATGACATTTTTGCCATTATACCCTTCACACGAAAGTCATGATCATCATGCATAAAAGTGAATGCCACTAACAACATTGCATACATAAGAACATTAGGGACAAGTTATAAGAGTTTGATGCATGCTAGTCATGATGCATGCTTCACACAAAAGCCATGACACTCATATGATACTATGTCGCTAACCCTTATACACACAATTTTGCCATATTCCATTAAAACCATCACACCAAAGTTAATGTGACTAATAATGATTCATGGGTAAACACAATATGCACACTAAATATAGTAATGTAATTGTTTAATTATCAAAAAATAAACTACATCTAGAACATTTATTTGTTTAACATAACTACAAAAATATAAAAACAAAAAATAACATAAAAAGAATGAGACCTCTTTAAGGATGTCCAAGGCCATACTTAAAGAGTTTATGGAGGGATATTTCTACCACTCAAAAAATAATACAAATTTAATAAATTGTACAAGTTGAGTAATGTAAATACAAGGAATTTAAGTCTTCACACAAAAGCATTTCCAACTAAGATATTGATATCTTTCAATTAGAATAAACTTTCAAAGTGTAGATTTATTTTATTGCAATCCAATTGCACCCTACACATTGTACTTTTCACACCTAAAGTTAATAAAAATTCACATGAAAATCATCAAATGATGTGTATCTTTATATCCAAAAGCACTTCCCTCAACTTGCTATTTATATTTTTAGTAAGCTTTTACATTTTTGAGATAGACAAAAATCAAAAGAGAATTAATAGCACCAAATAGCATACATAATCCAAATGAATCCTAAGCATTGTACATTTCACACCTACCATCAATAAAACTTCAACATCAAAATCATCAAACAATGTATATTTACCATCTAAAACACTTCATTTAACTTGTTATTTATATTCTTATGGAAAGCTTTCACATTTATGAGATGAATAAACATATATTCTAAAATAAAAGCAACAATGAAATCAATAACATCATGAATACCTAAGCATAACAAATAGTTATAAGGATGCAAGCTCGTCCATTTTAAAGAAAAATAAAAAAGCCTAAAAATACTAAAAATATTAAATTATATGCACGTGAATGCCATTAAACAATGATGCACCATAAACATAATAATCACACTAAATAATTGTTTAATTACCAATTTATTTGATTAACATAACAATTTAATAACTTTAATGAAAATAGAAAAACTAAAAATATCATGAAAAAATTGGTAGAGACCTCTTCAAGGATGTCCATGGCCATCCTTAAAGAGTTTATGGAGGGATATTTCCATACCTCCTCAAAAAATAATACATATCTTATTAATTATAATTGTTGAGCAATGTTTACAAAGAATATATGTCTTCCTTTGAGCTTCATGTTTAAGTTCATACCACTATACAAAAGCATAGTTTCTACCACTATACAAAAGCATTTCCAACTAACATATTGATATCTTTTAATTAGAATAAACTTCCCAAAGAGTCAATTTATTTTGTGCAATCCAAGTGAACCTGCACATTGTACATTTCCCAACTAAAATTAATCAAACTTCACATCAAAATTATCAAATGATGTGTACATTTACTATACAAAAACACTACCCTCATTTTACTATTTATATTTTAGTAAACTTTTACATTGAGACCAACAAAAATCAATGATAGAATCGGTTTCATCAGTTTCAATATAAGCATACACAATCCAAATGAATTCTAGAGACTACATTTCAAACCTAACCTCAATAAAACTTCGACATTAAAAACACTTTTCTTTAACTTGTTACTTATATTCTTATAGGAAACTTTACATTTATGAGATCAATAAACATGCATTTCAAAATAAAATCAATAACATCATGAATACCATAAACACGCCAAATAATTTTATAGGATACAAACTCCCCCATTTTAAAGAAAAACAAAAAGAACCACAATAACTTCAATAAAAGTGTAAGAGAGAATTGCAAACATGATCTTACTGAATTGTCAATGTTCCGAGTTCAATATCCTCTGCTTCAAATGAATAGTTCACCTACAACAGTCCATCTACTTTTGTTAAATGAGGTAGAAATAGTGCAAATTCTATATGGCTACTTCTCCAAAGTAGAAATTGAAATAGTCAGAGCCTAGAAATAATCATAGTCTATGCTATGCACAAAATCAGTCGAGAGTGAATTAACTTAGTACCACGACCCAAATGCACTAGAAATTTAAAGATGAAAAAAATTCTCACACAGAAAAACACATTGGCATGGTAACAAGGGATTAGATGGTATTTTTCCAAATTTGTAATGGTCCTATATGTGACATATTGACATCTATTTGGGGACACACCTTGACAACTTGCAATCAAATGTACTTACAGAATAAAGCAAATGATAATAATAAAACAGGAATGAATTTTAACCTGGGGGTCTAATTTAAGTGGGAGCAGTTACAGTCTGACGTTTCCTTCAAGTTCTAACAGACCCACTCTGACGTTTGCTTCAAGTTCCATAGGAATTTAATCTGACTGGCGGTTTCATATTAAATTTCTGGGCGGTTACCTCTCCATTTAATTCCAGATTTCCTAGAATACAAAAGGCAAAGAATTATTCAGACAGAAACAGAAAAGCCAGGCGGTAGATGTAATGTTGTCAGATAATGCATTACCAGAATATCAATGCCGCCAAATTTTTCTTCAACCCATTTGGCAAACAGATTTTACAGAATTTGTATCCACTATATCTAATTGATGGAAAACCACATTTAATCCTGTTCCTGGAAAGATGCAACCACTTCCTGTTGAAGTGAGAACAATAGTCAGACCCTGCTTTGCAAGTTGTCGAACAATCTCAAACCCAATACCTCTATTACTTCCAGTTACTACTGCCAGTGTATCTGTAGACCACCATCTGCCACAAAATTAATTAGTTAGCATATAGCTGTAGAATCAATTGTTGGAGTAAAATTTGAGATACATACGCTCTAGTACTCTTCTGTTACACTTACATCCCATCTAAAACCAATAATAAATGCCTGTTAAATCTATATGCCATTTGATCTCATTAACTATGGTTTGACATTAATTATGCTGGACAAATTAAAACAAGACAGCAACTGTTCAAGTAGCCAACTGTGAATATTACTTTTATATGTTATGTCCCAGACCATATTGGTCAAATAGATGATCGGAATCCATACATAGCAAACTTAAACCAAGACAAGAATCCCAAAATCAGGGTGAAGTCATGACGAGGCATATGTACATTGTCATCATCCTCAGAAGTTACAATTTAAAGGAGCTTATTGACCTGTGGATAAATGTGATCCAAAAAAAGCTATAGACAGCCCTCCAACACCAGCATTTGCCATTCATCATCAGCATTGACATTTTTGACTTTTATTCTCTACTCTTGTTTCACTGTGTCCTGCAATATCCTATAAATCCCAGAGGATGCATTCTAAGGATAGTGATATGTTCTGGGCAGGTGAGCTGTATAATTTATGATGTAAATAATAATAGTTTGGTGGCATGAAATACTAATATAACAAGAAGCCAGTTTGCCGCTACCATTTGCTGCATGAACATCATATTCAGTGAATGCACAACAGTGTTTTGACTCCTAAGATTAGTGCCCTGGTCAAAGACCAAAGGAACCTGCATTGCACTGGAAATCCCATGGCAATCTTGAGGCTAAAAATCATATTTTTATATGCCTTTCTGATTTCAATCTTATCTCTACTTCATACTTATATGTATCATGTATATTGTTGATGAAAATTGAAATCCCTCCCAGGATTTATGACGAACTAATCGGTTTATGAATTATACATGGATATTGTGGAATGTATCCTGATTCGTTATCATAAAACCATACCAGGAATATGATAGGCTGATGTGCTGAATTGGACAATGATGTAAGACATGACAACTCATAGTGGATATACATGTTTATTGTTATCACTTATCACCTTAACTGATCTAGATCCCAGATGGTCCAGGAGGCAAACCAATCTTGAGAAAGCGAGTTTACAGATTATACGGAGGAAAACAAGAGATTAGTAAACCAACAATGAAATGTCCCCAATATGATTTTTTTATATTTTCTGACTTTTTTTTGTGTTTTCTAGATGTTATCAACTGAAATTATGCAAATAGAGATAGCTACAGCAAGTTATGATAACCTTGAATAGCAGCAAATAGAATGGAGATATCAATATAGGAATCCCAATTTTATTTTATTTGCCTGCAGCAACTGCAATGATAACAATTATGAATATGTTGAGCTGAAAATGTAAATTTCAGAATTACATATGATTGACATCAACTCACTGACACAACATACAGCAGATTCTGAAATATTAGTTGATAGCTGGATAATGAGTGCTTGTAGACTGCTGTTAAGACTCTACGGAATCCTCAAAACCCTTTCTTGTACCAAGGATGATCGGTGGATCTGCCTTTAGTCAAAATTTATGATGCTGGCAGCACACAGTAGACCTGGGGGTAACCTCTGTTAATCAGCAAATATAGAAATGAGCCTGGTAAAAGGGTTGCAGACTGCTTGGAGTGTGAATCGGTACCCTAGTCAAACTGTATGCAGTTCAAATCTTCTTCGAGCAAGGCAAATGGTGCAATGTACCTTCTTCGAGCAAGGCAAATGGCGCAATCTACCTGTGAATGCCAGCAATCAGCTCCTAACCATCCACAAAACCCTCAACAAATGGCGGTAGAGTATGGAACATGCTGTGATCCCCTCCTATCAATTGCCACTCACAAAGTTGTGTGATAGGGTTGCTATGTTGCCGGTTCAGCTCATCAAACACTAACAACTCAGCAAGATGTGTAATCAACTCTGAAATGCAGCAACAAACCCTCCAAAACTGCACCTAAACAATGATCCTTGAATATGCTGGTCGCTCCTCCAATTATGCTGAAATATCATAGACCACTCTAGGAAGGCCCTTAAATGGTGTGGAATTATGTCAAAGTGTAGGCACCCAGAAATGAGTAGAAATCAGCAACCTAAAATTTGTTGAAAGTCTAAAAATGCAGAAATGTGATCCGTTGATGGCAACAAACTATTTGCTTGCAAATTTTGATTGCTCTACCTGAAAAATACGCACAAAGTCTCCAAATCAGATCACTATGCAACTCCCGTGCAGAATTACCAATGCTAGAAGCAAGGGTTTTTGCCCTCACCTCCAAGATGGAAATCCAAGAGGGTTTTCATCCTCCTAGACCTTAGAAAACAGTCAAGGGTTTCGTCCTTGAATGCAAATTTGAAAATAAAGCTCACAATAGAAAATGCCAAATGAAATCTTCATGCTAAAACGAAGCCAGAGACCTCCTTGATATACCTTTCCAAATCATGCCCTTGAATTCAAATTTCCCTCCAAGTATTTAAAAATGCTTTTTATTTCATTTTAATAATTTAATTTTAAGTATTTAAAAATACTTTTTAATTAATACTAGTGTTTAAATACACATTTATTTTAATTATAATAATATTATTAAGTTGCCCCTAAAATTAGAAATTATTGGACCCAACTTAAAATATTATTAATTATTTTAGTTCAAAAAAGAGGACATGACAGCCCGCCCTTCCCAGAATTGCTTGTCCACAAGTAATTGCAAACCCAAATGCTCAAGCATTGTCGTGCCAATATGTTGAATCATGCTATAATGTCTATAGAGTATAAACCCTATACCTATCAAATGAAACAACTTCTGCCAAAAAATACCATGCAAACTCGGATGCTCAAATACCATCCTACCAACACTATGAATCATGCTATAGCCTCTAAATCCCATATAAGTCAAGTGGAGCAACTTGGGCCAACAAGTATATCTCCCAACTCCACTACCCACAACAATTGTATGCAACCCCTGCAACTTAGGACACAATTTGGCCAACAAGTGTGCATGATCCACAACACAAACCTCTGAAAATAGAAAATAAAGGAGGAGTGTGATGGTCGCTTGCTGGGCGTATGGGGCTGCATTAATAGTTTAGATAGTTTAGATAGGCATATTAATAGTTTCCTAAACATTTGGAGCAGTGACCAAGATTCAAGATTCAAGATTCTGATATTTTTTGTGTTTATTTAAAAGAACATAGACGTGTATGAATTTACTGCATTATGTGTTTGGGCATGCTTCTCTTGTCTGGAGTTCTATTATGGGCTAAATTGTTTCTCATTCGAGTGCATCTTTAATGTACGTTTGTCTAAGAACAATTCCCATTTTTAAGGTCAGAAACCAGAATGGTGGGTTTTTTTTGTGTGGGAAAATGCAAAAGAAAATGGAAATTGAAGAACCACAATAGAGACTGACGGAAATCCAAAACCACTAATTACTTTCTGAAGTCCCTTTGTGGTTGTATAAGATGCAATGCTTTGGGGATTTTCGTTCTTAGAATATCATGAGCGTTGCATGTGGTAACCTAGATGTGTCTCAAGGTTACCAGATACACCAATTTTTATTGATTTATATTGATTTGTGGAATAGGAGATGATTTATCTGCAGCTTTTCTTTTATCATTGAAAGTCATATTTCAGAGTCTGATATACCTCTTCTCATAATTGACTCATCTATGGAAATTCAACATAATTGCTTTCTTTCATTCACTCTTCTACATTGTTATCAAATGGTTGAAGAGGTCTCCTAGGGGAACTTGCTTTACTTGCTTTTCCAACTGCTTATTATGAGCATCTGTGTTTCGCATTGCTGCTTTCATTCCTCCAATGCTTTGTTTCCAGACTCTATGGAACAACACTAAAGGGAAGATGCACTAAGAGGTTATGCTTGAGCAACATAGTTCAATGCTAGCAGGGAATGCTTATAGTTATTAATTATTTCAAGCTTATGCTATATAAGAGATACTTGTGCACAATCCATTTATAAATCCATGCTCTGTGGTTTTCTTTACTTTAGCGTGTTTCCTTTTCACGTGAATTTTCTCTAGTTTGCATACACCGTTGTAGCGATTCTAGTTATTGTATCTATTACCATGATTTAGTTCTTTTACTTATGCATTTGTGAACAAATGTGTCATGGATGTACTTTCTTATTTATATTTGAGTACTGATAAGGACATCATTCTTCTTGCTGAAAGCACCCTTTGTGCATTTTTTACTGGATACTTTTTGCAACCCACATATTTGTGCAACACTGTTGTCTTTTGCTAACCTAACAGCTATCTCATTTATGATATATTTTCATGTCTACTCAGATTCTTCGCACATACTTTCTGTATCCTTATTAGTTTTAGTTCTACCTGTGTCATCCAATTGTCATGGAATTTATAGAGGATTTTATATTAAAGACGATCGTGAAAAGAAATCATTTTGATTGAGGTTAATGTTTTTATAGCATTCCAAATCATTTGCTTGTTGCTTCACAATTTTATCCTTGAGACTTCCTTTGCCATTGAGATAGATTATTCTCAAAATGGAGCATCAGTTATTATGTTTGCTTTATCTGGTTTGTAGATGAGTTGTGTTTGAATCATCAGAGAATAAGGACCATTAATATTGCTTGTTGCTAGTTAACTCTGCTTTGAGCAAGAAATTTAATAATGGATATCGGTTGATATAGAATCTAGATTTAAGGCCATGTTCCCATTTTTTGATTGGATGAGCTCTTGCTAACAGCTCATGGTTAAAAGTGGGGAATCTCTACTTGCCATTTTTAATTTTCTAGTTCTGGATGCCTTCACTTTTACCAGTTTCAAAGAACATTGCTCCTAATGAAATTTTCACTCGTGTGTCTGTGTATCATGAATGATCGAGAGAGAAACTCTAATTCCATGGCCGTCATCAACATTTGACAACCTACTACTTACTACTTAGTTGTGATTTGCTCAACTCAGCATCAACTTCAGCGCCAACACCTAAATTGACACTTTATGACACAAATGTTGGATCCTCCAGGCATCAACACCCTGACCACGCATGCTTCCTTCTCCCTTCCCTCGAGGGATGAGAGCCTACTTATGAGTTAAGAGGCCAAAACTGACCTTGTCTACTTGATGACACTCCTAAAAGACAAACTGTCACATGGAAGACCGACTATTTCATCTTCCATAATCAGGTTACAGTTCTACATTGAAGTCATGTTCTCCTGTGTTCTGATGTTTGTCTATGTTTTACTTTTGATGTAACCCATTAAATCCTACTTCTCAATGTTATCTTGAGATATCTCATAAGACCAAGATAAATTGAAGGGCTAGTTTGTTCTACTAAAGTAATGACGGGATTCTCTAATGCTTTATAAGGGTGTAGAATGTTATTTGATATCTTTCTGTCCACTCGAATCTCTTGCTTTTCTTAGTAATAACTTAGTAATAACTGTATTGTGAGGGCCTGGTCTGCTGTTTATGTGCTGTCAATTTGCTGTTTCTGGCATGTTAGAGGCCTGATGCCCTTGGGGCTGTTTTGTTAAAGGGATCTGTGTAATGTCCCCTTCTAGTGAGTCTCGATTTTTTCTTTGCCCTTGCACAATTCAACTCACAAAAGAGAACATTAGCGTTCCATTTTCTTTTCATTTTATCATATTAACAATATAATCATTATTCATCCATATTCAAGTTGTATATTCATGTCCTTATATAATGTTTCCAACTTATCATTTGTTCATACACTTAATTGTCTAAGGATTTTAGCTATCACATTCATTGAATTACAACATTCATTTCATTGTATTCAATTTAAGAATGTTCACATCTATATCTATATTCCATTCATATATGTATGGAGATTTACCTTATTTCTACACTCCTGTTTATTCTCATATTATTATACCTATTCTATATTCATACTTATACAGAGAATGTATATACATCATTAATGGTAATATATTCCAATTATTATCCTGATTTAAGCAATATTCATTTATTTATATTCATATTATTCTTTTACAACATTTATATCGCCTAAGCTATTAATAAGGAAAGTGCACGTACCTCTTTATGCTGCTTGTCTTGTTGAATCTGTTCATTGGATTCTATTCTCTTTCACCTATTCTTTAATATTTATATATTATAGTATTTGTTATAATATTAATAATCTCTCTCTCTCTCTCTCTATATATATATATTTACTTGAATAATTCTTCCCTATATATATTTATGATATCTTTCCTACTTATGACCCAGAAATATATATATAAATATCATGTAGATCTAATTATATTTATTTATGGGATATTCTTTTTATTTATTTATTTCCCATATCTTAGATTCACATCATTATCTTATAGTTTATATCATTCATATTTACTTTCACACATGAAACAATTAACTAATAGTTAATTTTACTTCTAATCATAATTCATTTACTCCTGTCATAATTATATTATTACATCATTACATTTCTTATTTATGATCATGAAATCAGTTCATTCTATTGATATATCTTTATTTATTTAACTTTATTCATTTCTAAATCCACTTTACACAGTCTATACTAGAATATTACTAATATATATTATATTCTATATTTAAATACTTAATGAAAAACATACCTGATATAATTGCAGACTTACCTTGTCTGTCCCGTATCTTCCTTGTAATTTCTCTTTGTTGTGTCTTTGATATTGATAACTCTCAATGCTGTTATTCTTTATTGTTTATTGATCTGCTATTTTTTTTCTTTTTCTTAGACTCCCTTTTTTTTCTCCTTTGCTGATGATCCTATATATCTGATTATGATTCCCTATTTAAGTGTTTGATGGGCTTATACCCAACCGTCACCACTATTAGTGATAATAATTACAATTAATATATTTGCTCACTTAATTTGTTAAACACCATTTACTAAGGAATGGGTGTCTCTTTTAAGAGGCTCAATCCTCACATATATATAAAGTGCCTTTTATAATATGCAATGAAAATATATATTTATTATTTATGTTTATATTTATTATCATATTAATATATTCTATGTTATATAATTTATATTTATATTTGATAATTATAATCATAATATTATCTTATGATAATTATGATTAAATTGCTATTATTTTTTTTTATATTTTAAAATATTCATATAATAATAATATATATTATTTCAAATTGATATTTACTATGGTAATTTAGTTGTTTTCTTTATCGGGATGTTTAAATCTTTAATTTAAACAATGCCTTAATATGGGGACATGACAATCTGGACCCTTGTTTTCAGCTGAACTTATCAAAAACGGTATTGTGAGGGCTATCTTAGAAGCCCAAGGGACAAATATCATATAAGACGTTTGCAAGTCCCAAAAAACTCTCCTAAAGGGTTGAGTTCATGTACATCCCTCGCAAACTGTCAAGTCAGATTTTAGTTTGCTACGGTCATTTTTTAGTTTTTCCACTCTTAAATCACACAGTACAGATTTCCTATTTACTTTAATTGTAATCAGTTATACAGAGCTGTATAGATAAATATATATAATCAACAAAGAGTAGATAAGTATACAATCATTCACTGCTCAGAAATCATAGGTATCACATTACAGTAGATATAATGCAGTCAGAGATTGTTTATCCCGCAGGTTGGGATGAGTGATTATAGGCAATTCCGCTGGGATTCGTCAGATGCAATCACTGGTATGCAAGGTCCCTAAGTCGCCTACATGAAGGTCGTGGCAAGCTAGCCTTTGATGTTGGAGAATAACCTGCGGAAATCGTAGGTCGGCGTTCAAGGTGTCAGAGACACTCTGGAAGCATACCAGGCAATGGGCATCTCTTCCTACACCCAAATAGCCTCTCATTTTTTCTAACACTATTGCAGCCTACAATAAATTTGGGTGTAAAATCAACGGCTAAATCTTAAACTAACTTGTTAATTTGAGTGGAAATGGAACAAAACTGAGCAGTGAGGAGACCCACCTAATTCAAGCTGAGGTCTGTGAATTGAACGAGGGTACAGCTATTTTGATTGGGGGCAAAGGACCCATTTCATTTTCTGGAAGAATAAGGGCTCAATCCCAGAGCAATGAGGATGTGATATATCTGAAACTCCAGTAGCAACTCCACATTGAGAGAGTGGAGTAATTTTGAGTGGAAATGGAACAAAACTGAGCAGTGAGGAGACCCACCTAATTCAAGCTGAGGTCTGTGAATTGAACAAGGGTACATCTATTTTGATTGGGGGCAATAGACCCATTTCATTTTCTGGAAGAATAAGGGCTCAATCCCAGAGCAATGAGGATGTGGTATATCTGAAACTCCAGTAGCAACTCCACATTGAGAGAGTGAAGAGAGGGGTTCATGGGTGTTTTACCAGTAGTACTAAATAAGACCAAATCTCCATACTAACAAACTGAAAAATAGGAAGCACTACTAAATAAGAAAATTAGAGACAAGAAAATCAATTACCTCTGCAGATAAACTCTATTGAAAGCTTCAAATATTTAAATAATTCTACAACAGAGATTTAAGATATATAAAAACTTACCAAACTTTCTTCAAATGCAGTGCCTTCTCTTTTCTTCCTTGGAAATTCTTCCTGCCAGCACTTTTCTTTACCCTCCACCAGAAAAGGACACACAACCCAAAAATAAAGGACAGGATTAAAAAAACAAGGAATACAAATAAAAAACATAGAATACAAATACCACACAGAGAATACCAAAAACAAGTCAAGAACAGGACGAACAGAAAAAAATGTAACAAACAAAAAGAATGGAACACATTCGACAGAACAGAATAAAGCAAATAAAGGGAAAATGTCACTTGTATAAGTGGAAATCGAATTTAACCTCTGATCGAGTGGGTGTAATTTTAGTGCCGTTGGAAGGAGGTATAGTTGGCATTGGCTGTAATTATAACCACTAAAATTCTGATCGGCATTAATTTAAATCTCTGTTTTTCTCTTCTCTGTTTTTCTCTTTCTATGCTGCTGTGGATGACTGTAGAGAAGTGCTCTTTTATTGTTCCAGTAATTTGTAATCCGTTTATGACACATTTTAGACATCCATCAATAGGTTTTTATTTTTATTTAGAGCTATAATCATTGTTTATAGCTTTGATATTGTGTAAAGTTCAAGTTCAAGTTCAAGGGATTTGGTGTTCAAGTTAAAAGGTTTTGAAAGTTTAGGGGTATTATGTTCTATGATAAAGTTGGCGTTGAGAGTTTAGAGTTAAATGTTTTAGGTTTCAAAATAGGAATTTGTGAATATAGTAATTTTATTTATTTGTAAACATACATTAATATTATTTGTTTGGAGTATTTTAGTTTATCTTTATAATATTAAAAACATCTTTGATCTATTTTAAATGTAGTGTGCTATCACATTTTAGTTGTCAATAGTAATGAGAATTAAAATTATTGGAGGTTGTCAAAATAGTAATTAATTTTGTGATGAAAATTAATTGCTTTGTGATTTCTCATAGTCAATTAGTTTAGATATCTATTAGTTTAGATATATCCTTCTAGAGGTGCCTAATGTTAGGATTGGTGATTAAATATAGACGCCTCCAAAAAGGATATCTCTTGGCGTACTTTAGATATATTTTTTTAAATATAGGTATGCTAGTAGCATCCTCAGCAAGCCTAATTATAACTATAATATATAATATTATAATATAGATTAAATATATTATTATAATAAAATATATAATAATATTATTATATAATATATTATATTATAATTATAATTAGGGTTAGTATTAGTGTTCAAGTTAGAATTAGGGTTACAATTAGTATTAGAGTATATGATGAAAGTAGATTGTTATTGATGTCAAAAAGGTGTTGGTATTGACAGGAGTTGTTCATGCCATCAGGATCAGTGATTGATAAGAGATGTCATTAGGATATCTTCATTGGTGATTTTTAATATGATGATCTTGGTTTTTTTTATTATGGTTTTGGATTCATGTTGATAATGGTTGCTAAGATATCAATCTTGTGAAATGAAGTTCTTATTGGTGTTGATAACTATGTTGCTCTTCAATGTATGACAGTGATATAGGTGATCAGTGGTTCATCATGTCATATTGCAGATAAGATGTTCAAGGGTTCAATGCACAAAGAGTTTGATAAGTTCGATGTAATCTTGATATTGTGAAGTATTGGTTGTCATGGCAAAGAGCTTAAGGTGTTGCAAAGAGCTCTTATCAGATATTAGCATGTGTTGGTTAAGATGGTTGAAAATGAAAGAAGTCAATTCATAACACTTTTCTTTGCATTTGTTTTGTAAAGTGTTCTTGTAGGAAGAAGTTGATGGGCTGATTTGATTGATAAATCCTAGAGGCAACAGGTCTTATTAATTGTAGTATGTTTCAGATTGTAGTTTACATCAGATTTGACATTGTATTGTAAAAAGTGTCTTGTGCAAATACAGGAGGATGGTTCTCATTCTTTATCATGTCAAGAAGTGTGTGCGAGAGTAGATTGGTTGCAGATTGATAGTTCAAGTTGTCTCTATCATGGAAATCTTGGTTATCTCTTGTGTAGTCTTCATGTTAGTGATTATGGGTGAAAGGTGTAATGAGTAGTCTTGCATGGTGTTCAAATTCATATGTTTGAATCATCTAAAAACTAAGAGCTATCTTTATGCCATCAGACTTTATGCTTTGGGAGATCTTGGAGACTTGTCATTTGTGTCAAATAGTGTTGGTGATTGTGGAAGAATTGTTTGTTTGGAAAGTTTGTTTTTCAATCACATGTGATGTCATAAGAAGTGTGTCAGTCTTCTTCATCATAAGTGGTATTGTAACAAGAAGTGGTATTGTGCTGAGAGTTCGGTACAATCTATGAGGCAGCTTATAATAGTGGTTTGATGCTTGGTTTGGTATGCTTTACTTGGTGTTTGATGTCTTGTTGCTTTCAAGTTCATATGGTTGTTCAATATGCAGATGCACAAGGACAAAGCTTTCAAGACAAGTTTTAGGACAGCAAATTGCAAAAGTGATCAGTGCCTTAAATTTTTTAGAAACTAGTGGTATCAGAGCCTAGGTTCCCTTTAGAATCTTAATCAGTTTGGGTAGGTTCGGTGAGTGGATTACCATGGGTAAGTGCAAAAGAAATAAGAGCATGAGAAATGTCAAGTCTCAGTCTGATCAAAAGGTACAGTCTATATCAAATTCAAATGCTAGTTATATACAATCAGTTGATATAAAAAATGTTTCACAAGATGTTCCTTTCTTTGATGGTTTAGACTTCCCTATTTGGTGTTTTAGGATGCAATCCTATCTATTTTCATTAGGATATGGTGTATGGATGTCTGTTGAGAATGGTTATTTTATTTCCTCTCTATCACCTAATGATACAAGTAATAAAGAGGCTTATGAATACAACGACACTGCAAAGAAGGCTATTTTATGTGGATTATCTAATGAAGTTTCTTGCAAAGTGATGTATTGTGATACAGCTCAGGATATGTGGAAGGAATTGAAAAGAATTTATCAAGATGATGCACTTGAAGAATAGGTCATCTTGGTATGTGAGAAAAGTGACAATGATAGAAGACATTCACATGAAGGAGTTGAGGTCCAATCTATTTCAGAAGAAGATCATATTATAAGTGATGATGAACAAGAGTTTGAAGTTGATATAGAAGGAGAGCTCATATGTCCTCTAAGTGAAAGGAAATATAAAAAGGAGAACCAGAAATTACAATTGCAGCTACAACAAGAAAAAGACCTTAAAGACAAAGCACTCTATGAGCTTGAAGAGGCAAGAAGTCAGACTGTGAGTTTAAGAACACAAATTTATGATTCAAAAAAATTGATTACAAGCCTAAAGATTGAGATTGAAGAGGGCAAGAGAATGATAGATTTTGCTAAGTCTGAAAATGAAGTAAAATCTTTTGAATGCATAAAACTTGAAGCTGAAATTATTACCTTGAGAAAAAATATTGAAAGTCTCAAAGTTCTGTCGAAGAGAAATAACGAGTTTGAAAAGAGCACCACCAAGTTATATGAGATGTGGGAAAGAAAAAAATATATGAAGACACTACTGGACTTGGATATAAAGAAGGAGAGTGTTCCAAAGTCAAAGAAACTCCTAGAAAGAAAATCGATCTTCATGCTACTGTTCCTGAAGGCAAAAAAGAAGTTAGAAGTTGAAATGAATACCAAAGATGAATTTGTAAAAATGCATAATCAAATAAGAAAGTTCAGAAGATATATTCCAATAAGACAAGCATATATGTACAGGTATAATTATTCATTTAATAGTTATTGTTATACTTGTAATCACTTTGGCCACAAAGAAGTTGACTGCAAAAGGAATACTAACCTTGTATGTTACAAGTGCAATAATGTTGGTCACATACAAAGGAATTGTAAAATGCATAGAAGATATGATCCTGCATGGAAGCATAACATAAATGCACAGGGAATGTCAAAAAGGTATTATCAGTCATTTGATTATGATTACAACATAATTTGTTATAATTTCAACTCTCTTGGTCATAAAACACACAGTTGCAGGAAAGCATCACCTGATTTGAAAAAGTGGAAATGGAAAGAGACTGAAAAAGTTTGGAGGAAGAAAGATCCTATAAAAGTGTGGAAGCAGAAACAAAGTCATGAGAAGACAAATCCTAAACTTGTGCATCTTGCACAAGTTACATCATCAGTTGAATAATAGATAGCATAAATTTAGGGGGAGTTGTTGATGTCCAATCAATTTTCCCCAAGAAGTTTTAGGAAGGAGATCATTGGTATCAGAGCCAAAGGTTCCGAGTTTGAATCTCCCCCGCGAGTGATGTTGGGGGGATTGTTGGCAGTGAGCCAGCATCTCTTGTGGGATTCGTGACATGGCTTAACCGCCTCTCATGGATTCATTAACTCTGGCGGTTGTATCGGGCATTAACAATTCAACCTTTTGGTGCAACAGCAACCGTGTTTCCAACAAGAATTAGGGTTATAATTACGATTAGTTTAGAGTTAGGATTTGAATGAAGGTAAGGTTTAGAATTAGGGTTAGATTGAGGGTTAGGGTGAGAATTAGGATAATGCTTAAAATTAGGGTTACACTAAGGTTTTAATCTATTTAAGAGTTATAGTTGTGAAAAAATCATTTTTTAATTTATAATTTTTGGAAATTCATTAAATATAGAATATTGCAGTGCTTGGATTTGTATTCAGTATCATAATAATTATGTGTTGTAGAATTAATTTAAATAAATTTTGTTGTTTTAGAATTAAGACTTATTTTATTTTACTTTATAATTATTTAGTTTAGTGAAGCATAATTTCATCTTTTATTATTAGTGTAATGAAGTTAATTTCTTAGAATATGCATAAATCAACACATCATAAGACAAACATATATAATATGAAGTATTCCAATGCATGCACATTGCCACCCTAGTACTTGTACACATAAGAATAGTATTTGTCCATGTAAATCATTCATATCATGGTAGTTTGATTTGAGTAACTTAGGGTTATGGTAAGTGTGTGAAATTATCTTTGTACAAATAACAAATAAAATCAACAAAGTTTAGTAACAAAAATATACATGGAGAAAGCTTTTGGGAGAAAACAACACCAGCAAAGAGCACCAAGTATATACACCAAGTATATATTCATCTATATAGATAGCATTTGAGATATAGAAGATATTATTTCTATGCCCTATTGTACTATGCTTTGGTCTACTTTGTTTGCTTTGCTCTACTTTGCTTTGTTTTAACTTCTCTACTCTACTCTGCTCTACTCTGCTCTTCTATGTTTTCTCTGCTCTACTTTTTCTCTACTATGCTATGATCTATCCAGTTTTCTCTGATTTTCTCTATTCTACTCTGCTATTCTCTGCTCTGTTTTGCTCTACTTTGCTCTGTTCTACTCTGTATTATTAGTCTTTCTTCTTCAACTTTTCTCTTACCAAGTTGTTTTCCCTTTTTCATTTTTTCATAACGATCATAAGTAAATGGTGGAATTATTCTAAGACCTTGTAATGACTTTACATGAGATATAGCCACAAATGTTAATCATGTTCTTTCTTTTTGCCCTATGTCAATTGTGGCTTTTGAAAGAGTCAAACCTTGTGATTTGTGTATTGTTAATTCCCAAGCCAATCTTAAGGGTATTTGGATTGTTCAGCCCCTTTGTATTGGTGTAATTGGAATGGTATGAGGAGATTGATCTTCAAATGGTATCCCTATGTAATTATCAAACTCCACCATAACATATGTCGATGGTTTAGGTGGTACACTGCTAGGTTTGTATATTATTTTTTGAGCATACCCTAGAGATCTATTTACAGGGCCTACTTCTATCCAAAGATTAGAAGTTAACATCACTCTTGCATCCTTAGCAAGTAATAACTCCATATCAATTTCATCAATCTGACCTACTTCTGGCGCATTGACACTACCCACTCTTGTTGCAATGCTACGTGCAATTAGATGCCTCAATGAGAATAATTTCTTTTTATTGTGACTATGCACATTATCATTTGTTGCAAACAAATGAATAGTATTGTCAAATTCTTCATTGGTTGGTGCATCTATGCAAACATTGGTTCTTGTCATGAGCAACTTCCAGTCGTCAATAGTTGGTTTTGCATCTCTTAAATTTGTCAGAAGTTGACAAAATCTTTTTTGTTCAATGCTTTCCCCTTCTTGTCTAAATGTTTTATCCAAAATAACAATGGTTTTGAATTCTTCCCATAATAGTTTACCACGTCTATTACTATCATATGGTGATCTATCACTAATAGGAGGTAACTGACCTAAATGTCCAACGAGAATCATAGATACACCTGCAAAATGTTAGAAAATGATGGCCTTCATTAGTGTCTACTATTAGTTGTTAGATTTAATAATAATCAAGTATATGTTTTAAAAGAGGCAAAAATTTTATATCTTCATTAAAAAAACATACTTATACCTCCAAAACTCATGTCTGCATTTTTAGGGAATGCCAGGGGGAAGCTTCAATCTGTCAATATATCAAATCTTTAAACAAAATTATCCAATTCACCCCTTTACAAATTCCAACCTACTTTTTTAGGGTTTCAAAATTCTCTATAATTATGCCACCAAATGAGACTAAAAATAACTCTTTATTCATCTTCAATCCTCTAATCAATATGAAAAATATTATATTACCAAAAATTAAAAAAATGTGAAATGTGATGGCTACAATAACACAATAAAAAATAACCACCTATAAAGTATATTATATTATATTATTTTAGATACCCAAAATTGTCCCAAATTTGTCCATGCCCTGCAACACCTAGTCAAATACATTACTAAGACATCATGTAGCATTTTGTCCTAATCCCACTCTTAATTCCACCTAATCCACTTAGTCAATTAATTAAATGAAATTTATTTATTTAATTAATTTCCCTCACATATCCTTTCATTTATCTTCACCTTTCATTATATGCCAACATTTGACCATCTTCCATTTGAAACATGTGTGGTAGTACATTTTTCATTTAATATTCTTTTTATGTACACAATCACACATGTACTTTTTGTGTACAAGGTCACATATGAGCCTTATCCTCCTTCATACACTTGTCACATGACTACAACTCCCTTAAAGAGTGGGAATAACCAATCAATCCTAGCCATCCACATCAATCATTTAGCCTTTTAATCTCAACCATCCATTCAAATCAAGCCTTCCCTATAAATCAACCCTCTCCCAAGCCATTAGCATGCATTGAGTTGGAGTATCCTTATGTTGCTGAAATATCATTAGAATCTTTGCATCATTCTTCATTCATCTATCTTCCATTGTCTTTTCATCTATCATCTTCATCATAATGTTATGCTATCGAATTGAGCAACCAACATATCAAATCAATCAATCTATCAATCTTGCATCCATCATTGCATCTATTTGAGGTATTGAAGATTTGGATTAGGTATTGCATTTCCTTATTTTATCATTTTTATTTTATCCAAAATTTTCATTATACATTCTGGTGAACTGGACGTGAACATGCCCTTTTGGATCTAATCATTAGTTTTTATAGCTTCTTGTTGCAAAAATTTGCCTTTTTCTAACCCTAGTTTGTCAATATTTGGATGAAAATGTATATAGATGATCTCCTAGCTCAAATCTAACCTCACCATTGAGTTTGAGGGGGCTGTTTCCATAAGTTTTGAGTACAAATTTACCTAGATTTCATGAAGAAAAGAGCGTTTGGTGAAGAAACTCGCATTCGAGCTGTAGAAAATCACTTTTGGCATTTCTACATCACTTTTGAGTAAAAACCAGTCACTTTTGAGCAAAAACTAGTTGCTTTTGACCAAAAACTAGTCGCTTTTGAGCAAAAACCAATTGCTTTTGGCATTTCTACCTTGCTTTTGAAAAAAAACCAGTCGCTTCTGGCATTTTTGTGTCACTTTTGAGCAAAAACCAATCATTTTCGGCTATTTCTGGATCACTTCTAAGCTAATAGTGATTGCTTCTAGTCTACAGTGGATCACTTTTGATCAAAAAGTGGTCACTTCTGGCTATTTCAGTCGCTTTCATCACTTTAGGGTTTTTTGTTGACATTTGATCTTGCAGGGTGCTTTGCTAAATTTTTATTGATCAATCAAGGGTTTTTATCTGTGTTTTGAATGATCTTGATCATTATATTATCATTAGGTAATCAATTTGATTAGGGTTTTCATTTTTATTGAGCTAACACCCTTGGTTTTGCAAGATCTTATCAATTTATCATTCTAGGGTTTTCAATTTATCAATCTATGGTTGCAGGGAGTCCATTTAATCATATTTCATCCACCAGATTTGATATTCTAGGGTTTGCAATATCTGATAGTCATTTTTTTATGATCCTAACCCTAATTGTGCAGAAACATGAATTTTTAAGCATCTGGTAAGTTTACCTCACTTTTGAGTGAAAACTACTAGCTTTTGGTAAATTTGCCTCATTTTTTAGCAAAAACTACTCGCTTTTGGCAAAATCTAGCTTGCATATGATCAAAATTGCATCGCTTTTGGCTCTACAACTCACTTTTGGTTGCTATCATTGTGGGTTTTGGTTTTTGTATCATAACTTTCACATACAAAGGCCAAATCGCGTAAACAAGGACTCATTAGAAAGCTGAGAGGATAAACTTCACAATGGAGCAGGTTTTATTAGGTGAGTGTATCATTTTACCATCTTTTTTTATTAATCAAAGTCAAACTTGTTTTTAAACTTCAATTGAGCATATCTTGAGCGAAATCAATCGGGTTTCAATGATTTTTTTTTTTAAATTGCTTAGAATCTCCTAAACCTTCTATTTTTGAAATCTATTTTTTGTATCAGATCATTTTCATCAAGTTTTATCATATTTCATCTTTTTCACATAATCATCTTCTTTGCAAGTTTACTTGTTTCTTTTTTAATTTTGTGGCTTGTAGCGACATCAAAGGAGCTGGAGTAGTGTTTCGATCAATCACAATAGCAAGTGGAAATTGAAAATAATTAGGTGCAAATATTCTTATCTTTTATCTCTTAATCATCGTTTGATCACACATTTGGACTTTGGGCTTGAAATGAACAACTTGCTTGCAATCACATCAAAAATTGGGATAAAACGAACAAGTGTCTTCTATCACATTTGGCTTTGGGTCTAAAAAGAACAAGTGCTTGAATTATCTTCCACACATTTCATTTTCTAAAGGGTTAATTTACAACTACGATTGTGAATCAAGTGACAACTCACTTAGTTTGCTTTTGTTTACCCTATTAGGAGGCTTGCTTGGAGACACACCACTCCAAGGGACGACCTCAACCGAGGCTAAATTGAAAGACACCCTCATTGGGAGTTGTAAATCTTGTCACTCTTGGCTAAGCCCCAAAGAACTTTATACCTTTGGGAAGTGAAGGTGAAGGGTGGGTTACCCCTTTCTCCCGGCTGTGTGGTAGGATTTCACTTTCAATTCCTTAGTCAATCTTGTGCAATATAGCCTAAGACCTAATTGGCCATACCCACTTGACTAGACATTAGGGCTTGTTGATGTGTCTTCAAGTGCTTGCTTAATAATCATCACATTTAACTTTCATAGTTAAAATTGCTTGTGTGTCTTGCGTGATTGATTCATGTGTGTATATGCATAATCATTTGTTTGAACATTGCCAAATCAAGCTCTAAACACCAAACACATAAACAAATTAATCTAAACATTCATCCTAGTCAACACACATCTTAAGCCACATCATCCACATCATCCACTTTTCTCATTCCACATCACATCCTAATCATACCCAAATCAATTTCATCCTAAACATATCCTAGTCACATCAAAACAATATTGATCCTAATCATTTCCATCCTAAGCATACCCCAATAACTTTCATTTTAGTCACCTTCATCCTAATCACACATCCAAGTCATCCACATCATCATTAAATCATAATCAAGCACTTGCCAAAAATGTCGTAAGACTTAAACACTTGTGTGACACCATGCCAAAATTAGAAGACATAGCACTAAAACTCATTTTCCAACTTCGTAAAGCTTGAGCAAGCAAATCACCTCTAGACCACAAATCATTCAAGAGGCCAATGACATGATTCAACAACTTCAATCTCATGAAAGCCAATCACTTCAACTGCGACAATGCATAGCACACACACAACACCTCATGGCCACTTGTCAAGCCCAACAAGCACATCATCCTCTATCCATTCAACATCAACCAATACCACATCACCCTTACATGTCATCCCCATCCATTCCATATCAAACTCATCCATCCACATGTCATATCATCCCTTCATCAACCTATCACACCTTTCCCAATGTCAACCCTTATCCATATCAATCCATATCACAACAACCATTATCCTACGCAACCCCTCCATCATCATCACATCAACACATTCACCACCAACAACAACAAGTAATATCACAGCAACAAATCCAAACACCATCCCAACATCCACAAATTCCACCTCAATCCTATGTGTCATCTACCTTAACTTCATACCAACCTCACCTATCCACCTATCATGTCAATGCCACATCAACATGTCCACCCACATCACAACAACATGTGAGCCCAAGTCCACCTTGGCAACAAGATCAAATGCCCTTAACTTTATATCAACCCCAACACCTTTTATCTACATATCCCACCATTTCGCCCAACCACCAAGACTATCAATGGCCTCCACAAGAAGTACAAGTGAGCCCAAGTCCACCTATGCTGCAAGACCTAATTACCTTTGACAAGGGAGATACCAATCTAGCCAATGCATCCTATGAGTGGCCTCCATCATCCAATCAAATGCCAATCCATGAGCATATCCCAACACCACCATGTGATCCTACCCCTAGTCCATTGGTCCATCAACCTTCATTACCTTCATCCTCGTGTTCCATTAATCCTCCACCACAAGATCCCTTGGACATAACAGTACAACAATTGGTCCAAGAAAATTTAATTGAGCTTCCACTGATAAAATCCTTTGAAGATATCCACTTTAAACCCCCTTGGTATAAATATGATGCATACTGTGCAGACCATAGGGTTAAGGGTCATACGACAACCAATTGTGGCAAACTTAAGAGATTGATCAAAAACCTCATAAATTGTGGTAAGATTAACCCCAATCCAAATCCTAATCCATTTAATCCAATTAGCCCTCAACCTAATCACAATCCTCAATCTACAACTCCATCTACCCTTATTATTCATCCATTATATTGCCCATTTACCCATACACTTACAAAGGATATGATCCATTGGCTACTAGCTAGGAACAACTTATCCCCATGTCAAACATCTATTCAAGAGCCTTCCATTAACATGCCTAGCCCTTCAAGACCATCATGTGACCCATAAGCCATCAAGCCTATTCACAAACTTCCTATCATGAACCCAAGTCAAGAGCCATCATACCTTCATGTTGTTGACCAAGAACCTATCCAAGTGTCATCTCCTTCCATCCAAGAAACCCAAGAGGTATGTCAAGAGCACAACCCTAAGCATGTGAAAACTTCAACCCCTAGTCCTAATCAAGATCAACGCACTTCCATCCACCCCATCCATAACATATATCTTTTCCATGATCAATATGATATCCATAATAATGAGCCTATTCATGAGCCACTTGATCCTATCCATCTCCCAACAACTATTCATGAGCAAGCTATCCAAATTCAACCTATACATAACATTTACCTTCTATATGATCAAGATGATACCTATGAAAAAGCTATTCATGAGCACCTTGATCCTATCCATAATCCTATATCTATCTATGAGCAAGATATCCAAATTGCTCCTAGTCATCTGCCATCTAGTCCTATCCATAATGAGAAAACATCCACTTGTCATGATGAGACACTTGTCCCCCAAGCAAGCATAAAATATCAAACAAATAACTTGGATCTTAGTGAACATAATGCTAATCAAGATCCTAATGATCCTCCTTCCACATCCACCATCGATTCCACTTCAAGTCCACCATCATATCGACTTGGTCTTGGTCTTACCACCCTTATACATGATTGTTCTTCTTTAGGACAACAACAACCTTTATCCACTTCACCTTCTCCATCCAATAATGAAATCAAGTCTAATGTTCAAAGCACACCAAGTCCTATAGTCCATCGCATACTCTGAAACATGAACTACCAAGGTAAAGGCCTAGGCCTTTATGAACAAGGTATTTTGGAGTCAAACCATGTCAAGATTCCTCCATGATCATATGGCCTTGGATATATACCCCAAGGTAAACACTTTAAAGATGTTGGTAATTCCTCCATCCCTCCTAAGTCCACTTTCCATCACAAACCACATCATATACCCAAAACATATGTAGCCATTCCACCTCCATCAACTTACAAATGTCAAAAGCATGTGACCATACACCTTCCACCATCCACTTTACCTCCATTACTTCCAACTCCTAACATCCCACTATCCACTTTACCTCCACTCCTTCTAACTCCTAATATCCCTCCATCCACCTTGCCTTCATTGTTACCAACACCTAATTATCCACTTATCCATAAGCACCCTTACAATCCTAATCATGACCAACAAATGCATATATTGTATAAACATAAAGCTTCCACTCATTTCACCAATCCCACTTCCACCAAACCCATGGGATTCCAAAATAAAAATTTGGATGCCTCCTTTCATAAAGCCAAAAATCCTAAGGGTCCAAATGCCTTAGGACATCAATGCTGAAAGTCAAAGCAAAGTACATTTACAAAGCTATCGAAATCACTACCCAAGCCCAAATCTTCACAAGAAAAGGTCAAAACTAAAATGGTTTGGGTCCCTAAGCACAAATCAAGCAAGTCAAATGAGGCATCCTCATCCACATCTCAAAAATCCCAATTTTTCTATTCCATTCAAAAGTTTTAAATATCCCAAAAATCCCACAAGCAAGGAAAAAATCATGAAAATCCTAAGTCTATGTTGGTCCCCAAATGCTTACATCATCCATACACTAAGCAAACATCTCCATTGCTTCCTACACCACCTTCCCATCAAAATCTTCATCATTTGTCATGGTGTGTGCAACCGTTGGTCATAATTTTTTCCATTCCGAAACATTCCCACATACCTCCATCTCCCCAACCTTCATCCATTATCTTACATATCTCCCCCATCACTTTCCTATGGTCCATGCTTTTGCATAAGTCTATTCATCCATCCTTTTCCATATGTCATACATAATCCACATCATAATCCATTAGCCTACCTTTCATCCATCCTTACACAAACCTTTCATCATAATCCACTATATATCTACTCCATCTTTCCTCCATGCAATCCTTTACTAACATCTTGAGCATATTAACATTTCACATGGTCCATGCATTGACATCCATCTCTAATGGGACACTATCAACCTTCATGGAACTAGACAGTTGAGTCCCTCCTATCCATTACCATGGTGAAAACCTACTCACAGGTGCCATGTGTAATTGTCATGCTATCCTATCAAAAAAAAAGTAAAGAGAATTCCCTTCTTCCAATAGTGAAAACCTGGTAAACAAGTGCCTTGGATAAGTACCATGATGAAAACCTGACAAACAGGCGTCATGTGTAGGTTGATCTTCTATGTCACTTACACTTGGGGGCACATTGTCTCATCCAAACTATTTATTCCATCCTACCATACTATCCTATCCTACCATCCTTCTCCATTATCCCGCATACCTATCATAATCCCCCATCCATCCTCCTTTCCTCCTTTTGATCTTGATAGAGACATGGGGGAAAAATGTTGAAATATGCTTTTGTTATCTCTTGATATACCTCACTCTTTCCAAACAATCCTATCATTATCCACCTGTCATAAGCCTTGTCATATAAAATCCATCATGTCATCCTTTTGTCATGCAAAATCTTAAGTCTATACCTAGAATGTGGGCATGTTGTTCCTATGTGACATAGTCTTTGGAGATCACATCCTAGCTCCATTATGAGGCATACATCCATCCACTATAGTCTACTCTTATATCTATCCATTTATTATGAGCTTTCCATTCCATAACCTATTCTTATATCTATCAATCTATCATGAGCTTTCCCTTTTATGGCCTATCCCTTTATCCACCCATTTATCATGGGCCTTCCATCCCATTTACTATCACCCATCCTTTTATCCATCCAATCCCATTCATCCATCCTCGCATCTAGACTTGGTTTTCCCTTGTCATTGGTATCAAGCACAAAGGCTATCTAAATTGTAAATCCATTGGCATTTTCTAAAACATTTCAAAAATATCAAATATCCCAAAAATAAAAAATAAAAACAAAAAAATCAAATATTCCAAAAACACAAAAAAATAAAATATCCATAAAAAATCCAAGCAATAAAATCAATCGAATCACATCAAATTCATCAAACTCAAACAAATCCAATCAAATCATCAAATTAAATCACAAATCCATAAAAAACCAAATCCAATCAAATCAACTATCATCTATCATCAATCAAAATCGTCAAATCAAATCACAAATCCATCAAAACAAATCCAATCAAATCATCAAATCAAATCAAATTCATCAACCATCAATCATCATCAAATCTCAAATCCATCAAAGCAAATCAAATACCCAATCAAATCATCAAAACAAGACAATCTATCAATCAATCAAAATCACATTAATCCAATCCATATCATCCCATCAATAAAACCAACCCTCAAATCAAATCAATCCATCAAATTCATCAATCACATTCATATCAATCAAATCAATTCATCCAATCAAATCAATCATCAAATCATTTCAAGCAATAATCCAAATGCAAATCATTAATCCATATCAATCAAGCTAATCAATTGTGTCAAATTATCCAATCACATCCTTGGTCTTGATCCTAATCTTGTCGTAAACCAAGCCAATCAATCAATCAATCAATCATCATCATCATCAAGCATCCTTGTGTTGATCTAAGGATATAGCATTCCCCGCAATGACAACACTATTATCATCATTAATCAATCAATCATTAGTTTACATCCTGACAGGGGCAATACCTTGTTTGTTTTTATATCATTTGTACATGCTTGCTTTCTTGCTTGTGTGTGTTATCATTTTATCTTGCATTTGTATCAAATCGATATCATTCCAACTAATATTCATATCTTATGTATGTTGGAATAGCTTTTTGCATTATCCTTTGCATCTAAGGTCATATTATACCTTTTATACATTAGGACTTCAATGCTCTAAGTTTACTTCCTCATACGTTAGACAAGGTTGTATTATGCTAGGGCACAAGACACATCGTCACCCTAGTCCTTATACCTTAGTGCATAACGTCTACTGCTATATCAAACATCATGGTTGCTCACCTTCATTGTAGAATAACACATCCTTCATTTCTTCTATCCATCCCCATATTTTCTTGACCAATTCATTTTCTTTCGAAAGCCTACCTGTGTTTGTTGAACCCACCTATCTTCTTGAGGGGGCATCCTCATCCTATCTTTCCATCATCATCCTATCTTTTCATCATCATCATCATCATCATCATCCCATTTCATCCCATCATTTTCCTTTATCCATACCTTAGCTTCTTTGAAATGATGTTAATCGATATAAATCTCATCATCTTGAACATCATCTCAAAGAGGGGCAAAATGCAGACACCCAAAATTGTCCCAAATTTGTCCATGCCCTGCAACAACTAGTCAAATACATTACTAAGACATCATGTAGCATTTTGTCCTAATCCCACTCTTAATTCCACCTAATCCACTTAGCCAATTAATTAAATAAATTTTATTTATTTAATTAATTTCCCATCTTAATCCATCCTTAATCCACTTAGCCAACTAATTAAATAAATTTTATTTATTTAATTAATTTCCCTCACATATCCCATCATTTATCCTCACCTTTCATTATATGCTGACATTTGTCCATCTTCCATTTGAAACATGTGTGGTAGTACATTTTTCATTTAATATATTCTTTTTATGTACACAATCACACATGTAGTACTTTTTGTGTACACGGTCACATATGAGCCTTATTCTCCTTCATACACTTGTCACATGGATACAACTCCCTTAAAGAGTGGAAATAACTAATCAATCCTAGCCATCCACATCAATCATTTAGCTTTTTAATCTCAACCATCCATTCAAATCAAGCCTTTCCTATAAATCAACCCTCTCCCAAGCCATTAGCGTGCATTGAGTTGGAGTATCCGTATGCTGCTGAAATATCATTAGAATCTTTGCATCATTCTTCATTCATCTATCTTCCATTGTCTTTTCATTTATCATTTTCCATCTATCATCTTCATCCTAATGTTATGCTGCCGAATTGAGCAACCAACATATCAAATCAATCGATCTATCAATCTTGCATCCATCATTGCATCTATTTGAGGTATTGAAGATTTGGATTAGGTAATGCATTTCATTGTTTTATCATTTTCATTTTATCCAAATTTTTCATTATACAATTATAATAAATTTTTTACATGTATCAGTTGAGTGCCATGTTCTTGATTTTATATTACACCACATTGGCATAAAATACATACCAAAGCCAAAAAAACATTACTGAGCTTAGCATAATATTAAAAAAAACTACAAACTATATTCTTCCATTAGAGCTATATCTATCCTCAATAAGGGCTTGAACAAGTACTAGAATATGAACCAAGATAGAGGCCATAGCTGAGGCAAAAATATTAGCAGGTGCTATAGAGGGAACATTACCCTTGGGGACCTTGGGTACTTTCTTAGGTGGGGAGTTCTTGGAGGCATGGTACAACTATAGACAAAGAGCTTTAAACACCTCTCTGGCTTTAGAAATCATTGACTCACCTAGTATATGGTGGTGTGAACTTACTACTCTCATGACGGCATTCAAGCACTTGTTGCGAAGACCCTCTTGCATCATATTATAGACACACCTTGCTGCTAGGTAGAAAGCTAATAAATTATAAGGAAATATTCCCCCAAGCATCGTGATACCATCAGTAAAATCGTATTGTTCCATTTCCTTACTAAAATTTTCTTTCAAGAACAAGCAATTCTAAATATAGCCATTGCCAAGAGACAAACCAATCCAATATTGTGAATGATATCTATCGAGTTAGATAGGAAAATCAACACCATAGTGTTGTACTCCAAAATATGTGGGCAAGCCATGAGAATATCTTGACCATTTACACTCCTTATAGTATTTTCAATTATGTCACTATCAAATAGAAAGACATGAGCTAGTTTTAAAACCAAGTCATAACAACCAACTTCTATAGGTTCCCACTTATAGGTATGAATGTACACTCACATGTTAATAGGAAAGGACTCCATTCTTAGCAAATATAAGTTCTTCAACTACAGATTTGAATGAGGATTAAAGTGTTTATTAATAGGCCCTTCGTGTAGGGGACACCTATCATTTCCACATGTAGATGGCATAGAAACAAGAGCATCTCATTTGCAATAGTGATTTCTTCCCACATGAATAAATCCTAAAAGAAAATCAAGAAAAGGACTAATTTTTGCATCACTGAGGCTTGGATTTGATTTAACTACTCATTTCCTAGTAATTTGATATCCCCTCATACATATGTTGATAATAGATACTTATCCTCACTCATTCAAAAAACCATCCAGCTTAATGTCACCTTTTTGCAAGATGTGATCAAGGATTTCACTTGTGCAAGATGAATTTTAAATCCTTTGACAATCTAGAAGTGGACCACCCTTTGTTTGAAATAAGTAATCCCTTATGCCATTTATAAAATCATTGCTAGCTCATCTATATGGTCATTAATACTTCAGGTACATGTACAGGTGCACTCACAATAATGGTTAGATAAAATAACAAAATTTATTAGTTATCCCCTAGTTGGGAGGCTGATGAAATCATGATGGCTCTTCTATCCCTTGATTCCACAAACAATAAATCCTTATCTTTCCAATTTTTTCCACTCTTTGCCTTCAATATACTCTTCCCCATGTTCAATTACCATTTGAATTTGGAACCTATATGCTAATTTATTGGATTCATAGTAATAATGGCCACATTCATAATATTCAAAATCATCTAACAAATTCCAAGCCATATTGAGAATGTTTATCAACCTCTGATTATTGTTTCTCCCTAGTTTGATGGCATTTATGGTCAACATAAAACCCACCTCTATAAAAAATCTCTTTATATTTTATTTTCAAGCAATTGCTAATCACAATATCAATGCTTGGACATCTACCTCAGTATTAGATCCCATTGGAAGCTTTGTGGAAGCAGCTAGTATAAATCTTCCTTCTTTGTCCCTTAGAACACATCCTACACCTAAGAGCCCAAGATTCCCATAAGAGGCCCCATCAAAGTTAATTTTGACAAGAGATGTCAAAGGAGCTAGCCATTTTATCAGTGACCAATTAGGTTTAGTAATGATGCCCTTAACTGATCGATGAACTAGTGGTGGTTTTAGTAGTGGCCAAGTTTTAAATAATTTATTGTCCCAACATGAGAATTTATTAATATTCTAAACATTCTTGAAGACATGTGACATCACAATTTTAGAAATTGCTCTCTCCAATTTAAGACAGTTTTTTATAAAAATCAACTTAGAAATATTTATAAAAATAAAGTTAAAAAAATGAAGTTAGACAAGTCTGTATAATAGGTTAGTGTTACACAAATTCCCAAACATGAAAGGTGAATATTTAATCCAAAGACATTTTCAAGTGTATTCCATAGAGATCAGAGTGCATGTACACCATGCCATACAATATTTCTAGCAATGAAATTTATGCAACTTTAATCTTTTCTAGATATGAACTTAAAAAAGTATTGTTGTTTAATTGTGTTAAAAATTTAGAGCATTTATATTTACCGTGTATTGCAAGTTTTTAACTATGATTTTTTTCTTATTTCCTTGTGATTATATTTAGGAGGAATAGTCATTAGTCTATGTTGTATCACTTTCCATCGACATGCATAGGCGATGTCAATGGATGGCTATAGATTTATAATGGATGGGTATAAGTGCATCTTGTAGGGAGAATAGCCACTTTTCAAACTAAAATTGAAATAAATATATAAAACTAATATTGTAGAATCAAAGTGTAATGATAAAATTTACATACCCATGTCAATTTCTATTTAGTTTTGGGCCTACTCTAAGAGAATGTCTTAATGTAATTACATATATTGATAAATGACCTAATCTTGTGTGAATTTGGGCTTCTTCATTAATCCTTCACCCATCTCATTTACATACATTCTCACATCTGATCATACCTTATCTATTTATACACATTCTACCATACATTTCATGTCTATTGCATCCCCATGTATGGAAATTCATTCCCCACAAATATTACCATTTTATCATTGTAGGTCAATACCATAGGTGCAGGATTGATCCTTCTCCTATGGATCTAACCCCCAAATTTAAAAAATTTAAGTTCAATTTTTTTTAGCTCCCACCCATTCTATTCCCACCATGAGTTAACGTAATATAAATTTCACATGATTATTGCTATGCAATGCTATTTAAAGACTTGAACATTTGGACATTAATTCACATTATGAAATCATCCAAGGTCATTCATCTTACTAGATCTTCATGGAGCATTTATCATGGGAATATTTTGATTTGAGTCAACAACATTCCTCTTTTCTTGGATTAGAGATCCCTAGAGCATCATGAACCATGTTTGCATTTACTTCTTCATTTGCCAAATCATCCATTTGCATGCTTAAAACAATTTTGCAATTAAATCTTGCGTAAACAACCATTAGAGGGTCAAAACCATGTAGTCAATATTTAAACCTAAATTAAAATGCATTTAGAAAGAATAAAAGTCATTTAAAAGACTAATTTAATTTGCAACAAGGTCTTCATGTGTCAAAGGTTGAGATTGTATGTGAGATATGTCAAATAGGGGCCTAGATAGGTAACTGCCTTTTGTAATACCCTAGACAGGCACAACAATGACGTTTTTTTGTTGAATGCACAAGACAACTGAGAGGGGGGGTGAATCAGTTGTATCAAAATTTCAAACCCTCACAAACATTTAGATCCACATTAACCTTTAAACTTTTATGATGATTAAGTATGAATCATAAATAACAGAAATTGAAATGTAACAACACCAAACATAAGACAACACCAGATTTTACATGGAAAACCCAAGAAGAGAAAAACCATGGTGAGGATTAGCTCGCAATATAAAGTAGTAGCAATACTGAATTACAAGAGGCTCGCTACCCAAAAGAGAGAATACTCACTACAAGTGGACTCACTGCCCACTAAGAAAGATAGAGAGAAGAGAACAATGGCTCACTACTAGGCCTTGAACTGATATAATTACATTTAACCTATGCATGGATTTCAGTTCCAATGAAGCTCAATATCCATCACAACACAAACAACACCTTCGCAACAATACTGAAAATAGTAAACACCTTCTGCTCACTACATCCAGTAGTCTAACACATGAAAGCTCTTACTAACCTAATCAAATTTACATCATAAACATCATATCCCTTACATATATCGACATCCATGACTTCTTGACACTTATTTATACCATCATCAATCATGAAAACATTCTCCAAGGTCAGCAACACAACTTAACCCATAAAATTCAAATTAGGTCTGGACCTAAACATTCCCATGGAGGAAAGGAATGAGTGTAGACCACATCATGCCTTAGCATAGACCTAAATCCACTTAAAACGCTTCAACACACTTTCACAATCAACGAAGCACAACCACAATTAGTGTAAACAACCAAGTCGGCCAATCTTGTGTTAACACTATGAACTTTTAAGTGCACGCTTCCTCAATACCAAAATATGACATGTGGACCACGCACCAAGATTGAACATGATCTAGAAACACCCACAAGCACCTAAAAACCAACAAGTTCCTTTGCAACATCTTTCACCTGAAGAAACATCACACTAGAGTACTTAACCAGGTATATCATGCTCTGTCATCATCTGCAACTTAAAAAATGTACTTGAGGAGCACCAAACAATGAACCACTTGAGCTGAAGGAAGATATAGACTTTGTAAGCACACATCTAGAACTATAACACCTGAAACCATTCTGTGGAGAAATGTGGAGCAGAATACTTTCTCCCAAACACACTACAAACACTGTTAAACACTATTCTCAAACTGGTGAACACAACTTTTACTGCACAACTATCTGAAGCATCAAATTTTGGATATAGCATCTTCAAACACTTCTAAACAACATATCCAAACCACACACTCAGATCTCCAACACAAAAGAAATGTGGAGCAAAAACTAGAACAACACTCTGTAAGCTAGATGACTTCTTCAACACATTGTTTCCAATTTTAATCAAATTTTCTCAAAAGCACTTGGAAACCTAACAACAAAAGCATATCCTCAACATGTTCAACACCTCTACAAAGCAACCAAATGACTTTTAGCAAGACAACTTAATCAAACAACAACAACCTCATCAGAAGACACAGTTGCAATCAATGACAACACAAACTTGTTGACATCAATGACAACACCGATTAGCACATACTTGCAACATCTTTATTGCTCAATCTGTCAAATTTAAAATCATAAAAACCTATTTTACTATCAAATTTAAGTAATTAAATGTTTGAAGGGACAAATGGCAAGATGTGATTGGCCAAGCAAATATCACTAGCAAAGGGTGGAGGTTTGGGAATTTTAATGGTGGGAGGATGTAACAGTCAAAGGAAGTGAAGGTTTCACTACTAGGATATTGAGGGAGACCAGTAAGAAAAATTGTGAAGGTCTAAAAGTGACAAAGGGAAGGAAGGATAAAAGTGCAAAATTTGGTCTCAAAAGGCCAAGATACCTAGAGAAATAAGTTCCATCAAAAGGGGAATCTAACATGCAAAGATTCAAAATTTTGAAGATGGGACTTAGGGATTGAGGAGTCGGAGTATGGCATACTTGGAGAAGTGAAGATTAGGATTGTTGAATACTCTATGCTAAAAGGTGACCAAAGATTAGGGATTAGGGATTGAGAGTATTGTGCACTTGATATAGGAAGGCAAGGATGGAAACCAAACTTTAAAATTTCACTAGAATAAAGAAGTGAGATAGCATGGAGGTTAAGGATCAGGGATCCAAGATACTTCCTACTTCAAAGTCAAGTGGCAATAAAATTTCTAGGGGCATACCAAATACCAAGGTTTAGGACTTTGAAATATCTAGTCCTAGGTATCAAGGTGAAGAAAAGTCTGATCAATCAACAAAGGAAGAGGTAGAAAGATGTTAGGACTTGGGGTTTAGGATAATCACTTGCATAATTAAATAATTATTCAAATTCTCAAAGGCTCAGACTTGAATGCAACTGAGGAGAGCAAGTTCCAAAGATTGGGGATATTGTATAATGGATTACCCCAGGGATTGTAAGAAAGGGATGATGACAAGTAGAACATGCAATATCAGTGAAGAAGATAGAGTGAGGCTCTAGGGTTCAAGAAACTTCATGATTGAGTATTTGAGCATGAAAAATCCTAAAAACTTGAAAGAAAAATCCTTAAGGAAAATATAGAAGCACAAGGTTTTGGGGAATGAAGAAAACCATGATAGTATAGACATTTTTGTAAACTCACCAAAGGCTTAAAATAATCTCAAACAACCTCATACTTAGAGATTTATTAGGATTTTTATGATATGGACAAATGACTATGGTATGATGGCAATGGAAAGCAAGACATTAAGCATGAATTTGATTGAGGGTGGCCCACTGAGAAAATCTTTGATTGGATATCAATAATGGGATAAGCAGGGTGAAAGCAACAAAGAAGGCACAAACATAAAAAGAGTTCTCTAATTTTGCTTAAAATTATTGAAGTTCATGCAAGGTTAAGTACTAAATCCAAGACATGATCATTGATGAACTACTTATTCTTGAACTTGAAACTAACTACATCAAACAAGTTCTATAGAGTTACCCTACAAATACAAAAGAATGCAAAATAGTTTAGATAATCTCACACATTCGTTACATTATGAAGGAAGAAAAAAACAACATTCTAGTGTTGTGTTGTTTGAAATTGACTCAGACACTTTGCAGGTGAGTCAAACTCTGATGTAGCACATGAAATGTCTCCTTGCTAAAGGTTCCTACTTAGTCACTCCTTCTCTCATGGAAAAATCTAGTTGAGTAGTGGTGGAATTGAGGGGTTGTTTTATTTGTGGGGAAGTAAAATGTTGTGGATGGAATTTGGGTTGCTGGTGAGGTTTTGAATATGGATTGCATTAGATGATTGTTTTAATTGTTTCATGGAATCATTTGATGTTGTTGATGGAAAATCCAGATGGGTGTTATTGTTCTAACGTGACTTGGAGGGTCATTTTATTAGACTATGTTTAATTCATCTATTGTAAAGTGAAAAAATGCATCTAGTCTTCTTTGTTCTAACTCAATTAATTCCTTGAGGAGTCTAAATTATCTTGCTAAAATCTCCTCTCAGTGGCTTTTTTCATTATCTAGTTCAATTTTCTCAAAATTTCTACTTGTTCTTGGGCTTCGTCCTCAATAGGTTTTCCTTGGATGGGGAGATTTTCTCTAATTTCCTCTAAGATTTATTTAATCCAATCTTCTTTCACACCTGGGCACATTGAGTGTGTGCATTGAGTGAAGGAAGAGGGATGCTCTATTTTTTCTTGTTTTATTGAAATCTTTATACCTAATGATGAAATCAAGGGTTTGTTTGAATATTGAAAGTTATATACCTTGTGATAGAACCAATGGTTTTATTTATTGTTGTTTTCATGTTTAAATGAGTTTCTTTCTAATGCAATTTTACTTCTAAATGTACGCGCAACTATCTTTTTTGTATTTTAGAGCTTTTAAATATGATTTAATTACTACTTTCTATATGTAGTGCCAATCCAAATGGATTTTCCTTAATATAATTTGTCTATGTTTTTGGTTTTTTCAAGATTGATTCATGAGATTAAGCTATTCTAGCAAATAAAACTTGTAGCTATTTTAATAATGTAATGAATTGGAAAACTAGATCTAGAAAAGCAATAAGCCAAGAGAAAATAAAAGACAAGTTTTGCTTCTCAAGGGCAAGGGTGTTTTCTAATTACTATTTCTAATCTATAAAATAATAAAGAACTTGTAATCTAGTGTAAGAGTGCCAATGCTAAGCTTGCATCCTTAATGACCCAGCTTTGACTGGTAAACTTCTCTACATCAATATTCAGGGCACTCACAGTTATGGGATTCATTATACAATGAGCATGAATATTGACTTGGTGGGAGACATAGATTCAAATTGGGTAGGTGATTCTCAGGATCACAAGTCTACTTTAGGGTATTGCTTCTCTCTTGGTTTTGGTCTAGTTTCTTGGCTGAGCAAGAAGTAGTCTGCTATTGCTCTTTCATCCACACAGGTTGAGTATTGAGGAGCAGTTAATGCTACTGTTGAGGCTATTTGGCTTAAAAATATTGTCACTGAGTTTGGTATTCCCTTCCGGAAGCCTATAGTCATATTTTGTGACAACCAAAGTGTGATTCAAATATCTTGCAATCTAGTCCATCATCAACATACCAAACACATTGAGATTCACATGCACTTCATTCAGGAGTTGATTCGTGAGCAGATCATTGATCTCATGTATTGTTCAACATCAGAGCATATCACTGACATCGTCACCAAACCCTTCATTGAAAGCAAGTTCCTTCATCTACGAGCTTTGTTGGGGGTGCGGTAGGTGTCCACTTTATGGTGGGTCTTTTAGTCCTCTTTACTCTCTCTATTCTAGGGGGTATCTTTTCTCTCTTTTGGGGAGGAGTTTTTTCCCACTGGGTTTTCTCCTTTTCTCCGTTTGTGAGAGATTTTTTGTACATGGGTACCTAATATGGCCTTGTTGCTAGGACCCATTCTTGCATTCTTTCTTTAGTTAGCTTCTCTGTAAGTTGCACTTAAGGGGAGGTGTTAGTGTGAATAGGGATATTACGTAACTAGTTTTTTCCCTTGTTGTGTGGAAAATTCATATTATTTAACTATTTATTAGTTAAATAATATTCACACACATATTCACATGTTAATTTGACTTAGTGAGCCTTCTAGATATTTTTAGTTGTTGATAGTTGTCATATCCTACACATCAACTTGTAGACACCCAAATTTGTCCATGTCTTGCAACACCTAATCAAATACATTATTAGAGACATCATGTAGCATTTTGTCCTAATCCCACCCCTAATTCCGCTTATCCATCTTTCCAATTAATTAAATAAATCTCATTTATTTGACTAATTTTTCATTTATCCCACTAGCCAATTAATTAAATAAATCCTATTTATTTAATTAATTTCCCACCTTTCCTCTGATTTAAATAAATAAAATATTTATTTAAATAAGCCCTCTACCATTTTCCAACTAATTCAAATAAAATATTTGAATTTATCCTCACCTCTCACCACATTCCAACACTTGTCCACCTCTCAATTAAATCATGTGTGGTAGTACAACTTTCATTTAATATCCTTCACATGTCCAACTAATAGTTCAACCCTATTCTTCTTCTCACACTTGTCACATGACTACAACTCCTCATGGAGTGGGAAAACCTATTCAATCCTAGCCATCCACATCATTGAAATCAACTTTTGATATCAACCATCAATTCAAATAAGCCCTTTCCTATAAATCAACCCTCTCACAAGCCATTTGATGCAATGAGTTTTCAAGTATTCTTATGCTGTCGAATTGACATTAGAGCCTCTCATCATTCATCCTCATGCCATTGTTATGCTATTGAAATAGTGAGAAACCAACATTCCTCCCATATTCAACCTTCAAAATCTTGCATGCCTATGTGAGGTTGAGAAGAGCAATGGAGATAAATCAAGCGTAGCGTGGAGATTAGTTTGCATTTGCATTTATTATTTTGATTTTCATGTTATCTTATGCTTTATTGTGCTTGTTAGGGTTTTAGGTGTTTGTTGTTTATGCATTCACCATGATTCTACCCTAGCTACATTTGGCATGCTCGGTGGGACTACTTGCAAATCTAATATTTTTTAATGATTTCTAAAAATTAGGTTTTGCAGGTTGATTCCAGGCCTAAAATGGACCTCGTCATTGCATCCGGGAGGCCTCGCAGGTGAAAAATGACATATAACACTTGATTTTTTACTATAGAAAAATTTTTTGATTTTTTTTGGTTTTGGCCCTTGTCGTAGGACCATACCGTACTAATCCGTATGGCCCCTACGTAGGGGTCTTCAGTTAAATTTATGGTTTTTTTAGCTCATTTCATTGTGGTCGTAGGTAAAATTTTTGGTTAATATTATTGGTTGCAGGCTATTTTGTCTTAGGGTTTATGGAGTATATTTTTTGTTTATGTGGTGTTGCAGGGAAAATGTGCTTGCAGGTTTAAAAAATAAGCAAGTCCTAATTCAATTGCCATTGAGAAACCCTGCATAGTCATCTTTTAGTGTAGAGTCGACACTAAATCCTAGCCATTTCGTTGCCCCTACCTACCTGTTGCCACCTAGCAAAGACCAGTCACCACCAACCTTAAACCCTTAGCACCTCTCCTCCGCTTAGCCTTTGATTATCCCCACTCGGCCCTAAGTTCACCGCTAACCTCCCTTTCACCTCCTTTGAGCCACCTCCTATTTCGACCTCCACTCTATCACTAGTCAACCACCATCTATCTACTTATTGACCTAGCTAGGAGCCCTTAGCGTCTACCTCTAAACTTTCTGTGAGCCATCATATTCGGTGACCACCTGACACCCTAGACCATTGGCCGATCCTAAGTTCATAGCCGTCCATAGCAAACCCTAAACTATCGAGTCTTAAACAACAGTCCCTTAAGCCTTAAGCCTTCACTACCTTAGTTGGTGGCTTCCCTTAAGCCCACGGTCGTGACTTTCTGGGGGGGAGTATACCTTGTGCCCCCCTTTCTTATTTTTCTTTTTTATTTTTCTGCCCTTTGCCTCCTGGTCACATGGGTGACTAATGGTTTAACTAAACATAACCACCACAATAATCGCTAGCACATAACCTCTCATGTGATCAGACAGAAGCTAAACCACTAGCGGTTAGCTATTGATAGCAGCCTTACTATCACCTCCTACATGCCCTAACAGGGCTTTTTTTTCTTTTCATCATAACTCGGTCATACGACATCAAAAATTCATAAACAAGGACTCGTTGGAAAGATGATTCAGTCAACTATGCAATGTTGTAGATTTCATTAGGTGACTATGTCATTTATTAGGCTTTTGTTTTCAGTCAAGGTCAACTTTGCATGCAAACTTCAAATGCTCATAACTCTTACAAAATTGATCTATTTTTCACGATTTTTTTAAAAACTATATAGAATTCTGTCTAGAATATATTCATGACATTTGTTTTTCTGTATCTCATCATCTTGATCATATTTTATGATCTTGCTTTATTTTCACATAATACACTTGTTTGCAAGTTTACTCGCATTCTTCTTGTTTTCATGGCTTGTAGGTGCATCTAAGGAGCTGTAGCATCATTGGAATCAGTCATACACATCAGATTTAGAGTGAAAATTTTAGGTGCATTCATTTCATCTCTCATATTTCATTTAACCAATTGATCTTGTTTACAAACACACTTGAATTTGGGAATTAAAAGGAACATTTGTTTGCTCTCACATTTGGATTTTGGGCTTAAAACAAATCTCTGTCTTCATTAACACATCAAAATTGGGCATAGAATTAACCTTTGTCTTCCATCACACATTTTGACTTGGGATTAAAAATGAACAAGTGCTTGAACTATTTGGTGAATTTGAGTGAGATTAGTAGTGTGTATGCTCTTCTCATGCACTTTGTGCGACCTTGAGAATCATAAACACCTTTCATCCATTCAATTTCACACCACACATTTCATTTTTCTTAAAGGGAAATTAAAAGGTGCAAGTGTCAATCAAGTGTGCATGTGTATGCTCTCTCCTCGTACTGTAATGTGATCTTGGAGATCAAAAACACCTTACTTGGTTTGCTTTTGTCATATCCTTCTTAGGAGGCCTACTTGGAGACACACCACTCCAAGGGATGACCTCAACTCTAGCATTCCAGTGGAGTATAAACAGCGAGGTGTGAATCGAAAGACACCCTCTTTGGAAGTTGAAATCTTGTCACTCTTGACTAAGCCCCAAAGAACTTTATACCTTTGGGAAGTGAAGGTGAAGGGTGGGTTACCCCTTTCTCCCAACTGTGTGGCATTATTTTACTTTCATTTTAGGGAATTGGGCCCCCCATACCTTGAGTATATTGGGGACATCCTTAGTCAACTAATGCAACCTAGCTTAAGACCTAATTAGACACACCTACTTAACTAATCTAGGGCTTGTTGATGTGTCTTCCACAAGTGCTTGCTTAATCATCACATTCTTCAAATTTCAAAGTCAATTTGCATATGTTTCTTGCGTGTGTGATTCATGTGTGTACATGTGTAATAATTTGTTTGTAAATTGCTAAATCAAGCTATAAACAGAAAACACATAAAAACTTCTTCCTAAACATTCTTTCCATCACATGCACTCTGAGACAAGTCATCCTAATCATATCCTAATCATCATCATCCTCTTTCCAATCCAATTAATCTTTATCCCAATCATTCCACATCATCATCATAATCCTAGTCAAGCACTTGCCAAAAGTGTCTTAATCCTTAAACACATGTGTGATACCATACCAACATTAGAAGATGTCATGCCTACATTTCCCATGCAGTCACAACATGCATCACACGTGTCATGTCCACATTTGTCATGTGGTCATGACATGAAATATCAAAAAAATTTACCATGCTTCCCTAGAAACCCCATCGCACGTGTAAGCGTGCTCAGTGGCATTACACGTAAGGCATAAACATGATAGTTGAAGGTGGGGTAATGCATTCACTTGCACATACCATTTGAAGGCCAACTAGGGGGTCAATACGATGCAGTTAACGTCACCAATAGGGTTAGGATCAATGATCGAAACCCTAGGTCAACCTAAGTGAATGATGGGATTTTGACATAAGTCAAAATCTAGTGTATGAGAAACTATAATTTAATGCCAAAACCTAATGTCGATAACTGACAAATAAACAATAATTTAATCCTAAGCAAGGTTAAATTTTGCTAACCTAGCTATACCCTAAATTCTAGGAAAATCCAGCAACATAACGTCTCACGGGTGTGATTAGGGTTTATTATAATAAAACTAATTTTGATCGAAAGATACTGGGTTGGTTTTAAATTACCTACATTACACTAGTTAAATTGGTAGAACAGTTAATTAGATTAATTCACAAACCCAAAAATTCATTAATGAAATCTCTACAAAGATGCCTAGAACATTTTTCAACAAAGCTTAATCGATTTGTTCTCCTTCATGTTTTCTATCAATCAGAGCTATCACTGCATCCTTTACGTTATTCCTAATTTCTTGGTCGACTAGATCACAAAAGCATGTTACACTACTTCATTTAGATAGTTTACTAGGTTTGTTAAGTGAGTAAAATGAATAACTTAGTTAGTTATTTAATTCCCACGAGGATTAAGTATATGTCGCAAATAAATCACAAAACTAAATAAACTTAAATTAAAACTTCATACAAATTTACTCTAACTTATTCTCTTTACCTAAAAAAGGTTCCCCAAATAACATTAATAAAACAATTTCCACAAACCCCAAATATATGTATTTTAATTTTCCTTCTAACATATAACACATTTCAACTCACATGATTAAGTTAAAACCCCAACTTAAAACAAACAAGAGAAGGAAAAAGGAAAAATAGAATAAATAAAAGAACTAATTTAAAATCCCTCTCTTACCCTAAAAGCCATCCTATTAAAAAAACAATATCATTATGGAGAAAGGAAAATAACCCTAGCCTCCATTCTCACCTCATTTCTCTCCTTCTCTCTTATTTTTTTTTTTTTTTTTGTTTGCAGGTTTGGGGAAATGGCCTCCATGGATGGAAGCTCAAGAGGTATACTTATTGTGTATACTTGTTTAATATTTTTTTTTGTGTTTAAATATATTATCAAATTACCATTTTTTTTGCATATACCTTTGGTTATACCAGAGGGTTTCCATATATATTAAAAATAGCCATGTTCAAACAATGTATTGGCAGGTTTTGAAGTAGGGAGACCTGCAAAACTGTGGGCAGAGGGACGACAAACTGTGGTGTTGCCGGAGGATGACGGAGCTGTGGGTGTTAAGTGAGTCGTGGCAGGGTTAGGGGATCGGCGACAGTGACGGGAAAGGGGTCTGTACAGGGTGTGGGGAGGCCATTGAAGGGAGAGGAGCGCGGGAGGTGTGAGTGCGACGAGCATGGGGGGTAATGGGGTTGTGGCGAGAGGGCGGAGCCCCCACCCACAACCCACCATGGTGGGTTGTGGGTGGGGGCTCCGCCCCCTCTTCACACCCATAAACAAAGACAACCATGGTTGAAGGTGGGGGGGTCAAACCCTCCCCACCAAACTATATTTAAAAAAATAAAACTCTGCTTTAAGTTGGCAGAAAATGCAATAAAAAAACACAGTCTTTTCTTTTTATTAATAATGAAAACTATATATATATATGGAAAGCAACTGTTATTTTTTACAAAAAAAATATTTTCCAGTTTGCACAGAATAAACAACAACATCAAGTTTTAATTTTAAACCAATATACTCACACACACATATATATAAAAGCAATGAACACATATAGGTTATATATATACATATATATATTTTTATATATATGTGAGTATATATAAATGTATATACATCTCTAAAATAATTATATTAAATATAATTTTATGCCTATATTGGAATAAAAAATACTTCCACATAAACCATGTTGGTAAGGAAACTAACCTAGCCAGCAAATGCAACTAATTATATTATTTTTCTAAGATACAAGTAGTTCAAATGTGTATATTTTCTTTTCTTAAAATGAAGGCATTTTCATTATACAATTTTCTTTTTGACAAAAAGGCAAATAGATTTAACACTATATAATTTTCTTATTCTTTTGGAACTAAAACAACAATGGTTATATATATATATATATATATATATATATATATATATATATATATATATATATATATATATATATATATATATATATATATATATATATATATATATATATATATCTTTTCTAAGAGAAAATTTTCTTATCATTAACAACTATCTAACTTTTGTTTTTGAATAAAACTTTTACATATCAATGAGAAAGAACAACCATTTTACTTATAATCACCTTTTTTTTCTTTTCCAACTCATAGCATAAAAAAAAATTAGAAATATAATTACTTTCACTTCCTATTCATTCAAGACAAATGCAACTCATGGATAAATATTTGTTCATACAACTCAAGAGAGAAAAACTCTTCTCTTGATAGCTAAAATAAATACACAAGGCCTCTCTTGGCCATACTCTCTAAAGAGCACAAAATAACAACACTTAAGGACAATAATATTTTCTTCAACTTCACATAGCTCCATTTTCCTGCAATGACACAAAAAGGGGAAGAAGCCACAACAAAATGCTCTCTTCCCTACCATTGACTCACTCATGTGTCACCCCCGAGCTAAGAGGTCATCCTCACACAAGGTAAGCACACACCACTTTCAACAAATTCACTCAACACAACAACAAGAAAGCTCCCATGATTTTCACATAACAACAACTCACTCAAGATGAGTTCAATGGGGTAGGGGAGTGGACATCACTCAACTCAAGAGTGCCACTCCAAAAACTTCCCAAAACATAAATCCCTTAAGGCCTCAAGCCCACACAAATAAACATGATTTCACAATTTTCTCTTATACACATATTGCTCAAATTCACAATTTTGCCCTCAAAGCTAAAACTCCATAAAACCAAGGATGTGACCTCGAGGAGGATCACTCCTCCCCCACCCCACACATGTTGAGCATATTCTCCCAAGTAGGAGAGGCTCTCACAACTCCCATACCCAATTTTTCTGCAACACAAAGTAAAATCAACAAAATGAATTCACACACACAACATGCAAGTAAAGAAAATGCATAAGGAAAGACATTTGTCTTAAATCCTACTTTATAGAGCCCAAATGGAAGATAGTTGAGAAGAGCTCCTCTAACTCCTTCTCCAAGTTGAGCCACCAATTTCCCTCTAATTTTTTCCCCTAAAATAATTAAAATAAAAAGTTGCCAAAAATACAACAACCCACTCCCTCCCTTCAAGAGGGATTAAAATAGGCTCTTCTCATGAGCCTTGAGGAATGGGGAGGTGACACATGTCACCTCCTCACTCTTCCACCCAACTACTAGCAAGACTCTTGGAATGGGGTGGTGACACATGTCATTCACCCAAGCAACTAAGTCTTTCTCTCATCCACTTGTCCTCTCTTGATTATGTGGGAGAGAAAGGTGGAGCCAACGAAGGAGTGGGTGCCACATGTGCCCCAATCCTCTCCTCCTAAGAAGGACCACTCAACCCCAAGGTACCCTCACCAATTGTGGGAGAAACTTGGAGTAGAGTCCTCCATAATTATGGGGTCTTGAAGACTCCCCCAACCTAGGGAAGAGGAAAGGAAGAGGTTGAGTGTTTGACCCACTCATCCTCTCCCTCCCAAGCTTCCATTTTCGTCACTTTACTTTAGGGTGAAGTTAAAGTGACCAAATAGAAGTTTATCTAAGGTTATACAAGCCCAAATGACCCCCAGACCCTAGGGGTACAACCTAGGGTCAAGTTTAACCAATTTTGAGCACCAAAGGTTGAGTAAAAACACATAAAAAAGGGGTCACAAAAATTATAACTCAAAAATGAAATTCAAATGACACTACAACTTACAACACCAATTAGAAATCAAATAAAAGAAGGGTGGACCTAACCCAACTAACACCATGCAACAACATTACAAAAATTTATCATGCAAACATAGTTGATCCTGGTTCCTCTTGGAACTAGATCAGCTTCACAAGGGAAAACAAGACAGTGTGTAGGATGATCTCCAAGTATCTGTGGCTTCATTAGAAACACCTACGCACTCAAATGAAATGTTAATCCAACATGTATATGTTAGCCGAAGCAAATTGAAAAAAGCACATACAACATCACATGTTCATATAAGCATCAAGGAAATCACATTATAATTAAATTCTAAATTCTGCATTTCAAACATCCATCGCTGATATAATTACATAACAAATTCCTAACTAAAATCACATGCATAGTATATAAATAACATCATAATGTAAATCACATGTCTAACCTCATCAGTGAATCAATATCAATGTCCAATCACATCGTAATCATGCTAAACATAATAAATCCACATAAAACATAAAATCTAATAGTCCTGCAAATCGGGATCAACAGTCCCATAAGTCTAATACATGTCATCAAAAATAAAATAAAGTAGTCAAATATAAGGGACTAAAAAGGTAGGCCTCACATCCTCCCCCCTAAGACTGTACTTCCTCCTGGAAGTCATCAAAGAGGTGAGGATAAAGAGCCCTCAATCTCGCTGCATCCTCCCATGTCGCCATGACGTTATCGTACATGTCCCATTGGACCCTTACCTGGTCCAGCTCTCGGCCTTAAAGGCCTAGCATCCAATGAGCCAATATGCAATTGGCTCCAAAGCCAACTGTCGGTCTGCCTCTACCTGAAGAGTACTCCAATCTAATACATGAGATAAATCAGATATGTAACACCATAAAATGGAAACATGAAAAACATCATGGATATGCGACATGCTAGGTGGCAAGGCTAGACGATAGGCTACAGGTCCTATCCATTCCAAGATCTCAAAAGTTCCAAAAAAATGAGGTGTGAGCTTAGAGCCCTTTCCGTAACGGATTGGACTCTTGTACGGTCACACTCTCAAGAATAATCTGTCCCCAACTGAGAAGCTTCGATCTACCCTCTTAGCATCGGCATACTTCTTCTGTCGATCCTGTGCCTCCTGAAGTCTCTACCTAATCAAAGTCACCTGCTACTCCATATCCTGAACCAATTCTGGCCCTATCGCAACCCTGTCCTCAATACGGTCCCAACTCAAAGGTATCCTGCAAGGTCTGCCATACAAGGCCTGAAAATGAAGCATACCCAATGAGCTGTGATGCCCATTGTTGTAGGCAAACTCAACTAGATACAGATACTCCTCCTATCTACTCTGGTGATCCATGACATACATACGGAGCATATCCTTAAGAACCTGATTAAATCTCTCTGTCTACCCATCGGTCTTAGGATGATAAGCGAAACTGAAGTTGAGCTGTGTGCCCAATGCCTGCTATAAGAGTATCCAAAAGGCTGAAGTGAATACTGAATCCTTGTCAGAAATGATATGGCGAGGTACCCCATGTAATCTAACAATCTAATCCAAGAATAGTCTCACCATAGATGGTGCATTATACGTCATGCGTATAGGTGAGAAATGCGCCACCTTGGTCAACTTTTCAACCGTCACCATGATGACATCATGGCGTCATGATGACATAGGAAGACCAACAATGAAGTCCATAGAAATGGTGTCCCATTTCCACTTAGGTATCTCGTGAGTGTATAAAAGACCCGTTGGATGTCGATGCTCATCCTTGACTCTCTGGCACTCAAGGCAACGAGCAACATACTCTGTAATATCTCGTCTCATACCCACCCAATGGTATAATTATCGCAAGTCAGCATGCATCTTCTTCACCCCTGGGTGTGTTGCATAAGGTGCTCTATGAGCCTTTGCAAGAACTACTGCATGAAGATCACCCGCACGGGGTACATAGATGCACTGTCAATGTCTAAGCAATCCATCTGACTCAAGGGAATATCCTACAAATCTACCCTTAAGGGCCCTTTGTGACTGGATCTCCTACTGCACCTTAAGGAACCACTCATCCTCAGTCAGATACTAAATGATGCCCTCTATCAAGTCCACACTCCAGGTCAAGGTTAGAATCCCGTGGCGCCTTTGACTCAAAGCATTAACGACCATGTTCTCCTTCCTTTTGATGTAGTGGACATCAAAGTCGTAATCGCATAGAACTCCATTCAACACCACTGGTGAGCATTCAAATTCAGTTGTGTGAATATGTACTACAAACTATGGTGATCCGAATGAAGCTCAAAGCGACGACCCAAAAGAAAGTGTCTCCAACGAACAAGAGCATGAACCACTACTGCGACCTCTAAATCATGAGTAGGGTAGTTCAACTCATGTGTCTTGAGCTTACGTGACTCATATGCAATTGCTCTACCACCCTACATGAGCACGACTCCCAAACCCTCAAGTGATGCATTTGTACAAACTACAAAATCCTTTGTAGGATCAAGAATCGCTAAGATGGGAGCATTAATAAGACACTTTTTGAGGACCCCAAAGGCCCTCTTGCACTGCTCGGTCCAAGTGAAACTCTTCTCTTTCTGTTGAAGGGAAGTAATGGGGTGCGCTATCCTGGAAAAGCCCTCTACGAATCTGTGGTAGTAACCGGCTAATCTCATGAAACTCCTGACCTCTGTCACACTGGTGGGTGCTAGCCAATCTCTAATAGCTCTAATCTTTGATGGATCTACGGAGATGCCATCGCCTGATAGGATGTGGCCCAAGTACTGTACCTCTATCCTGAAGAAGGTACACTTTGCCAGGTTGCCATAAAGTTGCTGCTCTCTCAAGCACTGCAAAACCTAACGTAGGTACCCCTCATGTTCCTCCTCAGTCCGTGGATAGATCAATATGTCATCAAGAAAAATAATCACGAACCAATCCAAGTAGGTACGGAACACCCTGTTCATGAGACTCATGAACACTACAGGGGCATTCGTCAAACCGAAGGGGACCATAGCAAACTCATAGTGGCCGTATCTAGTCTGAAAAGTGGTCTTATGAATATCTACCTCTGTGATATGCAACTGATGGTAACCAAACTTCAGGTCAATTTTAGAGATTACCTTGGCTCCCTGCATGTAGTCAAAGAGATCATCAATCCTAGGTAGAGGGTAACGGTTCTTCACCATCACCTTATTCAACAAGCTATAATCCATGCATAACCAAAGTGACCCATCCTTCTTCTTCATGAAGATAACTGGAGTGCCCCAAGGTGAAATACTTGGTTAGATGTGCCCCTTCTTGAGCAAGTCCTCAAGCTGTAACTTGAGCTCTCTAAGCTCATGAGTGGTCATCTTATAGGGTGCACAAGACACTAGCTTGGCACCCAGCACTAAGTCAATATGAAAGTCTACCTCACGACAGGGTGGCATCCCTAGTAATTCTGATGGAAACATGTCAGCAAACTCTCTCAAGATGGGGTGATCATCCAAAGATGCCTTAGGCTCGTCCTCTGATCTATCACTAACTGTGATAGCAAACATCTGACATCCCTTCTGCATGCAATACTTAAGCTGCTGAGCAGATATCATATGAACTGCCATGGGCTTATGAATGCCCACTATCTCAACCAGTGCACCATGATCATCTAAGCAGCTAATCACCTTCTGGGGACAATCTAGCATGGCTCTATGAGTCGCAAGCCAGTCCATACCCAAAACTACATCATAGGGTCCTAATGGCATAACTCTAAGGTCACAAGATGTAGTGAAGGACCCTAAAGACATCCCGCAATCCTGAACCAAGGCATCTACTAACATCCTGGCCCCAGAGGCCAACTCAACCTCCCACCTAATGTCCTGCCTAGAAGCCACCAGCCTGCAACATTCCACTAATGATGTAGATAGAAAAGAATTAGTAGCTCCAGAGTAAAAAAGAATAGAGATGGGGGCACCCCTGACCATACTTGATGTCTCAATCATGGATGCCTGATAGTCAGCCTAGCGGTTATCAACCATTGCAAATATGCAATGGGACTTACCAACATCCCCTACAATCTGCTCTGACCCTCCTGAATGGGGATGTCCCCTTGCTGTAAAGCCCTATGGGTACTCTCTGGCTAGATGTCCTACTCCACCACACACATAGCATGGGCCCCAAGCCTGTATCTGTCATGTCTGAGTCCTACCCGACTGCTGTTGTCTAGATCTACCTGTGGAACCCTATGAACCCTTGTATGATTGTTGAGACCGCGCAGGCCCTACAGGTGGTCTCAGCTGCCTTTGGTCTCTACGCGGGCCTTGTTGCTGCCATCGTTAATTCTGTCCTCCCTGTGCCCTCTGTTAGGGTCTAAACCTCTGCTGATTCTACTGCTGCTGCTGTGGAGGTCTAGGAGGTAATGACGGAGGACTAAATCCTCCTCTCTGTTGTGGTAGTGGTGGTCTGTGATAACTCTGCTAGTGCTGCTGCTACCCACGATCCTGAAACTGGGGGTGTGATCCCCACCCTCATCTCTATATCTCCTCAGCTATGTATGCCTTCTTAGTAGCATCACTCAATGTCTGGGGGTCTATCATGTGTATAGGCCCTGCTATGCTATGGTTCAATCCTCTGATAAACTTATGAACTAGGAGTTTCTCATCATGGAGATACTCCACATATTGAGACAACCTAGTGAATCTACCCTCTTACTGAGCAATAGTAAGCCCTCTTTGCTGAAGATCGTGAAACTCATCTATGCGACACTGTAGTGATCTGATAAATATCGTGCATTGAAGTGCTCAATGAAGGTCTCCCAAGTGAGTGTGTCCAATGATAGATGACACTTGCACTCCTCAGTGCACCACCAAGTAGCTGTTGCATCTCGCAACAGGTGGATTTCCACACATGCCTTTGTGTTGCCCTCATAAGGAGGCAATGCAAAGCATCTGTTGATGACACAAGCCTCAACTTCAGCTCCATTTGTAGACCCGATAAAAGTAGGAGGATTCAACCTCAACACATCCCTAATGAGGTCTCCTCAGTCTCTGTGCCCTCTAATGGGCTCATCTGCATAATAATCATACATCCTGTGAATGATTTACTCCACTCACATTGTCTCCTCACGCTTATCATGACATGGAGGGCTCCTACTATGGTCCCTGTAGGTTGATCCAACCTCCTCTACCATCATATCTGGTATCTCCACAAATAGCTCCACACGTGGTGCCTCTCGCAGTTCGACGCGGGACTCCACACGTGACTCTGCTCATGGCACAACGCATGGGTCCTCTCGTAGATCAATGTGGGGCTCAGAACGTGGCTTTATGTGCAGCGCATCTACAACTGGTGGTAGCCTATCTAACACTACCTGTAGTGCCTGAAGTATCTGTGGTCCAATGTCTAGTATAGGTAGGACCTGTGGTGTCGGTGGTGCTTGTGGTGCTTGACCCTTAGCCGAAGAATCACTATGCACCTTGACAGATGCAGTATGGCATGAACGCACTCACTGAACTCGTCGAGGAGGCATACTACAAAACAAGGTAATTACTAATTAATTGAATTGTGGAATAAGTAACATGCCCAAATAAGCCAGTGTTTAAACTTAGGCTCTAATACCAAATGTCATGCCTACATTTCCCATGCGGTCATGACATGCATCACACGTGTCATATCCACATTTGTCATGTGGTCATGACATGAAATATCAAAAAAATTTACCATGCTTCCCTAGAAACCCCCTCGAATGCGTAAGCATGTTCGATTGCATTACGCATAAGGTGTAAACATGACAGTTGAAGGCGCGGTAATGCGTTCACTTGTGCATACCATTTCACAATGAAGGCCAACTAGGGGGTCAATGTGACGTAGTTAACATTGCCAATAGGGTTAGGATCAACGATCGAAACCCTAGGTCAACCTAAGTGAATGATGGGATTTTGACATAAGTCAAAATCAAAAGTCAAAATCTAGTGCATGAGAAAATATAATTTAATGCCAAAACCTAATGTCAATAACTGACAAAAAAATAATAATTTAATCCTAAGCAAGGTTAAATTTTACTAACCTAGCTATACCCTAAATTTTAGGAAAATCCAGCAGCATAATGCCTCACGGGCGTGATTAGGGTTTATTATAATAAAACTAATTTTGATCAAAAGATATTGGGTTGGTTTTAAATTACCTACGTTACAGTAGTTAAATTGGTAGAATAGTTAATTAGATTAATTAACAAACCCCAAAATTTATTAATGAAATCTCTACAAAAATGCCCAGAACATTTTTCAACAAAGCTCCATCAATTTGTTCTCCTTCACGTTTTCTATCAATCAAAGCTATCACTCCATCCTTTATGTTATTCCTAATTTCTTGGTAGACCAGAACACAGAAGCATGTTACACTACTTCATTTAGATGGTTTATTAGGTTTGTTAAGTGAGTAAAATGAATAACTTATTTAGTTATTTAATTCCCACCAGGATTAAGCATATGTTGCAAATAAATCACAAAACTAAAATTACATAAATAAATTTAAATTAAAACTTCATACAAATTTACTCTAACTTATTCTCTTTACCTACAAAAGGTTCCCCAATAACATTAATAAAACAACTTCCACAAACCCCAAATATATGTATTTTAATTTTCCTTCTAACATATAACACATTTCAACTCACATGATTAAATTAAAACCCCAACTTAAAACAAATAAGAGAGGGAAAAAGGAAAAATAGAATAAATAAAAGAACTAATTTAAAATCCCTCTCTTGCCCTAAGAGCCATCCTATTAAAAAAACAATATCATTATGGAGAAAGTAAAATAACCCTAGCCTCCATTCTCACCTCATTTCTCTCCTTCTCCCTCTCTCATTCTTCTCTCTTATTTTTTTTGTTTTGTTTGCAAGGTTGGGGAAATGGCCTCCATGGATGGAAGCTCAAGAGGTATACTTATTGTGTATACCCGTTTAATATTTTTTTTTTGTGTTTAAATATATTATCAAATTACCCTTTTTTTTGCATATACCTCTAGTTATAGCAGAGGGTTTCCATCTTAAATATATATATTTTTATTTATTAAAAATAGCCATGTTGAAACAATGTATTGGCAGGTTTTGAAGTAGGGAGACGTGTAGAATTGTGGGTGGAGGGGTGATGAACTGTGGCATCGGCGGAGGGACGGTAGAGCTGTGGGTGTTAAGGAAGCCATGGCGGGGTTAGGGGATTGGCGGTAGTGATGGGAAAGGGTCTGTGCAGGGTGTGGGGAGGTCGTTGAAGGGAGAGGAGCGCGGGAGATGTGAGCGCGGTGAGCAAGGGATAAAGGGGGTGTGAGGAGGGGGTGGAGCCCCCACCCACACCCCACCATGGTGGGGTGTGGGTGGGGGCTCCACCCCCTCCTCACACCCATAAACAAAGACAACCATGGTGGACGGTGGGGGGGTCGAACCCTCCCCACCAAACTGTATTTAAAAAAAAAACTCTGCTTTAAGTTTGCAGAAAATGCAATAAAAAACACAGTCTTTTCTTTTTATTAATAATGAAAACTATATATATATATGGAAAGCAACTGTTATTTTTTACAAAAAAAATATTTTCCAGTTTGCACAGAATAAACAACATCAAGTTTTAATTTTAAACCAATATACTCAAATATATATATATTAAATAAAAGCAATGAACACATAGGTTATATATACATATATATGTATATATTTATATATATTTGTGAGTATATATAAATGTATATACATCTCTAAAATAATTATATTAAATATAATTTTATGCCTATATTGGGATAAAAAATACTTCCACATAAACCATGTTGGTAAGGAAACTAACCCAGCCAACAAATGCAACTAATTATATTATTTTTCTAAGAAACAAGTAGTTCAAATGTGTATATTTTCTTTTCTTAAAATGAAGGCATTTTCATTATAAAATTTTCTTTTTGACAAAAAGACAAATAGATTTAACACCATATAATTTTCTTATTCCTTTGGAACTAAAACAACAATGGTTTTATATTTATATATATGTATATATATATATATATCTTTTCTAAGAGAAAATATTCTTATCTTTAACAACTATCTAACTTTTGTTTTTGAATAAAACTTTTACATATCAATGAGAAAGAACAACCATTTTACTTATAATCACCTTTTTTTTCTTTTCTAACTCATAGCATAAAAAATATCAGAAATATAATTACTTTCACTCCCTATTCATTCAAGACAAATGCAACTCATGGATGAATATTTGTTCATATAACTCAAGAGAGAAAAACTCTTCTCTTGATAGCTAAAATAAATACACAAGGCCTCTCTTGGCCATACTCTCTCAAGAGCACAAAATAACAACGCTTAAGGATAATAATATTTTCTTCAACTTCATATAGCTCCATTTTCCTGCAATGACACAAAAAGGGAAAGAAGCCACAACAAAATGCTCTCCTCCCTACCATTGACTCACTCATGAGTCACCCTCGAGTTAGGAGGTCATCCTCACACAAGGTAAGCACACACCACTTTCAACAAATTCACTCAACACAACAACAAAAAAGCTCCCATGGTTTTCACATAACAACTCACTCAAGATGAGTTCAATGGGGTAGGGGAGTGGACATCACTCAACTCAAGAGTGCCACTCCAAAACTTTCCCACAACATAAATCCCTCAAGGCCTCAAGCCCACACAAATAAACATGATTTCACAATTTTCTCTTATACACATATTGCTCAAATTCACAAATTTACCCTCAAGGCTAAAAGTCCATGAAATCAAGGATGCGACCCCGAGGAGGTTCACTCCTCCCTCACCCCACAAATGTTGAGCATCTTCTCCCAAGTAGGAGAGGCTCTCACAACTCCCATACCCAATTTTCCCACAACACAAAGTAAATCATCAAAATGAACTCACACACACACAACATGCAAGTAAAGAAAATGCATACGGAAATGCATTTGCCTTGAATCCTACCTTATAGAGCCCAAATGGAAGATAGTTGAGAAGCGTTCCTCTAACTCCTTCTCTAAGTTGAGCTACCAATTTCCCTCTAACTTTTTCCCCCAAAATAATTAAAATAAAAAATTGCCAAAAATTCAACAACCCCCTCCCTCCTTTCAAGAGGGATTAAAATAGGCTCTTCTCATGAGCCTTGAGGAATGGGGAGGTGACACATGTCACCTCCTCACTCTTCCACCCAACTACTAGCAAGACTCTTAGAATGGGGTGATGACACATGTCATTCACCCAATCAACTAAGTCTTTCTCCCATCCACTTGTCCTCTCTTGATTATGTGGGAGAGAAAGGTGGAGCCAAAGAAGGAGTGGGTGCCACATGTGCCCCAATCCTCTCCTCCTAAGAAGGACCACTCAACCCCAAGGTACCCTCACCAATTGTGGGAGAGACTTGGAGTAGAGTCCTCCACAATTAAGGGGTCTTGAAGACTCCCCCAACCTAGGGAAGAGGAGAGGAAGAGGTTGAGTGTTTGACCCACTCATCCTCTCCCTTCCAAGCTTCCATTTTCGTCACTTTACTTCAAGGTGAAGTTAAAGTGATCAAATGGAAGTTTACCTAAGGTTATACAAGTCCAAATGACCCCTAGACCCTAGGGGTACAACCCAGGGTCAAGTTTAACCCATTTTGAGCACCAAAGGTTGAGTAAAAACACATAAAAAAGGGGTCACAAAAATTATAACTCAAAAATGAAATTCAAATGACACTACAACTTACAACACCAATTAGAAATCAAATAAAAGTAGGGTAGACCTAACCCAACTAACACCATGCAACAATATTACAAAAATTTATCATGCAAATATAGTTGATCTTGGTTCCTCTTGGAACTAGATCAGCTTCACAAGGAAAAACAACACAGTGTGTGGGATGATCTATGAGTATCTGTGGCTTCGTTAGAAACACCTATGCACTCAAATGAAATGTTAATATGACATGTATATGATAGCCGAAGCAAAGTGAAACAAGCACATACAACATCACATGTTCATATAAGCATCAAGGAAATCACATTATAATCAAATTCTAAATTTTGCATTTCAAACATCCATCGTAGATATAATTACATAATAAATTCCTAACTAAAATCACATGCATAGTATCCAAATAACATCATAATATAAATCACATGTCTAACCTTATCAGTGAATCAATATCAATGTCCAATCACATCATAATCATGCTAAACATAATAAATCCACATAAAGCATAAAATCTAGTAGTCCTGCAAATCAGGATCAACAGTCCCATAAGTCTAATACGTGTCATCAAAAGTAAAATAAAGTAGTCAAATATAAGGGACTGAAAATGTAGGCCTCATAGAAGACCTAGCACCCCAATTCCAAGACCTCATTCACACACTTCACCAAATTCTACAACCTCTAGACCAACAAACCATACAAAGGCTCATATTGGTGCAGTCACGGTAGGAGGGTTCACAGAATGAACGTCTAGACTGTGCAGCAAGAGTGAACACAATAGAAACAACTCAAAGAAATTAAACAAATGCAGATTCAATCATTTAGTATATCATAGAATTTAAATACAATCTAGCTGGCAACATGTGGGCTTACAATTAGGGCTCACATGCCTAATTACATACATGTACAAATAAAGCTTTGAAGCTCCTTCGCACAAATCTGAACTATCAGATATTTCTAATCAGAATAGCTACTTTCCTAAGGATCTATTACATCAATATATATCATTTCCAGACCAATATATTCCTTCACATCGGCTAAGGAAGATCACAAACTCCAATGAAGAGCTGTAACGTGTTCACAAATAGGTCAAACCTAAATGTATAGAACACTTCCTCAAATGAATGGAACAAACATGCAGACCCTTGGGGAAGGTCAACCATGAACTAAAGGACATTGAATGATGTGTCATTGAGATCCACAAATCAAGGAATGATCTGTTGATAACTGAGAGGGGGGGGTGAATCAGTTATCCTAATTATTTCCCTTATTGAACTTTCTTATTAATTGATGCAGCATTGAATCAAACACTAAAACATTAACATGAAATAAGAAACACATAACACAGTATTTTTGACGTGGAAACCCTGTTAAGGGAGAAAACCATGGGGTGATTAACCCAAAATTATTCTCTGTTAGAAGAATAGGAGATTACAAAAAAATGGCACTTGCCAATTAGGGCTCACTGCCCGAGCACACTGCTCACAAGAGGCCCACTGCCTACAAGAAGACACACTGTCTACAAAGTGATAAGAATCACAGTCTTGAACTGATTGGAAGCATCTGCATATGCTGGAGTTCAATTCCGGTTAGGCTCAGTACACTGATCTGCTGCACTTCATCTTTCCTCTGTTCTTTATTCTGCTATCTTTCACATACCGGATCCTTTTTGCTACCTCTTCTCTGTTCTGGACTTATTCGCATATATCTTCACACCATCACACCCTTCACAACTAAATCCATCCTCTATATATATCCGCACAAGTAATTTCATCACCTTTTTAGTCGGCATCCGGAACAGTCTAGTTTCTTACAAACTCTTGTTCTGTCGGCTGAATCCTTCCTCACCAAGCAATGCGGATCAAGCATATACTTGTAGATATCATTAATCATGTCGGCCAAACATGATTCATGCCTTCACAACCTCTATCATCAATAGTAACACATCCAGAAGGTAGTCTGATACTCTGTCAGTCAGTTCTTCCTCTGTTTTCACTGTCTCTCAGGAATCCGGTACTCAACTATTCATATCTTTTTCCTTGTCCATCACCGGAGGCTAAATCCTTGGAATATACCACTTAAGGTAGTCCTATTGACTTCCCCAAATCCGCACTACACCAAGACACTTCCTCTGAGAGATCCGGATCAATCTGTCGGACCTTGCCACATGCTCTGTTCTTGTTCACCGGACCACAACATTCTTTATTCTGACTTCCGGTAGAGACACATCATGACTTGCGGATATGTGGGATGACCTTTGTTGCCATCAATGACAACAACCATGAATCCGTATAGTGTCTCTTGCCAACAATCTCCCCCTTTGGCATTGATGGCAACACTTAGTGAAAAATGACTAAGTGTTTTCACTATGCTCCCCCTTTGCTGATGCTCTGTCTTTATATACAATTTCTGGAACTCCCCCTTAGTTGGATTCCTCATTTTTCACTGCTCCTCACTCCCCCTTTGACATCAATGGCAAAGGGTAAGGTCCGCACACCAAAATTTTCAAAAATTTTCTATACATAGCCGCATATTTACATACTCACATATACTGAAGAATGTCTGCAAAGGATGTCTGCAATTGGATCATTTCTGTAGCCCAACTTTGCTTCATTCTATCCAAAATTGAAATGTGACCACTCAAAAAAAATGCAAAAGCTTCTACCCGCTTGAGATCTGTCGGATCTTTTGTTTGGGCGGTGGTCTGAGCATCACTGATGGCCTCATGCATAGTTTCCAACTTAGGGATTATAATCCTTCTAAGTTCTCCCATCCGGTTAGTGATATTCTTCCTTTCCTTCTCAAGATTCTTTATTTCATTCAAGACTGCAATAGTCTGACATTCTTGATTTATTATGGAGGAAGAGAGAGGATCAAAACTTTGAGATAAGCTTTGTAGGTTGTCCTGTTCCTCTTTTATTTTCTTATCAATTGCTGCTGTTGCCTTTGGCCAGGATATACAAAATTTGTAGATGTCACCGCCATCCTTAAGAGCATTCTCTAAGCTCTTTATTCCAATGGTCACAATCTTCCTATCCTTAGAGATTAATTCTAATACTTCTGAAAATCTTTTATCCAAAAATTCCTTCCGGACCTTTTCTTCAGCTGATTTTTCTAGAGAATCAAAATGTGTATCAACACTGCTGACTAAGGTTTTTAGATTACCGGAAGAGGAGGCTGTCGGATCTATCTGGATTGATGGCATAATCTTTACAAGTACTCCGGAAGCAGCCTCTATCAACTCACAGTCTTCCATATGAGACTTCAGGAGTTTTTCATTTGCCTTGGCATTTGCAAATGAAGCTATCTTCATTGTTTGTACCGGAGAGAGAGAGTCAAAGTCGAATGGGCCTTTTAGAAGCTCCAGTTCATCAATCTCTAAAGTTTCTTTGCTCAAAAATTGTTGAACAGTTTGTGCAGTGTCTCTTGCCGGAGACAAATGTTTCTTTTCTTCTGCAGTCTTGGAACTGTCAACCTCTTTGTCTTTCACCACTGCTTCCTTCTCCTGTAATTGCTCTTCTTCTTTGGATCCGGAGACTGTAGGGGAAACCGGAGGAGAGATGCTTGTATGTTCAGGGCCCACTTCTTCTGGAGCAGAGGGTTCCAAGTCCTCAGCTGTTTCTGTACCTAAGTCCTCTACAACAGGAAGATTGAACCTTTTGAAGGCCTTCCGGAGGATCTCTTCTGTTTCTTAGGCCACTTTGTCAGTCTCACCAAGCATGAGTTGATTCATCCTGGCTTTGCTTCTGAACTCATCTTTGCAGTCCTTGAAGATTATGTTCATTGTCTTGGGATCAATTTGAGGATATAGCTGAATAGCTATCTGCTCCTGGATCTCAAGATCTTTTGCATGAGCATTGTTCTTTCTTACTTCCAATTCTTTTTCTAGGCTTTTAGGAATAAGAGATATGATCTCAATGAAAGCCTTATTATATATGTTCAGATATTTGACTGTGGCTTCCTGCAGAGTCTTTTGGTCAGCCTCACTGAAGTCATCATAAGATTCAGTCATTGGTTGAAGGTTTCCATCCACTGTGACCGACTTGATTATGCTCTCTAGAGACAGAGTGGGCTTTTCAACGGATACCTCTGCCATTTCATCCTTGTCTTGTCCTGAGGAGGGTTTACCGGATCCTTTCTTCTTCTGCTTCTTTATTTCTTTTACTCCCTCATCTGACTCTGTTTCCTCTTCATCCTTTTGGCTTTTATAAGCCCTTGTGGCTTTTGTCTTGGATCTTTTACCGGATGCCTGGACTTCCGATTTTGAACTTTTGGTTGAGGGAGGTGCAGATCTTTTTGATGATCTGGTCCGAGTGGGAGTTTCAACCGGAACACTTTCTTTACTTTTCTCTTCTTCCTCAGCCTTCCTCCTCTTTTCCCGGCTGGCATCAAGTGCCTCTTTTGAGATGCCTAGGCCTTGAGCAATATGCTCAACTTCTTTTCTTACCTTCCTCTTTATCTCCGGTTCCCTGAGTTCTACATGTAACTTTACACTCAGTTCCTCAAAGGTTCCAAACCTTTCTGCCTTAGGATCTTTGGGCTGGCTTAGCATGTGTTGAACATGCAGCTCTACTATCTGTTCATCCACTTCATACCCCATAGGCATGATCCAGACAGTCCTAGGCTCCACTGCCTCCATCAGACACTGATCTGTTTCTACCATGAAGCATACTGTGTCTTTGTATTTTTCAACAAGGGATTGGGGTATTCTTTCTCTTGCATGCATCATGCTTTGGAAGTTCTTGAAGTAACCCCATAGAGCTGTATTTCTTGCTTTTGCATCCCCAAGTTCATGCAAATAGTCTCTGATTTGAATGGCAACCGGTCTGTCATTCTGCCATATCCATCCACTGGATCCGGGAAGCTCATTCATGTAGTAAAAGAAGAGACAAAGGATCAGATTGCCATATTTGAAGGAGTTTTTCTTGTCCTTCTTAATCTTCTGCAGATTTTCAAAGAGTTGGTTTACTAGAAGCTCGCACAAGTCATAGTCTGCATTCTCCTTTAACATCTGATAGGCTGTGTAGATTGCAGTTCCCGGTACTGAATTTTCCCTACTGGAGTGATAGATTTTGTAACCAATTATTATAGCTACAAATTTGACATCTGGTTCAATGATGTCATCAACTGTCATAGCTCTTTTGTCAAACTTGGATCCGGTTGCATCACTGACTGTCTGATTTTTGACAGATTTGAGAACAGGTAATCCACCGGATGAGTGCAGACCGGTTACAGCCCTAATTGCGTCCTTGGTGATCTTGAAGGGCTTGTTCAACCATAGGAAGTTGTCATGTACTCTACTTAGTACATACCGGACCCATTCATCTTCTTCAAAACAGGGGAAATGAATGCACTATGCAAAGTGTTTGTCCTGGATGGCTTTATACTGAGGTTTGATCTCAAAGGAGTCATCTATCAATTGTTTGTGATAGATATCCATTAGTTTTGATTCTCCAAAGTCTTCAAGATTCGCATGGATGTAAACCCTAATATCTTCCGTATGCAATACACCATGAGGAACACTAGAGAAGACTCCTAGTGGATCTACCTCCAATGATTTGTAAGGATGTTTCTTGAATGAGGGGCGAGGTCTATCAGAGATCTTAACTATGTTTGGGGTAGCCATTCTTCAAAGATTTGCAGTGAGGTAATGAAAAACGGAGAATACCTTATGCGCCTTCGATTTGCACGGAGTGATTGGATTGATTTCTTTATGCAATGACTTCGGCAGGAGATCCTTGGTGTGCTTGATGAATCTTGTTGCAGAGCTCCACTATTCGCTTCTTCTTGAGTGCAGAATGAGCAAATGACTTTTGAGAAATCCCTTATATTGCTCCGCGAACCCTAATATCTGTCTGCAATAAATGCTTCACCTACATTAATCCGGTTTGCCTTGTTTGGATAGCTTGGAGTATCCCGGATTAGTCCTAATCTGCGAATATCATCTGGATCTTTCAATCATGAATAAATCGAGGTAACATATTACAAGAACATCCCAAGCATTCTGTCCAAACCGCAGAACAAGATAGTGCACTTCCGGATCTCTCCGGACCTTTTTGTAATCCTTTGTCATACCGGAGCATCTCCCTGAACAGGTCTTATTTGATCGATCACAGCTTCTTCATAACTCCATGCGGACCTCTGAAATCTTGACTAAAGCATCTCAAGACTCATATCTGCAAACCCTTTAATCCGCATCTTGTGCCACATTCGGCACCACTTGTTTGGCTGGGGGAACAGGATTTTCTTTGAGTCTCCCCTGAGCCTGAGCTCACTTTTTAATTTTCGGAAGAAATATCAGCACCAGAGTCTGGTGTGGATCCAACCTCTACATTCTCTGAACTTTTCTTCACCCAAATCTTGCTCATCTGATTCCTAACTTCATCCGCATTCATCTTTTGTTTACCCTTGTCTTGATTCTGATTATACACCGGACCTCTTTTGTCCTGATACTTGTTTCTGCAGACTTTAGCATTATGACCGGACCTATTGCAGATTTGGCAAATAACATTTCTTTGCATATTTGACTGATATCCTCTTGATCTGCATTGATTAGCCATATGACCTACTCTATTGCATGTGAAGCATCTACCTTTGAATGATTTGTTTACTTGCATAATTCTGCATTCATGGGATTTGTGTCCATACCTTTTGCAGTTGAAGCACTGTCCGGAGAAGGATGAATTAATCTGATTCATTCTCATTCTGCACTGATTAGCTTTGTGACCAAAGTGGTTGCAGCTGTGGCAGTATCCATTGAAGGATGGATATCTTTGAGCATTTGGCTGTCTTACCGGAGGTCTTCTAGGCCTGCTCCTTGGATTTTCTGATCCAAGATTCTTCTGACCGGATCCGGAGCTTTCTCCTTTCTCATATCCCAAACCATACTTGTCATCTGTCCTCTTTTGACTTCCAAGAAGAACTTCAAGTTGAGCAGAACTTATCTTGAATTTCTCTTTATATTCATTTGCTGTTTGAAGGTCTCTTTTGAGAGAGGCAATTTGATCCTCAAGTTTTTCTTCATTATCTTTGGCATCTTCAAGATCAGATTCAAGATGTCTGATAATCCTGTCCATCTGGTGGCATTCTTCTGATTTTTCTTTAAGAGATTGTCTTAGATTGTCTTCAGCCTTTCTTTTTTCTTCAATCTCTTGAGTAAACTTTATAGTTCCTGATTCCATTTCATGTCTTAACATAATGACTTCTTTTGATAACTTTTCACATAACTTGGTTTGCTCAGTCAATTCTTCATTTGTATTGCTTTCTTCACTTTGTCTTGCCAACTGTTGGAGCAGCTCCTTTCTCTTTTTCATAGAGAGACTTAATTTGTCTTTTAATTCTCTCATGAATTCATCAGCCTGTTTGAGTCTTTCCTTTAATTCACTGACTTCAGAATTTGACTGTTCAAGATCCTCAAGAGCAGTCTTGAGTTGCTCCCTTAAACCATATGCATCCATTTGAAATCCCAGATCTTCCTCAAGCTGTTAGGCTCTATTAGGAGGAACTTAGCTCTGATACCAATTGTTGATAACTGAGAGGGGGGGGTGAATCAGTTATCCTAATTATTTCCCTTATTGAACTTTCTTATTAATTGATGCAGCATTGAATCAAACACTAAAACATTAACATGAAATAAGAAACACATAACACAGTATTTTTGACGTGGAAACCCTGTTAAGGGAGAAAACCACGGGGTGATTAACCCAAAATTATTCTCTGTTAGAAGAATAGGAGATTACAAAAAAATGGCACTTGCCAATTAGGGCTCATTGCCCGAGCACACTGCTCACAAGAGGCCCACTGCCTACAAGAAGACACACTGTCTACAAAGTGATAAGAATCATAGTCTTGAACTGATTGGAAGCATCTGCATATGCTGGAGTTTAGTTCCAGTTAGGCTCAGTACACTGATCTGCTGCACTTCATCTTTCCTCTGTTCTTTATTCTGCTATCTTTCACATACCGGATCCTTTTTGCTACCTCTGCTCTGTTCTGGACTTATTCGCATATATCTTCACACCATCACACCCTTCACAACTAAATCCATCCTCTATATATATCCGCACAAGTAATTTCATCACCTTTTTAGTCGGCATCCGGAACAGTCTAGTTTCTTACAAACTCTTGTTCTGTCGGCTGAATCCTTCCTCACCAAGCAATGCAGATCAAGCATATACTTGTAGATATCATTAATCATGTCGGCCAAACATGATTCATGCCTTCACAACCTCTATCATCAATAGTAACACATCCGGAAGGTAGTCTGATACTCTGTCAGTCAGTTCTTCCTCTGTTTTCACTGTCTCTCAGGAATCCGGTACTCAACTATTCATATCTTTTTCCTTGTCCATCACTGGAGGCTAAATCCTTGGAATATACCACTTAAGGTAGTCCTATTGACTTCCCCAAATCCGCACTGCACCAAGACACTTCCTCTGAGAGATCCGGATCAATCTGTCGGACCTTGCCACATGCTCTGTTCTTGTTCACCGGACCACAACATTCTTTATTCTGACTTCCGGTAGAGACACATCATGACTTGCGGATATGTGGGATGACCTTTGTTGCCATCAATGACAACAACCATGAATCCATATAGTGTCTCTTGCCAACATGATCCGCAAGCTTTCTCCTTTAGCTGATTACCATAGACTGTCAAGATGCTCTACTTTGAGAAAATAATTGATCTTTTGATAGCGATAAATTTCCAGTAACTGATCCAAATGGTCTGAATTCTTGATATGATGTAGATGAATGAATGTAGATGCTAAGTCCAAGTCCACAAGATATGAAATGCCAAAACTGGACCACAAGCTAAAAACTGCTACTGACTAAACTGCTTGAACTAAACTGAAAAATGAAAGAACTGAAATGCAAATGTTTTTGGTTGATGCAAGATTGCTCTTGAACCAGGGATGCTCTTGCATCAGACATTCAGGGTTATTAAACAAATGAGTCCCTCACTTTGTCAGGGCTAAGGGAGAACCAAGACGGTCCACCTCAACCTAAGAAATCAATGATGAATCTTCTTCTAGTCTACCTTTCCACTTCACCAGATATTCTTTGTATTGTCTTCCTCTAGTGCTGCATCCAACTCTGTTGTCCAAGATGTCTTCAATCTGTTTTGGTGCTAGTTGTGGTAACTACTTCTTCAAGTCTTCTTCCATGCTATCACTGAAGTCTACTTCATGATACTGATATAAGTCTGCAATGTTGAAAATATGTGATATACCCAATGTCTCCAGTAAGTCTACTTCATATGCATTTCCTGAATCACATTTCCTGAGTATCTTACAAGGTCCAAACTTCATCTTCAACTTGTTATATGTCCCAACTGGAAATCTTTCTTTTCTCAAGTACACCATCACTTCATCTCCCACTTCAAATTCCTTATGTCTTCTCTTCTCACCAGCCTTTCTTTATACTTATTGTTCATATTTTCCAAATGCTTCTTTATCTGATTATGCCCTATCTTCATATGATCTACAAATTCTTCTGCTCCTGCACTTTTCTTTTCTTCTGTACTGATGTCTCTTAATTCTGCAACTCCTCTAGGATTCACTCTAGTAACAATCTCAAAAGGTGTTCTTCTGGTACTTCTGTTTACTGAATTATTGTATGCAAACTCTGCTTGTGAAAGAATCAAATCCCAACTTTCAGTTTTCTCTCCAACCAAACATCTCAACAAGTTTCCCAAACTCCTATTCACTACCTCTATCTATCCATCTGTCTGTGGATGAAAAGTTGAATTAAACTTCAAACCTATCTTCATTTTCTTCCAGTGTCCTCCAAAAGTATCCAACAAACTTTTTATCTCTGTTTGAAACTATACTCTTAGGTAATCCATGCAATCTCGCAATCTCCTTGAAAAATAGGTCAGCTACATGCACTGCATCAGTTGTCTTCTTACAATGTATGAAATGAGCCATCTTTGAAAATCTATCAACCACTACAAATATTGAATCATATCCTCTCTATGTCTTAGGCAATCCCATTACAAAATCCATGCTTATGTTTTCCCAAGGTCTCTCCGGTATTGTCAAAGGTTTATACAATCCAGTGTTTTGCCTACTCCCTTTTGCAACTTGACAAACTCTACAACTTTGCATGAATCTTCAAACATCCTTATGTATCTAAGGCCAAAAGAAATTTTCACTCACCAAAGCCACTATCTTATCAATGCCAAAATGTCCTACCAATCCACCACTATGCTTCTCCTTGATCAAATTATCTCTCATTGAACTTCTAGGTTTGTACAACTGACTTCCTTTGAACATATCTTCTTGAATGAAATAGTCTAACCACTTACTCCTATCTATCATAACAGGTTCCTTGCATGCTTTCCAAGGTTCTACAAAATTAGTGTCTCCCTCATACATGTTCTTTAATTCATCAAAACCCAACACTTCCACTCTCATCTCTGTCAACAAGTTTCTTCTCCTACTCAATGCATCAGCAACTTTGTTTAATTTTCCACTCCTATGCTCCAACACAAAAGTATAACTCTGCATCAACTCTACCTATCTCATATGTCTCTGATTCAACTTACCTTGACTGTTCAAATATTGCAAATCTTGATGATTTGTATACAACACAAATTCCTTAGGCAACAAATAATGTCTCCACTTCTTCAAGGCTTGATTTATGGCATAGAACTCTTGATCATAAACTAAATATCTTCTCCTTGCATCATTCAACTTCTCACTGAAATAAGCTACAGGTCTACCTTATTGACTTAACACTACTCCAATCACATTTCCACTTGCATCACAATTAACTTGTAATACATTATTGAAATCCGGTAATACCAAAATAGGTTTCTTTGTCACTTTCTACTTCAACAATTCAAAACCTTTGTCTGCTCCAGATGTCCACTTGAAATCATTTCTGTCACCTCTCATTGTCTCTGTCATAGGGTTACAAACTGAACTAAAATCTCTAATGAACTTCCAGTAGAAACTAGCCAATCCATGAAATGATCTAACCTCTCCAATGCTCTCCAGTGTAGGCCATTTAACAATTGCTTTCACCTTCTCAGGGTCCATCTTAAATCCTTCTGCAGAAATTACAAATCCCAAATATACCAACTTCTTTTTCATGAAACTACACTTCTTGATGTTTATCAACAATTTCTCTTCTCTCAGTATCTGCAAAACTTGTCTAATATGCCACAAATGTTCTTCTTTTATCTTATTAAAAATTAGAGTGTCATCCAAGTATACAATAACAAACTTACCCAAGAATTTCTTCAAGACTTCATTCATCAACCTCATGAAAGTACTCAGTACATTTGTCAATCCAAAATGCATCACTAACCACTCATACAATCCTTCATTTGTCTTAAAAAGTAGTCTTCCATTCATCACCGTCTCTGATTTTGATTTGATGGTATCCACTTTTCAAACCTATCTTTGTGAAATATCTAGCTCCACTCAAACAATCCATGATATCATCTATCCTATGTAAAGGAAATCTATACTTAACTGTGATCTTGTTTATTGCTCTGGAATTAGTACACATTCTCCATTCTCCATCTTTCTTAGGTGCTAGCATTGCAGGTACTACACAAGGACTCAAGCTTTCTCTGATCAAACCTTTCCTCAACAACTCTTGTATCTATCTATTCAATTCTTCAGTCTCTGTCGGTGTCATTCTATGTGCTTCTTTGTTAGGCAAACTTGCTCCCGGTATAAGATCCATGTGATGATTGATAGTACTTATAGGTGGTAATCTATCAGGCACATTATCTGATATGATGTCTTCATACTTTGTCAACAACTCTTTTATCTCCTCCAGTTGTGATTCTTTAGTCTCGTTCTTCAATGCTTCAGGCTTTTTAGGAATCAATGCATAACAGATATTCTCATGTTTCAAACCATCCAGAAATTTTCTTCCATCTACCAAACAGATTCTAGCATTCCCACATACTTCACTCTTAGGATCATCCTCCAAAGGAATCAAAGTGATGCTCTTTCCATTTGATGTTATAGTGTATGTATTCTTTCTCCCATCATGTATAGTTTTTCTATCATACTGCCAAGGTCTACCCAACAAGATATGACATACATCCATAGGCATAATATCACACAAGACTTCATCATGATAAGATCCAATATGAAATTTCACCAAACATTGCTCACTCACCAGTACCTTATGATCATCCTAAATCCATGCTATTTGATATGGCTTAGGGTGTTTCAATCTTTCCAACTTCAACTTAGTCACCATCGCCTCTAAAACTAGGTTATCTGAACTACCACTATCAATTACAACTTTACAACACTTACCTCCTGATTTGCATCTAGTTCTGAACAAGATTTTCCTCTGCGGTGGTTCTTCATTTGTCTCTGCTTGAAATAGTGCTCTCCTCATCACAAGTGATTCTCCTTTCTCTGGTTTACCAACAGAAATGGGGTCATCTACTTCAACAGGTTCTTCTTCAACAAAGGCTGCTCTTCCACTATTTTCTATCCTTTTACTTGTACTACCTTGATTACACTCAAATGATCTATGTCCTTCACCTCCACACTTGAAATAGTACCTCTAAATGTTCTCTTATCAAATCCTTTTCCTTCTCTTCTGTATCCTTCATTTTGGTATGCACTAGGGTTTCCTCTCCGATAAAATTTTTTGTCATCTTTCTTGACTGGGCTGTCAAACTTGTTCTGCTCTAAAAATGGTCGATCATATCCATAAAATGTTCTACCTCTATGAAATTTACTTCCTCTACCTCTCTGTCTTTGATTATGTCTCTTATTCAGCTTCTCTTCAACTTTCAAGGCAAATTGATATGCTTCTTCCAAGGATGTCATCCTCACCAAGCTTAGCTCTTCTTGAATGTTCAATCTCAGTCCATTGATGTATCTAGCCACTTTCTCCTTGTTTGCTTCACTATGTCCTATTCTTATGATCATGTTATGAAATTCTTTAGTGTACTCGTTCACAGATTTCTCCTTTTGTCTCAGGTTTTGCAATCTTTTCAATAGCTCCAACTCATAGTCAGCAGGTATAAACTAATTTTTCAACTTTGTCACCATCCGGTCCCACTTTGTAATCTTTTGTTTTCCTCTTCTATTTCTCTCTAATTGAACTTCTTTCCACCATATAGCAACATGTCCTTTCAACTTTGTCTTTGCAAATTTCACCTTCTCCGGATCTTCAATTTCCTCATATATAAAGTATTCTTCCATACCATTTATCTACTCAATTAACTCTTTAGGATTCAAATTACCAATATAATTTAGCACATCAACTCTAGGTATATTTCCAATCTTTGGAATAGCTTGCAACATCTTTACCTGATCTAATTCTTCTTCTCCATCACCTTCTAGGGTTTCACCAGTTTGTTCAACAAATTGAAATTCTTCATCATCACTTTCAACATTAGGTCTCGGTGTCAATCCTCTTCGCCTATCTTCCTCAACAACATCCAAATGAATTCACATGGTCTTCATTAATTGCATCTCTTCCATTCTATTAGCCATTGTACTAATAGGAGGATCTCTTCATGATGGCATCTTCTTAGGATCAAGTGCAAACTGCCTCAAATTCAGTGATCGGGCTACAAGCAACAACTGCCTCTCAATCAACGATTGGTTGCACACAAGTAACCTACCTTGGATTGGCTATCTACTTACAAAAAGATCTTATAGAATCCCCTTCACCAATTTACTCCACAGAATCAAACTTTCACTCTGATACCACTTGGTGCAGTCATGATAGGAGGGTTCACAGAATGAACTATCCAGACCGTGCAGCAAGAGTAAACACAATAGAAACAACTCAAAGAAATGGAAAAAATGCACATTCAGTCATTCAGTATATCATAGAATTTAAATACAATCTGGTTGGCAACATGCGGGCTTACAATTAGGGCTCACAAGCATGATTACATACATGTGCAAGATAAAGCTTTGAAGATCCTTCGCACAAATATCAACTATTAGATCTTTCTTATGTGAATAGTTGCTTTCCTAAGGATCTATTACATCAATATATATCATTTTCAGACCAATAGAGTCCTCTGTGTCAGCCAATGAAGATCACAAACTTCAATGAAGAGTTGTAACATGTTCACAGATAGGTCGGACCTAAATGCATAGAACACTTCCTCAAATGAATGGAACAAACATGCAAACCCTTGGGGAAGGTTGGCCATTAACCAAAGGACATTGAATGATGTGTCATTGAGATCCAGAAGTCAAGGAATGATCTGCAAGCCTTCTCCTTTAGCTGATTACCATAGACTGTCAAGATGCTCTGCTCTGAGAAAATAGTTCATCTTCTGATAGCGATAACTTTTTGGTAACTGATCCAAATGCTCTAAGTTCTTGATATGATGTAGATGCTAAGTCCAGGTCTACAAGATGTGAAATGCCCAAACCGGACCACAAGCTGAAAACTGCTACTGACTAAACTGCTTGAACTGAACTAGAAAATGAAAGAACTAAAATGTAAACAAACTAAAATACAAATGTTTTTGGTTTATGCAAGATTACTCTTGAACCAAGGATGCTCCTGCATCACATATCATCATCCAACAAATTCAAACAAGCCAATAACCTCAAATGCAACAACTCCTAGCACAAGCCCAACACTTCTTAGGCACTTGTGAAATCCAACAAGCACATCATCCTCTATCCATTCATTATCAACCAATGCCATCTCAATCCTATGTTTCATCCCCCTCCACTTCATACCAATCTAATCCATCCACATGTCAAATCAATTCCAAATCAACTTATCCCACTTCAAACCAATCTAATCAATCCACATGCCAAATCAATTCCACATCAATTTATCCCACTTCATACCAATCTAATCCATCCACCTATCATATCAATTTTACATCACCTTACCCCACTTCTTCCAATATCAACCAACATCCATATCAATCCATACCCTGAGATCTTCCACCTACATATCCCACCATTTCACCTTACCACCAAATTCATTCCCAAGACTATCAAGTGCCTTCACAACAAGAACATGTGAGCCCAAGTCCACCTTTGCAACAAGATCAAATGCTTTCAAGACCTCATGTCACCTTTGACAAGGGGAACACCACTCTAGATTATGTATCCTATGGGTATCATCCATCACCATCCAATCAAATGCCAATCCAAGAGCCTACTAGTCCTATCTCGACACCACCATGTAATCCTACTCCTACTCCATTGATCCACCAACCTTCTAATCCATCAAGCCCTTCTTTTCCTTCACTATGTTACTCTAATTTTTCACCAAGAGATAATGTCGAGATGTTTTTACAATGGATGCTTGAAGCAAAACTCATTGAACTTCCTGAAATAAAACCATGCAAAAAAAGTACATTTAGTTCCCTTGGGTACAATGAGTATGATTATTGTGCATGCCATAGGATCAAAGGTCATAATACAAATGAATGCCCCATATTTATCCCAATCATCTACAAGATGTACAAACATAGAATAGGTAAGTATGCCAAATCATCCCAATCCTATGTGTCACCCCCATCTAGTCAAAGTCCTAATCCATCCAATCCTACTATCACTATTAAAATTTTGGCAAATAAATGACTACGTGACTAAAACTTTTAGTCACGACAACTAAAAATGATTAAATTCTAGTCATTTTTTGCAACACAACTATAAATGACTAAATAATTAGTCACACAAATAAAAATTAGAAAGAAAGAGAAATTAAAAAAATATTTCAAATTAGAAAGAGGGAAATTTAGAGATGGAAATTTTTTCCATGAAAAATAATTCAAACAAAAGAAACCTAACTGCCTCTATGCTCAAGACATTGTTCATGCATTGGACACATTATACAGGGGTTGAGTTCGCGCTCAAAAATAGGTAAGGCTCATTGATCTCCCTCTTTTTGCATTGATGAATTGTAATACAATCGCTTGAAGATGCTAATTTTATTGTATTTTGTTAAATTTTGTATTGGGCAGACCCATTTCAGGGGGATTTCTCAGAAGTGATAGAAGAGTTTCTAGAGAAGGGCATAGCCAGATGCATTGCATTCAATCACCGAGGAACCTTACTAGCAGGTCTGGTATTCATGTGTTTTTTAAACTATAATTTTTTGTTGTGTTTGGTACTCTATTTTAGTTATGCCCATTTGCCAAATGCTATAAATAGAGACATTGAAATCTAATTCAATCTATTGACTGTTAATACTCAAACAATACCCCTCTTATTAGGGATGCACGAAGTTCAAATCTTAGTTGTGAAGGATCAGGGTTTCACCTAATTGTAGAAGAACTGCCTCAGCCTTGTAAACTTTTTTAAAAGAAAACAATAAATAATCTTATATTGCTTAATACCCATTTCAGTTTCTACCAACCCTATTGTAGTTTAGTCCCCTGAATAGTCATTATTGTGTTGAAGTATTGGTTATTAATACTAGTGTTGGTGTGTTCTGAAGAGTATTCAATATGCTCCATTATTAAAATGGGGTTCATTTTTTCTTAATTGGGGTCATCTTAGGTGGTTCAACTTGGCTTAAAATGCCCAAGTGACAAGCTTGCAGATCAATCTAGGGTTTCTAGCTTTTTTTCTGTGATATGGAAGTCACCCTTTTAGATGTTTCTCTCCCTGATGATTGTCTAACTAAAATGTCCTTTTAGCATGATGATTTTCCTCTCATGGGCAAATTCATGGGAAGAAGACTAGATGACATATGGAATTTACGATGCTGGATATAGAGTTAAATTCTTCCTTTTAAAGATTTCTTTCTTCTTCAAGTCTGCCGAGGATAGAGAGTTTTCTCAAACAAGGATCATGATATTTTTGGCAAATCTGGGTTGTTTTTATGTCCTCTAGAAACCATTTTTAGACCTAGATCATCTCTTTTTCAAATGTTCCCTTTTGGATCCACTTCTACAACCTCCCTTTGGTTTGTAGACCAGTGAAGATAGTTCAGTTGCTTGCAAAGATCTATACCTCTAGACCAATGCTAGTCACAAGTTGCATAGTGCATCATAACGATTGCCTTACACCCTATGAAATTGTTAGTAGCTAGACAGCACAACCAATTTTAATCATCAATATCAACACTATAAAATTATATGCTTCTCTGCACCATGCAAATGATACTCATGCTTCCTAGCACTTGAAAGCACTCATTGCCACATGTTTACTTGCATTCAACACATCTAAAAAACTAAACAAAAAATAAAGGGCACTTGATAACTCCAAAAACTAACATACAATTCAGCAAAATTACCCCTCAGATTTCAGCTCTATTATCCAATTAATTTGCCCTCAAAATTATCAAGCCTAACAAATGATTCAGCAATTTGACCTCTCAAATTTCAACTCTAAAATCTATCAATTTACTGTGCAAGGTAACAATTCTTTGGGTTCTCAAGTCTTTATCTTTGTACCCCTTTCATTTAGAATCATATGGTCATTGGCTTCTCAAGTCTTTATCTTTCTACTTCATCACATACTTGTATTATCATGTCATAAGATCTCTAACACAATACCATGGAAGCATTAATGCATCTCGTATAAAGCCAAATAGTTAAAAAAACAACAAAGTAAGAAACATACTCAGCAAAAGTGATGGCAAATTGGCACATTATCTTCTCATGTCAAATTCTTTGATACATCAAATGACTCCTCCAAATTATTACTTTTTTTAAAATAGAAAGTTCATAGTTTATAATACTAAGAAATCGTCAATCTTTTTTCCATTTCTATGATATGAAAGCAAATAACAAACACTCAAGAAAGAATAAAAAATAACAAAGTCAATTAATATGACAGCCTAAAATAAGCCTCAAACAATACAAGGAAACAAGGATTACAACCTAGTTTGAAGTCTTTCCCAAAATTTTGAATCAAGAGTAAACCACTAATGATAAGAAACAATAATAGGAAACATGGTTTACAACCTGGTCCCCATAAACTGTTGACACAAAGCAACCTAAAGAAAAAAGAAACTAGAAGTCAACATTTTTAAATAATTAGAGCTCTATAATTGTTTAATTATGATTAAGTACATGTACATGCTAAGCCTTCTTTGTACAATGCACAGTACTAACATGCCCAATGTGTTGATGATTACCACCACCATGAGGATGCTCAACAGGATTCATTTCCACACCACGAACCTTGGGCTAACAATTTCTTTTGACCCTATATTTGTGATATGCATTGCCAACTTTGAGCATTGGCTTTTTTGTCCTTCAACCACCAGTAACCTGACCAATCATGGCTCTGCAACTACTTGGCACAATCTTCTTAGCTCCAGATGGAAGCTTTACCCTGTAAATTGAAACCAATTTCCAATACTCATCAAACAAGGCTATTAAAAATCTGCAAAATCAAAAATTACACAAATCTAAACATTAAGAGACAACTTCGATAATTGTTCCAAAATTATTTCCACTACCTTTGGAATAATTGCATTTACCAGCTCACTGTAACCTTGGAAAAAAAATTAAGCAAAGAAATATGCCATAAGTCTTCATAAGGTGTACACCTAGAACTCAAAATGGTTTGAAAATAATTTGGAAAAAGTCACCATCCATAGGACATCACAACAGATGCATCACAGATTTGTTGCTAACCCAAAAGTAAGATGATAAACAAAAATGATAATGAGTCAAGGGGAACATCAAGAAGTATTACATTCAAATTAAATTTCAACTAGCTGCTAAATGAGCACAATGCACTTTGACTTGTCATAAGTTCAAAATATTAGAATAGGTACATTTGCATGTGTGTAAAGGTGACAACAATCCAACAATGGATCAAACGTTTCAGATTGAAATGCAATAGAAATGCATTGCAAATGACAACAATCAAATTTGAAATTACTGAGCTCATAAAAGAATAGTGGAGAAAAGGCAGAAAAAATGTTCTTTGATTTGATCGGTCCAATGAGAAATATTGTCTAAAAAATTCTATATCACCATGTCTTTGGTAACTTCATTACCGATACCTTGGCCAACATTATTACACAAATGAAGAGCATTATGGGGCAAAAATAAAAACTGATTTGAGGCTTCACTAAGATAGCTTGCTTGACAAAGAGAAATGATATATCTACTAAGACAGGCATATGACCCCGGAGATGGGGTAATACCAAAAGCTAAAACAGATCATACATCTAGACACAATCTACAAAATGCTATTAGTGGTGATATCATCTAGGGTACCAATAGGTATTGTAAAATGAGATTAGCAATGATTGTCTGTTGTTTTGACTTATTTTAACAAATGAGTTTCTAATGTGAAGTGTCAACCAAGGATTTTATTACCATTCTATTAACTGTCATTTTCTAAGTCATGACTATCAATTTTGAACCAAATAAGGCCTTCCAATGCTTTGGCTTTGGGGGCTCATGATCTTATCATTTTCCTGTGATGGAGTTGCGTGTCCTGTCTAATTTTATGACTGAGGAACACACATAATCTACAATAGAAACAAAATAGGATGGCAACTATTGGAGCCAATGGGCCATAGATGTAAAATTAAAGTGAATGTCTAAGCATGGTTAATGATCTTTTATTTTGTTTCTTCTAATTATATTTGTTCAGCTGTCAAGGGGGTGTAAGTCATGGCATAGATAGATGTATCTCTTTATTGCCTTAAGGTAGGTCCTCACATGATTCTTATCTTGGTAGCAGGGGTATCTCAACACCAAAAATTATTTAGAATCCCACTCCATGAAATGTAATGACTGCAAACTACTATCCCTTGACTTATCTCTACCATAAAGACAACTCTGTGGAACATGTAGAGGGTGTAAGTCATGGCTTGGCTGTGTCTAAGAAAGTTCATAGTTTGTTCTATCTCCATTTCAGAAATATTGTCTCAAAAATTTAACTATATCACCATGACTTGTTCCTTTCCAGAGTACCGCAAACTGTTTCTTTAACCATCGCGGGACCGTGGTATACTAAACATTAGTTGAAGCCTTTCACCACACTACCGTACTCCTTCATTGAAACTGTCATGGGGCCACAATATTCAACACTTACATAACTTAAACTCCTTATACCGCCATACCACAAGCCTCACTTGAAGCCGCCGCAGGGGCGTGGTGTACTGTTTTCCTCTACTCCTTACCACCATACCGTAAGCCTCACTTGAGGCCGCCACAATGGTGTGGTGTACTATTTTCCTCTACTCCTTCTTACCGCTATACTGTAAGGCTCACTTGAGGCCGTCGCGGGGGCACGATGTACGATTTTCCTTTGCTCCAACTGCATTACCTCAGGTTATTCTCTTGACTACTGCGGGACTGTGGTGAAGTGTCATATGCCACTTAAATTTATACCGTCAGCCTGCCACTTCATTTTGAGACCGCTGCGGGGCTGCGGTAATTATTCTCTGCATACCGCAATGCTGCAAGTTCAATCTCTTCATGCTGTGGGATAGCGATAACTGCTCCCTTGTTATCCTTGGTTCCCGCACATATGCTTTCATATGCAAGACCACCTACAAGGCGCCAAAGGAGTCATCTAGATCATGACTTAGGAGGTGGTTAGTATTCATTGAGTGGTATAATGGTGGTTGAATTGTCCTGGTCTATACAACTAAGAGATGTACTTGTGTGCTTTGTAGTTTGTTTGTTTATTTTTTTTGATGCTTAGAAAAACATCATAAATAGATAGGATGATATTTTTTATAATTTATTCCTTCAATCACTTGTCATAGGTCCAATTGGAGGTAGTAGAGTTGGTGGAATGGAGGGTGTACCTTATCCACCTATTTATTCAAGCAGAAATGTTGCAAGTTCCACTTCGGATCACTAAAGCCTTCACAAAAACATTTGCACAAAATTCAATAATGAAGAATTTATGCACAAATTCTCTTTTGAATGATGCACAAAACTTCCACTGCAACGCTGCACTGTTGCTAGGCCTTGCGGTGATGCAGGTGATTCCTGCATCACCACAAATCCCAACAATAAGCCATGTGGTGTTGCAGTGTAGACTTTGTGCATCATTCAAAAGAGAATTTGTGCATAAATTATTCATTATTGAATTTTGGGCAGCAATTTTTGTGAAGGCTTTGGTGATCCAAAGTGGAACTTACAACCACAATATCTAATAAAAATCTACTTCCAAATATGCTTTTGATGGATGTTCATATCCTCATCCAAAGCTCCAATTCACACACAGGCAAGAAGGACGCTTTCAAAGGTTGAGGAGTTGGGCTTTACACCCACTGGTTTCATTTTCTTAAAATTTTCTATGGACTTTTCAGAAAAAAACCCATTTTAAACATATCCTTGAATCACGACATTCCATGATATCACATTTCTTTTAGGTATTTTTTGGAACAGTTCGCTTGCCTTGTCTATGCTTCCACATTTTCATGTATGTCTAGAAGGGTACTTGTAACTACAACATATGAAAAAAAAAATCCCTATTGTTATGTTTTGATGGATGTCCCTTCATTATTAATGGATATTTGATGTAGTGCACATTATTATAGTGCAAGCCTATTTTTTTGATTGTTTCATTTAGCATCATCAATATTCTCCACAAGAACATTGTCCCTATTTAAAATGATGGAAATGGTTCACATCTCTCAGAACAATTTCTCTTGCAACAATCTTGGAGATGTATTTAGATGTAGTGTGAAAATCATAACATACTTGAAGGTTCTTAACAACTCTAATGGTTGTACTAGGGGCCATGTTTAACAAACCAAATGCAATTGCTAACTATTCACTATGGTGGTGGATAAATGATTCTTTTTTCTTCTATTCCACAACATTAAGTAAAAGTCTTGAATCTGGAAATACCCTACTGCCTTCATTTGCCAAGCCAATTTCTCCAATTTTGCATAGCTCTCCCATGTTTGTGGATGTGATCTGTCTACTACACAAAAAAGCATGTACCATTTTATGCCCTTCAATCCAACTACATGCAGGTATCTTTTTAATTCCTCTATCTTTCATCAATCTCCTTACTATTTGAACCTCACCACACCTGCCCGCTTCTGCATAGATGTTTTAGAGAAGAACATAAGTTACAACATTTTTAGGATGTAACTAAAAAAACAATGTTGCTGGAATACTCAGCCTACATTCAAATTCTAAATTTTGGGAAATTATATATAGTAAATAGATTGATGGCTATTTGGATAGTGAAATTATTAACTTTCTTAGAAATTAACTGAAATATCTTGTTTTGAAATATCTAGAAGGATTACTTTAATTAAAGAGGATTTGGTGGTTATTTTTGTAACAATGATTAACAATGATTTTACAGTGCAGCTAGCTTGCTATTTTCATTCAAGATACAAGTCATCAAAGTCAAGCACATACCAAAAAGATGGTACTCTACTTCAAACCCTCAACCTCACTTAGTTTAGTATGCTTACATGGGGATATTAAGGAAGTTACTAAACAATTAATATATATCATTTGTTGTTTGTGAAGGAGAATCCTGTGAGATCCAATATGGCAGTGGATCAATAGCTGGTTTCTTATGTAAAGATGATGTCACAGTTGGGAAACTTGTTGTGAAACATCAGGTTAGTAATTTTTGGATGTTAAGGCTTCCCAGTTGGATATCAAAGATCTTTTCTCATCAACTTAATTTGGAATTTATGTATAATTAATGGATTCTTTCATGGTATAGGTCTTTACTGAGACAACACATGAACCAAGGTTGACATTTTTTTTGAATCGGTAAGGATGCTTAGAGCATCATAATATATTAGTAGTAATAAAAATGTTTTTACAGATTACAAAAAAGGGCCTTCTTGGCCAAAAAGATAACATAATAGAGCATTTTAACTAAGAGCTGTGAATAGAGGTACATATCTAAAAGGCCCTTTCTAGCCAAAAAGGAAACCAAAGTTACAGTGAAGCCAAAAACTTAAAACAGAAAGAGTGGTTCACATGTTGTCCATATTTAAATCCGCAACCCTAAAGCCACAGACTCCCAATTAGATTCTCAGTAGAAAGGACTGTATCATCAATATTGGTGAAGGGAACTACTGGTGGTTGGAAATTTGACAAGAAGCTCCATGCATTGAATACTTCTTCTATCCTTTCCCTCTTGGACCTTCCAAATGCAGAATTGTGAACCCACAGTGAATTATCAAAGAGCTCTATGTTACCTGATTTCAAACTTGAAATCATTGCTTGATAAACACAATTAAAACTAGATTTATTAATGATATCTTCATGGAGGAAGAGTCCCCCTACCAAGGCTGAGCCATAATTGAGATTATAAGTAGCAAAAGCTTCAAATAGCTTGACATCTGGGACTAGATAGTCATGAACAAACATTGATGCTTTCCTTTTAACCTTATCAACCTGATGAAATAAGTCCATCGCATTTGAGAGAAAATGAGATAATAGATGTGAAGCATAACATACCTTGGATTGCAGTAGAAAATCATACATCTCTCAAAGCATCCTCCACCGGCTCTTCATTAAGCAATTTGAAGGCCCTAGCCATGAAATATGAGTTGATGCTTCCATGCATTGGTTGCTCCCATGGTTGAAGCAAATGAAGTTGACAATTGTGGGGATAGAGAGACATTGCAAATACACAACAAGAACAAAATGAAGAGGCAAGAACAAAATAATGACATAGATACCATGGTCTCTTGCATAAAAAGAGGATCGCATGAGCCAACATAATGAATTGAAGTCATTCAAGCCAGCGGGGAAATAAAACCTAGGCAGATGAGATCCAAATGTGGATTATATTGCACAGCTCCCAACACTCCTCTTACAAAGCATTTAATGAATATAATCAAAGAGACATGTGCAAAGTGAATAATTAATGCTAGATGGAAATCTACATAGATTGCAAGCTTCAAAATGACTAAATATACTACTACTTGACGTCAATTAATAATTAAATTGACTAAATATACTACCAACTAACAGAAATTAGTGAACAATGAATAAATATGACTAAATATATGACCAGTGTTAAATTAGTGAATAAAAATGACTAAATATACTACCAAATTGATCAAAATGGTGATTAAAATTAATGACTAAATTCACTACCAATGGACAAAAATCAGTGAATAAAAATGACTAAATAAGTGACCAGTTAACAACAATCAATGACTAAATATATCAGTGAATAAAAAATGACTAAATAAGTGACCAGATTACAACAATCAATGACTAAATATACTACCAAATCGATCAATCAAAACAACCAATAAATGACTAAAAATGGTTTAGTCATCAATTTGGTCATGTTATAAATGACTGGTAATAAAATACTAATGGTATGTGACCATGTTTGGTCATTTATAAGAAATTTTTAATAGTTTTTTAGTAATATATTGCTCTTTTTGTACTAGTGTATCCCTCCATCCAATCCAAATCCTAATATGTCCAATCCCATTATCCCTCCATCCAATCAAATTCCTAATCCTAAGCTTACAACACCAATCACCATTATTATCCATCCATTATATTGTCTATACACCCATACACTTATGATGGATGTGATCCAATGGCTATTAGCAATGAATAAACCATCTCCATGTCAAACACCTATACTTGAGCCTATCAATGAACCCTCAAACACCATGTCTAGTCCTTCAATCCCATCATGTAGTATGCAACCCATCAGGTCTATTGAAGAGTCTCTCCCGTTGAGTCCAAGTCAAGATCCATTGTACCTTCATGTTTTTGACCATCAAGAGCCTATCAAGCTTATTCAAGAGTCTCCCACTTCCACTTCCATACAAAATCAAGAGCTATGTCAAGAGTATAATCCAAAGTATGTGGATACATCAAGCCCTCATCCAAATCAAGATCAAAGCATCTCTAAGTTCAACACATCCATGACCTATATATTGTCTATGAGCAAGATATTATCTCTAATCATGACCCTATTCAAGATAAAATTTATCCCATTCATAACACATTTAATCCTATTTATGCTCACATTTATGATCAAGGTTCTATCTATGATCATGAAAACTATGATGATCCTCTTAGCCAAACTTTATGCATTGCATGGTCAAGAGATTATCACTTCACCTATCTCTACTCCCATAACCATCCATGAGCAAGATATCCAAATTGCTCCTATCCATCCTCCACCTAGTCCTATCCATGATCTACAAATATCTGCCTCCCTTGATGAGACACATGTCTCCCAAGTAAGCATAGAAGATCAAACAAATAGCTTGGATCTAAATGAACACAATGATAATAAAGATCCTAATGATCCTTCCACATCCACTATCAACCCCATTTCAAGTCCACCTTCATATCCACTTGGTCTTACCACCTTAATCCATGAATGTTCCTCCTTGGGACAACAACAACCTTTGTCCATCACTTCACCTTCTTCATCCAATAATGAGCTCAAGTCTAGTTCCCAAAACATACATAGTCCCATTGTCCATTGCATACTCCAAAACATGAACTACCAAGGTAAAGGCTTAGGCCTTCATGAAAAAGGTATTTTGGAGCCAATCCATGTCAAAGTCTCTCCATGCTCATATGTCCTTGGATACACACCCCAAGGTAAACAATCTAAAGATGTTGGTAATTCCTCCATGCATCATAAGTCCACCACTTTCCATCACAAACCACATCATATACCCAAAACATATGTGGCCATTCCACCTCCACCATCCTACAAATGTCAAAAGCATGTGACCATACACCTTCCACCATCCAATTTATCTCCATTACTTCCATCTCCTAATTTCCCTCCATCAACTTTACCTCCACTCCTTCCAACTCCTACTATCCCTCCATCCACTTTTCCTCCACTTCTACCAATGCCTAATTATCCACTTCTCCATAAGTCCCCTAAAAATCCTAATCATGACCAACAAATGCATACATTGTCTAAACATGAAGCTTCCACTCATTCCACCAAACCCATGGGATCCAAAAGTAAAAATTTGGATGCCTTTACCCATAAATCCAAACATTCTAAGGACCCTCATGCCTTGGTACATAAATGCAAAGAATTAAATAAAAATCCATCTAAAAATCTATCCAAACACATACCTCTAAAAGAAAAGGCCAAAACTAAAATGGTTTGGGTCCCTAAGAAAAAATCAAGCAAGTTAAATAAGGCATCCACATCTCAAAAATCCCCTTCCATCCAAAATTCCCATTCCATTCAAAAATTCCAAATATCCCACAAGCAAAAAAAAAAATCATAAAAATACTAAGTCTATGTGGGTACCTAAGTCACTATGTCACCCATCTCCTAAGCAAACATTGCCATTACTTCCTACACCACCTTCCCATCAAAAGCTTCAATGTTTATTTCGGTGTGTGTAACCTGATGAGTCTAGTTTATGACTCAATTTTGTTAAACTTTATTATCTACTTGCTGTAGTTATCTTGGCCTTTGGTACTTTAATCCTGATCTTTTTATGTCATTGCCCCAAAGCTATAACTTGTTGAGCATAGGTCATTTCTTATATTCTTTTATGACAAAGACATGCTATATGAACTATCTATGTTAATTTTACATATGGTTAATGAATATTACTCCAAGGTAGTTACGGATGTGCAATTATTGTGTGTACTAATATTGAGAAGAGTGATTCTAGATTAAACTGTGTATGTTTTTGTTACAACGTTTCAGATCATGCTCAATGATCCACCATCAGGAAGAGGATAGTGTGTGAGATGGACATCAGACTAGGCCTTATAAAGGAAGATGAGAGGAAGGTGAGACAGGGAACGCAATACGAGGGGGAGGAGGAGATGAATAAGAAAGAAAAAACAAAAAATGGGAATAAAAATATATATGTACATCCACAAGTATGAACAAGCAATAAAAGCAAATATATATCTGAAAATATATGTGCTACATACTAACGTAAACAAATGAAAAAATACTATAACCTATATTATGTTATATAAAAGCATATGTATATAAAAGAACGAAGAAACACCCAAAAAAAGAATTTAGAATGAAAAAATAAAATAAATTAAAAATAATAAATTAAAGAAGGGGGTGGATCAACACAAACAAATATAATAATAATAAAAATAATAAAAATAATTATAATGATAATAATAATAAAAAGTCCAACTATACATAAAAGATACAACAAACACAAATAAAGAGACAAGTAATGTATCATAGACAAAATAAAAATAAATAACAAAAAGAGCCAAATAAAACAAGTACTAATAATAATAATAATAATAATAATAAGTCAAGCAATACCATAAAATTGTAACAAACACAAAAAAAAAAATTAGACATGGAATATATCCAAGGTGAAAATATACTAAACACCAAAAAAGCCAAACTATACCATAAAGACCAAATAGACACAAAAAAAAAATGCAAAAACCAATAAAGAGCTCAGATGTACACATATATAACAAGCTAGAAAAAGAGTAAACAAGCAAGTAAATAAGTGTGAAAGAGAGAACAAATGTATGATTCCTTGTAAGAAAGCGGAAGCAAGGAGTAGGATGCTCAAGGAAAGGTAAGCGCCAAGAGATAATAAGGACAAGAACAAAGACAAGACAAGAGAAGGGGAGGAGGGGCAAAGAGGGGCAAAGAGGGTGGGAGGACAAAGGTAGAACAAGATAGAAATCAAGAAATAAAGTAAGAATACAAGTATGGATCCTTGCATGAAGATGGAAGCAAGGAGTGGAAAGCACACGGTAAGGAGAAGACAGAGCACCAAGTATCTAAGAAAGAAGAGGAAGAAGACAAGAGAAGAGAAGGTGAGGAGAGGTGAAGAGGTGAAGGGGGTGGGAAGCCAACACTAAAGGAGGATTGGTGTAATGGGGCTAGATGATGAGAAAAGACAAGACAAGAGAGGAGGGGGTGGAAGAGGGGGTGGAAGAGGGGGAGGAAAAGAGGTAGAGGAGAAGAGGGTGGAAGGACAACATCACAAGGGGGAAGGCAACAAAGGGCTAGGATAGACTAGAGGAATAAAGGTGTAATTAGAGGGAGTTCAATAAGGGCTTCCAGGTTGGGCTAAGTTACCAACCTTCATCCCGATTGAGGTTGGAGTGATGACTTTTAATGAGGATCGCTTCTCGAAGTTTCCTCTTGAAAAAACAATCTTCGTTCACTAAGACTTGGGTATGCTCAAGACAAATGTGGTGTTTGGTATGGAATGAGTGCTTGGCTAAGGTAGATTTGGAGATACAATCATGCTTGATGTCTACCTCATGCTCTTTGATCCTAGTGCTAATGGTTCGACCTGTCTCTCCAATGTATGGACTCCCACAGGAGCATACAATCTTATAGACCCTGGAGTTGATAAGATTATTTCTAGGGTCTTTGGTGGAAGGGATAAGATTTCTAAGGGTGGAGACGGGTTTGAAAGTACAACAGAGGCCTCCTTTCCTAGGCGTCCTAATCATGAGGAAAAAGGATAGTTCCCTTGCTCGCACTGTCTACAGAAAAGCCACCCACATTGATCTTTACCTCCATGCTTCCTCTCACTATTGTCCTTACCAAAAAGATGGTGTCCTCAAAACACTAGCCACTCAAGCTTATCACATTTGCGATGAGGAACACATTGACCTTGAGCTCTCCCACTTATCCCAAGTGTTCAAGCTTAATGGGTATCGTCAGAAGTATATCACCCATGCCTTTAAACTTGCCAAAAGTAAAGTTGAACCCAAGCCTAAGGTTGTTGACCCTAACGATACTTGGGTTGCTACCCTCCCGTACATAGAGGGTCTCTCTAATAAAATTTCTTGAATCCTCTACAAGAATGGCCTCCATTGTACTTTCAAACCCATCTTCACCCTTAGAAATCTTATCCCTTCCACCAAAGACCCTAGAAATAATCTTATCAACTCTAGGGTCTATAAGATTGTATGCTCCTGTGGGACTCCATACATTGGAGAGACAGGTCGATCCATTAGCACCAGGATCAAAGAGCATGAGGCAGACATCAGGCATGATCATATCTCCAAATCTACCTTAGCCAAGCACTCATTCCATACCAAACACCATATTTGTCTTGAGCATACCCAAGTCTTAGTGAAAGAAGATTGTTTTTTTAGGAGGAAACTTTGAGAAGCGATCCTCATTAAAAGTCACCACTCCAACCTCAATCGGGATGAAGGTTGGCAACTTAGCCCAACCTGGCAGCCCTTATTGAACTCCCTCTGATTACACCTTTATCCCTCTTGTCTATCCTGGCCCTTTGTCGCCTTCCCCCTTGTGATGTTGTCCTTCCACCCTCTTCTCCTCTACCTCTTTTCCTCCCCCTCTTCCACCCCCCTCTCTCTTGTCTTGTCTTTTCTCATCATCTGGCCCTGTTATACCAATCCTCCTTTAGTGTTGGCTTCCCACCCCCTTCACCTCTTCACCTCTCCTCACCTTCTCTTCTCTTGTCTTCTTCCTCTTCTTTCTTAGTTACTTGGTGCTCTGTCTTCTCCCTATCGTGTGCTTTCCACTCCTTGCTTCCATCTTCATGCAAGGATCCATACTTGTATTCTTACTTTCTTTCTTGATTTCTATCTTGTTCTACCTTTGTCCTTTCACCCTCTTCGCCCCTCTTTGCCCCTCCTCCCCTTCTCTTCTCTTGTCTTTGTCCTTGTCCTTATCTCTTGGTGCCTCCCTTTCCTTGAGCATCCTATTCCTTGCTTCCGCTTTCTTACAGGGAATCATACATTTGTTCTCTCTTTCACACTTATTTACTTGCTTGCTTACTCTTTTTCTAGCTTGTTATATACGTGTACATCCGATCTCTTTATTGGTTTTTGCATTTTTTTTTGTGTCTATTTGGTCTTTATGGTATAGTTTGGCTTTTTTGGTGTTTAGTATATTTTCGCCTTGGATATATTCCATGTCTAATTTTTTTTTTTTGTGTTTGTTACAATTTTATGGTATTGCTTGACTTATTATTATTATTATTATTATTATTATTATTATTATTATTATTATTAGTACTTGTTTTATTTGGCTCTTTTTGTTGTTTATTTTTATTTTGTCTAAGATACATTGCTTGTCTCTTTATTTGTGTTTGTTGTATTTTTTATGTATAGTTGGACTTTTTATTATTATTATCATTATAATTATTTTTATTTTTATTTTTATTATTATTTTATTTGTTTGTTTTGATCCACCCCCTTCTTTAATTTATTATTTTTAATTTATTTTATTTTTTCATTCTACGTTCTTTTTTTGGGTGTTTCTTCGTTCTTTTATATACATATGCTTTTATATAACATTAGTTATAACATAATATAGGTTATAGTGTTTTTTCATTTGTTTATTTTAGTATGTAGCACATATATTTTCAGATATATATTTGCTTTTATCCCTTGTTCATACTTGTGGATGTACATATATATTTTTATTCCCATTTTATTCCCATTTTTTGTTTTTTCTTTCTTATTCATCTCCTCCCCCCCTCATATTACGTTCCTTGTCTCATTTTCCTCTCATCTTCCTTTATAAGGCCTAGTCTACTATCCATCTCACACACTATCCTCATCCTGATGATGGATCATTGAGCATGATCCGAAACATTGTAACAAAAACATACACAGTTTAATCCAGAAGCACTCTTCTGATTATTCATGGACTGTGGAAAACTCATGCCTACTGTACTAATATTGTTATGCATATATAATCGACATCCATAAAGAGGAGGAAGATTCTATTGATTGGTCACTTACCATAAAAAGTCAAACATGGTGATCGTTCAAATGTCAAATGGAGGGAAGACAACCGCCCTGTAACTAATCTTAAATACTTGTTGAGCAAATTTAGGAGTTACTATTATGCTAGATCTGTGTTTAAGCAACTCACTTGACCAAATTCCCCTACATGCGTAACCTCCTTTCCACCTTCTATGTTTTCCATAATGAGGCGTCCTCCTATTCTGTTGGGTTGACCGCCCTGCTAGGTAGTTAGTTTTGTATTTTTCCTTCTATAAATAAGATTTTGATGCTCCTTCTGAGGGGTTGTTGATTATTCAGGGATTGTACTTTCATTATCCAATTTTTGATAATAGAGTTATAATACTCATCTTTTTGAATGAATAAAATGAAGTTGTAAGTTTGCATTTCGAAGTTTACATTTGTCTTAGGGAATACTCATCCAAGGGGGCCCACTTGGTGAGAATTCCACCCTCTAGTTTAGTTACATTTTTTGTTAAGCATTTAGTTAAATCTAGCATTGAATGTTCCTGCAGCCACTAGAATTCTATTATGTGTCTATTCCTACATCTAAAGCAGACATAGTAGTTTCTTGTTTGTTTGCCCTGACTTTTACTTTCTGTCATGTACTTGATCCTAGAATAGCTATTGGTTGATGTTTAACATTCCTGTTATTTCCTTTCTAGCAATTTATCTTCAGCATTATGTCTTGGGTTGACAAGTAAAATGCATCTCCATAGTGATTAAGACAGCTACTTAGGTTAGATGTCCAATCTCTGAGTTACAGTTTTAAGAGCTCAGTTGTTAAATCATTGTAAGAGATCAACATTTTTGGCACCGTTGTTGGGGATGGTGTTAAACTAAGAAGATCTTTGGAGTCATCTTTAGTATTATTCCTTGCAGTTTTTCCTTAAAATGTGTTTTAGTTAGGAAGAAACCATCTACAACCCATCAACATTTTTTTTGTGAGAAGTGGGTGATACTAAGTATATTACATGCATAGAAGTAGGAGAAGAGATGCTTTAGGGAGATTCCTTCCTAATGATTCAACTTACCCAACAGAAGAAGCAGAAGTGAATCCTTTCCTTGATGCATTCCCTGATTTGAATAGTTTTGAAATATCCTCTGAAGAATGAGATACCCCAAACCTAGTTGAAAATCCATTTGCCTTGATAATAGGTCAAGCAGTCATGGCTACCCAAAACGTACCTAATCAACCAACGTTTCCATTTCTAATTGTTCTTCAAAATGAAGTGGATAATCTCAAGAACATAACTGTTTTAGCTCTCCCCAAGTTTTATGGACTTGCAACAGAGGACCTAGACACCTTGTTTGAATTTGACATCCTCTGAAGAAGCTATGACTACACTACAGATGCTCATAAACTTAAGTTGTTTCCTAATACCATGAAAGAGGCTGCATTAATGTGGTTTATGAGTCTAGGTAGTGATGTTGTCAATACCTAGGATGAAATGAAAGATAAATTTCTTGAGAAATAAAAAGACTACTATAGGAGTGGGGATATGAGAGGAAATGATGTTTTCAGAATGCAGCAGAAAGAAGATGAAAGTTTGGAGGATTACATCTCAAGGTTCTTGTTTTGTTTACAAAAGTCCCCCCATCATGCACTCACTGAGGACTCTTAGAAACTGCTCTTCCTCAGGGGAATAAGTGAGCATTGCACGGATGCCTTAGATTTAATGGGAGGAGGAGATATTACCCAAGTGTCTTGGGATGATATTAAGAAGTTGTGCCAGAATTATTCTAGAGCAGCCATGAAGAAAGGAAGAGGTTACCATTCCCTTATGGGCAAAACCTCTACCAATGGAGTTTCAAGGATGGAGATAAGCCACTTTCTATCTAATTTTAAGAAAGATATCATACATAATATGGCCACCCAGTTGGACACACTCCAAGCAAAGAAGAAGCATGAAGAGGCTGAGGAAATGCTGGCTGAATATTGTCCTTATTGCAGACAAAAGAAGAGGGACTACAGATGCAAGCTAGTAGCTAACCTTGACAGCAAGCAGATTCCACCTGAGTTCAAGCCAATACAAGTTGAGAAGGATTAAGTCTTCTATGTTGCACAAAGGAGCCCATGGGCTCCAAGACAAGGTATGTCACCAGATCCATTATCATATGTTGGACCACATTTTAATACTTATGCATTTGGTAACCAATGGCAATAGCCATTTCCATCTAGTTATGGAGAATATCCACCTCAGCCTTGGAACAACCCTCAAAATACTTGGCTAAATTACCAAAACCTTGCACCCTAGTGGCAGCAGCCTCCAGGGAATTGGCAGTCACCTCTAGGAAATTGGCAACAAACATCTCAATGGAGAGGAGGACAACAATGGCCAAATTAGACCACTAATTACATGTAATCACCTCCTTAGCCCCAATAGCCTGCTATAATGCCTCCACCTGCTAACTCCAATTCAAATACACCTAAACCTACTCAGTTACTAGCTCAACCCTCACCTAACACAAATAATAGACCATAGCAACATCCAGTATATTCTGCTGATCCAAATCAATTCCCTATATATGTTGTGAATGTAAGTGATATACATTTGCGTTCAGGAACTACCTTGGCAGCTCCTTCAAGACCTGTCATTACCGAGCTTTCTGAAGAAGTGGAACCTAGAAAAATCCCATTCAATCAAGTGTACCTGAAAATCTTGAACCAATGACAGTCAAACAGACTCCCCAAGAACCACCATTTCCACAAAGGTTAGAAACTATGAAACAAAAGGTAGTAGAAGAAGAACCCACCTTTGATATTCTAGAGTAGTTGAAATATGTATGTGTCAAGATCCCTCTATTTCAAGCCATAAAAGATGTTCCTATATATGGCAAAGCAATTAAAGAAGCATGCCTTAAGAAGCTAGGCAGAAAAAGGAAAGACCCCACTATGGTTCATGTGGTGGGACAGTTGGCTGACATCATGCTTGGAAAAGTGACTGTTCCTAAATATAATGATCCAGGAAGTCTTGTGGTAGGAGTTGTTATAAATGGAATCTAAATCAGAAATGCTCTGATTGATCTTGGAGAGAGCCATAAATGTAATGACAAAGGATATCCTACAGCAACTGAATGTTGCAACCATGCGACCAACTCCAACTGTCATGCAGCTTGCTAATAGCTCTACTGTTAAACCTAATGGGATAGTTGAGGATCTTGTGGTATCCCTGGACTCATGGGAATATCCAGCTGATTTCATGGTACTTTCTCCTAAAGCTACATTGGGAGGATACCGCATCATTATGGGAAGGCCGTGGTTAGCCACAACAAATGCTTATATTGGGTGCCAGTCAGGAGACATGACCATCTCTGATGGGAGAAGCACTAAAACACTTGTTCTTTACCCACCTGTACAACCATCTCATGATATGGGTAATCCTGTTTGGCCTCATGTTGGTGAAGAGGCAGAGGAAGCTAATTCTATGGAGCAGCTTATGATGATAGGCAGAAGTTCTTTCCTTTAGCTTCAAGGAGAGGAGGAGGTGTTGTCTAATATAATTTAAAATCATTGTGAAGTAGAGGAAGCATCATCCTCTCATTCTGTTGATCCAATGAGGATACTTGTTCCAATTTTTCCTACAGCATTAGGTATGTTACATACATTACTTCCATAAGAAATTAAAGTACCTAGAATTAATAAAGTAACTATGGTTGACTTCACAACTCAAGTGGAAATTTTAGAAGAAATATATCTCAATATTAATAGCAACTTGACTCAAGCAACAGTTGTCCTTGACAAATTTGTTAAAGAAACATAAAAATGCTTTTGCATGGGATTATCATGACATGAAAGGATTGGATCCTACATTATGCACCCATAGGATTTACATAAAGGAAGATTGTACACTAGTAAGACTACCACAAAGGAGAATCAACCCTGCACTAAGAGAAATTATCAAAGAGGAATTGCAGAAGCTATTAGATGCAGGATTTATCTACCCAATCTCAGATAGCCAATGGGTGTTTGTGCCCAAGAAGGGAGGAAAATGGAGAGTCTGCATTGATTATAGAGAATTAAATTTTGCCACCAAAAAGGATCAGTTTCCCCTTCCTTTCATAGACCAAGTATTGGACTCACTTGCAGGAAAGCAATACTTTTCCTTTTTGGATGGATTCAACGGTTACAATCAAATTCATATTGTACCTAAAGATCAAGAGAAAATAACATTTACCTGTCCTTGGGGGACATATGCCTACTCAGTACTTCCATTTGGCTTATGCAATGCACCTGCAACTTTCCAAAGAGCAGTCATTAGCATATTTTCTGATATCTCACATGATTGTATGGAAATCTATATGGATGATTTCACTACTTATGGTACTACTTTTGAAGAGGCATTAGCAAACTTAGGTAAGGTGTTGGAAAGATGTGAAGACCATAGCCTATCCTTAAACAATACAAAGTACTTCATGATGATGCAGGAAGGAGTAGTACTTGGCCACTACATTTCTCCAAAAGGAATACAGGTAGACCTAGAAAAGATTGAAGTCATCATCAATCTACCCATTCCTGGAAAGCAAAGGGATGTCAGAAGCTTCTTGGGTCATGCAGGGTATTATAGCCGTTTCATCAAAGATTTCAGCAAAATGGCATCCCCATTATATACTCTTCTTACAAAGGATGCTGAATTTTAGTGGAATGAAGACTGTGACAAAGCATTTTCTGATTTAAAGGTAGCCTTAACCCATGCTCCTATACTTAAAGACCCCAATTAGGAACTTCCTTTCCATATTCATATTGATGCATCAGATTATGCCATAGGAGTAGTTTTAGGCTAGAAAGAAGGAGTCATTGAGCATGCTATTTATTTTATTAGCAAAAACTTACAGGGTGCTGAGTTTAACTATACAATAACAGAGAAAGAAATGCTAGCAGTCATCTATGCACTTATTAAATTTAGGCACTACATAACTGGTTATCAAATCTTTGTGCACATAGATCATGCAACCATTAGGTATCTCATGAACAAACCTCTCATATCTGGTCGATTAGCAAGATGGGTGTTGTTAATGCAGGAATTTGACATGACTATTGTGGATAAGCCAGGAAAGGCCAATGTGGTTGCAGACTTTCTTTCAAGAATGACTACATCAGAGGATAACCAAGTCATTGATGACTCTTTTCCTAATGAACATTTGTTTTCACTCACTATGCAAACACCCTGGTATGTTGACACAACCAATTACCTAGTAATAGGAAGAGTCCCTCCTCACTTCTCTCCTAAGGAAAGAAGGGGACTCATTGAAAAATCTTTTCCTTTTTCATGGATTGCTGGATGTTTGTTCTACACTGGACCAGACAATGTCATGAGGAGATGTGTGAGAGAAGATGAAACATATGACATTTTGCATGCCTGTCACAATGAACCTTGTAGAGGACATTTTGCAGCAAAGTGAACAACAATAAAGATTTTGAATGCAGGTTATTACTGGCCTACACTATACAAGGATGCAACAAGATATACCAAGAAATGTGATAGTTCTCAAAGGATGGGATGACCAACAAAATATGATGAGATGCCCCTTTATCCTCAGCTTGTGATTACTCCATTTGATAAGTGGGGATTAGATTTTGTAGGACCCATTAATCCTCCATCTAATGGTAAATCCTATATCTTAGTATGCATTGATTATGTAACTAAATGGGTAGAAGTTAAGGCCATGAAGCATGCAAGAGATAGCAAGGTTGCAGAATTTCTCTATGAGGAAATCTTTACATGGTATGGAGTTCCCAGAGAATTAGTGACTGATCAAGGAGCTCAATTCACCTCAACTCTAGTTGCAGCACTAGTACAGGAATACAACATAAGGCACAAGAAATCTACTCCTTATCACCCTCAGGCTAATGGCCAAGTTGAGGTGACTAACAGAGAAATAGAAGCCATTTTGACCAAAACTGTGGTTATCCATAGGGAGGATTGGTCAAATAGGTTGCCAGAAGCTATCTGGGCCTATAGGACAACCTAGAAAACAACTACTAGTTTTACTACTTTTGAGTTACTGTATGGCAAAATAGCCATGATGCCTATTGAATTTGAACATAAAACTCTTCGGACTGCACTTGACTTGGGAATGGATCTATCTAAGGCACAAAAAGAAAGAATCATGCAGCTCAATGCTTTGGATGAGATGATAAAAATAGCTTCACATCATACAGAAGTGGTGCAGACTCAGAGAATAATGTGGCATGACAAATACATCAAAGATAAGAAATTCTAGCCTAGTGACTGGGCTTTGCTTTATGACTCAAGGTATCAGGATAATGCAGGAAAATTACAGATAAGGTGGCTAGGACCATATGAGGTTGCTGAAGTTTTTTCTAATGGTGTTGTCCAACTTACTACTATTGACCCTGTCAGATTTAAGCTATTAGTCAATGGTCATCGACTCTGGTTATATCACAAGCTAGCCTCCAAAGAAGAATTCCTGCAACAATTCACTCATCATGCAACTCCTAAACTTCCTGTAGCCAAAGGTAGTGAACCTAGTGTCCCTCCTTCTGGCTAACCAAGGTATGACAGTTGTCATAATAAAGACTTCCACATTTGTGGGAGTCCACTCTTTCACTTCTTCACCCATCTACCCACCCATATCCATTCTTCTCTCTTCCATCACGTGTATTGATTACACTTCATCCCATCTCACTTCAGCCCACTCCACTTTCATTCATTGCTTAATAAATTCTTAAGCATTAACCATTACTCTCTCCATAATTTTTGCAACCGATCTTCCACAAATCAAGGTACGCACACTTTAGTAATTCTCTCTTAATTATCTTGTGGTTCATTCATTTAATTATTGTACATTAATATCGATATTTCTCATAGCATGTCATTATTCTCTTCCTTGTCCTATCATGCATCACCATTCCACATGTGTGGACACATGCCTAAATTTAGGTCGGGGAGGGAGTGTTAATATGATGTCCACATGTCAATCCATCCATATGCTTGATGCCAAAATGTCAGTAAAGTTTTAAAATTGAATGATTTCAATTCTGAGTGAGGTGATGGCTCTCAAGTGTGAGATGACAGCCTTCATCGATCATTCATTACTACCTATACCACCCTTGTCTTGCATTCCCAAGAAAAGAAGCTGAAAAGGAAAATACAGATAGCATGAGTTATTGAAAATTTAACAGGGTTGCAAGAAGGTGAAGTTAGTTTTCAAAATTTTTGCAGAAAAAAAAACTTTGCAGTGCGATTATTTTCAGGTAGCTAAGTCAATGGGAGGAGGATTAATTTGGAATGAACCCACAGTTCATGATGTATTGTTGTAGGATGCACTTAGCCAGACTGAATTTAGAAATTGTGGATGGATGGACTATTTCTTGAAGCTAAATGGTTTTGATGAAAATGTTGCGTTAAGAGTTTTCTCAGACATTGTCTGATGGTAAAGCCATGGTAAGAGGGTTGGAGGTGTTGGCTACTGAGGAAAGAATTGTAGAAGTTATAGGTCTACCTATTGATGGTGAAGATTACCCTGTTGCCAGAGATGCCAAGTCAGCTAGGGCTGAATTTACAGAACCTAGTGATCCTCAATTGACTATAGACAAGCAGGGAGCCAAAAGAACCTCTCTGCCTGATCTGTAGAAATAGATAGCTATCCATCTGGTGAAGTACATTACTTGTGAAGGTTGTCTGTCAAACCTTCATTTTGTGCATTTCAAATTGTTGAATCATATGAGGCATGGGAGAAGAATAAGTATGCCAAACGTGCTTTACCACCTCCTCTCAATCATGACCGCCGAGACCCAAAAAGGTAGGTCTAATTCTGTCTCTCACCATTATTTAATCAAATTGCTAGTTGAAAAGTCTCTGCATGATGTGTCCGTTATGACTTGGGAGGAATTTTTGAATATTGATCAAATAAGACCAAGCCATTTGCAACATGTGGTTGTGCCACAACATCATAGACCTAGGAGAAGGGTGTGTCCTGTTGAAGCTACTCTGGGAACTTCAACTTCCAGTGCAAATCCTCCTGCAATAAAACAAGCTATTGAGATTAGCTCTTCTGAAGTAGAGCATGCAGACAAAGAAAGTTCTTTAGATTCTGACAATGAGGATATTCCTCTTAGCAGTTTAATTCAAACTAGGACATAGAGGAGAAGGGCATAAATAAAGAAGGGTAAAACCAAAAAGCAAACTTCAGAAAGGAAGGTGATGCACTCTAGGAAACGAAAGGCTGACACTGTTCTTCCTGCAGCAGAAGAGAAACATGAGAGTCCTTCTAGTAAATCAAGACCTGCTGAACCTGCCTCCGGTGTGTCTACGCAGACAAACCCTAGGGTTGAAGAAATGACAACTGAGGATACAGAGGGCCCAATGGGGCATGTGAATGATGTAGAAAAAGACATAATTGAGGAAGTAGTAGATGTAACTCTTGCAGACCTTGCCACTGCTACTAAGCATATTGAGAGATAGGAACATGAAGATAAATAGGAGTTCCTGCAGCAAGACACCCTACAGCTAGAATTAGCCGAGCAATCAGAAACCCTGCAGCCTATGCTGCATGAAGATCAACCACCTGTGCCAGGAAAGCCTTTGGTAGGAATACACAGACCTCCTAATTTCTCAATCCACATGGTAGCCATGAATTTGTGGAATGAAATGCATAGGAGAGAAGAAGAATGGAACAAGGAGAAACACATATTAGAGGATGAAATTCAAAAGAAGAATGAAGAGATTAAAGACAAGGACGCATAAATTGCAACTTTAAAAGAGAGAGTGGATAATATGGTAGTTTTGGTGCCATAGGTATTAGAATGCAGAACTCCCCCGAGAGTCTATGCTCTGCATTTAAAGGAAAGATACCTCTCTTTTAAGTTAGCAAGGATTGTTTCTGGTTTGAACCCTTCCATTAAATCTCCTCTTGAATTTTTCAATGCTTATAGGATTGCTCCTCCGAAAATAAAGAATTTGTTGTGTGAATTCTATTTACATAATTTTGCTGTGTCCCAAGACCATGAGTGGAACCCCTTGTTGTATGTTGGGGATGTTCAATTGAGGCCATTTATGTCTTGGATGCAAAATGAGATTAGTTGGGGACAATAATTCAGGGCTTATAAGTAATTAGAATTCAATACTCCATTGGCCATTAGAGCTGAATCTGGAAATCCAGGAAGCATTTTCAATGATTGGCATAGGATGCTTTATAGGCCAAGATATGGTAACTAAATTTTTCCTGAAAGAGAAGCAATTTACAGAGAATATGAGAAGATTGCACACACTATTGGAGAATCTGTGAAGGGACATTTGACACAAAGGTGGAATAGTTTATCTGATGAGCTAAAACAAGAAGAGCCTCACTCTATGCAGAATTATGCTACAGCATGTAAAAGAGTGGATAGATATATACAGATTGGGAGGACAAAGGGGCAATTCTAGCTTCCCTTAATCTTTCAACCACCTATCCTATTGTGGCTTGTGCCAAATTATAGATTTTACCAGTATGATATTGCTGAAGAGAGACAAAGATGGAGCAGGTTGGATAGGCAACAAGGGTTCTATTGGGATCCTAACTCACGCACCAGAGAAACTGATATAGGACAATTGGTAGTTGCTAATTTTAGGGCATTAACCAAGCAAAAGAACAACCCTTCCTCTGTTGGAGGACTAGCAAAGTCTTAGGTTGGGGAGAGTGATGAGTCTAGTTTATGACTCAATTTTGTTAAACTTTATTATCCACTTGCTGTAGTTATCTTGGACTTTGGTACTTTAATCTTGATCTTTTTATGTCATTGCCCCAAAGCTATAACTTGTTGAGCATAGGTCATTTCTTATATTCTTTTATCACAAAGAAATGCTATATGAACTATCTATGTTAATTTTACATATGGTTAATGAATATTACTCCAAGGTAGTTACGGATGTGCAATTATTGTGTGTACTAATATTGTTATACATATATAATTAGCATCCATAAAGAGGAGGAAGATTCTGCTGATTGGTTGCTTACCATAAAAAGTCAAACATGGCGATCGTTCAAATGTCAATGGAGGGAAGACAACCGCCTTGTAACTAATCTTAAATACTTTTTGAGCAAATTTAGGAGTTATTGTTATGCTAGATCTGTGTTTAAGCAACTCGCTTGACCAGATTCCCCTGCATGCGTAACCTCCTTTCCACCTTCTATGTTTTCCATAATGAGGCGTCCTCCTATTTTTTTGGAGTTGACCACCCTACTAGGTACTTAGTTTTATAGTTTTCCTTCTATAAATAAGACTCTGATGCTCCTTATGAGGGGTTGTTGATTATTCAGGGATTGCACTTTCTTTATCCAATTTTGGTAATACAGTTATAATGTTCAGTTGTACTCATCTTTTTGAATGAATAAAATGAAGTTGTGATTTCACATTTTAGAGTTTACATTTGTCTTAGGGAATACTCATCCAAGGGGGCCCACTTGGTGACAATTCCACCCTCTAGTTTAGTTACATTTTCTGTTAAGCATTTAGTAAAATCTGGCATTGAATGTTCTTGTAGCCACTAGAATTCTATTTTGTGTCTGTTCCTGCAGCCAAAGCAGACAGAGTAGTTTCCTGTTTGTTTGCCCAGACTTTTACTTTTTGTCATGTACTTGATCCTAGAATAGTTGTTGGTTGATGTTCAACATTCCTGTTATTTCCTTTCTAACAGTTTATCTTCAACATTATGTCTTTCTTAACTATAGAATGAACATGGCTACTTTTGAATTTCTTAGTGCACATATCGTGCTAACCCATTTCAAGTTCACGTCCTTGGGTTGACAAGTGAAATGCATCTCCATAGTGATTAAGATAGCTACTCAGGTTAGATGTCCAATCTCTAAGTTACAGTTTTAAGAGCTCAATTGTTAAATCATTGTAAGAGACCAACACAACTATTGGTCATGATTCCATTCTCACATGCCTCCATCTCCCCATCCTTCATCCACTATCTTCCATATCTCCCCAATCACTTTCCTATGGTCCATGCCTTTGCATAAGCCTTCCATCCATCCTTTTTCATAAGTCCTCCTTAATCCATATCATAATTCACTATCCTTCCATACATAATCCACATCATAATACACTATCATTCCCTTCATAATCCACTATCTACCTAATCTATCTTCCTCTCATGCAATCCCCTACCAACATCTATGAGCACGATGACATGTGACATGGTCCATGTGATGACATCCATCTCTAATGGGACTATCACCTTTCATGGAACTAGACACTTAAGTCCCTCCTATCCATATTCCCCTTCTCCTATCAATAATAGTAATAATAAAAAAAAAATCCAAATAGTAAAGAGAAATACCTTCATCCAACGGTGAAAACCACCCTTGGTGGCACCTTGGATAAGTACCATGATGAAAACCTGGCAAGTAGGCGTCATGTGTAGGTTGATCTTCTATGTCACTTACACTTGGGGGCACATTGTCTCATCTCAACTATCATTTCCAACCTACCATTATATTTCTATCTATCCCATCATACCATAGCATCCCATCCTATCTTATCTTACTATCCTTAGCCATTGCACCCACATACATACACCTATCCTATTGAATATGTCCATCCTCCCTTCCTCCTTTTGATCTTGATAAAGATATAAGGGCAAAATGTTGACAAATGCTTTGGATATCTCTTGATATACCTTATCCTTTCCAAACCAATCCATCATGCCATCCTTTTGTCATAAGTTTTGTCATGTAAAATCCTAAGTCTACTACCTAGAATGGGGCATGTTATTCCTATGTGACATAGTCTTTGGAGATCACATCCTAGCTCCATTATGAGGCATTCATCCATACACTATAGCCTATCCTTGTATCTATCCATCTATCATGAGCCTTCCATTCCATGGCCTATCCTCTTATCTACCCATCTATCATGAGTTTTCATCCCATCCATCTATCATGAGCCTACCATAACATTTACTAATTGCCCATCCTTTTCTCCATCCAGTCCCAGCTCCATCCTTGCATCAAGACTTGGTTTTCCCTTGTCATTTGTATCTAGCACAAAGGCTACCCAAATTGTAAACCCAAAAAAATCAAAAACATTGAAAAATCCAAAAAAATAAAAACATTTAAAATCCAAAAAAAATCAAATATAAAAAAAATCCAAGCAATAAAATCAATCCAAATCATCCAAACAATTCAATTAAATCAACCCATTCATCAATTTAAATTAAATCAATTCTTCCAAATTAAATCAATTCTTCAAACTCAATCCAATCAATTCATCATCAATCCAACCAAATCATTCCAATCACATCATTCATCAAATCACTCCATCTAATCAAACCAATCCAATCCATCAAATCAATTCCTCCAATTCAATCAAATCAAGTCAAATCACCCAATCCAATCACATCATCAAATCAATTCATCAAGCAAATCATTCCAATCAAATCATTCTTCATCAAATCAGTCACTCCTTCAAATCATTATTAATCAATCATCACTTCATCAATCAATTCTTCAAATCAAATCATCAATTCAATTCACCACATCATTCAATCTCATCAAATCAAATCATCACAATCATATCATCAAGTCAATCCAAGCAATAAATCTAAATGCAAGTCATCCTCTATCCATACCAATCAAGTCAATCAATCTTGTCAAATTATCCAATCACAATCAATGGTCTTGATCCTGGCCTTGTTGTAAACCCAATCAATCAATCATTATTAATGGGATATATCGTTCCCACATCCTTGTGTTGATCTACGGATATATCATTCCCCGCAATGACAACACTATCACTACTATCACTATCATCATCAATCAATCAATCAATCAATCATTGGTTTACATCTTGATAGGAGCAATACCTTGTTTGTTTTTGTATCATTTGTGCTTGCTTGCTTGTGTGTGTTATCTTTTTATCTTGCATTTGTATCAAACTTGTATCATTTCCAGCTAATATTCATATCTTGTGTATGTTGGAATAGCTTTTTGCATTAACCTTTGCATCTAAGGTCATATCATACCTTTTTGAATTAGGATTTTTATGACCTAAGTTTACTTCCTCATACGTTAGACAAGGTTGTATTATGTTGCTGCACAAGACACATCGTCACCTTGGTCCTTATACATTGGTACATAACATCTAGTGTTATATCAAACTTCATAGTTGCTTACCTTTATTGCAGCATAACACATTATTCCTTTCTTCTATCTGTTCCCTTATCTTTCTTCCTTGACCAATCCCTTTCATTTCGAGAGCCTACCAGTGTTTGTCCAACCTGCCTATCCTCTCGAGGGGGCATCATCATCCTATATTTCCATCATCCTATCCTTTTCCTCTATCCATACCTTAGCTTCTTTGAAATGATGTTACTTGACATAAATCTCATCATCTCAAATACCATTTCAAAGAGGGGCAAAATGTAGACACCCAAATTTGTCCATGTCTTGCAACACCTAGTCAAATACATTATTAGAGACATCATGTAGCATTTTGTCCTAATCCCACTCATAATTCCACTTATCCAACTTTCCAATTAATTAAATAAATCCTAATTATTTGATTAATTTCCCATCCTAATCTCATTTATCTCACTAGCTAATTAATTAAATAAATCTCATTTATTTGATTAATTTCCCATTTATCCCTCTAGCCAATTAATTAAATAAATCCTATTAATTTAATTAATTTCCCACCTTTCCTCTAATTTAAATAAATAGAATATTTATTTAAATAAGCCCTCTCCCATTTTCCAACTAATTCAAATAACACCTCTCACCACATTCTAACACTTGTCCACCTCTCAATTGAATCATGTGTGGTAGTACAACTTTCATTTAATATCCTTCACATGTCCAACTAATAGGTCAGCCCTATTCTCCTTCGCACACTTGTCACATGACTACAACTCCTCATGGAGTGGAAAAACTTATTCCATCCTAGCTGTCCATATCATTGAAATCAACTTTTGATCTCAACCATCAATTCAAATCAGCCCTTTCCTATAAATCAACCCTCTCACAAGCCATTTGATGCAATGTGTTTTCAAGTATCCTTATGCTATCGAAATGACATTAGAGTCTCTCATCATTCATCCTCATGCCATTGTTATGATGCTGAAATAGTGAGCAACCAACATTCCTCCCATATTCAACCTTCAAAATTCTGCATGCCTATGCGAGATTGAGAAGAGCAATAGAGATAAATCAAGCGTAAAGTGGAGATCAGTTTGCATTTGCATTTGTTATTTTAATTTTCATGTTATCTTGTGCTCTATTGTGCTTGTCAGGGTTTTAGTTGTCTGTTATTTATCCATTTACCCTAATTTTACCCTAGCTACACAACCAGTTGTCATCTTGACCTCTAGCTATCACATGTATTAGGTATATGACACTGGTCACATGACTGCTACTTCTTATCTCTCATCCTTGCCTTTATAAGCAAGGCATGTCTCTTTATTTTGTAAGGTTGGAGCTATAGTTCACTCCTAATTCTATTATGTCATTTGAGCATTTACATTATTCTCTCATAGTACTATTATGATGTTCATTTCTTTTCCATTATAGTTTATTGATTCTAACTCTTTCAATTTGATTCTGGGTTATATTCTTTTTCAAGATTCTAACAAAGAACATGCCCCGACTTTGTAAATGTCATTCAAGATGCTAGACTAAAGAGATATAGTGGACTACATAAGCTATAACAAGATGTTTAGAGTATTTTTTACAAAATGATTTGTTATGTCAAGAGATTGCCAAAGCATGTTTCAAAATTGTACCTTAGTCCTTATCAATATCAAAGTCAAGTAGAGATGATGAATGGCAGTGATGGAAATCATATATAGATATGATGGATTGGGATGATATGAAGTGGATGGGATGATGAGACAACTTGCCCCCAAGTACAAGGTACATAGACAATTGATTTACACATAATGCCCACAAATGGGTTTTCATCATGGTACTTATCCAAGGTGCCATGAAATAGTTTTCACCATTAGATGAATGATTTCTCTTTACTAATTTTTATTTTTTAGTTTATTATTTTCAAAGGGTCTTCACATGTCCCTATCTATTTAAGATAGTTGATGTAGATGCTCTTGTTATATAACATGCCAATAGTGACCTGCCTTAAGTAACCACTTCATCAGGATTAAAACACACTTATACAATCCATTGATGTTTGTGAGAGCCTCATTGATAACAAAGTTGACCTTATCCTGATTTTAACATCTTGATAGGTACTATCATAGCCCTTATGATAAAGCATTGCTACTACAATGTAATAAATTTGGGATTTGGAGTTTTTGGATTTGAAGCATGATTTTAGGTTTGGATGGGGATGTTGGATGTGAAATCAAGTGATTGAAGTTTATTGCATTTAGGCGGATAAGTTGGAAATTTAGATTGGACTGGAGCATCCTTGACTCACCATCCTTGATCTCCTCTTACATCTAAGGTACCTCATACTTTTTGTGTATTAAGGGCTTATGGTGCAGGAGCACCCAATCCACAGTGGCCTCCATAAGGCATTAACTGTTTATAGGTCATTTTGATGTTTCCAATAAGGTCCTAAGCTGACCATTCATGTAATAAGGTCTATTTGACCAATGCATGTTATTTTAGTTTGTATCTAGGTTTGTGTTGTAAGTCCCAAGGACACTTTTCAAGATGTAATCTCGAAGGTTATTAGGCAATTAGAGGTTGTTAGTTGGTTGTGATCTCCCAGCCACTTGGAGGTTGTCTCCCAGCCACTTGGAGTCAGGGTGGTACTACTTAGGTGAGTAGATAAATAGAGATCATCGAATGTAATCAGTAGAGTAGTAGTTGTAGTTGAGTTCAGTTCAGTTGAGATCAGATCAGAGATCAGTGTGATTGTATTTGAGAAACAGAGCATCTATATGCACATTTTCTAAAAACATAATAAATAAATTCTGTGTTATGCATCTTTCTGTCATTCGATTCCTTTAGTTTTCCTTTGTGCAATCAATTTTCCTGATTTGAGGATGAGATGGGTTCTTAGCCCATTCCACCGGTTAGATTTCTTTGAAATTGGTGGAATGGCTATACAGTGCTTTTGATTTGTGTTTTTTGTTTTATTTGTTGGGGGTTTATGCTTGCAGGATTGTGTATAATGGTGCTGAGGAACCCTAGCATCGTCATGTGCTAGGTTGGTGAAGTCAAAGATCTATGAAGTTATAGGAGTCACGGAGTTCCAGAGGAGAATCAATAGTTGGGTCAAAGATACATTATTTGACCTACACGGCAGTCGGGTGATGATTCACGTTGTTTCACTGAGTATGCATTTTGTGTGAATATCGCAAATGCATTTCAGATATACATTCCATGTGTATATCACAAGGGCTTGTTGAGTGTGTATGTCACAGAAGTATAGGGAGAACGCATCTTTAGAATGCATGTTGCGAATGTACATTGTAAATGTACATTGGGTTAGATACAGGGAAGTCAGCGGTCAGACTCACTGAATACATATTTGGGTTGTATGTTTTGAATGTATGTTGAACACATACATTGCACAGATACATTGAGTCAGGTGCAAGAGGTGATTGGCAGCAGCGGTGAGGGAAATTGGCGATCGTAGGTCATGTGATGCACATACAAGCTTGGTTGCATCAAGGTGACAACTAGTAAGTGTCACCAAAGGGGAGTTCATCGATACATCAGTGTAAGGAAATGAATGTTCGCTGATGGTGAGTATTACGCCGATAGGCAAGTAAAGTGTAGACATACAAAGGGAAATGCAGGTCAGGGTGTTTGGCTCTGCATCAACTTATACTATGAATCCCCCTCGTTCATCTAAGCAAGGTCATACTATCTTGGGCATGTATGGGATCATCCTATTATTTGCATGTCTAGTCCAGGGAATGGATGGATATACATCATCACCTTGGTCTTTTACACCTTGGTGAAAATATCCTATTTGCTATAATAAAACTTAGGATTGCTCTAAAAATGTATCAGCACAATACCCACCCCTAACCAACTTCTAAATCAATTTATCATCCACCCAATCCCAACCATCCTTTCTCCTTTGGAAGTATGCTCATCAAGCAAACTTTCCTTAACAACACAAGAAATGCCAAACTAACCTGATCATGTCGCTCTTATAGAACTGATGTGACATTTTCTGCCACTCACACCTAGCCATACATCACTCCATCGTTTCTTCTTCCCAGACCACAAATCATACCTGTTTTCACCTATTTTTTCTTCCATTAACCTTGTTTCCTGTCCCAAACCTCATTTTCACCACCATTTCATTTTTTTGAGAGCTCACCTAAAAAAAATTCACCTGAGCTCTCAAGGGGGCATCCCTCATCCATTTTCATTCCTCCCATCAACTGGGGCAAAATTCTTTAACCTGACACCATTCCCACTCAGTGACGATGCCACATCAAAGAGGGGAAAAATGTAGACACTTGAAAATGTCTTGACCTCACAAGCTACTTTCCCGCATCTTTGCATTACCAATTCTCCTTTCCACCAATTAATTAAATAAAAATCAATTTGTTTAATTAATTTACCCTAAGCCATCAATCCATCGCCATTCATCCTAATTATCCATCCCTTGTATAAATTAATTTAAATAATTTATTACTATACCTTAGAACATCATTCATAATTAATTAAATAAATATTCTAATATTTATTTGATTAATTTCCCTCATTCCCTAACCTAGATTAATTAAATAAAACATGCTTATTTGATTGATCCCCCTAGCCTATGACCTAAACCTAGCCTAATTAAATAAATACCAATTATTTAATTAGCTACTATACCTACCTAGCTCCTAGACCTAAATTAATTAAGTAAACCATTAATTAACTTTAACCACTAATTAACCCCCTCACTAATTTCCAACAACTATATTAATTAAGTTAAACACTTAATTAATTGGGTCAAACCTTGATTAACCCATCTCCCCACACCCTTTGAATAAAAAACAAATTTTTATTCAAAGGGGTCAAATGACTTCCACCTCACCTTTCCTCTTCCATGCAAGAGCTCTTTTTAATGCAAATAGCTCACACATGTCTTTGCCAAAAGAGAACATGTGTCACATGTCATCCCATTCACCAATAAACCTCAATTTTTTATTCCATCTTCTCCCACAAAAACTAATTTTTTATTCACTCACAAGTCTTATTCCTCATTAACGCAAAGCCTTCCTAAGGTGAATTTAAAATTCACAAATAATCACAACCCTCCATTTTTGTTGATTAAATCATATTCCTCCATCTTCCACCATTAGATCTCAACTTTCAATCTCATCCATTGATCTCAAATCCTCTCCAAATTGCCTATAAATACAAGCCTTCTCTAATCCATTTTCATCTTATCTCATTTACATCCACACAATGCCAAAATTGCTATCCAAATCCTCCATTAAATCCATATTGAGTTGAATTTATAAGAGCAATCCACATACACTTAGTTTGAGTAAAGCTTGGAGTTGTGCATCAATCTCCTCCACTTTATCAAGGAGAAAGGGAGATTTGAGGACTTGTAAGGTATAAATATTGTTATTTTGAGTTTCTTTCATGTTTATTTGTCTTCTAACTCTTCCTCGTCTTTAGGACCCATCCTTCTTCTTAACAAAGATCGCTGGTGCACCCCAAGGTGAGATGCTAGGATGGATGTGGCCCTTCTCTAAAAGTTCCTCTAGTTGAATATTGAGCTCACCAAGCTCCTGTTGTCATCATCCTATAAGGTGTCTGAGAAACTAGTTGTGCCCCTGGTACCAAATCAATATGAAATTCCACCTCATGGTGGGGTGGCATCCCTGTCAACTTTGAAGGGAAAACATCTTCAAACTCCTTGATAATAGGATGGTCATCCAAAGATATCTCTATCGAACCCTCTGATCTGCCACTAATGGTGATGGTGAACATCTGACATCCCTTACACATACTCTGCTTCATTTGCATAGTGGATATCATACGAAGGGATACATGTATTTGCAACCCTGATCAAACTACTTTTGTTCCATGGTCATCAAGACAATCAATCACCTTATTTCGTGACATAGTTCAAGATTGAAGAGCCTTATTAGGATGTCAATTTGTAAAGAATAGAAAATCCACAACATACATATCCAAAGCAAATCTAGATTAATGATGAAGAAAAGTAAAGTAAAGTAATTATGCTACATCATCAAGTGGAGAAAGAGATAGAATTTACTTCAATTGAAAATATAAGATTCCATTATAATTTGATACACATACATATATAATTCATCCTTCTGCGTTCATTTATAGAGCTTTCTAATACAATATATATACAATTTTTAAATATGGCCTTTCACGTTACATAACATTTTGAGTTCAATGAAAGAGTACAACTGTCATCAATATCAAGTAAACCCAAACAATCTGTCCTTGACCACCATCGACCATCTAGCCATATGCTGGGTTGAAGGACAAGAACATGGTCCATGCACTTTTCTGCCCAACCACAAAGCTTGTGCTTACCTGGTATTCCTCAAACTGAGGAATGCTTGACCCTGCTTGAAGGGCCTAGCAACCTGTAAACAAGCGCAGGGTGGAATCTGGTGCATGCCTATTAACCTACATGCATCTTAACTAGAATGCAGGATCTTATTAACAAGACATGGCAGGGAAAAATAATGCATAACTAGGCAAATAAACCATCTATTTCACTGGTACACACGTCTGTTTCAACGTCAAATTACTTTGGCCAAAGTATTAACCATTTTAACGATGTGTAGGTTTTGAAAAGAAAACCTACTACCCTCTTTCCCCATGTTCGGCACCCATCCTAGAAGGCAATCTTTCCACAACATTGCAAACAAAACAAAACATCCTATTTCTAATCACAATTTTTGACAAAAATAAAACTTTTTTTTATGCATGAATACAAGAGAAAAGCAATTTATTATGGGGAACTCAACAGTTGTTTGTTTCCAATAGTAACTAGTTCTTAGTTATATAAAAAAACAATGTGATTATTCAACTAATACCTATTTCGGTTCGCGAAAATAATTTCTTGTCATTGAAGAGCAAAATTTCATATTATTTTATTTATAAGGCAACACAATGGCAATTACAACATTTAAGTTATTAAATTGGTAGAAGAGTATTATTTCCTTATATATTTGAAGTGATAATTTCACATAAGTTTATGAATAATGACCCTTCATACTATTTAACATGCAAGATTTAATAAAACTAAACTTACCAGTATATGGTTGGACAATAACCATTTAAGGAAAAGAAAACTATTCTGCTAGTCAACAAGGCCGTCTAGACATCCTTAGAGATCGATGCACTAATGGTAAACCACAATCTCTACACAAAGACAAATAGAAAGAGATGCAATTTTACGTATTATGAGGCAGTGGTTGTTTTAAAAGAACCTATAGACTAACACAGTTTCTAAATGCCACTACTATGGTATAGCAGATCGATTTATAAGGCATAAATAGGTCGAATGGCCAGCTAGAGGAGGGAGTAAAAATAAAGAATAGACTGGGACAAGAGAAAATCAAATTCTCCTTTCACAGGGTCTACAAGACAATTGCCAAGGCATTTTTTTTCCTTGGTTTTTAATAGACTTGAAGATCTAACGGCAATGCTCAGATGGACGATCTGAGATCAGTTAAAAAAGAATTAACAAAGCAAAAATGGATAATGAGATTTAGATTTAAGATGAGAGCAAACCAGGAATATCATTTTCCAGGCCACTAACCGCAACAAGAGGCATGTTTTAAAGAAACCAAAAGGAAATTTAACAAAGAGCTTATGATACAGAGGTCGTCCAAAGGAAATGCAATTTAGCTAATCATAGAGTGATTTTATAGCCAAAAGATGGTGCCAGGGTGATCTTCCAAATTGGTGATGCCTGGATGATTAAGATTTATAGATAAAAATAAAAGAAGTAAATACACAGGCGGACTCTTAAGAGGCCAACTCCATATGTTTTACTGCTCACAGACTACAGGTCATTCAATTGTTGTGATCGATATGAGGAGTTTGGATAGATCTAGATACTGGCATGATAGATATGAGGAGGAGACTTCAGAAGAGAGAATTAACTTCTCGTCACCAAGACTAGTTCAAATAAAAAAACAAGGATCTGTTATTTGAATACAACAAGCCCTCCTTTTTTATAAGGAAAATCTAACAAAATAAGAAAACAAGGAGGTTGATTTGGGTGTATGAGGCCAAAAAAAGATCACAGATTGGTGGTTATCAATAGACCTTGAACAAAATAGCATACCAGGAAAAGCATTTATTTACCAGTCTAATTAATGACAAAACAAAAAAAAATTCCAAGGATAAGGCAGACTGTTAAAGATTTGGTTGACAAAGAAAGGGTGCTGACCAATTCACCCAAATTCTTGATAATTGATGAAGAAGTCTTCAATCATTTAAAGAAAAAAAATGTTTATTTTTTAAGAGATCTTTGTAGGTGTATGAAAGCAATTGTGAAGCCAGTATTAGGCCTAGATTCAAAACAATTACAGAGATTCACAACCAAACTGCTGCATAAATAAGCTGACGTAAAATATTACACATAGGCTAGTTTAAAGGATGCCATTGCTCAAATCTAGGGAGAATACCTATAGATTTTTCTTGTATATGAGAGGCGATCCTTGATTTTGATCTTTCTGCTACTGTTCTCTTCTCTGGTGCCTCACTCTGTTGCTGTCCAAAAAAATCCTCTTTCCTCTCTGATCTTTCTTCTCTTTTCTTCTCTTCTTAAAAAAACCTTTTTCCTTGTTTTAATAATCCCCAAAACCTAAATTTTTCCACACGATCCCCCTCTTCATGCAAAATTAACTCTTATTTTAAAGAAATAAAAAAGTAAAATGAAACTTAATGCAAAATTTCTCCTTTATTTCCTATTTTAAAATAAAATCTTAAGCATGCATCGAATGCCTTTTATTTTATTATTTATAACAAGGCTAAATAAAAATATAATCTGTATTTGAGATATAAATATATATTTATTAGAGTTTTTTCTCTCTTAATAAACATAAGTATTTTATTTTGATAAACCAAAATAAATTTATTTATTTTGCATGATTTCATAGTATTGTAATATTTAAAACATATATATATATATATATATATATATATATATATATATATATATATATATATATATATATATATATATATATATATATTACTAGCTATTTAATTTTTATATAATTATAATATATGAATATATATACTTTCAAAAATGGACACCATGATAAGCCATTAATGCATTTTTGCTTATTTAGATGTTTAAAATTTTCTTCAATTATCATATATTTATGCATAGACTCACATAACAAAACTAACTCGTCTAATTTTTTTTTATGAACATGCGTTGAACAAGTATAGAAGCATAGAGGCAATTTAAGTTAACAAAATTATCAAACAAAGAGCAATAGGTCAACATTCATTCACACAATAATGTAAATCTACGTGAGTGTGTGACACCAGATAAAACCCAACGATTGTTGCCAAGCAGGTCGGTCCCCTCTTCTTGAGCCATGCTCTTGCCTTCGACAACCTGTAGTCAAACCCACTCAGTTTCCATTGTCAATAGGTCAGTTTCAAAAATATAGCTGAAGTGACATAACCATAAGCCAAATAATATATCCCTATCAAATATCATCAATTAGTGTCCAATAGTCCTATGCATTAATGTAATGAAATCAAACACAAGGTTTGAGACGTGACACAATCAAGTAGCAATTTGATCCTATAGTGCAACAATTTCCAATAAAAAACCACCGTCCTTTTATTTATATCAATTGATTACAGATTACATTCAAAAATTTTGTCACATAGATCATAATTGAGGCCAAATTGACATTTCCAAGCCTACACAAACCACATACATTTCAATCCTTTCTCATTCTATATCAAAAGAACTCTCAAAATCTCCTAAAGTACTCAGCTATATTTAGTTGGAAGATGAAGTGTTTCACCATCATTCCACTTCAGAAGAACGATTGAATAACTGTAAAATATGGCGAGGTGGTCATCAGATTCCCTCTCCAATCGTGTCATGTTGAATCAGCACCATTAGTTGTCATGTTGCAAATAGCTCCCGCTATACCGTGGGCTATGCCTTTGACCCTAGTGGGACGGCAGTAGTCTCTTCCTCACATTACCGCGGTCTTTAGTGATTTCTCCCGCTATACTGCAGGCTATGTCTTTGACCCCGATGAGATGGCAGTAGTCTCTTCCTCGCATTATTGTGGGCTTTAGTGCTTCCCTTAGCGAGTTAGCGGTGCTACCACTATACTGCAAGCTACTTGTCCTTCATTAGCAGGTGGGCAGTGAAAACAACTGCATAGTCGTGAACATCTTCATGAACTGTGATCCCACAATAGTTAAATGTCACATCCTGTGGGTGAGTGATAACAAAAGTCCCACAATACCACTAACTATATGGTCCACACCCAGTGGGTGGGCAGTAATAGTGAAAGTGCTTCCCACCATACCGCAACCCTTGGTCCCCAACCTCATGGGGAAGCGATAATGCTTAGATTCTTCATAGGTTGTGAACATAGATGAACACTAAAATCCTTTAGAAAACTTTTAGACATAGGCCTTGGATTATGGTAAAACAAAAAGAACTTCAATACATCCTGCAAACAACAAAAAAATTAGAAAACAAAATTCTTTATGTACACTTTAATGTAGATAACTTTGGGAGCCTGAGATGCTCCTACATCATACCGGTAATCAATCTACGCTTGATGTGCATCAAGCCAGTCCATACCCAGAACTAAGTCATAAGACCCCAAGGGTGTAACTTGAAGATCCACTCATGTGGTAATAGTCCCAAAACCTAGCTAATAGTCTCTAACCACTGAATCCAAAACCACCTTAGCCCCTGAAGCTAACTCCACCTCCCACCTATCATCTTGTCTAGATGCCACTACCCTGTAATGCTCCACAATAGATGGATATATAAAAGAATCAGATGCTAAAAAATCAAACAAGACACTAACTGAAACATCACCAATCATACATGAGGCATCGATAATCATGGCCTAATGGTCAACCTAGCATTTGTCAACCACTGCAAAGACTTTGTGGAACCTACCCACATCTTTGTTTATCTTATAGGAAGCCCTCGAACGAGGCCCACCTACTCCAAATCCCTATGGGCACTCTCTAGCTAGGTGCCCTGTACCTCCACACACAAAACAAGGTCCTCTCATCTGTCCCTGTGTGGGCGGGGTCCTGCTAACCTGGGAAGACTCAGTCCTACTAATGTTACTAGGTCCTCCCCTAAAGGATTGGTGAGTTCAGGAAGGTCCTACATGCTGTCCCTGTAGTCTCTAATCTCTGTGAGGTCCTATGACTGCCATGGTCTAGTGTGGCTAACTTGTGGTCCTTGCTATGGTCTAGATCTCTGTCTCTATTGCTGCTACTATTGGGCTGCTCTATGAGGTCCTGAGGAAGATCTGAATCCCCCCTTCAAAGCGTAGGAAGACTGATGGAAAGCTTAATCCTGCTATCCCTGATTGTGGTTTCGAAACAGCTCCCACTACTCCTAGGACCTCCCGTGCACCTCCTCTGCTATCAGGGCCTTCTCCATAGCACCCCTAAGGTCCTCTGGGTCAACCATGTGTACTGGTCCTGAGATACTAGGGTTGAGGCCCCTAATGAAATGATTGATGAGTAATTTCTCATCCTAAATATAGTCTACATATTGAAGGAGCTCTAAAACCTTCCCATACTGGGCCACTGTAAGGTCTCTCTGTTGTAAATCATGAAATTCATCAATGCGTCTCTACTGAAAGTGCTCTGAAATATATTGTACTTTGAAGCACTCTAAAAGGATGTCCCATGAAAGAGTGTCTAATGAGATATGAAGCTTTCGCTCCTCCTGGCACCACTCGGTAGAAGCAAGAGTCAATGTCACTCATCCATGATGCATGAACAAGCACTCTAGGGACACCATAGGAGTTTAATACAACCTTCAAACAAAACCCATAGAACTCAATTATATATGTCATTAGAACATTCAAATAAAGCCCCTACAACTCAATGACATATATTTAATTAGACTCTTCATGAAAATATACACAATCATAGTGCTCAAGTATCAATATCACTCAACAATGATGCATAAATGAACACACCAAGCACAACATAGGAGTTTGTATAAACTATGCTATTAGAACCTCTAAACAATGGCCATAGAATTGTATAAATTATATGTCATTAGACCCTTCATGCACAATAGTTAATGTCAAGCAATCGTGATGCATTAACAAGAACACAAGGCACACCATAGGAGTTTGATTGAACATTCAAATAAAACACAAACAACCATGCAGAAGCCATACATCATCATGATGCATACAATTATCATGATGCATGAATTCAATCATTAGACCCTTCACACGAAAGTTGTACAATAATTATGCACAAGAATCAATGTCACTCAACCATGATGCCTAAACAAGCGCACTAGGCACACCATAGGAGTTTTGCTATGCCCTTAATATTGGTGTACATAGGGTTATGAATAGTTGGCTTGTGGCTATCTTAACTCCTAATTAAGTCATGTTATCATTATTATATTATTATTTAGTTAGATAGGTCGGACTAGGTGTTATGTAGGGGTGTGTCTATTCATCCTAAGCATAATTAGATATATATTAGAGGATGTGAGTCTTATTTCATCATCATATTGTGAAGTATGTTCTCATTGGAGATATTTGGAGGTTTCCCCCTTGAAGTGGCCTATTATTCTTAGTTATTATCAAGTATTTACAGAATATTTTATATCATCTTCTTCCATTGTGCAAGTTATTTCATTACAAGTGGTATTAGAGCATGATCTTGGCACTGTAGAGGCAAGGTTTTTTCTCAATATTAGAGGTGATTTTGGGAAGAGTATAAATTTCAGATTTTAACGAGTTTTTTAAAGATTTTTAAAGGGTTTTTGAAGACCATATTAAAGAAGCTACACTCCAGATTTCAGAGGAATTGGAGTAGAATTGCGTGAATTATGATTTCTACACAATTTATTTTGGATCTACATATCTCTCACATCCTGCCAAATTGGAGCCTAATTTTTATTGGGTTTTTGAAGACATAATCTAGGAGCCTATAGTCCAAAAATTAGAGAAATTGAAACAAAAATAAGCAAGTTATTGCAAACTTAGGGTTTCCAACAAATTCTCTCTCAAGGCTGCAAATCTGCTAATTTTTTGGAGTTTTTTATGGGTAAGTGGTATCTTGGCCCTAGTAAGTTACAGTAAATTTTTTAGAAAATTTACATTTCATTTGTGTGATTTATTTCAAAAATATTGGTTTCCATCATGACAGGGCCTGCAACAAGAGGCAAAAAGAATGTTGTCACACCGAGGAAATCCTCTGATAAGGATGGGGAAACAATAGAGGATAGTAATCGCAATGAGGAAATAGGGTAAAAGAAGAGGTTTCCTCAATTAAAAGGGATATGTGTGACCTAAGAGGAGATATATTAGATATACGAAGCATGTTAAGCACCTATATGAATGAACCAAGAAAGGAGTTCTCAAGTAACCAAGGTGAAACCTTCAAGTTAGCTAATACTGACACAAATTTTAATACTCCTATGGGATCTAGGAATTTGTTTCCAAAGGTGGATATGCACAAGTTCGATGGCAAGGATCCTCTAACATGCATAAACCAAATGGAGAATTTTTTTGAAGTACACCAAATCCCATATGGACAAAAGGTCACGATGGCTTCCCTATATCTAGAACTAGATCAATTCATTTGGTATCGTTGGCTTTGTACTTATCAGAGGAAAAAGGGTCTCACCGTCTCATGGTCAATTTTTATAGAAGAACTCCAAGCACAATATAGCAATAGTATGATAGACAACTTCTTCAGCTAGCTTGCTAAACTTCAACAAATAGGATCAGTTGAGGATTATATTCAGAAATTCCAAAATCTATCCTTAAGAGTGGATACAATTACAAGGGATAACTTGAATGATTTATTCTTGGGTGGTCTCAAGGATCACATTCAACATGAGGTATGCATGTTTAGTCATAGCTCAGTAAATGAGTCTTTTATCTTGGCACGCAGGGTAGAGAAGTATTTGATTCCTAGGAAGCAAGGGGCTAATGTGACAAGAGAGAAATGATATTCAACACCTTCTCTTCCTCAACCTACTAGATTGACTCCACAACAAATTGAGGAGAAAAGAGCAAAAGGGTTGTGTTTCAATTGTGATAGAAAATACAGTCGAGGACATAAATGTAGTGAAAAGAAATTGTTCTATATTGAAGGTCCAAGTGAGGAAGAAGAGGATGAACCCATATTAGAGGAGGATAGGGAGTCAAGTGAGGAATCACATGATTCTCAATCAATCATTTCTTGTCATGCACTCTCAAGTTTCAGTGCACCATAAACAATCAAGGTAGTGGGTTTTTTAAAGAAGTAGAAAGTAACAGTGTTGATCGACTCAGGTAGTACTCATAATTTCATCAACAAAAACTTGGCAACTCATCTAAATTGTTTTATTTATCCAGCCCCAGAGTTTCAGGTTTTGATTGCAGATGGTGGTACAGTTAGTTGTTTGGGGAAGTGCCATAGCATTAAATTATCCATGGGAGATTATCAACTTGATACCCCAATGTATGTGATATCCATGGGTGCAACAGATATTGTTTTGGGAGTAGAATAGCTTACTACATTGGGAACAATTGAGATGAACTTCCAAGAACTATTCATGAGATTTCAATCAAAAGGAAAGGTAGTGGAGCTAAGGAGGTTGAAGGCAAAATCCCCACAGATGGTAAGATCTCATCAAATGTAAAAGTTGCTTAAAAAAGGAGTAGATGGATTTGTGGCCCAGCTATGTTCATTAGAAGTCTCTCAATCTAATGCTCCTACTCATCTAGATTTACAAGCAATAATTGATCGTTACTCAGTTGTTCTTAGAGATATACCTAAAGGACTTCCTCCTAAGAGGGATCATGATCATGCCATACAACTAGTTCCAAGGAGCCAACCACCAAACATCAAGCCTTATAGGTACCCACACATACAAAAGAGTGAGATAGAAAAAATCATTGAGGAGATGCTAGAGGTAGGAATTATCAGGCATAGCCAAAGTGCTTACTCCTTGCCTGTGGTGATGGTGCGTTAGAAGGATGAAACTTGGTGCATGTGTCTAGATTATAGAGTGCTCAATATGTACACCATTAAAGATAAGTTTCCTATTCTAGTCATTGATGATTTGCTAGATGAATTGAATGGAGCTATGCATTTTACTTAGATCTGGTTATCACCAAATTCAGATTAAGGAGGAAGATATTTGTAAGACAACATTTCAAACTCATGAGGGTCATGATGAATTTTTGGTGATGCCATTGGGTCTTACCAATGCATCATCTACATTCCATGATAAATTCCATTTTTAATAAGTTCTTGAGAAAGTTTGTGTTAGTGTTCTTTGATGATATATTGATTTATAGCAAGACTTTGGAAGAACATTTGCAGCATGTAGATCAAGCATTACAATTACTCGAAGATCATCAACTCTACGCTAAGCCATCCAAGTTTGCTTTTAGTCTTAAGGAGGTGGAGTATTTGGGACACATAGTTTCACATGAAGGAGTAAAGATGGACCCTAAAAAAATTAAGGCTATCATGGAATGGGCTTTTCCAAAAACCGTTAAGAAATTGAGGGGTTTCTTGGGATTGACAGGGTACTATAGAAGATTTGTGAAGAATTATGGTCGTATAGAAGTACCCCTCACCACTCTATTGAAGAAGGATTATTTTCATTGGAATGAGTCCACTAATGTAGCATTTGAGCAATTGAAGGAGGCTATGTGTACAACTCTAGTGCTTGCCACTCCGGACTTCACCAAGGAATTCATTGTGGAATGAGATGCTTCTAGAAATGGGATAGGAGTAGTTCTCATGCAAGAAGGTCCACCAATTGCTTTTGAGAGTCGTCAATTAAAGGTTAAGAATCAGCTCAAACCTATTTATGAGAAGGAAATGCTAGCAATCCTTCACGCAGTTAAACAATGGAGGCCTTATCTAATGGGTCAACACTTCAAGGTTAAGACAGATCATGATAGCTTAAAATATTTTTTGGAACAAAGATTATCCTCTGAAGAGCATAAAAAATGGGTCACTAAGATGTTGGGATATGACTTTGAGATTGTATATAAGAAAGGGAAGGAAAATATTGTGGCTAATGCACTTTCTAGGAAGGATGAGAAAGATAAAGCCTTATTGTGTGCCCTTTCAATATTACAAGCAAATTGGGTGGAAGAAGCCAAAGCAGCATGGCAAAATGATGTTATGACAAGTAATATCATCCAACAATTAAAAAGTGATCCTAGTAGTTCAGATAAGTTTTGTTTGAAGGGGATATTCTTTGGTATAAAGAGCACTTGTATCGCTGCAAGAATTCCACTCTTAAACACAAGATTCTCACATAGCTACATGAGTCCTCAGTTGGTGGTCATTCAAGATTTTTGAAGACATATCATCGAGTCAAGAAAGATTTTTTTTGAAAAGGGCTAAAAGGTGATGTTCAAAACTTTGTGGCTAAATGTTTGGTTTGTCAAAGAAATAAGGGGGAGATAATTAAGACACCAGGTCTCTTGCAGCCCTTATCTATTCCTGGCCAACGTTGGGAAGAGGTATCCATGGAATTCATCACAAGGCTTCCCAAATCTAAAGGTCATAATGTCATCATGGTAATAGTTGATTGCCTCACTAAATATGCACATTTCATTGCATTATCACATCCTTTTATAGTAAGTGCAGTGGCAAAAGTTTTTTTGGAGAATGTCCAAAAGCTACATGGTACACCTAAGGTTATTGTCAGTGATCGTGATCCTATCTTTACTAGTCACTTTTGGAAAGATTTATTCTCATGTTTGGGTACTCAATTGGCTCATAGTTCTTCATACCATCTTCAATCAAATGGGCAAACAAAGGTTGTTAATAAGTGTTTAGAAGGATATCTACGTTGTTTCACTTCAGAGAAATGGTCTCAATGGGTAGATTGGCTACCACTTGCAAAATGGTGGTATAACACTTCTTTTCATAGCTCATAAAAAATGTCTCCATTTTTGGCACTTTATGGATATCATCCTCCTTCCATCACATCATCATTAAAGGTGTCACCAAGAGTTTAGGTAGTAGAGGACCACTTGCTTCATCAACAACAGGTACTTTCAGGACTTAAGGAGAATTTAGCTATGACATAAAATTGAATGAAACAACAGGCAGACCAACATCGTAGTGAAAAAAGTTTTGAAGTTGGGGATTGGGTCTTCTTGAGATTACAGCCTTATAAACAAATCTCACTAAAGCAACAAAAAATGAATAATAAGTTGTCTCCAAGATATTATAGGCCATACTAAATCATGCAAAAGATTGGTAGTGTTGCCTACAAGCTAGAGTTGCCACCAACAACAAAGATACATCTATTTTTTTATGTTTCTTGTTTGAAGAAGGTAATTGGGCATAATAGTCCTACTCAAATAGTACTACTAGAGCTCGATGAAGAAGGAATAATCATTTTGGAACTAGAGTGCATTCTTCAAACACGCATGAAGAAGCTGAGGAATAGAACCCTCACTGAGTATCTCATCCAATGGAAGAATTTACTAGTTGAAGAGGCCACATGGGAGGACGAGGAGTTCATTCAAAAGAATCCACACTTGGTTAGCATTGAGGACAATGCTTCTTTGAAGAGGGGGGCATGCTACGCCCTTAATATTGTACATAGGGTTATGAATAGTCATCTTGTGGCTATCTTAACTCCTAATTAAGTCATGTTATCATTATTATATTATTATTTAGTTAGATAGGTTGGACTAGGTGTTATATAGGGGTGTGTCTATTCATCCTAAGCATAATTAGATATATATAGGAGGATGTGAGTCTTATTTCATCATCATATTGTGAAGTGTGTTCTCATTGGAAATATTTGGAGGTTGCCCCCTCCAAGTGGCCTGTTATTCTCAGTTATTATCAAGTATTTGCAGAATATTTCATATCATCTTCTTCCATTGTGCAAGTTATTTCATTACAAGTTTGATGCAACCTTAAAACAAAACTCATACACCTTAATGACATTTATGCCATTTGAACCTTTGAACAAAGAACATAGAACTCAAGGGCATATATTTCAATAGACCTTCTGTAGACTCCCTAAAATGACTGTGTCGTCAAATCACTTGCATTCCGTTATCTGTTTAATCACTTGCATTGCAAACGTTAATTAAATAATCTAATTATTTAATTAATTATCATCAAATTCTTCTAAATCTCCTAAATTCAACATTAATTAAATAAATCCTCTTTATTTAATTAATTAAATTAAATTCCTCTATATTCTTCCACAATTAAATAATTTTAATTATTTAATTTGATCATTATCCTCCTTCCAAAATTCACATCCACATTAATTAAATATATCCCATTATTTAATTAATTCATCACAATTCTATCTTATCTACAATTAAATAATTTACATTATTTAATTAAATCAATTGTTCTTCTAAATTTAAATAAATCAAATCAAATTTATTTAAATTATCTCAATCCTCTAAAAATAAATAAAATCAAATATTTTATTTATAATCTTCTGTTCTTCCAAAATCATGCACAACAATTAAATAAATTTATTTATTTAATTTGCTTTTAAATCTTCTAAATTAAATAATTCTAATTATTTAATTATTTCTTCCAAAATATCTTCTCTAAATTTAAATAAATCAATTATTTATTTAAATTGCTTTTTCTTCTAAATTTGAGTTATCTCTAATATAACTCAAGCTTTCTATATTTAATAAAGCAAAATATCTTCTTTTCTCATGCAAATTTCTTCTTCTTGTTTTAAATCACTTAACTGATTGCTTTATTCTTTTAATTGATTTATCTCTTCAGTTAACTCATTCTTCTATTCTTGATAACTCCTCTCATGCAAAAGAAAGCAAGACACATGTCTTCTTCTCATTCGTTGCACGTTCCTCAACTTACCTCCTTCATTGATTCTTCTGAATTATCTGGACCGTTGATCGATTTTCCTTGAAATCTATATAAACCCCCCTCATCTCCTTCATTACCTCTCTCTTCGATCGTATTCTCAGGCATACTTAACAGTGCTTTGAGCATACAAAACGCGTCGATTGAGCACTATCACGATCTTTTGACATTGATCTCTTGAGCACACTACTTGCTTGTTGCAGCTATGACTTTGCAACTTCATTGAGCAATCCACATTCAATCCAAAGGAAACAATACAGATTTCAGTAAAAGTCTTTATTTCATTGATTATTTGTCATGGCTTTTATTTAAATTTGTTTTCTTTATGTTATTGGGTTCTTTGATTTTATTTAGTTTAGATTTAATCAATTTTTCCTCATACACATTCTGGCACGCCTGGTGGGACCCACTAATCCCTTTGTTTCTTTGAGAAATTATTTTTTTTGAAGTCACAGTACGGAACAGCGCAAACGACACCTCACAGCGCTCTTGGCAGGATCTTTGAGCACTTCTGGAGGCACAGGCAGGTGCTCTTGGAGGCACTGCGGCGCTTTCGGCAGCGCTTTTGGCCTGACAGAACGGCACTTCCGGTAGTATTATACAGTGCTTTTGGCTAAATTAGGTTTTTTACTTTGTTCAGTGTCTTGTAGGATTTTCACGCTATCTATCTTATCAATTTGTCTGACAAGCTGTTGTATTTGTCGAACAAACCTATTTTTTTTGGACATCCTAAGCGAATTTACTTGGGAGTACCTTCGTTTGTTGTGTTAATCTTTGGTGTTGTTACAGTTTCTGAGTTTCCTAGATTGCAGAACATAGATCTCTCAGCTACCATTTTCTCAGAGCAGTTAATCAATCATGGAATTTTACTGTAGATCTGATTATTTTGGAAAAGTTCCCCTTTTTATGATCTGAGACAGCGCGGCACTTTTGGCTATATATTATCACGCATTTGGTAACACAACTCCACGCTTCTGGTTATTTGTCAGCGCGCCTGATAATATTCTACATCGCTTCTGGTCTGCATCACAGCGCCCTAGAAAACACAGTGCAGTGCTTCTGGTTATTTTGCTGTGCTTTTGGTAATATTCTGCATCGCTGCGGGTCTCTGTTACAGTGCTTTTGAAAAATAGTAAGTCGCTTCTGGTAATATTGTGTAGCGCTTTTGGTCAAAGTTGATTTTTGGCTAACTTGTGAATTTTTGGTGGAACTAACTCACTTGTTGCAGCTTCTTATTACTCACACAGAGCCAATCGGTGTTTTCTTAACATGTTCATGCAGGACGAGCATTGAAGACCTCTTTGATTTATCTCACTAGGTCTTAGAAACACATTGCATGCTTAAAAGGATAATTGAACAAATCTTTTCTTGCAATCTAAGTCTTAGGAACATACTGCTTTTCTTAAGGGACAATGGACATGTATGAACAAACACCTCAATTTTCTAAAGGACAATGGACATAAATGCCAAACACTTCATTTCATAAGGGACAATTTACAACTACAATCGTGTGTGTGCCTAGCTTAGTTGCACCTTATTTTTCTTATAATGGGACAATTGAACCTTTGTTTGACGTGCTTGCTCTTTTTTTTTTTTTTTGTACTTCCTTTAGAAGGGCCTGCTTTTGGATTGTGCTTCATCCAAAAGGGACGACCCTAAGCAGAGTTTTCCTTTGAACCGCTATATAAGAGGGATAAGGCGAAAGCCAAGTCCTAACCGACGTCAGCTTTACCTTGTGGTGCCAAACTGAAAAGAGGTGTACTAGCTCTTTGTGGAAACAATTTTCACATTGAGCGAAGTGTTTGAAACTCGTAGTAGGATTGGTTAAAGCTTTTAGTAGCTTGTCGCATTGCTCGTAAGGCGTTGGTCCCTCAAAGTCACTAAGAACCATTTTAGATAGAGACTACCCGACCTACCTCCGAACATTGCAGTAATCATCAGTGCAAGGGAAATCAATTTAAACCCTTAAGATACTCACCATTGGCTCCCTTGAGAAGAGATAGTATTCCCTTGGACATAAAGCTCTTGTGACCTACTTGAGCTTTCCAAGGGGAGGGTGAGATATCCCTACCTATCGTCTCTCGCAAAGATACTAAATATCTGACACCTTTATGGAATGATATTTTTATCGACGGAGTATTAAGTTGTGAGCTGATCTACTACAATGAAACCTTGTCTCTAGGGATAAAAAGTGCTTGTTATTGATTGCAATTGTCTTAGACCTGTGGAAACATTGGGCTTGTTTCGAGCCTTGAACATACACTATCTATTGTGTCAGTCCTTGTGCCTTTTTTGACCACTTGTTTGCTGTGTTTTCTCTTGCCAAACCAATCCAATCAGAAACAAAAAAATTTTACCTTTGAAAAACATCAGACACTACTTCTGCGCCCCTGGTATTACAACAGCTCGCCTTTGGTAGTACAGTAGATCACCTTTGGTCAGCAGTAACCCGCCTCTGGCAAAACTCTACTTCAGCTCCCTTGGTATAACAGTAGCTCGCCTTTGGCATAGTAGTAACTCGCTATTGGTAGCTCAGTCCGTCGCCTTTGGTCCACAGTAGCACGCTTTTGGTAGCACAGTCCTGTGCCTCTGGTCAAACAGTATAGCACTTTTGGTCCAGTACTTTGTGCATCAGAAGCTTGTCCGTTTCTTAAAGCATCTCACAGATTCCCAGCATTACATTGTGTCCTAGTATCCCATGGTAACCACTAGGCTATAGCAAACTATGAAATCCAAGCAAGTTGTCCCTAAAAAGTGCAAGTCGCCTCCTCGCACACCACAATCAGGTCGTCTCAACATTACTCCCAAGGTGACTCCTAGTACACCCACGGCAAAACCAAACAGCTCTCTGAACATGCCGCACATAGATGAACCAAGCAATCCTCATGAGGATAGAACCCCTTTGATAAATGCGCCTCAGTATACCACAGGCTTGCCTCTGGATTTTGTCCCACAAGGTTATATCATAGATCAAACCCCATCTCAAGAAGAACGACACTTTGAAATAGGTCAATCCTCTCAAGAAGATGGGCAAGATCTTGATGAATTCATACAAGATCCTAGAGCTATAGCTGCCTTTGATAAAATCCTTAGTGAGAACCAGGATCATTTCTTTCGCTTGCTTGCAAAGCAAGGCGCCAAGTTACCTCAAGATTTTGATGTGTCCACTCTCAAGGAGAGCAACAACACCCAAGAAGCCATACAAGCGGTGCAAACCATGTCCACGGTAACTACGCCCTTACCTACTCAAGGCTCGCAGTATAGGAATCCCCTTTTTCAAAACCCAACAGGGGAGAGGCCCATATCACCACTTTTGACTCCTATGGAGATCTATCAAAACCAACAAGAAACTCTCCAATGTCAAGCAGAGTTAGCTAAGCAAGCCACCTTAGCTCGATCAAATGTGCAACCACCTCCTAAAGTGTCCACCCCAATTGCAAGTGGAATCTTGGTTACCCCATCACGCGTCAGTTTCCCACCAAATTACAATCCGGGGAACACTTATGTAGCCATGTAACAAGGGTCTCAACAAATGCCACCTCCTATATCATCACACCTGCATGTCTCAACCAATTAGAGTCACGCAGCCCCAACCACAACATTCTTCTACTCTCATCCTCAAGCAGCCCCAACCACAACATTCTTCTACTCTCATCCTCAATCAACCCCAACCGTCGCAAATCACTTCTACCTATGTTCCTCCTCCACAACGTTCATCCTCACTCAACTTCTTTCATACATTGCCTAGCCACTCTCAACATTCCCAACATCAGGTTTCCCAAAGCTATGTGCCACCATCACAACCTAATCAAACGCACTTTAGCTTTCCTCCCCCCAATACTTTTCTTCAACCATCGCAAAGCCAACATTCTTACCTAGCGCCACCTCCACCTCTGCCTAATCAAGGCATCCAATTCCAACCCAATCTGAACCAATCGTACAACCCATATGATCTTAATCAATCTTACGACCCTTATAATACCAGTGCGCATGGCTTACACTATAATCTTCCATATAGGCAACACCAACCACTCTTTGGACAACAGGAGATGTTACCAACCCCTCCCACGACTATGGAGCTAAAGATCGCAGAAGTTCAACAGTAGCTATCTGATCTTACGTTTGGCCACACCAAAAAGACCTTCTCTTTAGAGGAAGTGTGTCCTTATCCTTTTGATCGGTCGTTACCAATGATCCCTTTTCCTCAAAATTTCACTATTCCCAAGTTCGATAAGTACAATGGAAAAGGTGACCCAAAAGACCATCTTAGGGAATTCTATCTCGCTTGCTTCAAGGTCTCTCATAATGACACATATCTTATGCGTCTTTTTCCTCGCAGTCTTGGAGGTCAAGCAATAGAATGGTTCTCACACTTACCTACAGGTATCAAGTCTTTCAATGAGGTAGCAGAGAAGTTTGCCACCCATTTTTCTTACAACGCAGAGCATGAGATTTCCATGATGGACCTATGCAACAATAAATAGAAAAATGGTGAAACTTTCATTTCTTTCCTTCAACGATGGAGACAAATGGCTAGTAAATTCCCTTTCAAGATTCTGGAGAAACAGCTTGTTAGCATATTTGTGCAGAACCTCAACCAAGAGTTAGGTTTCCATTTGCAAATTCTTAGTGCTACAACCTTCGATGAAATCACATACAAGGGTATCAACATTGAGAAGGCCCTCATTGCTAAGGGTGTGGTCAAAATCTTTAAGGAGACGAAAGATAGTACTTCTCATCAACAGTCGAACGATAAACCCAAATATTGGAACAAGAACAAAAACATGGTCAACAATGGGGTGGTCGATACTAAGCATGTCCAAACGTTGCAAACACCGCTGCAGCTCTCCAAACCAAGTCAAGCTCCACCTCAACAACAGCAGCAACAAAGGCAGCCTTATCCCAACCAACAGTAACAACAACAAGAGCAGCCCCAACAAGATTACCCTCCGCGACGTCAATTCATTCCCTTGGGAGTGCCCATCAAATCGGTCTTACAGCAAGCTTTGCAGAAAGGGCTCATCACCTTACCTGATGCTCCCCCATACAGAGAACCTGTCTACAAAACTGCACGTTACAGAGACAATGAGTATTGTGAGTTCCATAGGAGCAAAGGGCATAGAACTGCGTCTTGCATGAAGCTTAAGCACCTCATCCAAAACCTCATCGACAGTAATCAAATCACTTTTGAGGATGAATCACCAGCACAACACATGAACAAGGATCTCGATATGTACAAGGAACCATTCCCTCATCACGGTCCACCTCCTCCTCAGGATAGAGGTAAAGGTATCAATCACGCTTCCATGTCTTTCGATTCCATTGTAGGTCATTTTGAAGAGAGTCAAGTGTCTACCCTCACCATCAAAGGCAAATCTACGGATTGTGTTGTTACTACTCGTTGAGGTCATGTCACCATCCGTGCACCTACACCTAGGCTTCCGGTTCAGTTTGATTATAATCTTGTCGAACATCTAGGGAGAACACCAGCACAGATCTCTATTTTGGACCTTCTATGGTCATCACCTGCACATAGAGTGGTGCTAGAAAACGCCCTCCAAGAGTCTTCCGTTCCTAACAACATAGCAGTCGCAGATTTCCAAGCTATAATGGGTAATATTGCTTCGCCTTACAACATGGTCTTCTTTGAGAAAGACCTCCCCTTCCAGGATCCTTGTCACAACGATGCCCTTCATATTGAAGTTCTCATCCATAAGTGCAAAATCAAACGCATACTCATAGATGGTGGTGCTGGTCTCAACATCTGTTCTTTAAAGTTACTAAAGCAATTGGGATACTCTGAGGATCACGTCAACACTGATCATAGTATTACAATCAAGGGGTATGATGATGCAGAACGCCGTTCAGAAGGTGTTATTCACTTGCCTATACAACTGGGCCCAGTCATGCTTGAAACTAGGTGCCAAGTTCTTGATATTGAGCTGCCTTACAACATTATCCTAGGCCGCCCATGGATCCATGCAATGAAAGCTGTTCCCTCCACGTACCATCAGTCCCTCAAGTTCCCATACAATGGTACGGAGATCACCATCCCAGGAGACCCTAATCCTTTTGAATTGTCTTGCAAGGAAGCTATAAGAATTGCAACCAAGTGCCTAAAAATGACAAAGCCCTTGAATCCCCTCTCTATGTTGACCCTGAAACTCTCACACAAGCCTCTACAAGTGAACCTACACCCCTCCCCAAAATCACAGCTCGTGTCTGAGATATAGGCTTTGGCACTTATGATATCTCAGAATCTTGTTGTGTAGGGCGGATGCCTTTATCTCCAAAATCTTACGTCAAACCACCCATTGCCAAAGTAACCAAAAAAGCAGCTATTCCTCCCCCAACATTCCTAACCCAATTCCAACATGGACGGTTATTGGAAGAGGAAACTATTGAGGACATCTCTTCTTGGCTCTACAAGGAGAAAGAACCAGTCACGATACCAGTCAAGCAATATGGCAATGGCTTAAGGATAGTGAAAAACATGGGCTATAAAGGCAAAGGTGGCCTTGGGAAACAGAATCAAGGCACTATGGAGCCCATTGTGGTAACAAAGAAGCTAGACAAGAAAGGATTAGGATTTGGTAAGAAGGTACCACGCGCCTTGGACATCAAGTATATCCTCGACGAGGTAGCTGACACTTTTCCCGCCGATACGATGTCTACAGAGGATATCATCGATGACTCTTCCCTCCACATGACCAATCTATTCGCAGAATCCTCCATTTTAACACTATCCTCCGTATCCTTAACTTCCACCACCAGCACCCAGAATGTCACGCTTGTCTACCCTGAACTTATCGATTGGGACCAATAAGGGGCCCCCGTTATAGATGTATTTCAGAATGACGAAGCTCTAGCTGAGTTCATGGGACTTCGGGAGGGTATCCCTCTTGGCGATCACAAAGCAGGTTTTGTAATGGAACTAGAGCCCACAACTTATTTTGGTGAGAATGCCAAATCCTCCAGTCGCAAAAGTGCAAATAAAGAAAGATCTCTAGGTGAAAACTACACTGTGGCACCTCCTGATCCCAAAATAGTAAAAATAAAGGACGTATCTAAGGGTGAAAACCCAACTGTGGCACCTGAGGATGGAGGATTTGACCTTCCCTTACCATCTAAGTATCAATAGAAATCAGCTCTCTTAGTGGAAGATTCTACAGAAATAAATCTTGGCACAGAACAAAATCCAAAGACAACATTCCTAGCAGCATCCTTATCTGACACAGAGCACAGAAATCTTAACATCTTCTTCTTGCAACGAACCATCAACTTTGCATGGACCTATGCAGATATGCCAGGGCTAGACCCTAAGCTGGTAGTTCATTATCTCACAGTTGATCCCAAAGTGAAACCAATCAAGCAGAAGTTGAGAAAGATGCACCCACAGATAGCTCTCTTGGTGAAGGTGGAAATACAAAAGCTGTTAGATGCAAAGTTCATACGACCCATTCACTATTCAGATTGGGTCTCAAACATTGTACCTGTGTCTAAACCTAATGGGCGCATCCGCATGTGTAATGATTTCAGAGATCTCAATAAGACATGTCCTAAAGATGACTTTCCACTACCAAACATTGACATTATAGTGGACTTGACAGTAGGTCACGAGATGCTTTCTCTCATGGACGGATTATCGGGTTATAATTAGATAAGGATAGCTGAAGAAGACCAACATAAAACAACCTTTACTTGTCCTTGGGGCAATTATTGTTGGTGTGTCATGCCGTTTGGTCTGAAGAATGTAGGAGCAACCTATCAGAGAGCAATGACAGTGATCTTCCACGATCTGTTTCATCACATCATGGAAGACTATGTTGATGATATATTGGCTAAATCTTCTAGAGTGGATCACATACAGGTCTTAGGACAGATCTTCGACAGGCTTGAAAAATACCAAGTAAGACTCAATCCAAAGAAGTCTGTATTCGACGTAACATCAGGGAAGCTATTAGGATACATTGTATCTCGTAGAGGCATCGAAGTAGATCCAGCGAAAGTAAAGGCTATAGTGGAGATGCCTCCACCAAAGAACCTAAAAGCATTAAGGAGCCTCCAAAGAAGGTTGCAGTCCATCAGGCATTTCATCTCACAGCTAGCAGATAAATGTCAACCCTTTCAACACTTGCTCCGAAAGGATGTTTCATTTCGATGGGACAATAAGTGTCAAGCAGCATTTGATCAACTTAAAGAGTATCTAGCTACACCTCCTGTATTAGTTCCACCAGTTGCGGACAAACCTTTGATCTTATACATCTCCACTACAAATTCAGCCCTAGGGGCCCTGCTAGCACAGAATGATGACACAGGAAAGGAGCATGCAATTTATTACATTAGTAGAACCTTGGTGGGATACGAGCTCAATTATTCACCAATGGAAAGGGCTTGTTTAGCAGTAGTGTTCGCCTCCCAAAAGTTGCGACATTACATGCTGAACCAACACACAAATCTGATAGCCAAGATTGATCCCTTAAAGTATCTACTAGCAAAAGCAACTCTCACAGGCAGACTAGCTAAATGGGTTATGATCCTTAGTGAGTTCGATATTGAGTACATGGATCGTAAGGTAATCAAAGGACAAGCCCTCGCGGATCAACTAGCAGAAGCACCTATGAAAGATACACATCCTATGGTAGCAAACTTTCCTGATGAGAACCTCTTCACTCTTGCTACCTCCATAATGTGGAAGTTATATTTTGATGGTTCTTACACACAGCATGGATGAGGAGCCGGCATCTTATTTGTTACACCTCAGAATGACTACATTCCAAAGTCATATCGGCTTGCATTCCCTTGCACCAACAATATAGCCGAATATGAAGCACTCCTTATAGGTCTCAATACAGTAGTTCAATGGGACATCACAGAATTACAAGTATATGGAGACTCACAGTTAGTCATTCGCCAAGTCACAGATGAATACCAAACAAAGGATGAAAAGTTGGTCCCTTACAAGCAACTAGTGGATGCCTACAAACCACACTTTTCTAGCATCACATTTGAGCAAATTCCAAGAGAGCATAATAAAGCTACAGATTCTATGGCTTCTGTAGGGTCACTGATTGACATGCCTGCAAATACACAGAAGTGTGAATTCTTGATCGAACAATTGTTGATACCAGCTGTCGATGTTCCTGTTACTGAAATCATCTGTGAACTTGTTGGTCCCAATTCCCCATGGTATGAAGATATCTATGAATACCTCAAGAACAATACCTTTCCCCCTGACCTATCATCCACCCAATGCAAAACCTTTATCTGTCGATCCTCTTGTTATACCATTCTGGGTGATACACTATATCACCGGAGTCTCGATGGTATCCTCTTACGATGTCTTAACGTGGAAGAAGCTGAAGCTACCTTACGAGACATACACGAAGGTGTCTGTGGCGTGCATTCTACCGATCCTAATCTTGCTAAGAAGATACTCAGAACAGGTTATTACTGGCCTACAATAGAGCAAGATGCTGCACAGTTTGCTAAGAAGTGTCTATAATGTCAGCAGCATGGCGATCTGATTCATGCACCAGCTCATGAGTTATAACCTGTGACAACTCCATGGCCTTTTTCTCAATGGGGTCTCGACCTCGTAGGACAAATCCACCCTTCCTCCTCCAATGGCCACAAGTTTATCATTACCGCCACTGAGTATTTCACGAAGTGGGTGGAAGCCATTCCTATGACCTATATCACCGGTAAACAAATAGCCAAGTTTATCCTAAACTACCTCATATGCCGGTATGGTATTCCCCAAGCCATTGTCACTGATAATGGGAGACCATTCAAGAACCAAGATGTTCGTGCCTTATGCATACAATACAATATCCAACATCGCTTTTCAACTCCCTACTATCCGCAAAGTAACGGCCAAGCTGAGGCTTCCAATAAAACTATTCTCAAGATCCTCAAGAAAACGGTCAATGAAGCTGGTCGTGATTGGCACTTACAACTCAATCCCGCCCTATGGGCCTACCGCACTAGTATCAGAACACCAACTGGTGCCACACCATATGCCTTGGTCTTTGGCTCTGAAGCCATCCTACCTATAGAGGTCGAGATCCCATCCCTCAGAGTATCCATGCAGGACCTGATCGACGGAGAGGAGTATCGCACTTCCAGATTAGCTGAGCTTGAACTACTAGATGAGAGGCGCCTTGCCGCACTTAATCATCTCCATGTCTATCAAAACCGCCTTCGGCATAATTACCACAAAAATATCAAAGAAAGACAGTTTCAAGTTGGTGATATTGTACTTAAGGAGAATCAGAGAAATCAAGCAGATCGAGAGAAGAAGGGTAAGTTTGAGCCTAACTGGTTAGGTCCCTTCATTGTCACAGCAGCGTATGGATCAGGAGCTTATACTTTAGCTACACCTAACGGCATTCCTCTAGATGAGCCACTTAACAGTGTCCATCTCAAGAAGTTCTATGCCTGATCCTCAGAGTATTCCAAAAAAAAAAAAATCCGTCCTCTGGTGAAAACCTGGCAAACAGGCGCCTTGGATAGGTACCATAGTGAAAACCTAGCAAATAGGCGCTATGTGTAGAGTCAGCATCCATCGTCTATCGAGTCATGTCCACTCCTTGTCCAGTTCGCAACAATGTACCTCATCCATCCATAATAAAACCATTGACTTTATTTGCATTTCCATCTCCCTATCTAGTATAGCTTGGAAATTTGTCAATGTCCCTCGTCGTCTTCCCAGTGTCTTGATCTGTGTCTACAGTTAACACTGTCTTGTCCTAGGTCACGTCTTTCTGTGTCTTCGTCGGTAGTCACCCCTACAGTTTCCTCTACCAGAATGGGGGCAACTCTTTCCTTAGCTTCGGTCTAGGATTGGTTCCTTGTTCGTGGTTCGCAGCGCATACTTCAATCTTGTCGCATTTCCACAGGTAACACCCTTTAACGGACACAGAGTTCCTACGATAAGGCTGTCATCTTCTCAACGCTTTTCCCCCTGCATCACATCTACCAGAACTACATACTATCATCTTCTCAGTCTTAAAGTACCTTGATCCCATAGATATGGGTATGTAGGCAGTCTGGAATATGAAGGACGTTTCCAATACTCAGGTACAAAAGATCCCCTCTTCTCCGCCCTTTTTTCACATCATCCCATCTACCAGAACTACATATTATCTCTTCTCAATCTTAAGGTACCTTGATCCCATGGATATGGGTATGTAGGCAGTCTGGAATACGTAGGACGTTTCCAGTACTCAGGTACATAAGATCTCCCCCTTCCACCTTGAGCCATCTCATCACTCTATCCAAAACTACATATTTATCATTCTCATCATTCTATCGTAAGTGTGCCTTGATCCCGTGGATACAGGGTATGTAGGCAGTCTAGAATACGAAGGATGTATCCTGTACTCAGGCACACACGATCCATCATTCTCCACCCGTCCCAATCCATTAGCTTTGTCATCCTTCTAGTCTTCCATTTATCAAAGCCCGTTCACCCCGACTTGACTAACTCAAGCAGCAAGCTAGCGCATCCTTTCAAAGCAAAAGTCCTTAACAAACCTGAAGCAAAGCGGCTTTCTTCCAGAGTCATCTACTGTCCTGCATATCGATTGCCAACATCAGCTACGTACCATTTAACCAAAGCCCTAGATCCACAAGCTTGTCTTCTGCGAAGTGTTCCATTGTCAAGACCAACACACGCGTCTCCTACGACATGTGGCATTTCCTGCAGCGAGATATTATCTTTTTAGGTAGATAGCACCCTTTAACGGACACAGAGTTCCTACGATAAGGCTATTATCTTTCCTATCCAATCTATCCTGAGCAAACTTCTTTGGCAAGAGAATATGTTGGCTGTATGTTTTCTTTGTAAGTCCGTCAATTTTGTGTTATGGTTTATCTTTTGTCCTTTATCCAATACCTATTCAAGACTACCTTGATTTATCTATAATCTTGGTATGTTGCGACATAGTACGGATTGGGGGCATAGTCATTGCTTTCTGTGTGCCGTGTTTGAGGAATGATCTTTAGTATCTTTCTTGGCATTCTATTTATCTTGTGTGTGTTACGACCTAGCATCTTACATATTAATAATTCTTCTTGCATTTACATGTATTGAAGTTTATTTTATGTTCAAGACTATGGCTTATTCACATGTACCAACAAGGTCATAGTATGTCTAAGGGGATCTAAGTTCAAACCGCTTGCTTGCAGAGTCAACGTACATGCACTCGGATATTACAGCACCTTGGTCTTTTATACCTTGGTGGCAAACTATCCACATGCTATATCAAAAATAAGGATTGCTCTTTATAAACAAATGTGAAACCATTGCAACAAGCTCATCCATTTACACCATCCATTTTTCCATGGCCTTATATAGTTTTCCAGCAAAGATCAATCAACAGTCTTTCTCTTATGTTCTCTCCTATCTCCTTTCTTCTATCTATCATCAACCCAACCTCGCCTATCTCCAACAAATCTTCTAGTCGAGTGTCAACACAGTTCTTCTGTCGCTTCCCTATCTTTCCTCTCGAGGGGGCACCCTACGCCAGCTACGCTGGGGCAACTACCTACACTGGGGCATCAAAAAATTGTATTACATCTTCAACAATCGTTTTCTTTGACGCAACACTACATGCTGCATTGCATCAAAGAGGGGCAAAATGTAGACACCCTAAAATGACCGTGTCATCAAATCACTTGCAATCCGTTATCTGTCTAATCACTTGCATTGCAAACGTTAATTAAATAATCTAATTATTTAATTAAGTATCATCAAATTCTTCTAAATCTCCTAAATTCAACATTAATTAAATAAATCCTCTTTATTTAATTAATTAAATTAAATTCCTCTATATTCTTCCACAATTAAATAATTTTAATTATTTAATTTGATCATTATCCTCCTTCCAAAATTCACATCCACATTAATTAAATATATCCCATTATTTAATTAATTCATCACAATTCTATCTTATCTACAATTAAATAATTTACATTATTTAATTAAATCAATTATTCTTCTAAATTTAAATAAATCAAATCAAATTTATTTAAATTATCTCAATCCTCTAAAAATAAATAAAATCAAATATTTTATTTATAATCTTCTGTTCTTCCAAAATCATGCACAACAATTAAATAAATTTATTTATTTAATTTGCTTTTAAATCTTCTAAATTAAATAATTCTAATTATTTAATTATTTCTTCCGAAATATCTTCTCTAAATTTAAATAAATCAATTATTTATTTAAATTGCTTTTTCTTCTAAATTTGAGTTATCTCTAATATAACTCAAGCTTTCTATATTTAATAAAGCAAAATATCTTCTTTTCTCATGCAAATTTCTTCTTCTTGTTTTAAATCACTTAACTGATTGCTTTATTCTTTTAATTGATTTATCTCTTCAGTTAACTCATTCTTCTATTCTTGATAACTCCTCTCATGCAAAAGAAAGCAAGACACGTCTTCTTCTCATTCGTTGCACGTTCCTCAACTTGTCTCCTCCATTGATTCTTCTAAATTATCTGGACCGTTGATCGATTTTCCTTGAAATCTATATAAACCCCCCTCATCTCCTTTATTACCTCTCTCTTCGATTGTATTCTCAGGCATACTTAACAATGCTTTGAGCATACAAAACGTGTCGATTGAGCACTATCACGATCTTTTGACATTGATCTCTTGAGCACACTACTTGCTTGTTGTAGCTATGGCTTTGCAACTTCATTGAGCAATCCACATTCAATCCAAAGGAAACAATACAGATTTCGGTAAAAGTCTTTATTTCATTGATTATTTGTCATGACTTTTATTTAAATTCATTTTCTTTATGTTATTGGGTTCTTTGATTTTATTTAGTTTAGATTTAATCGATTTTTCGTCATACACACCTTCATGCAAAATCCATTTAATTATTATGCACAAGAGATAATGTTACTTAACCATAATGTATGAGCAAGCACACTAGGCACAACATAAGAGTTTGATGCAACCTTAAGAAAAAACTATACAAATAAATGACATGTTCATTGTTAGAGCATATATATGTGCCATTAGAACCTTCAGACAAAGCCCATATAACTCAATGACATATAGTTAATAGACCCTACATAAAAGTCGTGCAATCACCCTACGGAAGAGTCAATGTCACTCAACAATGATGCATGAACAAGCACACTAAGCACACCATATGAGTTTGGTGCAACCTTAAGAGAAAACCCATACAACTCAATGCCATCATGTGCTACTATAAGATTCAAACAAAGGTCATAGAACTAAATGCCATATATATCATTGGACCCTTCATAGAAAAGAGATAAAATCATCATGCACATGAGTTAATGTCACTCAACCATGATTCAAACAAAGCACATACAACTCAATGATATATTTCATTAGAAGCTTCAAGAAATATCCATACAATCATCATGCAGAAGGGTGAGTGACATGATCAAGGACATGACACACACAACAATTGTTTGGTGTAACCTTAAACAAACCAAATATAACTCAATATAACCTTCAAAAGATGCCCATGGAACTCAACATCATATATTTCATTAGACCCTTCACGTAAAAGCCTTATAGTCATCTTGCACAAGAGTTAATGTCAGACAACCATGATGCATAAACAAGTAAACTAGGCACACCATAAGAGTTTAGTGTAACCTTCAAACAAAATTTGTACAATCATGCAAAAACCATACAATTATCATGATGTATGAACTCGATCATATATATTTCATTAGACCCTTTACACAAAAGGCCTACAATAATAATGAACAAGAGCCAATTTCACTCAACCATGATGCATGATCAAGCACACTAGGGAGTTTATGATGTAACCCTAAAACAAAACCCATATAACTCAATGGCATTTATGCCATTAGAACCTTCAATAAAAAGATGCATAGAGCTCAATGGCATATTTCATTAGATTTTCATACAAAATCCATATAATTATCATACACATGAGTCAATATCACTCAACCATAATGCATGAACAAGTACACTTGGCACAACATAGGTGTTTGATGTAACCTTAAACAAAACACATACAAATTCCTTCAAACAAATCCCATATAACTCAATGAAATCATCATGATAATGTCATGCAACCATGATGCATGAATGAGCATACTAGACACACCAATCAATTTGATGCAACCTTAATACAAAACCCATACAAGTCAATAATATATGTGTCATTAGAACCTTCAAAAAAGAACATAGATCTCAATGACATATTTATTTACACCTTCACACAAAATCCATATAGTTATCATGCACAAGAGATAATATCACTTAAATATGATGCATGAACAATTGTACTATGCACACTATAGGAGTTTAATGCAACCTTAAAACAAAACCCATACTTAATGATATATTTATCATTAGACTATATATGCCATTAGAACCTTCAAGCAAAGCCCATACAACTCAATGAAACATTTTATTAGACCCTTCATGCAAAAGTCTTATAATCAACATGTACATGAGCCAATGTCACATAACCATATTGCATGAACAAGTACACAAGACATATTATAGGAGTTCAATGTAACCCTATAACAAAACCCACAACTCAATGTCATCATGTCATTATAACCTTCAAATAATGCCCATAGAACTTAATGGCATATATGTCATTAGACCCTTCATGCAAAATCCATACAATCATCATGTGCAAGAGTCGATGTCACTCATCCATGATGCATGTGCATGAACAATCACCTTGAAATAAAGCCCATAAACACACAATGACATATCTTTCATTAGTCACTTCATGCAAGTCATGCAATCATCATGCAACCTTCAAACAACCATAAGATTTGATATCACTCAACTGATACAAGAACAAGTATTCTAAGCACACCACACGCGTTTGGTGTAACCTTAAAATAAAACCCATACAACTCAATGTCATCATATGCCATTAGAACCTTCAAACAATTCTCATTTAACACAATGATATATGTTATTACACCCTTCACATAAACGCCATACAATCATCATGCACAAGAGTCAATATTACTAAACCATGATGCATGAACATGCACACTAGGCACAACAAAGCAGTTTGATGCATCCTTAGTGCCATATTCATCACTAGATCCATCACACAAAATTTATATAATTATCATGAATAAGAGTCAATGTCACTCAACCACACTAAGAACACCATATGAGTTTGATGCAACCTTAAAAAAAAAACCCATACAACTTAGGGGCATATTAATTATTATACCCTTTACACAAAAGCCATACAATCATCATGAAAAAGAGTCAATGCCACTCAACCACACTAGGAACACCATAAGAGTTTGATGCAACCTTCAAAGAAAACCCATACAATTTAGTGGCATATTCATCATTAGACCCTTAACACACAATCATACAATCATCATGAATAAGATTGTCAATGCCCCTCAATCATAATGCATGAACAAGCACATTGTGAACAACATAGAAGCTTGAAGAACCTTCAAATAAAACCCATACAACTCAATGATATATATACCATTATACCCTTCACATGTGAAAGTCATGATCATCATGCATAAGAGTGAATGTCACTAACCATAATGCATACATAAGAACATTAGGAACATTATAAGAGTTTGATGAGTGAACAAACACACTAGGCACACCAAAGGAGTTTGATGCAACCTTCAAACAAAATCCATACAACTCAATGTCACAAATTATCCCCTTCTAGCAAAAGTCATACAAAGTTTATGATTCATGATCTCCATCACATGTATTTTATTAGACCCTTCACTCAAAAGGCATGCAATCATTATGCGTAAGATTCAATATCACTCAACCATGATGCATGAACAATCACACTAAGCGTGTCATAGGAGTTTGATGCAACATTCAATAAAACCCATACAACTTAGTGGCATATTCATCATTAGACCCTCCACACAAAAGTCATACAATCATCATGAATAAGAGTCAATATCACTCATCCATAATGTATGAACAGGCAAACTAGGCACACCAGAAGAGTGTGATATAACCTTCAAAGAAAACCCATACAACTTAGTGGCATATTCATCATTAGACTTTTCAAACAAAAGCTATAAATCATCATGAATAAGAGTCAACCTCACTGAACCATAATGTATAACAAGCACACTAGGCACACCATAGGAATTTAATGCAACCTTTAAAGGAAATCCATACAACTTAGTGACATATTTATCATTAGACCCTTCACACAAAAGTCATACAATCATCATGAATAAGAGTCAATGTTACTCAACCATAATGTATGAAGAAGCACATCAAGCACACCATAGGAGTTTGATGCAACCATCAAAGAAAACCCATTCAACTTAGTCACATATTCATCATTAGACCCTTCACACAAAAGCCATATAATCATCATCAATAAGAGTCAATCTCACTCAACCATAATGGATGAAAAAGCACACCAGGCACACCATTGGAGATTGATGCAACCTTCAAAGAAAACCCATACAACTTAGTGGCATATTCATTATTTGTGATGCAGAGGAAGGACTCAAATAAGACCAACTTGACACATTACAAAACTGGGTTTCAATACAAATGATGCAAATGTGTATTCTTATTCAATCTTGGCAACTTGCTCTTAAACCCTAAAACATGGAGCAACAATTTAGACCTTTTTGGGCATAACTTTCATTGCAAACCTGATATTTAAAATCTAAGACCTGTTTGAGATACCCTTTTGGCCCTTACTAAACATATATCAAAATAGGCTAGGGTTGTTTTGAATAGAATAGGGCAAAATAAGGCTATTCCAAATTGGGAACCCCAGGCAGAATTCAGACATGTTGTTTCTGAAAATGCCATAACTCACTCAAAACCTAATGAAATCACGTGCAACCAAAAGAATTATAAACTAGAAACAAATATCTTTCCATCTATCTATTATATTCCCCTATATGAGGCCGTACTAGACCGTATCATGCATGTTTTCAGACTACATTTTCAGAAAATTGAACTTTACAGACCTACCCTCAATAAAAATGCCATAACTTATTCAAATCTCCATGAAATTAGATGAAAAAAAAAGAAATGGAAATTAGATTCAGTTTACTTTCATGTCCAATTGGTTTTAGACAAGTACAGGGTTATACAGGTCTGTACCATCCATGGGAACAACAGAAAAATGTTTGAAATTGCAGAAAATAGAATTATTTTTATTGCTTCACTCCAAAAATCCAACAATCAACCCTCCATTCAACTTGGAGGGTCATATTTATGCTTGTACAATCAAGTTATGCCCCCCAACCAACCTACAACTACCATTTAACAATTTTTAATGAAATTTTAAAAGTTGTCATTTGACAAGAAATGTTGTTATGACAACACTTGACAACTTTTGACAATGTTTTCATTTTTCAACTAAATGACACCAAACTTTCATCAATGACTCTAAATGACTTATATTAGCCTAAAATGACCTTATTAACATTGAACAACACAAAATAAGACAAAAACTCAAACTTTGCCTCTTGTAGGCATCAGGTTCTGAGGGTGCTCCTGCACCATACTCCCAAGGAAAAGAAAAATCTTAGTTCCATCTGAGATGCGATTTGCAAATTTGTTAATTTCTTTCATCTTGGACTCCTTCAACCTACAAATCTGATATGTTCTACATTCTCAAATTTCCTTGGATCTTTCTTCCTCTTCTTACATTGTCTCTTACTTAGCATCTTCTCAACTTCCAGGTTCCAAAATTTGAGTTCTCATTCATATGCCTCAGTACCACAGTCTGTCTTCATCTTCATCATTGGAATACAATTTATCAGCATATTCATCATCCATAAAATTAGAAAATACGACCTTACCTCTGTTGTTTTGGCAACATCTTCATCCCCATAGTGTGCTACATTTGTATAACCATTTTCATACACTGTATGCACTTCTCCTCCTGTTTTAGACTCTTTTCCATCTTCATTTTCATCTGCTACACTTGTGAACACATACTCACAAATATGGTGAGAAATAAAATCTTGAGTCTCAATGGACCCATTTTCTTTACATTTTTCCTCTTCCATCATCAACCAAGACTCTCCAAAGTTTGGTTCTGCTGTCCTATCTTTCCTTCTTCTCCTCTGAATGATCTTCATGATAAACCACTTTATCCTCTTTCTTATTGGTAAACTGCCAACCACTTTCTTGTTCTTCCTTCTCAAGACACTGCTGCATCTCACATTCCATTCTTTCTCAAACTTTTCCCATTTGTTCCAAGGCTTGGCTCAGCTTTGCTATCTTTTGCTCAATATTAATTTGTTTTATCTTCTCATCCTTCTTCTTTATCTCTCTTTCCTCTCTTTTTCTCTCTTGTTTCTTATTTAGCAACTTCACACTCTTCAAGTCTCCACAGACTAATTTTCTCAACATTTTCATTCTTTTTTTCTCAAGAAAGTCTCTTTCACCTTGCTTCTTCTCAATGCTTCTTGTCTTCCCAATACCTCACCTTAGGCCCCCTTCTTTTCCCTTGGCCTAGTCTTTTGGTATCTAGGTTCTTCCTTCAACCTGCAAAAAGACAATACACAAACTCCCAAAACAGCCTTGCCCAGATTTCTGGGTTTTGATACCAATTTGATACAGAGGAAGGACTCAAACAAGACCAACTTGACACATTCCAAAACTAGGTTTCAATACAAATGATGCAAATGTCCATTCTTGTTCATTCTTGGCAACTTGCTCTTAAACCCAAAACATGGGGCAACAATTTAGATCTTTTTGGGCATAACTTTTGTTGTAGACCTGATATTCAAAATCTAAGACCTGTTTGAGATACCCTTTTGGCCCTTACTAAACATATATCAAAAGGGGCTCAGGTTGTTTTGAACATAATAGGGCAAAACAAGGTTATTCCAAACTGGGAACCCTAGACAGGATTCAAATCTGTTGTTAGTAAAAATGTCATAACTCACTCAAAACCTAATAAAATCACATGTAACCAAAAGAATTGTAAACTAGAAACAAATATCTTTTCATCCATCTATTATATTCCCTGATATGAGGCTGTACTAGGCCGTACCATGCATGTTTTCAGATTGTATTTTCAGAAAATTGAACTTTACAGACCTACCCTCAATAAAAATGCCATAACTTATTCAAATCTCCATGAAATTAGATGAAAAAAAAAGAAATGGAAAGTAGATTCAATTTACTTTGATGCTTAATTGGTTTCAAACAAGTACAGGGTCATACAAGTCCATACCATGCACAGGAACAATAGAAAAATGTTTGAAATTACAAAAAACATAATTGTTTTTATTGCTTCACTCCAAAAATCCAACAATCAACCCTCCATTCGACTTGGAGGGTCATATTTATGCTTGTAAAATCAAGTTATGCCCCCCAACAAACCTACAACTACCATTTAACAACTTTTAACAAACTTTTAAAAAGTTGTCATTTGACAAGAAAAGTTGTTATGACAACACTTGACAACTTTTGACAATGTTTCATTTTTCAACTAAATGACACCAAACGTTCATCAATGACTCTAAATGACTTATATTGGCCTAAAATGACCTTATTAATATTGAACAACACAAAATAAGACAAAAACTCAAACTTGCTCTCTTATAGGCATCAGGTCCTGAGGGTGCTCCTGCACCAATTTGACCCTTCAAACAAAAGCCATATAATCACCATGAATAAGAGTCTATTCATCCACAAAAAACACACCATAGGAATTTGATACAACCTTCAAAGAAAGCCGATACAACTTAGTGACATATTCATCATTAGACCCTTCACACAAAATCCATACAATTGTCATGAATAAGAATCAATGCCACTCAACCATAGTGTATGAACAAGCACACGATCACACCATAGGACTTTGATGCAAGCTTAAAATAAAACCCATACCACATAGTGACATATTCATCATTAAAACCTTCACACAAAATCCATACAGTCATCATGAATAAGAGATAGTCAATGTCACTCAATCATAGTGCACACACAAGGACACTAGGTGCAACATATAAGTTTGAAAAATTCAAATAAAACCCATACAACTTAATGACATATACACTATTATACCCTTCCCACGAAAGTCATGATCATCATGCACGAGAGTGAATGTCACTAACCTTAATGATTACATAAGAACATTAAGAGTATTATAAGAGTTTGATGCATGAACAAGCACACTAGAAAGAACAAAGCAGTTTGATGCAACCTTCAAACAAAATTCATACAAAGTAATGTGACATATCCATCATTAAACCCTTCACAAAAAAGTCATACAATAATTATAATTCATGAAATCTCACATATATTTTATTAGACCATTCACTAAGAAGACATAATCATCGTGCATAAGATTTAGTGTCACTCAACCATAATGCTTGAACAATCACACTAGACACGACATACAAGTTTGATGCAATTTTGAAAACTCATACAATTGAGTGACATATTCATCATTAGACCCTTCACACAAAATCCACATAATCATCATGAATAAAAAAGTGTCAATGTCACTCAACCACACTAGGCACACACCATAAGAGTTTGATACAATCTTCAAAGAAAACCCATACAATTTAGTGGCATTCATCAATAGGCCCTTCACACAAAATCCATACAATCATCATGACTAAGTCAATGTCATTCAACCATAATGTATGAACAAGCTCATTAGGCACACTGTAGAAGTTCGATGCAACCTTCAAGGAAACCCTATAAAACTTAGTGACATAGTCATCATTATACCTTTAACACAAAAGTCATACAATCATCATGAACAAGAGTTAATCTCACTCAGCCATAATGTATGAACAAGCACACTAGGCATATCATAGGAGTTTTATGCAACCTTCAAAGAAAACCCATACAACTTACGACATATTCATCATTAAGCCCTTCACACAAAAGCCATACAATCATCATGAATAAATGTAAACGTCACTTATTCATAATGTATGAACAAACACACTATAAGAGTTTAATGCAACCTTTAAAGAAACCCCATACAGCTTAGTGAGATATTCATCAGTAGACCCTTGAAATAAAAGCCAAAGAATCATAAGAGACAATCTCACTCAACCATAATGTATGAACAAGCACACCAAACACACCATAGGAGTAAGTCATACAATCATTATGAATAACAGTCAATCTCACTTAACCGTAATGTATGAACAAGCATACTAGGCACACTATAGAAGTTTGATGCAACCTTCAAAGAAAACTCAACAACTTAGTCACATACTCATCATTAGACCCTTCACACAAAAATGATACAACCATCATGAACAAGAGTCAATCTCACTCAACCATAATGTATGAACAAGCACACTAGCCACACCAAAGGAGTTTGATGCAACCTTCAAAGAAAACCCATACAACTTAGTGACATATTCATCATTAGACCCTTCACACAAAAGTCATACAATCATAAAAAATGAGAGTCAATGTCACTCAACCATGATGTACAAACAAGCATGCTAGGCACACCATAGAAGTTTGATATAACCTTCAAAGAAAACCCATACCACTTAGTGACATATTCATCATAAGACCCTTCACACAAAACCATACAATCATCATGAATAAGAAAGAGTCAATGCCACTCAACCATAGAAGTTTGAAGAATGTTGAAATAAAATCTATACTCAATGACATATATGTCATTATATCCTTCCCATGAAAGTCATGATCATCATGTACAAGAGTGAATGTCACCAGCCATAATGCATACATAAGAACATTAGAAACACTATAAGAGTTTGATGCATGAACAAGCACACTAGGCATACCATAGAAGTTTGAAGAACCTTGAAATAACATCCATACACTCAATGACATATATGCCATTATATCCTTCCCACTCAAGCACAAAGGGGTTTGATGCAACCTTAAAACAAAACCCATACAACACAATGTTAAATATTCATCATTTTAAATTCATACAATAATTATGATTCATGAACTCCATCACATATTTTATTGGACCCTTCACTCAAAGGGCATATAATCATCGTGCATATGATTTAATGTCACTTAACCATGATGCATGAACAATCACACTAGGCACACCATAGGAGTTTGTTGCAAGATTAAAATGCCCCATACAATTTAGTGACATATTCATTATTAGACCCTTCACACAAAAGCATCATGAATAAGAGTCCATGTCACTCAACCACACTAGGAACACCATAGGAGTTAGATACAATCTTCAAAAAAACCCATACAATTTAATGTCATATTCATCATTAGACTCTTCACACAAAATGTTATATAATCATCATGACTAAGAGAGTCAACACCACTCAACCATAATGCATAACAAGCACGCTAGGCACACCATACAAGTTTGAAGAACTTTCAAATGAAATCCATACATATCAATGAAATTTTTGCCATTATACCCTTCACACGAAAGTCATGACCAGCATGCATAAGAGTGAATGCCACTAACTACATTGCATACATAAGAGCATTAGGGACAAGTTATAAGAGTTTGATGCACACTAGTCATGATGCATCCTTCACACAAAAGCCATGACACTCATATGATACCATGTCACTAACCCTTATACACACAATTTTTGCCATAGTCCATTAAAACCATCACACCAAAGTTAATGTGATTAATAATGATGCATGGGTAAACACAATATGCACACTAAATATAGTAATATAATTGTTTAATTATCAAAAAATAAACTACATCTAGAACATTTATGTGTTTAACATAACAACAACAAAAATATAAAAACTGAAAATAGCATAAAAAGAATGAGACCTCTTCAAGGATGTCCATGGCCATACTTAAGAGTTTATGGAGGGATATTTCTACCACTCCTCAAAAAATAATACAAATTTAATAAATTGTACAAGTTGAGTAATGTAAATACAAGGAATTTAAGTCTTCACACAAAAGCATTTCCAACTAAGATATTGATATCTTTTAATTAGAATAAACTTTCAAAGTGTAAATTTATTTTATTGCAATCCAATTGCACCCTACACATTGTACTTTTCACACCTAAAATTAATAATAATTCACATGAAAATCATCAAATGATGTGTATATTTATTATCCAAAAGCACTTCCCTCAACTTGCGATTTATATTTTTAGTAAGCTTTTACATTTTTGAGATCGACAAAAATCAAAAGAGAATTAATATCACCAAATAGCATACACAATCCAAATGAATACTAAGCATTGTACATTTCACACCTAATATCAATAAAACTTCAACATCAAAATCACCAAACAATGTATATTTACCATCTAAAACACTTCATTTAACTTGTTATTTATATTCTTATGGGAAGCTTTCACATTTATGAGATGAATGAACATATATTTTAAAATGGAATCAACAATGAAATCAATAACATCATGAATACCTAAGCATAACAAATAGTTATAAGGATGCAAACTCCTCCATTTTAAAGAAAAATAAAAAAGACCAAATATTTTTTCCAATAATAAGGTTAAATTACATACAAAGCCTAAAAATACTAAAAATATTAAAATATATGCACGTGAATGCCATTAAACAATGATGCACGATAAACACAATAATCACACTAAATATAGTTATTTAATTGTTTAATTACCAATAAGTTAAAATATTTTATTTGATTAACATAACAATTTAAAAACTTCACTGAAAATAGAAAAACTAAAAATATCATGAAAAAATTGTTAGAGACCTCTTCAAGGATGTCCATGGCCATCCTTAAAGAGTTTATGGAGGGATATTTCTATCCCTCCTCAAAAAATAATGATGTTTACAAAGAATTTAAGTCTTCCTTTGAGCTTTATGTTTAAGTTCATACCACTATACAAAAACATAGTTTCTACCACTATACAAAAACATAGTTTCTACCACTATACAAAAGCATTTCCAACTAAAATATTGATATCTTTTAATTAGAATAAACTTCCCAAGAGTAAATTTATTTTGTGCAATCCAAGTGAACCTGCACATTGTACATTTCACAACTAAAATTAATCAAACTTCACATCAAAATTATCAAATGATGTGTACATTTACTATCCAAAAACACTACCCTCAATTTACTATTTATATTTTTAGTGAACTTTTACATTGAGACCAACATAAATCAATGATAGAATCAGTTTCATCAGTTTCAGTATAAGCATACACAATCCAAATGAATTTTAGAGACTACATTTCACACCTAACCTCTATAAAACTTCAACATTAAACACGTTTTTCTTTAACTTGTTACTTATAACTCTTACATTTATGAGATCAATAAACATACATTTCAAAATAAAATCAATAACATCATGAATACCATAAACACACCAAATAGTCTTATAGGATACAAACTGATACAAACTCCCCCATTTTAAAGAAAAAAAAAAACCACAATTACTTCAATAAAAGTGTAAGAGAGAATTGCAAACATGACCTTGCTGAATTGTCAATGTTCCGAGTTCAATCTACCCTGCTTCAAATGAATAGTCCACCTACAATAGTCCATCTACTTTTGTTAAATGAGGTAGAAATAGTGCAAATTCTATATAGCGGCTACTCAAAGTAGAAATTGAAATAGTCATAGCCTAGAAATAATCATAGTCTATGCTACGCACAATATCAGTCAAGAATGAATAAACTCAGTAACACAACCCAAATGCACTAGAAATTTAAAGATGAAAATAACTTCCACACAAAAAAAACACGTTGGCACGGTAAGAAGGAATTAGATGGTATTTTTCCAAATTTGTAATGGTCCTATATGTGAATGAATGAATGAATAGATTTTAATGACGGCCACGAGACCAAGCAACCTAAGGGACCAAGAGCCGCAGCCCTAAGAAATCTTCAAGATCTTTTCGATGTCACTTCTCCTGCCATGGATTTTAACCAAGAAACCTACAGTTATTTGTAGCCTTGACTCCTCAAAGAACTCAATAAAACCGTCCACCTTCAAGTTGTCTTCGTACTGATTCCAAATGTCTTCATAGGCATCACATTCAAAGATGAAGTGCCATTCAGTCTCCACCATTTTTTTGCTGCAAAAGATGCAGAGCCTTTTTTCCCACTCTTCTTTGGGGACCATCCATCTACCCGTTTCACATCTCAAATGATGAGAACCAGTCCTCAACTGCGCCATTAGAATCCTAGCTTTACTTTTAATAGTGGCATGCAAGTAGGCTTTTTCCCCATGTTCCCACGTGGGGTTGAACTCTTTGACATAGTATGATTTTTTTCGGCCAATCTGCTTAGTCCACATGGCAGTCCTAAACTTTTCTAAAACAAACTTCTTGATGTCTTCTTTCGTTATAGGACATTCGTGAAGCCTAATATCCCACTTGTCTAGCCACTTGTTGTTCTGCTTCATCCAAGTCTTCTTTCTATGGTCTAACCCCTCCTCAACCACCACCTTAGGCCATCGCTGCTCTCCCATGTTCTCCACCTTTCTTATGTATGTTATCAGTCGGATTATAGCATATGCTTCCAACGGGAATGAGCCCGCCTTAGCTAACAGGATCTCATAAGGGACCGTAGCTTTGACCTTAAAATTACTAGTAATAAGATGCTTTTGTATTCTCTCTAATTGCCTCCACTTGTGATTTGACAAGCTATTTCCCCAAACCTCACACCCATAGAGGACAACCGGCATGACTAACAGCCCAAAGAGAGTCTTCGTGGTTTTCCAATCCCAGAGCTCCGCTTTCCTACACCTATTCTGGAGCAGAAAAGAGGCCCTCCAACCTCCTTGGATCCTTTGCATTCTACATGTATCCCAATTCAGCCTGTTGTGGAAAACAATTCCCAAGTATTTGTATTCTTCTACGATATCCAACGGGCTCCCATAAAAAATGAAGTTGACTTGCTTCTGCTTCCTTTTTAAAGAAAAAATCATAATCTTGGTTTTACTAGTGTTCACACTCATCCCAACCTCCTGGCAAAAGAGCTCTAAAGCCCTCAAGTGCTCTCTCAGACCCTGGGTGGTTTTTGCAATCAAAATAAGGTCATCAGCATATAAAAGCAACTGCACCACAAAATTAGCCAACTGGATACCCCCGCCCGCAGATTTTTGCAACCACTCTTCCAGTTTGAAGGTGACATTTTGACATCTATTTGGGGACACACCTTGACAACTTGCAATCAAATGTACTTACAGAATAAAGCAAATGATAATAATAAAACACAGGAATGAATTTTAACCTGGGGGTCTAATTTAAGTGGGAGCAGTTACAGTCCGACGTTTGCTTCAAGTTCTAACAGACCCACTCTGACGTTTGCTTCAAGTTCCATAGGAATTTAATCTGACTGGCGGTCTCATATTAAATTTCTGGGTGGTTACCTCTCCATTTAATTCCAGATTTCCTAGAATACAAAAGGCAAAGAATTATTCAGACAGAAACAGAAAAACCAGTCAGTAGATGTAATGTTGTCAGATAATGCATTACCAGAATATCAATGCCGCCAAATTTTTCTTCAACCCATTTGGCAAACAGATTTACAGAATTTGTATCCACTATATCTAATTGATGAAAAACCACATTGAATCCCTGTTCCTGGAAAGATGCATTCACTTCCTGTCCTCTACCACTATCTCTTGAAGTGAGACCCTGCTTTGCAAGTTGTCGAACAATCTCAAACCCAATACCTCTTTTACTTCCAGTTACTACTGCCAGTGTATCTGTAGACCACCATCTGCCACAAAATTAATTAGTTAGCATATAGCTGTAGCATCAATTGTTGGAGTAAAAATTGAGATACATACTCTCTAGTACTCTTCCGTTACATCCCATCTAAAACCAATAATAAAAGCCTGTTAAATCTATATGGCATTTGATCTCATTAACTATTGTTTGACATTTATTATGCTAGACAAATTAACACAAGACAGCAACTGTTCAAGTAGCCAACTGTGAATATTACTTTTATATGTTATGTCCCAGACCATATTGGTCAAATGGATGATCGGAATCCATACATAGCAAACTTAAACCAAGACAAGAATCCCAAAATCAGGGTGAAGTCATGACAAGGCATATGTACATTGTCATCATCCTCAGAAGTTACAATTTAAAGGAGCTTATTGACCTGTGGATAAATGTGATCCAAAAAAAGCTATAGACAGCCTTCAAACACCAGCATTTGCCATTCATCATCAGCATTGACATTTTTTTTGTTGTGCACTTTTATTCTCTACTCTTGTTTCACTGTGTCCTGCAATATCCTATAAATCCCAGAAGATGCATTCTAAGGATAGTGATATGTTCTGGGCAGGTGAGCTGGATAATTTATGATGTAAATAATAATAGTTTGGTGGCATGAAACACTAATATAACAAAGAAGCCAGTTTGCCGCTACCATTTGCTGCATGAACATCATCATATTCAGTGAATGCACAACAGTGTTTTAACTCCTAAGATTAGTGCCCTGGTCAAAGACCAAAGGAACCTGCATTGCACTGGAAATCCCATGGCAATCTTGAGGCTAAAAATCATATTTTTATATGCCTTTCTGAATTCAATCTTATCTCTACTTCATACTTATATGTATCATGTATATTGTTGATGAAAATTGAAATCCCTGCCAGGATTTATGACGAACTAATCGGTTTATGAATTATACAAGGATATTGTGGAATGTATCCTGATTCGTTATCATAAAGCCATACCAGGAATATGATAGGCTGATGTCCTGAATTGGACAATAATGTAAGACATGACAACTCATAGTGGATATACATGTTTATTGTTATCACCTTAACTGATCTAGATCCCAGATGGTCCAGGAGACAAACCAATCTTGAGAAAGCGGGTTTACAGATTATGTGGAGGAAAACAAGAGATTAGTAAACCAACAATGAAATGTTCCCGTTACGATTTTTTTATATTTTTTGACTTTTTTTTTGTGTTTTCTAGATGTTATCAACTGAAATTATGCAAATATAGAAGATAGCTACAGCAAGTTATGATAATCTTGAATAGCAGCAAATAGAATGGAAATATCAATATAGGAATCCCAATTTTATTTTATTTGCCTGCAGCAACTGGAATGATAACAATTATGAATATGTTGATCTGAAAATGTAAATTTCAGAATTACATATGATTGACATCAACTCACTGACACAACATACAGCAGATTCTGAAATATTGGTTGATAGCTGGATAATGAGTGCTTGTAGACTGCTGTTAGACTCTACGGAATCTTCAAAACCCTTTGTTGTACCAAGGATGATCAGTGGATCTGCCTTTGCCTTTAGTCAAAATTTATGATGCTGGCAGCACACAGCAGACCGGGGGGGAACCTCTGATAATCAGCAAATATAGAAATGAGCCTGGAGTGTGAATCGGTACCCTAGTCAAACTGTATGCATTTCAAACTGTCATGTGCAGCCAAACCAGCAATGTACCTTCTGAATGGCGCAATCTACCTGTGAATGCCAGCAATGTACCTTCTGAATGGCATAATCTACCTGTGAATGCTAGTAATTAGCTCCTAACCATCCACAAAACCCTCAACAAATGGCGGTAGAGTATGGAACATGCTGTGATCCCCTCCTATCAATTGCCACTCACAAAGTTGTGTGATAGGGCTGCTATGTTGCCGATTCAGCTCATCAAACACTAACAACTCAGCAAGATGTGTAATCAACTCTGAAATGCAGCAACAAACCCTCCAAAACTGCACCTAAACAATGATCCTTGAATATGCTGGTCGCTCCTCCAATTATGCTGAAATATCATACGACCACTCTAGGAAGGCCCTTAAATGGCGTGGAATTATGTCAAAGTGTAGGCACCCAGAAATGAGTAGAAATCAGCAACCTAAAATTTGTTGAAAGTCTAAAAATGCAGAAATGTGATCCCTTGATGGAAACAAACTATTTGCTTGCAAATCTTGATCGCTCAACCTGAAAAATACGCACAAAGTCTCCAAATCAGCTCACTATGCAACTCCCGTGCAGAATTGCCAATGCTAGAAGCAAGGGTTTTTGCCCTCACCTCCAAGATGGAATTCCAAGAGGGTTTGAATTTTAAGTGTGTATTTAACAGGTATAGAGAAACTGCATCAATGACTTTATACAACCAATATCCATTTGGGTTCCAAGAGCCCCGGAAGTGTACGTATCAATTGGCTGTGTTTCTGTAGCGGGATATATGGAACCGGACTCAAATACTAAAGTGAAGCTCACCATGTATCTACTCAAACAGTCATCCTTCCTGACTTGTAAATTCTTGAAATGTCCACTCTTGGGATCAGACCCCAAGGATTTCCAGTCAAAGTGTGATAATTGGGGGTATCTGCACATACAGAGATACTAATGGTCTTTCCCAAGTATCTGAGGGAGATTATATCACAGTGCTGGGAGAGTATCCTTCAGCTGTAACTTTAATTATGTGTTCAATTAGTAGTTGTAAATCTGAGTTAGTTATTTAAGCCATTCACTGTATTTTCTTTATCTCCTGCTGAGTTTTTGGTACTGTATATAATTTCCAGAAAAGAATATCACCATTCACTGTATTTTCTTTATCACCAGTATCGCCATTAACTATATTTTCTTTATCAGCTGTGTATTATTTTCCTTTTTTTAATAAGGCTTTTATTCAATTAAAAAAAACTTATAAATAATATAGTTATTTAAAATTTTGAACAAGGTTTTTGTTTCTTTATGGAGTGAAATAAAGAAGGAAAGTTCACAAAATCTCTTCCATCCCTGTGATGGTAAAACCCGCACTCAATCTCATCTTAAAAACATAGGCATCTCTTCCTACATCCAAATAGCCTCTCATTTTTTCTAACACTATTGCAGCCTACAATAAATTTGGGTGTAAAATCAACGACTAGAGCTTAAACTAACTTGTTAATTTGAGTGGAAATGGAACAAAACTGAGCAGTGAGGAGACCCACATAATTCAAGCTGAGGTCTGTGAATCCATTTCATTTTCATTTTCTGGAAGAATAAGGGCTCAATCCCAGAGCAATGAGGATATGGTATATCTGAAACTCCAGTAGCAACTCCACATTGAGAGAGTGAAGAGAAGGGTTCATGGGTGTTTAACCAGTAGTACTAAATAAGACCAAATCTCCATACTAACAAACTGAGAAATAGGAAGCACTACTAAATAAGAAAATAAGAGACAAGAAAATCAATTACCTCAGCCAATAAACTCTATTGAAAGCTTCAAATATTTAAATAATTCTACAACACAGAAATTTAACGATATGCACACAAGGCAGAATATTACGAATGCACTAAATACTACTGCTGTAGTAGAAATGATATAAGTACATGCCAACAAACAAATGACATTATATTAGTAGAATATTCTACTATAAGGGCAGAATAATTTCATATGAAAATGAAGATAAAAATGGACTCATTACAGGGGAGACATAAAAACTTACCAAACTTTCTTCAAATGCAGTGACTTCTCTTTTCTTCCTTTGAAATTCTTCCTGCAAGCACTTTTCTTTACCCTCCGCCAGAAAAGGACACACAACCCAAAAAAAAAAGACACAAATTACAGGATTAAAAAAACAGGGAATACAAATAAAAAACATAGAATACAAATACCACACACAGAATACCAAAAACAAGTCAAGAACAGGACGAACAGAAAAAAATGTAACAAACAAAAACAATGGAGCACATTCAACAGAACAGAACAAAGCAAATAAAGGGAAAATGTCACTTGTATAAGTGGAAATCGTAATTTTAGTGCCGTTGGAAGGAGGTATAGTTGGCATTTGCCCGCTCCTTCCAACGGCACTAAAATTATAACCACTAAAATTAGTTTGAATCTCTGTTTTTCTCTTTGGCAGGATGACTCTATAGAACTGCTCTTTTACTGCTCCTGTAATTTGTAATCCGTTAATGCTTCATTCAATATTTAAATTTTCCTTATTTGTCCCTTAGAACGCATCCTACACCTCAGAGCCCAAGATTCCCATTAGACATTAGAGGCTCCATCAAAGTGCATCTTGTAGGGAGACTAGCTACTTTTCAAACTAAAATTAAAATAATTTTATATAGAATTAATATTGTAGAATCAAAATGTAAGGATGAAATTTACATACCCATGTCAATTTTCATTTAATTTTGGGCCTACTTTAAGAGAATGTCTTAATGTAATAACATATATTGAATAGGAACCAAGATAGAGGCCCCATAGCTGAGGCAAAAACGTTAGCACACTCTATAGAGGGAACATTACCCTTGGGGACCTTGGGTACTTTCTTAGGTGGGGAGTTCTTGGAGGCATGGTACATCTATAGACAGAGTTCTCGGAGTTCTTTTCAAGCAATTGTTAATTGCAATATCAATGCTTGGACTTCTACCTCATTATTAGATCCCATTGGAAGCTTTGTGGAAGTAGCTAGGATAAATTTTCCTTCTTTGTCCCTTAGAACACATCCTACACCTAAGAGCCAAAGATTCCCATGAGAGTCTCCATCAAAGTTAATTTTGACAAGAGATGTCAAAGGAGCTAGCCATTTTATCAATGACCAATTGGGTTAGTAACGCTGCCCTTAACTGATCCATGAACTAGTGGTGGTTTTAGTAGTGGCCAAGTTTTAAATAATTTATTGTCCCAACATGAGAGTTTATTAATATTCTACGCATTCTTGAAGACATATGACATCACAATTTTAGAAATTGCTCTCCCCAATTTAAGAATTTTTTTTATAAAAATCAACTTAGAAACATTTATAAAAATAAAGTTAAAAAAATGAAGTTAGACAAGTCTCTATATAATAGATTAGTGTTGCACAAATTTCCAAACATGAAAGGTGAATATTCAATCCAAAAAGATTTTCAAGTGTATTCCATAGAGATCAGAGTGCATGTACACCATCCCATATAATATTTTTCCCATACAATATTTTTACCAATGAAATTTATGCAACTTTAATAATCTTTTCCAGGATATGTTTAAAAAAATATTGTTGTTTAATTGTGTTAAAATGTTAGATCATTTATATTTACCGTGTATTGCAAGTTTTTAACTATGATTTTTTCTTATTTCCTTGTGATTATATTTAGGAGGGATAATCATTAGTTTATGTTCTATCACTTTCCATCGACATGCATAGACCATGTCTATAGATGACTATAGATTTATAAGGGATGGGTATAAGTGCATCTTGTAGGGAGAATAGCCACTTTTCAAACTAAAATTGAAATAAATATATAAAATTAATATTGTAGAATCAAAGTGTAATGATAAAATTTACATACCCATGTCAATTTTCATTTAGTTTTGGGCCTACTCTAAGAGAATGTCTTAATGTAATTGTAGACACCTGAAAATGACTTGCCCTCGCAAGCCACTTTCTTGCATCCTCACATCACTAACTTATCCCTTCTACTAATTAATTAAATAAAATCAATTTATTTAATTAATTCATCCTAAACCATCCCCAACCATCAATCATCCCTTGTAATGAATTAATCTAATTAATTTCTTACTATACATTAGACATCATTCATCATTAATTAAATAAATATTCTAAATATTTATTTGATTAATTTCTCTGTCCCCTAAACTAGATTAATTAAGTAAAACATACTTAGTTAATTAATCTCCCATATCCTATGACCTAAACCTAGTCTAATTGAATAAATAGCAATTATTTAATTAGCTACCCTAGCCTACATAACCCCTAGACCCAAATTAATGAAGTTAACCACTCGATTAACTTGGTCAAACCTTGCTTAACCCATCCCCCCATACACTTTGAATAATTTTTTTTTTATTCAGAGGGGTCACACAACCCTTCCACCTCATCTTTCTATTTCCATGTAAGAGCTCTTTTTTATGCAAAGAGCTCACACATGTGTTTTCTAAAAAGACACGTGTCACATGTCATCCCACTTATCAATAAAACATAATTTTTTATTCAACACTTTCCCATGGAAATGAATATTTAATTCATTGACATGTCTTAATCCAACTCTTCCCAAGATGAATTTATAATTAATTTATAATTCTCATCATCCTTCCCCAAGTGAATTTAAAATTCAATTTTAGTCTCAACCCTCCATCTTTGTTGATGAGATCTCCACCCTTGATCTCATCTTCTCATCTCAACCATTGATCTCAACTTTGATTCCTAGCCATTGGATTCAAATTCCTCAAAAATTGCCTATAAATACAAGGCCAACCCACGCCATTTTCATCACAATCTCTTAGCAACATTACCATGCCAAAATATCTCCCAAACTAACCTCCCATATCCTCATAATGTTAAAATCTCTCTAAGGTTCTCATCTTCATCTCTTAAGCATTCATCCATAGCCTTAATCTCTCATCCCAAATCATTATCCAATCTCTACCCATAGCCAAATCCTTATCTACATTATGTTGAAAGTATTGGAGCAATCCATATCCGCATTTCATCAACTTGGGTAAAGCTAGGGGCTATTTGGGTGCAAGCTCCTCCAACTTATCAAGGAGTGAAGAAGATATGAAGCTTGTGAAAGGTATAAAAATCACTCTCTTTTGTGTTCTTTTCATGTTATCTAGGCTTTTCAATCTTTCTCATCTTCATTGGCATGCTCGGTGGGACCCCTATCCCTATATCTAATCCTTTTTTTCAAGTTTTTGTGAAAGTTTTGACGTGCAGGTCAAATTAGTGGAATCTATCTCCACAGTCGTGCCTTCTATCCATGGTTTAGCACCTTCAAAGACTATTTTAGCACCATCAATGACTGTCTTAGTGCTATCGGTGTCTAGATTAGTGCCATCTGTCCCTAGATTAGTGCCATTTGACCTCAGATTTGAACCTAACCCTCTATTTCTAGATTAGCACTATTGGGCCTCAAATTAGCACTATTTGTTCCCAAATCAACGCGATTTTGATTTTTCTTGTACTGCATCTTGTATGTCTGTTAGCACTTTTTGTCTCTGTTTTAGTGCTTTTGGTGTCTGTTTTAGCACCATTTACTCTTTGTTTAGTGCTATTTGTTTGTCTGTTAGTGCTTGTCTTTATTTTAGCGTCATTTTTCTGATAGAGTTTGCAGGTCTATGTAGGGGTCTAACTTGTTTATACAGGTATCAAAAATTCTTGTCCAAGACTGATTTATCAAACTACTAACTTCTTTGGTGTAGAATCACTTGTCAAAGCTTGTTTTTATCACTAGTTTAGTTGCACTAAGGTTAGACTAGTGGTAAGTTAATCTTGTTTGCTTTGTCTTGTTTGCTTGTAGATGTATGCTCTTCCCGTGCACCTTAGGGTGATCTTGGGTGATCAAAAGTCTACTTGCAAACTAGCTTTATTTATCTTTGTATTCTGAAGGGGTCACCTTTTTGCATATGCTCTCCCCTTGCGCCTCGTGCGATCTTAGGTGATCAAAAGCAAGGGTGATTTCTTCTTAGGAGGTTTGCTTGGAGATTTCATCACCCCAAGGGATGAACTCAACCACATGTATTGGTGGGGTATATCAAAGGGGGGAGAAGGAAACTTGTACCTTGTTATTCTCAAAATTAGCTACGCTCGTTTTTGTAGACAACCCCTACGAAACTTGTCCATTTCATAATCTACACTCTAAGTTCTCAAATCGAGACAAGATTCTCTTGGTCTCGTGCGAAGTCATTTGACATCCTAAACTAGTTTGCGACATTCCCTCAAATCGATTCCTTGATATTTGCGTAAATCGATTAAGTCGTAAACTGATCAAAATGTCAATTTTGGTCATTTTTCAGGTGTTAGTAAAATTTTGAGTCTTTATATGTAAAGTCGACTGAATTCGCCGCTATTACGTGTTTTTTTTCCACTTATGCAATGTCGGTAAAAATTGCCGACTTTACATATCTTTTTGTTTACTATGTGTCATGGCGGCACGTTTTACCCGCTTTTACATGGTTTTCTTTTTCCACATGCCCAAGCGGCACTTTTCACCTCCATTGCATGTTCTCTTTAAAAAGGTCGATCACGTGCATTGTCAGTGGTTTTAACCACTTTTGCATTTTTGTTTATCTGTGTGAGGTCGGCCGAAATTGCCGCCTGAGCAAGATCTCTGAGATCTTGAACTCCAAGTGGCATTAATGGCCACTCGTGCCATGCATTAAAGGCTTGATTTCAAGCTTTTAAATGTGTTATTTGATTGTTGTTTCTCGTCATTTCTTTTGTTCAAAAACCTCCTAGGTGATTCACGAGTCCCTTCTTCAACCGTTCGATCACGTGCTTTTGGGTTATAACAGATTTCTAGTTGTAGTTGGCACTTAGGGTTTCCTAAGTTTAAACGGGTAAGTGTTTTTATTTATTGTTTTCTTATTAAAATTTTCCATTTCTTGTTAGAATGATCGAACCTTTGTTCTATGAGGCTTGTATTGTCTGTATATTGGTCAAAACAAAACCTTAAAGTTTTATGTCTTTCTTCTTTTTGTGTCAAATCATACAAACCCCATTGTTGTTTAAAACCCTTTGACCGATATTTTCATGTAAGTATTCGCCAAGTTTTCATCTCATGAGAGTATTGAGATTCGTGTGCTCACAAGATGTAATGGAGGTTACAATCACTGATCAAACACTTCCATAAGCTGGCGAGTAGATGTGAAGTTGAAATTTTTGCCTCTTAAGCCTTTTCAAGGTTTATCCAAACACAAAGTGTATGGGCGGCGAAATTCACCGGCCTTACACAACCTTGCAACTCTTATACCTTAGATGCGGTATCGGCAATATTTGCCGCTTATGTATTTTCCTAAACTTTCAAATGGAGGTGTATGGGTGACGAAATCCACTGCCCTTACACGAAAACTTTGCAACTTATATCATATGCATTGTCAGCAAAAATTGCCGCTTGAACATCAAACTTGCAAATTTCCTTATTACCTGCTATAGCGGGAAATTTAATCGCTCCAACATATAACTCATTTTTTGGAACATGCATGAGCGGTGAATTTTACCGCAGGTGCAAGGACACAATATCCCTCATATGCAAGGGCGGCAAATTTTGCCACCCATGCAAACATTCTCTCAAATTTTCCTAACTCTGGGAAATTTTTAGTTTCATTTTTCCGAGCCCGCTTTCCTCTAATTTTTGGCCTGCTCGCACTCTAGCCCTTTCAAGCACGTCTCCATAGTCGTGATCATCGACATGCAATTTCCTAGATTACCAGTTTTTCTCCTAATTGCATGATCATGACTTTTTTTTGTTGCAGTTTCTTTCGTGGATCTTCTATCTTCATCGACATCCTTCTGGTGATAGCTCATTCAGATAACTAAGTTGTCCCTGAAGAAGTTGAAAGCGATGAAGTACAAATATCAAGGTGTTTTTCCAATCACCTCAGTCACTTCTAATGTCGATGACATTAGAGATACAGAGATTGGCCATGTGGACATGATTGAATTTTTAGAGAGAACCAAGTCAAGCAATCCCAGCTCTACAATGAAGAAGATAATTGACACTAACATTCATTTGGTGTCATCTTTCCCGGTGGCAGCTCACAACACAGAATTTGTCCTTCAGTGTGCTCAGTTTTATAATAGAGATACCAGGGCTATGGTGGATGCAAGTGGCAATATAATAATCAGACTAGATCCTGAGTTCATTGATAAGGTGTTTATGTGCCCTCTCGCTACAGAAGTGTTAAAGCTTGATTTTGTTGAAGCACAAAAAGAATATGACAAAAATCTAGATAAGGCAAAGAAGGTAATCAATACCAAATGGCTTAAAACTCCACGGTCAAATCTGTCTAGGTGGCCACAGAGTTTTCCTAGAAGCGACTTCATAGAAGAGGTATGTGACCTGATTACTCTTCTCAGCAGGATAAGAGGATTAGCTTCTTCTTCAGTGTTTCATGAATGGATGTATCCTTTCATCAAGGTAATACTCCAAGGCAAACAAACTATCTTTTGGGGTGAACAAATCAGTAATGCTTTATATGAGCAATTGACAAAGGTATCTACTACCTTCAAGTTCTACATGACTTCTTATCTGGTGTATATAGAAGCATCAATGAGAATTTTTTCAGGTCTAACATCAGAAGGAGACAAGAGGGTAATCCCTGTGTATCAATACTACTCTAAATTGACATTAAAAGGTTCTATTCATCATTTCAGGAGAGTAAATGATGCTTTCTTTGCAGTATTCTTGTGTCTTTTTGACCTTCAACTAGAACAGAGAAGAGTATCAGATGAGGCTTGGATAGTGGTAAATGATTTTGGATGCATGTTCTTACAGTTTCCTACTTTCTCATACTTGAGGGTTAGCTTTTTCCAAGGCATCCTTATATGCTGCCAAGGTTCCCCTTAGACAAACTGGTCTTAATGGAATTATGCAGACAAATGATCGTCATGCATAATAAACAAATGGAACTCAAGAAGCCTGGTTTTAGGTTCCCAGTTGAAATTGGCAGGTAGTCAATACTAACTACTGCAAAGGCTAGGGCCATGGAGACTGAGATGCAGCTTGTTACTATGAAGCAATTCAAGAGAAGACTAAAGTTTGACTATAGGGGGGTGAAGGACAAAATCAAAAGGAAAACCTAATTTCATGAACCTATGGTTGAAGATGTTTGGGTAGATTTGAGAACACAAGAAGATGTCAGGAAGTTGGACTACAACATGTTATCTCTTGAGCAGATTGAATATCTGGGGCTTGTTGATATTCCTGAGGATCTAGTGGATGATGGAGAATTGGTCGATGACAGATATAACACTGAACAGATTGCTAACACTCCTCTTCTTCTAATCCAATGGTCTCAAAAAGAGTTGACCTCTTTGAGGAAAAGATTTGAGCCTATATTGACAAACACCAATAATTGGCTGGCAGATAAAGGAATTACTCTAAAAGAATTCCTTACAGGATCAGAGACTGAGATCCAAGAGCAAACTAGTAAAAAGGTGGAAAACAAAACGAAGAACACGAGTGATGTTCCCTCATCCTCTAAAACACATAAGCCTAGAATCAAGTTTGTGACAAAGAAATCAAAGACTGTGGAGAAAGAGGCTGAAAAAGAAGATATGGAAGTTGAGAAACAAAACACTGAGGAGCCAGCCATTGAAGAAATGGAGGTTGAAGATAGGCCTACATATCAACAAGAGGAGGAATCTTTGTCCCCGCAAGAGAATGTACAACAAGAAATGAGAGTCTTTTCTCCCTTTCCTGATACACCTGTTGCAACTCCTGTGTCTGTTTCCCCTATTGATATTCCCTCTTCTGAATCTCCCTCCCCTTCCAAAATAATTTTTGACAATCCTCAAAACACTTTTGAAGATGTTTTTCATCCCTCAGAGTCTATTCCTAGTTTGCCCTCTTCATCTTTTGATATTGGAGATGCCTCTATTTTTGATCATTTTGTAATGAATACTGAGCAAGTCTCTAGTGTAAATATAATAGGTGTAGTTTTCACTAACACTCCACCTATTGTTTCCACTACTAGTGCAAGTATAGTTCTGGCAACAACAACAATGGGAACGGATCCCGATGTGAGTACTTCTCTGCTTCCACCTTGGTTGTCAGCTTATACACTAAAAAGGGAAAAAACAAGCCATCTCCCTAGATGACTTTGATTTCAGTAAGCTAGTGCCTGCAAAAGCCAAGGCCCTGAAGAAACCAAAGATTCTTTCGAGAATGCTCGAGGACAAGGGACATAAATTTCTAGAGATTGCAAAACCTCCACTGGATGCAACCATGGAAAATTTTGATATGAATAATTACTCTATCTCTAGAGTTGAATTGGGAAAGATAACTCATGAAAGTGCCAAGAATGATATGTAGTCAACCATGGACATCTTGATTCAGAAATTTGACAGGGAGAAAGAAATGAAAGATCACTATAAAGCAATGGTGGAATAGTTGACTGTAGTGGTAAGGAAAATCACTCTGAATTTAGAAGCAGTAACTCCTGAAGCAATTTCTGTAGAAGATGCTGTTATCCAGAAAGCAGAAAGGACTCATCTCAAAGGAAAAGTGCTTGAAGAGTACCTAGATAGGATGTGCACACAGGGAATATCTCTGCTCACAGAACTATCTGAGAAGATAGATAAAAATGGAGAAAATAAGAACAGAACTAGATGATCTCATTGATGTTATTTCTCAAGATATTGAGTACATAGAAAAGAATCATGATAAATGGGTGGAGATGAGAAAACTGAAAATAAGCACTCTAATATCAATTTGTGCCATTCCTAATAGGGATTCTTATATAGAAACCAAAGAGGAATTGACATACAGGAGCCATGTGCTTAAGGATTTGATCAATGACCTTGAGACTACGAGGAAACTTAGTGAACAAAGTATTGTCAGTCTGTTGCATAAATTGGAGGAGTTACCCTGCAAACTCGTATCACAGGATAACCAATTTCTCTCTGCAGAAGAAATGGTTCAGGAATTTGAAGATATGTTCCAGAAAGAGTTTGAAGATAAAACATTTTCAATGGCCTCTGTGGACAATATTCTGGACAATCAGTTAACTTTGGATAATCTGAAAACCAAGTTAACTAGTCATGCAAAATCAATCACTACAGTTAGAGATGCCATAGTGAGAGCCAAGATGATTTTCAGGAACACGGTCAGTCCAGACAGTATCAGGATGCACGCAACTTTCACTATGTATGATGGTCACATGAAGAAAGATGACGATACAAGTTGAAGCAGCTTTTTCCCTTAGTTTATTTTCCATTTTTCAGATGTACTTTCAAAGCAATTTTGGACATATTTACATATACTTTTTCCATATGTAATTACATGTAAAAACATACGAAGTCCCAAGTCAAATAGGACTCCTATTTTTTAATAAGTCAAAGTAGTTAGGTTTTTCCTAAATTTTCTCAAGGCTTCTCCCTATAAATAAAGAGGGCTTCTATTGTAATTTTTTATCTTTTGTCTATTGCAAGAAAACTCTAGCGAATTGAAAAGCAAATCAAAACTTTGTGCTTCTTTGTGAGAATCAATTATCAAATATTTATCAATACAAGAAAGCAAGTTCAATTCCAATCTTTGTCTTGGGATTATTTGTGTTATGATAGCATTGTTCTTACATCTTACTATCATAATCTTCTTTGGTAATAATTGAAGTGTGGAGATTGTTTCAAGTGATTAAAGAGCGTTCTTAATTTGATTGTGATAGACTTTGTGTTATCAAATCATTTGTGAGGATTGTGTTTATGTTTGTGAGGATAAAATAGCTTGAAGACTTTGTGCTGCAAGTTGTTATATTCAATCTACTTTTATCATCTTGGAGAAGAGTGAAGACTTTGGGCTGCATTCAAATTCAAATAGTTCTATTTGCAATTAGTAAGTGAGGCAACATAAAACTTTGTGTTTTTGTGATTTTGCGATAGTTTCTAAGTTCTTTAATATTACTTTCATTGAAACCATCATCTTGAAGTATAAACATCTATTCTGAAAAAAGAGAATGAGATGGAATGGAACCACCACAAATATAGTGTTTAGTGTACATAAGTTTCATAAATTATTTATTTGTAATAGTTAAGCAACTAGAGGGAACCTCCCCTTGCTGAGAGGAGAGACTTTGTCTTTTGCCATTAGTGAGTTAACGACAAAATATTCACCCAATAGTTTTTTGGTGACTCCGCTGGGGAAGGAACGCGCAACTTGAAGCCTCATGCTCTGAGTTGAAGCATTTTTAGGTCTTTTCCATTTGTTGCAAAATTTTGTTGAGCATACTACATTGTAGCAGATTCACGGTATAGAAGAAGCAAGAGAGCACAAGGTATTATTGATCCTGTATTTGAATTGATGCAGCAAAATAATTTTGGTCTTTTGCCTCTACGACCTCGTCTTCAGTGAACCAGGAGTTTTCCTCCTACCAATGCCAAGTCTCCAATACCAGGTGCAGCTTCTAGTTCTAGTGCTAGCAGAGTTTTGTCTGTTCATACTCCACAAAGGTTTGTTATCCTTACTTTTAATCAGCGCGTTATGGCAGCCCAAGGCCCTTGGGTAACACTTTTGGTCCTCTAAATTTAACCCCACCATTGCATGAACTGCCTCATAGTTCAAGAAAGAATTTTCCCAAGTTCTATGGTGACGGGAAAGTTCACCCTGATGAACACATTGTAGCTTTCTGCATAGCTTGTGGTGTGATAGGTGTTGATTATGAAGATGTAGAAGTAAGGCTTTTTGTGGAAACACTGCAAGGTGTTGTTGCAGATTGGTTTTATCATCTTCAAGCTCAGACTATAAGCAACTGGAACACTCTCAAAACCAAGTTTGAGGCTAGGTTCAAACTTGCAGAAGATGCACACGCCTTATTGGCTCAGCTTACACAGATGAAGAAAGAGACTCATGAACCTATGCGGGACTTCATCGCTAAGTTCAATAAGTTGAGAAACAGGATTCCCACAATCGATTAGCCAACAATGGAGAATCTTAAGTGTTTCTTTATCAATATTCAACTTCCTGAAGTGAGTTTTCTGTTAAGGCGGGATGGTCCTGCAGATCTTCTTACAGCTCAGATATTGGCTACCGAAGTTGAAGATGATCTTATCCTTGTAGGTAAGATAAGAAGAGATTCTAATAGAAATAAAGGTTCCTCTTCTACTGAGAATTCTTCCACAAGCACCACGAATCCTATGGTGCAAAAGTTAGCAAATGAATTGCTAGCTCTGAAAAGGCAAATGTCGCAAGGTATGTCTACCCCTTCTTATCGAGATATACCAAGGAGGACGTTTCCAAACAATTCATATCAAGGTAATGCTGCTAAAAATTAAGGGCAACCTAATCGTCTTCCACCTACACAAGGGAAGCTTTCCATTGAAGCAGCACCGATCAACTCAGCAGTTGGCTATTATGAAGCCGAACATGATCATTCTTTCCAACCCAAGTTGGACCAGGAGAATGATGCTAATATCTTTGCAGAAGGAGAAGAAGAATTAGCTGGCGACTCTACCATCAGCTTTCTGAATTACCAAGATGAAGCTGAAAAAGAAGGAGAAGTGTATGATGGAGCATACGCTATTTTCACTAGGTCCCAAAATCAGTCAACTCAGCAAGTTGATAAAGGAAAAGCGAGAGAAGAACCTCAACCAGTGATCTCAATTGCTAAACGAGGAACTCTGCTGCCTTTCCAATCAAAGGACCCGGTGGTCAATAAGCAAGTAAGTACATTTAACAATCCTGTACCTTCTGCTCCTATCCCGTAGACCAGTACTATGTCAAATAAAAATCAGAATGATGGATTTCCTTCCTCTGTTTCTAGCTCATTCCAGTTATTTGATATCATAGATCATGTTAGGAAGACTAAGATCCAAATGTCTGAAGTTGAGTATTTACAAGCTAATCCTGAACAGTTTGATAGGTTAGCTAAATACGTCAAAAACAAGACTGTCCCTATAGGACAAGATTTTCCAAAAGTTGCCCATAATTCCTCAAAAAGCAAACCTACCCAAAATAATCTTGTCACTACTCCCCTTGTTGCTTCTGGAAAGATAGAACCTTTCTATGTTTCTCTATTGGTAAATGGTCATAAATTGAGCAATTGCATAATAGATTCTGGAGCCTCTGATAATGTTATGTCTGCTAAGGTAGAAGACTCCCTTGGCCTCACCCTAACTAAGACTTTTGGGAGATGTTTCTCCATGGAAAACAAGCAAGTACCACTTTTGGGTCAAATCAAAGATGCCCAATTTGCATTTGCAACTTTTCCAGAAAAGAGAATTAAGATGACGGTCCTAGTAGTTGATGTTCCAGCGTCCTATGGTATTTTGCTTGGGCATAATTTTTGCAAGGATGTAGGTGGGGAGTTAAACATGGATCTATCTGAAGCAAGGATACCTGTTAAAGGCATCATGCAAAAGTTGCTTCCTGAGAAGGAGGCAAAATATATTGTTACCCAAACGACAAATCCCAAAACTCAAATTTTGTTTGAGTCCTCGGGAATGGGTAATTATTTCCTGTCCACCGAAGATGTTTTTAGTTCATCAAATGAGAGTTCATTAGGTAATAGCTCAGATAATTCAGATGGAGAATCAGAAGAGTTTTCAAATGAAAGTTCAGGTGAAGGTATAGTAATGCCAGATTCTTCCCTCACTGATGAAGAGGGATCCTCTTGTATACGTCTAAAAATGACGCAAATCATCGTAAATAAATATTCTAAATATTTATTCTATTCTTCTACTAATTAAATAAATATTCTAAATTTATTTAATCGATTCATTGTTCCATAATTAAATAAATTCAATTTATTTAATTAAAATTCTTCTAAATGTCCTACATAATTAAATAATCATAAATTATTTAATTAAACCAAATTCCTCTATCCTAAGTTCTAATTCAAAAATCCACCTCACCTTTACACCTCACCTTTTCCACCTCACCTTGTCCACCTCATCAGGTTGCACATGTAATTAAATATATTTAATATTTAATTATCTTATTTTCCCTCACCCACATGGCCTATTTCTTCTCAAATCAGAGGTTAGTTAACTAATCAATCAAAAGTGTTAACTAACCTGTCAATTGAGTCAATTCCTCAATCAATTCAGTCAGTTCCACAATCCACTCTTCTAACTGATCAATCAAGTCTGTTAACTGTTCAGTCAATGGAGTTAACTCTCCAATCAATTTTGTCACATCCCCTCTTTCATGATGGAGATGAGACACTTGTCACATTTCTATTGGTTGCACATTCCTCAACCATCCTCAGCCGTTGATCTTCATATCTCCTCTCAACCGTTGATTCCCATTCTTCCAAGTCTATAAATGAAGCTTCATCCCTCCATTCTAAGGATCCAGGCTTTTGACATCGTTACTCTGCAGAAATATCACCAGCGTGCCTTTGGCATCCTTTTACCATCCACAAGCTTGAGATCACATACTTGCTTTGAAGCTCATCTTCATTGCATATCACAACAGCCATTTACCATCGACTTCCTCAAACACAGCTTAAAAGAGTGCACTCTCTGAGGGCTCCCTTCATCTGCAAAAGGACGATTGTAATAGGCAAACAACAGAAGCATCAATTTCAGGGAAGGTTTGCTTTGTGTTATTCATTGCTATTTTCATTTAATCTTCTTTGTTATCTCCTATTCTGTTGATGTTTGGGTCATACATTATTCATTTGATTGATCACTGTTTTACCTTTACATTTTTGGCGCCCACCGTGTGGCCCTTGCCCCTTTATCTCATCAAAATCTGAGCTCTTTTGAAGACAGGTTCCGTACAGGTCACGCAGAATCACGTACAGGCTACTTCGGTGCATTTAAACATTTCTACGGCGCATATACAGACTGTTACGGCGCTTCTGTTATTTCTGCGCATCTGTGCTTTTTAACGGTGCTTTTGCTCACTGTTACGGTGCATTTACAGTTGTTGTGCTTCTGTGTGTTCTTACTGCGCTTTTGCTCACTGTTATAGTGCTTCTATTCTTTTTGCACATCTGTTCATCTGTGCTGCGCTTTTGAAGACTGTTACTGCGCATTTATTCCTTTTAACTGCACATACGTACAATATTACGGTGTATTCATTATTGTGGCGCTTCTGTTGATTATTTCTGTGCATATGATCACTGAAGCTGCGCATTTGTAATAGACTGAGGTTTTAGTACTTTCTTAGGGGAATTTGCTAACTCTAACCTTTTTGCAGGTGTTTGCTGGAGCTGTTTTTGCAGGATAGGATTGGGTTTAGTTCCATGTAGTTGCATCTAATTAGTTCACATTTCATTTTATGAGGGAAAGTAAAATTGATGTTCATCCAAATCTTCATCTAGTTCTAATTAGGGAGAAAGTAATTGGATTATTTCTTGCTTGCATTGCAAACACCTTCCAAGTTATTGCTATCTAAGATTAAAATTGAACTCATCAATGATCTTGAAGTTAAAATGAACCATTGCTATATCATGAGACCAGAATTTCAAAGTTAACAATCTCGTGCTACGTGGTTTAAAATTGAACTCATCAATGATCTTGAAGTTAAAATGAACCATTGCTATATTGTGATACCAGAATTTCAAAGTTAACAATCTCGTGCTACGCAGTTTAAAATTGAACTCACTACTGCTTTCTGTGGTTTAAAACTGAACCACTGCTATATTGCTAAACTCACTTCAAAGTTCTATGTTTGAATAGATTAGCCCATTTAGTTTTTTCACTTTTAACTAGGGTAGATTAATCAGTGTATTCTGTGCTTACGAATGACAATAGGTTTATGCTCTCCCCTCTTCTGGGTGATCAGAGTGCCAGACTTGTCATTCTATTTGTTTAACCTTTAGGAGGGGCCTGCCCTTGGATGCACGCTTGTCCAAGTGGGAACGACCCTGAGTGGTAATAGGCTAACGCCAAACCCTACCAAGCCACTTAAAATAAATTGTGCTGGAGGTGAAAACTACCTGCAACAAGTGCTGTTATGTTACACCGACGGCCAACCTCCCCCAAAACCCTCTCAGGCGTAACCCTTTGAGGCTGGGAGACTCCATAACGGAGAGTAGTGCCGCCGCACGTGTAACCACTTGAACGGTTTCCTGCATTAAATACCTCTTATTCTAGTGGCCCAAATCCCTTATAATCCATTTCTTGCCTAGGATTTTGTGCTTGCTTTTGTCCATAATACAGTCGAAAAAACTACAAAAACAATGAAAAACTACAAAATATTCTTTGTGCTTACTATGTTTTCTTACTGTTAATTCATAATATCAGATCAGGAAGACCTTTTCCAGCGAAAAAAATACCAAAAACAGAAGAAAAATCCAAAAATTTTGCAAAAATATCAGAGCTGCGCATATACTCCTTTCTGCTGCGCATATACTGCAACTTGCTACGCATATATACTGTTACTATGCATATGCACACTGTTGCTGTGCATTTGTACTTAACCAGAGCTGCGCATATACTGTGACTTACGGCACATTTGTTCATTTCTGCGGCGCATCTGTTTCTGCGCATATGCGACAGTGAGCAGTTGCCCTACTTTTGAGAGAATATTTTCACTTGATTAGAGCACCCATTTCAGCCTAGTTTCACTTTCTGAGGTCAGATTCAACCTCGCAGTTAGTCTTTATCCGTTTCACCCAAGTCTCTCTTTCATCCGTCATCCCATTCACTTTCTGTCCAAACGCCTCTTGTCCCAAAGTCAGTTTGTCCCATACCAATTTGGTATAGGTCCCTTTTTCATGTCATTAGTGAATTCACGTAAGCCTAGTGGGTTACCGTACCTTTGCTAGTAGTCTTGTTGAACGACTAAGCCCTACACAGTAAGACTGGTATCGACTACCCTTACTAGAGGCCAACATCTTGTGTCAACCGTCTTACTTGAAGTCATTGAGCGAGAGAATCCTTTGTCCAAATCTTGTCCTAGGTATCCCATTCACAACAGTCTCAGTCGGCACCTCACCAAAATTTCTAATCTTGGTCCACATCATCCCACCCCACCTTGCATGGTTCTTACTCGATCCCAGTACAACAAGTAGATTGAAATGGCTAACGCATCTGATCACCTCGCCCCACCACGTGGTGGTGACGAAGAAATTTCTCATGAAGAATTAGTAGCGCACATCGAAGATAGCAAATTCCAACGCCTGGTAGAGAGGGTGCTCCTTGAAGACCCTAATAAATACTTCCACCATCTTGCTAATCTCGGAGTCAAACTCCCTGCAGACTTTGACATAAGCTCCATCATGGAAAATGTAGACAATGATCATGAGCGGAGACGTGATGATCATGAGAGAGGCATGAATGACATAGTCCCGAATGCAAATGATAGAGGCAAGAAACCCATAGATCAAAATGCTCCTATGGATGACGTGAGACAACAAATTGAAAGTCTAAAACAAGAAATATCCAACATTAAGACTGGTACAAGTTCCAAGCAATACTCTTTGGAAGATATAGCTCCGTATCCTTTTGACAAAAGTTTGGTCATGAAACCCTTCCCCTTTCAGTTCAGAGTCCCAAAGTTTGACAAATACAAAGGGAAGGGGGACCATAGAGATCATATCCAGGAATTCAATGCCGCATGTTTAGAAGTAGCTCACAACAAGACCTACTTGATGAGACTGTTCCCAAGATCCTTAGGTGGTCAAGCTATGGAGTGGTTCTCGCGCCTCCCACCAGGGATCAAAACTTTTGATGAACTTGTCAATAAATTCATAACGCACTTCTCCTACAACATAGAACACGAGGTATCTATGCTAGATCTATGCAATACTAAACAAAAGAGTGGTGAGTCATTCGCCACCTTCTTACAACGATGGAGACAGCTAGCTAGTAAGTGTTCTTATGATATACCTGAGAAGCAACTATTGGAAATGTTTGTCCACAACCTAAACACGGATCTTAGCTATTAGATTCAGATACAATGCCCTACATCATTCTCCAAAGTCATTAAAATGGGCCTATTCATTGAAAAAGCTATGATCACTAAAGGAACTCTCAAGCTCTACAAGGACACACCTAATTCCAATTACACAATGGATAAATCAAAGTTTTGGACCAAGAACAAGAATGTGGTCAACGATGGGGTAGTTGACGCCAAGGCGGCAGCTCCTAAACAACAACCCATATTCACTCTTAAGGGGGACGCAAACAATGGTGCAATCAACAAACCACCCTCTCGGGAGCCTAGCTCTTGGTACAATTCAAACCCAATAAGAAAATTCACACCATTAGGCAAGTCTCAAGAATCTGCGCTACAGAAGTTGTTGGCTAACAACAAAATTTCTCTACCGCCAACAAGTGATTACGAGCCTATAGTCAAACCTCCCTACTGGAAGGACACAGACTTGTGAATATCACCGAGGAAGGGGGCATACAACTAACAACTGTATCCACCTCAAAAATGTCATTCAAGATATACTGGATCAGAATCAGGGAGGGACACAACAGCATACCTCCAATGAAACTCATGTGGCCTACAGGGATCCACTTCTGAATCATAACAGGCCATATAACAACAATGGCCACAACAACAACAACCATGGCCACACCAAAAATGGCAACAACAATAATGACAACAACAATAATCGCAACCGGCCAAATTAGAACAGTGGGATGAGTAATGCTAACTATGCAAGTGTTCCATTTGACTACACCATAAACTGCATTTCTGAACATATTCCGCAGGTCAATGTCATCTCACCCAACCAACAACCAGGACCTAACCAAACTGGTTGTAGTATAATTACCTGTAGTGGTAAAGTCACACTCAATACCGTTCCTCCAAGGTCGTCACCATCTCCATCCAACCCCCATCAGCATAATGTCCTCGACCAGTTACAGAAAACCCCGGCTCACATTTCTATATTGGAGCTCTTGCATCTATCTCCTTCTCATAAGGAGATTCTTGAGAAAGCCTTAGTGGAAACCACTGTCCCCACTAACCTGGCCCAAGAGAAGTTCCAAACCATGGTAGGCAATCTGACATCCTCCAATTCCATATCGTTTACTGAGCAAGATGATCTTTCTATATCTCAACCCCACAACACCCCTCTACACATTGTCGCATTCATACACAAGCACCGCATCAAGAGGGTTCTCATTGATGGGGGTGCCGGTTTAAATATCTGCACATTGAAGCTAGTCCTTGCACTGGGGTTCTCCGAACAAGCAGTTGATCCAAGGAGGAAAATTACCATTAAGGCATATGACGAGGAAGAAAGAACCACAAAAGGAATGGTTGTCCTACCCATTCAAGTGGGACCGGTAATTAAAGATGTGGTGTGCCAAGTCCTTGATCGGGAGCTTGCTTATAATATTCTACTAGGGAGACCATGGATCCACGCCATGAAGGCTGTCCCCTCAACCTATCATCAATGCATTAAGTTCCCGCACAATGGCAAGCAGGTCACCATTCAAGGCGACCCCGACCCCTACCAACACTGCAATTCTTTTCGTGCAAAACCCGAATGTGTCATACCCAACAACCGAGCCTACATTTCCCCTACCCCGCAACAGGACCATACCGCTGAAGCTTCCTCCTCAAGACCCAAACCGCTGAAACTTACCATAAAAGAAAATGGCATGGGGGAATACTCCATTGAGCACAGCCTCAACTTGGCCAAGATGCCTTTGTCTCCTCGCTCTTTTGGCCAACCCAAACATCCACCCAAACATTTTCCAAAGCCATCTGCTCCTCCTGTAGCTCCCGCAAATCCCTTTGTAAAATGGGGAACCTTATCTGATGAGACAGAGGAGTGAGATCTCCTACAGTGGCTTTATGCTGAAGAAGAAAACACACCCCAAGAACCGCCTAAACTCCCTACGGAACTCTATGGGTGGGGTGAAACTATTTTGCACAGGATGGGGTACAAAGGACAAGGCCCCATAGGCCTCAGAAAAGAAGGAATCATTGAACCTATACAACCTTCTTCATCCTCTTTGGCTAGAAACACAACTGGCCTAGGGTACAAAGGCAAGGGTAAAGACAAGGAAAATGCCTGCCTTGTGGAGACAATCCAAACACTCCAAGTGGATAGTGACATAGATTCAGATGATTCAAATGAGTATGAGTGGGACGAGCTAACAGAGCACTCCTACGATGACAAAGAGGTTGACACCATCCAAACTCTTAGCCCCTACCATGAGGGACAAACGCAATGGGACAGACCACTGGAGTCTGATTTGCCCACCCTCGAGATTATGGCTTTCGAGGAAAGCTTAGATTCCATTGCGATAAACAACTTGGAGGAAAGTACCACCTAGAACACTACCCCCACCAATGCCCATAGCATTTCCATTCACACCATTAATGAATCAGGTCTCTCATCTGACTCCCTTCCCCTCTTACACCCTGAGCTTATTGACTGGGATCTTCAAGGAACCCCCCTTAGATATGTTCTAGAACGATGATGCTTACATCGATTATATGGAACTTAGGGACCACTTGCCAAAAGGAGATCATAAGGCTGGTTTCACTATCGAACTAAATACCGTGGCTTACTTTGGGGAGGGTGCCAAGCCTTCCAGTTGCAAAAACATCAAGATCAAAAATGGATCTGACAGTGAAAATTGCCTTGCGGCAGTGTCAGATCATAAAATAGTAAAAAGAAAGGACGCATCTGACGGTGAAAACCCAACTGTGGCACCCGACAATGGAATGCTTGACACTCTCCCTAGTGATATGTATCAGGAAAGGTCACAGATTGTGGTGGAGCCGACCGAGCCCCTGAACATTGGAACCGAAGAGCAGCCCAAGATTATCCACTTTGCCAAATCTCTCACACCACCAGAGAAAACCAGATTTGTACCATTCTTTAAGAAGAAGAGAGGCAACTTTGCTTGGTCATATGCAGACATGCCAGGTTTGGACCCAAACCTGATTCTATATCATTTGCCATTGGATCCAGGGGTGAAACCCGTAAAGCAGAAGCTGAGAAAAATGCATCCTCATATAGCCCTTTTGGTCAAAGAAGAACTCAAGAAATTGCTAGATGTGGGGTTCATTAGAGCCATAGATTACCCAGAATGGATATCTAATATTGTGCCAGTGTCTAAACCAGATGGCCGGGTTCGACTATGCAATGATTTTCGAGACTTAAACAAAGCATGCCGCAAGGATGACTTTCCATTGCCAAACATCGATATCATAGTCGACCTCACTGCAGGACATACAATGCTATCACTCATGGATAGATTCTCAGGGTACAATCAAATCAAAATAGCACCAGAGGATCAACACAAAATAGCTTTCACTTGCCCATGGGGTACCTTTTGCTGGGATGTCATGCCTTTTGGGCTAAAAAACGCAGGTGCTACATATCAGCGGGCCATGACAATTATGTTCCATGACATGATGCATGTAACTATGGAAGACTATGTTGACGATATCTTGGCAAAATCTCTCACAAGGGACTCACACCTGGACATATTAGAAAAAGTCTTTCAGAGGTTGGACCAATTCCAAGTCAAACTGAACCCGAAGAAATGTGTGTTTGGGGTAACATCAGGCAAGTTGCTAGGCTTCATTGTGTCGGCAAACGGAATAGAGGTAGACCCGGCCAAGGTCAAAGCTATAATGGACATGCCACCGCCCAAGACTCTAACACAGTTGAGATCCTTACAGGGCAAGCTGCAGGCCATCTGCAGGTTCATCTCACAGCTGGCAGACAAGTGCCAACCTTTCAGCCATCTCCTACATAAGAACATTCCATTTAAATGGGACGAGCGGTGCGACGAGGCATTCAACAAGCTAAAGGAGTATCTTATGAATCCTCCCATACTCATGCCTCCGATCCAAGGAAAACCTTTAATCATCTACATCTCTGCTACACCCACTGCTCTTGGAGCTCTTCTAGCGCAGCAAGATTACGAGAACAAGGAGAGAGCTGTATACTACATCAGTCGAACCTTGGTGGGCTACGAGTTGCAATACTCACAGGTAGAACGATCATGCCTTGCAGTGGTTTTTGCTTCACAAAAACTCTGACATTACATGTTGGCACATCCTGTCAAACTCATTGCCAAGATCGACCCACTGAAATATCTTCTTAGCAAAGTAGCTCTCACAGGTCGACTAGCAAAGTGGGTTATGCTTCTTAGTGAATATGATATAGAATATGTGGACAGAAAAGCCATTAAAGGACAAATCATCACTGACCAACTGGCTGAGGCACCATTACAAGACACTTCACCGATGCAGTTTGAGTTTCCTGATGAGTCTCTATTCACTCTGTCAACATCTCCTTGGAAACTCTACTTTGACGGATCTTACACCAACCATGGATTGGGGGCAGGTATCCTATTTATCACCCCCCAAGGTGACACAATTTTGAAGTCCTACAGGTTGTTATTTCCATGCACCAATAACATAGCGGAGTATGAAGCCTTGGTAATTGGTCTCAAGATGGCCACTGAGTGGAAAATCCAAGAACTATGTATCTACAGTGATTCTTAGCTTATCATAAATTAGGTCAACGATGAGTATTAGACCAAAGATGAGAAGCTCATCCCCTACAAATGGATGGTCGACGACCTCAAAGAACACTTTGGGACCATCTCCTTCGAGAAAATACCTAGGATAGAGAACAAAGCAGCAGATGCAATGGCTACCATAGCCTCTCTTCTAGAAATTCCTGAATATGAGTCATGATATGAGTTCTTAGTGGAAACCATTTGGCAACCGGCTTATGATCTCCTTGAAACCCATTCCATTTGTCTCCTAGTCAGATCTGATTCACCTTGGTATGGTAAGACTTACACTTACCTCAAGGACAATATTCTCCCACCAGACCTCTCTTCCAACCAAAAATGCACCTTCATCCGACAAGCCTCCCGTTACACCATCATAGCTAATACCCTTTACCGACGTGGTCTGGATGGTACTCTACTCCGTTGTTTAGAACAAGAAGAATCCATCACTGCCTTGCGAGACGTACACGAAGGGATATGTGGAACACACTCCAGCAGCCCTTCCTTAGCCAGGAAACTCATGCGTTTGGGTTATTACTGGCCAAACATGGAAATGGATTCCTATCAGTTCGTCAAAAAGTGCAAACAGTGCCAAATACACAGGAACCTGATCCATGCACCTGCTCAAGAGTTGAGACCTTTAACGACACCTTGGCCCTTTTGTCAGTGGGGACTTGACCTTGTGGGAAAAATTCATCCACCCTCTTCCAACGGCCACAAATTCATCATAACCGCCACTGAGTATTTCACAAAGTGGATTGAAGCCATTCCCCTAACCACCGTCACAGGAAAGCAAATTTCCTCTTTCATTCTGAATTACATTATCTGCAGATATGGCATTCCTTCGTCCATCATAACGGATAATGGAAGACCATTCAAAAATTAGGATGTCCAGGAACTCTGTGAGCGTTTCAAAATCCAACATCGTTTCTCCACTCCATACTACCCCCAAGGTAACGGCCAAGCTGAGGCATCGAATAAAACCATTATGAAAATCCTAAAGAAGACTGTCAATGAAGCTGGTCGCAATTGGCATGTCCAACTCAACCCCGCTTTGTGGGCCTACCGAACCAGTATACGCACTCCCACAGGTGCTACACCCTACGCCCTTGTCTATGGTTCCGAAGCCATCCTTCCCATTGAGGTTGAACTACCATCCCTCAGGGTGTCGTTGAAAGGTCTCATATCAGACGAAGAATACAGAGTCTCCAGGTTACAAGAACTAGAGCTGCTGGAAGAAAGGTGCCAGAAAGCCTTTGATCATCTCAAAGCCTATCAACAGATGATGTCAAGAAGCTATAACCACAAGGTTTGCCCATGATGTTTCAAGGTTGGGGACCTCGTCCTCAGAGAAAACCCTCACAATCAACAAGACAGAGAAAAGAAAGGTAAGTTCAAGCCTAACTGGCTTGGACCCTATGTGATTGTAGCTGCTTACGGATCGGGGGCATATCAGTTGGCCACTTAAGAGGGTGAGTTGTTTGATGATCCAATCAACAGCATGCACCTTCGCCGGTTCTATACCTAGGAGAACCCCAATGCAAGGGGGCACAATAAAATCAAAAAATCAAAAAAATCAAAAAAGTTGAAAAGAGAAAATTTAAAAAAAAATTAGAAAAAATAGAAATCATACAAAAAAATTGTCCTTTGGTGAAAACCTGGTAAACAAGCACCTTGGATAGGTATCATGATGAAAACCTGGCAATCAGGCGTCATGTTACTTTCTAGCTTCTCGTGCAAATAAAAGCAAGTGGTGAAAACCTGGTAAACAGGCGTTACTTGTGATAAACCGCCTTCTCCATCTTTGGGAGTCTAATCACCTTGAGTCCATTCTTTCTTCATTTGCCCCATTCGATTCATATCTATCCCACAAATAAACACTTGACAGTTACCTATCATGGCTTGATACTTTCCTTGTGGCCTTGTCAACCAAGGTTTTGTCCCATCCCATCTCCTCAATATGAGCCTAGCATACAGTCTCTTGTCAGTGTCAATGGTCCAAGTCCGTGAACTACGTTGCCTCTGCGCCATCACGCAGGCAAGGCCATTATTCTAATGAGCCCCCGAGGCTTCCATTTCTTCCATGGCCCCATTCATCCCCTTTCTTGTCTCCATTCTTGTCGTCTTTCTTCTAGTCCATCCATGGTCCATTAGGGTTTACCCCGAACTACGTTGCCTCTGCGTCATCACGTAGGCAAGGCCATTTAGTAATGAACCCTCGAGACACTAGGTCAGTCCCTTAGGGTCTGTCTCCCCAATAAGGATTGTGCAATTTTCTCACCAAGCAAACAAATGCAAGCAGACCCCGCGCCTCTAGCAGAAATCTCGACTGTGAGCTACTTAACCTATCCAATGCAAAGCAAATACCCAAGGTCTTCTAAATGATTTTATTCAACCTACAGCAACAAATAAACATATCTAATGGCAAGAATATTTTGTGGATTTGGAACTAGGGTTAAGTTATAGAGTCTTGATTTTTTTTGCTATCATACCTTCCTATGCTACTCGAGGATGCCAAAAGCTAGAGATGCTATGATGGGGGCATGATTACTTTCTTTGTTTGCTATTTGTGGATTAAACTTTAGTAATGTGAAGCCTTGTCTAAGGACATGATCGGCAAAAGATCATCGAGGACATCAACGGTATAACATGAACGGGGGCAATCCTTGTTTGTTGAAATGCAAGAAGTACTCAGGTCATCTAGATTCAATTTTGACTAGATGCTTGTATTAACTTGCTAAATCACAATCCATGTAAGCGGTACTCAGGTCATCTCGGTTCAATTATACCTAGATGCTTGTATTCACTTACCTCATTTCAGAAAATGTACCAAAAAAACACAATGCCCAATGATGAAATAAAGCACTCTAAAAGTGAAACATCCATCCTATATCCATATACACATCCATGCATCCATATCCCATACAATCCTCATTACCCAGACTGTGCAGAGTAACAATATCAAATGAAGTTTCTAGGTCATTCTATCATACCCATTCTTCTATCTATCATGTCATTCTTGTGTCGATAGAGTACATTTGGACTTCACAAAAACAAAGCATATAGGAGCATATCATATCATATGTAGAGCTAGTCATGAACATGATTAGTTCAGTAGAATACATCACACATATGCATTAGGTCATCCATACATCAGCATCATATCGCATCTTAAAACACAGAAAATGACAAAAACATAGCTAAGTGCATCACATACACAGTTGCATCATCACATAAGCAATCATATTACATTTGCATTCATTTGAAACATTAGATCATATAGACATCCCATAACATCATACACAAAAGCTGCATCATCACATAAGAAATCATGTTACATAAGCGTACATTCAAAGCATTCAATCATATAGACATCATAAGCATACATTCGAAGCATTAAATCATATAGATATCATATAGCCTCAGATAGACCATCTAAGTCTACACATACATCACATCATACAATAGAAGTAAATCATTATCTCATAACACATGCAATAGATACACAAAGCTGCATCATCATATATACTATCATATAATAGAGGTCCAAATGTACAATATCACCATCTCTCTCAAAAATCAAAGTCTCATATACAGTATACATCCAAATGGACGGTGATACATGTCCCAAAATGTACAAAATCTAGTATGTGTCTATCCCTGCTGCTGTGGGCCACCACTGCCAGCTCCTGACTGCTGGGGACCCATCACGGACGCCCCTAACTGTGATGTACTTGCTCTATGAGTCACCCCAGACTGACTCCTGAAGCTCCCCGCCCTCTGACTCGATGCCACGGCACCATGGTATAAACCTCGGTAGTACTGAGCCTGTGACTGTGCTCTGGCAAGCTCTGTCTGTACCTGTGCCAACTGCATCTGCAACTGGCCTACCTGTGCCTGTGCCTACTGCACCTGCCCAACCAAAAAAGAACTCGTTGCATCTATCCCCATGGCGGCCACAGTAGTGTCCTGCTCTACACGGACAATCCGTAACCACGCATCTGCCATGTCTCTCTCGTGAGTCAACCCAGCGATAACGACTGCATCCGTCTCTCGCCTGCCATCAGCCCTCCTCAGCTGTGCCTGCAGCGCTTGCACCTATCCCCTCAGGCTGGCTATGGCCCTCTCATGCACCTCTGCCTCCACTAGCCCCTGTGCTGCCTCTGCCTATCCTGGCCCCTGTGGCTGGGGAACCTGCTGCTGTGGTGGCGGCATCTGCGCCTGTTGAGGTATCTACTGCTGTGCCACCTGTCCTGGCACTACCTGCTCGGTCTGGCCTTCCTCCTCTACTGTCTCGGCCTCTCTCCAGCTCTACCACCTCATCCTCATCCTCCTCTAGCTCCCCTCTGCCCTGGGCCAACCTGTCCCTCCTCCTTTGAGTCTACCTCATCAATGCAAGGCACCAGCATGCCAGGTCCTGAATATCTCAGGAACGGATGTGCAGTCATCCAATCCTCGTAATCCTGTGTCACCCCTGCATCTGCTATCTCTGTCCTCATATCCCATGCCACATAGGGAGTCTGCCTGAACTCTGCCAGGGCCTCCTCATACGAAGCCATCAGCCCCCATCGGACCCTCTCTACATGTGTCCGTACAAAGAGCGCCTGTCCCTGTGGCATGCCCTGCCTCCTACCGAACTGTCTCAACACTCGGCCCACCATCTGTCTCTCCAGTATGTGCCGTGTCTGGCCTATCAGCCACCTAGTCTAAAAGCAGTACGGTAGCTCGTCTCCCTCGTCGTCCCAGGGCTCGCAGTCCAGATATGGTCATCAGACGACCACATCTACCCCATCCAAGGTGTGCCTCCAATACTCTAGCTTCCCCAGCCTATGCTGAGAAATCACTCCTGCATAGCCATAACTGTATGGCTCTCCTCTCTGCCTCGCGAAGACACATATCGGCCTAGTCACCGCTATGTGCTCCTACAGCCAAAACTGTAACAATAGTACACCAGCCGATAGACTTGTGCTGCGGTGGTACACCACCTGATGCATATCATGGTACAAGTGGGCCAGTACATAGACTCCCCATGCATATCAGGTGCCCTCAGTCAGCATCCGCTCCATAATCCTGCCCCATCCGATGGGGAACCCATGCGATCTCCTGTCCAGGCATACAACGCCCCCAATCAATCCTGCCACAATCCCCAGGAAGTAGTCATAGCAATCATATATATCTTGCCACGGGATGACCTGTCCCACCAGCTCGGGATCATCGAACACTCGCTAGTACTCAGCGAGTCCCGCATCCCGCTGTGCATCATACTCCACTAACTCACCCACCATAGGTAGGTGCAGTATCCGGTAAACGTCCTCTAAAGTCACCATCATCTCTCCAGTAGGAAAGTGGAAATTCCTGTCCTCACTATGGAATCTCTCCACAGCAGCTGTCAGCAGTCCTTGGTTCGCCCGCACCTTAGGCATGAAGCATACATAGTCTAAACCCATGGCACCAAGCGCCACTCTGTCAGTCTCTGTCAACATATATCTCTGCAATAGGGGCATGGGAAACATCTCCCTCGACTGCAGTGTGTCTCGAATATCCTCCTGCAAGCAAGCAAGGCAACGCGTCAGTCTCCAACAGCATATACCATACTCAACATATCTACTGAACTATATCAACTCAACTTAGTATCTCAAATTGATCAAAATAGCACACTACATCTCTTGACTAGATTCCTGCAATCTTGGAGATAGCTCATCGATTACCGCATCAAACAGGACGCTAATCGAATCAATTTGGCTAAGTAATTTGCTATCCCAAGAAAATATGCCATTACAGGTGGTAAAAGCACCGTTTCTTTATATATGCGCCGCTAAAATCGACATATGCGCCGCCTAAACGCATATGCGCCGCCATAGTGCACATATGCGCAGTTTCAGTGCATGCACCGTAGAACTCAGCATATGTGCCGCCCAATTACGAAAGCGCCGCTAGATTCAACATATGCGTGGCTTTCACAGATGCACCGTTACATTAAACAGATGCGCTGCCTAATCACATATGCGCAGCCTAATTACGGAAGCGCAGCTACAATGCACAGATGCGCCGTTTTCATGCATGCGCCATCAAAACTGACATATGTGCCGCGAAATGACAAAAGCGCCACTTCGCGAGGCATATGTGCTGTTCTACACTTCGGCGCATCCGTTTGACCTATTTTCTACATACATTTATGACACCTAAAATGGACCCTAGGAGAAATTTTTTGAATCACATACCGGGGGTCCTGCCTCTACTGGCCGCCTGAATCGATGGACTCGCTCAAATCAATGCTCCTCGTGTGGAATGTCTGCTGCTCTAGCTGCCATGCTGCTCCAAGTTGCTCTAGGCTCTCTCTATCCAATCCAGATCAAACAAGTGTGCAAATGACTATTCTTGTGGACCCAGCTCCTATTTATAGCCTCCACACCCTAATTCTGGCTAGGTGATGACTGTGACTACTTCCCCTGCCCGTTTTTCCTCTAGTTTTCTTCCTATTTCCCTGAAACACATCCTTTTTCCTCTTGCTTATCCTAACCCTTTCGTCTTCGTGAGATTGTCCGTCTCTGATTCTTTCACCCTTTTCCTGTCCAATCTCCCGAGGGGGCATCCTAGGGGCAAACTGGGGCATGTATCATCATTCAAACTATTGATTTCTTTGAAGCAACGCTGTAAACTGCATTGCATCAAAGAGGGGCAAAATGTATACGTCTAAAAATGATGCAAATCATCGTAAATAAATATTCTAAATATTTATTCTATTCTTCTACCAATTAAATAAATATTCTAAATTTATTTAATCGATTCACTGTTCCATAATTAAATAAATTCAATTTATTTAATTAAAATTCTTCTAAATGTCCTACATAATTAAATAATCATAAATTATTTAATTAAACCAAATTCCTCTATCCTAAGTTCTAATTCGAAAATCCACCTCACCTTTACACCTCACCTTTTCCACCTCACCTTGTCCACCTCATCAGGTTGCACATGTAATTAAATATATTTAATATTTAATTATCTTATTTTCCCTCACCCACATGGCCTATTTCTTCTCAAATCAGAGGTTAGTTAACTAATCAATCAAAAGTGTTAACTAACCTGTCAATTGAGTCAATTCCTCAATCAATTCAGTCAGTTCCACAATCCACTCTTCTAACTGATCAATCAAGTCTGTTAACTGTTCAGTCAATGGAGTTAACTCTCCAATCAATTTTGTCACATCCCCTCTTTCATGATGGAGATGAGACACTTGTCACATTTCTACTGGTTGCACATTCCTCAACCATCCTTAGCCGTTGATCTTCATATCTCCTCTCAACCGTTGATTCCCATTCTTCCAAGTCTATAAATGAAGCTTCATCCCTCCATTCTAAGGATCCAGGCTTTTGACATCGTTACTCTGCAGAAATATCACCAGCGTGCCTTTGGCATCCTTTTACCATCCACAAGCTTGAGATCACATACTTGCTTTGAAGCTCATCTTCATTGCATATCACAATAGCCATTTACCATCGACTTCCTCAAACACAGCTTAAAAGAGTGCACTCTCTGAGGGCTCCCTTCATCTACAAAAGGACGATTGTAATAGGCAAACAACAGAAGCATCGATTTCAGGGAAGGTTTGCTTTGTGTTATTCATTGCTATTTTCATTTAATCTTCTTTGTTATCTCCTATTCTGTTGATGTTTGGGTCATACATTATTCATTTGATTGATCACCGTTTTACCCTTACATTTCTAATCAACGAAATTCCAAAAAGTCAAATTCTAATGAGGTCTAGATTTTAGAATTTGATGGCAGTTGTTCCTCTACCGGTTCTAGAGCCGGAGTTGTTTTGATATCCCCATAAGGTGATATCTTCCCTTTTTCATACAAGTTATAATTCGACAATACCAACAACACTGCCGAATATGAATCATTGTTGCTTAGATTGGAAGCTGCTCATGCTAGGGGTGTTAAAATTCTTCATGCTCAAGGAGATGCCGAATTAGTGGTTTGTCAAGTGAGAAATTTGTACCAAACCAAAAATGAAAGATTGAGACACTATCGCAATCGTGTATGGGATTGCATTGAAGTTTTTGATGCTTTCAACATTTCTGCAGTGCCAAGAGAGTTTAATGATCGTGCAGATTCATTAGTTGTTTCCACCACTCTCATGGTTCCTCATAAAGATTTCAAAGGAAACAAGTACACTATTGAGCTGGTCTTCCAACCAAGTGTACCTGATAATGCTGACCATTGGCAGGTGTTCAATGGTGATAACCAAATCATTGCTTTCTTGGAAAAGATGGATAGCTTTGACGAGCTCTATTTTGAAGGTAGTGAATCTCCACCACGGGAATATGTTTTTGAAATAGATTCACAAATTGGTGAAGAGTTTCTTCAACTGAAAGGGAATAAGATTCCAAAAGGTTTGGTTTCCCTTGAGAAGCTATTTGATGAGCATGATAGATATATCAAGCAATAGCAACAGCTGGATTCAAGTTCCTTTATGGAATTTGAGCAAGTAAATTTGAGTTCAGAGGTAGATCCCAAAATGGTCAACATTGGGAAGTGTTGTACTGCTGATGAGAAGTTCAAATTCATTACACTCCTTCGCCATTACATTGATGCCTTGGCGTACTCCTATGATGATCTGAAGTCTTTCAGACCTAAGGAAATTCAGCATGAAATTCCCCTCAAAGCTGGGTCATTGCCTCACAAGCAGAAACAAAGGCAATACAACCCCAAAATATCAGGTACTATCCTTTTTGAAATTCAGAAAATGTTGAATGCAAGGATAATTTTTCTAATTCATTATTCCACCTGGATTGCGAACATAGTTCCTGTAAGGAAGAAAAACGGAGAAATCTGTATTTGTGTTGATTTCAGGAATCTCAACCAATCTTCTCTAAAAGATAACTACCCCTTACCCATCATGGATCAAGTATTGCAAATAGTAACTGGTTCAAAAATGTTGTCTATGCTAGACAGTTTTTCAGGGTATAATCAAGTGGAAGTCAATGAAGCAGATCAGTATAATACTGCTTTCACTACACCTTGGGGCACATTTGCATATCGCAAAATGCCTTTTGGTTTGATCAATGCTGGCACCACATTCTAGAGAGCAATGGACCTTGCTTTCAGAGATGAGATGGGGAAGTTCATTGTGGTGTACCTTGATGACTTGACTGTTTTCTCCAAACATCGTCATGATCATGTGCATCATTTACGACAAGTGCTGGAATGCTATCGGTGAAATGGTATTTCTCTCAACCCTAAGAAGTCAATTTTTGGGGTTACAGAAGGTAAACTTCTCAGACACATTGTATCTTGAGAAGGCACTAAAATTGACTCAGAAAGAGTCAAGTCTATTCAAAGTCTTACTCTGCCTACTAGTAAGACTGCAGTTCATTCTTTATTTGGAAAGGTGAATTTTCTACGAAGGTTCATTCCTAAATTTGCAAAGAAAACCCGTCACATCGTCAACATGATGAAGGGTAAGGCTACTTTCCGTTGGACTGCGGAAGGCAAAGCGGCATTTGAGGATATCAAGAGGGCTATTGCTCATGCTTCAGTTCTTGTTCATCCTGACTATACCAAAGATTTCATAGTTTACAGCTACGCTTCTGAACATACACTTTCAGCTATTCTAGTTTAGCAGAATGAAGAAGGTGTGGAATCCCCCATATCATTTATGAGTTGTCCTCTCAAAGCTCATGAGTTGAAATATTCAAATATGGAGAAGCATGCTTATGCCATGGTAAAAGTGGTGAAGCATTTCAGGTTCTATATTCTGAATTCACACACTGTTGTTTTGGTGCCTGATACAATAGTAAAGTCTATCCTAACTCAATAGGAGTTTGGAACTAAAAGAGGCAATTGGATTGCTAAGATCCAAGAGTTTGATCTTGATATCAAACCTACTAAGCTTCTGCGTGGAAAAGGTTTGTGTCAATTGATCGCCGATAACGTACCAAAAGAGACAGGGGATGAAGAAGAAGAAGAAGTTGAGGATACACCAACTGTTCTTTTTATCACTACTACTGATAAGTGGTATTCAAATATCACTCATTTTCTTACCTATGGTGAGTGTCCTACCCATCTGTCTTATAAGGAGAAAAGAACTGTTAAGTTGAAGGCAGCTAACTATGTCCTATGGGATAATGGTTTGTAAAAAAGAAGCCTTGATGGGGTATTTCTCCGTTGCGTGGATAAAGCGCAACAAAGTAGACTTCTGGAGTCTTTCCACAATCTAGCTTGTGGAGGACATTTTTCTGCACCTATGTAAGCTCACAAGATTCTATGAGCTAGATACTATTGGCCCACACTATTTCAAGATGTGTATAATTAGGTGCGTAGGTGTGAGTTGTGTCAACAGTTTGTTGGGAGACCTAAGTTGGACGCACTACCTCTTAAACCAATGGTGATTGAAGAACCTTTTCAGCAATGGGGCATTGACTTCATTGGTGCTATGAACCCACTGTTGAGTGTGGGACACAACTATGTTCTCACCGCAACATATTATTTTACCAAGTGGGTGGAAGCCATCCCAGTTAAGCATGCTACTTCTGAAGTGGTATGCAATTTCCTTAAGGAAAACATTATTTCCAGGTTTGGAGTTCCAAACAAGATTGTAGCAGACAATGCTACTTGTTTCTCTTCCCATGAGATTACTAAATTTTGCTACGGGCATGGGATAATTCTTTCTCATTCTTCAGACTATTATCCGCAAGGAAATGGTCAGGCAGAATCAAGTAATAAGAATCTGGTTACTATTATCAGGAAACTGGTAGATGAGAATCAAAGAATTTGGCATAAAGCGTTGTTTGATGCTTTATGGGCAAATAAGATTACCCCCAAAAGGACAATAGGCATGTCACCATTTCAACTTATGTATGGTCTGAATGCGGAGATACCAATTACCTTGGAATTGCCAGCACTGAAGCTAGTAAAGGCATTGGAAGATAGAACTTTTGATAGTTCTATTGGTAAATGGATTATGTACCTAACTGAACTTGAAGAGCAACGAACTATGGTGGTGGATCATATTGCTGAGCACCAAAGTTAGGTAAAGAAACTCTTTGACAAGAAAGCAAGGATTCGTGAGTTTCAGATTGGAGATCAAGTCTTGTTGTGGGACAAGAGGACATAACCAAAGGGAATGCATGGAAAATTTGATTCCTTGTGGAGAGGTCCATTCACTATTCATCAGTTCTGTGGTGAGAAAAGCTTCTTGCTAGAGTATTAGGATGGGACACCATTCTTGCTGCCTCACAGTGGGCAACATCTGAAGCACTTCAATCCTTGAAGTATCAGATAAGTTCATTTGTACATTTATATAGTTTTGTGTTTTTATTTTTGTGTTTTTGTTTAGTCTTTTGTGTCTTTTTCTTTTGGTAGCTTGACTCTATAGCCCAATGGCATGGATGAAGGCACTTAGAGACTGGATTCTCCTCCCTTTGATCATTTCAAAGTTTGATTGATGGAAGTTCCCCAGTTAGAGCCAGCTATTGTTCTCAAAATCAGCTACGCTCATTTTTGTAGACAACCCCTACGAAACTTGTCCGTTTCGTAATCTACACTCTAAGTTTGCAAATTGAGACAAGATTCTCTTGGTCCCATGCAAAGTCATTTGACATCCTAAACTAGTTTATGACATTCCCTCGAATCAATTCCTCGATATTTGCACGAATCGATTAAGTCGTAAACTAATCAAAATGTCAATTTTGATCATTTTTTAGGTGTTAGTAAAATTTTGAGTCTTCATATATAAAGTCGGCCGAATTTGCCGCTATTACATGTCTTTTTTCCACTTATGCAATGTCAGTAAAAATTACCGACTTTACATATCTTTTTGTTTACTATGTGTCATCGTGGCACTTTTTACCGCTTTTACATGGTTTTCTTTTTCCACATGCTCGAGCAGTACTTTTTGCCTCCATTACATGTTCTCTTTAAAAAGGTCGATCACGTGCATTGTCGGCAGTTTTAACTGCTTTTGCATTTTTGTTTATCTGTGTGAGGTCGGCTGAAATTACCGCCTGAGCAAGATCTCCGAGATCTTGAACTCCAAGTGGCATTAATGACCACTCGTGCCATGCATTAAAGGCTTGATTTCAATCTTTTAAATGTGTTATTTGATTGTTGTTTCTCGTCGTTTCTTTTGTTTAAAAACCTCCTAGGTGATTCACGAGTCCCTTCTTCAACCGTTCGATCACGTGCTTTTGGGTTATAACAGATTTTGAGTGATAGTTGGCACTTAGGGTTTCCTACGTTTAAACGGGTAAGTGTTTTTATTTATTGTTTTCTTATTAAAATTTTCCATTTCTTGTTAGAATGATTGAACCTTTGTTCTGCGAGGCTTGTATTGTCTATATATTGGTCAAAACAAAACCTTAAAGTTTTATGTCTTTCTTCTTTTTTGTGTCAAATCATACAAACCCCATTGTTGTTTAAAACCCTTTGACCGATATTTTCATGTAAGTATTCACCAAGTTTTCATCTCATGAGAGTATTGAGATTCATGTGCTCACAAGATGTAATGGAGGTTACAATCACCGATCAAACACTTCCATAAGCTGGCGAGTAGATGTGAAGTCAGCATTTTTGCCGCTTAAGCCTTTTCAAGGTTTATCCAAACACAAGGTGTATGGGTGGCGAAATTCACCGCCCTTACACAACCTTGCAACTCTTATACCTTACATGCGGTATCGGCAATATTCGTCGCTTATGTATTTTCCTAAACTTTCAAATGGAGGTGTATGGGCGGTGAAATCCACTGCCCTTACACAAAAACTTTGCAACTTATATCATATGCATTGTCAGCAAAAATTGCTGCTTGAACATCAAACTTGCAAATTTCCTTATTACCTGCTATAGCAAAAAATTTAACTGCTCCAACATATAACTCATTTTCTGGAACATGCATGAGTGGCAAATTTTACCACCGGTGCAAGGACACGATATCCCTCATATGCAAGGGTGGCAAATTTTGCCGCCCATGCAAACATTCTCTCAAATTTTCCTAACTTTGGGAAATTTTTAGTTTCATTTTTTTGAGCCCGCTTTCCTCTGATTTTTGGCCTGCTCGTACTCTAGTCCTTTCAAGCACATCTCCATAGTCGTGATCATCGACATGCAATTTCCTAGATTACCAATTTTTCCCCTAATTGCATGATCATGACTTTTTTGTGTTGCAGTTTCTTTTGTGGATCTTCTATCTTCATCGACATCCTTCTGGTGATAGCTCGTTTAGATGACTGAGTTGTCCTCGAAGAAGTCGAAAGCGATGAAGCACAAATATCAAGGTGTTTTTCCAATCACCTCAGTCACTTCTAATGTCGACGACATTAGAGATACATAGATTGACCATGTAGACATGGCTAATTTTTTAGAGAGAACCAAGTCAATCTATCCCAGCTCTACAATGAAGAAGATAATTGACAGTAACATTCATCTGGTGTCATCTTTCCTGGTGGCAGCTCACAACACATAATTTATCCTTCAGTGTGCTTAGTTTTACAACAGAGATACTAGGGCTGTGGTGGATGCAAGTGGCAATGTAATAATTAGACTGGATCCTGAGTTCATTGATAAGGTGTTTATGTGCCCTCCCGCTACAAAAGTGTTAAAGCTTGATTTTTTTGAAGCACAAAAAGAATATGACAAAAATCTAGATAAGGCAAAGAAGGTAATCAATACCAAATGGCTTAAAACTCCACGATCAAATCTGTCTAAGTGGCCACGGAGTTTTCCTAGAAGCGACTTCATAGAAGAGGTTGGTGACTTGATTACTCTTCTCAACAGGATAAGAGGATTAGCTTCTTCTTCAGTGTTTCATGAATGGATGTATCCTTTCATCAAGGTAATACTCCAAGCCAAACAAACTATCTTCTGGGGTGAACAAATCAATAATGCTCTGCATGAACAATTGACAAAGGTATCTACTACCTTCAAGTTCTACATGACTTCTTATCTGGTGTATATAGCAACCTCAATGAGAATTTTTCTAGGTCTAACATTAAAAGGAGACAGGAGGGTAATCCCTGTGTATCAATACTACTCTCAATTGACATTAAAAGGTTCTTTTCATCATTTCAGGAGAGTAAATAATGCTTTCTTTGCAGTATTCTTGTGTCTTTTTGACCCTCAACTAGAACAGAGAAGAGTATCAGATGAGGCTTGGATAGTGGTAAATGATTTTGGATGCATGTTCTTACAGTTTCCTTCTTTCTCATACCTGAGGGTTGGCTTTTTCCAAGGTCATCCTTATATGCTACCAAGGTTCCCCTCAGACAAACTGGTCTTAATGGAATTATGTAGACAAATGATCGTCGTGCATAATAAACAAATGGAACTCAACAAGCCTGGTTTCAGGTTCCCAGTTGAAATTGGCAGGTATTCAGTACTAATTGCTGCAAAGGCTAGGGCCATGGAGACTGAGATGTAGCTTGTTACTATGAAGCAATTGAAGAGAAGACCAAAGTTTGACAATAGGGGGGTGAAGGACAAAATCAAAAGGAAAACCCAATTTCATGAACCTATGGTTAAAAATGTTTGGGTAGATTTGAGAACACAAGATGTTAGGAAGTTGGACTACAGGTTATCTCTTGAGCAGATTGAATATCTGGGGCTTGCTGATATTCCTGAGGATCTAGTGGATGATGGTGAATTGGTTGATGACAAATATAACACTAAACAGATTGCTAACACTCCTCTTCCTCTAATCCAATGGTCTCAAAAAGAGTTGACCTCTTTCAGGAAAAGATTTGAGCCTATATTGGCAAACACCAATAATTGGCTGGTAGATAAATGAATTACTCTGAAAGAATTCCTTACAGGATCAGAGACTGAGATCCAAGAGCAAACTGGTAAAAAGGTGGAAAATAGAACGAAGAACAAGAGTGATGTTCCCTCATCCTCTAAAACACATAAGCCTAGAATCAAGTTTGTGACAAAGAAATCAAAGACTGTCGAGAAAGAGGCTAAAAAACAAGATATGGAAGTCGAGAAACAAAACACTGAGGAGCCAGCCTCTAAAGAAATGGAGGTTGAAGATAGGCCTACAGATCAACAAGAGGAGGAAGCTTTGTCCCCTCAAGAGAATGTACAACAAGAAATGCGAGTCTCTTCTCCCTTGCCTAATACACCTGTTGCAGCTCCTGTGTCTATTTCCCCTATTGATATTCCCTCTTCTAAATCTCCCTCCCCTTCCAAAATAATTTTTGACAATCCTCAAAACACTTTTGAAGATGTTCTCCGTTCCTCAGGGTCTATTCCTAGTTTGTCCTCTTCATCTTTTGATATTGGAGATGGCTCTATTTTTGATCATTTTGTAATGAATACTGAGCAAGTCTCTAGTGTAAATATAACAGGTGTAGTTTTCACTAACACTCCACCTATTGTTTCCACTACCAGTGCAAGCATAGTTCTGGCAACACCAACAATGGGAATAGATCCCAATGTGAGTAATTCTCTGCTTCCACCTTGGTTGTCAGCTTATACACCAAAAAGGAAAAAACAAGCCATCTCCCCAGATGACTTTGATTTCAGTAAGTTGGTGCCTGCAAAAGCCAAGGCCCCGAAGAAACCAAAGATTTTTTCAAGAATGCTTGAGGACAAGGGACATAAATTTCTAGAGATTGCAAAACCTCCACAGGATGCAACCATGGAAAATTTTGATATGAATGATTACTCTATCTCTAGAGTTGAATTGGGCAAGATAACTCATGAAAGTGCCAAGAATGATATGCAGTCAGCCATGGACATCTTGATTCAAAAATTTGATAGGGAGAAAGAAATGAAAGATCACTATAAAGCAATGGTGGAACAGTTGATTGCAGTGTTAAGGAAAATCACTCTAAATTCAGAAGCAGTAACTGCTAAAGCCATTTCTATAGAAGACCTTGTTATCCAGAAAGCAGAAAGGACTCATCTCAAAGGAAAAGTGCTTGAAGAGTACCTAGACAAGATGCGCACACAGGGAATATCTCTGCTCACAGAACTATCTGAGAAGATAGATAAAAATGGAGAAAACAAGAACAGAATTGGATGATCTGATTGATGTTATTTCTCAAGAAATTGAGCACATAGAAAAGAATCATGATAAATGAGTGGAGATGAGAAAACTAAAAATAAACACTCTCATATCAATTGGTGCCATTCCTAATAGGGATTCTTATACAGAAACCAAAGAGGCATTGAAATATAGGAGCTGTGTGCTTAAGGATTTGATGAATGACCTTGAGACTGCGAGGAAACTCGGTGAACAAAGTATTGTCAGTCTGTTGCATAAATTGGAGGAGTTACCCCTACAAACTCGTATCACAGGATAACCAATTTCTCTCTGCAGAAGAAATGGTTCAGGAATTTGAAGATATGTTCCAGAAAGTGTTTGAAGATAAAACATTTTCAATGGCCTCTGTGGACAATATTCTTGACAATCAGTTAACTTTGGATAATCTGAAAACCAAGTTAACTAGTCATGCAAAATTAGTCACTACAGTCAAAGATGCCATAGTGAGAGCCAAAATGATTTTCAGGAACACGGTCAGTCCAGACAGTATCAGGATGCAAGCAACTTTCACTATGTATGATGGTCACATGAAGAAAGACGACGATACGAGTTGAAGCAGCTTTTTCCCTTAGTTTATTTTCTATTTTTCAGATGTACTTTCAAAACAATTTTGGACATATTTACATGTACTTTTTCCATATGTAATTACACGTAAAAACATACGAAGTCCCATGTCAAATAGGACTCCTATTTTTGAATAAGTCAAAGTAGTTAGGTTTTTCCTAAATTTTCTCAAGGCTTCTCCCCTATAAATAAAGAGGGCCTCTATTGTAATTTTTTCATCTTTTGTCTATTACAAGAAAACTCTGGCGAATTGAAAAGCAAATCAAGACTTTGTGCCTCTTTGTGAGAATCAATTATCAAATATTTATCAATACAAGAAAGAAAGTTCAATTCCAATCTTTGTCTTGGGATTATTGATGTTATGATAGCATTGTTCTTACGTCTTACTATCATAATCTTCTTTGGTAATAATTGAAGTGTGGAGATCGTTTCAAGTGATTAAAGAGCATTCTTAATCTGATTGTGATAGACTTTGTGTTATCAAATCATTTGTGAGGATTGTGTTTATGTTTGTGAGGATAAAATAGCTTGAAGACTTTGTGCTGCAAGTTGTTATATTCAATCTACTTTTATCATCTTGGAGAAGAGTGAAGACTTTGGGCTACATTCAACTTCAAATAGTTCTATTTGCAATTAGTAAGTGAGGCAACATAAAACTTTGTGTTTCTGTGATTTTGTGATAGTTTATAAGTTCTTTAATATTACTTTCATTGAAATCATCATCTTGAAGTATAAACATCTATTCTAAAAAAAGAGAATGAGATGAAATGGAACCACCACAAATATAGTGTTTAGTGTACATAAGTTTCATAAGTTATTTGTTTGTAATAGTTAAGCAACTAGAGGGAACCTCCCCTTGCTGAGAGGAGAGACTTTGTCTCATTATAGCTGTGGCTGATATAACCATTTTTCCATTAGTGAATTAACGACAAAATATTCACCTCAACCACATGTACTGGTGGGGTATATCAAAGGGGGGAGAATGAAACTTGTACCCCAATCTAGTTGCGTTGTCATTGGCATAGCCTTGGGGCCCCGGGTAAATCTGGACACAAGGTGAAGTGGCTTTCCACATGCCTTTAACAGACTAGTGTTCATGGTTTGTGCCTCATGTACCTTTGGGTACATAGAGGACTCCCTAGAAGCTCCTTAAATCATAGCTTAAGACCTCTCAGCTGTATGAGATTGTAATACAATGGATACCAATTAGGCATGCAAAGTTACTTACCGCACAAACCACCTTGAATTTATCACCAAGTGCATATGCCCTCTAGAAATGGGCGTGCATGTCGTGTATGCTCTCCCCTCACTCCATAAGAGCAATCTTGGGATCAAAAGCACTTAGTTTCCTCATAATGGGACTTGCAGATTGCGCCTAAATAAAGGTAGCGAGGTGGGCTTATGGTCTCATACGCTCCTTGAATAATTTCTAGAATGTTCATGTGAGTGGTGTGTCTTTTTTTTTAAAATCTGTGAAAGCAAAAAATCATTTTGATACATTGAAGTCAAGCCATTGTGTCTTCTTGCTTGCTTAATTTCTTGCCATGAAGCTTTGAGCTTAATTAATCCCCATCTTTGAGCATAATCCCATATTATCATCATAATCACTTTCTAATCCAATATCCATTATCTTCCCAATCCATATCCTAATCCATTTATCCAATCCTAATCACCTCATAATCCTCTTAATCTGACCCTCTTATCCTCCCAATCACTCATCCAATTATCCAATTTCTTCCTAATCATTATCCTAGCTATCCAAATCATTCTCCTAGAATCCATCATCATTGGATCCTAATCCAAAATAATTTGCTAAGTCAAGGCAAGGTCCTAATCATAACCACCTATCTTATTCATTTCCAAATCATCCAACTTATCCAAATCATATCTCACCCATCATATCCTATTCATCCCAATCATCCTAGTCATCCATTCTATCTACTCATCATCCTTAATCCAATTCATCATCATCATCTTGATCCAACTCCATTATCTACTTGATCACATTTCATCCAATTCTAATCCAATTCATTTATCTCTCATCCAACATCAATCAATCAAACCCAACATCATCATCCAAACCTTAATCTAAAACCCAACCAACATCATCCAACTAGCAACAACAATTATCCAAATCCTCATCCAAAATCTCTCCCCAAATCAAAATCATAACATCAATCCAAATCCAAAATCAAATCCAACATCAATCAACCAATCCCTACTATCCTTCCAATCAAATACCCCAACCCCTAATCCTTAATCAACAAATCATCCTTTGAAAACAAAAAATTGGTTAAGGACTTAGTCTCCTTCCTACTCCATCAAATCCTTCATCCAAAATTCCAATCACAATTATCCATATCATTATCAAAATCCTTCAACATCATCTTCCAAATCAAAAATCAAGACCTTAGTTGATCAATATCAACCTTTATCCAAACTTTCTTGAGATCATTAGTCTATCTTAAGTAAGTCATCCAATCAAATCAAATCAACATTTATCCAATCAACCCTCTTGCTTGAGATCATTATTCTATCTTAAGTATAGAGAATCATCCATCAATCAAATCAAATCAAATCATCCAAAGGTCTTGAAATTTGATCCCCAACCACCATCAATTATTCTCCATCATCCAATATCCTTCCAAAAACATCATGGATCCTTATGTAGTGATGTAACAACTACAAATAATTAGAAAAATCTATGAGAACATGGATCCTAATGCTAAGGAAAAATGCAAAAATGTCATTAGTGATATCCCCTTAGCACATCTCATCATTGGAGATCCCCAAGCTTCTATTCCATCCACATCATCATCCTATATCAAACCCCATCCACCTCATATCTACCTTCATCCTACATGTCATCCACATCAACATCATACCAACCTTCATCCTACATGTCATCCACATCAACATCCTATCAATCTTCATCCTACATGTCACCCCCATCCTCATCTCCTTATGTATCCATGCCATCATATCTACCCAACCAATCAATACCTCCAAACTATCCATTCCCCAACCATCGTTATGCTACCTTTGATCAAGGGAACACCAATTTATCACACAAGGAACTTATGGCTGAAATTAAAAGCTTGAGTGCACAACCATGGCCCTATGTCAATCCCCCATATTCCAATCCATCAATCTCCCCAATCTCTCCATCACAATATCTATACAATCCTATCAACCTCAATCCATTATCCTATCTATCTCCCAATCCACCAACCCCTATCCCCCATCCACCATCTAATCCACCTTTAAACCTTCCAAATCCTAATATCTCCAAAGAACATTAGAAAAAAATAAAAAAAGCAAAGCTATGGAATCCACTACCTCTCCAACACCATCATGCAATCCCATCACCCATCTACCTAATCCTAATCCAAATCCTAAAATACCCGCTAGCATCATTCATCCACTATACCATCCTACCAAACCTCTTAAACAATCTCCTATCACAAGTCAAGAACCATCATGTAGCCATGTTCAAGAGTCCATCCAAGAACCTATCACATCCATCCAAGCACCTATCACATCTATCCAAGTCACTTCCACTTCTATCCAAACACATGAGCTATGTCAAGAGTCAAATCCAAATCATGTTGAAGCATCAACCCCCCATCCTAATCAAGATCTAAACATCCCATCTAATCCCATCCCTAACCCCCTCCCATCTAATGATCAACTTATCCACGCCAACCTTATCGCTTCTACCACAACAACCCCCATTGATCTTCCCACACCATCTACCAATCCCATCCCAAATCCATTCTCTTATCCACTTGGAAAAAGCACCTTCATTCGTGGTGGTCCCCTTGTAGGAGGCGAACAACTTCCATCCACCACCTATCCTTCTCCAACAAGTAATGGACTCACGTCTTGTTTCCAAATCACCAAACATCCCATTGCATGTCGCATACTCCAAAACATGAAATATTAAGGCAAAGGTTTAGGCCTTCATGAACAAGGCATCTTAGAGCCCATGCATACTATGTTCCATCCATCCTCGCATGACCTGGGCTATACATCCCAAGGAAAACAATCCACCGATGTTGGTAGCATCCACGTACCTCATAAACCATCTTCCTCTAACTTCAAATCTGGTGCACCTCATTGCACCTCCAAATCATATGTCGCCATCCCTCCTCCATCTTCATATCATGAGCAAAATCATGTGACCATACATCACCCTCCATCAAACTTACCTCCATTATTCCCAACTCCTAATATCCCCATCCTTAAATCCCCTTATCCTCCCATCCTTCCAACTCTTATCCATAAATCTTCATCCCATAAATCCTGATTCCCTTATACTCCCATCCTTCCAACTCCTATCCATAAATCTTCATCCCATAAATCCTGATCCCCTTATCCTCCCATCCTTCCAACTCCAATCTATAAATCCTCATCCCATAATCCCTGATCCCCTAAAATCCTTCATCATGACTAACAAAAACACACACCGACCAAACTTGAAGCTATCACAAACCCCATGGAAATCAAAAGTGAAAGTTTGGATGCCTCTACTCATAAAGTGAAAAATCCACAAAAGTCCCAAGATCATCATGTCATAAGACTTTGATGCATAACACCAAATCATACATCCAAAAGGCTATCAAAGCCCATAACACCAAAAATAAAAACAAAAATGGTGTGGGTCCATAAAGAAAAAGCACTCAATCCAAGTGGAGCATCCACGTCACATCCCATTTCAAAATCCCAAACATCTTTCTCTCCATCAAATCCTACAAATCCTAAGTCCATTTGGGTCCCTAAAATCCCAAATCAAACATCCAAAAATCCCCTATCTCGATCCCTATTGCTTCCCACCCCTCATCCAAAATATAAGCTTCCAAATACATCATGGTATGTGCAACCGTTGGTCATGATTCTCCACCATCCCTCAACATTTCCACATACCTTCATCTCCCCATCATTCATCCAATATCCTACATATCTTCCCCATCACTTCCCTATAGTCCATGTTTTTGCATAAACCTTACATAATCCACATCAAAATCCATCATCCCCCATCCATGCATAATCCACATCAAAATCCGCATCATCCTCCATCCATGCATTAACCACATCAAAATCCACTATCCACCATCCATTCCATATTCTCTTATCTACCAACATAAATGAAACAAGTATCCAAAATGGTAGACTATCCTCATTGCTATGGAAACAAACGCTAGAGTCCCCATTCCATCCAAAAAAGTAAAAAAGCAAAAAAAAAATAGTAAAGAGAAAAATTTGTCCAATGGTGAAAATCACTCCTTCTGGCACCTTGGACAAGTACCATGATGAAAACGCCTTGTGGGAGTCATGCGTAATCCCTCTTCCATCCATTTGTATCCCATACTTGGGGGAAACATCATGCCCTTCATCCAAATCCATAATATTCCCTTTCATATCTTATCCATTATCTATCCTTATCATATCATATCCCCATCTACCATCTTCATATCTATCTTATCATCTCCCATCCATCCTATCTACTATACCTTCCTCCTTAGATCTTGATAAAGATTGGGGAAAAATATCAAAACATGTTTTGGACACCTGTTGACATAAGTCCCTTTCCAAGCATACCATCCATTCATCCATCTACAAATTCCATCCATCCCTTTCATGCATGATCCCATCATACAAAATCCTAAGAATCATACCTAGAATGAGGTATTTTATTCCTATGCTACTTAGTCTTTGAAAATCATCCTAAACCCCCCCATCCATCTATCATGCATCCTTCTCCTATCCCTTATCCCCATCTTCTATCCATCTATCATGAATCGTCCATCCATCACTATACATCGTCAAATTCTGCCATCCAATCTTATCACCTTATTCACCCTCACCTCAAGACTTGGTGTTCCCTTGTCATTGGTATCTAGCACAAAGGCTATCTAAACAAAACCCAATGCAACCATCCCATAATAAAAACATACCCTATCCAAAACATCCAAAACATCCAAAAATCCAAAAACATCCAAAACACCCAAAAACCCAAAAAACTAAAAACATTCAAAAAATCCAAAAAATCACAAAAATCCAATTTCATCATCAGTTATCAAAGCATCATCCCTTATCAAGAATCATTCACTATCAAATCAACTTCAATCATCACTTATCCTATATCTTGAGCCCATCATTTGATTTATTAACATCAACCATCGATTCCTATCTTAACGGATATATTGTTCCTACAATAGGCAGAATCCATCCTATCCTCATCCATCTTGGAAAGAGATACAATGGCTATGTGTTTGGTCAGTTGGTCTTGTAGTCCTTGATTTTTACATTGTGTCCTATTCAAAGATCATCTCAAAACTACCTTGATCTCACCATATCATGGTATGTGGCGAAAACATCTAGAATGGGGCATAGTCATTGCTTTTGTATGATGTGCTTGTGGGTTGGTCTCATTACTCCAAGCTAGTATTCATATCTTGTGAATCATAGGGTTGGTTCTAGCATATTGATCTCCTTGTGCATCTAAGGTTATCATACCTTTGTGCATTAAGGGCTTATGCTATGAGTCCCCTTCCTTTATCTAGACAAGGTTGTACTATCTTGGGCATGCATTGGATCACCCTATTGTCTACGTGTCTAGTCCATGCAAATGGTGGATGCACATCATCACCCTAGTTTTCTATACCTTGGTGAAAATATCCTCTTTGCTATAACAAACCTAGGATTTCTCTAAATCATATCAACACAATAATCATCCATCTCCAATATATCCAATATCTAAAATCAATTTATCATCACCTACCCACATCCTTTATCATCACATCCCATTATCCTCCATCCCATTTATCAACATGTGCATCCATTTTGAGAGCGCACCCATGTTCTTGCAACTCGCCTACCTTCTCGAGGGGGCATTACCCTTACCATCATCCCTAAAGCTAATCCTATTTCTTCTAAACCAAAACCTTTTTCTATCCAACCCAACACTATATCTTAAACTTCTTTGAAATAATCTTACTTAGTCGCAACACCATTTCAAAGAGGGGCAAAATATAGACACCAAAAAATGACTTGCCCCCGCAAGCCACTTGCTCGCATCCTCATATCACTAACTTATCCCTTCTGCTAATTAATTAAATAAAATCAATTTATTTAATTAATTCATCCTAAACCATTCATCCCTAACCATCAATCATCCCTTGTAATGAATTAATCTAATTAATTTGTTACTATACCTTAGACATCATTCATCATTAATTAAATAAATATTCTAAATATTTATTTGATTAATTTCTCCATCCCCTAAATTAGATTAATTAAGTAAAACATACTTAATTAATCTCCCCTATCCTATGACCTAAACCTAGCCTAATTAAATAAATAACAATTATTTAATAAGCTACCTTAGCCTACATAACCCCTAGACCCAAATTAATTAAATAAACCTTTATTTAATTAATTTTAACCTCTCATTAGCCCACTCACTAATTTTCTTTAGCCACATTAATTAAGTTAATCACTTGATTAACTTGGTCAAACCTTGCTTAACCCACCCTCCCACACACTTTGAATAAAAATCAATTTTTTATTCAAAGGGGTCACATGACCCTTCCACCTCATCTTTCTATTTCCATGTAAGAGCTCTTTTTTATGCAAAGAGCTCACACATGTGTTTTCCAAAAAGACACATGTTGTTGGCAAGAGACACTGTGTGGCTTCATGATTGTTGTCATTGATGGCAACAAAGTTTATCCCACACATCCACAGCACATAGTATGTCTTTACCGGAAGTCAGATTGAAGAGTGTTTTGGTTCGGTGAACAAGAACAAAGCATGCAACAAGGTCTGACAATCAGGTCTGGATCTCTCAGAGGATGTATCTCAGCAAAGTGCGGACTTGGGGAAGTCAAGAGGAGTACCATGACTACTACATTCCAAAGATTGAGCCTCTGGTGATGAAAGAGTGAAAAGATATGAGCATCTAAGTGTTGGGTTCCTGACAGGCAGAGCAGACCGAGGAAGAACTGACCGGTAGAGCATTAGACTTTAATCCAGATGAGAAATTGATGGTGGTCAGCTATTTAAGAGATCATACATGGTTGGTCGACATGAATGATGACTTCTATGACTATGTCCGTGATACGTATCACATATTAAGCTTGGATTCAGCTGACAGATCAGTGTCTTGGAAATATCTTTAGTATTCTAGTTGCCGACTGGGAAGATGTTGAAATCCCTGATGCAGATATATATACCAAATGGATTTCAGTATGAAGTGTTGAGTTGGTTGTGTAAGAGTGCGAGGAAAGGTAGAGAGAAATGTGGGAACAACAATACAAGTCCGGTATGTGACAGAACAACATCATTAGAGCAGAGGAAGAATGAAGTGCATCAGATCAGTATATTGAGCCTAACTAGAACTGAACCTCAACATATGTGGATGCCTCTCATCAGTTCAAACACCTAGTTACTTTCTATATACCTTGTAGATAGTGAGTCTCTTCTAGGCAGTGTGCCTCTTGTGAGCAGTGTGCTCGGGCAGTGAGCCCTAATTGGCAAATGCCATTTTGTACTTATTCTTTTAATAGAGAATACAATCTTGGGTTAGTCACCCTGTGGTTTTTTCCCTTAACAGGGTTTTCCACGTAAAAATCCTTGTGTTATGTGTGTTGATTTCCTTTCTAATCTCATGATTATGTATGCTTATATGTTTTGATACTGCACTAATTGTTAAAGAATAAAAGAAAGTCAAATAATTAAGATAACTGATTCACCCCCCCCTCTCAGTTATCTACCTTGTTTACAACACGTGTCACATGTCATCCCACTTATCAATAAAACTTAATTTTTTATTCAACACTCTCTATGGAAATGAATTTTTAATTTATTGACATGTCTTAATCCAACTCTTCCCAAGATGAATTTTTAATTCATTTATAATCCTCCTCATTCTTCCCAAGGTGAATTTAAAATTCACTTTTAATCCCAACCCTCCATCTTTGTTGATGAGATCTCTACCCTTGATCTCATCTTCTCATCTCAACCATTGATCTCAACTTTGAATCATAGCCATTGGATTCAAATCCCTCCAAAATTGCCTATTAATACAAGTCCAACCCAAGCCATTTTCATCACAATCTCTTAGCAACATTACCATGCTAAAATATCTCCCAAAATAACCTCCCATATCCTCATAATGCAAAATCTCTCTAAGCCTCTCATCTTCATCTCTTAAGCATTCATCCATAGTGTTGTTCCTTGCACACACACCCCATTTTATCAAATGGAGACCCCCTTTCTTTGCTCTATATTAGAGTGCAAAACCTTTCTTCCTTATGACAATGAGAAAGTGAAATTGTGCTTAGAATGCAAGATTTGTTCCATATTCTAGTATTTGGCATGTTTGAAGTGATTTGATGTCTTTCATGATTGATTTGGAGGAGTCTTGATTGGGTTTGTGCTTAAGAAATAGCCATTCATCACCTTTTGTGCTAAAATTGACCCTTACTACATTTTACGCTAATATCTAGTGACATTGGATATCAGCGCTAACACCCTTTCTGCACCCCAGCACTAAAAACCTACCTCACTGGACTTAGTGCTAAAAAACAAGGCTACCAGACATCTCTCATACCCATTCAAAACTCTACCAAAAGTCAAAGCATTAAGGGTTAGTGGGCTTTTTTCCTTCCACTACACATAGCGCTAAATGTTGCTTTGACCGGCTATATCTGACAGGCACTTTAATCTTTGCATATCCACTACCGCCCAAATATCCCACCGGTGAAGGTCAAATTGTTCATTAAGAGTCTAGCACTAAAAAGATGCTTGATGGGATCTACACTAAAAGGAACGCTCATTGCATATATCCCGTGGTTGTCAAAATCTGCGCAAGTCCGGTGGACACCGAAAACTCCGCTAAAGGTATACAAAGGAGGTTTGTGCTAAAACTAGTGTCAACAGGTTATCACGTTGAAAGGTATCTGCATAGGATATATCCCATTGATAGTAAAATCCCTGCCATCTGGCCATGAGCAAAATCCTCGTCATCCTGTGACACATAAATTCCCTGCTAGATGCATTTGTGAACTTAGTGCTAGAATTAACCTTCACAAGATATCAAGTGAGGCCTAAAAAGCCCACTTTTTGCCAAATTGAGCTAAAAAACACATTTTTCAAAGGTGAAACTAGATTTTCTTGATGAATTTGAATTGCACATCCATTTATTACATCATGTTGAACATTTTTATCAGGTTTGTGTGGATTTTGGGCATGTTTTGCATCAATTAATGCCATTGGACATGGATATCTAGTGACCCCCAAAAAATCCCACTTTTTTGCAAAAAAAAAGGGGCTAAAAATGTAGAATAAAAGCTTCCAAATAGATCCTAATGACTACAAAAACTTTCCAAATCATTATACATGCCAAGTGGGTGCTTGAAAATGGTGAAAAACATAAAAAATCATGTGAAAATCACTGGATTTATGAGGTTGTTCATAAGAAAGCAACATTGATTTTGAGTTGTCCTGGACTGATCCAAGGCTGCAAATGGACATATTTTGATTCATATTGATAAAAAATGAGTTGTTTATGATGAAATTGATGCTTGGAATTGTGAATTGTAGGTCTGAGATGACAAAGCAACTAGCTGGAGTTGTCTTGGAAGGATGAACACATAGAGGTACCCTGCTGACCTGAACATGCAGAACCTTCAATTTATCAACTAAATTGTTGTTGTATCTACAAAAAAAAAGTTAGTATGATGTCTAAGTTGATGAATATGAGCCCTAGGAGTTTGAAGACACAAGAAATTAGGTCTACTTCATTGTTGTTCTTACAGATCCAGTTGAATGCTTAGGACATGTTCCAACAATCCAGTCATCAAGAATCAATCCAATAAGCATCCAGTTGGACATGCCACATAGCCCTCTTGACTAGTCAACACATTGGAAAAGTCATTTGTCCCATTCGATAACTCAAAAAGTTGCTATTTTGTCTTGTTCTTATGAGCTAAAAAGTTGTAATTTCATCTTTTTCCTACAAGACAAAAGCAAATTCGAGATTGTAACTACCCACCAACCAAATTAAATGCAATGTAATCTAGACCATTGGTGTTGAGATAATCTCCACTGTCCATTGAAAAAATCAGTATTGTGCCTTGTCTATAAAAGGGCCATCATTTCTCTCATTTGTAAGTATGATTTGATAGTGAATTGCTAAGACTACCAAAATTCAGTCAATACAAAGCAAGATTTGCAGGTTATTGGGAATTTGCATATTGTGTTGTCTCATTTTAGATTTCATGGTTCATGTCAATCTGAAATTAGTCATTCAGTTGCATTTGTGATTAATTATTTAGATATTTGATGGATTTCCTATCCATACCATTGATGGCTTGCTGATTGTATGTCATTGTGCACGGTTAGTCTGGGCATATCTATATGAGCTAAGTTTGATTGTGTAATTTCATTAAACTACACCAAGAATTGGGTGTTGAATGAATCCTTCACAATTTAAAAAACTTTGTGTTTCCTTAGAAGATTGCACAATCTCTGTGGCATTGTGGGCTGCCTGGTTAAGCAGAGATTTGTTTATTGTTGGGAATCTATCTATATGTGTGTTAATTAACCTTGTAGCTATCTATAGGATCTCTTATCCCTTCTCTCTCCTCTTTTCCTTTTGCATTTTATTTATCAGATCTTGTTAGAGTAGGTTTCATCAACTTGCATAGTGCTGTCACAAATTTCATATTAGTGAATGCAAGTTAGCAGATTGCTGGTTGCATGCTGAAATTACATATTCTATAGCAATTTGAGTACATATTAGTTTGTTTATGCATTGTCAAATTAGAAAATTGATCAAGGTCATGTGCAATCAAACCCTAATGTGCTAAAGTTTGTTTGCATTGCATGTAAGTCCTCTTGTTGGTACAACTGATACATTCCATTGAAGTTATTCCTGCAAGCTAAGACCTAGTTGGATAAATCTTGGGGAAGTCTTATCTAGGATAGTATACTTTTCAAGAGAGGTGAGAAACCTAGTATTTCATCTGTGTTTCTGTGTGCTAAAAAAACCATCAACACATAGACTTAATCTCTCATCCCAAATCATTATCCAATCTCTACCCATAGCCAAATCCTTATATACATTGTGTTGAAAGCATTGGAGAAATCCACATTCACATTTCATCAACTTGGGTAAGGCTAGGAGCTATTTGGGTGCAAGCTCCTCCACCTTATCAAGGAGTGAAGAAGATTGGAAGCCTGTGAAAGGTATAAAAATCACTCTCTTTTGTGTTCTTTTCATATTATCTATGCTTTTTAATCTTTCTCATCTTCAGTAACTACATATATTGATAAATGGCCTAATCTTGTGTGAATTTGGGCTTATTCATTAATCCTTCACCCACCCCATTTACATACATTCTCACATCTGATCATACCTTATCTATTTATACATATTTTACCATACATTTTATGTTTATTGCATCCCTATGTATGGAAATTCGTTCCCCATTAATATTACCATTTTATCATAGTAGGTTAATACCATAGGTGTGGGATTGATCCTACTCCTATGAATCTAACCCCCAAATTTTAAAAAATTAAGTTCAATTTTTTTAAGCTCCCACCCATTCTATTCCTACCATGAGTTAACGTAGTATAAATTTCACATGATTATTGCTATGTAGTGTTATTTAAAGACTTCCATTTGGACATTAATTCACATCAGGGAATCATCCAAGGTCATTCATCTTGCTAGATCTTCAAGGAGCATTTATCATGGGAATATTTTGATTTGAGTCAATAACAACATTCCTCTTTTCTTAGATTAGAGATCCCTAGAGCATCATGAACCATGCTTGCATTTAATTCTTCATTTGCCAAATCATCCATTTCCATGCTTAAAACAATTATGCAATTAAATCTTGTGTAAACAAGAACTAGAGGGTCAAAACCATGTAATCAATGTTTAAACCTAAATTAAAATGCATTTAGAAAGCATAAAAGTCATTTAAAAGACATAAGTTAATTTGTAACAAGGTCTGCATGTGTCAAAGGTTGAGATTGTATGCAAGGTATGTCAAACATTGGCCTAGATAGGTGATGTTGTCTTTTGTAGTACCCTAGACAGGCACAACAATGATGTTTCTTTATTGCTCAAACTGTCAAATTTTAACTCATGAAAACCTATTTTACTATTAAATTTAAGCATTTAAATGTTTGAAGGGACAAATGGCAAGATGTGATTGGATAAGGGAATATGACTATCAAAGGGTGGAGGTTTGGGAATCTTAATGGTAGGAGGATGTAGAGGTCAGAGGAAGTGAAAGTTTCACTACTAGGATGTTGAGGGAGACTAGAAAGAAAAATTGTGAAGGTTTAAAAGTGGAAAAGGGAAGGAAGGATAAAAGTGTGGGAAATTAGGTCTCAAAAGGCCAAGATACCTATAGAAATAAGCTCCATCAAAAGGGGAATCTAACATGTGAAAACTTGAAAGTCTGAAGATGGGACTAGGGGAGTGAGGATTGGGAGTGTGGGATACTTGAAGAAGTGGAGATTAGGATTGTTGAATACTTTATGCCAAAAGGTGACCAATGATTGGGGATTAGGGATTTAGAGTATTGTGTACTTGATATAGGAAGGCAAGGATGGAAAACAAACTTTAAAATTTCACCAGAACAAAGAAGCGAGATAGCATGGGGGTTCAAGGATCAGGGATCCAAGATACTTCCTACCTCAAAGTCAAGTGGCAATAAAAGTTCTATAGGAATACCAAATAGCAAGGTTTAGGCCTCTGGAAAATCTAGTCCTAGGTATCAAGGTGAAGAAAAGTCTAATCAATCAACAAAGGAAGAGGCAGAAAGATGTTAGGATTTGGGGTGTAGGAATATCGCTTGCATAATTAAACAATTATTCAAATTCTCAAAGGCTCAGACTTGAATGCAACTGAGGAAAGAAAGTTACAAAGATTGGGGATACCTTATAATGGACTACCCCAGGGATTGTAAGAAAGGGATGATGGCAAGTAGAAACCTACAATATCAGTGAAGAAGATAGAGTGAGGGTTTGGGGTTCAAGAAACTTCATGATTGAGTATTTGAGCATCAAAATCCTAAAAAATTGAAAGAAAAATCCTTAAGGAAAATCTAGAAGCACAAGGTTTTGGGGAATGAAGGAAAAGCATGATAGTAGAGACATTTTTGAAAACTCACCCAAGGCTTAAAATAATCTCAAACAACCTCATACTTAGAGATTTCTTAGGATTTTTATGATATGGACAAAGGACTATGGCATGAGGGCAAGGCAAACCATAACACTAAGCATGAATTTGACCAAGGGGGGGCCACTAAGATAATCTTTGATTGGATATCAATAATGGGATAAACAGGGTGAAATCTACAAAGAAGGCACAAACATAAAATGGGTTCTCTGATTTTGCATAAAATTATTGAAGTTTAGGCAAGGCATAAACAAACCCATTTTGAGGGAAGGTTAAGTATTAAATCCAAGACATGATCATTGATGAACTACTTATATCTAAGGTCTAGAGAATTTATAAAGGAGATGGCACCCTACTACAAGATGGCCCAATCATTCTTGAACTTGCAACTAACTACATCAAACAAGTCCTATAGAGTTATCGTACAAATACAACAGAATGCAAATAGTTTAGATAATCTCACACATTCCTTAAATTATGAAGGAAAAAAACATTCTAATGTTGTGTTGCTTGAAACTGACTCAAACACTTTGTAGGTGAGTCAAACTATGATGTATAACATGAACTATATCCTTTCTAAATATTTCTACTCAGTCACTCCTACTCTCATAGAAAAATCCAGTTGAGTAGTGGTGGAATTGAGGGGTTGTTTTTTTTATGGAGAAGTAAAATATTATGGATGGAAGTTGGATTGCTAGTGGGGTTTTGAATATGGATTGCATTAGATGATTGCTTTGATTGTTTCTTGGAATCATTTAATGTTGTTGATGGAAAATCTAGATGGGTGTTATTGTTGTTATTCTGACGTGACTTGGAGGGTCATTTTCATAGACTATGTTTAATTCATTTGTTGTAAAGTGAAAAAATGCATCTTGTCTTCTTTGTTCTAAGTCAATTAATTCCTTGAGGAGTCTAAATTATCTTTCTAAAATCTCCTCTCAGTGTCTTTTTCATTATCTAGTTCAATTTGCTCAAGATTTATACTTGTTCTTGGGCTTCTTCCTCAATAGGGTTTCCTTGGATGGGGAGATTTTCTCTAATTTCCTCTAAGATTGATTTAATCCAATCTTCTTTCACACTTGGGCACATTGAGTGAAGGAAGAGGGATGTTCTATTTCTTTCTTATTTTGTTGAAATCTTTATACCTAATGATGAAATCAAGGTTTGTTTGAACATTGATAGTGTTGCAAGTATGTGCTAACTGGTGTTGTCATTGATGTCCACATATTTGTGTTGTCATTGGTGTCAACTATGCTCTTGTTTTGATGATTGTTTGTGATGAGTCAGTTGTTTTTTATTATCTTATATAAGTACTAAAGATGATGACAAGATATTCATGATACTGGTTTTCCAAGTGCGTTTGAGAAAATTTGCTCTCCAAGTGGAAACAGTGTGTTGCAGAGTATTTTGGCTTACAAAATAATTGTCTGAGTTTTTCTCTGCATTTCCTTAGTATTGAAGACTGGATTATGAGATTTGGATATGTTTTAGAGAAGTGTTTGAAGATGCTAAATCTAGAATTGGTGGTCTAGATCGCTATGAAGAAAAGTTCCATTCACCAGTGTGAAGACTGTGCCTAACAGAGCTTGTAGTGTGGTAGATAAAGTATTTTTCTCTACATTCCTCCACAATATGTTCTTTGGTTTTGTGGTTTTGGATCTAAGATCACAAGGTTCTTAGCCTTCTTCATTCCAAAGGTTTTGTGATTTGGTGCTCTAGAAAGCAAGTTTTTGATTAGCAGAGTATGACAGTGTTTGATTGAGAGTAGTCTATGATCCATCTTCAAGAAAAGTAAGTTGAGATCTGTTGTGGTTGGACTTGATGGTTTCCAAATGTTCCTATGGTGTTTGTAGATGTCCCTTGAATGCATTAAAGGCATGTGTCTAATCTGTGAGCTATAATGAAACTCTTTGAAGCGTGTGACTTATTGATTCTTGATGTTGTATACTTGTTCTAAATGACCTGGTTATTCACAATTGTTGTGGAGATGATTCATGGATTGTAGAAGCATATCCAAGCATGTGAAGATGTATTTGGGTCTGAGATAAGATGTGATGTGTTCATTCTTGATTCTTTTCCTCCACAAGTTTGTTTAGGTCCAATCCTATTTTGGAATTTTGTATGTATGTCGACCTTGGGTAAAGTTCCAACAGTTCAAGATTGTAATGCCAACCTTGATGTACATTCCAAGGTTGATGATAGGTATAAATACATGTAATGAAGTCGTGAAAGTGTGTGCGTGTGAAGATAAAATGTGTGATTAAAAAGGCAGAGCATGAGAGATATATTGCACTTCAATGGAACTTAACTCAAGCATGTTGTAGATGCAACTATATCAGTTCAACCCTTAACAGTGAGCCATCCATTGGTAGTGAGCCACCCTATTGGGCAGTGAGCCCTCTTAGAAATGAGGCTCTTTGATATTTGGTATTTTTACTACATTATATTGTGAGATAACACTCACCACAATTTTTCCCTTTCTAAGGGTTTTCCACGTAAAAACCTAGTGTTCATGTGTGAATGGTGTTGATGTGCTTAAGTTTTGTTTCTACTTTTCATGTTTATTCTTCATATTAGATTAAGTGGTTAAATCAAGTTAATGTGATTGTGAAATTGATCAACTAAGGTTAAAGTTTTGATACAACCGATTCACCCCCACCCTCTCAGTTGTGTTGTGCCTTCAACAATTGGTATCAGATCAAGGTTCCTTGGAAGAAAGCCTAATAGCTTGGGGTAGATCCGGAATTGCACACAAAAAGGATACACCATAGTTTGATGGATCTAACTACACATACTGGATGGTATGCATGGAAAGTTATCATATTTCCTTAGGTTATAGTATTTGGATGATAGTCAAGAAGAAATATGAAATACCTAAAGATGGTCCAGAGACTAAAGAAGAAGTCAAGGAGTTTGAGTTGAATCACAAAGCTGAAAATGCTCTATTGAATGCTTTATCAAATGTTGAAATGGAACAAGTTGTGGATCTTACAACTGCTCATGAAATTTAGGAAAAAATGAAGAATGTTTATGAAGGTGATGCATCTGTCAGGAAAGCTAAGTTGCAGAACTTAAAGACCACATATGAAACCATGCGAATGTCTGAAGATGATAACATAACAAATTACATACAAATGATTGATGAAGTTGTCAGCAGCATCAAGGCCCTTGGTGGAAAGTTAGAAGATGAAGATGTTATTGATAAAATACTTAGAACTCTTCCAAAGTCCTACAGTCACAACGTATCTGCCATTGAAGAATTACTTGAGTCAGGTAAACTTACAAAAGATCAATTGCTTGGTAAACTAACTACCTTTGAAATAAGCGAATTTGGTACTATTGATGGTCCTGTGAAAACTAAGACTACTTTCAAGGCCAAGGAAGAAAAGACTTCTAGATCAATTGCTTGGTAAACTAACTACCTTTGAAATAAGGGAATTTGGTACTACTGATGGTCTTGTGAAAACTAAGACTGCTTTCAAGGCCAAGGAAGAAAAGACTTCTAGATCAGAGAAGTATGCTATGGAATCAGATGAAGAAGATTTTGTAGAACTTGAGGCAAAGTTTGCAAGAAGAATAAAAAGAGGTAGCAAGGGAAAATTCAAAGGTAAGTTGCCCTTCAAATGTTTCAATTGTGGAAAAATTGGTCACTATGATTCAAGATGTCCTAACAGAGCCTTAAAATTCAATGAAAGTAAAGGAAAGATGGTAAGAAAGAATTACTATGTTAGAGATGATGATGGTGTAACTGATGATGATAGTTCTATGATATAAATAGTAGTGAATGCTTGTTTATTACACTGAGAGAAGAACCTATTTCTGCTAACCTTGCTAGCTGTGTGAAGGATAAAAGTCCAGGAGAGTTGTCTACATTTCATGCTAAAAAGGAAGATGAATGGATCATTGACAGTGGATATTCAAATCACATGATTGGAGACAAAAGTAAGTTTGTCAAGTTTAAAAAGTATGATGGAGGACTGGTAAGATTTGGAGATGATGCAGCTGGTAAGATTTGTGGAAAAGGATCAATTATCTTTGATGACAAGTATAATATAGATGATGTTCTTTATGTCAAGGGGTTGAAGCATAACCTTCTAAGTGTTGGACAAATGTGCAATAAAGGATATAATCTTGTGTTCAAGGACAAAGGATGTGAGATAAGAAAAAGCTCTAGAACTATAATTGCTATTGGTAAAAAGACTCATGGAAATGTCTATCACTTGAAAGGTACTGACAACTGTTGTTTCTTGTCTAAGACAGATGAAAGTTAGCTATGGCATAGGGGAATGGGTCACATCAACTTTGATAATCTGGTGAAAATAAGTACTGCTCAGATTGTAAGAGATCTACCTAAAATTGTGAAGCCTGCCAATGTTACATGTAAAGATTGCCAATTGGGCAAGATGACAAAGACCACCTTCAAAAGAAAAGAACAATTCTTTGCTGGTCTGTTGGAGTTGGTGCATACATACCTTTATGGTCCTACAAGAGTAAGAAGTCTACAAGGTGACAGGTATTTCATGCTTCTTATTGATGATTATTCAAGAATGACTTGGGTTACTTTCCTTAGAGAAAAATCAGAAGCCCTAGACAAGTTCAAAACTTTCAAAGCTATGGTTGAAAATGAATTAGATCTAAAAATCAAGTGTTTAAGGTCTGATAGAGGAGGTGAATTTACTTCAATTAATTTCAATGCTTTTTGTAAAGAACATGGAATAAAGAGGCATTTGTCTACGCCCCAGACTCCTCAGCAAAATGGAGTGGTTGAAAGGAAGAATATAACTATTCAAGAAGCTACTAGAACAATGATCAAGGAAGTAGACCTACCAGAAGTGTACTGGAAAGAAACAATACACATTGTTGTTTATATTCATAATAGGGTGCATGTCAGAGCAAAAGAGACCAAGACACCTTATGAATTGTGGTATGGTAAGACTCCTACAGTCAAATATTTTAAAGTTTTTGGAAGCAAATGTTATATCAGAAGAGATGAAGAATTAGGGAAATTTGATGCTAGATGTGATGAAATCATATTCCTAGGTTACTCAACCAAAAGAAAGGCTTACCGGTGCTATAACAAAGAATGAAAAAGATCATTGAAAGTGCAAATGTGAAGGTAGATGAAGATCTTAAATTAGAAGGATATGAATCAGATGAACCTGTTGTCACAGAGAAGGTAAAAAAGGAAAAGAAAAGGAAGTTCAGACTGAAGTACAAGTTGCTCCTGAAGAAGAAGAAATTCAAGAAGATACTCCTGAAAGAATTCCAAAGACTCCCAAGTATGTGCAAAGAGATCATTCTGAAGATCAGATTATAGGTGATAAAAGGAAAGGTGTATTGACAAGAAAGAGAGCTGCAAAAGAACAAGTAAATCTTTGTTTACTTTCAAAGGTAGAACCTAAGACAATAAATGAAGCTTGCAATGATGAACATTGGGTCAAGGCAATGGAATAAGAATTAATGTAGATTGAGAAGAACAAGACTTGGGAACTTTTCCCTAGACTTGCAAACAAAAATGTGATTGGAACAAAGTGGGTTTTTCTGAAACAAATTGAACAAGGTTAAATAAGTTGTGAGTAACAAAGAAGGACTTGTGTTCAAAGGCTACTCACAAGTGGAAGGGATAGACTATGAGGAGACTTTTTCTCTGGTGGCTAGATTGGAAGCAATTAGACTATTTTTGGCTTTTGTTGCACATAAATATTTCAAGGTTAATCAAATGGATGTGAAATCTGCCTTTCTAAATGGTGAGTTAGAAGACGAGGTATACATAGAGCGACTGGATGGATTCTAGTTATCAAACCAACTAGATATGGTGTGCAAGTTTAAGAAGGCTTTGTATGGATTGAAGCAAGCTCCTAGAGCTTGGTATGCAAGACTGGATAAGTATCTACTACAATAGAGTTTCAGTAAAGGGTCCGCAAATAGCAATTTGTATATCAAGGAAAGAAAAGATCAAACCTTGATTTTTGAAGTCTATGTGGATGATATTATATTTAGTAGAAATGAAGGAATGTGTAAGAATTTTGTAGATGAGATGCAGAAGGAGTTTGAGATGTCCATGTGTGGTGAGATGAATTTCTTCCTTGGATTGCAAATCAATCATATAGACAAAGGTATCTTCATTTCCCAATCAAAGTATACAGAGAGTTATTAAAGAAGTTTGGAATGGAAGACTCTAAACTGGTGAGCACTCCTATGATTACTGGATGTAAGTTGAGAAAAAATGATGAATCTCCTAAGGTTGATCAGAGAAAGTACAAGTCAATGATTGGAGGGTTGCTTTATCTGACTGCCACCAGACTAGATATCATGCATGCAGTTTGTCTTGTGGCTAGATTTCAATCAGATCCCAGAGAATCACATGTTGTGGCAGTGAAAAGGATTTTCAGGTACTTGAAAGGTACTTTGGATCATGGTCTATGGTATCCAAAGAATAATGACTTCTCCCTAAGTGCCTATATAGATGCAGATTGGGCCGGTTGTGTTAATGAAAGGAAAAGAACAAGTGGAGGTGTATTCTTCCTTGGAGATCAGGCAGTGTCTTAGCATAGCAAGAAACAAGAATTGGTCTCCTTATCTACTGTAAAGGTAGAATATATTGTTGCAGTAGTGTGTTATACTCAAGTGTTGTGGATGAAACAAACCTTGAAGGATATCAAAGTTGAGTATGAAGAGCCAATCCCTATTCCATGTGTTAACACAAGTGCCATAAACATTTCAAAGAATCCAGTGATGCATTCAAAAACAAAACATATTTCAATTATCACTTTTTTAGAGAGAAAGTTGCAGAGAATGTAGTGAATCTTGAGTATGTGCCTACAAAGAATCAAGTTGCTGATATATTCACCAAAGCTCTTCCAAAGGACACATTTGACTATCTCTGGGAGAGAAGTTAGGGGTTATTACCCCTCCTTCATTGAACTAGGTACACAAGAAGATGAATCAATCCAGTATGTCTCAAAGAATATTTTCTTCTAGACTGATTTAGAATGGCTACCCTTCAAGGGAAGCAGGTAGTGATTTGAGATAAAAGAATGATTCCAACATGATTAGAGCAGAAGTATGCAAGTATGTGTAGTGGAGGAAATATGATGTCCTTTGCCATTGATGTCAAAGGGGGAGAGAAATCATGTGAAAAACTCAGGGGGAGAAAGTGTTTAAGATGTGTAAAGAGAAAGGGGGAGATGGTGATGAAAGTAGATTCTTGTTTTGATGGTTTTTCACATCATATGTTGCCATCAATGACAAAGGGGAAGATTGTTGCAAGTATGTACTAACCGGTGTTGTCATTGATGTCAACATATCTTTGTTGTCATTGGTGTCAACTGTGCTCTTGTTTTGATGATTGTTTGTGATGAGTCAGTTGCTTTGTATTATCTTATATAAGTGCTGAAGATGATGAGAAGAAATTCCTGATACTGAGTTTCCAAGTGCTTTTGAGAAAATTTGCTCTCCAAGTGGAAATAGTGTGTTGCAGAGTATTTTGGCTTGCAGAATAACTGTCTAAGTTTTGCTCCGCATTTCCTTAGTATTGAAGACCAGAGTATGAGATTTGGATATGTTTTAGAGAAGTGTTTGAAGATGCTAAATCCATAATTTGGTGGTCTGGATCATTGTGTAGAAAAAGTTCCATTCACCAATGTGAAGACTATGCTTGATAGAGCTTGCAGTGTGGTAGAGAAAGTATTTTGCTACGCATTCCTCCACAATATGTTCTTTGGTCCTGCGGTTTTGGATCTAGAATCACAAGGTTCTTAGCCTTCTTCATTCCAAAGGTTTTGTGATTTGGTGTTCTGGAAAGCAAGTTTTTGATTAGTAGAGTATGATAGTGTCTGATTGTGAGCAGTCTATGATCCATCTTAAAAAAAGTAAGTCAAGATCTATTGCAGTTGGACTTGATGGTTTCCAAATGTTTCTATGGTGTTCGTAGATGTCCCCTGAATGCATTAAAGGTATGTGTCTGATCTGTGAGCTGTAATAAAACTCTTTGAAGCGTGTGACTTTGTGATTCTTGATGTTGTGTACTTGTTCTGGCTGACCTGGTTAGTCACAATTGTTGCGGAGATGATTCATGGATTGTAGAAGCATGTCCAAGCATGTGAAGATGTATTTGGGTCCAAGCTAAGTTGTGATGTGTTCATTCTTTATTCTTTTCCTTCACAAGTTTGTTTAGGTCCAGTCCTATTTTGGAATTTTATATGTATGCCGACCTTGGAGAAAGTTCCAATGGTTGAAGATTGTAATGCCGACCTTGATGTACATTCCAAGGTTGATGATAGGTATAAATACATGTAATGAAGTCGTGTGTGTGTGTGTGTGTGTGAAGTTGTGAAGATAAAGTGTGTGTGTTTGAAAAGGCAGAGCATGAGAGATATATTGCACTTCAATGGAACTGAACTCAAGCATGTTGTAGATGCAACTATATCAGTTCAACCCTTGGCAGTGAGCCACCCACCAATAGTGAGCCATCTATTGGTAATGAGCCACCCAATTGGGCAGTGGGCTCTAGGCAATGAGCCTCTTTGATATTTGGTATTGTTACTACATTATATTGTGAGCTAACACTCACCATAATTTTTCCCTTTCTAAGGGTTTTCCACGTAAAAATATGGTGTTCATGTGTGAATGGTGTTGATGTGCTTAAGTTTTGTTTTTGCTTTTCATGTTTATTCTTCATATCAGATTAAGTGGTTAAAGCACTTGTTAATGTGATTGTGAAATTGATCAACTAAGGTTATAGTTTTGATACAACTAATTAACCCCTCCCCTCTCAGTTGTGTTGTGCCTTCAATAGAAAGCTATATACCTTGTGATAGAACCAAGGGTTTTTTTTATTGTTATTTTCATGTTTAAATGAGTTTCTAATAGGGTAAGTGCAAGAAGATGGGGGACCAAAAAGGGGTCTTAAGTGGCCACTTTTTTCTGAAATCAACAAATAGTGGCCTTGGATGACAAATTGAGCATAGTTACACTCAAAATTTTAAGATGCAACAAAAATAATGTTCATAGTGTTCCAAGTCTACTTTCTAAACTACTATTTTTTTAAAAAAAATGGTATAGATTAAGGGGTTCAAAAAAGGGAGCCATAGAAATTGGTATTGTTTCTATCAAAAAAAATAATATAGCGTGTTTTGTGGTTCCCTCAAAGGTTTAACTTTTTTTTTGGTATTTTTAAAATTGCTTCAGTGAGAAATTAGCTAACAACATGTAGTTTATGCCTAATTTTTTTGTTAATTTTTAATGAATGTTTGATTTTTTACTAATTTTCAAAGTGGACACATCCTGAAAAATAGAATTTTAGTCGTGCTACCCCTATAAATTTTGAAAACTAATTGAAAATTATTTTTTTAATGTGTGTAGAATGGAGTCTAGTTTATAAAAAATTAATTTATTTGAAATTTCAATGAATGGTTAATTTATAAAGAAAAAAAGACCAAACACTAGTTTTTGCCAAAAAATAGACACACAAACAAAAGAAATTAAAGATGAAAGGCTTAACATTGTTAAAATGTGAAAAAAATTACATCGTTAAATAGCTAAGAGAAAGCCTACCATTACCCAGGTGTTTGATTTGTTTGATTTTGAAACACGTACAAATATGAGGGTTAACACAAATGAAATTATGTGAAATCCTGTAGAATATGCAAAAGCATGTCTTTGGATGTTAGGAAGGCACTCCAAGCCTTTGGGTTGGAAATCCAAAGAAAATCTCGAACCTAAGGCTTGGGATTCCTAAAGCAACATATAACATGAGTGTGTTATAATGCACTCGCATTATGTTTTATTTTACATTTTTCCCTTTTTTGCAAAAGTTTGCTTGATGTTTGTCAAGTTTGACATAATGTGTGTAAGAACCCAAAATCTCAATCAAGATTAAATCAAATATTTACAATGAGATAAAAACACATAAGGTGAAAAAGATTGATTTTTTTTTTGAATTAAAATAATCTCAATGAATCAAGATACATCACAAAATCATAATTTCCTTTCTGAAATATACAAGTCATAATTTACAAAATTGACATCCTATCATTCATTTATAATACATAATTGCACTTGGCATAAAGAATAGTTTTACCTCATAAATTTGATTGTGAAAAGTCATAACATGGAATACAGTGCATCTAGAATATTGATATTTGTCTTCTCAAGCCTCGACAAGTCATCTACTACAGAGGGAGTGCATCATCTAAGTGCTTTACCTCCAACCATAGACCGGCGGTCCCTCGCACACCTTCCAACTGGAAGTGGCCCTACTCTTCATGAAGAGTATAGATATAAGGAACCAACAATTATTTGCCATCTAAGTACTGGTGTTGTATCCTACATAATGCTATCAATCATACAACCCTAGATACCCTCTAGCTAAGTATGATCATTCTGATAGGTTATGCAATCTGGACACGGTGAACCGACTAATGCATGTAGAGATGGATGCATTACTTTGGACAAAGATTCAATATAAATAGATGTTTCCAATGAACATAGTCATAATGTCCACCCACCCACCAACTCGAATTGGAGACTATCTCATCCTACAGTTTGACTTTTTTTATTTAGTAACTCTAGACACAAGCTTGTCTGTATTAAAAATCCATTCTAGTCAATTTGACTTAGAACAAATCTTTAATCTAGGATATATTTGCAATATAAATATTTAGGTAAATTTATAACCTTTTAAAGAGTTCCTCATTGCATACATGCAATTTCTAGGGTCTATGACCTTCTATCATTCTACTCTCTGATTCAAATATCAAACATCTTTAGTGCTTTATAACTAGTTTTGACTCTATCATAAGATCACTAAAATTTGATAAAGTACTACTAAGACTCTTCATATTTTTCTCTATGGTTTTCTCAACCTTCATTGTCAACCAATATAGTTATCTTGACCTTTCACTATTGACCTATATATATATATACAATGTCATATCTGACATAAGAGTTATAGGTTTCCTATATCCTCCTTGTTTTAATATTAGGGTTTAGATTTTCTAACCCAATATATGGAAATATCAAACATCCTTGTTTTCTAAGGGTAATAGCATAAGTATAATAAAACATGAAAACAAATACCTCTAGTCTTTCCTAGACCACTTGGCATTGCTTGAGTTCACATTTCACATAACATGAATAAGCATAGTATTCAAGGTATTTCTTCACCAATATAATATCTAAATAAATACTACCATTTCATATCAATTGTTTTGATCTAAGTCAATCCTTCAACCCTAAAATGTTTGATTTATAAAGGATAATAATCTACTTTCAACCCCTTGATCTACTGACTTTCAACATAAGTTAGGTTATGAACTCATATATAACATCCTTGTATATATATGTCACATAAACCTTTATCAATCATAAATGTTTACCACAATCATGTGGGATTGAGTTATGAATCTCTCAACATGCCCAATCCTGGAATAAATCACTCTAGTGATGCCCAACCTAGGGTTGACTTTGTCTTCTGTGCACTTAGCACTAAAATAAGTTCTATAGAACAAAAGCTACAAGAGCTATATCTTTGCATTGTCTAGATTACTCTTTCTCTTGAGATAGCATAACATAAGCAATAGATGCTATCAAAGGCTATCTAGGGTTCCACATTCTTGGATCATCTATTTCCATGAATATGTATTACAAAAAAATTGACAAGAGGAATTCTATTTCCTACAAAGAAATCTTTATCCATGTTGCATCCTCCTCGCTTCAATATCATGATGATATTATCTCACCAAAAAGTCCCTTGAGAGAACTAGCAAGATTTCATCTATGGAACTATCATAGTCTTTAACATCGAGCAAAGAATCTATTTCCATTTTTCTTAGTTACTCATTTCTAACTTAGAATCCAATTACAATAATATAATAATACATCATGAGTATAGTGCACCCTAGTTTCCTTTAAACCTCTCAGGTGTTATACAAAACCTCGTTACTTATAATTCATAGAATATGAGTACACTTAAGAATAATAAAAGCATTCATGACTTATTCAATCTTTCCAAGGTAAATTTGAGTGTACAATAAGAATAAGATAATTACGACCACTAGGTTCCCTTGAGTCCCCCGACTCCTAACAAGGAAATAGGTTTGCTCTTATAATAACTTCTTTAGAGAAAGAAAGATAATACTTAACATTTATATTTATGCTTATGTGAAACTATAACCTTCTATGTTTCTAAAATGTCGATATATTTTAGATACCTCAAAATGGGTAAATAACCTAACACAAAATCTTGTGATTGAAACCAATAATACTAAAGATATAAGTCTTTAAGAGATATTTCTATCTCAGTCAACTTACTCATCAAGACTCGAATCTTTAAAAATAATGAATGCAATGGTTCGGTCTCTAACTTCATAAATATATAGCATTCATTTGAATTGGTTAATGGTGATTATCTCCTCATACCTCGACCTTACATTGGCCTTATCTCGGCCTTAAATACTGAGACTCAAGTTCACTGTTTCTTGATAGATAAGTTAGGGACTCACAATTAAGATCCCTTGATCTCTTGATAATGTTTATCAATGTTTGACTAATACCAATTGAGATCTTGATCACTAAACTTGGGTGCTTCCATTGTTTTACTTTCTTTTACATATAAGTGAAAATACACCACCTCAATTTAAAATAATAAATCTATTTGAAGAAATCAACAGAATAAAAGTGAAACTATCTCTTTTTAGTTTACCCCTCTTGACTTCTAGGTTATAGATTCAGTGTTACTCAAACGTAGTAAGTTTCTTCACACATAATCAATTTATTGTGTGCTCAGTCGATTTCTAGCACAATGAAACACCATAAGGTTATTATTTGCTCTCAGACAATCTATACTAATCCGTTAAAGTGTAATCCACTAAATGAAAGAGTAAGCTTCAACTCTAAATCTATAAATATAGTTAACATAAATAAAAAAAGACTAAATTCTTAGTTTTGTCCTGTAAAATCCTTAATATAAAATCTTTGGCTGATATAACGACAAATTATTATAGCCTATTGGCTTCTCCATGCTAACAAAGGTTTGCAGATTGTAATAAATAAACTAAACACAAGGTTTTCTAAAACTCAAAATATCGTTCCTTAAATTTTTCATAGGCCGACAACCAATCTCTGGTTATTGAGCAATTATTACTACTATCGTACGCCAGTTACCCATTACTAACATAATTCTAAACTCGTTAGTTATTAGATAAGCATAAGAACCATCTTTGCATTTTCTTTAAAATCCTATTGATAAAATGGAGCTACTTGATTGTAGGTCAGATCATGCCTTCAGTCCTTGTGGGATTTGAATCTCATTTCTCTTGCACCATGAAATCACAATGCTATCTCCCCGTTACACGATAACAATCCTATACTTTTTTTTGTCAACTTGCCCCCAAAACTTCTTAGCAACTAAAGCATTTTTTGTCATTAAAGACTCCACTCAAAAGTTGTCAGGAAAATTACCCACTAAGCCATGGATCTCTCCATAAGATTAGCATGCGAAGGCTCTTAGTTGGGCATGCATAGGTTTGAAGGAAATGTGGGGAATGTGGTCGCTAAAGTACCACTTCCTCATGCATGACTTGGCGAAGATAATGGTTTTAAAGACCACTCCTCTTTCTCATTAAAGAGCTCCAATTTGTTATTTATGTTTTCCCAAGCTGCATAAATCTCCACAATACAAGCCTCTCAAATGCTCTTAGCTCAAGCATGCAGAATGAGGGGGTCATTGGTATTAAATACCAGTCCACAAGCAAACATCAACTTTTTAACAACCTCTCAAGAAGGCATTCAATGATATCAAATTAGTTAAGAAGGGTTATCATTAAAAACTGACTAACAACTACTACTCTCAACCTGAGAATATTCACATTTAATAATAGTCTAAAAACAAGATTAGATATTAATATAAAAAAGGTTTAATAATAATGTGACATAAATTTACACGTAAAATGTTACTGGGTCGAGATATTCTTCCCTTCACGTAAAAGAGAAAAATGAGTCATGTCGATTTGACAACATACGAGAATCTCAACGTTAAAACCTTTATTGGGAAACATACCTAATTTTCTTTCCCAACAATATCATTATGGACATAAATGTATTCTCATTTATGATGGAAGGGATGTCATTTTCATCGAAAACTCACATTAGTCATAAATGACTAACTCTCAACGTTAATAATTTTGATTATGCTATAAACGACTAAACTATCGTTAAAAGACTCTAAATGACATCGACGACTTGTCAAGTCGAGAAATAAACTTAAACCAAAAAGGAGGGGTTGAGTACCACTTACTTGACTCAACTAGGTTCACTAATTTGCACCAACACAAGACTTAAGATGGCAACAACTGTTCTTTCCCAATATTTATGCACTTCTCTCAGATGATGCTCTCCCTCCATTTTTCGGAGGGGCATAAACTTGTTTCCTGTATACAACTTGCAATCTCCAACCCATGATTAGTGTATCAATAATCATTACATAATCCTTATGAAATCATAACATCTTGACAACATATAAACACATGTCAATTATAATCAATTAATCATAACTCATGAAAACATTGATTTCTCCTTACATTTTTACTAAACGTCAAATCTTTGAATCATGCCTAATCATCTACTAATTAATTCAAAAGTAAAAAGTAAAACATAGTCAAAGTTAGGGATGTAACATATCTTCCCCCATAAGATTCATCGTTCTTGATTATCCAATGTATCCAAAACCTTAATAAGATAGAAATTTTATTTAACCTACAAAAGTGTAAACAATGGATAAAATCTTTGCTATAAAATTATGGTAACTTTCCATGTCATATTACCCTCTACACACTGTCCCACCAGACCTTACAATGAGTAATCTCTTTGTTTCGCAAGTAGAGCTTGTGATCTTCAAGCATTTAAAAAGCTCAATCATGACCACTCCTGGGTCCTATTTCTGTAAAACATTCTAAGAATAAAATAGTCATCTATTATATAATTTTCAAATATAAATCATAAAATCCATTATACATCCTAGCAATAGCTGATAATAAAATGATTCTAAAATCAATCGAATTGATAACTTCGAAAACTTCAAAGAGTCCTTCATATCTAGGGACTAGTTTGGAATACTTTCCAAACTTTATGAATCTTTTTGGTGATTTAACCCTCAAAGAAGTTTTTTCTCCAACTAAGAATTTACTTGGTGTATGCTGCCTATCAATTGCTTCTACCAATCCTTTCAGATAAGCTAGATCTGTTCATCCATTTCTGACAACATTTATGGACTAATGCTAATCCTATCTTCTAGGTTACCCAACTTATAGGAGTTTGGCATCTTCTTTTGTTCAATGTTTCAAATCGAGTAATTATGATAGAAAATTTATAGAAGTTGTTATAAACAACTTCATAATAGGTGGATACTCTTTCCACTTATATTATTCTTCTCTGCAATACATTTGCAAGAAATCTTCTAAAATTTGAGTTACTTTGTCTAACCATCTATCAAAGAGTTATAAATTAAGTTTATATTAAGTTGAGTTCCTAGTGCTAAAGACAAAGCTTGCCAAAACCTTGGAATCATACATGCATCTCTATAGAAGATTATCTTCTCAGGAACTCTAGGCAATCTAAACACTTATTGCACAAACTTACAAACTAAAGCCGATACTCCATCCTTTAGATTCCCAGGTATAAAGTGAGATTCCTTGGTGAGTTTGTTCACCACCATAGAATAGCATCTAGCTTGATTCGAGACATAGGATGCCCTACTGGGTGCTTATGCTCAGCCTTCACTTTCCTGCATTCTTGCTACAATCCTGCAGCATTACTCTTCATTCTTTTCCAGAAATAAAGAGATTTCACATCGATTAGGAGTTTAGTTACTCCTGAATGACTTGTTTATGGTTCATAATGAATTTCCTTCCACACAAGGTTTCTTAATTCTAAAGAGTTAGGGACATTCCAAGTGCATTCTCTACAATTTACTCCCCTACACAATCCACTAGAGGCCCATCCAGGACATGATAGAGGTAAACATTGCATAAATATAGCGAACAACCAAAATGTTCTAGTATAGCCACCACAATAATTTAATTCCATAATCAAAGTGTAAGACATTTCATTTTCAACAATAAGTCAAAAGAATGAGCTCAATTTTCAACAATAAATCATATTTTGTGTTGCAAGTATGTGTTTAACCAGTGTTTTCATTGATGGCAACATACTCATGTTGCATTAATGAGAAGGATTGGATGAGCTGTGTACTGAGGATATTGAGAAAACTAGTCTCAATCAGGAATAATGAAGAACAGTGATGACAACAAGGTAAAATTCGAAGATAGGTTGAGGATCAGAGGATGTGGTTTAAAGGGTTTGTAGATATAAGTCCTGAGATGCTCCAGTCAAGTTTTCAGAGGTCCGCATGAAGATCTAAAGAAGTTATGGTCGCTCAAGTAGAACCAGCTCCGATAGGTGTCCAAAGGTGACAGAGTGACACAGATAGGTCCAGTGAGGTCTGGTATGCATTATCCCATTCTGCGGATTTGAGGAAGTGTTGAGGAAGTCTGTGTGGTGTGTCAACTCGTTTGGTTCATGGTTTGAAGGTCCGCAAGTATCTATTCCTTTGTGACAGTAATGGCAGACTGTGTTCTTGAGGTTCTGAATGAAGGAGAGAAGGATTTCAGTAAGTAGAGGAAGTGCGGATGTTCTTGGTGGTTCAGGCAAGTTTGTGGAGGTCCTTGGATTGTGCTCAGTTCGTGTTAATGGTCTGCATTAGAATTGGGGTCCTAGAAATGAAGAATAACTTCCGGATGATGGTGTTCTTTCTGTGACTAGCTGACCAGATGAATTATACATCTTGCGGGTGTCTTTGTGGATGTTTGCCGACTTAGATGTTTGTTCCTAAGTTGATGTCATGTATAAATAAGGGATTGTGAAGTCATTTCAGAAGTGGATGTGTGGAGATGAGTGTGTGGTAGAGAAGAAAAAAGTGAAAGGTAGAGCATAAGTTTTGGGCTTAAATGGAACTGACTCAAGCATGGTGAAGATGCTATTTACCAGTTCAAGTATGTGATACTTATTCTTTTGTAGACAGTGTGTCTCTTGTAGGCAGTGAGCCTCTTGTGAGCGGTGTGCTCGGGTAGTGAGCCCTAATTGGCATGTGCCATTTTTTCTATTCTTCTAACAGAGAATATTATCTTGGGTTAATCACCCCGTGGTTTTTCCCTTAACCAGGTTTTCCACATCAAAAATCTTGGTGTTATGTGTGTTAATGTGTATCTGCTCTTAACTTGTTGCATTGTGCTTTCATGGTTGATTTACTATTATGCTTGTGTGAAGTTAAGTATTTGATTTGGAAGAAAGTTTTGGACAACTGATTCACCCCCCCTCTCAATTGTCTACCCTAAGTCTAACAATTGGTATAAGAGCTAAGTTCCTCTAAAAGGAGCTTAACCGCTTGAGGAGATCCAGGATGTCATCTTACAAGAAGGATAGTCTGAGATTTGATGGAACCAACTTAACTCTTTGGAAAGGTCGCATGAAATGTCACTTACAGTGTATGGGATTTGCATACTGGTCCATGGTTACAAAAGCATATGTACCTCCACAGGGTGGTTCGACAACCCTAAATGAAATCACAGATGCTGAAAATAATCTGCGGACCAAAGATGCTCTTCTAAGTGCATTATCTGACTCAGAGCTCTCAAATGTTATTGATCTACCAATTGCCTTTGAGATTTGGAATAAACTGGAACTCTTTAATGAAGAAGATCAGTTTGTTAAATGTGCAAGGTTACAAAGTCTAAAAGGGAAATTTGAAAAACTGAAGATGAGAGATGATGAAAATATTACCTCTTTTATGCCAAGAGTGAATGAGCTGGTTTGTGGAATTAGAAATGCAGGTGGAACCCTGAGTGAAGAAGAGATCATTGGAACAGTTCTTAGATCCCTTCCTGCCTCTTATAAAATCAAGGCTTTTACAATCGAAGAATTCAGAGCTTACAAAATAGTCACAAGAGATCAATTGGTTGGTAAGTTGGTTACTTTTGAAATGGCCGAGTTTGGAGATGATCCTCCAAAGACTAAATCTACATTCAAAGCCAGTGCCTCTATAAAAGGGAAACAAAGGTTTGATCTGGGAGAAAACTCTTCAAGGAACCTTTCATGGTATGAAAAAGCAAGAAAAGACTTGGAAGAAGAAGTTGAAACTACTCATCTTGAAGCTCTTATTGCAAAAAGACTGCCAAGAGGATCCGGTAAGTATGAAGGGAAATTACCTTTTAAGTGTTTTAACTACAATAAAATTGGTCATTTTGCCTCAAGATGTCCGGAAAGATCTTCAAGACCAAATCCTAACAGACCAAGGTTTCAAAAGAATTGTTACTATGTTCATGAAGAAGATGATAATGAAGGAGTAGCAGATGATGAATCAGAGACAGGAAACAAATCCGGTAACGAATGGGTGTTTATTGCCATCAAAGAAGAGGAACCAATATCCTCTGTATCTGTCAATCATAAAGTTGAAGAAAGAGCTCTGGCTGCCCAAGTTGAAGCAAAGGATGATTAGGTCATTAATAGTGGATGCTCTCACCATATGACAGGTGACAAGAATAAGTTCTTAAATTTGGAAAAGTATGAAGGAGGAATTGTAAAGTTTGGAGATAATTCTGCTAGCAGAACCAGAGGTAGAGGAACTATTTCCTTGATGGAAAGAACAAAACTGGTAATGTACTATATGTTGAAGGACTAAAGCACAATCTTCTTAGTGTTGGACAATTGGTGGACAAGGCTATGATCTCAGATTCAAGAATGAAAAGTGCATAATTTTTGAAAGTTCTGGAACAAAGATTGCATCCGGTACCCAAACAAAAGGTAACATCTTTCACTTGGTTGGTACTGATAAAAGTTGTTTATTTGTTCAAGTTGATCAAAGTTGGTTATAGCATAAAAGAATGTGTCATGTGAACTTTGATAATATCATCAAGATAAGCAATACTTAGACTGTAACAGACCTTCCAAAATTGGTAAAACCTACAAATAGTTTGTGCAAAGAATGTCAGTTGGGAAAACAAAGTAGAATCTCATTCAAAAGCAAGGAACAATATTCTATCAGATTATTAGACTTGGTTTATACTGATTTATGTGGTCCGGCAAGAATCAGGAGTGTGCAAGGTGATAGATACTTCATGTTGCTAATTGATGACTATTCCCAGATGATATGGGTAACCTTTTTGAAAGAAAAATCAGAAGCACTTGACAAATTCAAAATATTCAAGGCCATGGTGGAGAATGAAACTGGATTAAAATTGAAATGTCTGAGGTCTGATAGAGGTGGAGAATTCACATCTAGTGAGTTCATAGAATTCTATGAGAAACATGGAATAAAGAGACAGTTGTCTGCCCCTAGAACTCCACAGTAGAATGGAGTAGTTGAGAGAAAGAACCGGACCATCCAGGAAGCATCCAGGACCATGATGATGGAAGCAAATGTTCCTCAGATCTATTGGAGAGAAGCTGTCAGCACTGCAGTCTACACTCTCAATCAAGTTCAAATTAGAAACAATACTGGTAAGACTCCTTATGAACTCTGGTTTGGCATTACTCCCACTGTGAGATACTTCAGAGTTTTTGGTAGCAGATGTTACATTAAAAGGGATGAAGATCTAGGAAAGTTTGATGCTAGAAGTGATGAAGGAATATTCTTGGGTTACTCTACTCAAAGCAAAGCATACTGGTGTTACAACAAGAGACTGAGAAAGATTGTAGAAAGTGTAAATGTGAAGGTTGATGAAGAAATTGAAAGACCCTCAAGAATTCATGAGTATGATGAAGATGATCAGAATGGTGTTCAGATTCAAAGTATCCAAGCATCTTCTGAGAAACAAAGTCAAGTTGATTCAGTAAGACAGGAAGAAGAGATAAGTCTCAATGAGACTGATCAAGAGTTAGAGGTGCAAGAAACACCCAAAGTTCCAAGGTATGTAACTCTAAACCACTCTGAAGATCAGATCATAGGTGAAAAAAGCAAAGGAGTGCAAACAAGGAGGAGAATTGCTCAAAATTCAGATGAGTATTGTCTAATTTCAAAGATTGAACCTAAGATAGTAAATGAAGCCTGCAATGATGAAAAATGGACTAAGGCAATGGAGGAAGATCTAATGCAAATTGAGAAGAATCACACTTGGGATCTTGTTGCCAGACCTAGAAATAAAAATGTGATTGGAACCAAATGGGTCTTCCGGAACAAATTGAATGAAGCTGGTGAAGTGATCAGAAATAAGGCCAGATTAGTTTACAAAGGCTACTCTCAAATAGAAGGAGTTGATTTTGAAGAAACTTTTGCTTCGGTGGAAAGAATTGAAGCAGTCAGATTATTTCTTGCATTTGCTGCCTTCAAAGATTTCAAAGTGTATTAGATGGATGTCAAGTCTGCCTTCCTGAATGGTGATTTAGAAGAAGAAGTGTACATTGAACAACCGAATGGATTTCAATTATCTGAGCATGGTGATATGGTCTGCAAGTTGAAGAAGGCACTGTATGGACTAAAGCAAGCCCCAAGGGCATGGTATGAGAGATTGGACAAATATCTCTTGAAGATTGGCTTCAACAAAGGTACTGCTGACAATAACTTATATTTCAAAATTGATCATGAAAACATTTTGATTATTGAAGTATTTGTTGATGATATCATCTTTGGAGGAAGAGACAGTATGTGTAAAACCTTTGCAAATCAAATGAAAAGTGAGTTTGAGATGTCAATGCTTGGTGAAATGAATTTCTTCTTGGGTCTGCAAATTACTCAAACAAAGAAAGGAATCTTTATTTCCCAAACAAAATATGTGAAAGAATTGTTGAGGAAATTTGGAATGGAAGATTCAAAGCCAATGCATACTCCCATGGCAACCGGATGTAAATTGAGCAAAGATGATGACTCTCCTAAGGTAGACCAGAGAAAGTACAGATCAATGATTGGAGGATTACTACATCTCACTCAAACTAGACTAGATATAATGCAGGTTGTTGGTCTTGTTGCGAGATTCTAGGCTGATCCCAGAGAATCTCATGTCATGGCAATCAAAAGGATTTTTAGGTATCTAAAAGGAACAGTTGAGTATGGTCTGTGGTATCCTAGAGATCATAATTTCTCTCTTCATGCATATACAGATGCAGATTAGGTAGGAGATATGGATGACCGGAAGAGTACCAGTGGTGGAGCATTCATTTTGGGAAAAAGATTGGTTTCTTGGCTAAGCAAGAAACAAGAGGCAATATCTCTATCTACAACTGAAGTAGAATACATTGTAGCAGCAGGTAGTTGCACTCAAGTTTTGTGGATGAAGTAGATGCTAAGAGATATTAAAGTAGAATATGAGGAGCTTATCACAATTTTCTGTGATAATTGAAGTGCAATAAATATTTCTAAGAATCTGGTGTTGCATTCTAAGACTAAGCATATATCTATCAAGTTTCACTTTCTGAGAGAGCAAGTGAACAAGGATGAAGTTAGATTGGAGTATGTGCCCTCCAAGGATCAGATTGCAAATATCTTTACTAAACCTCTTCCCAAGGACTCTTTTGAGTATCTCAGGGAGAAGCTAGGGGTTATTGCCCCTCCAATGATGAACTAGGATGCACTGATGTGCATCAGTCCAGTGGATATCATAGTCATATCTTGTGATCTAGATTGATGATGGGGAGCTGCTACTCAGGGGGAGTAGCAGGTGTGATTTTGAAGTTGCAAGTATGAGCCCTTTGCCATTGATGTCAAAGGGGGAGAGAAGACATGTGAAAAACAAGTGGTTGATGATCAAAGGGGGAGCAGTACAGGGAGAGAAGACATGTAAAAAACAAGTGGTTGATGATCAAAAGGGGAGCAGTATAGGAAGAGAAGACATGTAAATAGTTGTTGTTGATAGGGGGAGTTGTGACAATAAGGAGAAGTTCTTGTCTTGATGGTTTTTCACATCATATGTTGCCATCAATGACAAAGGGGGAGATTATTGCAAGTATGGGTTTAACCAGTGTTGTCATTGATGGCAACATACTCATGTTGCATTAATGAGAAGGATTGGATGAGCTGTGTGCTAAGGATATTGAGAAAATTAGTCTCAATTAGGAACAGTGAAGAACAGTGATGACAACAAGGTAAAAGTCCAAGATAGGTTGAGGATCAGAGGATGCGGTTTAAAGAGTTTGTAGATATAAGTCTTGAGATGCTCCAGTCAAGTTTTTAGAGGTCCACATGAAGATCTGAAGAAGTTATGGTCACTCAAGTAGAACCGGCTCCGACAGGTGTCCAAAGGTGACAGAGTGACACAGATAGGTCCGGTGAGGTCCAGTAATGTATTATCCCATTCTACAGATTTGAGGAAGTGTTGAGGAAGTCTGTGTGGTGTGTCAACTCATTTGGTTCATGGTTTGAAGGTCCGCAGTATCTATTCCTTTGTGACTGTAATGGCAGACTGTGTTCTTGAGGTTCCGGATGAAGGAGAGAAGGATTTCAGTAAATAGAGGAAGTGCGGATGTTCTCGGTGTTTCAGTCAAGTTTGTGGAGGTCCTTGGATCATGCTTAGTTTGTGTTTATGGTCCACATTAGAATTGGGGTCCCAGAAATGAAGAATAACTTCTGGATGATGGTGTTCTTTCTGTGACTGGCCGACTGGATGAATTATACATCTTGCGGGTGTCTTTTTGGATGTTTGCCGACTTAGATGTTTGTTCCTAAGTTGATGTCATGTATAAATAAGGGATTGCGAAGTAATTTCAGAAGTGGATGTGTGGAGATGAGTGTGTGGTAGCGAAGAAAAGAGTGAAAGGTAGAGCATAAGTTTTGGGCTTAAATGGAACTAATTGAAGCATGGTGAAGATGCTATTTACCAGTTCAAGTATGTGATACTTATTCTTTTGTAGACAGTGTGTCTCTTGTAGGCAGTGAGCCTCTTGTGAGCAGTGTGCTCAGGCAATGAGCCCTAATTGGCATGTGCCATTTTTTCTATTCTTCTAATAGAGAATATTATCTTGGGTTAATCACCCCATGGTTTTTCCCTTAACCGGGTTTTCCATGTCAAAAATCTTGGTGTTATGTGTGTTAATGTGTATCTGCTCTTAACTTGTTGCATTGTGCTTTCATGGTTGATTTACTATTATGCTTGTGTGAAGTTAAGTATTTGATTTGGAAGAAAGTTTTGGACAACTGATTCACCCCCCCTCTCAGTTGTCTACCCTAAGTCTAACAATTTTGACCAACTGGTCATAAAATAGACAATCTTCAAAATTCGATGGCTAGACCATTCTAAAATAAAGGAATAAAACAATGATAATCTTGCAAATATTAAAAAGATTTTACCAAAAACCCAAAGAAGTGTCAAAATCTAGAGGAACACTCACTATGCACTACGTGACTAACCAAGTCACTAAGAAGGGAGCAGATTGTTGCACTACACTTGGATTTAAAAAAAACTTACAATGGGTTAGTGATCATGCTACAAGCACAACAAAAAAAAAACCCCTAAAGACTTTCTTCTTGCTCAAAAATTTTGCATAACAAAGGGTTATAACACATCCACTCCTATTTCCTGGAGTATGTATCATTCATCACTCAGGGGCTACAGTTGGAATACAAACTTCTTCCCTTCATTCCACTTAACAAAACTCTATTCCCTACCTCAATGAATATGTTACTTGTTTAGAACTTTAAACAACTTGACTAAGTATCATGGTGATAATTACACTCACCCTTGCAGTTGTTCTTTCTAGCTCAACCAAGAGGCAAAATACATAGTTCTCCACCATTTGGTTAAAATGCCATGAGTATAACTAATATCTTCTCCTTATAACTATGATGAATTATCTTGCAAACTTCATGAAAATTCTAGGAAACTCTTATTCATCTCTTCTAATGCACGCTTCTTTGTATTTGCCAATTGATTTTCACATGGATCTTGGAAAACAATTGCATCTCCAAGTTCTATACCATTTTTCTAGGCATTCTATGCCAACATAAAACTATTAGCCCTTAATGATCTTTTTATTCCACTTGGCTCATTCCAAGCTATCTAGAAATTAGATAAGAACCCTTCTTATCTATGTACCTTCAATATAATTCTAGGATCTTCAACACTCATTTGCTCCTACTTCTGGTTGAATATTTTGGATCTTCCATCCTAAGTTCTTGAAAAATAAGAGCTCTTAGCTTTGCCTAGGTTCACTTGTCCTTAATAATTTTGAGTCTGACACAATAGGCTCATAGGCCCTAGTATCTGAACCAAGGTTTTGATCATGGCTTCATTTAGACTTTTCTCTACCTAAGCTCTTAGTCTGATTAGCAATTGACCAAGGTTTTACCTTTCTAGTCAAAGTCTCAAAATCTTTCAGCTATGCAACCTCAGCAAAATTTATTTGCTCTTAGAGTTTTAACTCCTCAGTTGGTTCTCTCTTAGCCATTAACTTGGGTAAGTGTTGGAAAATAGTCTTCTTGACAGTTTCCTTGGTTTTTCTCTACACCATTCTAGCATAAAACCAATTTCCAAACATTAGGTAATCTACTAAATGTTAACAAGTTTTCTCATAATGAGCTCATAGGTCCATGTGCTGAACCCAATTCACTCTAATACCATATGTAACAAACCAAAATCTCAAGCAAGATTAAATCAAATATTTACCATGAGATAAAAACACATAAGGTGAAAAAGATTTTTTTTTTAATTTAAAATATTCTCAACAAATCAAGATACATCACAAAATCATCATTTCCTTTCTGAAATATACAAGTCATAATTTATAAAATTGACATCATGTCATTCATTTATAATACATAACTACACTTGGCATGAAGAATAGTTTTACCTCATAAATTTGAATGTGAAAGGTCATAACATGGAATACACTGCATCTAGAATATTGATATCTATCTTCACAAGCCTCGGCGAGTCATCTGCTGCAGAGGGGGAGCATTATCTAAGTGCTTTACCTCCAACCATAGACTGGTAGTCCCCACACACCTTCCAATTGGAAGTGGCCCTACCCTTCATGAAGAGTATAGATATAAGGAACCAATAGTTATTTGCTATCTAAGTACTAGTGTTGTATCCTACATCATGCTATCGATCATACAAACCTAGATACCCTCTAGCTAAGTATGATCATTCTGATAGGTTATGCAATCCCAACACAGTGAACCAACTAATGCATGCAGAGATAGATGCATTACTTTCGCCAAAGATTCAATATAAATAGACATTTGCAATGAACTTAGTCGTAATGTCCACCCACCCACCAACTCAACTTGGAGACTATCTCATCCTACAGTTTGAATTTCTTTATTTAGTAACTCTAGACACAAACTTGTCTGTACTAAAAATCCATTCTAGTCAATCTGACTTAGAAAAAATCCTTAATCTAGGATATATTTGCAATATAAAGATTTAGGTATTTCTAACCTTTTAAAGAGTCCCTCATTGCATACTTGCAATTTCTAGGGTCTATGACCTTCTATCATTCTACTCTCTGAATCAAATATCAAACATCTTTAGTGCATTATAACAAGTTTCGACTCTATCATAGGATCACTTAAATTTGATAAAGTACTACTAAGATTCTTCTTGTTTTGCTCTATGGTTTTCTCGACCTTCACTGTCAACCAATATATATATATATACAATGTCATATCTGACATAAGAGTTATAGGTTTCCTATATCCTCCTTGTTTTAATACTAGGGTTTAGCTTCTCTAACCCAATACATGGAAATATCAAACATCCTTGTTTTCCAAAGGTAATAGCATAAGTATAATAAAACATGAGAACAAATACTTCTAGTCTTTCCTGGACCACTTGGCATTGCTCGAGTTCACATTTCATGTAACATGAATAAGCATAGTATTCAAGGTATTTCTTCACCAATATAACATCTAAATGAATACTACCATTTCATATCAATTATTTTGATCTAACTCAATCTTTTAACCCTAAAAGGTTTGATTTATAAAGGATAATAATCTACTTTCAACCCCTTGGTCTACTGACTTTCAACATAAATTAGGTTATGAACTCATATTTAACATCCTTGTATATATATGTCACATAAACCTTTATCAATCATAATAGTTTACCACAATCATGTGGGATTGAGTTACAAATCTCTTAACATGCCCAACCCTGGAATAAATCACTCTAGTGATGCCCAACCTAGGGTTAACTTTGTCTTCTGTGCACTTAGCACTAAAATAAGTTCTATAGAACAAAAGCTACGAGATCTATATCTTTGCATTGTCTAGATTACTTTTTCTCTTGAGATAACATAACATAAGCAATAGATGCTATCAAAGGCTATCTAGGGTTCCACATTCTTGGATCATCTATTTCCCTAAATATGTATTACAAAAAAAATTGACAAGAGGAATTTTGTTTCCTACAAAGAAGTCTTTATTCATGTTGCATCCTCCTCACTTCAATATCATGCTGATATTATCTCACCAAAAAGTCCCTTGAGAGAACTAGCAAGATTTCGTCTATGGAACTATCATAGTCTTTAACATCGACTAAAGGCTCTATTTCCATTTTCCTTAGTTTCCCATTTCTAACTTAGAATCCAATTACAATAATATAATAATACATCATGAGTATAGTGCACTCTAGTTTTCTCTAAACCTCTCAGGCATTATACAAAACCTCATTACTCATAATTCATAGAATATGAGTACACTTGTGAATTATAAAAACATTCATGACTTATTTAGTCTTTCCAAGGTAAGTTTGAGTGTACAATAAGAATAAGATAATTATTACCACTAGGTTCCCTTGAGTCCACCAACTCCTAACAAGGAAATAAGTTTGCTCTTATAATAACTTCTTTAGAGAAAGAAAGATAATACTTAACATTTCTATTTATGCTTATGTGAAACTATAACCTTCTATGTTTCTAAAGATGTCAATATATTTTAGGTACCTCAAAATGGGTGAATAACTTAACACAAAATCTTGTGATTGAAACCAATAATACTAAAGATATAAGTCTTTAAGAGAGAGATTTCTATCTCAGTCAACTTACTCATCAAGACTCCAATCTTTAAAAATAATGAATGCAATGGTTCAGTCTCTAACTTCATAAATATATAGCATTCATTTGAGTTGGTTAATGATTATTATCTCCTCATACCTCGACCTTACATTGGCCTTATCTCAGCCTTAAATACTGATACCTGAGTTCATTGTTTCTTGATAGATAAGTTAGGGACTCATGATTAAGATCCCTTAATCTCCTAATAATGCTTATCAATGTTTGACTAATACCAATTGAGATATTGAATCACTAAACTTGGGTGCTTCTATTGTTTTACTCTCTTTTACATATAAGTGAAAATACACCAGCTCAATTTAAAATCAATAAATCTATTTGAAGAAATCAATAGAATAATAGTGAAACTATCCCTATTTAATTTACGCCTCTTGACTTCTAGGTTATAGATTTAGTGTTATTCAAATGTAGTAAGTTTCTTCAAATAGAATTAGTTTATTGTGTGCTCAGTCGATTTCTAACATAGTGAAACACCATAAGGTTATTATTTGCTCTCAGACAATCTATACTAACCCATTAAAGTGTAATCCGTTGAATGAAAGAGTAAGCTTCAACTCTAAATCTATAAATATAGTTGACACAAATAACAAAAGAATAAATTCTTAGTTTTGTCCCATAAAATCCTTAATGTAAAATCTCTGGCTGATATAACCATGAATTATTATAGCCTATCGGCTTCTCCATGCTAGAAGAGGTTTGTAGATTGCAATAAATAAACTAAACACGAGGTTTTCTAAAACTCAAAATATTGTTCCTTAAATTTTTCACAGGCCGATGACCAATCTTTGGTTATTGAGCAATTAAGACTACTATCTTATGCCAACTACCCATTACTAACATAATTCTAAACTCATTAGTTCTTAGATAAGCATAAGAACCATCTTTGCATTTTATTTAAAATCCTATTGATAAAATAGACCTACTTGATTGTAGGTCAGATTGTGCATTGAGTCCTTGTGGGATTTGAATCTCTTTTCTCTTGCACTGCAAGATCACAATGCTATCTCCATGTTACACAATAAAAATCTTGTACCTTTTTTTTGTCAACTCCCCTCTCAAAACTTCTTATCAACTAGAGCCTTTTTTGTCATTAAAGACTCCACTCAAAAGTTGTTAGGAAAACTGCCCACTAAGCCATGGATCTCTCCATAAGATTAGCATGTGAAGGCTCTTAGTTGGGCATGCACGGATTTGAAAGAAACGTGGGGAGTGTAGTCATTAAAGTACTACTTCCTCATGCATGACTTGGCAAAGATAGTGGTCTTAAAGACCACTCCTCTTTCTCATTAAAGAGCTCCAATTTGTTATTTATGTTTTCCCGAGCCATAGAAATCTCCACAATACAAGCCTCTCAAATGCTCTTAGCTCGAGCATGCAAAATGAGGGGGTCGTGGGTATTAAATACCAATCCACAAGAAAACATCAACTTTTTAACAACCTCTCAAGAAGGCATTAAATGATATCAAATTGGTTAAGAAGGGTTATCATTAAAAACTGACTAACAACTACTACTCTCAACCTGAGAATATTCACATTTAATAATAGTCTAAAAACAAGCTTAGATATTAATATCAAAAAGGTTTAATAATAATGTGACATAAAATTACGCACAAAATGTGACTGGGTCGAGATATTCTCCTCTTCACGTAAAAGAGAAAAATGAGTTGTGTCAATTTGATAACATATGAGAATCTCAACATTAAAACCTTAATCAGGAAACATACTTAATTTTATTTCCCAACAATGTCATTACAGACGTAAATGTATTCTCATTTATGATGCAAGAGATGTCATTTTCATCGAAAAGTCACGTTAGTCGTAAATGACTAACGCTCAACGTTAATAATGTTGATTACGCTATAAATGACTAAACTGTCGTTAAAGAACTCTAAATGACATCAAAAACTTGTCGAGTTGAGAAATAAACTTAAACCAAAAAGGGGGGGTTGAGTACCTCTTACTCGACTCAACTAGGTTCTCTAATTTGCACCAACACAAGACTTAAGATGGAAACAACAGTTCTTTCCCAATATCTATGCACTTCTCTCAGATGATGCTCTCCTTACTTTTTTCAGAGGGGCAAAAACCCGTTTCGTGTATACAACTTGTAATCACCAACCCATGATTAGTGTATCAATAATCATTACATAATCCTTATGAAATCATAAAATCTTGACAACATATAAACACATGTCAATTATAATCAATTAATCATAACTCATGAAAACATTGATTTTTCCTGACATTTTTACTAAACATCAAATCTTTGAATCATGCCTAATCATCTACTAATTACTTCAAATGTAAAAAGTAAAACATAGTCAAAGTTAGGGATGTAACAATGTGAGTGCGTTATAACGTGATTGCATTATGTCTCACTTGGAATGTTTTATGTTCAAGTTTTTTAAGTATGTTTGATGTTTGTATATTTGTATATATATTTGTATGTATGTATGTATGTATGTATGTATGTATGTATGTATTTATTCCTGTATGTATGAATGTGTGTATGCATGCTTGTATGTATGTATGTATGCTTGTATGTATGTATGCCTATATGTATGTATGTATGCTTATATGTATGTATGTATGTATGTATATATGTATGCTTGTATGTATGTATGTATATATGTATGCTTGTATGTATGTATGTATATATGTATGCTTGTATATATGTATGTATGGTTGTATGTATGTATGTATGGTTGTGTGTATGTATGTATGCATGCATGCTTGTATGTATGTATATATGTATGCATGTTTGTATGTATGTATGTATGTTTGAATGTATGTATGCCTGTATGTATGTATGTATGTATGTATGTATGTATGTATGTAACATTTTTGGGTTTAGGGTATATAAGGACCTGAGCTTGTATAGCTTTTAGGGTTGAGGGTTGAGGTTTTTGAGTTTAGGGTTTAAGGTATAGGGTTGAGGGTTGAGGGATTAGGGCTTAAGTAATAGGTTGAGGGTAGATGGTAGAGGGTTGAGGGATAATATTCAGCTTGTTGAGTGTATAAGATTAATTATGTAAGGTATGGGGATTAGGGTTTAGGATATTGGGTTTAGGGTTTACGATATGGATTGAGGATATATAAGGCATAGGGTGACTTGGGTTGAGAGTGTATGGTTTAGGTTTTAAGTATAGGATTGAGGCACAATATTAATGGTTTTGGGTATAAGGGTGAGGTTATAGGGTATAGGGATGAGGGTTTGTGGGTTTAGGTTTCAGAGTTTAAGGTATAGGGTTGAGGATTGAGGGATTAGGGCTTAAGTATATGGTTGAGGGTATAGGGTAGAGGGTTGAGAGTTTACAGTTGATGGATAATGTTCAAGGTTGAGTGTCTAAGATATAGGGTTTAGGGTTTAAGGTTGAGGGTATATATGGATGAGGTTGAGGGATTAGGGCATAAGTATAGGGTTGAGGGTATAAGGTATAGGGTAGAGGTTTGAAGGTTGAGGGATAATGTTCAAGGTTGTGTGTCCAAGGTTAAGTTTATAGGGTATAGGGTTTAAGGGTTTAAGGGTATCTAGGGGTTGAGAGTTTAGGGTTTAAGGGTTTAAAGTTTGAGGGATTAAGGGTTTAAGGGTTGAGGGATTAGGGTTTAAGGCATAGTGTTGAGGGTAGAGGATTTAGGGATAGGGTTTATGGTTGAAGGTTCAAGGGTTGAGGGTTGAGTCTTTAGGGTTGAGGGTTAAGGGATTAGGGTTTAAGGTATATTGTCAAGGGTAGAGGGTTTAGGGTTTAAGGTTTAAGGGTTGAGGGTTGAGGCTTTAGGGATAGGGTTTAGGGTTAAGGGTTAAGGGATTAGGGTTTAAGGTATAGTGTCAAGGGTTGAGGGTTTAGGATTTAAGGTTTAAGGGTTGAGCGTTGAGGCTTTAGGCATAGGGTTTAGGGTTTAGGGTTAAGCGAGAAACTTGGATGGCTAAGGACGGATGGAGAGGAAGACAAGGAGAGATTAAGAGACATAGAGAGGGGAGAGGTAGAGAGGTGAGGGGGAGATAGAGGTGAGAGATAGAGAGGTGAGGGGAGAGATAGAATAAAATGAGAGAGTAAAGTTGACAACTTGAGGGAAATATGGGTAAGGAGGGAGAGAGGTGGAGAGGAAGGGAAATATCTAGAGAGCCCTAAGAGATATACAAGTGAGAGACAACCTAGGGAGAGAGGGGTGGATAAGGGTTAAGGGTTTAAGGCTTTATGGTTTAAGGGTCAAGGGTTTAGGGGTTGAGGGATTAGGGTTTAGGTTGAGGGATTAGGGTTTAAGGTATAGTGTTGAGGGTTGAGGGTTGAGGGATTAAAAATTTAAGGGTTGAGGGTTGAGGCTTTAGGGATAGGGTTTAGAGTTTAGGTTCAAGGGATTAGGGTTTAAGGTATAGTGTCGAGGATTGAGGGTTTAGGATTCAAGGTTTAAGGGTTGAGAGTTGAGGCTTTAGGGATAGGGTTTAGGGTTATGTGAGAGACCTAGATGGATAAGGACAGATGGAGAGGTAGACAAGGAGTGACTGAGAGACATAGAGAGGGGAGAGGTAGAGAGGCAAGGGGGAGATAGAGGTGAGAGATAGAGAGGTGAGGGGAGAGATAGAATAAAATGAGAGAGTGAAGTTGACAACTTGAGGGAAAGATGGGTAAGGAGGAGGGAGAAAGGTGGAGAGGAAGGGAAATATCTGGAAATCCCCAAGAGATATACAAGTGAGAGACCTACAACCTAGGGAGAGAGGGGTGAGAGAGATAGGGAGAGATGGGGGTGAGGCAGATAGGGGAGGAGAGGGGTGGATAAGGGTCAAGGGTTTAAGGATTTAGGGTTTAAGGGTTAATGGTTTAGGGTTTAATGGTTGAGGGATTAGGGTTTAGGGTTGAGGGATTAGGGTTTAAGGTATAGTGTTGAGGGTTGAGGTTTTAGAGATTGTGTTTAGGATTTAATGTTTAAGGGTTGAGGATTGAGGCTTTAGGGATAGGGTTTAGGATTTAGGTTCAAGGGATTAGGGTTTAGGGTATAGTTTTGAGGGTTGAGGGTTTAGGGATAGGGTTTAGGATTTACAGTTTAAGTGTTGAGGATTAAGGCTTTAGGGATAGGGTTTAGGGTTTAGGGTTTAGGGTTAAGTGAGAGACCTAGATAGCTAAGGATGGATGGAGAGGTAGACAAGGAGTGACTAAGAGATGTAGAGAGGGGAGAGGTAGAGAGATGAGGGGGTGATAGAGGTGAGAGATAGAGAGGTGAGGGGAGAGATAGAAGAAAATGAGACCGTGAAGTTGACAACTTGAGGGAAAGATGTGTTGGCAAGAGACACTGTGTGGCTTCATGAGTGTTGTCATTGATGACAATAAAGTCCATCCCACACATCCATAGGATATGGTATGCCTATACTGGAAGTCAGATTGAAGAGTATTTTGGTTTGGTGAGCAAAAATAGAGCATACAGTAAGGTTCGACAATCAGGTCCAGATCTCTCAAAGGAAGTATCTCAGTAAAGTGTGGACTTGGGGAAGTCAAGAGGAGTACCATGACTAATACATTTTAGAGATTGAGCCTCCGGTGATGAAAGAGTGAAAAGATATGAACACCTAAGTATTGGGTTCCTGATTGGCAGAGAAGACTGAGGAAGAACTGACCGGCAGAGCATCAGACCTTAATCTGGATGAGATATTGATGGCGATCAAGTTTCTTGAGGGATCATTCATGATTGACTGATATGATTGATGACTTCTATGAGTATCTCTTTGATATGCATCACTTAGTAAGTAAGGATTCAGCTGACAGACCAAAGTTTGGGAAAATATTAAGTATTCCGGATGCCGACTAGAAAGATGTTGAAATCCTTGGTGCAGATATATATACATTTTGATGTGAAGAAGTGTGTGGTGTGTTGAAAAGTGTGAAGAAAAGTAGAGTAGTGTGGAAGCAGTAATACAGGTCCGGTATGTGACAAAACAGAGCACTAAAATAGAGGAAGAATGAAGTGTAGTAGATCAGTATATTGAGCCTAACCAGAATTGAACCTCAGCATATGTGGATGCTTCTCATCAGTTCAAATACTTGGTTTCTTTCTATAAACTATTGTAGGTAGTGAGCCTCTTGTGAGAAGTGTGCTCAGGCAGTGAGCCCTAATTGGTAAGTGCCATTTTCTACTACCTTATTCTTTTAATAGGGAATACAATCTTGGGTTAGTCACCCTGTGGTTTTTTCCCTAACAGGGTTTTCCACGTCAAAATCATTGTGTTATGTGTATGGATTTATTTCTGCTTTCATGGTTATGCATGCTTATATGATTTGATGTTGCACTAGTTGTTAAAGAAGAACAAAAAGTTAAGATTATTAAGATAACTGATTGACCCCCCCTCTCAGTTATCAACAATTGGTATCAGAGCTAAGTTCCTCCAAACAGAGCCTAACAGCTTGAGGAAGATCTGGGAATTCTAATGGATATGTATGGTATGAGGGATCAACTTCAGTCCACCCTAGATGATCTTGAGCAATCTCACTCTGAAGTTAATAACTTGAGGGAAAGACTCAAACAAGCTGTGATTTCATAAATGAACTAAAAGAGAAACTGAGTATCTCTATGAAAAAGAGAAAGGAGCTACTTCAACAATTAGCAAGTCAAAATGAAGCCAATGATACTAATGAAGATCTGAATGTGAAGAACAAGTTATGTGAGAAGCTATCAAAAGAGGTCATTATAGTAAGACATGAAATGGAATCAGGGGTTATGAAATTCACCCAAGAAATTGAAGAAAAGAGAAAAATTATCTAAAACAATCCCTCAATGAAAAGTTAGAAGACTGCCACAAAATGGATAGAATAATCAGGCATCTGGAATCTGATCTTGAAGAAGCTAGAGTTAATGAAGAACAACTTGAGAATTAGATTGACACTCTTAAAAGGGATCTTCAAAAAACAAATGAATACACAGAGAAATTCAAGATAAGCTCTGCTCAACTTGAAGTTCTTCTTGAAAGCCAAAAGAGGGTAGATGACAAGAAAGGCTTGGGGTATGAGAAAGGTGAAAGCTCCAGATCCGGTCAGAAGAACTATGGATTAGGAAATCCAAGGAACAAGCCTAGAAGACCTCTGGTAAGGCAACCAAATGCTCAAAGATATCCATCCTTCAATGGATACTGCCACAATTGCAATAACTTTGGTCATAAAGCAAATCAATGCAGAAGAAGAATGAATTAGACTAATTCATCCTTCTCCGGACAATGTTTCAACTACAAAAGATATGATCACAAATCTCATGTGTGTAGAAACATGCAAATGAACAATTCATTCAATGGTAGATGCTTTGCATGTAATAGAATGGGACATATGGCTAATCAATGTAGATATAGAGGTTATCAGTCAAATATGCAAAGAAATATTGTTTGCTACAATTGTAATAGATCTGGTCATATTGGCAAATTCTGCAGAAGTAAAAATCAGGACAAAAAGGGTTCAGTGCATCATAATCAAAATCAAGACAAAGGAAAAAAGAAAATTAAGGCGAATGAAATTCAAAGAGAGATGAACAAGATTTGGGTGAAGAGAAGTATAGAAAATGTTGGGGATGGATTTGCACCAGAATCTGGTGCTGATATTCCTTCCAGGAACTAAATAGATGAGCTCTAGCTTAGGGGGAGTCACAAAAGAAATATATTTTCCCCCAACTAGTCAATAGGTGCCTGAAATTGGCACATGGAAGGTTGTGGATTAAAAGGGCCCTCAGAGAAACATCTAAATAACCCTTGGTAAAGATTTGAAAGATCCACAAGGAGTTTGAAAAGGTTAATCATTCAAGATTAGCAGGACTTTCACAGTTAGATCCGGTATAACTCAAAATTGAAATATTTGGATTTGCCGTTAGATGGAATGATTGGAGAAAGGGAGATACATTGTAAGTTATCATTATAGGTGCATTTCGATGATCCGAAAAGATCTCTCTCAGAACAAGGAAAACAAGGCAACCGAAATAACTTAGGTTGGGCATTTATTACAAAATGGAATTAGGGTTTGTGCAGAAATAAAAGGGTTCTTTGGTTCATCATTTGCACATTTGCATTTGAGAAGAAGAGAGAAGGAGCTCTGCAACAAAATTGTCTCAAACCTCTCAAAGATCAACTGTAGAAGTCGATTCATCTAGCAATCTGATCTGACTCATATCATGAACCCTAGAAGTGTAAAAGGTATTTTTTTCTCTTGAATATCTCTCTCTGAATCTTTGACAGATGGCTACTCTAAATATTGTGAAGATAACTGAGAGGCCACACTCTAAATTCAAAAAACATCCCTATAAATCCCTAGAAGTTGATCCCTTAGGCGCATTTTCTAGCATTCAGCATGGAGGTCTGCATGTAGAAGATGTTAGGGTTTACATACACGCAAACATTGAAGAATTTGGGGAATCCAAGCTGATGGATATCTACCACAAGGAACTGATAGATGAATCACTTGAACTTAAACCCCAATACAAGTCCATCCAAGATAAGCATTTCAGACATTGTATCCATTTCCCCTATTTTGCAGAAGATGAGTGGATCCGATATGTTCTGAGCAGAATGCATGATAACTTCATGTGGTTGATAAGGCCATTTAAGATCACAAAAGATGCTATTAGGGTGGTAACTGGTTTGCACTCATCCAGAGGGTTGCCTGTTCTCAAATCGGTCAAAAATCAAACTATGAGTGAGGCTACCAGATCAAAATTTGACAAGAGAGCAATGAAAATAGAAGATATCACTGATCCGGATATCAAGTTTGCCTCCATGATAATTGGTTACAAGATATATCACTCCAGCAGGGAAAACTCAGTATCTGGAACTACCATATATACTGCATATGAAATGCTATGGAAAAATGCTGACTATGATCTGTGTGAGCTTCTCCTGGACCAACTGTTAGAGAACTTATAGAAAATAAAGAAGGATAAGAAGAATTCATTTAAATACGGTGGCTTGATTCTATGTTTATTCTTTTACTACATGAATGTGTTGTTATATGGAGCCTAATCAGACTTGGAGGTTATATTTACCCCTCTTTTATCAGCATGGTTTCCCCCCCAAATCCCTATGGGGTCAAGGGGCAGTGCCCCTTGCAGGGGTTTGGGGGTAGTGCCCCCAAGATGGGGTCACCGGGAGTTATTTTTCATTGACCGACATAAGAAAACCCTATTTTTGTAACTGACAAAAAGCTTAATAAAAAGAGGCCAAGGGTTAGGATTTGGGTATTGTATTGTAGCATTTTGCAGCGGTATTGAGTTGCAAGGATTGCTGATTGTAATCAGTTTTGATTTACTGGATAATAATATTAGACTCTCTATTTGGTGGATGTAGCCTGAGTTTCGGTGAACCACGTTAAAACTTGTCTCTCGCTGTTATTATTTTTGTGTATTTCCATTCCTCTGTTTAATCTTTATTTGCTTTTAATTGATATCTTCTGCTGGCTAACCCTAACAGAATGAGCTCCCCAGATCTAGTGGTTGGATATGGAAAAATGATAGACCAGTTGCCATACAAATCAAAGACTATATGTATGGGCTCGGTGATGCCAAGGCACAAAACACAGCTCTCTGGGGTTACTTCAAAAACTTCCAAGGCATGATGCAGGCCAAAGAGAGAATTCCCCAATCTCTAGTTGAAAAATACAAGGATACAATGTGCTTCATGATATACACTGATCAAAGCCTAATGGAGGCAGTGGAACCAAGAATAGTGTGGATTATGCCAATGGGGTATGAAGTAGATGAGAAAATCCTAGAGTTGCATATCCAACACTTGTTGAGTCAACCTAAGGACCCTAAGGCAGAAAGGTTTGGAACCTTCCAAGAGTTAAGTGTAAAAGTTCATGTTGAACTGAGACAGCCTAAGATCAAGAGAAAAGTGAGAAGGGAAGTGGAAGAAGTTGCCAAAAGATATGGTATATCAAAGGAAGCAGTTGATGCCAACAAAGAGAAGATGGAAAGGGTAGAGAAAGAAAGGAAAGAAGCAGAAAAAGAAAGTGCACTAGTGTAAGCCCCCTCCCGGACTAGATCCTCAAAGAGCTCTGCACCTACCACTACTAAGACCACAAAAGCCTCAAAACTAGAAGCAAAGAAATCCGATAAAGGAGAGAAGAGAACTAAGACAAAGGCAACAAGGTCCTATACAAGTCAGAAGGATGATGAAGAAACTGAGACCGATGAGGAAGTCAAGAAAATGAAGAAGAAGAAGAAGAAAACATACGGTGAACCCTCTACTGGTCATAGCAAGGAAGAAGAGGCAGAAGAGTTTGTTTAAAGGCCTACTCTATCCATTGATGATGTAGTCAAGTCAATTATTGTGGATGGGAATCTGCAACCAATGACAGAATTCTATGATGAGTATAATGATGTAGATAAAAGGATATTGGAAGAAGCCACAGTTAAGTACCTAAACATATATAATAAAGCATTCATTGAAATCATTTCTCTAATCCCCAAGAGTTTAGAGAAAGTACTTGAACTTAGAAAAGATAATGCCAAAGAAAAGGATATGGAGATCCGGGAACAAATAGCTATTCAGCTCTATCCTTCCATCACTCCAAAACAAATGAACATGATCTTCAAAGATTGCAAGGATGAGTTCCAGAGCAAAGCCAGAATGAACGAGCTTATGCTCGGAGAGACTGATCAGGTGGCAAAAGAAACTGAAGACATCCTTCGAAATGTATACAAAAGATTCAATATTCCTGTTATAAAGGACTTAGGTGATGAACCTTCTGTCATGGATGATGAAGGACTAAGTACATCAAAAGAAAATCCTACAGAGAAAACTATAGAAGAATCAAAGGAGATAGGTGAGGAAAAACTAAGGATCTGGATTCCTCTACTCTGGAAGAGGAAGTCCATGAAGAAGTAAACATCTCTCTTCTGGATTCCCCAGCAGACTCTGGATTTAAAGGAGAAGAAAGTGTGAATGGGAAATCAGATAATCAATTAAGACAATGAATAACCCAATCAACAATGAAATGTGCAAGCAAAGGAGATATAAAGAACTAACAAGTGATACTTACAACCTTTACCTGTCGGCTTCCATTGGTCGCCTATTCTTTCTTGATCTTGAATGATGCAAATGGGCCCTTAGGGAGCTTGCTTCCTTGCTTTGATTCCTCAAAATGACAAGATGAAATGGCTGTGATATGATTCCTACATTACGACGGTATGAAGGAGAGAAGAAGAGAAGAAGAAGAAGAAGAAGATTCCTTGGAGGAATTTGGGCATAGTAAGGATGCCAAAAGAAGTCTCTCAAATGGCTTCGAAGAGGGTTCTATTTATAGATCCTCTAAAAATGCAATGGAGGGTGAGGATCAACTGATGAGATCAATGGCCCTCATTATTTGTGAATCTTTAATTCATAATGGATGAATTAAAAATTCAGAGTGGAGGATAGTGAGTTATAACACTTGAATTAAGAATTCAAAGTGGAGAATAATGGATTATGACAATTGGATTAAGAATCCATGGTGGAGGATAATGGATTATGACAATTGAGTTAAAAATTCAGAGTGGGGGACAATGGGTTATGACAATTGAATTAAAAATTCAGAGTGGAGGATAATGGGGAACATTGAATTAAAAACTCAATTCGGTGGAGAATAATGGGGGACATTGAATTAAGAATTCAATTTTGGATTTTAGCTAATTAAATATTAAGAATATTTAATTATATGTGCAACATGGTGAGGTGGAAGGGATGAGGTGGATTTTGTGAGGTGGATTTAGGATTTGAGACATTAGAAGAATTTAGGGATTTAATGAAATGATGATAATGAACCAATCAAATAAATTTATAATATTTATTTGATTGACAGAAGAAAATAAGAATTAAGATAAATATCAGAATATTTACTTAATTCGACCTGTGCCAATTTTAGGCTATTACATTTTGCCTCTCTTTGAAGCAATGTGTTTTATCACGTTGTTTCAAAGAATAAATAGTCTGATAATGATGCATGCCCCAGTTTGGCTCTGGTACAGGTTATGATGATAGGATGCCCCCTCGGGAGATTGGACAGGGAGAAGGCAGCAGGCGTGAGATGGATAATCTCACAATAAGATATGTTGATAGGAGATGAAATGGTTGAATGCAGAAGAAAGGGATGAATGATATGGAACGCAAGATAAACAGATGACACACACAAGCAAGTAAGCAAGTATGCACAAATGACACAAGTACAAGCAAGGTATTGCCCCTGTCGAGCGGTAAACCAATGATATGGGTCGATGATGTCTGGTTTAAGGAATGAAATATGTTGTATAAGACTCCGGGTCTGGTTTCGACAATATAGAATCCTGTCTAAGACATTTGATACGACAGTGTTGTTATGGTAGGAAATGATATATCCCTACATCAACACGAAGGATAGTGTCTAGTTTCAAGAAATGAAGCATGTCGTGTAAGATGCGTGTGTTGGTCTAATTTCGATAATGCAACATCCTGTATAAGACCATTGATTGATTAACTGATCGAGTTGGTTTATGACAGGACAAGGATCAAGACCATTGATTGTGATTGGATCATTTGACAAGATTGATTTGACTTGATTGATATGGATTAAGGATAGACTTGCAATTGGATACGGTATGGATATGAGATGTGATTGGATATGGTATAGATATGGGATGGATATTTGTCACCTTGAGATAGCAAGTATTTTGAAGCGCTTTCATTATTGGGCTTTATTATGTTATAAGAAAATACAAGCATCTAGGTATAATTGAACCGAGATGACCTGAGTATTACTTACATGGATTTTGCAACAGACAAGGATTGCCCCTTTTCATGTTTAGACCTCGGAGTCCTCGATGATCTTTTGTCGATCATCTCGTTAGACAAAAGTCATCACATTACTAAAGTTTAATCCACAAGCAGCAGACAAAGAAAATAATCATGCCCCCATCATAGCATCTCTAGCGTTTGGCATCCTCGAGTAGCATAGAAAGGCATGATAGCATAAATCAAGACTCTTAATCTAACCAACACAAAACATTCTTGCATTTAGATGTGTCTTTTGCCATAATTGATATAAGATTTTAGCTTGAGTGTTTCAGTGTGGTGCTCTGTTTTGCCTTGGACAGGTTGATGTTTTGCGTCATGATTTTTGCTGTGTTGGGAAGCGTGCTTTGCTGCATGTGCCTATCTAGAGAAAGGTGCAGACACAGACAGATAGAGGGACGGACAACAAGACATGTGATGGATAGGAAATGGAGCGGAGTCAAACAGATAGAAGGACTAGACATGGGATGAATAGGGAAAGTGGAGCCTCGGGGGCGCATTGATAATGGCCTTGCCTACGTGACAACGCAGAGGTAGCGTAGTTCAATAGGAACCCGAATGGACCTAAGATATGGATCGGATGAGACGTGATATGGAACCGATATGGATCAGGTAAGACTAATGACAAGGAACCACCACGGATAGGTAGATGTATGGGTGAATGGAACAGGTAGGTAGAAGGAACCAAGGATGTGATCTCCAAGTACTACGTCACATAATTATAGCATGCCTTGTTGTAGGTAGAATACTTAGGATTTTTCATGGCAGTGTTTATGACGATAGGAGGATGAAGGATTTGCATGTTTTGGAGGGATAAGGTATGTCAAGAGCCTTTCAAAACATTTGTCAACGTTGTGCCCCCAATCTTTGTCAAGACCAAATAATAGAGGAAAGGAAGTTTGGATGGATGGACGAGACAGGATAGGCATGCAACGGATAGAGGATAGGATAGGAAATGGTATGAAAGGAAACTGGTAGGAGAAGAGTGATATGCTGATGAGACAGGGTGCCCCCAAGTGTGGGTGACATAGAAGATCAACTTACACATGACACCTGTTTGCCAGGTTTTCATCATGGTACTTATCCAAGGCACCTGTTTGCCTGGTTTTCACCATTGGATGAAGGGATTTTTCTTTACTGTTTTCTTTTTTTCTTTTTTTCTTTTTTTTGAATATTGAGATTGGAGAAGGTGGATATGGAAAGACATTAGCATATAGTTCCTTGAAAGGGGAGAGTCCCACTAGATAGATACTGTCGAATGGACCATGTCAAGTGTTCTCATAGATGTTGGTAGGGGATTGCATGAAAGTGAGATATGAATATGGAGATAGCGGATTATGGAAGGTGCGATAGTGGATTGTGATTCAGAAGATGGAGGGAAAGCTTATGCAAAAGCATGGACCATAGGATGAGGGAGATATGTAGGATAATAGTGGAAGGTAGGGGAGATGGAGTTATACAGAAGTGTTCTAGAATGGAAGGGAATCATGACCAACGGTTGCACATACCGTGATAGACATTGAAGCTAGTGATGGGAAAGTAGTGTAGGAAGTAACAGAGACTTTTGCTCATGGATGCATGACGTAGGTATGTAGGGTTCCACATAGGCTGAGTATTGTCCTGATTTTTTTTTGTCATGTGAGATGGAAGAATTTGAGACTCTTGGATGGAATGGGAGAAAGTAGATGGTTGGAATTCTTGAGAGGTGGATGCCTCATGTAACTTTAGGGCTGTTTGCTTGGGTACCCAAACCATTTTGTTTTTAGGTAGTACCTGTGAAGGTATGGGTTTGGGTGTATGCAACTTTTGTGCAGCTTGCGGAGTAATCATGTGTTGCTTGGGGACCCACACGTTTTTCAGTTTAGCATTGAGGTGTATGGGTGTATGCAGCTGTTGATATGGATAATGCTTTGATTCTTGGCTTTTATATCCTAGGTCATGAGGACTCTTAGGATTTTTGACTTTATAGGTAGAGGCATCCACATATTTGTCATTGAATCCCTGTGGGATGGTAGAAGTGAGGTTGGTGAAAGCTCCTTGTTGAGACAATATTTGCGTTTGTCGGCCATGATTGGGATATGTAGAGGATTTATAGATGGATGGATAAGGTATGGAAGAAGTGGTGGTAAAAAGCATGGAGGGGTGTTAGGAGTTGGAAGTAGCAGAGGTAGATTGGATGGTGGGATATTAGGAGTTGGAAGTAGCGGAGGGAAATTGGATGGTGGGATATTGGGAGTTGGAAGTAGCGGAGGGAATGTGGATGGTGGGAAGTGTATGGTCGCATGCTTTTGACATTTATAGGATGATGGAGGTGGAATGGCGACATATGTTTTGGGGATATGACAGGGTTTGCGATGGAAAGTGGTAGACTTAGGAGGAGTGGAGGAAGTACCAACATCTTGAGTTTGTCCACCTTGGGGTGTGTATCCAAGGCCGTATGAAGGTGGAGGAACGTTGACATGGATAGGTTCCAAAATACCTTGTTCATGAAGGCCTAAGCCTTTACCTTGATAGTTCATATGCTGGAGTATACGGTGGACAGCGGGGTTATGTGTAGGTGGAACACTAGACACAAGTTCTTTATTGGATGGAGAAGGCGAGATAGTGGATAATGGTTGCTGGTGTTCTAAGAAAGAACATTCGTGCATGAAGGTAATAAGACCAAGGATATATGGTGGAGGCTTTGTAGCATGGTCAATAATGGATGGTGAAGGAGAATCATTAGGATTGTGATTAGCATTGTGTTCACTAAGATCCAAGTTATTTGTTTGATCTTTTATGCTTACTTGGGGGACAAGTGTCTCATCATGACAAGTGGATGTTGTGGGATCATGGCTAGAGGAAGAGATCTCTTTGCTTTGAAGGAAGGCCATGAAACGAGGTGAATGCTGAAGTAGGTCAATAAGACTTTCATTGGATAAAGAATGTAGGTCTTGGGTGTCTTGTTCATGGATAGTTGTAGGGGTATGAATAGGATCAAGTGGCTCATGGATAGATTCATCATTATGGCTATCATCTTGATCATGGAAAAGATACATATTATGGATGGGTTGCATAAAAGTGATTTGATCTTGAGTTGGACTAGGGCTTAATGTTTCCACATGCTTAGGATTAAACCTTTGACATACCTCTTGGGTTGCTTGAATGGAAGTGGAAGGTTCTTGGGTGGGCTCGTGGTCAACAACATGAGGGTGTGACGGACCTTAACTCTGGTGCATGGTAGAAGGCTCGTTGAGAAGCTCAAGGGGTTGCATATGACATGAAGGGGTTGTAGGATTTGACATGGTAGTGGAAGAATCTTTGGCAAGGTCAAGGACCAGACTTTGGGGACCTGGTTGACTTTCTGCTAGTAGTCCTTGGATCACATCCGTCGTAGGTGTATGGGTAGATGGATGAGATAATGGATGAGCAATAATAGCGGATGATGTTGTAGGCTTAGGACTAGGATTAGGTTGGGGGCTAATTGGGTTGGGTGGATTAGGATTTGGATTGGATGAAGGGATAATCTTACCACAATTTATGATGTTTTGATCAATCTCTTAAGTTTGACACAATTGGTCGTTGTATGGCCCTGATATCTATGGTATGCACAATAATGGTTTTCATTATACCGAGGGGGTTTAAGGATTGGTTCAAAAGGGTCTATCGGTGGTAGCTTAATCAAATTTGTTTGAACTAATTGTTGTACAATTATGTCCAAGGGATCCTATGCTAGAGGATTGGTAGAGCATGGGTATGGAGTTGATGGAGGGCTTGATGGGCTAGAAGATGGACTAGGGGTAGGATCACATGATGGTCTTATGATAGGACTTGTTGGCTCATGTGTTGGCATGGGATTGGATGGTGAAGGCCACTCTAGATTGGTATCTCCCTTGTCAAAGGTTATTAAATCTTGCCTAGGATAACTTGGACTCATTTGATGTATGTACTAGGGACCACTTGGATTTGCATGGGTTTCTTGTTGCAAAGGTGGATGTAGGCTCACTTGTGCTTGTTGTGGAAGTAATTGATAGTCTTGGTGGTTGGGTAAAATGGTAAGATATTTAGATAAAAGATCTTGAGGTTGGTATGAAGTTGAGGGGATTTGATCTTGTTGCCACGGTGGATTTAAGCTTACATGTTCTTGTTGTGAAGACACTTGGTTGCCTCGTGGATGGGCTTGGTGGTATCTTGGAGGTGAAGGTCGATTAGGAGCCAAAGTGGTATATGATTTCCAACTTGTAGTGGTGCTTGCCTTGTCATAAGTATGGGAAAAAGACATAGGAGTTTGGGGCGAGGCATAGCTAATGCTGGCACGTTCAACTTGCAAGCTTGTCAATTCTTGTCCTAAGATGTCAATTTGTTGAATAATTGCGATACACTCTTGGGGCGAGGGACCTAAGTTGATTTGCAATTGCAGAGATTGGATTTTTTGCTTAAGATGTTCTACTTTGTTTGCCATGAACACAAGACTGGAAAAGCTTACTAGTTTGGATGTGTAGTAGTAAAGGCATCTGTAACAGAGTGCAAATGCGTCACAAGTCGAGACACGTGTGCTTGGAAGAATGAGTTGAATGAGTTGTCTTATGTGTTTGGTGTTTAACTGGATTTGTCAATGTTCAATGAAATGATCACACTTGTACAAACATGATTCACTCACGCAAGACACATAAGCAACTTGGAATGTTGAACTTTTGAAGAATAATGATGATGCTTAAACAAGCACACGTGGAAAACACACCAACATGCCCTAATGTCTAGTTTGATGTAGAGTATGGCCAATTAGGTTCAGGCAATGTTTACACAAGGTTGACTAGGGATTGAAAGTGAAATCCTATCACACAGCCAGGAGAAGGGGGTAACCCACCCTTCATCTTCACTTCCCAAAGGTAGAAAGTTCTTTGGAGCTTAGCCAAGAGTGATAAGATTCCAATTGCAATGAGGGTGTCTTTTGATTCAACCTCGGATGAGGTCATCCCTAGGGGTGATGAAATCCCCTAGCAAGTCTCCTAGGAAAGGGTAAATGAAAGCAAATCCAGTTGTAAATTAGCCTTAAGAAATTGAAATGTGTGTGTGAAATTTGAATGGATAAGAGGTGTTTTTGATTCTCAAGATCGCACGAAGTGCATGAGAAGAGCATACACACCCCTAATCGCATACAAATTCACCAAACAATGAAGACACTAGTTCATTTTATAGCCCAAATCAAGATGTGATTGAAAGACACTGGTTGATTTTATGCCCAATTTGAATGATTGTGTAAGAAAACAAAGTTCGTTTTAGAAGCCCAAATCAAAGTGTGTATGCAATCAAGATTGAGAGATAAAGGATGAAAATGGATGCACCCAAATTTTTGTTCGCTATCCAAATTGACGTTTGTGTTGATCCTAATGTTGTTCCAGCCCTGAATGATCACCTGCAAGTCACAAAACTGAAAACAAAGCACATAGACTAGCCAAGGAGATTGTTATGTGAAAGTTGATAATCTGATAAAATTGGATGAAAAATGAATTGATACAGCAAAATAGATTACATGGAGAGAAAATTCAGGAAATTCTATGTGATTTCAAAAAAAAATTTGCAAAAATTCGATCAAATTTGCACAAGTTATGATGATTTGAAGATTTTAAGCATGTTTGACTTTGACTATAAAAAAGACTAGAAAACGGTACCATCACCTAAAAATTTCTTCACAATTGTATTGTTTGTCTTGTCATCTTTCCAACGAGTCCTCATTTGCGTGATTTTGACATCGTATGTGAAAGTTGTGTTAGTTTGAAAAAAAGGCCCTCCTTTGGCATATAGGAGGGACAAGAGGTCAACTGGACAGTTTGACTTGACTGTTGACAGTTTCCTTGTCCCGGTCACATGTGAAGAGTTCTCTCCTGGTGATTAGTTTTGATGCTGGGAGTTTCAAGTAGACCCCTGGTCCTCCATGTGACTAGGCGCTGAGTGCCTTTGGAAAAAAGAAACACAGATTGGTTTTTTTTATTTGTCGTATTTTTACTTTCCTTTTTGTTTTCTTTGTATTTTAAAAAAAGTGGTAGTGGTGTGTGCAGGGTGGTGGTGGAAGGGTTGTGGACATGGTGGCAGAAGTGGCTGTGGGGCGGTGGTTGGGTTGAGCAGTCGACGGAGCGCGCAGGGGGCCGAAGGGAGGTGGAGGAGGGTTTGCAGGAGGCAGGCGGCTAAGAGCAGTGGGTGGCGGGCGGAAGCTTCAGGGGGTGGTTGAGCGGTTGACAGAGTGCATAGGGGGCCGAAGGTGGTGCATGGAGCGGCAGGGACGGGAAGTGGGGTGGCACGGGAGGGTGGAAGGTGGGGAGCGGAGCCACAGAGGGGCGCGAGGAAGGGGAGAGGGCTTGAGGGGAGGCCGAGTTGAGATTGGGCCGAGGTGTAGGCGGTGGTGGTGGTTAGGTGGCGTAGCTGGTGCTGTGGAGGGGGGGAGGGACGGGAGACGGGGTGGAGCTGAGGGTGGAGCGCAGGACGCAGGCAGCGGTGGCGGGCCGCGGTGCAGGTGGCTCACAGGGTGGCGACGTGAAGCTGGGTGGCGGGGTTTGCAGGGTTAGCAGAGTAGCAGGGACCCAAAGGGTGGCGGGAGTAGGTTTAGGGTTCAGGGGAGGGTTTGTGGGAGGGGGGAGTCAAAGGGGAGGCACGGGGGCCAGGTGGGAGCGGGGCTCTAGGAACAGGGTTGGGCAGGGCAGAGGGAGGGATGGGGTGGTGGGTTAGCTGGGAGGGTAGGGGGGTTTGGGGGGGCGTGTGAGTGCAAGGGGTGGGGCTGACGGGTGGAGGATTGCAGGGAGGGTAGGGATGTAGAGTTTGGGACTGTGAGCAGAGGGGGGTCGGGGGGCGTGTGGGCGCCAAAATGTGAATGGGAAATCGGATAATCAATTAAGACAATGAATAACCCAATCAACAATGAAATGTGCAAGCAAAGGAGATATAAAGAACTAACAAGTGATACTTACAACCTTTACCTGTTGGCTTCCATTGGTCGCCTATTCTTTCTTGATCTTGAATGATGCAAATGGGCCCTCAGGGAGCTTGCTTCCTTGCTTCGATTCCTCAAGATGACAAGATGAAATGGCTGTGATATGATTCCTGCATTACGACGGTATGAAGGAGAGAAGAAGAGAAGAAGAAGAAGAAGAAGATTCCTTGGAGGAATTTGTGCATAGTAAGGATGCCAAAAGAAGTCTCTCAAATGGCTTAGAAGAGGGTTCTATTTATAGATTCTCTAAAAATGCAATGGAGGGTGAGGATCAACTGATGAGATCAATGGTCCTCATTATTTCTGAATCTTTAATTCATAATGGATGAATTAAAAATTTAGAGTGGAGGATAGTGAGTTATGACAATTGAATTAAGAATTCAAAGTGGAGAATAATGGATTACGACAATTGGATTAAGAATCCATGGTGGAGGATAATGGATTATGACAATTGAATTAAAAATTCAGAGTGGGGGATAATGGGTTATGACAATTGAATTAAAAATTTAGAGTGGAGGATAATGGGGAACATTGAATTAAAAATTTAATTTGGTGGAGAATAATGGGGGACATTGAATTAAGAATTCAATTTTGGATTTTAGCTAATTAAATATTAAGAATATTTAATTATATGTGCAACATGGTGAGGTGGAAGGGATGAGGTGGAAAGTTGAGGTGGATTGATGAGGTGGATTTTGTGAGGTGGATTTAGGATTTGAGACATTAGAAGAATTTAGGGATTTAATGAAATGATGATAATGAACCAATCAAATAAATTTATAATATTTATTTGATTGACAGAAGAAAATAAGAATTAAGATAAATATCAGAATATTTACTTAATTTGACCTGTGCCAATTTTAGGCTATTACAGAAAGAATAGAGGAGAAAATTAGTCAAGAAGAAGAGGTAAAGGGAAGAGAAGAAGATCAAACAGAGAAGACTCCAGGAGAAATTTCTGAGGCTACAGAAGGGAAGAAAATTCTATCTCTGGCAAGAGACACTGCAGAAGCAGTCAAAGACTTCTTGACAAAAGAAACGATGGAATTAGATGAATCGAAACTGCTTCAAGGACCATTCAATTTTGATTCCCTCTCCCTAGTTCAAACAATGAAGATAGCATCCTTTGCCCAAGCAAAGGCAAAAGAAAAGCTTTTGAAGTCTCACATGGAAGACTATGAGCTAATAGAAATTGCATCTGGTGTGTTGGAAAAGATCATGCCATCCTTCAAGAAGGATCTTTCGGCCTCTTCATTCGGTAACCTGAAATCTCTTGTTAATTCTGTTAATACACATTTTGACTCTTTAGAGAAAGCAGCAGAAGAGAAAGTCCAGAAAGAGTTTTTGGGTAAGAGATTCTCTGAAGTACAAGGGCTAATAACAAATGATAGGAGAAATATGGATATTGGGATAAAGAGCTTAGAAAATGCTCTTAAAGATGGCAGAGAAATATATAAATTTTGTTTATCCTAGTCTAAAGTGACAAAGGATATTGAGAAGAAAGTGAAAGAACAAGAGGATAAACTGTCAAGTTTATCTTAGAATTTTGATCCTCTCACCACATCCATAATAAACCAGGAATGTCAGACTATTGCCATTCTAAATGAACTAAAGAAACTTGAAAAGGAAAGGAAGAATATAATAAGTAGGATGGGTGAATTTAGAGGGATAATTATCCCTAAATTAGAGGCCATGCATGAGGCCCTAATTGATGCTTAGACCATAGCCCGGACCAGTGATCCGACAGATCTAAAGAGGGCAGAAGCTTTTGCATTCCTGTTGAGTTGTCACATCTCAATTTTAGATAGGATGAAGCATAGTTGGGCAACAAAATTTGTCCAATTGAAGACAACTTTTGCAGATATACTTCAGTATATGTAAGTATAACATGTATATATATTTATGCGGCCAAGTATAGATTATTTTTGGAAATTTTGGTGTACGGATCCTACCCTTTGCCATTGATGTCAAAGGGGGAGTAAGGAGAAGTGAAAAATGTGGAATCTAGCTAAGGGGGAGCTTCGAAAAAGTGTACATAAGAACAGAGCATCAGCCAAGGGGGAGTATGCTCTAACACTTAGTCATTTTTCACTAAGTGTTGCCATCAATGCCAAAGGGGGAGATTGTTGGCAAGAGACACTATGTGGCTTCATGAGTGTTGTCATTGATGGCAACAAAGTCCATCCCACACATCTGCAGGATATGGTATGCCTATATTGGAAGTCAGATTGAAGAGTATTTTGGTCTGGTGAGCAAAAATAGAGCATGCAGCAAGGTTCGACAATCAGGTCTGGATCTCTTAGAGGAAGTATCTCAGTAAAGTGCAGAATTGGGGAAGTCAAGAGCAGTACCATGACTAATACATTCTAGAGATTGAGCCTCCGGTGATGAAAGAGTGAAAAGATATGAACACCTAAGTATTGGGTTCCTAATTGGCAGAGAAGATTGAGGAAGAACTGACCGACAAAGCTTCAGACCTTAATCTGGATGAGATATTGATGGTGATCAAGTTTGTTGAGGGATCATTCATGATTGGCTAACATGATTGATGACTTCTATGAGTATCTCTTTGATATGCATCACTTAGTAAGCAAGGATTTAGCTGACAGACCAGAGTTTGGGAAAATATTGAGTATTCCAGATGCCGACTAGAAAGATGTTGAAATCCTTGGTGCGGATATATATACTAGATGGATTTTGATGTGAAGAAGTGTGTGGTGTGTTGAAAAGTGTGAAGAAAAGCAGAGAGTAGTGTGGAAGCAGTAATACAGGTTCGGTATGTGACAAAACAACAACACTAAAACAGAGGAAGAATGAAGTGCAGTAGATCAGCATATTGAGCCTAACCGGAACTAAACCCCAACATATGTGGATGCTTCTCATCAGTTCAAATACTTGGTTTCTTTCTATAAACTATTGTAGGTAGTGAGCCCTAATTGGCAAGTGCCATTTTGTACTACCTTATTCTTTTAACAAAGAATACAATCTTGGGTTAATCACCCCGTGGTTTTTCCCTTAACAGGGTTTTCCATGTCAAAATCATTGTGTTATGTGTATGGATTTATTTTTTCTTTCATGGATATGCATGCTTATATGATTTGATGTTGCACTAGTTGTTAAGGAAGAACAGAAAGTTAAGATTATTAAGATAACTGATTCACCCCCCCCCTCTCAGTTATCAACAAGATGGGTATGGAGGAGGGAGAGAGGTGGAGAGGTAAGGAGTTTTGTATAGAAAGGTAAAACACACTCGCGTTATAATGTGAGTGCATTTTGTCTTGTTATTGAAATGGTAAAATAGCCAGAACACCCATGATCCAGGCCCACATACTCTATTTTCTATAGGTTATGCGTGTGTTTTGAAAAAAAAAAAAGATTTTTCATGCTGTTGGGAAGTGCACATGTAGATTCTTCACATTCTACCAATTTTGCATGAACTTTCCACCACCTTTTTCTGGTTTACCAACTAAAAGAGGAAATAACATAGTTTTTGCATCGAATTTGATATATATCAATTCAAGTTTCAATTTTTGTTGTGTTGGAATGTTGATTATGATTGAATTGTAGGAATTTAACATTATACATTGGTTAATTGTATTGTTGTTAGTAATTATATTTGAGTGATATACAATTGACCGTTGAAAAGGAAGCAAGTTTGTGAAAAGCTCATTATTGAGGAGTTTGATGTAAGAAAAAAAATACTACATAATTGGGTACTCTTTCCATTTGAATCTCTAGTTTTTAGGTATGTCAAATCTTTACACATGTTCTTTACATTTTCCTTAATTCTAGTATGTTTCTTTATCATCCCTTATCATACATGCTTAGTACAATAGTTTGATTTTGTTATTATGCATATTCCATGTTCATCAGTGTTTGTTTCTCATTATAACATTAGCCTTGTCTATGTTGTTTGATAAAATGCTTTGATACACATGTATGTAAAATGTGGTACTAGAGACAAGGCAATGAGTTGTTTGAAAAAATGCCTCAAAGAAATGCCATTTGAATTATTTTTTCTGTTCTATTCAGAATTTACAACTATAACATTTGACAAAAATCCCCTTTCCATTATGCTTTTAGGGATCATTCCCATACCTTGTTTGAAATAGCCCATTTTTTAAAATGTAGGGGGATGTTATCAAAGGTTGTCGATTTTGGCTTTACTCTTTCCAATTGCATTAGCTTGAAAGATTCTAAAAACTTTTTAACAATCCACCTATCTTGTCTATGCTTCCACTCTAAATTTAAAAAATGCCTCTATCCTTAATGCTTTGATGGATGCCCATATCCTATTCCAAAGATCCTTTCTTGGCATGGGTATGGAGGATCTTGGCAAAGGTTGTAGAATTTGGCTTCACACCCTTTGATTGCATTTGCTAGGAAGTTTCCAAAACCTTTTCAACAAATCCATTTTGTGCATATCCTGCAATCATTGCAATACATGACATATCTCTTTGATGTATTTTGTCAAACACTTCACATGCACCTTGTCCATGCTTCCACATTTCTCATACATTGCTGTGAAGGGGGTTGCAATTATAACATTTGACAAAAATCCCCCTTTTCTTTCAGTGATTTGATTGATGCCCATACCTTGTGAACCAAAGGTAGGATGTTGACAAAAGTTGTGGAATTTGGATTTATACTCAAGCCAATTGTATTTTCTTAAAAGTTTGTAATGTCTTTTAAAAAATCCATTTTGTGTTTATGTTGCAATCATGGCATTCCATGAGGCCAAATTTCTTTAAGGCATTCCATCAAAAAATTCATGTGCTTTGTCTATACTACCACATTTTGCATACATGTCTATTTGTGGACATTATATTGGTAGGTCATACGTTAGAAAATGGCTAGAACAAAGTCACATGATAAATTATTGCAAGGTAGAAATTCAAAATATTTTGCTTTCCATTTTCCTTTTGTTCCTAGTGCACTTGTTTATTCATCATGGTTAAGCATGACATTTACTCTTCTACATGATGATTGTATGTACATTTTGTATGAAGGGTTGAAATGACATATATTTCATTTATTTGTATAGATTCATTTTTTAGGAACTAATATTTGTCTCTTTGTCATGCTATAGATAAATTATCCATCATGCCAAGGAAACGATCAAGGATTAAGCCAACACAAGAAGAGAAAGAAGCTAATAATGCAAAGAAAGCAATAGGTATGAGGGAACTTCGTGAGAAGAGGAAATTGGACACAATTGTCAAAGACATGCCAATTGAAGAGGAACCTCAACCATCAATAAGAGATATGGTATTGGCGGCACAAAGGGAACGAATGCAAAAGCTTCGTGCTATGAGAGATTTGAATACCATAGTTGGAAACACATCCTCTACTGCAAGTCAATATGGAGGGACACCATCTACCACATCTCAAGTTGAGAGTACATCATCACTCACATGTAAGGAAGGAGGTATGCCATCATTCCCACCTTATCCTCAAGGTACGTCATCTATTCCATCTCTGATCAAAGGTATGCCATATAGCCCATCCCATTTAACTATTGATGAAATTCCTAATGTTGAGATGAGTTTACCTTTCACAACACTACCTAGAATTTTGCATAGAAAGCTAAAGTATTTGATTGATATTGATGAGAATATTTTGCAGCCAATGGAAGGTAAGATTCCAAAAAGTACTTGTAGAAGATATGCTCATAAGATTTGGAGAGTGTTCTTTGAAAAGTTAAATGAGACCACAAGATGTCAACTATTTGTTGAAATGATGCGAAGTATAAAGTATAGGTCCATCATGAAGCTTCTTAGGTTGAGAACATCAGAGGCTTCAAGTAAAAAATCTATTTTCAAGAATCTAATGAGTGCATATGAGAGTGTGAGTAAAACCTCACGTACAAAAGTTAGTAATGTCACACGATGTGTCATTACATTGACAATAGTAAGTAATTAAACAATTAATCTCATCTCATTAGAAAGATGAGTCAAAAATTGAGAATTAAAGAAAAACTTTATCAAGAGCCATTGGAAGGCATCAAAGAATCAAGGACACCGATGCCAATGATTTATGGGCATTCTCAAGGAGACTACCATGAAAAGATAAGCCAATTGTTGAAGCATTGAGATCACTAATTGAAGACGTTTGGAAGAATTACACAAGGGTATCTTTGAATCAAAGGGATGTGGTAAGAAGGAGAATCAGTGGTTGAAACCGTGAGGCACATCCAAAGCATTTTTTGGATACGACTCAAATACAATTTTTTGGTAAATTTCTAGAGATGTATCCTCAAATTAAAATTTATCAAAGATATTTTGAAATGTTAAAACCTTTCTATGTTAAAATAAATCACACACACACTACTTGTTGTTGTAGATTACATATTGAATTTTCTAACCATTTTGATGTTTATTGGTCTATATGTTTAGATTTGCATACTAGCAATGTTTTGCAGGATTGTGGTATACATGCCCCAACAACATCTTGAAGAGACTTCATATCAACAATTTTATGTGAAAGAGAGGAAGGTCAAATATTCTATAGGAAATTATGCTTGGATGGTACATGTCAGCATTGCAGTGGCTTGCAACATATGGCAATATGTGAACATATGGAAAGCACACATGCGGTTGGAAATGAACTAGTAGAGTTCAACAAGTATAAAATAGTGGCCTACAATACAAAAGATGGTAAAGGAGCAAAAGAGACATGATTTGGTTATTCAAAAGATTCTAGTGTATCAGTTTATGTCTACATTTCGTGACAATATAGTGTATGAGTATGCAAGGCATACCCATAGAGCTCGATGGTTGGACTTGCAATTTAAGTTATGCAAGTACACAATTCCACTTGGTAGCATTGTTTTAGTCGTTGACTTTGCAGAGAACTATAGAGAACTATTGTTTATTTGTGTCAAAATGCTAGAGCATTTATATTTACCATGTATTACAAATTTTTAACTATGATATTTTTTCTTATTTTATTTCAATTATACTTAGGAGGAATATCCATTATTCTATATTTTTCACTTACCATTTACATGCATAGGCCATGTTAGCAAATAGCTATAGATGTATAATGGATGGGTATAAGTGCATCTTATAGGGAGAGTAGCCAATTTTCAAACTAAAATTGAAAGTTACATAAAATTAATATCTTATAATCAAAAAGTAATAATGAAATTTACATACTCATGACAATTTCCATTTAGTTTTGGGCCTACTCTACGAGAATGTCTTAATATAATTACATATTGATAAAGGCCCTAATATTATGTGAAGTTGGGCTTATTCAAATTAATCCTCCATCCACCCAATTTACATACATTCTAACATATAAAACCATACCTTATCCATTTCTACATATTTTCCCATACATTTTATGTTTATTGCATCCCCATGTATGGAAATTCATTCCCCACAAATATTACCATTTTGTCATTTAGGTCAATACCATAGGTGTGGGATCGATCTTGCTTTAATGGATCTAACCCCAAAATCTAAAAAAATTAAATTCAAACTTTGTTAGCTCCCACCCATTCTATTCCCAACATGAGCTAACTTGTTACACATTTCACATGATTATTGCTATGCAGTGTTATTTAAAGACATTCATTTGGACATTAATTCACATCAGGGAATCATTCTAGATCATTTATATTGCTATCACCTCAAAGATAATTTATCATAGAAATATTTTGATTTGGATCACTAAAAAGAATCCAATATTGATCAAAAGTCATCTAAGGACATTTGCATGCTTGCTTATGTAAGGTCAAAAGTTATATACCTTGCATTTTGACACCATAAATTGTCCCCATTTTAATGTCCATTGTTTTAGCATGTTCTAGAGAAAACTAAAGAGTAATTCCAGACTTCTCTTCTTCATCAATTATAGATCAAACCCATGTGAAAAAACACTCCTTTTTTACTTTGAAATCTACAAGAATAAGTCTAGAGAGTATAAATTTGCCTTTGAGGAAGTACCGACCAAGTATGGTGGTCTAGAAGAAAGTGGTTGAGTCAAAAGAAACATTCCTCTTTTCTTGTAGTGGAGATCCCTAGAGCATCATGAACCATGCTTTCATTTACTTCTGCATCCACCAAATCATCCATTTACATGCTTAACAAATATCCAACATTAAATCCTACATAAACAACAACTAGATGGTCAAAACCATGTAATCAATGTTTAAACTTAAATTAAAATACATTTAGAAAGAACAAAAATCATTTAAAAAATATAATTTTATTCACAACAAGGTCCGCATGTGCTAAAGGCTAAGAAAATACATGAGGTGTATCAAACAAAAGTCTATACAAGAAAATTTGCCTTTCATAATACAAGCATGGGAATGATGTTTCTTAATTGGTCAAATAATCAAATTTAATCTCATGAAAACCTATTTACCATTGGGATTAAGGTACCATCAACCTTGTAAATCCTATGACATGGTTTCTACTATTCTTGGGAAGTTCCAAGGTTCTTGGAGAGTTCCAACATCCTTGGAGATAGGGTGTTAATTTTGTAAATTTATTCATAAGGGATGAAGGTTTCACCATCAACGGTAAATTATTTTTACTAGTATGGTAAATAATTATTTACTAGACTTAGTAATTAATTAGTTATCAGAAGGTTGTTACAGAGTTACTTTTATTGCTCAAGGAATCTCAGTAAATAGTAAATGAGGTGAGGTGGAGAATCTTGGTGCCCATCTTTGGGAGGTATATATTTGGATTGTTATGATGCATGACATAAGTTTGTAAGAGCATCTATGACAACTTACAACTGTCATAAGAGTCTATGACAACATGTGGCAACAATTATTGCCTTGTAACTACCTATTATTGGTTCTAGGCACCCATATTAAGAAAATGTCTATGACAGGTGTAAAGGAATCTGTAAGAAGATGATTTTAGTGTTTCCCAAGATAGGAACATTGGATTTTGTCCATATCCCACGAATTTGTTTGTTGGGTACTCATTTTGTATAAATATAATACTTGAGAGTGAAGGTTGTGTGTAACAGAAAGAGTTGCTTCATACATAGGTGTTGTTGGATTGAAGACTGAAGAGGAGATTGGAAGGATTGTATTGTAGTCTCTATTTTGAAGAATAATACAACTTGGGCCTCTCTTCTTGGTGGAGTTTTTTTCTGCAAGGGTTTCTCCATGTGAACACTGTGTTATGTGTTTGATCTTCTGGTCCATTGTTACCTTGTGTTGTGAGATCTAATTGGCTAGGGCAAAATTTAATGCATGTCATCTTGGGCCCTTCCAAAAGGTTTCCCTCTGTCAGCTCTTTTGATTTAATTTACGAATGTTAGCAGGAAAGTATATTTAAATAGGTTTATGACTTCATTTTGAAGATACATGGATAACACAAACTTATGATCTTAGAGAAAAGAGCATTCAAGGCATTCATTGTGTTTTCTAGAGAAGATTTGTGTTGTTGTTGTAGATTTGGAATCATCATCCATCTCCTCATGATTTGAAGGATCTTCATCTCCGTGAGGGCTTCACCTCTAAGGTGACATCATTTGTATTTGAATAATATCATTTCATCATTGGTTTTAGCCTCTGCCCTACAAGGGCACACACTCTCTTTAACAACAGTGTTTGGAAGACTTGAATGTCCTTCCGGGGCTTGATTGAGGTAAGCTCCTAAACACCACAACCCCCAAACCCCTCGTCATCTTGTGTGTAGGTTACCAATGCAAAGACTGAAGAAGTGTAGGTACATGAAGGTTGTGTAAGGGAAACTATTTCAGAATCTAAAGGAATCTTGTGAATATTCCTCTAAAGTAGACTAGGAAGCATGCCCCAAAGTCCTTCCAACAAAACAGGCTCTAGAACTGAGATCAGGATATTGTCTACATCATTTCTCCAGTTCTAATTTTTCAAAAATTCCAACTTTCTAGACTAGGGTGCCTGCCCCATAGTCCTCCGACCTTTCAACTTCTGGGATACATGTTCTGGTATCTTTCTGATCCTCCCTGTGCATTTACTCTTCTAGGTTTCTGTGGCATTCTATCTGTTATCAACTGATTACTCTAGAACTAGGATTTATGGCTTAATTGACCTAGGGTTTGATACATCACTTGATCTAATATGTTCTTTCCATAGCAAAGAAGAGCACAAAACCAGTAGCTGAGTCCTCTTCCCTCTTGTAGTGACTTGGTTCAATTTTGTTCTTGAATGTTATTGTGAAAGGAGGGTTTGATTTGATGCACTTTAACCTCATTTCATTCTCCCTCATTTTACCATTTACCACCCACTTTAACAATTAAATGTTTTAAGGGACATATGGCAAGTTAGGATTGATTGGGCGAATAAGACTGGAAAAGGATGGAGGTTTGGGAATTTTAATGACAAGAGGCTGTAGGGGTTTGAGGAAGCGAAGGTTTGTCTATTAGGATGTTGAGGGAGACCAATAGGAAAAAATTTTAAGGTCTAAAAGTGGAAAAGGGAAGGAAGGGCATAAGTGTGGGAAATCAGTTCTTTGGATGCCAAGATACCAAGAGAAATAAACTCTACCAAAAGAGGAATTTGACATGTTAAAACCTAAAATTCTAAAGATGGGACTTGGAGATTGGGGATTGAAAGTATGTGATACTTGAAGAAGTGGGGATCATGGTTCTTGAATACTCAATATGAAAAGGTGATCAAGGATTGGGGATTAGGAATCAAGAGAATTGTGTACTTGATATAGGAAGGTGATGATGGAAAGAAAACTCTAAAAGTTCATTAGAAGAAAGGAGAAAGAAGAAAGCACAAACATTAAGGAAAACCTAGAAGTGCAGGGTTTTCAGGGACAAAGGAAAAACATGCTAGTAGAGAGAATCTTGAAAACTTTCCCAAGGATAAAAATAGTCTCAAACAACATCATACATAGAATTTTTTTAGGATTTTTGTGATATAGAAAAATGACTCATGCATGAGAGGGATGGAAAAGCAAGAAAATAAGCATGAATTTGACCAAGGGGGCCCACCAAGGAAATTTTTGATTGGATGTCAATGATGGGATAAACAATGTCAAAGAAATAAAGGACATACAAACATAAAAGGGGTTCCCTAATTTTTCTCAAAATTGTTAGGATTAAGGTGCCATAAACCTTGTAAATCCTATGAATTTAGTTCTTCCTAATATTATTTATAAATACATTCATAAGGGATGGAGGTTTCATTGACACCAATAGTTATTTTTTATAGGTATGGTAATTAATTATTTATTGACAATGATACTTAACTATTTACTATGAGACATTTACTATTTATCGAGTAGAGCATCTTTGGGAAGGTAAATGAGCTGATAAGGTCAAACTAGGTGCCTATCTTGGAGTGTTTACTCTTAGGATGATTATGACACATGTAAGAGAATATTTTCATAAGCTATTGATAGTCTATGACACATGTAAGAGCATCTCCTATTATCAAGGGGTTATATGACAAGCTAGGCACCCAAAATGGAGAGATATTTTTAGTCAGTTATACAACTTGTAAGAGGGTGTAAGAGGTTATGTTTAGCATGCTGGTAAGATTCCCAATGTAGCGCATTGGATTTCAACCAAGTTTAGATGCCAAATTTCATGTATCATCATTCTTGTATGTAGATTCTATATAATATGTACTTGAGGAGGTAGAAGGCAGAAGATGTGATAGTTTAAAAATACATAAGTGCAGTCAAATTGAATGCAAAATTGAAGGAAGTGAATGTATTGTAATACCTTTTGAAGATAATACATACTTGGCTTCGTTTTTGGTGGAGTTTTTTACCCGAAAGGATTTTCTCCATGTAAATACTATGTTGTGAGTTTCTTATGAGTTTGTTGATTTCTTTGTAGCTAATTTACATTACTTTAAATCTCCATTATTGTATATTACAAATTAAGTTTTAGATGGACAACAATAAAATTATGCTAGTATCCAAGTGCACTGTGGTCAACCATGCACAAGATGAAATTGTACCAACAAAAGGTAGTAAGCCTATTCCAATAACAACAAAACACTCACAAAATAGTATTGAAAGATGGTAAAATAGTTACTAAACTACAAATAGAATTATATAAAATTGCATTAAATGAAAGAAATGTGTTGATAACTAAGAGGGGGGGGGGGTGAATCAGTTATCCTAATTATTTCTTCTTTCTGAACTTTCTTATTAATCAATGCAACATTAATTCAAACAAGCAAACATAACCATGAAATGGAGATACACATGACACAATATTTTTGATGTAGAAACCCTGTTAAGGGAGAAAACCACGAGGTGATTAACCCAAAGATTATTCTCTGTTAGAAGAATAAGGAAAAACAGAATGGCACTTGCCAATTAGGGCTCACTGCCCGAGCACACTGCTCACAAGAGGCACACTGCCTACAAGAGACTCACTGTCTACAAAAGGAATGTAATACAATACTTGAACTAATATAGGAGCATCTACATATGCTGGAGTTTAGTTCCGGTTAGGCTTAGTACACTGATCTACTGCTCTTCATCTTTCTTCTTCTCTTATGCTGCTCTCTTTACATACCGAATCTTCCTTACTGCTTCTGCTCTACACTTCTACTTTTATTCGCACATTATTGACACACACAACACAACTCACAACTAAATCCATCGTGCATATATATCCGCACAAGTGATTTCATCACTTTTCAAGTCGGCACCCAGAATAGTCAATCTTTTCACAAACTCTGATCTGTCGGCTGAATCCTTGCACACCAAGTAATGCGGATCAGGCATATACTTGTAGAAGTCATCAATCATGTCGGCCAAACATAACTTATGCCTTAAGAACCTTTTCCATCATCAGTAACACATCCGGAAAGTAGTTTGATGTTCTGTTAGTTAGTTCTTCCTCTATTCACACTGTCACTCAGGAACCCGGTACTCACGTATTCATATCTTTTTCCTCATCTATCACCGGAGGCTAAATCCTTGGAATCTATCACTCAAGGTAGTCCTCTTGACTTCCCCAAATCTACACTTCACCAAGATACTTTCTCTGAGAGATCCGGACCTGTCTGTCGGACCTTGCCACATGCTCTATTCTTGTTTACCAGACCACAACATTCTTCACTCTGACTTCCGGTAGAGACACACCATGTCCTGCGGATGTGTGGGATGAACTTTGTTGCCATCAATGACAACAATCATGAATCCATATAGTGTCTCTTGCCAACAAAATGATCTAGGAACTACCTAATAGAAATTGGACAAAAGAGAGTTAGAAGCATGAAACATTCATGCAACCAATTCACTAGTGGTACTTATAGCTATATAAAGAATTGGTGTGACTACTAGGGAGCTTCCCAAATGGTCAATCCCTTATTTGGCCTTTTGACCTCCATGGGAAATCTAATAGAAATATAAGTTAGAGTTGGATAATTTATATGAGTCCCTAATACTATTTGTATCTAGAGTTAGAGAATAGTAATAATGCTTATAAAATTAACACTCAACAACTTAGGTCTACAAAGATGTTAAATATCCTATATGTATGGAGGAGAAATGTGGAGGATGGAAAATCCAAGAGTGTCAACAATATACTTCATATATTCCAAATAAAAATGGACAATCTTCCAAGTAGTGGCCTTTGAGAAGATAGAGAGTACAATGGCAACTTTATGAAAATTAAAATGAACTTAGAAATGAAAGAGTAAAAGTGAGCTATAAATTAGAGGAATTTTAAGTATGAACAACATAAATACCATCAAATCATGGAAATTAACAATATAAGTCTTCCCTAGATGGCAAGGAGAAGTTGTTGATCTCTTAAAGAAAAAATTATCCCTTAAAAATATATATCCATAGAGAATAGATGGTTCCTCTATAAACCTACAATGAGTGTCAAAAGGAAGCGATAAAACCCAACAAGTGCCAAAAGCACAAATGGATTCACAAATACTATTTAAAATAGAAATGAAAAGGTTTAAACATAATCACCTCACATAATGAATGGATATGAAAAATTACAATGGAACATAGGCAAGATCTCCTCAATGATGTCAAAAACCTAAAGTCAAAAACCTAAATGGAGAGTAGAGTGCTCAAGAACTTGAAGTCAAAAATGTTGATAATATTGTTGGTAATAGATCACATGAGCAATTGAAAGAAAACTTGATAGATTGGAAAATAGTAAGTGGTGAATTCAAAAATGGAGCCAAGAGGGAAAATGAAGAAGCAAGGAATTCAAATTGGCTATTGGGATTCAAATGAAGTTGGTTACAAAGCTTGAGCATCAGAGGAAATGTTGTAAAAGCTCTCAAAAATTACCATCGTATGAATAAAATGTTAGTGGACACTAGCATGTTGCATGGACATCCATGCCACACTAACTACCATTCAAATACAATAGGTCATCTTAGTATTTGACATATCACCATGGTGTACATGAAAAATGCAAATGTAACACTAGTGAGCACAAAAATGTGGAAAAAAGACATAGAAACACAAATAAAAGTTGGCACCATGGGTAGGAAAAAGCTAGTGCAAGGTTGAATGAACTTAAAAGTACACTAGGGGTTACAAACACCAAAGTGGGCCCAAAATATGATGTGAAATTGTAAGTGTATGCAATTTTTAACATTACATCTAATGGAATTAGGGTAGACAACTAAGAGGGGGGTGAATTAGTTGTCTCAAAACTTTATCACTTGCTACAATTAATTCTTCTCTACCACTTATTTATAGATCATTATTATAACCATGAAAGCATGAATCAATAACACATGAGCAGAAACACAAATAACACACTTGACACCAAGATTTTTGACATGGAAAACCATGATGGGGGTTAACCCAAAAGATTCATAACTGTTAAAAGTACTTGAAAGAAATGGGAAGGCACTTGCCTTTAGGCACATTGCCCAAAGCTCTGCTCAAAGAGGCTCACTGCCTACAATAATTTATATTTAATATAGAGAGATTTAACTGAGAAATAGCATCTTCATCATGCTTGGTTGAGTCTCATTGAAAGCTTACAAAAACTTATGCACTGCCCCAAACACTTCTTCATTATCTCTTCATCCTTTGTTGCTTTTGTTCTTTTGCTCCTCTTCTTTGCTCTACCTCTGAACCTTTCTTAGGGTTTTATCATTTTCACACAAGAATGATTTTCCACAACTCAACAACACTCCTTTATATGCATCATCAACCTTGGAATAAACATCAAGGTCGGCACTACAAGCATTTGAATTAATGTGAATCACTAAGCTGTCAGCCAAGCATAAATGGGACTCAAATCTTCCTTGATCAACATGCCACGATCCATAGGATTTCTCTTACATCATCTGCAACATGCTTGAATCATCCGATCAGCCAAGACTGGGAAGAACAACAACACCAAGGAAGAAATCTTCAACAACGTGCTCAATCTTCAATACAGACCTCCAACACAACATGCACATGATCCAGAGACCTCCACAAGCTCATTAAATTCAGCAATAACATCCGTACTACTCTAAATCAACAAAATCACTTACATCTTCATCCGGTACCTTAAGAATACTATCTGCCATGATTGTCACACTAGAAAGATTACTTCCGGACGTCCAAACCATGCACTTGAGTTGATGACACACACTGACTTCCCAAACATGTCTCTAGATCTGCAGGTCATAGTGTTTCATTTGCGGAGCAATCTGGACCAATTTCTTGTCAGTTTGTCTCTTCTAAACACTGCAAAACCCAGTTCCACTCAGATGGCCATAACTTCTTCAAATCCTTATGCGGACCTCTCAAATCTTAACTGGAACTACTTCAGACAATCATCTACATAGCTATTTGGTCTGCATACTTAGATCTTCATTAATTTTCTCAATATCTTCAACATTTTAGTCTTCTAACTAGGCAATAAAATAGGATACAATTGACATCAATGGCAACAAGGATATGTTGACATCAATGACAACACTGCTTAGGCACCTATTTGCAACAATCTCCCCCTTTGTCATTGATGGCAACATATGATGTGAAAAACTGATTGAACCATCAAGACAAGAACTTCTCCCCCTTTCTCTTATCACACCTACATCCATTTTTCTTTACAGCTCCCCCTTTTACTAGCAACTAGTTTTTCACATGACTTCTCTCCCCCTTTGAAATCAATGGCAAAGGGCACATATTTGTAATCTTTTCTCCCCCTTTTTTATTTCAGACTAATCTCCAAAATTTGCATACTGACTACTCCCCCTGAGTAGTATCTCCTTAACATCAATTTGGATCACAAGATATGACTATGAATTCCACCAAACTGATGCACCCTAGTGCATCTTAGTTCTGATCAGGAGGGGTGATAACCCCTAACTTCTCTCTGAGATACTCAAAAGTATCCTTGGGTAGAGGCTTAGTGAAAATATCCACAATCTAATCCTTTGAAGAAAAAAACTCCAATCTGACTTCATTCTCATTAACCTTCTCTCTCAAGAATTGAAACTTGATTGATATATGCCTTGTCTTTGAATGTAGCATTGGATTCTTTGAGATGCTTATTGCACTTGAATTATCACAAAAGATTATAGCAGGCTCCTCAAACATAATTTTGATGTCTTTCAACATTTGCTTCATCCACAGAACTTGAGTACAATTGTTTGTTGTTGCTATAGACTCTTCCTCTACAGTAGACAAAGATATTGCCTCTTGCTTTTTGCTCATCCAAGAAAACAATCTCTTTCCCAAAAAGAATGCACCACCACTAGTACTTTTCCTATCATCCACATCTCCTGCCCAATCAACATCTGTGTATGCATGAAGAGTGAAGTTGTTATCCTTTGGATACCATAAGCCATAATCAAGTGTCCCTTTGAGATATCTAAAAATTCTTTTGACTGCTACAACATGGGATTCTCTAGGATCAACTTGAAATCTAGCAACAAGTCTAACTACATTCATGATATCAGGTCTGGTCTGAGTCAGATAGAGCAGTCCTCCAATCATTGATCTATACCTTTTCTGATTTGCTTTAGGGGAGTCATCATCTTTACTCAACTTACATCTGGTTACCATAGGTGTACCCACAGGATTTGAATCTTCCATTCCAAACTTTTTCAACAATTCTCTCACATACTTAGATTGAGATATGAAGATACCTTTATCTCATTAAATGATTTGTAGACCTAAAAAGAAATTTATTTCACCAAACATGGACATCTCAAATTCACTTTGCATCTAATCAACAAATGTTTTACACATACTCTCATTTCAACCAAAAATGATATCATCAACAAATACCTCAACAATCAAAATGTGCTCATGATCAATATTGAAGTAAAGATTACTGTCAGCAGTGCCTTTGCTATATCCTAGCTTTAGCAGATACTTAAACTAGGCTCTTGGGGCTTGTTTGAGTCCATACAATGCTTTCCTCAACCTGCAGACCATATCTCTCTGATCAGACAACTAAAATCCTTCTGGTTGCTCAATGTAGACTTCTTCTTCCAATTCTCCATTCAGGAATGCTAAATTGACATCCATCTGATAGACCTTGAAATCTTTAAAAGCAACATATGCAAGAAATAATCTGACTGCCACTATTCTTGCCATCGGAGCAAAAGTTTCTTCAAAATCAATTCCTTCCACTTGAGAATATTCTTTGCATACCAGCCTTACTTTGTTTCTTACAACTTCACCATCTTCATTTAGTTTATTCCAGAAGACCCATTTAGTTCCAATCACATTTTTATTTTCAGGTCTAGGAACAAGATCCCAAGTATGATTCTTTTCAATTTGCATTAATTCTTCTTCCATGGCTTTTACCCAATTTTCATCAATGCAAGCTTCACTTACTAATTTTGGTTCAATCTTTGAAATCAAACAAATCTCCTCTTGATCTTCAAAAATTCTTCTTCTAGTTTGAACACCTTTATTTCTATCTCCTATGATCTGATCTTCTGAATGATTCAACCTTACATACCTGGGTGATTTGGGAATTGCTTGAACTTCTGATTCTTGAGCTTGTTCCTCACCATCTGCACTAACTTCTTGAGTTACTGGATGATGAAGGGGGTAAATCAATAAACACACAACAATAGAAATTGCACATAGAAAATAGAACTTTCTTTATTGATTTGGACAACTTATTACATTACAGAAGCTCAAATACAATAAGAGGAATCAATCCTCCATAGGCTGCAACACATTATAGCTTCCTATCACCAGACTCTAGAATCATCTGCCTTTTGTAACCCCAAATCATCTAGGGTTTCTATATTCATGGCAATTCTTGACTCTATGCTTCCCCCCTTAACTCTACTACTGCCAAGGGTTCCCAAAAATGGTTATTAATAGCTTTTTTGGTGGCCAACAACCTAATTTCAAAATTTACATCTCCCTCCAAAAATAAGTCAACTTCCGGGAGCCATAACTTTTGATCTGGGTGTTTGATTGACGAACTGTTTTATGTGTCAAAAATCTCACAGAGTGCTCTACGTACTAAGAACCCGCTCTATCAGTTCTGGCCATTTTTGGGCCTGTACAGGGCCGTTTAGTGCCTCAAACTTGAGTTTGAATAATTTTCAGGCCTTTTTCAGGAAACAAAAACTTTAATATCTTTCAGCTCACAAATGATCTTTATGTGATTCCTTCACCAAAGGTCTTATTTTTTAGTTATGAAGCTTCTTATAAATTTTCACTTCATTCCGTGCCCAAATGCAAACTTTCTAAAAATAGCAGGTTGCTATTTTTAGCAGTTTGGAAAAATTGAAAGTTCTACATCATTATTCAAGCAATTATGGAACTAGAACCACAAATTTTAAAAAGAAATGGAAAGAACATCAACAATTTTGAAACACATATTTTTTTGGGTGATGTAAGATTGCCCTTACACCACTGGATGCTCCTGCATCAGACACCCAAGGTAACTTGAGAAGTGGCCCTGTCACGTCTCATGTGTTTGTGTGAGGAAAACCCAAATGGTCAACCTCTACCTTAGACAGCCAAGAAGAATCTTCAATAGGCCTTCCTTTCCATTTCACCAGATATTCTTCATATTGCCTGTTCCGAGTACTTCTTCCCACATGGCTATCTAAGATCTCTTTTATCTCCTCTGTTGAAGTAGATGCTGGAATACTCCACTGCTCTTTCATTGGTCCACCCTCTATTCCACCTTCATGATATTCTGATAAATCAGCAATGTTGAAAACAAGGGAAATGTTGATCCCACTCGGTAGTTCTACCTCATATGCATTTCTTGAATCATGTTTCTTCAAAATTTTGAATGGTCCAAATTTCTTAATTTTCAGCTTATTGTATGTTCCAATTGAGAACCTTTTTTTTTCTCAAGTGAACCATGACTTCATTTCCTACCTAGAATTCCTTATATCTCCTCTTCTGATTTGTCTTAGCCTTGTACTAAATATTCATCTTATTAATGTGCTTTCTCACCTCTTCATGCAAATTCTTCATATGTTCTGCAAAGTCTTCAGTTTCAACACTTGTCTTTTCTCCTTTGTCCAGCTTTCTTAACTCAGAAGCATTTCTTGAACTATTGCCATATACAATCTAGAATGGTGATTTACCAGTACTCCTATTGATAGAATTGTTGTAAGCAAATTTAGCCTGTTGTAAAATCAAATCCCATCCCTTGGGCTTATCTCCTACTAAGCATCATAGCAGGTTACCCAAACTTCTATTCACCACTTCAGTTTGTCCATTAGTATGTGGATGGTGTGTATAAATTGAACTTCAAATCTGTCTTCAACTTCTTCCACAATGTCCTCCAGAAATAACTAATAAAATTGTTATCTCGATCTAAAACTATCCTCTTTGGTAGACCATGTAATCTCACCACCTCCCTGAAAAATAACTCTACAATATGAACCGCATCATTAGTCTTCTTGCAAGGAATAAAATGTGCCATCTTCGAGAATCTGTCCACCACCACAAAAATGGAATCAAGTCCTCTCTGTGTCCTTGATAAACTAAGAACAAAATCCATACTGATATCATCCCATGGCTTCTCTGGTATAGGTAATGGCTGATATAGCCCTGTATTCTAACTTGTTCCTTTTGCCATCTGACACACTCTGCAACTCTACACAAATTTCCTCACATCCTACTGTAACTGTGGCCAATAACAATTTTCACCAACAATAGCAATGGTCTTATCTTGACCAAAGTGTCCAGCCAATCCTCCACTATGCTTCTCCTTAATCAGGTTCTCTCTCATGGAACTCCTTGGAATGCACAACTGGCTTCCTCTAAACAACATGCCATCTTGGATTATGAAATGCAACCATTTTATCTTGTCCAAAGTAACAGGTTCTAGACAAGATTTCCAAGCCTTTGCAAAATCTAGATCTTTAGGATACAAACTTTTGAGCTTATTGAACCCAACAACCTCTATCTTCATTTGTGTCAACAAATTTTGCCTTTTGCTGAAGGCATCTTAAACTCTGTTGGACTTCCCACTCCTGTGCTTCAAAACAAAAGTATAGCTCTACAAAAACTCAACCCATTTTAAATGCCTTTGGTTCAACTTCCCTTGACTATTAAGATACTACAAAGCTTGATGATCAGTATATAAAACAAACTCTTTTGGCAACAAATAATGTCTCCATTTCTTCAAAGCCTAAACTATTGCATAAAATTCCTGATCATAAACATAATACTTTTTCTTGGCATCATTAAGCTTCTCACTAAAATAGGCAATGGGTTTACCTTCTTGACTCAAAACAGCTCCTATAGCATTGCCACTATCATCACAATCTACCTAAAATACCTTATTGAAATCTGGAAGTGCCAAAATAAGTTGCTCTGTGACTTTCTGCTTCAATGTATCAAATCTTTTATCTACTCCTTTAGTCCATCTAAACTCTTTTCTATCCCCTCTCATTGTCTTAGTTAGGGATGCACAAATGCTACTAAAATTCCTGATAAACTTTCTATAAAAACTTGCCAAACCATGAAAAGATCTTACCTCTGTGGCACTCCTTGGTGTAGGCTATTCAATGATAGCCCTTACTTTTTCTAGGTCCATCTTAAGACCTTCCTCTGAGACAACAAATCCCAGGTATACCAACTCCTTCTTTGCAAAACTACATTTCTTCAGATTAATTAGCAACTTCTCCTCCCTCACCTTGTCTAAAGCTCTTCTGATATGCATCAGATGCTCATCCCAAGTCTTACTGAAAATCAAAATATCATCCAAATAAACAATAACAAAACTTCCCAAAAATTCTTTTAGTACCTCGTTCATGAGCTGCATGAATGTGCTTGGTGCATTGGTCAGCCCAAATGGCATGACTAACCACTCATACAAACCTTCTTTGGTTTTGAAGGCTGTCTTCCACTCATCTCCTTCTCTGATACAGATCTGGTGATACCCACTCTTCAGGTCAATCTTTGTGAAGTACTTGGCTCCACTCAAATAGTCCATTATGTCATCCATTCTGGGCAATGGAAATATGTACTTGATCATGATCTCATTGATGGCTCGAGAGTCTTTACACAATCTCCACTCTCCATCTTTCTTTGGTGCTAGTACTGCAAGTACCGCACAGGGACTTAGGATCTCTTATCAATCCCTTCCTTAATAGCTCCTAAACTTGTCTATTCAACTTTTCACTCTCGGCTGGACTCATTCTATGGGCTGCCTTATTTGGCAAGCTAGCTCTTGGTATCAAGTCCATTTGATGACTTATCTTCCTTACTAGTGGTAAAACTTCTAGTACATTATCAAAGATAATGTCTTGAAATTCTTCCAACATATCTGAAACTTCTTCTAGTACATTTTCACATTTCTCTTGACTAATCTTAGGAGTCAATGCAAAGAAATGACTCTCATGCTTCATACCCTCCAAAACATTTCTACCATCTACCAAGAAAATTCTAGCAGTACTACATACCTTTTCTTCCACCTCCTTCAAGGGCTTCTTCTTATGACGAACTCTATCCTTTGTTAGGGAGTATGTGTTTGCATGGCCATCACGGACAGCACTCCTATCATACTGCCATGGCCTCCCCAATAACATATGACATGCATCCATCAGTATGATGTCACACAACACCTCATCATGGTAGTCACCAATCTTGAACTTCACTAAACACTACTCATTAACCAAAGCTCTATGGTCCTTCTGCAACCATGCAATCTGATATGGATGCGGATGCTTTCTTCTTGTCAACTTCAACTTGTCAACCATCTCCTCTAAAAAAAGATTATTAGTGCTTCCACTGTCAATAATTATATCACAACACTTACCTTCACATTTGCACCTTGTGTGGAATAAACTCTTCCTCTAATTGGGTTCTTTCTCCTGTGGAAACTCGTATTCTCAATGCCCTTCTTCTCCACATTGGAAACATGTTCGTTTGAAACCTTCTCTTTTGGGTCCTTACCCATGTCTGCCTCTTCCTCTTCCTCTTTGCTCACCATTGTTCTAGTCACGAGGGTGGTAGGCATTATCCCCTCTTTGATTTTAGCTGGTGCTAGCTTCTTCACTTTTCTTTTGATCTTCATTACGGCCTCCATAGGGTCTTCAACCAGTCCTTCCACATTGATCTCTTCCCCTTTGCTTGCTATCAAATTTTTTATTCAACTTCTCTTCCACCTTCAGGAAAACTGGTACGCATCTTCTATGGTGGTCATTCTAACTAGGCTCAGCTCCTCTTGAATACTCAGCCTCAACCCATTAATATAATAGGCTACCTTCTCCTTGTTGGGCTCTGCATGACCTATCCTAATAGTAATTTTATAAAACTCTTTTGTATACTCCTTAACATACTTGTTACCTTGCTTCAATCCTTATAGCTTCTTCAGTAACTCCATCTAATAGTCCACAGGAATGAACTACTTCTTCAGTTTCTCTACCATTTGATCCCATCTAGTGATCTTTCCTTTTCCTCTTCTGTTCCTCTCTAACTAGACCTCCTTTCACCAAATACTGGCATGGCCTTTCAACTTTGTTTTTGCAAACTTGACCCAATCTAGGTCTTCTACATCTTCATACTCAAAATACTCCTCCATGTCATTGATCCAATCAATAAGATGTTCTGGATTCAAATCTCTAGAATATGTAGAAAATTTGATCCAGGGCCTCTTTCTAATCTTCGAAATGGCCCTCAACAAGCTAACTTCTGCAGGATCTCCTGCAGCTTCTTGTTCTTCCTCAGATAGCTCTTCTTTAGCTTCATCTTCACTTTCTTCTCTTGTTCTCAACTCAAACTCTCTTCGTAGCTCCTCTTGCAATGCATCGATTTGCCTTTGCAGGGATCTAAAACCCTCTTCTATCAAAGCATTCCTTCCAATATGATTTCTTCATGGAGGCATCTTGATCTCCACAGCAAACCCACAACCTCAGGTCCTGGTGCAAACTACCTCACGATCGGCAATCTGTCTACACACTCAAGAACCCTTTCTCTAATACCACTTGATGAAGGGGGTAAATCAATAAACACAACAACAGAAATTACACACAGAAAATAGAACCTTTTTTATTGATTTGGACAACTTATTACATTACAGAACCTCAAATACAATTAGAGGAATCAATCCTCCATAGGCTGCAACACATTATAGCTTCCTATCACTAGACTCTAGAATCATCTGCCTTCTGTAACCCTAAATTATCTAGGGTTTCTATTTTCCTACCAATTCTTGACTCTATGCTTCCCCCCTTAACTCTACTACTATCCAGGGTTCCCAAAAATGGTTATTAATAGCCCTTTTGGCGGCCAACAACCTAATTTTAAAATTTGCATCTTCCTCCAAAAATAGGTCAACTTCTGGGAGCCATAACTTTTGATCCGGGTGTCTGATTGATGAATCATTTTATGCGTTGAAAAACTCACAGAGTGCTCTACGTGCTAAGAACCCTCTTTGCCAGTTCTGGCCATTTTCAGGCCCATACATGGCTATTTAGTGCCTCAAACCTGAGTTTGAATAATTTTTAGGCATTTTTCAGGAAATGGAAACTTTAATATCTTTCAGCTCGCAAATGATCTTTGCGTGATTGCTTCGCCAAAGGTCTTATTTTTCAGTTATGAAGCTTCCTATAAATTTTTCCTTCATTCCATGCCCAAATGCAAACTTTCTAAAAATAGAAGGTTGTTATTTTTAGCAGTTTAGAAAAACTGAAAGTTCTAAATCATTATTCAAGTGATTATAGAACCAGAACAACAAATTTTGAAAAGAAATGGAAAGAACATCAACAATTTTGAAACACATCTTTTTTGGGTGATGCGAGATTGCCCTTACACCACTAGATGCTCCTGCATCACTAGATATTCTGGGTCAATTTGGATCTGAGTCTGAGTTTGAATTAGCCTTCCTTGACTTTGACTTTCATCTTGGTCATTTGAATCATATCCCAAAGACTTGAATGATCTCTCTTTGCTCTCATCAACTTTGACATTAGCACTTTCAACAATCTTTTTCAATCTCTTGTTAAAGCACTGGTATGCCTTGCTTTGAGTAGAGTAACCCATAAATATTCCTTCATCACTTCTTGCATCAAATTTCCCTAAATCCTCATCTCTTTTGATATAGAATTTACTACCAAAAACTCTAAAATATTTCATAGGAGGAGGAAAACCAAACCATAATTCATAAGGTGTCTTACCAGAATTGCCTTTGATCTGTACCTGGTTAAAAGTGTAGACAGTAGTACTCATAGCTTCTCTTCAATAGACTTGCAGAATATTTTTTTTCATCATTATGGTCCTAGTAGCTTCTTGAATGGTCTGGTTCTTTCTTTCCACAACTCCATTCTGCCGAGGAGTCCTAGGAGTAAATAACTATCTTTTTATTCCATGTTTTTCATAGAATGTATCAAACTCATCGGAGATAAACTCTCCACCTTTGTCAAATCTCAGACATTTTATTTTCTCACCAATCTCATTTTCCACCATAACCTTAAACACTTTGAACTTGTTAAGAGCTTCTGATTTTTCTTTCAAGAAGGTTACCCACAACATCCAGGAGTAATCATCAATTAGCAACATAAAATATCTGTCTCCTTGCAGACTCCTAATTTTAGCAGGACCACATAGATCAAAATGCACAAGTTCCAACTGTCCACTTGAAAATTGTTCTTTACTCTTGAATGAAGTTTTGTTTTGTTTACCCAATTGACATTCTCTACACATGCTATCAGCAGGTTTCACAAGTTTTGGAAGATCTCTCACAGCCTGAGTAGAACTTATCTTAACAATGTTATCAAAATTCACATGACAGATTCTCCTATGCCATAACCAACTTTGATCAATCTAAGCAATCAAACAACTTTTGCTAGAACTACTTAAATGAAAGATGTTACCTCTAGTCTGAGTACTAGATGCCATTTTAGTTCCAGAACTTTCCAAGATTCTGCATTTTCCATCCTTGAATCGGAGATCATAACCCTTTTCCACCAACTGTCCAACACTAAGAAGATTATGCGTCAATCCTTCCACATACAAAACATCATTAGTGTTATTCTTACCATCAAAAGAGAAGGATCCTCTGGCACAGATTCTACCAGCTAAGTTGCCTCCAAATTTTACAATTCCACCTTCATAGTTTTTAAAGATTACAAACTTACTTTTATCACTAGTCATATGATGAGAACATCCACTGTCAATTACCCATTCATCTTTTTCTATAACCTAAGCAGCCAAGGCACTTTCCACATTTGTACAACTAGCAGATTCAGTAGGCACCTAATCTTCTTCTTTGATAGCAATGAACACCCAATCACTTTCTATGGAACCTCCATGATCAAATTCATCATCTGTGACTCCTTCTTCACCAGCTTCTTAGACATAGTAGCATTTCTTCTGAACTCTAGGTCTGTTAGGGTTTGGCCTTGAACCTCTCTCTGGACACCTTGAGGCAAAATGACCAATCGTATTACAAGCAAAACATTTGAATGACAACTTTCCTTCATACTTATCGGATCCTCTTGGCAATCTTTTGGTAAAAAGGGCTTCAATTTCATCGAACTTAGTTTCATCATCTTCAAGATCCTTCCTTGTCTTGTCAAATCTGTTTGATCTTCTTGAAGAGCTTTTACTCGGATCATATCTTTTCTTTCCATGACTACTGGCTTTAAATGCAAATTCAGACTTAGGAAGAGAATCACCAAACTCACTCATTTCAAATGCCGAAAGCTTACCAACCAACTGATCCCTTATAATAGTTGTCACAGTCCTGATCTCTTCAATGGAAATAACTTTATGCTTGTATGCCAGAGGTAAGGATCTGAGCACTTTGGCAACAATCTCTGATTCATCCAATACTCCATCAACACTCCTGATATTGGTCACAAGTTCATTTACCTTCTGCATGTAGGAAGTAATGTTTTCATCTTCACTCATCATCAACCTTTCAAATTTACCCTTCAAGCTCTGTAGCTTGGCACATTTGACAGGTTTATCACCTTCATACAGAGTTTCCAACTTATTCTAGATTTCATAAGCATTTTTCAATTCTAGGACATTTGTCATCTTTGTATCGGTTAGGGCACTCAACAATTCTTCTTTGGCTTGAATGTTGTGTTCAGTATCCTTGAGTTCATCTAGAGTTAAATGGCCTTTCTCTTGAATCTTATACTCATCCTTAGTTATGAGCCAAAAAACATCACCCATACATTGCAAATGACATTACATGCGCACCTTCCAAAGGGAGTAATTTGTTCCATCAAATCTCGAACTTTCCTTCTTGTAAGTCAACATCTTAGATCTGAGGACTTCTTTTAGAGGAACCGGCTCTAATACCAATTGTTGGAATTAGGGTAGACAACCGAGAGGGGGGGTGAATCAGTTGTCTCAAAACTTTATCACTTGCTGCAATTAATTCTTCTCTACCACTTATTTATAGATCATTATTATAACCATGAAAGCATGAATCAATACCACATGAGCAAAAACACAAATAACACACTTAACACCAAGATTTTTGACATGGAAACCAGGTTAAGGGAAAACCATGGTGGGGGTTAACCCACAAGATTCGTACCCTATTAAAAGTACTTGAAAGAAATGGGAAGGCACTTGCCTTCAGGCACACTGCCCAGAGCTCACTGCTCAAAGAGGCTTACTGCCTACAAAAATTTATATTTAATACAAAGGGATTTAACTGAGAAATAACCTCTTCATCATGCCTAGTTCATTCTCATTGAAATCTCACAAAAACTTCTGCTCTGCCCCAAACACTTCTTCATTATCTCTTCTGATGGTGATAGTTTGTCATTGATGTCAAAAGGTATTAAGAGAGTTGAGTAAGTGTGCATCTTCACAAGGTATCATCAGGACTGCAGGTCATTTGAGGATCACTTGCACTATTGACAAAGGTTGTTCAGGATCATGTCTTTCATAGTTGAACATCAATCAGGAGTTGTATAAGTGTGTTGATTATGCCTTCAATAAGGATGTTGTCAGTTGAGTTGGCTTGATTAGTGTATACCTTTCATGTGGTGTGGAATTGTTGATCATCCTTTCATGTGGTGTGGTGTTGTTGATCATTAGCTATTTATCAAAATATATCATTTGTTTTCTTTTGTTGTTCACATGAAAGGGGTTTAGACACATGTTTATGACTTGTAGATGCATAGAAGGAAGATGCTGATCATCTAATGATTTCAGTGTTGATAGTATGGTGTTCTTCATGTGGGTGTTGGCATTGGTATGGTATATATGATGCTGTCATCTCTGTGACATAAGACATTAATGTTACTCTTGATATACAGTTACATTGCAGTTGGCATGGTTCAATGGTTTGGTGGCTTGGTCTTTATTTGATCTCAGTTACATTTGATCTTCATTTGTTGATTTTGATAGTTGTGACATATGCAGAGGTATACAGTTGCTTTCAAGTATTTTACAAGTCATGTGTCTTCGTGTCTTCCTGTCTTCATATTTTCATATCTTCATGTCACAAGGTCTTCAGGTATTTATGTCCTTTTAGTGTCTTGAGATCATTGGCATTGAGACAATTTTATCTCAAAGTTTTTAAGTGCTTGGTTTAAAAACTAAGTTTAAAAACTAAGGAGATGGTATTTGACTTTGCTTTGTTTTAAAGATAGAATAATTCTCATAAGCATATTTGAAGGAGAAAAATCATTGGAAGATTTTTTAAGAGGAGATTTTTTTTATATTAAATATGCTATGGGGAGCATATTATAAGGAGCATGATTTTTATGAAGAAGCTTTATGCTTTAAAAAGTATTGAAATGTTTGAAGAGAGTAAAAGTATTGAATATGCTTCATTTTTTTAGAGACTTTGTTTTATCGCCCCCCTAAATGTTATATCCCTATGACATTAAAAAAGGTAATTTTTATATATGCATTGAGCAAAAGGTGGGCACGAATTTGGTAGAAAAATATAAGTGGATTTTATAAGATTTTAAGGAGTTTTTTTTTAAGAGATTTATTTCTTATTTTAAATCCATCTCATGCTTTGAGGAGAAAAAGGAGGAAGTGAATTATTTTTTTCTAAAATGAGAAGAGTAATGATTGAGTGAAGATTGTGAGAGACTATGATGAAAGGTTTATTTCTATTCTCATGACTTGGAAACAAATAAGTGGATTTCTTTTAGAAGGAAGCTTTTATTGTGAAAGCATTGAAGATTTTTTAGAAGTGAATTGATTTTGTGAAGGGTTAGTCTTTTTTAAAAGAAATTGCAGGTGCATTATAAATGGAAGATATTTTTTGTTTGAGAGAAAAATTGGTGGTATTTGCAGATGATTTAATTTTGCAGATTGAATATTTTGAAAGGATTTTTGAAGTGTTCAAAGGAATATGAAAAGTTATGATAGGAGATTTAAGTGAAATTATTTTATTTCTAACAGGGACAAAAATTGATTGGAATTTGTTGAAGATTTTTCAATCAAAGGAGATGAATGTTTTTGTAGAGGAAAATGAAAAGTATTTTGCAAGTTCTTCATTGAGACAAGATGAAAATGATTATACAAAATGTGGAAGGTCATCAAGTCATCTTGTATATAATGTTTTCGCAGGAATATTGTTTGAATGTTTTTTGTGTGATTCAATATGCAGGGTTGAAGATATTATTGTAAAAATCCTCTTGAAGAGAAAAGATAGATGAGAAGGTAATACTGGACATATGATGAATAAAGGGTGTGATGAAAATGCATCTATGAGAAAATTGTTAAAGAGATGAATGAGGGTTTAAATGGTGCAAATCAGATTGAATGGAAATCACTTCTTGCACATGAGATCTTTTGTTTTGATTGATTGAGAAAATCCAATGAGGTAAATTCAGCTAGTGAGGCATCTTGTGGCCAATGAGGCTTGTATGGTCAGTGAGACCTATTTGTATATATTAGGGGTTGGTGCACCTTGAAGTTGGTGCTTCTAAACATTGTAACCAGTGAGGGTTTTTTGCTTAAGCCAGTGAGGCAGTTTGAGTGGTTTTTCTACCCTAGGAGGGTTTTCCACTTGTTAATTTCTTTGTGTTATGATCTCATGTCTTTTGTAATTACATAAGATTGAACATTTAATTTTGGTTGTTCAAGTATTGAATTCAATTTTTGATAAACTTCATTGTCAAATTTGAAAAGTCATAAATTGTGATTTTTGACTCAACATTGATTCACCCCCCCTCTCAGTGTTGATTGTTCTCCTACAATTGGTATCAGAGTGAGGTTCCCTGTAAAGTCTTAATCAACTTGGGTAGATCATATATTTGGAGTACTTTTCATGGCAAGTCAAGAAGGTTTTTCAACCTACAAAGCACCTATATTTGATGGGTCTAACTATACATTCTGGAAGTTTAGGATGGAGTCATATTTGTCATCTTTGGGGTATGATGTGTATGCTGCTATTGTAAATGAATATACTGCAAAAATCCTCCATCAAGACCTGATGAGAAAAAGGCCTATGAAAACAATGCTAAGGCCAAAAATGTACTATGTTGTGGCTTAACCAATGAGATACTTGTTAAAATCATGGAGTGTAAATTAGCTAAGGCAATATGGGACAAGTTAATCAATATTTATCAAGGAGATGATAAAATCAAAGAAGAAAAATTACAGTTCTATATGGCTAAATTTGAAAGTCTCAAGATGAGTGATGATGAGAAAGTGGCAGAATATCTTCTAAGGGTCCAAGAAATTGTAAATGCCATAAGAGGATTGGGTGATACTCTGGAAGAAAAGATAGTTGTAACAAAAGTCTTAAGGACTTTAACTTCAAAATATGAATCCAAACTATCTGTAGTAGAGGAGAGAGACTTGAGCAAAGTGACATTTGATGAGCTTCATGGTACCTTTATAGCTATTGAGATGAGGATATGTAGTGATACTCCTACAAGTAAAGAATCTGCATTCAAATCAATCAGAAAAGAAAAGGAAGTAAAGGTTGATTTAGAAGAATTAGATGAGGATCAAGAATCTTCATTTGTTAGCAAACTAAAAAAGGGGTCAACTAGAAAATATAAAGGTAAACTTCCATTTAAATGTTTTGAGTGTGGAAGAATAGGACACTATTCTACAAATTGTCCATATAAAGATTTGGATAGTGATGAAGAAGAAAATAAGCCACAATTCAAGAAGAAACAGTTTCACTTCAAAAATAAAAATAACTTCAAAAAGAAGAAGAGTTTGTTCATAAACAATGCTGATATAACTGACAATGATTCAGAGGAGTCAATTGAGGAAGGTGCAAAAACTTTGTTCATGGCTATTATAAATGAAAATCAGAATAAAAAATGTGAAGATCAATCTGAAAATAAAGAAGCAGTAGTTGACTTTGAGGGTGAATTAAGATGTGCTTTAAGTGAAATCAAGAGACTTAACAAGGAGATAAATGTTCAAAGAAATGAGTTTCAAAAAGAAAATGAAATCATGGTTAATAAGATCAATGGCTATGAGAAGCAAATTGCAGATTTAAATTTGTCATTTGAAGTAAGTAAAATGATAGTTGATATTACTAGCAAAGAGCTAGTTGTCAAGGTTAAAGAGTGTCACACTCTTGAAGCTGAGGTCTTTGACTTGAGAAAGAAACTTGATATGTGCAAAAGCAGTGAAAAACTTGAGGACCTTTTGGAAAAACAAAAAGGATTCAAAGACAAAATTGGTCTAGGATTTGAAGAAGGACAATGCTCACATTCAATTGATCCAAGTCATCATGCTACTCCTCCTAAGACTAAAGTCAAAAAGGAGATTGAAGCTGAGGTGAGAACCAAAGAAGAGTTTGTCAAAATGCACAATCAAAGAAGAAATCTCAGAAGAACTGCTCTAGTAAGGCAAGCATACATGTACAGGTACAATTACACATTTTTTGGTTATTGTTATATCTATAACCATTTTGGGCACAAAGTAGTTAATTGCAGAAGAAGTCAATTTGCTTCAATAAGAAATACTAATCTTTTATGTTTCAAGTGTAACTCTCTTGGTCAAATACAAAGAAATTGTAAAATGCATAGAACGTATGATCCTACTTGGAAGCATAAAATAAATGATCAAGGGATGTCAAAAAGGACAGAAGTTGAAAAAGTTTGGAGGAAGAAAGAACCCGTGAAAGTTTGGAGATTGAAACAAAGGCAAAAGAGTACAGATTCTAAACTTGTGCATCTTGCACAAGTCACTTCATCAATTGAATAACAAATAGCATGAAGTTAGGGGGAGTTGTCCATGTTCTATCAATTATCCCCAAAAAGTTTCAGGAGGTGTATGTTAGTGAAATAGGTGATCAATGGTTCATGATGTCATAATGCATACATGTTGTTGATAAGATGTTCAAAAGTTCTCTGCACAAAGAGTTTGATGATGTTGAGTGATTTGATCCTTTTATATTTTGTTCATATCATGTTGAGTTGTCATGATGTTGCAATTCAAAGTGTGCTTGATATGTTTCAGAAAATGTGAAGTGTTGTTGTAGGAAGAACTTGATGATGTAGTTAGTTTGTTGATGTGCATGGGCTGATTTGAATGATGATTGACAAATCTTAGGATTTGAAAGGTAGGATCTTGGATGTACTCAAGGAATTCTCATCTTATGTTAGCATAAATTATCTGAGGAGGTTGATAATGGTTCATAGCATATGTCTCTGCATTTGAATTTGAAAAGGTATTACCAACATGGTTTGTCATATGCTTGCTTCAGATTTTTTATTTTCTATCATCATAGATCATCACAGGTTCAAAGGGGAAGATAACAGGTTAACAAGAGTTTATGTCTTCAAAATCTTCATAATGCAATGTGATTGTAAATGTTATGGTAAAGCTTTAACATCTTTTAGTGGAGTTGTTCTTAGAGGGAGTTATTTTTCATCCTTTGTCATCAGATGTCAAAAAGGGGGAGAAAGAAAGAATGCTTTATGGAGGGAGTTTTGCCATCAATGACAAAGGGGGAGATTGATGGTGATAGTTTGTCATTGATGTCAAAAGGTATTGAGAGAGTTGAGTAAGTGTGCATCTTCAAAAGGTATCATAAGGACTACAGGTCATTTGAGGATCACTTGCACTATTGACATAGGTTGTTCAGGATCATGTCCTTCATAATTGAACATCAATCAGGAGTTGTATAAGTGTTTTGATTATGCCTTCAATAAGGATGTTGTCAGTTGATTTAGCTTGATTAGTCTATACCTTTCATGTGGTGTGGTGTTGTTGATCATCAGTTGTTTATCAAAATATATCATTTGTTTTCTTGTGTTGTTGAAAGGGGTTCAGACATAGGTTAATGACTTACAAATGCATAGAAGGGAGATGTTGATCATCTAATGATTTTAGTGTTGATATTATGGTGTTCTTCATGTGGGTGTTGGCATTGGTATGGTATATATGATGCTCTCATCTCTGTGACATAAGACATTAATGTTACTCTTGATATACAATTATATTGCAGTTGATAGACATTATAGTTGGCATGGTCCAGTGGTTTGGTCTTTATTTGATCTCAGTTACATTTGATATTCATTTGTTGATTTTGATAGTTTTGACATATGCAGAGGTATACAATGGCTTTCAAGTATTTTACAAGTCATGTCTTCATGTCTTCTTGTCTTCATATTTTCATAGCTTCATGTCACAAAGTCTTCAGGTATTCATGTCCTTTTAGTGTCTTGAGATCATTGGCATTGAGACAATTTTATCTCAAAGTTTTTAAGTGCTTGGTTTTGAAAACTAAGTTTAAAAACTAAGGAGATGGTATTTGACTTTGCTTTGTTTTAAAGATAGAATACTTCTCATAAGCATATTTGAAGGAGAAAAATCATTGGAAGATTTTTTAAGTGGAGATTTTTTTTATATTAAATATGCTATGGGGAGCATATTATAAGGAGCATCGAATATTATAAGGAGCACAATTTTTATGAAGAAGCTTTATGCTTTGAAAAGCATTGAAATGTTTGAAGAGAATAAAAGCATTGAATATGCTTTATTTTTTTAGAGACTTTGTTTTATTGGCCCCCTAAATGTTATATCCCTATGACATTTGTAGATTAGGAGATCAAATCAAGGTAAAAACACAAACTAAAATGCATAAACACAAAGAAGCTATTCCTCAACAAGAAGACCCAATCTCATCAAGGGAAGAGGAAACTTGCACCCAAGAGTTACTAAGACATGATAATCCCTAGATAATGATCCAAATGTGAAATGCTATTTCAATGTGCAACTCACTTAAAAGACTTAGCTCAAAGGATATTTTGGCATGATAACTTTACTTGAAAATTGGATCCCAAAATGGGTTGAGAGATGTTGTATTTATAGACTTTTGGAAGGGATTTTGGTCCAAGGGTGGAGATTGGTTTGGGAGATCAATGGTGGAGGATAAAAGTGATGTGGAGGGCCTAGATTTGATCTTGGAGGAATGGAGGGCTAGGAATAAAAGTAAATCTTTTATTCATTTTGGGAAAAAGGGTAATTAAATGAGCATGGGTGTGAAGGATTGTTTTTGAATTAAATATTCATATGGGGAATGTAAAATGAATTAAAAATTCATTTGGGGATAAGTGGAGATAAATGAGGTATGGGGGTGTAAGGAGAATTAATTGTGATGTGGGATGTATTTAAATAAAAAATGACTTATGTGAATTTATTTCAATTTTTTATTTGGAGGATGTGGGGAAGGGTGTTAAACTAGGTTTGACCACCCAAATGAGAGGTTAGGATTAATTAAACATAGGTTTTATTTAATTAATCCTAGGGCTAGGATGAGGTAGGCTAGGGTAGGCAATTAAATAATAGCTATTTAATTGTCTAGGGTAGGGATAGGTCAATTAATAGGCTAAATTAATTAGTTAAGCATGATTTAGCCAATTAATTAGATTTAGTGAGGAGAGGGAAATTGATTAAATAAATATTGTATATTTATTAAATCAATTAGCTAAGGTTTGGACTATTGAATTAATGAAATTAATTCAATTGTTGGGGATAAAATGATGGAACATTAGATGATGAAGGGATAATTAATTAAATAAAAATTTAATTAATGGATTAGAAGAGAAATTGGTATGTTTAGGGATGTCGGGAGTCAGTTTGATGGTAAAAGATATTTTTAGGTGTCTACATTTGCCCCTCTTTGATGTGGCATTAGGACCTAGGAGGGAAGTGGCGTTAGGTCAAAGAAAAATATGCCCCAGCTACTGGGAAGAAGTAAGATGGATAAGGGATGCCCCCTCGAGAGGTCGGCAGGAAAATAAATTTTTTTTAGGCTAACCTCTTGAAAAGACGCGACGGGAGTGAAAGTTGGATAAGGGATGGAAAAAGAAGACGAAAGGAAGAAAAATGGAGGAAAAAGGTTGAGATCTACACCCAGGAGGGGAAAAAGAGTGGACGGGGGGATGACATGGCATGCTATATTAGGAGAAGTGGGCCCTAAGAGGGCCACATTTGCACACATTGACTTGGTGAGAAGAAGAAATAGAGGAGAGATGGCAGAGTGCAACCCCCAATTCCTACGTATTTGACACATCTCTGAGCGGTTTCAATCATTTGACTGGGCACTGGAGGCTAGACTTCAGGTAGGGTCTAACCCTGGCTGGATCATTTATGTTTACGAATTGGGGTTAGATCATGTAGCACCAAAAGTTAAGTGGATTAGCACCATTTTCTAGATTGGTGCTATCCACTTGGGTAGCATAGAAGTGGTTTGTCGCCATTTGTCTGGCATTTTAGCGCTATTTTTTGAAATAACGCAATGTTGGAATGTGGTTAGGGTTTGGCGTTTTAGCGCCAAATGCATGTTAGGGTAGCGCTATGTTGTGAACTAGCGCCATTTTGGTTAGTAGCGCTATAGTTTATTTTAGCGCTATATAAGGGATTAGCGCAATATATGGTATATGTGCTTTTGGTGGAATTAGCGCTTTTCACTAGATTAGTGCCAAGTGACAGGGCGACGCCATTTGGTAAACTGGCGCTAAGTATGTTGCACAGTAGCGCAATGTGTGGGAGTAGTGCAAAGTGTCTTGTGCATAATAATAGCGCCATTTGGAAGAAGTAGTAGCACTATTTGTAAAAACAGTGTGAAGCATGGAATGTTTTGGCGCTAAGTGATTTGGGTGTTCAACATTAGAAGAAAGGGGGTTATTTGAAGAAAAAGATAGGTAGATTTCTAACCAGAAAGTTGTGGATGTAGGATATGCAGTCGTTTATAGTGTATTCACGGGAGCGACGCGTACCATCTGTGATGGCATTGTTCAACCAGTTTGATGTGCCACACGGGCCTAACTGGTTAGGTTGGGGCTCTTAACAGTGGCATCGATGCTGGTGCTACGAGCCCATAGAGCTTTGATGACAGCCATGGTGGAGTGGTACCATTCAGAGACATGCACCTTTTTGTTGCCGACAGGTGAGATCACGATCACACTTGAGGATGTTTATCGCATCCTCAAGCTACCTATTTGAGGCCGGTGGGTTAGATATGATATGAGGAGGGGATGTAGGGCCCTGATCAGAGTATTTGGCAAGGCTCACATTGTGTTATCAGTAGATGGGTGGGAGATGAGCTACGAGGGGACACTGGTGATGGGTGCAGATCCCTTTGCCTTACTCCTGTGTGCTTTGATTGGTGGTGTGGTGATGCCTAATAGGAGAGGTAGGGGTTTCCTAGTTGGTTGGGGGGAGATGATTGAGGGGATGGTGAGGCATGAGACTGTGTATGCTTGGGGGCCAGCAATGTTGGGGCAGCTGTATCATGAGATGCATATAGTTGTTTATCTTTATGATTCAACATTGTCAACTGGGGTAACTCTGTTACATGTGTGGATTTGGGAGCACATCACAGTTACACGACCGACGTGTGGGTACTATTGACGTCCCTTTGAGGCCTTTATATTTTTATATCGGGATGCTGAGTACACTTATACTGGCCAAGTTTGTTATTGGAGGCTGATGCTGGATGATGTTATTCGAGTGACCTGGCAACCGTATATTGGAGTGGAGCCATGGCCTGATGATGATTTGCACATGCCCTTTACTTTTCAGCAGTGATACCTAATGGGTCCAGGAGACCACACCATAGACATGTACCTACCCTTGTGGGTCATGTGGCAGTTTGGATTGCGGTAGGATACCCCACAGCAGATGGCCATCTTTGCGCGGACCCATCGAGATGCGCCCTACTGGCCTACAACGATACAGCCACAGGTCACTCTAGATGACTTTGTAGCTCTATGGCCAGTGTGGTGGGATTGGGGGAGCATGGTTAGGGATGCAGGCACTACTCCTACATATGACATATGGTGAAAGATGTGGCAGTTGACGTGATTTATGGACCCAGTGGAGGAGGCAGTCCCGGCGGAGGAGGCAGTGGGCTCAGGGGATGATGATTCAGATGACGATGGGGATGATGACTCTGATGGAGATGATTTCCTGGAGGAGGGTGAGGAGATCATCATAGACTACCTAGTGGATGTTGGGAGGGATGGAGAGGAGAGGGTGGTTGGGGGGTAGGGGCAGTCGATGGATGTTCTAGCCACAACAATAGCTGGATAGGTGCCCCAGCAACAAGGGAGATAGTAGGCAGCTGTACAATAGGTGCCTGTTGAGCAGGTTCAGGTTAGAGTGGGGCGATAGCATAGAGGGCCTTGATATCACGGGGGACAGCCGAGGCTAGATAGGGGTGATCTACCCCCACCATAGGTAGCGCAGTAATAGCAAGGGGAGGCAGGCCCTTCAGGAGTAGGTGGAGAGGCAGCGGTTGAGAGGCTCACACCTCATCGGTGGCCTTGGGGTGAGGAGGAGGAGATGTAGACCTTACGAGCATAGGTGGCCAGCCTACAGGAGGCATTGGAGAGCCGGGAGGCAGAGTTGGTTCAGTTGCGGGGGGCAGTGGCCTTATTGGATGGGGCAGATGGACAGGTGGCTGCATTGTAGGCACAACTAGCCCAGGCTCAGGGTGAGATAGTCACTTTGACAGGGGAGCAGGATGCGGTGCTCTCCAGGGCATAGCAGGCAGAGGCCCAGGGTGACATAGCGGTTTTGATCAGAGAGTGAGATGTGGCACTTGCCAGGGCACAATAGGTAGAGGCTACGGTGGGCAGCTTGCAAGCTTCAGGTGCTGGTATGGCCCCTATTTTGACATTGATGCAGACACAGTTGTCCTAGGCACAGGCATAGCTATTGGAGACCAGAGGACGGACAAACTATTATTGGGCCCTATATCATGCGGTAGTGCCTGCAGAGTAGCGTGCACTGAGTTATAGTCAGGTCAGTGGATCGTGGGCAGCTACATCACATAGATCTAGATCAGTTCAATCTGTCCAGCAGACAATGCCTCCTCCCTCGCATGTGCCCCAACAGGCACCACAAGTGTAGGTACAGTCACAGCCACAGTCACTGCCGCAGCCACCAGCAGGACCACAGGCACCACCAGGGTCAGGATCCCTGACTCCATCAGAGAGAGGATCCTCTATGTGACAGTCATATCATGTTAGCCCTTAGAGGTGTTGTATTAGGACATTTTATTTTTTGATGTATATATGAGCGATGTATATTTTTTACGATTGATGATATATGATATGATGCTTTTTGATGGTCTATGTGTTTGTTTATGATGCTCTATTATAATTATGATGATGCCTATGTTGATGGATGCAGTATGCTTTATGGATTTATATGCTATGGATGTGTTGTGTTTTATGCAATTATGTTTTTGATGTTATGGATGTACCTATGATGGTTTTCTTATTTTGATAAATGTATGGTTTGTGATCTATGGACTATATGATGTATAATGCAAATAAATGTTCAGATTAATAAACATTTATTATGGATGTGAAATGCAAATGCAATGGGAATGTATGTTTATCTAAATAAACACATGTTATGTATGGAAATATGGATATGCAGTTAAATGTTTTATGAGTTATAAAATGTCACTAGTGATTATGTAATGATTTATGGAATGCAATGTAAATGTGATGATTTATTAAATGAACCTAATGATTATGCAAATTAAATGATTCTAAAATGAACCTAAATGATTATGCAAATTAAATGATTAAAATGAACCTAAATGATTATGCAAATTAAATGATTCTAAAATGAACCTAAATGATTATGCAAATGATATGTGATGATATGGAAGATGCTAGGTGAGATGTAAAGCGGGTGATATGTGAGATAATCAAGTCTTGATACACATGATGTTCTTTGTTTGACCCTGAGTGGTGGGGCTGTGTGAAAGGGGACTAGGTGGGGAGAGGATAGGGGTGTATGGATAGGATTGGGAGCATCTAGAGGATGGGGGTGGGTATATGAGAGAATTGTTAGGTCGTATGATACCACATCATTGAGGGGGGATTTACTTTGGTTCAGGATGTGTTAAGTGGGAGTAAGATGGGGGAGTCAGATTAGTGAGGGGATTTTAGCTAAGGGAGATAGGGTAGGTGATTACGAAATCTAGGCCCAGATGGTAGAGTTAAATGAGTGATTAGGATGGTGATTTTGAGCTAGTAACAGTAGTTGCATAAGATTTATTGAGAGCATTCCTTAGTTTACTATACCAATGTAGGATACAGTTCACAAAGGTATGAAATGATCTAGGTGATGATATATATCCCACGAGTGCATGGACTAGACCCACAAACAATAGGTTGATTTCATGTGTGCCCAAGGTAGTATAATCTTGCCTGCTCGAGGAAGGGGACTCATAGTAATGAGTGCTATTGGTACATATAAGGTATTGATTCCTATATATGCACATGAGGCATGTCATACTAGAACCGACCCAGGCTTCAAGATATGAATACTATTCTTGGAGTAATGAAACCAACCCACAAGCACAACATATAGAAACAATGACCTTGTCTACTCTAGGTGTTGTCCGCCACTTACCCTGATATAATGAGATCAAGGTAGCTTTGGAGATGACCTCGAGTGAGGCAAAAAGATAAAAATCAATAATCAAATAGACCAACCAAAAGATACAAATATCCTTTGTGTGCTCTTGCCAAGAGACGTATTGATAGGATGACATATTTTTGTCCATGGTGGGAAAGATATATCCTAGGACATGAATCAGTTGGATTTTGATTGGAGGATTTTTGAAAGGTGGGAAAAAGAATAGTCAGGCTATGTGTGGGATTATGGTTGGTATGTTGATTGATGATTTTTGCGTGAGGGGACAGGCTTCAAGTGTATACTTAGCGTGTGTATCATATGATGGATCTAGCAAGCTTAGTGAGTGGGGACCATCCAAACGGGTTGGATGGGTGTATCTTAGGTACCTGAGTACTGGAAACATCCTTCGTATTCCAGACTGCCTACATACCCTGTATCCACGGGATCAAGGTACTTTCAAGATGCAGACGAAATGAATATGTAGTTCTGGTAAGACTTGATGATGTGGGAATGGTTTAGGATGGGTGTGATGTGATGAGTTGATAGATGTTGATGGTTGTGAGTTATAGTGAGATCGATGTATGGGGTGATTTGTGGTGAATTGTGTTGTTTTTAGATTTTCTGTGTTTTCTATTGTTTTTGGATTTTTTAATTTTGTATTGTTTTTGGATTTTCTGATTTTGAGTTGTACAAAGGGGAGCTTACAAGGATCCTCGTTCCATGAGTTAGCCTTGGAATGGGATAGTGCCGGGTTGGGTGATAGGACTCGATGTTTCATAATTCCAAGCCATGGGATGTGTGGGATATGGAGTGTTGTGACAGAAAGAGGACTTATTAGATGGTAGAACCGGCCACTACACATGGCACCTGAAACAAGTTTTCACCATGGTACTTATCCAAGGCATCACCTAAGTGATTTTCACCATCAGAAGTTTTATTGCACTTGGGTTTTTCTTGATTTTTTGATTTTCTAGTTTTTTTTATTTTTTCTATTTTTTATTTTTGACTTGGGGTACCTGATGGGTTATGCATAAAATTTCTTTAGATGTAGGATGTTCATAGGCTCATCCAGAGGCTGCCCCTCAGGTGTTGCAAGCTGATATGCTCCTAATCCATAGTCGGTTATGATGACATAAGGTCCTAGCCAATTGGGTTCAAACTTTCCTTGCTTAGGGCGCTCCTGCAAGTTCTTCTGATTTTCCATAAGGACAAGGTCACCTACTTCAAATTTTTAGTTTCTGATCCTCTTGTTGTAGCTTCTTCTGAGGTGATTTTGATATGCCTGTAGGTGGTTCAATGCATTCAGGCGTTTCTCATCCAGTAATTCTAGCTGATGCAACTGTACTACTTGGTATTCCTCATCATTGATTATGTTTTACAAGGATACTCTTAAGGATGGGAGTTTGACCTCAATAGGTAAAATGGCTTTGGACCCAAAGACTAGAGAAAATGGGGTGGCTCCAGTGGGGGTACAGATGCTTGTGCAATAGGCCCATAGGGCAGGGTTCAGTTGGAGGTGCCAATCATGGCCATCTTCATTGACTGTCTTCTTTAGAATGCGCAAGATGGTTTTGTTTGAGGCTTCGGCTTGACCATTTCCTTAAGGATAATATGGGGTGGAGAAGTGGTGTTTGATGTCAATTTTTTTGCACAAAGTGCAAACTTCTTGGTTCTTGAATGGCTTTCCATTGTTGGTGATGATAGAATGAGGGATACTGTAGCGGTAGATGATATAGTGGAGGATGAATTTGGATATTTGGGTTCCAATGGTGAAGGTAAGTGGTATTACTTCCACCCACTTAGTGAAGTACTCGGTAGCAGTGTTTATGAACTTATGGCCATTGGAGGATGGGGGATGTATTTTCCCTATGAGGTCAAGTCCCTACTATGAGAAAGGCAACGACGTTGTGATGGGTTGCAACTCTTGTGCTGGTGTATGAATGAGATCGCCATGCTATTGACATGGTAGGCATTTCTTGATAAACCGGTAGGAGTCTCGTTCCATAGTTGGCCAGTAGTATCCGGTCCTCAGGATCTTTTTAGCAAGAGCAGGTCCACTTGAATGTGCCCCATAGATACTTGCGTGTACCTCTTGCAAGGCCACTTCAGCTTCGCTAGAGTCTAAACATCGTAAAAGAGTGCCCTCAAGAATCCTTTTGTATAGGGTATCTCCTACAAGTGTGAAGCAAGTGGCTCGGTAGATGAAAGATTTTTGTTGTGAGGTGGATAGGTTAGGAGGGATGATGTTGTCATGGAGATATAGGTAAGTTTCTTGATACCATGGGGATAGGGGACCAATGACTTCACACACGAGGTCAGATTGAGGAACATCATATGCAAGGATAGAGAATTCTTCGATCAAGAATTCGCACCTCTTGCTATCTTTCTTCTTGTTGACCAGAGATCCAATGGTAGCCATGGCGTCTGCAGCTTTGTTATTTAGCCTTGGGATCTTCTCAAAGTGGATGTCATCAAAGTAGTCTTTAAAGTCATCGACCATCTTTTTGTAAGGTAGGAGTTTATCATCCTTGGACTTGTACTCATTGTTTACCTGCCAGATGACCAGTTGAGAGTCTCCATACACTGTCAGTTTCTTAATTTTCCATTTGATTTCCATTCGGAGGCCTGTGATAAGAGCCTCATACTCTGCCACATTGTTTGTACATGGGAATGTTATTTTGAAGGACTTAGGGATGGTGTCACCTTGAGGGGTAACAAACAGGATGCCTACCCCTGAGCCTTTGTCTATGTATGACCAATCAAAGTACATTTTCCATGTTTTTGTTGTTGGTTCTATTGTCAAGATGGCTTCATCGGGGAACTCAGCCAGTGTAGGATGCTCTATAGGAAGGGGTGCTTCAACCAGCTAATCAATGATAACCTGTCCCTTGATGGATTTTCTCTCAATATATTCGATGTCAAATTCAGTGAGGATCATGACCCATTTTACATTCTCCCAGTAAGAGCAACTCTGTTTAACAGATACTTCAATGGATTGATCTTGGCGATGAGCTTGGTCTTATGATTGAGCATGTAGTGTCTTAATTTTTGTGAAGTGAAGACCAGGGCTAGACATGCTCATTCAATTGGCGTGTAGTTGAGCTCATAAGATATTAGAGTGTGGCTGATGTAATAGATGGCTCTTTCCTTCCCTTGTTCATCATGTTGTGCTAATAAGGCTATGATAGCTATCTTTGTTGCTGAGATATATAACAAGAGGGTTCTCCTTGCCTTGGTGGGGTTAGAATAGGGGGATTAGCTAGATAATCTTTGAGGTAGTCGAAGGCAGCCTGGCATTGAGTGTTCCAGACAAAAGCTATGTCTTTTCTGAGTAGGTGCTGGAATGCTTGACATTTATCAGCTAGTTGAGCAATGAACTGACAAATAGATTGCAGTTTTCCTTGGAGACTTCTCAGCTATTTCAATATTTTTGGAGGAGGCATTTCAGTGATGGCCTTGACTTTTGCGGGATCTACCTGGATTCCTCTTCTGGAGACTATGTATCCAAAAAGTTTTCCCGAGGTGACCCCGAAGACACACTTCTTTGGATTTAGGCAAATGTTGTATTGCTCTAATTGGTTGAAGATCTTGGCCAATACATCAAGGTGTTCCTCCCTTGTCTTTGATTTCCCTAGCAAGTCATCCACATAGTCTTCCATGATATGGTGGAAAAGGTCATGGAAGATGACAGTCATAGCTCTTTGATATGTAGCTTCAACATTCTTTAGGCCAAATGGCATTACGACCTAGCAGTACGTCCCCCATGGACATATGAAGGTTGTCTTATGCTGGTCCTCTTCTGTGATCCAGATTTGGTTGTACCCTAAAAAACTATCCATGAGGGATAACATCTCATGTCTTGCAGTGAGATCCACTATCATGTCAATGTTAGGCAACGGGAAGTCATCCTTTGGGCAGGCTTTGTTGAGATCTTCGAAGTTGGTGCAGCAGCGGATTCGGCCATCTGGTTTGGCTACTGGTACTAAGTTGGAAATGCATTTGGGATAATCAATTGGATGAATGAAGCCAACATCCAGTAGTTTCTTTAGCTCTACTTTGACAAGGAGGGCCACCTGAGGATTCATTTTTCTGAGTTTCTGCTTTACTGGTTTCACATCAGGGCGTATTGCAAGGTGATGGACAACCAAACCAGGTTCTAGCCCTAGCATGTCTGCATAGGTCCATGCAAAATTGTAATTTTGGCTTTTGAAGAATGCCAAAAAGTTTTCTTGTTCTTGTGTGCTGAGAGATTCTGCCTTGAAAGTGATTTTTGGTTCTTTTTCTATCCAAAGATTCATCTCTTGGGCTAGCTCAACTAGGATAGGTGATTTGTCTGGATAAACCTTATCTATCTCGGGAAGGCCCATGCTTCCATCTCCTAGTGCCTCATGAAGGTTTTCACTAGGAGATACGTCTTTTGTTTTTACTTTTTTGGGATCTAACACTGCCGCAGAATGGTTTTCACCATCAAATCCATTTTTTATTTTTATGTTTTTATGACTAGAAGCAGGGGTTGTCTCCCTGAAATAGGCATGCATATCAAGTTCCATGATGTATCCTACTCTGTGATCTCCCAGAGGGAAGTGATCTCTAACCCCCATCATTTCTGCGATGGCCTCATCATTAGGTACTATGTCGAAGACATGAGGTCCCCATTGGTCCCAGTCTATGAGGTAGGTGTATACTAGTGGTAAGTCATTGGATGATGATGCAAGAGTGGTGACTATGTAGATGGTACAAATGGATGAGTCAAAGAAATCGGTAAAGTCACTAAAGGAGTCTTGAAAGCCCATTTCATTGACATTGTCAGCTTCTAGGGAGACTGTAGTGACCTCGGCTAAGATGCATTCACCGGTAGTGAGGATACGTTGTCGTTGACCATATCCTAACCCTTTAGTATAGGGATTTCTTGTCGCTTGCACCGGTTCCACGATCCCCTGTTCATGAAGGCCGATACCGCCTTGTCCTTTATAACCCATGTGTTTGACAATTTCAGACCCTTTACCATAGATTTATGTTGGGATGGTGGGGGCTTCTTGCTCAGGTTCTTCATCCTTATATAGCTAGGATGAGATATCTTCGAGCACATCCTGATTGAGAAGATGTTTCTTTACAAAGATGGGTGATGGTTTACACTTGATGCTGACTGTGTTGGCTACTTCTGTCTTTGGGATGCCAATTTTTTTAGGATTAGGTAATGTGCCCACACAAAAGGTACCGTGTAGGTTGTATTCCCCACATCCCATGTCGCTGAGCTTGATCTTGACCTCAGGCGGTGGTGGTGTTTGGGAGGAAGTGGTGGAAATATTGGTGGGGTTGATGTATGAGGTGGAAGATGTTGGATTGGCTTTGGTGGTGGCTTTGTTGTATGGGCAGAAGGTGTGGTTGTGGCCTTCAAAGAAGCTATAGTATTGGAAGGGGTGGGGATCGGCGTAGATAGTTACCTCTGTACTATTGTGAGGGAACTTGAGGCATTGATGGAATGTGGATGGGACGGCTTGGATGACATGGATCCATGGGCAACCGAGAAGAATGTTGTAGGGGAGGTCAAGATCAAGGACCTAACATTTTATTTCCAGTATTTTATGTCCCACTTGAATAGGGAGCTTGATGGTGCCTTTAGATAGCCGCTCGGTGTCATCATACCCTTTGATTGTGATGCACTCACTAGTGTCTACAACCACATCTGAGTATCCCAAGTGTTTTAACAGCTTAAGAGTGCATATGTTTAGGGTGGAGTCACCATCTATTAAGACTGTTTTGATGATGTGCTTGTGGATATGGACTTCGATGTGTAGGGCGTCATTGTGTAAGTGATCAGAAGCAGGAAGGTCGTTTTCTGAAAATGTGAGATGGTGAGGTGCAACGATATGTCCTACCATGGCTTGGAATTGGGTTACATTCAAGTTGGTGGTAACTTGAGTTTCCAAGAGTGCTTTGTCAAGGACGTCCTTGTGAAGGGGTGATGTGCAGAGCAACTCAAGTATGGATATTTGTGCAGGGGTCTTTCCTAGATGCTCTAGGAGGTTATACTGATTGGTAGGTGATGGATGTGTGGTTGGACGAGGGGGTGGGGGATTAGATGTGGATGCAGGTGTTTGTTCAGTGGTAGGGGCTGTGCAGATGGATACACGACCATGATGGGTTGTGATAGCGCAATCAGGTTCTTGTGCCCGAATGGTGATTGTGTTGACATGGTGAGATGATGGTTCTATCCACCCTACGATAGTCATAGGATGGGGGTGGCGGGGTGACGTTGTATGCTTGATTGGATGAGGATGCTTTATTATGGTTGGGCAGTGGATCCTTGTAAGCTCTGAGATTGGCATTTGGTGATGGTTGGGTGCTTTGATCAAGGCTGACTTGATTTTGATCTATAAGGTCTTGGATGCATTGCTTTAGTTGCATGCAGTCAGCAGTTTTATGACCCACAATGCGGTGGTATTCGCAATAATCATTTTCATTGTACCATTCTACTTTGAGTTCATTCTCTTGATGGGATCTAACAGGTGGGAGTGTGATCAAACCTTTCTTGAGACATTTGTCGAGGATGTCCTCGATGGGTTCCCCCAAGGGTGTAAATTACCTTCGAGGTTTGCGTGGTTTAGTTTGCCCCCTTTGGTTATTTACATTGGTGGTATAGGTATGTGCAGGTGTTTGATTCTGTACATGTTGGAGAGCTTTCACATCTGTGACACCATTGTTCAAAGTGTTCTTGTTCTTCCCCCAATAGCGTGGCTTGTCATTTGATTGCATTTTGCTGTTGTTGTTTGTATTGGGGGTGTTGATATGGGGTTTGTTGTTGTTGTTGGATTTGTAGTCATACAATTTGATGGAGCCCTTGGTGATGAGGGCCCGTTTGATGGTGGTACCTTTGTCGATGACCTCTTCAAAGGTAGACACACAAAGGATTTGTAAATGAAACCCTATTTCTTGATTGAGATTGGTCACGAACATGGTGACAAGTTATTTTTTAGGAATTGGCCATGGGAGTTTGCTTGCTAAGCTTCTCCACCTCTACAAGAAAGAAGCGAAGGATTCTCTGCTTTTCTATTTTGTGTTGCAAGGGTTGGTCATAGATATCTCATGTTTGAAGTTGTAGGAGAAATGGTTGACAAATTTCTCCGCGAGCTCAGGAAAAGACCTAATGCCCAGGGGTAGATGTGCAAACCATTCAGTAGCTTGACCACCGAGGCTTCTTGGAAAGAGTCTCATAAGATGTGTATTGTTATTTGAGACTTCTAAGCAAGCGAGGTAAAGCTCCCTAAGATGATCCCTAGGGTCTCCCTTTCCCTTGTATTTGTAAAATTTAGGTGTTTCAAAGTTCTTGGGGAAAGGGGGCATGTACAATGTGCAATCAAATGGATAGGGACAAATATCCTCAAAAGAGTAATGTTTGTGTTTGCCCCCAGTTTGCATGTCATCTACCTTTTGGATCAAGGCCTATACAATGGTTGTTAGATCCTATGTTGGTTGTGGTTGGGGTGTGTAGGGTTGTTGATGAATGAGGTGTTGAAGATTGGGTGGTATTTGATGTTGGAGATTTTGGGAGGTTACGTTTTGATATTGTGGGGTGGTGTTTTGTGTGAGGTGTTGTTGGTGAGTGTAGAGTTGTTGGAGAATGTGTGGGGGTATTTGGGGATTGGTTTGATGTTGTGTTGATGATGTTATGGGGTTATGTGGATATGTGACATTGGATGGATTGACGTTGGATAGGTGGACGTTGGATGGGTTGGATGCATTGTAATGTGGCTATGAGAATAATTGTCTTAGGTATGTTATGGTTTGAGGGTTGGGTGGAGGTACACTCGTGGAGGTACTTGCATGCATGATGTTCCCTTATATGCCCAAGGTGATTTGTGGAATGGAAGAGTTTATGGTGGTTGTGGTAGTGGATGTGATGACGGGTTGGGAAGTGGTAGGAATGGAGACACTTGTGGGGATTGTAGATGTAGTGACATTAGAGGTTGTGTTGGTGGTAGATATGGTGGGAGTTGATGTTTGTGGGATGATAGGTTGGGTGTTTGATGTGGATGTTTGGGTGTTTGATGTGGTAGGAATGGTGTTAGAGGTGGATGGTTGTGATAAGGTCATGTTATGGGGTGGTTGGGCACTAATTTTGAGGAGATAATCAAGATATCTATCTGGATCTGACCTTAGGACTTTGTCAAGTATGTCCATGTTATCGGCGTCTTATGTAAAGTTCAAGACATCTTGATCGTGTTGGGACATGGTGGGTGGTGGTGGTGGTTGCAAAAAATGGATGGGGTTTTCATTGGGATTGTATGTTGGGATGTGGAATAATGTTTGTGGGTTGAATGTTTGGTTGATGGGTATGTTGTTGTTTTTGGTGTTAGGCATTCCTATGCCACCATATTGTCCAGATTCTGCCATTGCTTGATTCTTTTTGTGTTGTGATCTAGTTATGGGCATGCACATGTATGGATTTGATTTTGAGGTGGAGTGAAATGGATGTGGAGACCTTAGAGAATTTGGATTAATTTGTTGGACCCAAAGATGGATGTGGTAGTGAGATGGAGTAGCAAAGAAGATGAAGGGGTGATTGTAGTGTGATGAAAGATTGATATGTCTTTCTAAAGGTATTAATCTAAGGGTGGTATGAGTGGATGGTATTGACTTTTTACACAATTTTGGACCAAAAGGTAGGTGATGGATGATGTTTGTTTTGAAGAGATCGTTGATGTTTGATATGAGAGATTAGGATGATGTTTTTCAAAAGAATTTGATGGTCAACAAATTTGAGCTTTAGGTAAGATCTAGATTTGTGTCGCACAAATGGATGTTTCTCTTTGTTTGGGGTAGACTAATGACCTTACGCAAAGAAGGATGATTATTTCACTTGGAAGGTAGACTATTGAATCTCCAAGCAAGATTTGATGTGTAGGATGAAATCTAGATCTAGCTTTAGCTCAAAGGGATGACAAGTTTTTGATTAGTGATTTTTTGATGGGTGTTTTGATTTGGAAGATTTTGGATTTTAGAATGATTTCTTGCGACAAGGATTTTTGTTTGGTCCAAAAGGTATGCAAAGATTAATGAGGATGAGTGGATAGGAATTTGAGTGGGTTTGATATAGAGAAGGGTCCAACAATGATAGTGGTCAATCCTCTAAGGTCAAAATGAAGGTATGATTTGGAGAATTTTGAGGAGAAAATGGATGGGGTACGGATGATTTTTTGGAATGTGAATATGGATTATGGCAGAGCAGGTGGTGAAGATCACAACTGAATGGGTCTTAGTCTTAGGCAACTCAATATGAAAATAGCACCAATCCACAGGTGAAATGGCACCAAAATCAGACAGAGATGGCATTGATACAAGGTAGTGTTGGTCGAGGTCCTGAAAAAGATAGATTTTGATGGCAAATTTGGATTTGTTTTGATTTGAGATTTGATCAAATGATTTGGATTGTCTCTTGGCAAGTTGTTTGTAAACAAATTCAAGCACAATAACACACAATAACCAAGATTTTTGTTTGTGAAAAAGACATGTGATTTTCTTAAACAAGCACTTTGCACAACCTAAGGTGAAGATATGACAGTATTTGTTGAATCCCCTAGCTGCACCTATTCAAAGTGGGTAGCTCCAGGATCTTGGTAGCACCAGCTCCTCCTTATAATTGCACACACTTCTCACGCATACCAAGATCTAGGTTTCCTATAAGGCTTGTCCCTCACCAAACCTTTGGATTGTCCCTGCTACCTCAACTAAGAACTGCATGAATCAGGGCCGCTTCAAAGGTTTCCCTTCTGCGTCAACAAATAGAAGGATTTTGGCTTTCTAAACAAAGGTTCATAGTAAGTGCTTTCGTTCAGGTGGTTATATGTGTGGCAGCACTACTCTCTGTTATGGAGTCTCCCAGCCTCCAAGGGTTATGCCTTGGAAGGTTTTGGGGGAGGTTGGTGTTGGTCATGATGTTAGTCATTCACAAACATAGAATAAAAGTTACACAACAACCTTTACTCATCTTGAAAGATACGATGAATTCAGAGAATTCATGATCCCAAGTCTCCGTTGATTAGGTCTTAATCTACTGACGTTACTCAGTGGTTGATGTGTGTTGCTGTTTTCCATTCAGGGGCCTTACGTATTTCTGCAAAGTTCATCATCATCATCAAAATATCCTGCTCTGGATGTTTTCTCTGCATAAATCTCCAACAATTCTACCTCTGCACTGTGAATTTAGTCAAATAATGTGCCTACAGGCTGATATTTGCATGATTTCTACCATTATTTACAATTCTTTGCATGATATTTTCAATACTGCATGCATTTGACTCAAATATGCTAATGATTTTCAGTTACCTATGGGATTTCAGCATATTTCTCTGTTTCTGCTTCTTATTTGTCATGATTTGCAGTTATGGTAATGAATTTATGAAATTGAAAAAAGGAAAAGGGTTAAAGAATAAGATTCCCAAAACTACTTGACTTAGAGCACTGATCCACATACAAGCTCCCATACATGCAATGAAAAGAAGGAAACTAGAATCATACTTCACCAGGACATTCCACAAATCCGCATGATCTAGTGCAAATCTTCAAAGGAAAAGTTGATAACAACATGTAATGAAATGAAAGCGCTTCTAGTTGAACACAGCATTCACCAGTACATATCCATAAACCAACAGGAAGATTACGTAAAATTTACAATCAGGATGTAATCTGAAACTTCATATCCATTAAGTATGCTCAAGAACAGGTACATTTACAGTGATCTGAAGAAAGAACCTTGACATTTCAACAATTCAGTCTTCATTAGTCTCAGTAATCTGATCTCCTAATTAATTCTACAGTAATTGGCCTTAATGCTCCAGATGCATCTGTGTATTCATGTATCTCTTAATGTCTCAGGCTCTGGCCTTTATAGAACAAATGCCAGAAAATAGTTACAATCATCCAAGGATCAGGATCCTCTCATAACAATCAACGGTCCAGATGACAAGCACATGCTTCGCTAGTTGGCAAATGTACAGCTGGCACAAAATATTCCAGCATCTTCAATTTGATTCGGTCTCCAGCTGGCAAACAACATATTTGACAATGTCCTCCTCATTTCTAGTTCATGTTGCCTCCTTGTGCAACTTTGTAATGCTCAGCTTCAGCAGCAGCTCTAACAGCATCATGACTTCCTGCAAGTAAACAGACAAACATTAAGTTCATCATCATGTGGATAAACAACAGGAATTTAAACATTTTATTCAACAAGCCTCCAAAATGTGCAGCTACAGGCAATCGAGCTTCAAATCAGTGGAAAATTATGCACTAAATGCATAAACAGCATCAAAACACTCGGGTCAACCATCGTTGACTGGAAATCAGCAATCGGGTCTTCAAATTTCCATCGCTTCATGTTTTCCCGCCCATTTTCTGTATATCGGGTTCAAATATGATCATGCATATACATCGCAAAATATACGAGGAGTCAATCGCTTTTAACAAATTATTTCAAATCCGGCTTTGCATGCTCTGTTTGTATGTTTCGGGTCATCATCATATTCGCATCGGTGTGACCACACACTGTCGGGATGACAAAATTAGACTTGGCCGATGGCAACAGTTATACCGACGCCAAACATCATGATGATTCCCAACTCTATGTCTTCTATCTAGCTGCAGGATATCATGAAATATGATGCTCCTCCCTTCCGAATGCTCTGATGAAAAGCACATCAGGATGTTTCGCTTCTGCATATTGGGGAAAGAAAGACATCATCGTCATCATCATGTCGAAGGAAAAAAGGAGGATCTGGAATATGATCCTGCTGCTGAGGAAAGGAAAATGATGGTGACGTCATCGTCATATTCGGGCTTCATTAAAATGCAAAAGAGGACGTCACCGTCATATTCTGTTAAGATCAGGGGATAAATGTAATATCGGGTCACCTAAGGAAGATGATCGGGTGGTGCATGTAATATGACCCCTTTGCGGCCAAGGTAACCCTCTCGAAAGATCAGGATGATGATGATGATCATCATCATATCCGTACTAGGTGATCTAAAATATGATCCTGCTGAATGTCCAGATGACGTCATCAGGATATCAGGGGCTTTTGTTAATCTTAGAACATGACGTCATCGTCATATTCGCGAACCGGATCATGTTTTGGAAAATATCCTGCCGAAGGAGCAATGTGATGGTGACGTCATCCTGATATTTGCTTCTTCGTTTATCAGGTCGGGATGACGTCATCAGGATATTTGCAAAAGGTTATATTTCTCGGCAGGAGGACATTACGAAATGTCGGGTAGACAAACAAGATCATGATGATCTTGACAACATGACTTAGGAATGGAATATCACCCTCCCTTTGAAAGATAGGGTGATCATCATGATTGTGCAAAAGGAGATCAGGAGGATATGAAATATGATCCTGCCTTGAAAGATCAGGATGATGATGATCACCAGGATTTTGACGTGCGCATGCAAATTATGCAGATGGTGGATTTTCTAAGTATGGTGATATTATAATATCAGCATGATATTATAATATCGGGTGATGTTAAAATATCATGATGCTCGCGATGTACCCAAGGTCATTTGACGGGTAAAACACACTATCACTTAAGATTGATGTCCGGATATTGGGACTGCATGATTTTTATCGGGTGATAGACCAAGATCATGATGATGACCTTTCGCGATACAAAAGACCGCTCGACGGGGAAAACTTACAATGACTTAAAGTTGACGTCTGGATATTTTGACCTCAGGATATTATCGGGGGCGTTTCAAATATGATGATGATGTTCTTCATACAGCAAAACTAAGTTTATAAAATATGACCCTCTTCTTGCGAATATCAGGTTTGACCAAAACTTTGACTGTGCATAACTCCCTCATATGGACGAATTTTTAGGTGATGTAAAAGGCAAACCTGCATGGAATTTCAAGCTCTTTCTAACTATGAGGTCATAGAAACAAAATATGAACTTTGACAAACTAACCTCATGATGATGATCAACCTCATCCAATATCATGATGACCTTCATGATGATGATGCACCTGACCCGTTTTTACCAAACCGCCAGAAAGCAGACAACACAAGCCAAGCCAAAAGTTGGGTCCCTGTTTTGATAATGCAAAATGGGGCGTGTTGTGTAACCACACAACAACTTGCCACCAAAGAAAACAACAAAATTCAAATGATTCAAGTGATATGATCATATTCATCTATAGTATTCTAATTCTTTCTAAGTAAAATCATCATGATCTTTGAATGATAAAGTTTCATCAAGGTAACAGTGCTAACAAAGGATCATGTGTGTGCATATGATTAATTATCCTCATCTTGAAAGCAAGTTGAAAGTATAAGTAACTGGTGTTAAACTACATAGTTGGAGATCATCCCTCATAGCCAACCTGGATAGAGCCTTGCTGCCAGCAGGCGTTCATAGCCCCGGCAAGGTTATCTATACAATCTCCCTAAGTAGAGCCCCACTGCCAGCAGGCATCTATAGCCCTGGTAGAGTTACTTAGATGGCCTAAGTTTATTGTTTATATATATATTTTTATTTATATATCTGATATCATCATGTCAGCTCATTTGTACAAGGTATGGTCACTTGCAGCTTTTAGGTTGGAGATTGTATTGGTAGCAAGGGAGTCCCTTTAGATTTTTCACTTAACACCTATACTCATATCTTCAACAAGCCCAAGGCTGTTAGGTGTTTCATTGTGTTTGATTCACTTTGGACAAGAAAAGGCACCTGATGAAAAGATATTATAAAACCTGATCATGAATATTTATCAGAATGAATTACAATCTATATCTAAATCTGATCTCATCACTTGAATCTTAACAATTTAGTTATTTTCTTAGGTGATGAAGTGCATCATCTTGACTTACCAAAACAAAAACTCAACCAAAACAACACAAAACAGAAGAAACACTATACAAACAACTAACCTACAAAAAGGAAACAACAGGAACAGAACAAGAAATCAAAACAAGCAAACTGTACAAACAACTAACCTACAAAATTATATACAAACTACTACTAGGCAAACAAAAACCAGAAAAAGACCTAAGGACACCTGTATTTGCATACTTCTTTTGATTGTGCAGGAGCATCAGGGTATTAGTTATGGTTCTCAACCTAGCAAATTTATCTTTATATTCTGAAAAATATTCTGGTATTCTGAATTCACTGTATTCAACAGAACAACTCTTGATGATCAGCAACTGAGGAAGCTCATCATGTTCATGATTAATCCATATGCATGTTTTATCTCCTGAATTTCCATAATCAAAATAGTATTCAACATCATTCACTGTGGAAAGGAGAAATACAACCTGGTGTATATCTGATTCTGTTGGACATGCTTCTTCATTGGCAATTGGTCCTCCATTTGTCATTATATTTTCACTGCTTGGCTCAGTGCCTGGTCTCTCTTCAAATTGAAGGATGTATGACTCTTGATGTATTAATTCTTCATCTTTATCCAGCCTTATCCCTTCATTTTGGATGTTTAGTTTATCCTCCAGTTCAGGAAACTTCTCAGTATTTTCTTCAATTTCCTGCACATCAGCATCTAAATAAGTATCTTTATCATCACAACCTGATATACAGAAATTTATCATTTCTAAATCATGTGACTGTAAAAGAGAAACAACTTTCACTTGATAAGGACACTCCCCTATTTCATTTTCAAAATATTTCTGGAGTGACATCTGATTATGCATAACAACTCCAAAGTCTTCTATATCTTCATCTTTCAAGAATTGTTCATTAAATAATTCACATTTTCTATCTAGTAAAGGATCTGGTTCCATTAACCTGCAACATTCTTGCGTTTGATCATTCAATTCAAAGAAGTTAGGTAGTAAATCAGCATTTATTTTATTTTCTATGACTCCCTGAGTTACTACTATAGGAACTTCATCATCAGTAGTGAATTTAAATTGCTCTACTACTTGTTTACACTTCTCTTTACCATAGAATGACTCCAGGAAAGATGTTTCATCATCTTTATCAAAAGTATTAGGATCAGAATCAAAAATATCATCCTGATGAGTGGTTTCTTCTCTAAAATTTTCACAAGATTCATACCTGCATACTGACTGATCCTTACTTGTATTAGGAAGTAGAGAACCCCTATCAATCTCATCATAAAATGAATCCAGGAAAGATGTTTCCTCTTCTTTACCTTCTGGAACCGACTCAGCTATTGTAATTTTGAGAATCTTTTTCAACATGACCAAGCAAGGGTAACAATCTCTCTCTGAATGCTCTTCATCATGTAATCTACACCAGCTTTCAATCAAGACATCATCAATGGGTAAACCTAATATTTGACTACACTGTATATTTCTAGACAAGTATAATTCAAAATTTTCAGATCGGTCCACTTTAGTGTCTGGACAATTAATAACTTCTGGTGCTGCATCTGCTTGTTGTTCCAGAATTTCCTCATTTTCCTGGCAAATTTCTTCATTTTCCTGGTAAATTTCTTCATTTTCCTGCCAGATTTCTTCATTTTCCTGCCAGATTTCGGCCTTGAACACATCCAGAAAGAATATTAATCCTTTCAAGTATAAATCCAACCTTGTAAGGAAAGTTAAGCAATTTATTTCACTGTGTTCTGCAGTCTGGTGTATCCTGCAACAGGTAGATAAACCAAAGTTAGACAAACTGTGAGGGTAAAGCTGCCTATTCAAAGTTTCCTGAAATAAAGGAATGTTAATTTGACAATTATTTTCATATACATCCATCAAAATGAGACTATATTTTCAATTTTTTAGTATTTTGAAATTTTAAGGAGATCTATCATATCTCAGACTAAAACTTGAAAGTCCGGAAAATCCAACTAATCTTTGATGTTTCGAGCTAGATCTTTGCAAAGGTGTAACCAAAACATCTCACATAAGAGATATTTGCAGACATTTAACTGAAATGCTGAAATATTTATGCAATATTTGCAGAAATCCAGAAATTCACAGCTCAGGTGCCCTCCTTCTAGCGCCAATTTATGTTGCATTAGAAGCGAGGGGCCTGTAGATATGTTTGCAAGATTTAGGGCAAGCAGCTGTACTAAGGCAGGGGATATCACTTCAACTGAACAGGATTTATTTGCTGAGAAACAGCTCATGCCCTCCTTCTAGCGCCAATTTATGTTGGTCATGATGTTAGTCATTCACAAACATAGAATAAAAGTTACACAACAACCTTTACTCATCTTGAAAGATACGATGAATTCAGAGAATTCATGATCCCAAGTCTCCGTTGATTAGGTCTTAATCTACTGACGTTACTCAGTGGTTGATGTGTGTTGCTGTTTTCCATTCAGGGGCCTTACGTATTTCTGCAAAGTTCATCATCATCATCAAAATATCCTGCTCTGGATGTTTGCTCTGCATAAATCTCCAACAATTCTACCTCTGCACTGTGAATTTAGTCAAATAATGTGCCTACAGGCTGATATTTGCATGATTTCTACCATTATTTACAATTCTTTGCATGATATTTTCAATACTGCATGCATTTGACTCAAATATGCTAATGATTTTCAGTTACCTATGGGATTTCAACATATTTCTCTGTTTCTACTTCTTATTTGTCATGATTTGCAGTTATGGTAATGAATTTATGAAATTGAAAAAAGGAAAAGGGTTAAAGAATAAGATTCCCAAAACTACTTGACTTAGAGCACTGATCCACATACAAGCTCCCATACATGCAATGAAAAGAAGGAAACTAGAATCATACTTCACCAGGACATTCCACAAATCCGCATGATCTAGTGCAAATCTTCAAAGGAAAAGTTGATAACAACATGTAATGAAATGAAAGCGCTTCTAGTTGAACACAGCATTCACCAGTACATATCCAGAAACCAACAGGAAGATTACGTAAAATTTACAATCAGGATGTAATCTGAAACTTCATATCCATTAAGTATGCTCAAGAACAGGTACATTTACAGTGATCTGAAGAAAGAACCTTGACATTTCAACAATTCAGTCTTCATTAGTCTCAGTAATCCGATCTCCTAATTAATTCTACAGTAATTGGCCTTAATGCTCCAGATGCGTCTGTGTATTCATGTATCTCTTAATGTCTTAGGCTCTGGCCTTTATAGAACAAATGCCAGAAAACAGTTACAATCATCCAAGGATCAGGATCCTCTCATAACAATCAACGGTCTAGATGACAAGCACATGCTTTGCCAGTTGGCAAATGTACAGCTGGCACAGAATATTCCAGCATCTTCAATTTGATTCGGTCTCCAGCTGGCAAACAGCATATTTGACAATGTCCTCCTCATTTCTGGTTCATGTTGCCTCCTTGTGCAACTTTGTAATGCTCAGCTTCAGCAGCAGCTCTAACAGCATCATGACTTCCTGCAAGTAAACAGACAAACATTAAGTTCATCATCATGTGGATAAACAACAGGAATTTAAACATTTTATTAAACAAACCTCCAAAATGTACAGCTACAGGCAATCGAGCTTCAAATCAGTGGAAAATTATGCACTAAATGCATAAACAGCATCAAAACACTCAGGTCAACCATCGTTGACTGGAAATCAGCAATCGGGTCTTCAAATTTCCATCACTTCATGTTTTCCCGCCCATTTTCTGTATATCGGGTTCAAATATGATCATGCATATACATCACAAAATATACGAGGAATCAATCACTTTTAACAAATTATTTCAAATCCGGCTTTGCATGCTCTGTTTGTATGTTTCGGGTCATCATCATATTCGCATCGGTGTGACCACACACTGTCGGGATGACAAAATTAGACTTGGCCGATGGCAACAGTTATACCGACGCCAAACATCATGATGATGCCCAACTCTATGTCTTCTATCTAGCTGCAGGATATCATGAAATATGATGCTCCTCCCTTCCGAATGCTCTGATGAAAAGCACATCAGGATGTTTCGCTTCTGCATATTGGGGAAAGAAAGACATCATCGTCATCATCATGTCGAAGGAAAAAAGGAGGATCTGGAATATGATCCTGCTGCTGAGGAAAGGAAAATGATGGTGACGTCATCGTCATATTCGGGCTTCATTAAAATGCAAAAGATGACGTCACCGTCATATTCCGTTAAGATCAGGGGATAAATGTAATATCGGGTCACCTAAGGAAGATGATCGGGTGGTGCATGTAATATGACCCCTTTGCGGCCAAGGTAACCCTCTCGAAAGATTAGGATGATGATGATGATCATCATCATATCCGCACTAGGTGATCTAAAATATGATCCTGCTGAATGTCCAGATGACGTCATCAGGATATCAGGGGCTTTTGTTAATCTTAGAACATGACGTCATCGTCATATTCGCGAACCGGATCATGTTTTGGAAAATATCCTGCCGAAGGAGCAATGTGATGGTGACATCATCCTGATATTTGCTTCTTCGTTTATCAGGTCGGGATGACATCATCAGGATATTTGCAAAAGGTTATATTTCTCGGTAGGAGGACATTACGAAATGTCGGGTAGACAAACAAGATCATGATGATCTTGACAACATGACTTAGGAATGGAATATCACCCTCCCTTTGAAAGATAGGGTGATCATCATGATTGTGCAAAAGGAGATCAGGAGGATATGAAATATGATCCTGCCTTGAAAGATCAGGATGATGATGATCACCAGGACTTTGACGTGCGCATGCAAATTATGCAGATGGTGGATTTTCTAAGTATGGTGATATTATAATATCAGCATGATATTATAATATCGGGTGATGTTAAAATATCATGATGCTCACGATGTACCCAAGGTCATTTGACGGGTAAAACACACTATCACTTAAGATTGACGTTCGGATATTGGGACTGCATGATTTTTATCGGGTGATAGACCAAGATCATGATGATGACCTTTCGCGATACAAAAGACCGCTTGACGGGGAAAACTTACAATGACTTAAAGTTGACGTCTGGATATTTCGACCTCAGGATATTATCGGGGGCGTTTCAAATATGATGATGATGTTCTTCATACAGCAAAACTGAGTTTATAAAATATGACCCTCTTCTTGCGAATATCAGGTTTGACCAAAACTTTGACTGTGCATAACTCCCTCATATGGACGAATTTTCAGGTGATGTAAAAGGCAAACCTGCATGGAATTTCAAGCTCTTTCTAACTATGAGGTCATAGAAACAAAATATGAACTTTGACAAACTGACCTCATGATGATGATCAACCTCATCCAATATCATGATGACCTTCATGATGATGATGCACCTGACCTGTTTTTACCAAACCGCCAGAAAGAAGACAACACAAGCCAAGCCAAAAGTTGGGTCCCTGTTTTGATAATGCAAAATGGGGCGTGTTGTGTAACCACACAACAGTTGGCTGTCGGTATAACACAACAACACATGTTGCTTCTAACTTTCATCCCAAACACCTTATTTTATATAGCAGCTTGAAAGAGCTTGGCTTTAGCTTGTTGCCGCTTGGGTCATTCCCACCTTTAGAAGCGGGGTGGCAAGCCCTCTAAGGATTAACAAAAGTAATACAACCACAACAATACTTTTGATCCCCAAGTTCATACAAAGATGTGAGGGGAGAGCATACATATTCCTTGTGCTTGCCTCACACTAAACATGGTTCATTTTAGTTCTTTAGATTATGTTGGGGGTGATTCATCTAAGTTTTGTGAGAAGCTTTTGATTCCCAAGGTCACCAAATGGTGCGAGGGAAGAGAATAGACTTTTTCACACTACAAACAAAAATCATGAAAACACTTCACACAAATTAGCTTGGTTTTCTTGATTATATGAGTGAAGAATGCAGATTGTTGTTCTTTTTAATCTAATGATTTTATTGATGCAATTTGTGTTCTTTTTAAAAGACCAAAGTCAAAATATTTTGATAGTTGTTGGCACAAAATTTGTGAATTTTAGAACACCAAATTAAATGTTTGGCACACACACAGACACAAAGATTTGCTTGTTTGTTGATTGATCAATTTTATTGCACCAAATCAAAATGTTTTGTCTAAGCTAACATGCAAGGGTTCATTTTAAATTTCCAATTGAAGTGTTTTAAACAAAAGATGAAAGAACCCTGAAAAAACTTGTTAGTGTCCTCGAGATGATGTTGGTGACCTACAAACAAATTGTCAGTCCCTGCACAGACCGCAAAGTTAGTTTCTGGAAATAGTGCTAAAACAGATACCTAATGGTGCCACTGCAGACACTAAATGGTACTACTTGACAGAAACTGGTAGACCACCTGACAATCTAAACAAATAGTACTAATTCACAAATATGCACTAATATCAGATTGAGAAAGCACTAGAATACAAGTTTGCGCTACAAAATTATACAGAAGGCACCATAAAAATACATAGCACTAATACAGTATACATAAAATGCTAAAACAGGTAATAGCGCTAAAATGGGTCTAAGAAGGCACCACTGCACAAGTTGGCCAACAGTTTGGTCACAGTTCAAAGATAGTGTCAATCTGGGTGCCGATAGCGGCAATACGTGTCTAAACTTGTCAGTCCTGCAAAAATGGAGATCTTCTAACCAAAACAAAGGGTTAGGCTACAGACATAAGAGGTCTCGTTAGCATTGTTAGTCATTGACGAATGAAAAATAGGACAAAAATAGAAGCCAACATGCATGTTTAGATTTTATGAAAAATTTAGCATGACCTTCCCTTGTACCTTCCAATATTCTTGCAAAACAAAGAGCAATTAGAAAGAAAAAAACAATAGGAAGAACATGAATGAAATAGACATGTGAGTGAGTCTTAAGTAAGAAATGTGATGTGCAAAATAGCACTAAAGCATAACATAGCGCTAAAATATGCCAGAGATAGCACCGCTGTGTAGGGTATATAGCGCTGCACCTGCAAAAACACGTCCTAAGCAAAAAAAACTCACACAAACAGATTATATTTGGACCTTGTGGGTCCCACCGGGCGTGCCAATGTAGATTAGGAGATCAAATCAAGGTAAAAACACAAAGAAGCTATACCTCAACAAGAAGACCCAATCTCATCAAGGGAAGAGGAAACTTGCACCCAAGAGTTCCTAAGACATGATAATCCCTAGATAATGATCCAAATGTGAAATGTTATATCAATGTGCAACTCACTTAAAAGAATTAGCTCAAAGTATATTTTGGCATGATAACTTTACTTGAAAATTGGATCCCAAAATGGGTTGAGAGATGTTGTATTTATAGATTTTTGGAAGGGATTTTGATCCAAAGGTGGAGATTGGTTTGGGAGATCAATGGTGGAGGATAAAAGTGATGTGGATGGCCTAGATTTGATCTTGGAGGAATGGAGGGCTAGGAATAAAAGTAAATCTTTTATTCATTTTGGGAAAAGGGGTAATTAAATGAGCATGGGTGTGAAGGATTATTTTTGAATTAAATATTCATATGGGGAATGTAAAATGAATTAAAAATTCATTTGGGGATAAGTGGAGATAAATGAGGTATGGGGGTGTAAGGAGAATTAATTGTGATGTGTGATGTATTTAAATAAAAAATTGACTTATGTGGATTTATTTCAATTTTTTATTTAGAGGATGTGGGGAAGGGTGTTAAACTAGGTTTGACCACCCAAATGAGAGGTTAGGATTAATTAAACATAGGTTTTATTTAATTAATCCTAGGGCTAGGATGAGGTAGGCTAGGGTAGGTAATTAAATAATAGCTATTTAATTGTCTAGGGTAGGGATAGGTCAATTAATAGGCTGAAGTAATTAGTTAAGCATGGTTTAGCCAATTAATTAGATTTAGTGAGGAGAGGGAAATTGATTAAATAAATATTGTATATTTATTAAATCAATTGGCTAAGGTTTGGACTATTGAATTAATTAAATTAATTCAATTGTTGGGGATAAAATGATGGAACATTAGACGATGAAGGGATAATTAATTAAATAAAAATTTAATTAATGGATTAGAAGAGAAATTGGTATGTTTAGGGATGTCGGGAGTCAGTTTGATGGTAAAAGACATTTTTAGGTGTCTACAACATTTAAAAAGGTAATTTTTATAAATGCATTGAGCAAAAGGTGGGCACTATTTTGGTAGAAAAATATAAGTGGATTTTATAAGCTTTTAAGGAGTTTTTTGTTTTAGAGATTTATTTCTTATTTTAAATCCATCTCATGCTTTGAGAAGAAAAAGGAGGAAGTTAAATGTTTTTTTCTAAAATGGGAAAAGTAATGATTGAGTGAAGATTGTGAGAGACTATGATGAAAGGTTTATTTCTATTCTCATGACTTGGAAACAAATAAGTGGATTTCTTTTAGAAGGCAGATTTTATTGTGAAAGCATTGAAGATTTTTTAGAAGTGAATTGATTTTGTGAAGGGTTATTCCTTTTGAAAAGAAATTGCAAGTGCATTATAAATGGAAGATATTTTTTTTGAGAGCAAAATTGATGGTATTTGCAGATGATTTAATTTTGCAGATTGAATATTTTGAAGGGATTTTTGAAGTGCTCAAAGGAATATGAAAAGTTATGATAGGAGATTGAAGAGAAATTATTTTATTTCTGACAAGCACAAAAATTGATTTGAATTTGTTTAAGATTTTTCAATCAAAGGAGATGAATGTTTTTGTAGAAGAAAATGAAAAGTGTTTTGTAAGTTCTTCATTGAGACAAGATGAAAATGATTATATAGAATGTGGAAGGTCATCAAGTCATCTTGTATATAATGTTTTTGCAGGAATACTATTTGAATGTTTTTTGTGTGATTCAATATGCAGGGTTGAAGATATTATTGTAAAAATCCTCTTGAAGAGAAAAGATAGATGAGAAGGTGATACTAGACATGTGATGAATAAAGAGTGTGACGAAAATGCATCTATGACAAAATTGTTGAAGAGATGAATGAGGGTTTAAATGGTGCAAATCAGATTGAATGGCAATCACTTCTTGCACATGAGATCTTTTGTTTTGATTGATTGAGAAAAGCCAGTGAGGCAAATTCAGCCAGTGAGGATTGTATGGTCAGTGAGACCTATTTGTATGTATTAGGGGTTGGTGCTCCTTGAAGTTGGTGCTTCTAAACATTGTAACCAATTAGGTTTTTTTGCTTAAGCTAATGAGGCAGTTTTGAGTGGTTTTTCTACCCAAGGAGGGTTTTCCACTCATTAATTTCTTTGCATTATGAGCTCATGTATTTTCTAATTACATATGATTGAACATTTGATTTTGGTTTTTCAAGTATTGAATTCAATTTTTGATAAACTTCATTGTCAAATTTGAAAAGTCATAAATTGTGGTTTTTGACTCAACACTGATTCACCCCCCTCTTAGTGTTGATTGTACTCCTACATCTTCATCCTTTGCTGCTTTTGTTCTTCTGCTCCTTCTCTTCTCTACTCTGCCTCTAAACCTTTCTTAAGATTTTATCATTTTCGCACAAGGATGATTTTCAACAACTCAACAACACTCCTTTATATGCTTCATCAATCTTGGAATAAACATCAAGGTCGGCACTACAAGCATTTGACTTAATGCGAATCACTAAGTTGTCAGCCAAGCATAAATGGGACTCAAATCTTCCTTGATCAGCATGCCACGCTCCATATGATTTATCTTAGATCATCTGCAACACGCTTGAATCATCCAGTCGGCCAATACTGGGAAGAACAACAACACCAAGGAAGAAATCTTCAACAACACGCTTAATCTTCAATGCAGACCTCCAACACAATAGGCGCATAATCTAGAGACCTCCACAAGCTCATTGAATTCAGCAATAACATCCGCACTACTCCAAATCAATAGAATCACTTGCATCTTCATCTGGTACCTTAAGAACACTGTCTGCCATGACTGTCACACTAGAAAGATTGCTTGTGGACCTCCAAACCATGAACCACTTGAGTTGATGACACACACTAACTTCCCAAACATGTCTCTAGATCTCTAGATCATAGTGTTTCATTTGTGGAGCAATCCGGACTAATTTCCTGTCACTCTATCTCTTCTGAACACTGCAAAACTTGGTTCCACTTAGATGGCCATAGCCTCTTCAAATCTTTATGTGGACCTCTAAAATATTAATTGGAGCTACTTCAGACAATCCTCTACATAGCCATTTGGTCTGCATACTTAGATCTTCATCAATTTTCTCAATATCCTCAATATTTCAGTCTTCTAACCAGGCAATAAAATAAGATACAATTGACATCAATGGCAACAAGGATATGTTAACATCAATGACAACACCGCTTAGGCACCTATTTGCAACAACATCAACTAATAAAAATCCCTTTCTTTGTTCAAATTTTGTAGTTTTATGGTGTGTGTATGCTAGTCATGTGCAAGTTTTAAAGATTTTAGCAATGCACACAATTTGATCTTGTTGTAATGTCAAAAATTTCATACTCTTGCAATTTCATGCTACATTTTCACTCATTTTAGCATCCATTCCCTTAGTTTATTTGCAGGACCATTTTAGCCCTTGCATTACCCTTTTTCCTTCCCATGGTGCTTAGGTCTTATATCCTGTGTTATCTTTTTATCAATTTTTATTGTCAAATTTGTGTTATCCTTATGATTTTCTAGTGTCTCATCATTTTTAAACCCAAACTATCCAGACACTAGTGCTTCATGCAAACATCTATGTGATGTGCTAGTGTCCGATGATAGTTTCTTGTTTGGTGGTCATTTCTAAGCATATCTTTTTATCAAATTTTGTTGTCAAATTTGTGTTATTCTTGTGATTTTCTAGTGTCTCATCATTTTCAAACCCAAACTATCTAGACAATAGTGCCTCGTGCAAACATCTGTGTGATGTGCTAGTGTCTGATGATAGTTTCTTGTTTGGTGGTCATTTCTAAGCATTTCACCACTTGTCACCTTCCTAGGTCAGTGGTAACAACTTAAGATGTTTCCAAATGGCTCATTAGCCTCTTCCTCTTCCCTCCTCTCTTTTTGAAACTATTTTTTTCACTCTTGCATTCTCTTGGGTACCTCTTGGAACTCTCTTGTACTCTCAAGATCTACAACTCTCTGCAACTCTACAAAATTCTTCTTCAACTCTTTTTCTCTCTTTATCTTCTTCAAGCCCCTTTCAAGGTGATATTATTCTTGTTTCTTATTGTTATACCCCTGAGCACCTTGGGATATTCGCATCTTGTAATATTTCATTTTAGTCATTGTTCTTATTTTTAAATGCACTTAGATTAAGAACACATATTATTTTCTATCTAGCTATTGGCTATTGTGGAGGTAGAAATACCAAAGTAGGGGTTTGACCTGAAGGTAAACCCCCAAATAGCCCCAACATTTTCTCTTGTTTAGATATAGGTATTGTTGTCATGAAGGATTGGACCCTTGTTAATCACGAAGCTCAACAATCTTGTGAAACATGGGATCACCTTCAGACTGTGGGTTGTCTATGGTGAAGGTGAACCTCTAGAAGAGATGGTTCCCTTTAAATATCCTAGATCTGATGTATTTTGCAAGGAAAAAGGATAGGAGGAATTCTTTGAAACTAAAAATGGATCCTAGGAGGTGATGCACCGAGTTTATAATTCTAACTTGCTATTCTGATTCACAATTATTTCTCAATGGATCTAGTTACACAACTCAATTTTGGGCAATGTTTACACAAATATTTCATAAGAAGGCCTTAATATTTCTACTTTCTTTGAAGGAAAACTGATGCTTTCACAACTAGGAAAAGTCAGAAAATAACTTGGACAACCTACAACCTATGAAAATCAATTGCTTTTTGTATCTAAGATTCAAGGAATGAGATATAAATTTAAAGGATTTGTTTACAATAACAATAAAAATTCTTATCAAATCATTCAATAAAACACAACACCTAAATCTGAGAAGGTAACAATGATTTTATTGGAAAAATAATAGGAATACCTCTGTAATAATCTCTAAATAATGCTTAAAATAATGTTACTACTGTATCAAAATCAAATAAAAACTATTGAGTTACAATACTGAAAGACCTCTTTACAATGTGCAAAGGAAAATAGAAAGCAAGAACTGAGAAAAAAACATCTCTGCTATCTCCTATACAATACAAACTCTCTCCAAAACCATCAGGAAGTCAACTCCAGTCTAACTAAACTCTCCTCTGATGCACGAATGGGTTGGAAAGAAGTTCTCAGCCAAAAATAGTGAAGTCCCAGTTGTTGGACGAGCAAGGCAAAAAATCCTAGATTAGAGAGTTCAAAACTGTTATAAGGTAATTATAGTTTATTTTAACAAATATTAGAGGTAATATGGTTTATTATTTTACCTTAATAAGTGTTATAATAAATTACAAATATTTGTTTTGGTTTTATATAACAAGTATTAAGGTAATATTATTAATTATTACCTTAATAAGTGCTAAAATACATCTATGAGCGTCTTTGACCATGCAAAAGAGATGGGTTCATGATTTTTTTTTTTGACTTTAAACACTTTGGAAAAGTTTTCACCCGGGCTCATGATAGGTTATTTCAATGATTTCTTTAAAGGAAAAGACCTTGACTCTAATCATTTCACTGATTTTCTTCAATACTATGCAAATATTTCTACAGGCTTATGATGCATTTTCATTGATTTTCATTAAGGAAGAAAAAGACTTTAAAAAGTATTAGTCGGTGTTGAGGAAGACCTAGGGCATCTCACTTTGTTAAAAGAGCTTTGAAAACCCTAATATAAGCGTATTATTTTCTTTCACTCTCCACTTTGCTCTGTTGGGGTTTGAGGATGAAGTCTTCTAGTTGAAGCTCTTTCGAAGGGTATTCTCATATTGCTACACTACTCTTTATCACTGGTAAGCTCTCCCTTTTTGCATACTGTTGTGTTGGTTTCTTAAGAAAGCAATGAAAAAACATAACTTGGCTCTATTGCTTTACATATGGTTCTTGCATCTGCTTTTGATGACATCACTTATATCTGCCATTATTATCTTTTTATGGTTTTGATACAGTACCTTTGACTGCTCCACACTACTTTTATCATAATATCTACCTGGCTACCTTTGAACTTCTCCAATAACTATGTTTTGCTTCTGTGTTGTGATGTAACACTCCCTAAGTGATTGATGCAGAGCACGTGCCAACTGAAGCGTGTGAACCAGTTCAAAAACCTCTTGGATCCCGCAAGATAGCCAAAAGAAACTATATCGGCAAGACCTTTGAATTGTCTCACCAAAACATACCCACTCTTGCCTATCGGCAAGATAGTCCACCGTCAGTCAGGTTCAATACTCCTTCGCCAACACCTTCACCTCTCACCGATAATCCCTTGTCGAGCTGACAATGACTATAGGCACATCACAATGCTGCTCACTCCGATGTCCAGGTCACATCGACGTGGTCTTCGTTGGATTTGCCTATCAGCATGACAATCCACCATCGGTCAAGATAGAAACTCCTGTGCCGATACCTATCTCTCACCGAAAAGCACACAACATGAACTTCTCCTTCGGTAGGACTAGCCCACTATCTACCTGATGAACAGGTTAAATCCGGAGGTTCAACAGATAGGTTCAACCGGCAGGTTCAAACGGAAGGTTCAATGGATAAGTTCGCCTGGAAGGTTCAATGGACAAGTTCAACCTTCCCCTTCAGCGAGACTTCTATTTGTCAGCGAACTCTTTAAGTCTCCTACCAATGTAGTTGATTACACTGATGGACTTGCTGTCGGTAAAACACTAACTATCGGCGACACCTCTATTCCCTCCGCTGATGGCATAATTCACTCCGATGAGCTACCAAGACTCCTTATCGGCCAGACCGCTTCTCTCTCACGTCGACAGCAACGTTGAACCGGTTCAATTCGGAGGTTCAACGCCGAGGTTCAATGGAGAGGTTCAAACCTCACGCCGAAGCTTTCTCTGTCGGTGACACCTTCCAACGGTCTCCCCAATCGGTGTGGCTTCCAACTGTCGGCCCCAGGTAATTTTCTTTCTCTGATGGCGATACTCACTCCGACGGTCACATACCAATGTTTACATCGGTAGGACTTGTTTCTTCAGCAAGACTTGCCTCCTATTCTCTGATGGGCTATCTTACGCCGATGGACTCTCCGCCAACTCCCTTTCGGCCAGACTCCCTTCTTCCTCTCACCGATGATAGAACCATCGGTGAGACTTTCACTGTCGGACCCTCACAGTTTTCTTTCACCAATACCTTGTCTCCCCCTGACGGATTTAACTCATACCGTTGTCGGTGAGACTCACCTCCATCAGACCAGCATGATTCCTCCTTGCTAATGCCTGACTCTCGCCGATGGATACGGCCAAGAGCACACTCGGTGAGATTTTCACCATAGGGTGAGCCTAGTTTTGACATGCCGATATCATTTCTTACGCCGATGGCTTGAATGCAAAATACACCCGCAGGTTATCCCTTATAAACAACAGACACTCAGAACTGATGCTTGAAGTGGTTCTGCAATTCTAGCCTTCCATACCTAGAATGAATAAACAAGGTTGGGGAAATTAATCTACAAGTCCATTCCACTGATTTCCCCAGAAATCTACCAGTGGAATGGATTTATCCAGTTAATTTGACCACAGAAGCTCAAAACTAATTTATATACAAACTCTACACAGAATGAACTTCTACACAAAGAATCTACATAGAATATTTACACAGGATATTTACACAGTATTCAGAATCTGGAAAGGAAGTAAATTTTAGAACTTCTATTCTTTCTTCATGTTCAGAAATTACATTCGACTATTCAGAGACCAGACCCAGAAAACTATCCCCCTCCTCTACAAAAGGTTTTCCCCTTTTTATCTTTCCCAATGCGAGGGACTGACATTCTCCTCTGTTTCTGGGATTTTTATCTTTTCAAAATTATAGGTGGAAACCCTTAATCTACTACGAATGACATTTGTTTTGCATAAGACAGCAAAACTCTTACAGCTAAGACACCTTGATTATCTTTCCCTTAATCCAAACTGTCAGAAACTTCATACAGAAAATGCTAACATTATATGTTGCATTTGAAGGTGTTATAGATAACATGAAATGTCAAACTAATGTTAGTCTTCTTCTTCTTCTTGTGCATGTTGGTCCTTTTGAAGGGGTACCCCTGCACCAGTGATCTTCAAATGATATATGTTGCTCACTAGACTCCTCACCCTTGGAATTTTCCTAGAATGATATCTTTTGCTCACGTGATTTTTGACCCTTTGTTTTCTCCATGCTTCCAACAACTGCATATCCCCATTTGTAACTTCTAATATTATTATCATCCATACTATCCCTATTTATTTCAAGAGAATGAAGGTCACTATCTATAGATTCTTCATCACTAGCATCTTGAGGTGCACTGACAGTCCCATTTAAGTGCATTGATTCAACTGATTGTCTTCAGAACACATCTATGTGTCTATCATTTTTCTAGTATTTCATCTCATTCCTGAAGTTGTTTGCTCTTTTGGCTTTCAAGAAGGACTCAAGTGTAGTTCTCAACCTATCCATAACATCATTTTTATTTTTATATCAAGATCAAAACGAGCATCAACTAGCTTCATTTGAACCATTTCTTCCCTCCAAATTTTAGCCAACTGAAGAATTTGTTGTTCTTTGTCTCTTGTAAGTATAAGATTTTCTCTTAGATGAAATCCTTTCAAAAGCATAATGTTGCTTGAAAGAGTAGAACATATTACAGCTTCTACTCCATTGCTTGATGAGATATCATTCAAATCAAAATTTTGAACATGTTTAGTCATTTTAGAAACTTTCAAACCAGTAGTGCCTTCCCACAACAAGACATGGAATAAAACATGTTTTAGTGTTCTAGGGACCAATCCATGGGGCCCTATTTGACTATCATCCTTATTGATAATTTTATTTTCTATTTGTAGGTCCTTTTGTTTTGGACCAAAACCAGCTTCTAGTACAACCTGCCTGAGAATCCATGGCCATGTAAGAGGGTTCAAGAACTTATGCCGAACTTTAAAATCAAAACCCTAACATTTAACATATTGGATCAGTTGTAAAAAGCCACAATCATTTACAACAAAATCATTTTTAGTTGATTTCCTTGCTCTTAAGCTCTTAAACTCATATTCAATATCTTTGAAAAGAAGTTCTAGAAGAGTAATGTGAATTTGTCTAAGTAGCATTGAATCATGGTCATGGAAGGCTGGAATGAATTCATCCAGACTAAATGAGGACAAGTTGATCACATCAACAAAAGTATATGAAAATTAGAAGAGCATGAATAAAATTTTCACATTCTCCTTTGAATCTACCCATGGATGGGATGCCAAGGGCCTTTTCATTCTCAATGTGGTAGGTGGAAACCTTGCCAATAGACCTTGCATAGATAAATGAGTTCTAGCAACGCTAACATATTCAATATCACCATCTTCTTGAAGATTGTTCTATTCCATACCCAAATCTAATGCTCTATTCTTTATTCTCTTTGATTCGATCCTATAAGGATTTTGCCTTTTTTGAAGCTGTCTATCTGGTAGTACTAGACTGTGATTTCCACTCTAAAACCATGTTCTAGTTAATTCTATTTCATAAGGACTTGCATTCTGCAATGTGGATACTTCTTTTGATGAACTAATTCCCACATAAGTGTTCTTTCTATCATTTAGATAATCCCTTACACTTAAGAGTTGCTGCTTTTCTCCCTCCCTTAATCTAGATAGCTAAAGGCATTTTAGTTTTTTTCTATCATCTCTTTTCAAATTGCTATTGGCATATGGGTTTCTCCCAATTCTTATATCAGCTTTCTTTCATTTTTTCTCCTTCTATTTCTATGGAAAAACCATTTATGGACCTGTTCTTTCGATAGCATTAATTCCACTACCAACTTAGCTTTCATAGATTTTGAGGGATACATGAACTCTGCATAGAATCACTCCAAACCCTCAACTTGTTCTAGACTTTTGAATTTTCTTTTAACATTTTTGTCCATAAATAGCTTATACTTGACCATGTTATCAATATTTGTATGAAGCTGCTCACTTGATCACAGTTTATAGTCTACTGTTCTTTTACATTTATGCTATTTGTTATCTCTCAGTGATTTTGGATTCTTCATCATTCTGTTACATAGATTTGAGACTGCTGCTACAAAATTGTTGACAGTCCTTTGAATAGATGGACTGTTATGCTTCTTTTGAATAACATTCTTCATATACTTGTACTTGCACACTCAGAACACAAGTCAGAGAAAAACATAGAGGCTAGGAGCCTCTCTTTTGATTATATGATCTTCATCTCTTGCATACTCTTGTGGTTGTATATCTGCATCTGGGAGCTCTTTATCTTGTTCATTTTCTTTCTTAGATGCATATGAAAAGATGGCATGTACATTTGATGTTCTTACATATAGGAGTGAAAGGATATCTCAAGCTCTAACACACTTTTTTATCCCTCTTGCAAGTACTTCTAAAGATAGAAATGTAGAATCTAAAGATGGTGCAGCCACCGGGATTCATCATCTCAGGTAATGATAGATCTCCTTTTCCTCTTCTATGTTTCTTCTTACTTCATATGTATATGTGTTCTTTCATTTCATCTTTTATAGTCAATTCCCACAGCTTGTGTGGGAACTTTGAACACATTTTCCTTGTGAATATAAGCAGTTATTATATGCAATTATTTGTATATAGTTCTTCTTTTTGCAAACTATCAATTGCATAAGGAAAATACATCTGAAACCTATTGCTTGATACAATTGATTATAATCATAAGTAGACTTAAAAATTTGTATACCTTTATCATTTGAGACTTGAACAAACTGTAATGAATAGATGAAACAATCTGAAACTCATAGTTTAGTTTCCTCCTCTTGCCTGTTTTGTGATGTCTCCAACTCCTATAGTATGCCCTTCCCACTTTTATTTGGCTCATGTAGCAACTCTTACTAAGTTGATACATGATTCTAGTAGAAGTGATGACAGGAATGGCCTTCTACTTGGGTAGTAGGCCTTCTAAAGTCAGTTGTGGGCTCTTACCCTTCATTAATCTTCTTCCTTTCCTCTTGTGTTAGACACCTAGTCAGCTTTTGTTTTACCATTCTCCCTCTCACAAGTAAAATTAAATAGTGTTGTCCTAGCTTGACCTATTTGGGCTAAAGTGCACAAATAGGTAACATTTTTGGCGACATCTATGTAAATTTTTCCTGCTAAAACTCATATGACCAATTGCCTAGTATATTCATTGGGTAATAGAGTCTTCTAGGCCTTTTACAACTCAGAAAAATTATTGTAACTCAGCTATTAGAAACATTGAACAACACCAAAACAACTGAAAACAAGACGAGACTGGCCCTAAACATGGCTAGCAAACTATGCATCACAACTTATTAGAAAAAACAAAAACTGAGACAAATGTGCAATCAACACGTATTAACTCAAACTCCTATTCTAATATGGTAAATTTGAAACTTCTACTCCTCAAAAACAATGTTTAAGGTGTATTCCATTGACTGGGATAGATAACACCTCACCTTCCATGTTGGCCAACTGAAAAGCATTATGTTCTTTATAATTAGTAATCATGAATGGGCCACCCCACATGGCATCAAATTTGTTATGCTTACTAGGTCTTCTCTTCAACTCATCCCATTTGAGGATAATGTCTCCCTCTTTGAATTGCCTAGGTGTTGTCCCTTTTTCAAAGGTCCTTTTCATCTACATTTGATGCATCTCCAGTTGCCACACTGCTTTCTTCCTAGTTTCTTCTAGCTCTAACAACTCAGCCAATCTTACCTCCATGGGACTTTCCTCCATCTCAAGTTCTTTCATGAGGCTTAAAGCTGGTAGCTCAGCTAAAATGGGAAGCCTTGCTTCCCTTCCATACATAAGCATGAAAGGAGATTGACCTGTGGACCTCTTAGGAGTGATCCTATCTGCTCATAAGGCTGATTTCAATTTTGAATGTTAGGTCCTTTGATTATCTTCAATAGTCCTCTTGATAATTCTGATTAGGTTCTTGTTTGTGGACTCAGCTTGTCCATTTCCCTAAGGATAGTAGTTAGAAGAGGTACTTAAATAGACACCATGCTTAATAGCCTAGTCAGTTAGTTTCATTTCAACAAAAGCTAAAGCATTGTCTGAAATAATAGAATCTAGTACACCAAACCTTGCTATTAAGTCCTCATAGAAATTTAAGATAGCACCCTCATTTTCCTCTTTCAAAGCCACAACTTCTATCCATTGGGTGAAGTAGTCTGTAGCAGTTAACACCCATTTATGACCAAAATTGGATGGTGGGTTAATGGCTCCAATAAGGTCAAGGCCCCACTTAGTGAAAGGTTGATCCACTGATAGTGGTTGTAAAGGCAAGGCTGCCAACTTCTGTTTGCCTACAAACATGGCACATTTTACACATTTTCTCACCCATGCATGCACATCTTTAAAAAGAGAAGGCCAATAATACCTAGCCTTCATGATCTTTAAGGCTATTGTTCTTGGTGTAAAATGGCCACCAGCTAGGCTGTCATGGAATTCATGCAAGACTATCAATCTGATATGATTCTATGCACCTTAAAAGTTCACCATTATAGTCTTTTCTAAACAAAGCACCATTTAGAATGACATAAGGGATGGCTTGAAGTCTAAAATACCTCCTTTTGGTAGCATTTATCTCTACTAGAAACTGACTAGTTTGTTAGTAATGAACCATTTCTTGAGTCCAACTAGTACCTATTGCTGGGACAACAATTTGTGACTTATTACCAGCCATGAGAACAACTTCCTTTTGCATTTCTTTGTCTTTTTCTGACCCATCAACTAGTTGTTCACATAGCCCCTTACCTCCAAGTAGCTTCATGACCTTGATCTCTACATCAAATTCCATCACCTTAGTGACCCATCCAACCCTTTTGACTCCTAAATACTTGCTTAACAAGAACTCCTTAAAACTAGGATGGGCAACCATCAGTTGGATCTTATTGTTAGAAATCATATGTCTAAACTTTTTAAGGCTTCGTATAATAGCAAGCACATGCTTTTCCACAAAAGAATACCTATGCTCATAGCCCTCTAGGCCTTGGCTAAAAAAGCTATTGGTTGTTCTTGATCATCCTTATTTTGTTGTGTCAACAGAGTAGAGATGGTGTCCATGCTTCCAAAGGCATATAAAATGAAATCCTTAGATAAATCTGGATTAGTCAGTGTTGGTACTATTGTTATAGCCTCCATTATGTCTTCAAAGCCTCTTTTTCCCTCCTTGGTCGAGCTGAAACCCATATTTTTCTTCAACATGGAGGTTAGAGGCTTTAAACGACTTGCAATGTTTGGAATGTATCTTCTTACAATGTTAATTCTACCCAAAAAGCTTTGCATCCCCTTTTTGTGAGTTGGTAAGGGTAAGGATGAAATGACACTTACTCTTTTCAAGTCAATTGTAATGCCATGCTTGCAAACAATATGACCCAGGAGCTTGATGGTGACAGGTTGTCATTGATGTCAAAAGTGTGTTTAGTTGTTGATGATGCAGATTGTCTTAGTGTTTGGTGTTTATCATTATGTTGTCTTAGGATGGATGGATATTGCTAGATATACTTATATTTGGATCAATTTAATCACATATTGTTTCTTTCTCTTTGTCATGTTGTTCACAGGTTGATCACTTGGGTCAAATACGGATGTCTTTCAGGGTAATGCAAATGTTCAAGTCAGATGCTTGGTCAGTTCACAAGATGTGGAGTTGGTTTAGTGTAATACAAGAGTGTCTTCTTGTTTAGATCGGTATCATGATGTTGTTTGAGAATACCTCAAAGAAGATCTCTGTTGGTATTGGTTTGGTTCTTTTAAGAAGACTTCATCTATCCACAAGCTTATGCCTCATACTTCATGGTGAGCTATTATGGTCTATTGGTATGATGTTGTATTGGTTGATCATTTGGTAAAGCATGGTTGATCATTTGAGTATCAATTTGGAGTTTTTATGTGATGGATCAATTTTTTTGTGATGGATCAGTTTATATGTATTGATTAGTTGAGTTGGCTTCACAATGTCATGATTCATTAATGGAAGTGGCATTATCTACTTAGTTCATCAGTGACATTCACTACATTCTATGCAAGCAGTTTCAAATCAGGGCAAGGTTCTTGTTTTTATGTTCAAAAGATTGAATCACATGACAAGGAGGTAAAATGGCAATGAGCTTAACACCTAACATACATTCAACAAGGTGCTTCATTTTGTCTCATAACAGGTTGTCTCAGGACATGGCAATGACATCAGGGGTGGACAAGTTACAAAGTTATTTTAACAGAAGATGATCAAATGGACAATGGTTCATGACATAACGTTCTCTATTCATAATTGATTAAATGCTTCCCTTAGCCTCTAAACCCTAAATCTTGGTCTAAGTCTTCAAAGCACCAAACCATCATAAGCCTTCATATCTTGTTACAAGGTTTCTTCTTGTCATTTGTATAAAGTTTTTTTAAACATTGGAAAACCTTGTTAAATGAGCACTAACATAGAAATTATCTTTTTGATTTAATTCACTATTGACCTATTATCACAGGTCTGTCATTTAAATGTGACTTGCTAGAGGGTTTAAGCTTAGTGGGCAACCAGCCCTTCTCATTCTTCCATCGATCTTATATGGAGCGCCTGAAATATATGAGGAACATATTGTTTTTAAAAAAAAAAACCATCAAATATGGAAGATTTATAGGTGGAGAGCACGATTTTAAAAGTTTTTCAAATGCCTTGTGGTCAACATAAGTGGGGAATGTTTTATTCATAAAAAGCTTTAAAATATTTATAAATTGGTTAGGAGGAAACCTGACTACTAAGCCTTTTATGGCTTTTCTTTCATATTTTTAGAAGCTTTGTTTAAACCACTAAAGTGGTCGGCCCCTCCTTATGTCATTTTTATGACATTAAAAAGTAATTTCTAATTATGCTTTGAGCAAAAGGTGGGCATGTTAAGATTTTGAGGAATTTCTATTTAAGAGATTTATTTCTTATTTAAAATCCATCTCATGTACTAAAGAAAAGGGAAAGTAATATTGTATAAAGATTTTTTATCTTTTTAAGAGCTCATACAGATGATTTCTGAATGTAATTTTTTTGGTGAAGATTTTTATAGAGGATGAAGATATTATTATTGAAGATTGATTTTCTTGAGAAGATAAAGAGTTTGATTGCAGGGATATGCAGAGAAGAATTTGAGGAGATTTTATAACGCAAATATTTTGGCACAAAAAGATGTATTTTTGTGGAAAGAAATTGTGAGAAGATTAAAAGATTTTTGGAGAAATGTTTTGGTTTTCTTTGCAGGTGAAAGATATTTTTGGCAGAGATATTTGTAGAGAAGGAGAATTAATTTTTAAGATGAAAATGAAAAGACTAAAAATTCAGTTTGAAAGAAATTTTATTTTCTCCTACAAGACACTGATTGAAATGTTAGAGAATATGAAAGGTCATAAAAAGATGAAATTGATTTTGCAAATTGAAGGGAATTCCAAAATGAAATGTTTTTTTTATGTCAAGACAATTTGATATTATTTTGCAGATAGAGGAAGATGATTAGTCATTCAAAGAGGAGGGATATGCTTTTAGAATGGAAATTGATGGATGTTGTTTTGAAGAGAAGAGGAACATCAAGAGTCTTTTCATTTACAATAATTTTTCAGGTGCATTGATGCAACTTTATAAATAGACAGAGATGAAACATACAAAATATGCAATGTTGTTGAGTGGATTAGGATACAGGGTTGATTTTGAATATCTAAGTTTTGTATATGATTTGGGTTGATGAAAAGAATGGCCATTTGACACACACATGTGAGAGAAGAAATGTTTTGTATTGAAATAGAGAAACCCTCTGAGTTCTTGTTTCTAATTTGTTCTGTATTAGGGGCTGGTTCTCCTTGATGTTGGTGCTTTTAAACACTATAATCAGTGAGATTTTTAATAAAGCCAATGAGGTAGTTTTGGAGTGGTTTTTCTACCCCTGCAGGGTTTTCCACTTGGGCAAATCTTGTGTTATGATGCATATTGATCTTCTCTCTATGTGCGTATGATTTACTCATGAGTTTTTATTCTCTTCCTTCATTCTCAGTTATGTGCACACGTCAATAATATCTTTGTTTCTTCATGTCTTGAAAGTTATATTTGTAAAAGGTTAAAATTTATATAACACTGATTCACCCCCCCTCTCAGTGTTGTCCTGAACTCCTACAATTGGTATCAGAGCCAAGTTCCCTTTTTGAAGTCTAATAGGCTCGGGTAAGTCCTGGTAGTGGAGTTCAATGGGTAAGTGTAGAAGAAATAAGAACATGAGAAATGTCAAGCTTCATTCTGGTCAAAAGGCACAAAAGACATCATCCATATCAAATCCAGATGTTGATATAAAGTCAGTTGATAAAGATGTTCTCCAAGTTGAATCTGATATTGTCTTGAAGAAAAAGTTTCAGATGTTCCTCGGTTTGATGGTTCAAATTTTTCAGTTTGGTACGTTAGAATGCAAGTGTATTTATCCTCCTTAGGATATGATGTTTTAATGTCAATTGAGAATGGTAATTTACAAATAACAAAGAGGCTCTTAAATGCAATCATATAGCCAAGAAAGTTATTTTATCTAGTTTATCTAATGATATTTCTTGTAAGGTTGTACAGTGTGAAACAACTCAGGATATCTGGAAAGAACTACTAAGAATTTATCAAGGTAATGATAAAGAAGAAGACAATTTGGTGTCTAATGAAAATAATCATGAAAGGAAACTTTCAAATGAAGGAGTTAAAGTTCAAACCCAATCAGATTTAAAAGAAGCTAGCATCACAAGTGATGATGATGAACAAGATTGTGAGATTGATATGGAAGGAGAGCTTATAGATGCTCTGAGTGAGATCAAGAAGTATAAGAGAGATAATCAGAAACTAAATTTACAGATGCAACAAGAAAGAGATTTAAAAGACAAAGCTCATACAGATCTTGAAGATGCTAGAAACCTGATTGTAGACTTAAAGAATCAAGTAGGTGAATCAAACAAATTGATTGTCAGTTTGAAGATAGAAATTGAAAAAGCTAAGAGGATAGCTGATGTCTCAATATCTGACCTTGAAGTGACAAGGATTGAGAATCTAAAACTAGAGGGTGAAATTATCAATCTGAGAAAAGAGTATGATGGTCTCAAGACTTTATCTAAGAAATATCAAGTGTTCGAAGACAGCTCAAACAAGTTGCATGAGATGTTGAGCAAACAAAAGAATCATCAGGATACTACTGGTTTAGGACTTGAAGGAGAATGTTCAAAAGTCAGAGAGACTCCCAAAAAGAAGATTGATTTGAATGCTTCCACTAAAAACAAAATGCATAATCAAAGAAGAAGAAATGCTCCTATAAGACAAGCATACGTGTACAGGTATAACTATTCTTTTAATGGTTATTGTTATACTTGTAATCAATTTGGGCACAAATCAGTTAATTGCAAAATGAATAGAATGTATGATCCTACATGGAAGCATAACATAATTACTCAAGAGATGTCAAAAAGGTACTATCAGTCATTTGGTTATGATTATAACATAGTTTGTTATAATTGCAATTCTTTTGGTCATAAAGCTCATAGTTGCAGAAAAGCATCATCTAATTTTATAGGTTGGAAATGGAAAGAGGTAGAAAAAGTTTGGAGAAAGAAAGCACCTGTGAAAATTTGGAAGCAGAAAGAAAATAAAGAGAAGTCAGAATCCAAACTTGTGCATCCTGCACAAGTTACATCTTCAGTGGAATAATAGATAGCATGATGTGAGGGGGAGTTGTTCTTGTTCTATCTTTTATCCCCAAGAAGTTACAGGAGGAGATCAATTGATGTTTATCAATATGATGATCTTGTTTTGATTGTCATGCTTCTCTAATGATGTTTGAAATGAATTTTCTGATGTTTTTGAGTTTGAGTGTATGTCAGCAATATAGGTATTCATGATTAGTGACATGTTTTAAGGTGTTCAAAAGCTCTCTACACAAAGAGTTTGGTGATGTTGTGACTTGATCCTATTTCTATATTGTTCATATCATACTTACATGGTTGAGTTGTCATGTTGCTTCAGTTAAGGTGTTCTCAAGGGACTCTCATCAGATGTTTGCATATGATGGCTAAAGAGGTTGAAATAGAAAGAATTTATTTCTTAACAATTGTCTCTACATTAGTTTTTGCAAAGTGTTGTTGCACAAAAAACTTGGTTTTTAGTCTTGATGGGCTGATTTGAATGATAAAGTCAAGAGCTAGGAGTTCTTATTGATTGTAGTATGTTTCAGATGTGGTTTTGTTGATCTTCCTCATTAATATGGTTTAGAAAGGTTTGTTCAAATTGTGTGGCTCTAATTTTGGAGTGGTTTCAGGTATGAGCTTCAAGTTATGATAATCTAGAGTTTCTTATGACATTGATGGTGGTGCCTTGTTTTTCTTCAAGTTGATCAGTTAATCAGAGGCAAGTAAAGGTCTTGAATCAGCTAAATACTAGTTGGTGTTGTGTGTACTATATCTCTTCTCTATAGAACTAAGTTGTCACTATCATGGAAAACTTGAATAGGTCTTATAAAAGGTGGTCATCATGTCATTTGGTATTGGGAATTGTGTGATGAGGAGTCTTCATGATTTTTTCCTGCAAAATTGTTCATCAAAGAGTATTGGTGTGTTTATGATTTCTTTGCAAAGTGTTCAAGAAGTTGGTATTTGGTTGCAGAGATATGTCTTCTTCATTCTCATATTGGATTGTGTCAAAAAGTGATAGTATGTTGAAGAGAATTTCAGAGATTTGTTTGGCTTGAAGTCGTTGCATTATGATGCTCTTCATAATGAGAATGGTTCATTACAAGGATGACATAATATCCATTTCAATGTGTAATAATTTTGCTGAGAGCTTGTTGTCTTTACATTGATGTAAGAAAAGTTGATTGTGATGTCAAAAGGTGTTGGATGGTATACTTCAGGTTGATATGTTGCTTCATGGCTAAGTCAGGAAGTGGATCAGTGTTGAGTTGAGTTGAGTTGTGTCAGTGATTTTTTTGTGTATTTCAACATAGGGGGAGCACATAGATTTGTGTCTTTGTCATCAGATGTCAAAAAGGGGGAGAAAGATAAATTGCATCATAAAGTTTTGCCATCAATGACAAAGGGGGAGATTGATGGTGATAGGTTGTCATTGATGTCAAAAGTGTGTTCAGTTCTTGATGATGCAGATTGTCTTGGTGTTTGGTGTTTATCATTATGTTGTCTCAGGATGGATGGATATTGCTAGATATACTTTTATCTAGATCAATTTAATCACATATTGTTTTTTGCTCTTTGTCATGTTGTTCACAGGTTGATCACTTGGGTCAAATACAGATGTCTTTCAGGGTAATGTAAATGTTCAAGTCAGATGCTTGGTCAGTTCACAAAGATGTGGAGTTGGTTTAGTGTAATACAAGAGTGTCTTCTTGTTTAGATCAGTATCAGGATGTTGTTCGAGAAGACCTCAAAGAAGATCTCAGTTGGTATTGGTTTGGTTCTATTAAGAAGACTTCATCTGTCCACAGGCTTATGCCTCATACTTCATGGTGAGCTATTATGGTCTATTGGTATGATGTTGTATTGGTTGATCATTTGGTAAAGCATGGTTGATCATTTGAGTATCAATTTGGAGTTTTTATGTGATGGATCAGTTTATATGTATTGATTAGTTGAGTTGGCTTCACAATGTCATGATTCATTAATGGAAGTGGCATTATCTGCTTAGTTCATCAGTGACATTCACTACATTCTATGCAAGCAGTTTCAAATTAGGGCAAGGTTCTTGTTTTTATGTTCAAAAGATTGAATCACATGACAAGGAGGTAAAATGGCAATGAGCTTAACACCTAACATACATTCAACAAGGTGCTTCATTTTGTCTCAGAACAGGTTGTCTCGGGACATAGCAATGACATCAAGGGTGGACAAGTTACAAAGTTATTTTAACACAAGATTATCAAATGGACAATGGTTCATGACATAATGTTCTCTATTCATAATTGATTCAATGCTTCCCTTAGCCTCTAAACCCTAAATCTTGGTCTAAGTCTTCAAAGCACCAAACCATCATAAGCCTTCATATCTTGTTGCAAGGTTTCTTCTTGTCATTTGTATAAAGTTTTTTTAAACATTGGAAAACCTTGTTAAATGAGCACTAACATAGAAATTATCTTTTTGATTTAATTCACTGTTGACCTGTTATCACAGGTCTGTCACTTAAATGTGACCTGCTAGAGGGTTTAAGCTTAGTGGGCAACCAACCCTTCTCATTCTTTAACTGATCTTATATGGAGCACTTGAAATATATGAGGAACATATTGTTTTTTAAAAAAAAACCATCAAATATGGAAGATTTATAGGTGGAGAGCACAATTTTAAAAGTTTTTCAAATGCCTTGTGGTTGACATAAGTGGGGAATGCTTTATTCATAAAAAGCTTTAAAATATTTATAAACTGGTTAGGAGGAAACCCAATTACTAAGCCTTTTATGGCTTTTCTTTTATATTTTTAGAAGCTTTGTTTAAACCACTAAAGTGGTCGGCCCCTCCTTATGTCATTTTTATGACATTAAAAAGTAATTTCTAATTATGCTTTGAGCAAAAGGTGGGTAGGTTAAGATTTTGAGGAATTTCTATTTAAGAGATTTATTTCTTATTTAAAATCCATCTCATGTGCTAAAAGAAAAGGGAAAGTAATATTGTATAAAGATTTTTTATCTTTTTAAGATATCATACAGATGATTTCTGAATGTAATTTTTTTGGTGAAGATTTTTATAGAGGATGAAGATATTATTATTGAAGATTGATTTTCTTGAGAAGATAAAGAGTTTGATTGCAGGGATATGTAGAGAAGAATTTGAGGAGATTTTATAAGGAAAATATTTTGGCACAAAAAGATGTATTTTTTGTGGAAAGAAATTGTGAAAAGATTAAAAGATTTTTGGAGAAATGTTTTGCTTTTCTTTGCAGGTGAAAGATCATAAGCAGAGATATTTTTGGCAGAGATATTTGTAGAGAAGGAGAATTAATTTTTAAGGTGAAAATGAAAAGACTAAAAATTCAGTTTGAAAGAAATTTTATTTTCTCCTATAGGACACTGATTGAAATGTTAGAGAATATGAAAGGTCATAAAAAGATGAAATTGATTTTGCAGATTGAAGGGAATTCCAAAATGAAATGCTTTTTTTATGTCAAGACAATTTGATATTATTTTGTAGATAGAGGAAGATGATTAGTAATTCAAAGAGGAGGGATATGTTTTTAGAATGGAAATTGATGGATGTTGTTTTGAAGAGAAGAGGAACATCAAGAGTCTTTTCATTTACAATAATTTTTCAGGTGCATTGATGCAATTTTATAAATAGACAAAGATGAAACATACAAAATATGCAATGTTGTTGAGTGGATCAGGATACAAGGTTGATTTTGAATATCTGAGTTTTGTATATGATTTGGGTTGATGAAAAGAATGGCCATTTGATAGACACATGTGAGAGAAGAAATGTTTTGTATTGAAACAGAGAAACCCTCTGAGTTCTTGTTTCTAATTTGTTCTGTATTAGGGGTTGGTGCTCCTTGAAATTGGTGCTTCTAAATGAATTAGGGGTTGGTGCTCCTTGAAGTTGGTGCTTCTAAACATTGTAATCAATGAGATTTTTCATAAAGCCTATGAGGCAGTTTTGGAGTGGTTTTTCTACCCCTGCAGGGTTTTCCACTCGAGCAAATCTTGTGTTATGATGTATATTGATCTTCTCTGTGTGTATGTATGATTTACTCATGAGTTTTTATTCTCTTCCTTCATTCTCAGTTATGTGCACATGTCAATAATATCTTTCTTTCTTCATGTCTTGAAAGTTATATTTGCAAAAGGTTAAAATTTATATAACACTGATTCACCCCCCCTCTCAGTGTTGTCCTGAACTCCTGCAGAGCTTACCTTCGTGAACATAAAAGATGCATTTTTTAGATTGAGAGAGACACCATACTCTGTACATTTATCAAAAACATGCCTTAGATGAGAGAAATGATCATTTGCATCTTTTTAAAACATAGTGATATCATCTAGATAAACCAGCACAAATTTTTTCATGATACCCTGAAAAGCCATGTCCATGGCTCTTTGAAAAGTTGCCCCAACATTGGATAGTCCAAAGGGCATCTTTTTGTAGGCCATGGTTCCCCATTTTGTTGTGAAGGCTGTTTTAAACTGATCCTCTTCTTTCACCAAAATTTGATTATAACCTAAGAATCCATCCAACAAAGAGAATCTCTCCGAACTTGATAGAACTTGTAATATATGCTCCATTGAGGGTAGCAGATAATGGTCCTTTAATGAGGGTCTATTTAATTTCTTGAAATCAACACACAATTTGATTTCACCATTTTTCTTTCTCATGGGTACCAAGTTTGATACCCAAGATGTGTGCTTGATGGGAAAGATGATATTACTTTGAATCAGTTTATTGAGCTCTATTTTCATGAGGATATCTAGCTTAGGATTCAAAAGCCTTTGCTTTTGTCTCATGGGCTTTGCATCCAACTCTAACTCAATGGTGTGTTGTGCCAATTCTAGATTAAAACCTTTTAGATCTTGATATTCCCAAGCAAAGATATCATCATATTCTTGGCAAAGAAAAATGAAAGCATGTTTTTCTTCCTTGGTACATACCTTGCCCAGTTTGAGGAGCTTAGCCTTGAAGATTTCAATAGATTGATAATGTTCTTCCTTTACCAATATGCTATCTTTTTCTCTTCTCACCTGATCATCTGAATTAAAAATAGATTCCAAGGTAACAAAATCCTTTGGCAGCTTGTTTGTCTTGAGTTGAATTTGATCTCCAAACTATTGTTGTAACTTTTGTTGATTTCTAGTTGAGAATTCAACCTCTTCAATAAGGAAATTGGCAATCTGCTCATCACTATCAAACACTTGCTAGTGGATGTTGTTATCTAGGACTGATGGCCTCACAACCACCTTGACATACTGTTGTGTTTTAACATTTTTTATCTCCTTTGGGATGTCAAATTTAGCACCCATGGTAGCTAGCTTATCAACTTGTTTATTCTAATTTCTTGGTAAGGACTACAGATTGAAAGCATCATATTTTTTAATAATGTTCCAAACTCTATGTTTGTATGATTTAAGAAAATTATTTTTAGTCACATTTATGCTTCTTACCTGATTGACAACTAATTTACTGTCTCCAAATACCTATTGTAGACACTAAAAAATTGCCCTAGAATCTTTCTTCTAAATTAAATAAATAGTTAAATTTATTTAATTATCCTCATCTTAATCTTTCCTCCAAATTAAATAAATTTTTATATTTATTTAAAATTATTCATCTTTTAATTTTTTTCCTCCAAATTAAATGAATATCTATATTTATTTAATTATTTACCCTTTAAACCCACTTATAATTAAATAAATACATTTATTTATTTAATTATTTACCTTTTCTTCTATAATTAAATAAATATTATTTATTTAATTATTCATGCCATAAATTAATTAAATTCAATTTTAATTAATAGAAATAAACTTACCATATTCATCTCCCACTCTTCTTTCTCTCTCCTTTTACCATTTCTATTTTTCATCTCCTCTCCATCTTAGAAACTTTCCCCAATCTTCATTAGTTAACTTCAAATGATCTTTCATTGAATAATGGAAACTTTTCCAACTTCTCTTCCACCAAAAATCTATATAAACCCTCCATTTCGCTTTTTGTCCGCTTACACCTCAGACAATGCAATGAAACTCTACTTGATTTTTTATGTGAATTATGCTAACAAGAAATCTGAGAGCAAATTTTTCTTTGAGCCATTTCTCCCAAGGTATAAAAGAGGAGAGCAATGGTGTACAAATTAGGATGAAATTATTCTCTATTTTAATGTTTTATTCTTTTGATTTCATCTTGTATTACTCGATTGTTTGTGATTATTTTTGATATCTTAATTGTGATTGTTTGATCTAGGTTAGGATTCAAATTTTTGATTACAAACATTGCAAACAAGTCAATTAGTCTAAAATTGTGCATCTCCAATCCATTTTAGGAGTAAACCTGACTTCACCCAAATCAATACCTTAGATTATTAGTCGTCCAATCAATTTCACCCATCTTCATATCATCTTTTGGACTTTTAGAGCTTTTTGAGACATTAGGATTCATCAACATCATCATCAATCAAAACAAGCCCTGATTTTACCCAATCATCATCCAATCATCTAGTGACATTAGCTAGATTATGAGTACATCTTCTCTTTGGTTGGTCTAAATCACTATCCTACCTATCTTTCCTTGAGGTCATGAGTTTATCTCTTGGAAGATAATCAAACCCCAATCAAATCAGGTATTGATCTAGATTTTATTCCTCCATCTAAAATTAATCCAAATCAATCAATCAACACCAACATCCTAGACTCTCAACTTTGTCACAAGAAGTCCAAACAACATCCCATTCCTCCTCAAAATCATTGTCATCTCAAATCTAAAGTACTATGCCTCAAACCAGAAGTCAATATTGTCAAGCCATGGAGAATAGCCAAAACAATCCCCCATCTTTCATATATGCAACACAATTTACCACGGGAATGAACCCCTAGGTTTTTCTTCCTAAGGGTTACATAATAGGTCCATCTAGCCAAATAACACAACATGAATTTGGTCAAACATCCCATCAAGTTTCACAAGACCAAATAGAAGAACAACAAGATCCCAATACCTTGGCTACCATAGAAAGATGAGGTTAAACTCAAATCCTAATAGATTCTTCCTCAAGCTTTCTCAACAAGGAGCTAAATTACCTAGTAATTTTGACACCTCAACAATCAAAGAACAAGATTCATTTGACACAACTTTTTCAGCTATGGGAAACCCATGTCCTCTTTCCATCCCAACCATATCAACCAAAGCACCTACTATACCCGTAACACCCACACATAACTCTAATCTAGCACCATCCACAAATCCATTTGCAAACCCATTATATTTACCCCCAACATCAAAAGACTCCACTCTTTCTAATGTCATCACATCACAAGAACCCCTTCTCACACCATCATATATGCTCAAACAAAACCCTACTCAAGTGACACCATCACAAGCACCTCAAATTTCAAATCAAAACATGTCATATGTTAATCCTCTTCAAGTGACACCATCACAAGCACCACAATCTTCTAATCAAAACATGTCATATGTTAATCAACCACTTGTGTCACAAGTACCTCAAATTTCAAATCCCAATATGTCATATGTTAATCCCTCTCAATTGACACCATCACAAACACCATAATCTTCCAATCAAAACATGTCATATGTCAATCAACCACTTGTGTTAAAAGCACCTCAAATTCCAAATCAAAATATGACATATGTTAATCCTCCTCAAGTGACACCATCACAAGCACCACAATCTTCCAATCAAAACATGACATATGTCAATCAACCACTTGTGTCACAAGCACCCCAACCTTCCAATCAAAACATGTCATATCTCAATCAACCACTTGTGTCACAAGAACCTCAAATTTCAAATAAAAATATGTCATATGTTAATCCTCCTCAAGTGACACCATTACAAGCACCTCAAAACCCAAATCAAAATATGATATATGGGTCACAAGTACCCCAATATTCCAATCAAAATATGACATATGTTAACCAACCTCATGATCCACAAGCACCAAAATCTTCCAATCATAACATGTCATATATCAATCAACTTCTGGGATTACAAGTACCTAAAAATCCAAATCAAAATATGTCATATGGTAATCCTCTTCTTGGATCACAAGTACCTGAAAATCCAAATCAAAATATGTCATATGGCAATCCACTTCTTGGATCACAAGTACCTCAAATGCAAATCATTTGAGGTACTTGAAACACGTCATATATCAATCAACTTCTTGGATTACAAGTATCCCAATCTCTAACTCAAAACATGTCATATGGTAATCCATCCCTTGGGTCACATACACTTCAAAATCCAAATCAAAACATGTCATATGGTAATCTATCCCTTGGGTCACGTGCACCTCAACCTCAAAATCAAAAGATGACATATGGTAATCCACCTTATGGGTCACAACTCCAAGCTCGCCAAGTTCAAAACACCTATACCCCACCTTACAACCCATCACATAACTACCTCATTGATATCAATCCTCCACAAGTTTCCCAAGCACAACATTATCAAAATCTTGTTCCAAATTAACCACCCATGTCAGATATTGAGCTTAGATTTTCAAGTCTTCAAAAACAAATCATGGATATGAACTTAGGACAAACCAATAAACCCTTCTCATTGAATGAAGTTTGTCCTTATCCATTTGATAGGTCACTACCTATGATACCTTTTCCCCCACATTTTGGAGTACCAAAATTTGACAAGTACAAAGGAAAAGGTGATCCTAATAAACATCTTAGGGAGTTCCGTATAGCTTGTTTAGAGGTTACTTATAATGACACATATATTTTATGCGTATTCCCTCATAGCCTAGGAGGGCAAGCTATGATTGGTTTTCTCATCTACCTCTAGGTATCAAAACTTTTAGTGAGTTGGCAGAGAAATTTGTCTCTCATTTTTCCTTTAATATTGAACATGAGATTTCCATGAATGACCTAGTCAACAATAAACAATGAAATGGGGAAACATTTATCTCTCTCCTCCAAATATGGTGAAATATGGCTAGAAAATTCCCATGGCCTATACCTAAAAAGTAATTGGTAAACATCTTTGTTCAAAACCTAAATTTGAGCTAGGGTTCCATTTACAAATCTAATGCGCCACTTCATTTGATGACATTGTATCCAAAGGGTCTAACATTGAAAAGGCCCTTATTGCTAAAGGTCTAGTCAAAATCTTTAAGGAAACTAAATACAATCCTCAAGCATCTAACGAAAAACCCTGATTTTGGTCCAAGAACAAAAACATTGTCAGTGATGGTGTTGTGGACACTAAACATATCCAAACTCTCCAAACACTAGTCAATCTTCAATCACCTGTGAAGACTATTCCATCTGCTCTTAGGGAGCAATCAAAACAAGATTTTCCACCTAGATGAAAATTCACTCCTTTGGGAGAGCCTATTGAAATTGTCCTCAAGAAACTTGTTCAAAATGGCCTAATTGTTGGAATTAGTTAGGACAATTGAGAGGGGGGGAGGGTGAATCGGTTGTCACACAATTTAAACTTTTCTGCCTTTAATCTTCTTTTACAACTTACAGTCAAATAAATAATAAAGCATGAATCAATTACACATGAGCAGAAGCATAAGTAACACACTTGACACCAAGATTTTTAGCGTGGAAACCTATTTAAGGGAAAAACCATGGTGGGGGTTAACCCACAAAAATTAATACCCTGTTAAAAGTATTTTTACAAATGCGAATGCACATGTATTCAGGCTCACTGCCCAGATCTCACTGCTCAAATAGAGGCTCACTACCTACAAATGTTTACAAGAGAATAATAGAGATTTTGAACTAATGAGAAGCATCTACTAATGCATAGATTTAGTTCCGGTTAAGTACAAAATACTAATCTTACACATTTCATCTTCACTCTGCCTTGTTTACTGCTCTGTCTTCATCTGAATCTTAGACCTCTACTTTTTCACCTTTACTCCATATTCGCAACACACACACACACACCAAAATCATCCAAATCTATCAGCTATATATATCCACATCCTGATCTATAATTATTTTTTAGTCGACTTCAAGAACACTTGGAACTTTATTGAATACTCTGCTCTGTTGGCTAGATCCATGCATAATTTGAGACGCGGACCAAAACTTGCACTCACAAATCATCAATTAGGTTGTCCACTATCACTGGTCATCACTAATTTCCCAATCAACAACTTCCATACATCCGAAACCAAAAATATTTACAAGGTCGGCCTGTTCTTCTTCTGTTTATTCTGTCAAACTGTTAACCTGATACTTAGAAGCTAATAACTTTTGAATCCTTCATCATCAGAGTAAAAAATATGGATTTAGATTATTCTAACAATGCTTATGACTCCCTTAGATCCACAACAAACTATGATCTACCATTGGAGAGATTTAGACCAAGATACCGGACCCTGTCACACACTCTGTTTGACTTCCCGGACTTGGACAATTCTTCAATCTAATTTCTGGTATGGGCAAATTATGCAATACAGATGTGTAGTAGGGACTTATTTACCATCAATGACAACACTAATTATGCCTAGTAGTGTCTCTTTCCAACAATCTCCCCCTTTGGCATTGATGGCAACACTTAGTGAAAAATGACTAAGTGTTGGAATAGCTCCCCCTTTTCTTGTGCTCCATATTGTTGTTCACACTACTTTCTGGTCCTCCCCCTTTGCTAGATTCTTCATTTTTCACTAATATTCACTCCCCTTTTAACACCAATGGCAAGGGGTGGGATTCACAAGCCAAAATTCTCCAAAAAAATTCTGTGTATAGTGTCGCTTATGTACAACTAATCATTAAGTTCTATTCACATGAACTTGAGAATGTCTGCAAAACTATTTTTCAATTGCACAAGTTTAGAGGCCCAAGTTCCCTTCATTCCATCCAAAATTGAGATGTGTCCACTCAACAAAAATGCATATGGTTCTGCCTTTGTCAGATCTGGAGGATTACTTGTCTGAAGTGCAGTCTGAGCGATAAGGCATTAAACATGGTTTCTAACATGGGGGCAATCAATTCCCAGAGCTCACACATTCTCTTCATAATGTTACGTTTTTCTTTACCAAGCCTCTTTATCTCATTTGTCAAGCTAATTACTTGACATTCCTTACTTATAGGTGAAACTGTTAGAGGATCAAAAATTTGAGAAAGATTTGACAATATATGTTCTTGCTCCTTTATTTTCTTCTCAATATTCTCACTAACTTTGGGCCATGATAGACAAAATTTGTACATATCTCTTCCATCATTTAGAGAATTATGTATACTCCTTATGATAATGCTGAGTATCATCCTATCATTTCCTATTAGATTTTGTACTTCACTAAATTTCTTATCCAAAAATTCATTCTAAACTTTCACCTCTGTAGATTTTTCAAAAGACTCAAAATGTGTACTTACAGCATTTACAAGATTCTTTAGGTGACTGGAGAGGAAATCTGATGGAATCTTTTGGCAGGTTGGAAATAACTTCTCCAATACCGTGGTTGTAAGCCCTAATAGTTCATTGTCCTCCATGTGAGATTTTAACAGCTTCTCTCTGGCCTTGGCTTGGGTGAAGGATGCAATCTTAATCACTTGTACCAAAGAGAGAGTATCTAGATTAGATGGTCCTTGGAGTAATTTAGGTTCATCAAACTCAAGTATTTCTTTATCCAGAAGACTTTTCACTGCATCTACAATGTCTCTTGCTACAACTTTTGGACCACCCTTTTGTTCCTGAGATTTCTCAGCATATGTAGATGCATCAACATTTGCACCATCTTCTTTTTCTTTGTCTTCATTATACTTTTCTTTCTCCTTTTCTACTTTAACTTTTTATGTATTATCTCTAGAAGGAATCTTCTCCATGTCTTCACCACTTGTAGTCTAATCAAGAGGGCTTTGTGTAGTAGCAACCTCATCTTCTTTTCCGAATTGATTAGGTGGAGTAGGAATATCTCCTGCATCATCTACTTTATTTATCATCTTTGTGTCTTTTTGATTGATTTGTTCTTTTGGACTAGAGGAGTCATCAACTTTAGTTTGTTGCTCATTGATGTTTACTCTTTCAGTATCTGGAATCAATGAATCAATTCCATCATCTGTCTCCTCATAGGTTTGCTCTGGAGGATATAAATTAACACCTTAGTCATCAATTGCCTTGATAATCTCTTCTTCTAGAGCTTCTAGTTCTAAAACTAGAGGATTGTCTTCTTCAACTTGTTTCTCTGAAATAATATAATATTTATCCTTGTCTAAGGCCTTTCTCAAAATTTCCTCTATTTCTTTTGCAATTTCCTCAGTTTTACCAAGCATTAGCTTGTTCACCTGGATCTTGCTTCTGAATTTTTCTTTAACTTCTCTGAGGATTTTATCTACTTCTCTTCTAGTCATTACAGGACACAAAGTGGAGAGGACATACTCTCTGAGTTCTAGATCTTTAGCCTTTGCTGCTTCTTTCCTCAATTCCAGTATTTTCCTTGAACTTTTAGGAAGTTCTTGTAAAATTTCCAATAGGGCTCTATTGAATTTATTCAAATACAGGATGGTGGCATCTTCCAAAATTTTCTTATTTGCTTGATCAAAATTGTCATAGTAAACTCTGATAGGTTTTAAATTTCCATGAACAATGATTGTTTTTACAATTTCATTAGCTGTCATTGTAACCTTACCAGTTTCTTGATTTTTACTCACCTTTTTGCTTCTGGAACGCTGGTCCTCAGAAGCCTTTGAAGTCTTGGCTTTCTTGGATCTTATCTCCTTAACTTCTTCATCTATCTCTATTTCCTTATCATCTTTTGTGCTCTTGTAGGCTCTTGTGGCCTTGGTTTTCTTCCTCTTTCCTCCTTCATTGGATGGTGTGGCTTCCGATGTCTTAATGGGAATAGACTTGGATTGTTCTGAGACAATTACAGAGCTTCTTGTTTTCCTTGAAGAACTAGGTGGGACTTCCGGAGTAGCTACTGGCTCACTTTCTGTCCTTTCTTTTGGAGCTTGCTCAGCTCTTCTCTTCATCTCATCAATCCTTTCTTTATTCTTTCTTACTGTTTCTTTGGTGATGCCAATACTCTCAGCATATGTTTCAACCCGCCTCATCACTTTTCTTTTAATCTCTGGCTTCCTAAGCTCCACATGTAGTTTTAGACTTAGCTCTTTGTATGTTCCAAATCTTTCAACAGATGTGTCTTTAGGTTTTCTCAGAAGATGATGAGCATACATGTCCAGAACTCTCTCATCCACCTCATAACCCATTGGCATTATCCATACTATTATTGGTTTTACAGCTTCCATCAGACATTGATTAGTGTCAATCATAAAACATATCTCATTCTCATACTTTTCTACAACTGATTTAGGGATTCTTTCCCTTGCATGCATCAGACTCCAAATTTTTTTGAAATACCCCCAAATTGCAGTCTTTTGTGCACCTAAATCTGCAAGGCTATATAAATGATCTCTTATCTAGATTGCCACTGCATGTCATTTGTCCAGTGCACACTTTGCACTCTAGGTACTTCATTCATAAAATAGAAAAACAAGCATATAATCAAGGAACCATACTTGAAGGAATTTTTCTTATCTTTCTTGATTTTGTTCAAATTTTCAAACAATTGAACCCATAGTAGCTCATAGAGGTCATAGTCTACATTCTCTTTCAGCATTTTATATGCTACATATATAGCTGTTCTGGAGACAGAGTTTTCTCTGCTTGAGTGATAAATCTTATACCCGATTACCATGGAAGCAAACTTGACATCCAGTTCTATAATGTCATTGATTGTCATGCCTCTTTTATCAAATTTCACACCAGTTGCATCAGTGACAGTTTGATTTTTGATAGATTTAAGCATGGGTAGTCCACTAGTTGAGTTTAACCCAGTCAAAATTTTGATAACATCTTTGGTGACCTTAAATGGTTTCAGCAGCCATATAAATTCATCATGCATTCAGTTCAACACATAACAAACCCATTCATTCTCATCAAATGGTGGAAATTCAATAATTTGCAGAAAATATTTGCTTTCTAGGGATTCAAATTCAGGTTTCAGTTGGTAATTGTCATCCTTTAGATGGCTCTTAAACAACTTTAGCAGATTTAGATTCCCAAATTCTTCTACATTGCAATGAATGAATGCCCTAATGTCTTCAACATGTAAAACCCCATATGGAACACCCAAAAAAGAACCTAGCGGTTCAACTCCAATAGATTTGTAAGGATGCTTCTTAAATTTAGGATGGGGCCTTTCAGTGACATCAACAACTAAAGGTGTAGCCATTTGCAGAGATTGCAAATTCAAGAGGTTTCGTAGAAAATAGAAATACCTTGTTCTGTAGATTAGGGTTTTTCTTGAGGATCCTCTTCGTGCTTCAATTCTTGAGAATTCTCAGCTCTAAGCTCGTTCACTCCTTCTCTTCTTGCTTTCTTCTGATGCAAAGTGATCTATCTTGGGAATGAATGACCCTTTTATGCTCTGCAATGCCTAATTTGTCTTTGTAATAAATGCTCTGCCCTAATACATCCAGTTACTCTATTTGTTGAACAGTTTCTCATGAATTACTCTGCAATTTGCCATATCCACCTCTTTTCTTTTGGAAATCCTTCCAAATGATCTGAAACAATCCAAGATCTCTTTTCTAATTATGCCAGATTTAGGCACTTACTTACTAGCTGGGGGATTTTGATTTTTAAAGCAGCCCCCTGAGCCAGAGCTCCTAATTTAATTCCCTGAGGAATTATTTGCATTGGATTCCAGTGTGGACCCATTACTATGGTTAACAATTGTTTTCTTGACCCATGTCTCACTTATTTCATTCTAGATCTCATTCTCTTCAATTTGTCTTTTTCCTTTGTCTTGTCTCTACTCATCTAGTTTTTTGTTTATTGGACCTCTTCTTTCATTAATCCTACTTCTGCAAAATCTCACAAAATGACTGGATCGGTTACAATTGAAGCACACAACATTTCTTTGCCCATTTGATTGATTTTCTCTTGATCTACACTGAATGACCATATATCTAAATCCAAATCTATTGCATGTAAAACATTTTCCATTGAAAGAATTCCCATTTCCCCTATTTGATGAGTTGTTCATTATCATACTTCTACATTCATTGGATTTATGACCATACCTCTTGCAATTGAAGCATTGTCCAGAGAAGGATGTATTATTTTGATTTACTCTACTTCTGCATTGAGTGGCTCTATGACCAAATTTATTGCACTTAAAACAATTTACATTGAAAGATGGATACCTTTGAGCGTTAGGCTATCTTACCAGAGGTCTTCTAGATCTGTTTCTCTCATTCCTTGGTTGAGAGTTTCTTTGTCTAGATCAGGAGCTTTCACCTTTCTCATATCTAAGACCATGCTTGTCATCAACCTTTTTCTGACCCTCAAGTATTGCTTCAAGTTTAGCTGAACTTATCTTGAATTTCTCCTTGTATTCATTTACAACTTCTAGGTCATGTCTGAGAATGACAATTTGTCTTTCAAGATCTCTTTCATTGTCTCTGCTTTCTTGTAGATCAGATTTTAGATGGCCAGCAATATTGTCCAATATATAGCATTCATCAGTTCTTTCTTTTAAAGTTTGATTCAAGACTTCTTCAGTCTTCTTCCTTTGCTCAATTTCTTTGGTTAGCCTCATTGCCCCAGATTCCATCTTAATTTTCAAAACAACTTCTTCTGATAGCTTCTCACATTGCTTTGTCTTTTCTTCCAAAGCTTCATTCATGCCATTTTCTTCAGTTAAACTAGATAACTGCAGAAGTAGCTCCTTTTTCCTTTCCATAGATTTATTTAATTTACCTTTTAACATTTCAATGGTACATCAACATCTTTAAGTTCACCTCTTAGATTACTAATTTCTACTTTAGACTGAACAAGATCTTCTAGGGCCAACTGAAGTTGATCTTTAAGTGAACCCATTAAAATTCTTTTCAAGATCTTTCCTTAAGTTGTTAGGCTTTTCAAAGGAACCTTGCTCTGATGCCAATTGTTGGAATTAGTCTAGACAACTGAGAGGGGGGGTGAATCAGTTGTCACACAATTTAAACTTTTCTACCTTTAATCTTCTTTTACAACTTACATTCAAATAAATAATAAAGGATGAATCAATTACACATGAGCAGAAGCATAAGTAATACAATTGACACCAAGATTTTTAGCGTGGAAACCTGGTTAAGAGAAAAACCACGGCGGGGGTTAACCCACAAAAATTAATACCCTATTAAAAGTATTTTTACAAATGAGAATGCACATGCATTCGGGCTCACTGCCCAGAGATCACTGCTCAATTAGAGGCTCACTGCCTATGAATATTTACAAGAGAATAACAAAGATTTTGAACTGATGAGAAGCATCTACTAATGCATAGATTCAGTTCTGGTTAAGTACAAAATACTGATCTTACACATTTCATCTTCACTCTACCTTGTTTACTGCTCTGCCTTCATCCAAATCTTAGATATCTACTTTTTTGCATTTACTCCATATTCGCAACACACACACACCAAAATCATCCAAATCCATTGGCTATATATATCCGCATCCTAATCTTTAATTACTTTTTAGTCAGCTTCAGGAACACTTGGAATTTTATTGAATACTCTGCTCTGTCGGCTAGATCTGTGCATAATTTGAAACGCGGACCAAAACTTGCACTCCCAAATCATCAATTAGGTATGCCACTATCACTTGTCATCACTAATTGCCCAATCAACACTTCCATACATCTGGAACCAAAATTATTTACAAGGTCAGCCTGTTCTTCTTCTGTTTACTCTGTCAAACTGTTAACTCGATGCTCATAAGCTAATAACTTTTGAATCCTTCATCATCGAAGGTCAAACCTTTGGATTTAGATTATTCTGACAATGCTTATGACTCCCTCAGATCCACAACAAACTATGATCTACCATTGGAGATATTCAGACTAAGATACCGAACCCTGTCACACACTCTGTTCGACTTTTCTGACTTAGACAATTCTTCAATCTAATTTCTGGTATGGACAAATTATGCATTGTGAATGTGTAGTAGGGACTTAGTTGTCATCAATGACAACACTTATTATGCCTAATAGTGTCTCTTGCCATCACTAATCATGTTACCAGAACTACGTCAATATGATGAACCCCAATTCAAACCCACTTGGTACAAAGACAATTGTAAGTACCATAGAGTCAAAGGGCACAAAACTGTTGGATGTATGAAACTAAAAAATCTCATCCAAAATCTCATAGATAGAGGAGAAGTCACTGTTGATGATCCTCCAAAACAAACCACAAACATGGACCTAGACATGTACAAGGATCCATTCTCTCCACATGGTAAAGGTAATAACCCTGACAAAGGTAAAAATGTCAACAAGGCTTCCTCTTCCTATGATTCCATTATAGTCATCTTGAATAAAGTCCTGTGTCCACTCTTACCATCAAGGAAAAAACCCTTGATTGTGCTACTACTACTCATCGTGGTCGTGTTACCCTTTGTGGGCCAACACCAAATACTCCCATCAACTCTGAATACAATGTCATAGAACATCTAGGGAAGACTCCAGCACAAATTTCTATTTTAGACCTTTTAAAGTCGTCACCTACCCAAAGCAGTGTTGAGAAATCCCTCCAAGAGTCATTGGTTCCAAACAATATAGTTGTCATAGACTTTCAAGCCATGATAGGTCACATTGCATCACCTTACCACGTGGTCTTTTCTGAAAAGGACCTCCCATCTCATGATCTTTGTCATAATGATGCACTCCACATTGAAGTTCTCATCCATCAACGTAAAATCAAATGTATACTTATAGATGGTGGTGCTGGTTTTAACATTTGATCACTCAAATTGGTAACATAGCTAGGATACCTTGAGGATGGCATAAATACTGAGCAGTCTATCACTATCAAAGCTTATGATGATGTAGAGTGCCGGTCAGAAGGTGTGATCCATTTGCCTACTCAAGTAGGCCTGTCATGTTAGAAACAAGATGCCAAGTATTGGACATTGAGCTTCCATATAATATCATCCTAGGATACCCATGGATTCATGCCATGCATGTTGTGCCCTCTACGTACCATCAATCTCTCAAGTTCCCATTCAATGGTACTAAAATCACAATCTTAGGAGATCCTAATCCATTTCAATTTTTCCACGCGATGCAAGGGTGTTACCGAAATAGCAACCAAATCCAAAATAATGTTGAAGCTCAATCATCTCCATTATAAATTAACCTAGATACTTTGCAAAAAGGCTCTGTAGATAAACCCATTCTAGAGATCAAAGTCCACTTCAGGGACATAGGATTTAGAGAATATGATATTTCAAAATCTTGTTGTGTGGGGAGGATGCCTCTTTCACCAAAATCTTATGGAAAACTGCCCATAGCAAAAGTTACCAAAAAGGCAAAAATACCTTCGCTAACACAGTTTGCTGATGGAGGCTTTCTAGAAGAAGAATCCATTGAAGATATTTCATCTTGGCTATACCAAGAAAAAGATCCTATCATGTTGCCTGTCAGACAATATGGCACCGGTCTCATAATTGTCAAAAACATGGGCTATAAGGGCAAAGGTGGCCTTGGAAAACATGGTCAAGGAAAGATAAAACCAATTATTATGACTAAGAGATACAATAAATAGGGTTTAGGATATGGTAAAGAGGTACCACATGCCTCGGACATCGAGTTTATTCTCGATGAGGTAGCAAAAGCTTTTCCCGTAATTTCGATCTCTGAAGAGGATACTATCAATGACTCTTACCTACACCTTGCAGATCTATTCCAAGAAACCTTGATATTTATGATATCATCCATCTCCCTCACTTCCAATACGAACACCCAGAATCTTCCACTCATCTACCCTAAACTTATTGTTTGGGACCAACAAGAGGCCCCCGTTCATGACATCTTTCAGAATGATGAGGCTATAGCAGAATTCATGGGACTTCAGGATGGTATCCCACTTGGTGATCATAAAGCTAGGTTTGTCATTGATTTAGATCAAGCTACATACTTTGGTGAGAATGCCAAATCCTTCAGTCGCAAAAGTGAAAATAAAAATAGATCCCTAGGTGAAAACCACAATGTGGCACCTCTTGATCACAAAAAAGTAAAAATAAATGACGTATCCAATGGTGAAAGCCTCTTTGAGGTGTCCAAGGATGGACGATTTGACCTTCCCTTACCTACAAAGTATCAAGAAAAATCTACTCTCTTGGTGGAAGACTCAGAGGTGTAGACACCCAAAATTGACAATATCATTTATCGATTTGTCGCATTATTCACCATTACATATGTCAATTTTGTCTAACACACTTGTATCAATTATCTATTTTCTTCTAAATCACATCCTTCTATCATTAATTGAATAATTATATTTATTTAATTAATTTCATCTATTTTCATTATCTTTATTCTTCTATTTTCTATCTATAATTAAATAATCTTTAATTATTTAATTATCCCATTATTCTTATAAAATTAAATAAATTTTCTAAATTTATTTAATTTGATCCTTCTAAATAAATAAAATTAATATTTTATTTATTTATCTTCTCATCATGCATATAAATTAAATAAATTTATTTATTTAATTTATATTTATTCTTCCAATTTTCTAAATTTAGCTTTTTCCTCCATCGTTTATCTTATCATGTTCCTCTTTTATCACTTTCTTCTATGTGTACAAGTTGGCCTTGTCCATAGTTTGTCAAAAATTAAATACAAAAAATAATTTAATTGGTTTAAAAATCAATTATCCTTGTCATCCAACTCTTAAAATAGAAAAGCATCCTATTTTAAGAAAATCAATCTCATCTCCACCAACAAAGCCAACTAAATCATTTAATAAAAGCTTTCTCTAGGGACACATGTCTTCTACACATTCATCCATGCCTTTTGAATTATCTCAACTATTCATATAGCCACTTTTTCTCCACCGTTGATCAATCTTAGTTGAAAGCTATATATACACCCTCTCATTTCATTTCATCGTACACAATCTTTATAGTGTCCAAATTATCATCTTATGCATATCACCTCCATTGAGCATCCATTAAGCACTTTGAGCATATCATCTATCATCATGGTAGCTTTGGCAACTATGGTTGTTCACTCTTGAGAAGCAATCCACATTCAACCAAGGAATCAACACAATCTAGGTGACATTGTTCTTTGATATGCTTTCATTATGTGTCATTTAGATAGATTTCTTGAAGGTGGTAGGATTGGGTTTTGATTGTAATGCTTGATCTTGTTAACCTAATTTTTTCCTGCTCACACAACAGGAAATGAATCTAGGCACAGTTCAAAATCCTAAAATCACATTCCTAGCAGCTTCACTATCAGAACAAGAAAGGAAGGACTTCACAAAATTCTTCTTACAAATGACAATCAATTTTTCTTGGACATAAGCTGACATGCCTGGGTTGGACCCTTCACTAGTGGTTCATCACTTAGCAGTATTTGTTGTTATATGGAATCTAATCAGACTCGGAGGTTAAAATTTCCCCACTTTTATCAGTGTGGTTTCCCCCCAAATTATTTAACGAGGGAGTGCAGGGGGGTAGAGCCCCTCCTGTGGGGCCCAAGAGGGCCATCTTCCGGCGGGGGCCCAGGGGTGGAGCCCATGGTGGGGGTTTGGGGGCTGCTAGGAGTAGCGCCTCCAAAGTAAAAATTGCCTATTATTTTATAAAGGCATTGGGAGTTATTTTTTTCTATTGGCTGACATAAAAACCCTTATTTTGTAACCAACATAATCTTGATAAAAATGGCTAAGGGTTAGGGTTTCCATTGATATTGTATTGTAGCATTTGCAGCGGTATTGAGTTGCAAGGATTGCTAGTTGTAATCGGTTTGATTTACTAGATAATAATATTGGACTCTCTGTTGGTGGATGTAGCCCAAGTTTGGGTGAACCACATTAAAAATTCTCTTGCTATTATTATTTCTATGTATTTTCATTCCTCTTTTTAATCTTTATTTACATTTAATTGATATCTTTTGCATGCAATCCCTAATAGTATCTCCAAATGCCAAGCCAGTAAAACAAAAGATCCGCAAGATGCATCCACACATAGCACTCTTGGTAAAAGTAGAGCTTTAGAAATTGCTCGATGTGAAGTTCATAAGACCTATTAATTATCCATAATGGATCTTTAACCTTGTATTTGTTGCCAAACCAATTGGGGGCACTCAAATTTACATAGACTTTAGGGATCTAAACAAAGCATGTCCTAAAGATGACTTTCTACTACCAAACATTGATATCATTGTCCACTTGATAGAAGGTCATGAAATGCTTTCCCTAATGGATGGTTTCTTCACATACAATCAGATTATGATAGCACCAGAAGACCAACATAAAACAACTTTTATATGTCCTTGGGGCACCTATTGTTGGCAAGTCATGTCTTTTGTTCTAAAGAATGCAGGAGCTACTTATCAGAGAGAAATGATAGTGATCTTTCATGACCTTTTTCATACTATCATGGAAGACTATGTCAATGATATATTGGGAAAATCTACTAGGGCAAATCATCTACAGGTTCTAGGACAAATATTTGACAGACTATAGAACTATCAGGTGAGGCTAAATCCTAAGAAATGTGTCTTTGGTGTCACTTTAGGGAAATTGTTGGGATACATTGTATCTTGCAGACAAATTGAAGTGGACCCTGCCAAGGTCAAAGCTATAGTTGAAATGCCTCCACCCAAGAGTCCAAAGCAGTTAAGGATCCTTCAAGGGAGATTACAGTCCATTAGACAGTTCATAGAATAGCTAGCAGATAAATCTCAACCATTTCTACACTTGCTCTGCAAGGATGTCTCATTCCAATGGGATAGCAAGTGTCAACAGGCATTTGACCAACTCAAAGAATATCTAGCTACACCTCTAGTTTTGGTACCACCACCTCCTAATAGACCTTTGCTCCTATATATCTCCACTACATTTACAACACTAGGTGCTCTCCTCATACAACATGATGAGTCAGGTAAAGAACATGTCATCTACTATATCAACCGCACCTTGGTTGGTTATAAACTCAACTACAATCCTATGGAATGAGCGTGTCTAGAAGTAGTGTTTGTTTCCCAAAATTTGAGATATTACATGTTAAACCAACATACCAACCTCATCTCTAAGTTTGATCCATTGAAATATCTTTTATCCAAGGTAGTCCTCAGAAGAAGACTAGCTAAATGGGTCATGAACCTAAGTGAATTTGACATAGAGTATGTTGATCGAAAAGCTATCAAAGGACAAGTTCTCGCAGACCAACTAGCAGAAGCTCCAATGACAGATGTACACCCTATGATCTCTAATTTTCCAGATGAAGGGATTTTCACTCTCACAACCTCAATGGAATGTAAGTTATATTTTGATGGTTCCTACACACAAGATGGTTCAAGGGCTAGAATCCTATTTATCACACCTCAGAATGATTATATTCCAAAATCATATCGACTAGCATTTCCTTGCACCAACAATATTGCTGAGTATGAAGCACTACTTATAGGTCTCTGCATAGCAGTCGAATGTAACATCAAGCAACTTCAAGTATATGGAGACTCTCAACTAGTCATTCGACAAGTCACTAATAAGTACCAAACTAAGGATGATAAATTGATACCCTACAAAAGATTGGTTGATACATACAAGCAAAATTTCTCTAGCATTGTTTTTGAGCAAATTTCTTAGGTACATAATAAAGCTGTAGATTCTTTGTCTACTATTGGATCCCTTGTGGATATGCCTACAAACACTCAGCAATGTGAATTCTTAATTGAGCAATTGTTGATACCGGCCGTTGATGTTCCTTCAACTGAAATCATCTGCAAACTTGTCGGTCCCAATTCTCCTTGGTACCAAGATATCTATGACTATCTCCCTACCAACACTATCCCCTCCAACCTTACCTCTACCCAACGCAAAACCTTCATCCATCGAGCCTCTTGTTTCACTATTCTAGGTGATACCCTTTACCATAGGAGTCTCAATGGCATCCTTCTTAGATGTCTTAACTCAGATGAAGCTAATGCTGCCTTAAGATACATACACCAAGGTGTCTGTGGATCACATTCCACTGGTCCTGCTCTATCTAAGAAGCTGCTCTGTACCCGATACTACTGGCCTACTATGGAACACGATGCACATCAATTTGCCAAGAAATTTCTATAGTGCCAGTAACATGGAGACCTCATTCATGCACCAGCATAAGAGCTATAACCTGTTATGACTCCATGGCCTTTTTCACAACGGGGACTCGGCCTCATGGGTAAAATCCATCCATACTCTTCTAATGGCCATAAGTTCATCATTACCACCACTAAGTATTTTACAAAGTGGGTAGAAGCTACTCCTATGACCTATATCACTAGTAAACAAATATCTAAGTTTATCTTGAACTATATCATTTGCCAGTATGGTATTCCCCAAGCTATAGTCACTAATAATGGCAGACCATTTAAGAACTAAGATGTTCATGCCTTATGCACATAGTACGATATCCAACACCACTTCTCTACCCCATACTATCCATAGAGCAATGTCTAAGCTAAGGCTTCCAACAAAACCATATTGAAAATCCTAAAGAAAATAATCAATGAAGATGGTCATGATTGGCATTTGCAACTCAACCCCACCTTATGGGCCTACCGTACTAGTATCAAAACTCCAACTGGTGCAACCCCATTTTCCGTAGTCTATGGCACTGAAGCCATTTTACCCATCGAGGTCGATATCCCATCTCTGAGAGTATCTATGCAACATCTAGAATAGATGAAGAGGAGTATAGAATTACTAGGTTGCATGAGCTAGAGTTACTGGATGAAAGGCATCTCACAATACTTAATCATCTTCAAGTATGTCAAAACTGCCTTCGTCGTAACTATAACAAGAAGATCAAGGAAAGAAGGTTTTATATAGGTGATCTTGTGCTTAAAGAAAATCAGAGAAACCAGCAGGATAGAGACAAGAAAGGCAAGTTTGAGCCCAATTGGTTGGGTCCTTTTGTTATCACAATAGTCTATGGATCAGGCGCTTATACTTTGTCAACACCTGAAGGTATTCCCTTAGATGAACCAATCAACAGTGTTCATCTCAAGAAGTTCTATGTTTGTTCCTCGGAGTATTCCTAGAATTTTTTTATTTTTTTAAAATCCAAAATACAAAAAAATACAAAAAAATAAAAAATGCAAATAAATTAAAAAAATACCAAAAAAAATAAAAATAAAAATACAAAAAAATAAAAAAAATCGCAAAATACAAAAAAAAAAATAGTAAAGAAAAATCATTCATCCTCTAGTGAAAACCTAGTAAACAGGTGCCTTGGATAAGTACCACAGTGAAAACCTGGCAAACAGGCGTTATGTGTAGAGTCATCATCCACCATCTTATAAGTCTTACTTCCATCTTATTCCATCTCATTCCGTAAAAACATCCCCATCCACCCATAATAAAACTAACCTATGCATTTCCACTTTCCCATCTATCATGGCTTGGAAATTGTCAGTATTAGTGATCATTCTCTAGTATCATTCATGGTCAGTTCATCCATCGTTCTCCATAATAAAAATTTTACCTGAATGGGAGCATGTTTCCTTAACCCATGTTTAGGAAGGGATCCTTGTACAAGAGAAAGCAAAAATGCCAAAAAATTTAAAAACATCAAAAAATACTCAAAATCTAAAAAAACATTTAGAAAATCCAAAAAATTCAAACCATCTTCAAAATTCCAAAAACATTTAAAAAAACATCCTCAAAATCCAAAAATATTTAAAAAACTCAAAAATCCCAAAAAAAATATTCAAAATTTCAAAAATCACAAAAATTATCAACATCACAAACATCCCATATCATCAGCACAAACAAGAACTACATATCATCATCATCATCATCATCATCGTAATGTGCCTTGATCCCGTGGATACAGGGTATGTAGGTAGTTTGGAATATGAAGGAAGTATCCAGTACTTAGGCACATATGATACATGCAATGACATGAATTTAATTTCAATTGTTTCGACTATGATTTTTCTTGATGTGATTGACACTTGGTCTAGTTGTGCAGGATTATATTCCCAGGCCATGGGAAATCAGAGGTAGTGTTCACACATATGTTATTCCCTATGAAACTGATCCATTCCCAAGAGGGATGAGGATCATGTGTGTTTGGATGTTGCTTGCGTGCATGCTTAATTTATTTATTTTGGCCTAGTGACCCCTTTCTTAGTTGATTTATATCATGTGTTGTATATTTAATTATTTTACACCACTTGGTATTATTTTTATTTTGGGCCATTTAAAAGTGAATTTATGCCTCCCTAGGTGTACCTTAGTGTCCCAAAACTTACCCTTGGTGGTTACCCTTGGGTCTAGGGTCAATTTTGACTAACTAAACCTTGGGGTAACTCACTTTTGGTCACTCTAAACTAAGGTTTAGTCAAAGTGACGAATTTTAAATTGGCTAAGGGTGGGAGATGAGTCATGCTTTGGGAAAGACCCATCTCCCTTCCCAAAGTTTGGGGATCCCTTCACCAAGAAGACTTGGGAGGTCTCCAAGACTCCCAAGTGTGTGAAATCTCCCTCCAAGACTCTCACACACATGTGAGAGCATCTTGGAGGGATATGGCTCTCTTGGAGAATAAGAGGATGGCATATGGCATCCCTTATCCTCATGGAGGCTTGAAGGGAAATGCCACCTCACCACTTGGTCTCTCACACATGTGTGAGAGTACAATTGGATAAGGTGAGGATTAGAATGGAATTGGAGGGTGACACTTGTCACCCTCACACTTCCTCTCCCTTGCAAGTGGCATGGGATGAGGAAGGAGAAGGTGACAAGTGTCACCTTCTCATTCCTCAAGGCCAAATTGGAAGGCCTATATTACCTCCTCTTGAAGAGGAGTGTGGGGTTCTTACATTTTTGGGGATTTTTCCCTCTATTCTTGGAGTTCTTTTGTTTTGGGAGTTAGAGAAATTTAGAGATTGGGAGACTTGGAGAAGCTTGGAGCTCTTCACCAAACATGCTTCCATTTTTAGGGCTTTTGAAGGTAAGCTCCATGGCTATGGCCATATTCCCCTGTATATTTCATTTTATGTTTGTGTTTGTGAATTTATGTTGATGGTTGTTTTTATTTGTGTGGGTTGGGAGTTTGGTGAAAGCACCTCCATTTAGACGTAAGGCTCAACTTGTATGGGGTGGGGGAGAGTGAACCTCCTCGAGTTCACCTTTTTATTATTTTGTTATAGCTTGAGGGCTTTTCTATGGTGTTGAGAACATTTTTGATGGCAAGAGTGCTATGATAGTTTTTTTGAGATATTTGGAGATATGTATTATGTGGTTGTGGCTTGAGGCCTTGAGACTTGGTGATTTTGAGATCTTGGAGTGACCTCTTGAGTTGAGGGGTCCACTCCCCTACCCCCTTCAAACTCATTTTCATGAGTTTAGTATCGTGCAAACCCTTGGGAGTATTCTTTTGTGTGTTTGAAAATTTTCTTTTATTGTGATGTGTGTGTGCAACCGTGTGAATCCTACCTCCCTAGCTCAGGGGAGACCCACTAGTGGGTCTATGGTAGGGAGGAGGGTGATTTGTGTGGCCTTGGTTCCCCATTTTGGTGTTTGTATTATTGCAGGTTTTTATTGAAGAAATGGTGCTTTGGAGAAGTCCATTTTTACCTTACTTGCATTATTTTTGGTTGGCTGTTGTGAGCCATGGCCTTAGAGACCTTATTGTAATTTTTGTCAGAATTATTACTCTCCTTGTGATTGCTGTTGTAAGAAATTTTAATGTGAAATACCCTTATTGTTTTGGCTGTAAGTTTTATTACTACTCCCCATTGTACTAGTGGTTGCAAGAAAAATATTTTAAAATGCCTCTCATTGTGATGTTAAGAATATGATTATTTTGTCACTGTTGTGTTTATGAGTTTGAATAGTTGCCAAAGGAAAAATATAGTTTGTTGTCTTTTCATTCAAAAAAAATATAGTTGTTGCATTTTGGTATTCAAAAAAATAAATTATCAAAAATGTATATGTTGCAGTTTGAAATTGTTGTATGCTAAAATAGGAGGTAAATAAATCAATGCTGTTGAAATGGATTTAGAAACAAAATCAACGCATAGTATTCTTATTTCTATCTTTCTATTTTCAAGAAAAAAAAAGAGATACATGAAATCTGGAATTTATGTAGATTGCTGTCAAAAAAAAAAAAAGAGTTAGAACTGTCATTTTAATACTATTGAAGAAGATAGTTGTAAATGGAAAAAAAATTATGCAAAGTGAAAGAAAAATATGTCATTCTGTTTTATTTATTATTGTCAAAAGAAAATATACTAGTTTGCTTCATTATTTTGTCAAAAAAAAAAAGAAGAAAGAGTTTTCTATATATTTATTTTCCAACAAAAATACACACTACTGGCTATTATTATAATACAAATCTGGTCATAGTAATTGTTATATGATTGTGAAATATATATATAGTTCTATTTTAAATCATAATTTAAAACTGTTGTTGTTTTTTTGTGTACATAGATTGAGAATATATATGTGTATATTGTAATTACAGACAAACTGTTTTAATTAAGAAAATATTAAAAAAAAAATTATTGGCCAAACCCACAGTCCTTTGTAAACATAGATGGGGTGTGGGGAGGGGGGCCGAACCCCCACCCACACCTTATCCCCCACCCAATACACTCTAGACCCCGCCGTAAGCGCAGCAACGGGGAATCCTTCCTCGGGCCGTCGACCCTATTCTCACCATCGTCCCTCTCCTCAACATAGAGGCCATTCGGCCAGATTTATATCTGTCTCTAAATTTTTTTAACATCTGCAAAACAAAGTGTGTGTGTGTGTGTGTGTGTATATATATATATATATATATATATCAAACAAAGAATGAAGCCCTACTATGTATAAACATTAAGTATACCTCTGTGAGAGGTTTCTAATATGGCGGCCATGGCTCTTCATCAAACCCTACCTGCAATACAAAATGGGAAAATAAAGAGAATGGAGAGATAAATGGAAAGAAAACAAATGAGAAAATAAAAACAATAAAATAGAATAGATATTAGGGTTAGTGCCTCCATAAGGAAATTATTAAAATATTGGAATTAGGGTTAGATGGAGTGAGTAGGAAATTAGAGGTTTTATTTTATTTAAATTCTATTTTCCCATGTGCATGGGAAACTAAGTTTCTCTCTCTTTTGCTTTTTAGACCTTTTGAATTATTTTTGACCTCCCTAGTGCTTTTATTTAAGTTGAATTAAGTAATTCTTTTGGGGTTTGGATTTTTATTTCCATGGGGAATTTATTATAGCGGGGATGGGATTTTGATTCTAATTGAACTTCTTTTTCCCTTTGCCTTTTAATTATTGGTCTTCCTTATTATTTTATCTATTGGTTTTTAAATTAACTTTATTGGGAAAACCTTGTGATTTTATTTATTTTTAATTTTATCGACTTTTATATTGAAGAGGGATGTTTAATTTTTCCCCACTTTCAACCTTTTTACTTAGGCGATTTAATAAATATAAGTGTCGCGATTCTATTTATTAAATGGCTTAAATATTGATTTTAATTTGGTCTTTTATTCATTTATTTAAATTCAAATTTTTATATTTTAACAAGTGGTAAATTTTAATTTGACCTTGGATTTAGTTAATTTATTCTTCCACTTTATTTATTTAAATTTTTGCATTAATTATTTTTATGGGAATTCTTTTTAAAATATTCATTTTAATTGTTGAAAACGCATTATGCTATCAAAATTTTCCCAGATTTTAGGGTTTTATTTTTATGGCATTTTTGTGATATTAATTTTACCATTCCATTTCATCACGCGACTACCATATCATTGAACTATTATTTTATTCAATTTTATTTATGCATTAGAGTTAGGGTTTGATTTTGATTTATTCAAAATCATTTCTCTCACCTAGGAAACTTAGGGTATAAGTTAAATCAATTCTAACCCTAGTAGCGACGCACATCATGTCGCATAACCCCCTAGTCGGCTATCATCATGTAGGGGATTGTGTAGGTAAATGCCCTTCCCCAATTCTGCTTGACATGTTTACGCCTTAAGCGTATCGCCACCAAGCACACAGATGCATGTGAGGGGGTTCCTAGGGACATGTGGAAACATTTTTGGTAATTCATGTCATGACCACATGACAAATGTGGACATGACACATGTGTTGTGTATCGTGACCGCATGGGAAATGTGGGCATGACATACACCCAGCTTTCATCCCAATCCATAAGAAATTTTCCAACTCTCACTTCATCTATCTATCATAATCCATCTCATTTACCTACCACTTCAAAAATCCAAAAGAATCATAACATCTAAAATTCAAAAAAATTATAACATTCCAAAAATTCAAGAAATAAATCGAAAGGCACGTCATCTTTAATCCATACCAATCCAATCGAGTAATCTAGCAAATTATCCAAATGCATACTTTGGTTTTGTTCTAACCTTGTTGTTAAACCAATCAATCTATCTTGTATCCCATCATCATCAACAGGATATATCGTTTCCACATCTTTATGTTGTTGTAGGGACATATTGTTCCCTACAATGACAACATTATCCTCACCCAATCCAATCAATCCTTGATCAATCAATCACTAGTTTACAGCTTGATAGGGACAATATATTGTTTGTTTTCAAATCATTTGTGCATGCATGCATGCTTGTGTGTGTTATCATATATGTGTCTTTTATCTTGATTTATCTTAAGCTCTCATTTCTGCGAGGACTCAGAATCTCTAGGATCAACATCCTAGTAGGTGGTGAATAGTACAATGGGGCATTGTTAGTCCATTTCATATGATGTGTTTGTGGAGTGTTTCTATGGCATCACTAGGGAAAAAAATGTTCCTTGTATGTGTGGTATTTAATTCTAACATTATCTAATAGTCTATGTACCTACAAGATCAAACTACATCTAAGGGCATCAGAACTATCGTGGTTAGAATGACAATTCTTCACATGTTCCAACAAGGGTCACTATGTCTTAGTATACATGGGCATAGTTCTTTGTTTGTAGAGTCATCAGTTCATACAATGGATACCAAAGCTACTATGGTCCATCATACCTAGTATGCATATATCCACCTCCAAAACAAACACTCTATGATGATAAAAATTGGCACAAAATAGAAAGCACTATCCATGTGCGCCCATCTCTATCCATCTATCTCTCCATTTTGTGACATCAATACGCATTCATTATCTTCTCACCATCTCTCACTCTACTAACTTTCTTCTTGTTCCTCATCTTTCATTTTCTTCTTCCTTCATCTCTATCCCATCTTTCTTCTTCCTTTCGTGAGTTTCCCCTTCACAATTTCATTCTTCTATCTAAACTCCTAAGGGGGCATCCTTCATTCATCTCTTCATTTCACTAGGGCATGTCAACAATTTCTTTGAAACAACACTATAAAATGCATTGTCTCAAAGAGGGGCAAAATGTAGACATTAAAAAATTGCCTTAGAATGTTTCTTCTAAATTAAATAAATAGTTAAATTTATTTAATTATCCTCATCTTAATCTTTCCTCCAAATTAAATAAATTTTTATATTTATTTAAAATTATTCATCTTTTAATTGTTTTCCTCCAAATTAAATGAATATCTATATTTATTTAATTATTTACCCTTTAAACCCACTTATAATTAAATAAATACATATATTTATTTATTTACCTTTTCTTCTATAATTAAATAAATATTATTTATTTATTTAATATTCATGCCATAAGTTAATTAAATTCAATTTTAATCAATAAAAATAAACTTACCATATTCATCTCCTGCTCTTCTTTCTCTCTCCTTTTATCATTTCCATTTTTCATCTCCTCTCCATCTTAGAAACTTTCCCCAATCTTCATCAGTTAACTTCAAATGATCTTCTGTTGAATAATGGAAACTTTCCCAACTTCTCTTCCACCACAAATCTATATAAACCCTCCATTTTGTTTTTCTTCTGCTAACACCTCAAACAATGCAATGAAACTCTACTCAATTTTTTTTGTGAATTGTGCTAACAAGAAATCTGAGAGCAAAGTTTTCTTTGAGCCATTTCTCCCAAGGCAGAAAAAAGGACAGCAGTGGAGTGCATATTAAGATGAAATTATTCTATGTTTTAATGTTTTATTCTTTTGATTTCATCTTGGATTACTCGATTGTTTGTGATTGTTTTTTATATCTTAATTGTGACTGTTTGATCTAGGTTAGGATTCAAATTTTTGGTTACACCTGCAAACACTTAATCATTTTCTTCCTTGCCCATTTAAAACCATGGATAAGTGTCTCGTACTCTGCCATGTTGTTAGTACAACTAAAAGCAAATCTGAAGGCTGCATACTACCTCTCACCTTCAGGGGAAATAAGCATGGCTCCTCCACCAGCACCTACCTTGCTTTGTGCACCATCAAAATATAGTTGCCATAACTCATTAGCTTGTTGTTCATAGTGTTGTTCTTCCTCTTTCATGAGGTTAGGGATAGTCATGTCTTGCTCATGGATCATGTAGATACCCAATCCCGCTTCTTCCATATGTTTGAATGGATCATCTTCATGATTTTTAGCTACCCATTCATCTAAAAATAGATTAGCTATGCCTTCTGTAGGGGTATTATTTTCCTAGACAGCAAGCTATTCCTCTTCATGAAAGGTTATATTTGCATTGACAACACTAGGGACATAAGGTTCTATATTGTCCTTGGCAATAGGCTCTAATTTGATAGTAACTCTTGTACCATACCTTATTCTAAAAAACATGTGTGACCAATCAGTAGATAGATAACCACCCAACTTTTTTGTAAAGTCTCTGGAAAGGCATATTGCAAAGCATGGTGGTAAATCTATGACATAAATGTCTTGTGGTATTGAGAAATTTGGGCAAGCATGCAAGGTAAGACCCAAATTTTAATGAATCCAATAGTTTGGATGGCTATTCCATCCAGTTGTACTACTTTCTCTAGTGGTTCATATGATAAACCCAATTTATCTACTATATGTTTAGGCATCATAGAGCTACTGGCACCTGAGTCAATCATGCAATTATGAACTAGGTATTGACCAATAATCAAAGATACATAGAATGGGGGTGGTTTGACCTCTTGGTTTTGATGTTCAATCTTGACTGAGGGAGTATTTGCAAGTACAACTCTAGGCTGGTCATGATTGGACTCATTGGTTAGAGATATATCAGATAAGGCTTTTTACAACAAATCCTTTTGGCCTAGAAGTGATAGAGAATCCCACATTGGAATGCTTATAGTCACCTTTTTCATATGTTCTAATATATTGAATGAGATTGTACTAACCTTAGGTTGTCCCCTTGAAGCAGCAGTGTCCACTTGTGCATGTACCGACTATGGCTGACCTCTAGGTTGATCTTTATTTGCCATAGGCTATCCCCTTGGTAGTACTTGGACATTTGGTGCATGTGATGGACTAGCAGCACCTTGCTGGCTTGTAGGAGCCTGGTTCTACCTTTTATCAGCTTGTCTTATATCAATGACCCTCTTTTTAGCCCTTGCATTGGCTGCTATGGAATGAGCTGACTGATTTTGCCCATGTGTTTGATTTACCCACAGAACTTTTCACTTTGCAAATTCATTAGTGCTACATCATGTTATCCATATTCAGGATGAGAACTCTATTGTTCTGGCTCTTCTTGTGTTACATCCTTCTGAACAACAATGTTGTTTTATACCATCAGGGCCTAATTTAGCATGCCATTTGAGCAAGTTGACTGGTTATGTGGTTGGTTGCATGGGAAACACCTTTCATAGTCTTGTATGATATTGTTTTGGATTGGAACTAACTCTCTGGAAGTGTTAGCAGCATGCTGGTAATAAGGCTGATATGGTCTTGCATTGAAATTCCTTCTTTAACCTTGGTTATTAGCTTGGTAAGGAGGCCTATTAGGTCGGTTTGACTAATGCTGGGCCTGATAAGGAGCTTGGTATCATCTGTAAATTTGACCTTTCTTTTCTATGTTCACTAATTTATTGCCAAAAGTTTTTAATAGGCCTTTAATCTCTTGAAATTCCTGAGATTAGGTTAGGACAACTTTTATTTGGGTAGTAACTTGGTAATTTAATGTTGGTATAGTAGGTACAATAGCTATAGGGGAACTTGCAATGGGATAGGTGGATGTACCTCTAGGAAAATTGGCATTGGAGCTCTTGGGGCTATTTTACCAGCTTGGATCAGGTATTTTCAACCTTTATGGCGGTCTCAAAAGCATTTAACAATGTTGTACCACCCATTGACTGAATCATTACTACAATATCACTATTTAAAGCCTGAAGAAAATATAAGAATGCATGATAAGAAGATGGCCTTACCATGGTTGGAATTCTATGCCAAGTCTTTTGGAACCAGAAGTTGAAGTCTGCCATGTGCTCTTGTGGAGCTCTCTTGATTGTGGTCATATGTTCAACCAGTGATAGATTGTCTAATTTATCCTCAAATTATTTATTTAAGCTTCACCCAACAGATCCCAAGAAGTGATTGAATTTACAGCTAAACCCCTGAACCACTGAAGTGCTTTTCCCTTTAGAGATGCAGCCAAAAGTCTCACTGCAACATTCTCAGTTGTTACATGATGGACTGAACACAGTGTAGCCATGTCTCTGATATGTTCAATGGGTGTAGTTTGATCTTCTCCAGTGAAGAAAGGCAAGCTCCTAAGAGTTTCCATCGGTATATCATCATGTTGTGCAAGTTGTAATGGGTTGTCACCATTAAATGACACAAAGGGCAACCATCTTGCTATTGGATTTGTTGGTATTTCAGTATTTGGTACTTGATTTCTTTGAATGGAACCTACTGGTCTGTGGTTATGAGGTGTAGAACCTAGGTTCTTCCAGATGAACTAAGAGCTCTTCTTGTTGTTCTACCTCTTCTTTTTGGTGGTGACAACTGTAAGTATTCAAAAGGAGTTGAACTTCCCCTTGTTTTTACATTCTTCTCATGTGCTATCTGCATTGGATCTCCTAAAATTAGAAGAATAGAGTCGCCAGGTATGCTTATTTCACTTCAAAAGGCTAGAAACCATGCTATTCATACCAAAACAACAAAGAAAAATGGTATCTATTGGCCTAAATATCAGTTCAGAGTCCCACGATGTGTGCCAAAAGATGTTGTCATGAAGGATTGCACCTTGTTAAGCATGAAGCTCAACAATCCTATGAAACATTGGATCACCTTCAAACTATGGGTTGTCTCTGGTGAAGGTGAACCTCCAGAAGAGTTGGTTCCCTTTAAATCTCCTGGATCTTATGTATTTTGCAAGGAAAAAGGATAAAGGAATGCTATGAAACTAAAATGGATCCTAGGATGTGATGCATCGAGTTTATAATTCTAACTTGCTATTCTGATTCACAATTATCTCTCAACAGACCTATTTTCATAACTCAATTTGGGCAATGTTTACACATAAATATTTCATAAGAAGGCTTGAATATTTCTACTTTCTTTGAAGGAAAACATGTGTTTTCACAACTAGGAAACAACAAAAAAATGGCTAGCACAACTTATAACCTATGTAAATCAATTGTTTTTTTTTTATCTAAGCTTCAAGGAATGAGACAAAAATTCAAAGGATTTGTTTTCAATCACAATAAAAATTCTTATCAAAATCATTCAATAAAAACACAATACCTGAATTTGAGAAGGTAACAATGATTTTAATAGAAAAATAATAGGAATACCTCTACAATAATCTCTAAATAATGCTGAAAAATGTTGCTACTATATCAAAATTATATAAAAACTGTTGAGTTACAATACTAAAATCCCTCTTTGCAATGTGCAAAGGAAAATAGAAAGCAAGAAATGAGAAAAAAACATTTGTGCTCTCTCCTATACAATACAAACCCCCTCCAAAAAAATGGGGAAGTCAACTCCACTCTAATTGGACTCTCCTCTGATGCATGAATGAGTTGGAAAGAAGTCCTCAACCAAAAAATACTGAAGTCCCAATTGTTGGGTGAGCAAGGCAAAAAAGCCTAGATTAGAGGGTTTAAAACTATTTCATTTTGAGTTATTTTATCTTTGAACTCCTTTTATCATGCCAGTTGATAAAGTGGATCTCTAAAAATAGCCTTGTTTAACAAAAGTCCAAATAAAATGCAAGAAATCACCCTCTTGCATGACCTTGTAACTCTTGTTAGACTTTGTCTCCTATCTTCTCTCTCTTTTGCATGACTGGAAGGTAATTATCAGTTTACTTTAAAAGTGTTAAAGGTAATACATATTTCCCACTTTACCTTAATAAATGTTTGAGTAAACTATAACATTGTTCTATTATTTTACTCTAGCAAGTATTAAGGTAATTTGCATTTATTAATTTACCTTAACAAATGCTAAAGTGAATGATGATTAATTATGTTTAAGTCATGCAAAAGGGATAAAGGATAAAGGTACTTATTCTTTTGTTTGACTTCTAACACTCCTCAAAGTGTTGTCTATAGGCTCATGATGTAGCTTCACTTAATTAGCATTTGGAAAAGACCTAAAAGGTCATTACCTCTAATTATTTCCCTAATTTTCTAAAGAAGTGAGAACTTTAGAAGTTCGGTGCTTTGACTAGATTTAGGGCATCCTTCATTTGGTAAAAAGGGTTTCAAAACCCTAATGAGGTCATCTACATTTTCACTATCCATTTTGCTCTACTAAGGCACCACTATGAGGTCTTCTAGTGCAGCGCAATGGATCTCCTTTCTTCATAGCTCCTCAACAACTGGTAAGTTTATGCCTTTCTTCCAGTTGCTTCTTTTGTTGTTGCTATTTTCTGAAGGAAAACAATGAGAAGATTCTAGCTTTTATTTGCTTTATCTGCCATTGCTTGCAATGGACTCCTTTCCCTCTATGTTAGACACCTGGTCTATGTTTCTATTGTACCTATCTCCCTCTTCAAAGTAGAAATCAAATAATGTTGTACTAGCCTGACCTTTTTGGGCTGAAGTACACATATAGGTGACAGATACTTCACTCTTTTTTTTCCTATCTCTTCAAGAAGTTACAAAGATAAGGTACCTTCCTTAGAATTATGAGAAATCTTTAGGTTAAAAAAAATAAGGTAAGTCAAATATTTTGTTTTCTTAATGTTAAGGGATTGGACCAAAACTAAGTTCTCTATAAGCAACTATCCTTTGAAAAGGTAGAATTCTCAAACTCCTATCTTGGTTTCCCTCTCTTTCTAGGTAGCAATACGAAACTTCTTTGGACTCCAATCTTGGACCACATTAGATGAAAGCTTATTGGATGGAAAGGAAACAATATTTCTTCACTAGGAAAGATTACTCTTACAAAATTAGTGCTTCAATTGACTCCCATCTATTACTTAAGTTTTCTTATAAGACCAAGCAACTAAAAATATTGATGAGAACTTTCTTTCTAAAAGGAATAGGTGAGAAATTCAATTTGCCCCTAATTTGAACCGATGGAATGTTTTGTTAGCATTAAAGAGGCAGAGTAGGTATTAGATACATTGACAATTTTGATTTAGCTTTGGTAGATAAACTTGTTTAGAGACTTCTACAAGATAGATCCCTAACATGGAGTAGAATTTTGGTATTTAATACTATGAAGAAATGTACCACTTCCTGATGGAAGACTGGGGTCAGTTGTTCAACTAGTCTAGTGTGTTTTATTCTCTGCTATTTTTTGGTGGTTGGTGCATTGTTCGTTGGCTGTCGGTCCACTGTTTCTGTTGGTCTTCTATTTTTGTTGGTTTAGTGTTGTTGTTCTAGACTTTTATGTCTCTTTTGTGCGCCCATTGGGTTATTTTGTAATGGGATTGGCACCCTAGTTTTTGCCACTATCTTTATCAAAATCATGCGATATTAAATGTTATCAAATGAGGAACTCCTAGCATGGACTCAAATCTTCTAAGCTATGACATTGGAAGGCATCCATGGCATCAAAATCCACCCAAGACTTTGGATGACATGTATTTCATTTCTATGAAAATTGACTGCATTAACTCAGGTGGACCAAGTTTCATTTAATCTCTTCCATGCTATTTAGCATAATTAATTTTTAGTCATCTGATCCCTACAAAATGGTGCTAAACTAGATTTATCTGCATTTGTAAGAAATCCTATTATAAATTTTCTAGGATCTAACTTCCTCTATTTTTTGGTTTGCTAGTAGGTGTTGGCAGAAGAAGTGTTGTCTTGTATCTTGGATCAAGCTTGGTCCAACAGTCATGTGGGATTTGAACTCAGATATTTATCGTGACAATTGATCCACTTCACCATCAGTAATGCCCTATAGATTGTGACAATTCAAATTTAGGCGATATGCACTCATTTGGAATTAGTTCAATTATATTATTTAACATAGCTTGCTATTTAAATCTTCTATAATTTTATTTTTATTTTTATATTTTTAGACACTTCTATTAGTAAGAGATGGAACAGATATATTGATATGTTCTCTATCTAGGTGCTTTATGTGCAATTTCTCATCAGTTACAATCAAAAGGCCCTTTGTTTTGTGTGGTTTATTATTTTTCCATCTATTTAGGTCTCTGCAGCCCTGAAACAACTCCTTGGGATATCAAATCTGAAGAAGGGCTTACATGGACTTTATTAAGATCTATCAATGAGGATCAAAGGCTCTGCTCTACTCAAAGCCTTGCATTGATGGCAAAGTGAAATATAGAGTTGGTCGCATCCCTTGTTGTCATGGAGGAATGTTTAATTTTGCATTATATATTTAAGCCTTATTACAGTAGATTTTATAAAATAGATCTGCAAGTCTCATAATGAGATTTTATAGAACCAAAAATAGAGAGCTAAAGATTAAATATATTTGAGTCTAGAGTACTATATTTGTAATATTTTTTACTGGAATGGATTAAATACTAAGCATTTATTCCATGTACAACATAGTTACTTATGTTTGAGGCAATTTTTAATGCATCTCTTATTTATCCATTGAATCTCTTTTTTGTAGTACACTAGTTTTTAGCATCTTTAGTAACAACATAGCTTATGAAAATAGAGAGATTGTCCCAAGAAGGTATAGATTATGTGATATTCTGGTGGTTATATTTGAACATGTTTCCAATTTGAGGCTACTTCTCACTTGCAAATTATCTTGCTTATGTGTGTTTATATTGTGCAATGTAGATATGGATCAGTTCTAATGGTTTTTTCATCTGTTCATCTTATGTTGTCGACTACAAGTCTAAAACTTGAAAGAAAATGTCAGACTATAACTGCTCCCACTTAAATGAGACCCCCCCCATTAATATTCATTCCTATGTTTTGAGCACATTTGATTGCAAGTTGTTTAGGTGTGTCCCTAGATAGATGTCAATATGTTACATACAGGACCTTTACAATGATAAATATGCATTTGGGTTGTGTTATTGGTTTATTCATTCTTGACTCATTTCATGCGTAGCATAGACTATGATTATTTCTAGCTATTATTTCTAGCTATGACTATATCAATTTCTACTTTGGAGTAGTCATTTAGAACTTGCACTATTTGTACTGCATTTAACTAAAGTAGATGAAATTGACATGTTATGAAATGAAGCTAGAAAAAGAGTGCAAAAAATAGATGGACCGTTGTAGCCACTAGAAAAGAGGAGATCCACCCAATAAGAAAAGAGAATGCAAACAAACCCAAACTCTACGGTGCACTATTCATTTGAAGCAAGGGAGTTTGAGCTCGAAGCATTCACATTTGAGTAAGGTCATGTTTGCAATTGTCTGTTACACTTTTATTGAAGTAGAGAGTAATCAACAATTATAATTAATAAAATATGTATTATTTCTTAAGGAGGGATAGAAATGTCTCTCCATAAACTCTTTAAGGATGGTCATGGACATCCTTCAAGAGGTCTCTCAATCTTTTCATGATTTTTTTAGTTTTTTATTTTTAATTAAAGTTATTTTTAATTTTTATTGTTAATTAAATAAATATTCTAAAAGTCGGTAATTAAATAATTACATAACCATATTTAGTGTGACTATTGTGTTTATTTGTGCATAATTGTAAATGGCATTCACTTTTGTGCATATATGTTAATATTTTTAGTATTTTTAGGCTTCGTATATAATTTAACCTTCTTATTATTGGAAAAAATACTATTATTTAAAATGTGGAGGAGTTTTCATCTTTATAACTATTTGTTAGGCTTAGGTATTCATGATGTTATTGATTTTGTTGTTGATTTTATTTTAAAGTATATGTTTATTCATCTCATAAATGTAAAAGTTTCCTATAAGAATATAAATAACAAGATATCAATTATCTTAGTTGAAAATGCTTTTGTATAGCGGTAAAAACTTAAACATAAAGTTCAAAGGAAGACTTTGTATTTACATTGCTCAACTTGTGTAATTAATAAAAGATTTACTTTTTAGGAGTGGTAGAAATATCCCTCCATAAACTCTTAAAAGTATGGCCATGGACATCCTTGAAGAGGTCTCATTCTTTTTATGTTATTTTTAGTTTTTATATTATTGAAGTTGTTTTATATTAATCAAATAAATGTCTTAAATGTAGTTTATTTATTTTTAATTAAACAACTACATTACTATATTTAGTGTGCATGTTGTGGTCATCCATGCATCATTATAAGACACATTGACTTTGGTGTGTGATGGTTCTAATGGAATATGGAAAAAATGGTGTGCATAAGGGTTAGTGACATTATATCATATGAGTGTCATGGCTTTTGTGTGATGCATGTATCATGAATTGCATCATGACTAGTGTGCATCAAACTCTTATAGTGTTCCTAATATTCTTATGCACGATGATCATGAATTTCACGTGAAGGATATAATGGTAAAATGTCATTGATTTGTATGGGTTTTATTTGAAGGTTCTTCAAACTTCTATGGTGTGTCTAGTGTGCTTGTTATGCATTATGGTTGAGTGGCATTGACTCTCTTGGTCATGATGATTGTATGGCTTTTGTATGAAGGGTCTAATGATGAATATGTCATTAAGTTGTATGAGTTTTCTTTGAAGATTGCATCAAACTCTATGGCGTGCCTAGTGTGGTTGAGTGATATCGACTCTTATATTTGATGATTGTATGGTTTTTATGTGAAGGGTCTAATGATGAATATGTCACTAAGTTGTATGTGGTTTTTAAATGTTGTAACAAACTCCTATGGTGTGCCTAGTGTGATTTTTCATGCATCATGGTTGCGTGACATTAAAAATTATACATGATGATTATATTCCTTTGAGTGAAGGATCTAATAAAAATATGTGATGGAGTTCATGAATCATAATTATTGTATGACTTTATAATAATGAATCTGTGACATTGCGTTGTATGGGTTTTGTTTGAAAGTTGCATCAAACTTCTTTGTTGTGCCTAGTGTGCTTGTTAAGCATTATGGTTGAGTGGCATTGAGAATTTTTTTTAAATAAAACACCATTGAGAATTTAAAAAAAAAAAAATATGAATCATGTTTTTAATATAAATTTAATCTTGATACCTTTATTACTAAATTTCTATGTAATCAACTCTTATTAACTCAATCTTAATTATAACATCCTATGTTGTGTAATTTAACTACATAAGTTGTGAATTAAACATACCCAAATTTAACAAATAGATGTTCAATAGAAATTTAACTCTAAGTTCAGTGAAAAGAAAATCAGCTACTTGGAATTGAAATATATAACATGATAAATAAATTGAAATATAACAAAATAAATAAAATTTGTTTATCTTAGCTAGAACTTAAAAGGGTAAGTGCAAGAAGATGGGGGGCCAAAAAGGGGTCTTAAGTGGCCACTTTTTTTTTCTGAAAACAAGAAATACTGGCCTTGGATGAGAAATTGAGCATAGTTACACTCAAAATTTGGAGATGCAACCAAATCAATGTTCGTAGTGCTCCGAGTCTACTTTCTAAACTACTATTTTTTTTTTAAAATGGCATAGAATAAGGGGTTCAAAAGAGGGAGCCACAGAAATTGGTGTTGTTTCTGTCAAAAAAACATAACATAGCATGTTTTGTGGCTCCCTCAAAAGGTCAACTTTTTTTTGGTATTTTTAAAATCACTTTAGTGAGAAATTAGCTAATAGCATGTAGTTTATGCCTGATTTTTATGATAATTTTTTAAGAATATTTGATTTTTTACTAATTTTCAAAGTGGACACATCCTAAAAAATAGAATGTTGGTTGTGCTACCCCTATAAATTTTGAAAACTAATTGAAAATTATTTTTTTCTTTTTTTAATATTTGTAGAATGGAGTCTAGTTTATAAATATGTAATTTCTTTGAAATTTCAATGAATAGTTAATTTACAATGAAAAAAAGACCAAACAGTGGTTTTTGCCCAAAAACGGACACACAAACAAAAGAAATTAAAGATGAAAGGCTTAACATTGTTAAAATGTGAAAAAAATCACATCGTCAAATAGCTAAGAGAAAACCTAACATTACTAGGTGTTTGATTTATTTGACCTTGAAACACGTGCAAATCTAAGGGTTAGCACGAATGAAATTATGTGAAATCTTGAAGAATATGGAAAAACACGTCTATGGTTGTTCAAAAGGCACTCCAAGCCTTTGGGTTGGAAATCCAAAGCAAATCCCAAGCCCAAGGCTTGGGATTCCAAAAGCAAAACATAACGCGAGCGCGTTATAACGTGCTCGCATTATATTGTGCTTTGCTTTTTTCCTTTTCCGCAAAAGTTTGTGTTGTTTGCCATGTTTGAAATAACATGAGCGCATTATAACACGCTCGCGTTATGTTCCCCTTAAATTTTTTATGTTCAAAGCTATTAATCATGTATGTATGTATGTATTCCTATATGTTTGTATGTATGTGTGTATGTATGTATGCCTAAATGTATGTATGTATCTATGTATGCCTATATGTATGTATGTATATATCTGTGTATGCCTATATGTATGTATGTATCTATGTATGCCTATATGTATGTATGTATCTATCTATCTATCTATTTATGCCTATATGTATGTATGTATAGTGTCTAGGGTAGAGGAGGGTAGAGATGGGAGTGAGCCAGATAGGGGAGGAGAGGGGTGGATAAGGATTGAGTGATTAAGGTTTAAGGTTGAGGGTTGAGTGTTTAGGGATAGGATTTAGAGTTTAGGGATAAGGGATTAGAGTTTAGGACCTTGAGGGATTAGGGTTTAGGGTTGAGTCTTTAGGGATAGCGTTTAGGGTTAAGGGTTGAGGGATTAGGGTTAAGGTAGAGTTTTGAGGGTAGAGGGATTAGGGATAGGGTTTAGGGTTGAAAGTTTAGGGTTGAGGGATTAGGGTTTAAGGTATACTTTAGTAGTTCTTGTGGATAGAGCTAGTAAACAATGGGAGATTATTTGCATGTTTCATAACAATATACCTCCCCTAAGTGTGGGGTGGATAGCAAGAAACATAGATGTACCCCAATGCAAATCTTTTCTCATAATGATCATCCTTCTAATTTCAATTGTTAATTACTCACTGTGGATGTACCATACACAAAGCTTTTCTCATAGTGTGTACACCTATTGGCATAATGAACCCCAGATGGGCCAGAAAAAATATGCCATATAACATTACTAACATTAAAAAAGTTCATAGCCATTTTTCTGACATATTCTTGCAACTCAAATATCTTTAAGAGAAGAGTGTAAAAAATGATGAGAATATTTTGCAGCCAATGGAAGGTAAGATTCCAAAACACACTTGTAGAAGATATGCTCATAAGATTTGGAGATTGTTCTTTGAAAAGTTAAATGAGACTGCAAGATGTCAACTATTCATTGAAATGATGCAAAGTATAAAGTATAGGTCCATCATGAAGATTCTTGGGTTGAGAACATCAGAGGCTTCAAGTGAAAAATCTATTGTCAAGAATCTAATGAGTGCGTATGAGAGTGTGGGTAACACCTCACACACAAAAGATAGTAATGCAACACAGCATGTGATTACATCAACTATAGTAAGTAGTCAAATGAGGAAAGCTCGTCTCATTAGAAAGACGAGTCAAGAATTGAGAATTAATAGGAAAACTTTATCAAGAGCCATTGGAAGATGCCAAAGAATTGAGAACACTAATGCCAATGAATTATGGGCGTTCTCGGGGAGACTACCACGACAAGATAAACCAATTGTTGAAGCATTGAGATCACTAATTGAAGACTTTTGGAAGAATTACACAAGGGTATCTCCGAATCAAAGGGATGTGGTAAGAAGGAGAATTGGTAGTCAGAACAATGAGCCACATCCAAAGCATTTTTTGGATGAGACTTAAACACAGTTTTATGGTAAATTTCTAGAGAAGCATCCTCAGATTAAAATTTGTCAAAGATATTTTAAAATGCTAAAACCTTTCTATGTCAAGATAAATCACACATGCACTACTTGTTGTTGTAGATTACATATTGAATTTTCTAACCATTTTGATGATTATAGGTCTATATGTTTAGATATGCATACTAACAATGTTTTGCAGGGTTGTGCCATATGTGCCCCACCAACTTCTTCAAGAGACTTCATATCAAGAATTTTATGTCAAAGAGAGGAAGGTTAAATATTCTACAAGAAATTATGCTTGGATGGCACATGTCATCATTACGGTGGTTTGCAACATTTGCCAATATGTGAACATATGGAAATAACACATGCGATTGGAAACAAACTAGTAGAGTTTGGCAAGTATAAAACAGTGACATACAATACAAAATATGGTAAAGAAGCAAAGAGGTGTGAATTAGTTATTGAAAAGATTCTAGTGTATCAGTTTATGCCTATATTTCGTGACAGCATAGTGTATGAGTATGCAAGACATGCCCATAGAGCTCGATGGTTGGATTTGCAATTCAAGTTATGCAAGGACACATTTCTGGTTGGTAGCATTGTCTCACTCATCAACTATGCAGATAACTACAGTCTACAGCCATAGTGTGAGGTGTAATCATAATATTAGTACTCCACACAGGTTTCTATATTTGTGCACATCGCATTCATTCATGCGAATGATAGTACAAAGGATGACAGAAAGATCATAAGGGAGTATAATTTCTAAATTAGTGATGATCACACGCATTCTACGGAGTTTGTGCAAGGTTGTTTTCAGGTGTTCTACAATGATTTGGCTAGAAGGGGCATATCGTTCAGTCAACATATCATATGGTTGGATAACTGTGCGTCACAATTCAAGAACTCGCAGAATTTCTATTGGATGAGTAGGAGGCATAATTTTATAGGTTTTCAACATATGTGGAACTTTTGTGAGGCCGGACATGGAAAGGGGGAGCATGATGGTGCAGGAGCATGTATCAAAAGAGCCATAGCATGAGAAGAGTTAAAGTATAAAGACAATGCAAAGTTGACAAATGCAAAATCGATTGTCGAGTGGTGTAATGCTTCCATGGGTCCAGATAATGAAGGTAAGTCTTTAGTTCATAGATTTTTTGGTTGATAGATGATACTAACATTGCACCATATGAGGATTGTTGTACACTGACAGGATCAAATGAGATGCACTCTTTCAGAAGCTCAATTGCAGGTTCATGGAGTATCCATACGCGAAAGATGTCATGCTTTTGTTCTACCTATACAATTCAAGTTTGGGATGAGTGCGAGTCAAAGGAGTGGGTTGACAAATGCCAGTTAAGTTATCTTAGCCCACTTGACACGTATCAACCCCTGACAGCACTAGAATTAACACAGATGGAATCATCAGTTGACTTTGACCACATATTAGATTTAGTTCAACCAGGTAATATAGGGCATGTATATGCATCTAATTTCATCTAGTTCAACCAGGTAATGTCATCTTACTTTGTAGTGTTTTTGTAATGTTGACTAATTTCATCTAATTTGCTACACATATCAATGTAGGGAATGTATATGCAATTATTGTAGATGAAGATAATGAAGAGGGAACATATTATTACTTATGTCGTTGTGTTGAGGCCAAAAAGAAATTGGAGGCCCTTGTTACAGATGGAGAAAACATCGAATACCCTACAGGCTCAGTGGTTATTACTGAAACATGGATTAGAAGGTACCCACATAAGAGTGTTAATGTTTAGCTGTTTCAGGACTTTGAAATGCATCAGAAGATTCTTCATTACTCAAACTTTGTCATGGCATCTAATGTTCATTCAATAAAGTATCGGGGTAGACCTTTCAACAAAATCTTGTGGAAGGTGCGTGAGTCTGACCATGAAGCAATACTTGACACAATAAAGAGTAGAGCAGACCTAAATGGTTCATTGGATTAATTTGTAAGTATTCACATTGATTTTGTAAAGTCATGTTACATTGAGTTGTAAGTATGCACATTAATTTGTAAGGTTTGTCTTTTTTTAATTTCTTGCTACATTTTTACACATATACACATTTTTACATCATCATGTTATGCATTTTTGGTGTCCTGCTCCTGATGTGACCAAACTAACTGTTCCAATGCATCCGGATGGGTACATGTATGCTAGGCATGGTCTTTTTTTTCACCCAAACATGTCGAAACAGTCCGAGCTACATTGTACCAACGATATCCCTGAAGAGTCCAAAGTGCAAAAAGGCAGCAATCTTTGACAAGATGTTACTCAAAAACTATGTCACTTAGAAACATTTTGTCTAAGGAAACCTGATCATGTAGAGTGCCTCTACAATAACCTCTCTCAGTTTTTTATATCTCTAAGGCATTTTTCTGTGGTGAAAGGTTTTCTACTGCCCCAAAAATCGTTAGAAGGAGGAAGTGTAAAGTTGCAAAGGGGTGTAACTTTTGTCCTGCTCTTGATGCGACCAAACTGACTATTCCAACGCGTTTGAATGGGTACATTTACACTAGGCATGGTCTTATTTTTCACCCAAACATGTCGAAACAGTTCGAGCTACATTGTACCGACAATATCCCTGAAGAGTCCAAAGTGTAGAAAGGCAGCAATCTTTGATGAGATGTTACTCAAAAATGGTGTCACTTAGAAACATTCCATCTAAGGAAACACAATCATGTAGAGTGCCTCTACAATAACCTCTCTCAGGTTTTTATATCTCTAAGACATTTTCCCATGGTGAAAGGTTTTCTGCTGCCCCAAAAATTGTCAGAAGGAGGCAATGTAAAGTTGCAAAGGGCTGTAACTTTCATCCTGCTCCTGATGCGACCAAACTGAATATTCCAACGCATCTAGATGGGTACATTTACGCTAGGCATGGTCCTTTTTTTCACTCAAACATGTCAAAATAGTCTGAGCTACATTGTATCGATGATATCCCTAAAGAGTCCAAAGTGCAAAAAGGCAGCAATCTTTGACGAGATGTTACTCAAAAACTGTGTCACTTAGAAACATTTCGTCTAAGGTGATGCGATCATGTAGAGTGCCTCTATAATAACCTCTCTCAGTTTTTTATATCTCTGAGACATTTGCCCATGGTGAAAGGTTTTCTGCTACCCCAAAAATCATCAGAAGGAGGCAGTGTAAAGTTGCAAAGGGGTGTAACTTTTGTCCTGCTCCTGATGCGACCAAATTGACTATTCTAACACATCTGGATGGGTACATTTACACTAGGTATGGTCCTTTTTTTCACCCAAACATGTCGAAACAATCCGAGCTACATTTTACTGACGATATCTCTGAAGAATCCAAAGTGTAAAAATACAACAATCTTTGATGAGATGTTACTCAAAAACTGTGTCACTTAGAAACATTCTATCTAAGGCAACATGATCACATAGAGTGCCTCTACAATAACCTCTCTCGGTTTTTTATATCTCTGAGACATTTGCCCGTGGTGAAAGGTTTTCTGCTGCCCCAAAAATCGTCAGAAGGTGGCAGTGTAAAGTTGCAAAGGGGTGTAACTTTCGTCCTGCTCTTGATGCGACCAAACTGACTATTCCAACGCATCCAGATGGGTACATTTACACTAGGTATGGTCCTTTTTTTCACCCAAAAATGTCGAAACAGTCCGAGCTACATTGTACCGACGATATCCCTGAAGAGTCTAAAGTGTAAAAAGGTAGCAATATTTGACGAGATGTTACTCAAAAATCATGTCACTTAGAAACATTTCATCTAAGGCAACGTGATCATGTAGAGTGCCTCTACAATAACCTCTCTCAATTTTTTATATCTCTAATACATTTTCCCGTGGTGAAAGGTTTTCTGCTGCCCCAAAAATCGTCAGAAGGAGGCAGTGTAAAGTTGTAAAGGGGTGTAACTTTCATCTTGCTCTTGATGCAACTAAACTGACTATTCCAACACATCTGGATGGGTACATTTAAGCTAGGCATGGTCCTATTTTTCACCCAAACATGTCGAAACAGTCCGAGCTACATTGTACCGATGATATCCCTGAAGAGTCCAAAGTGCAAAAAGGTAGCAATCTTTGATGAGATGTTACTTGAAAACTGTATCACTTAGAAACATTTCATCTGAGGAAACATGATCATGTAGAGTGCCTCTATAATAACCTCTCTTAGTTTTTTATATCTCTGAGGTGGTTTCCCGTGGTGAAAGGTTTTTTGCTGCCCTAAAAATCGTCAGAAGGAGGCAGTGTAAAGTTGCAGAGCATTGCTAAGAAATCCTCAATACTCAAACACTCTAATGAACTGAAGAAACTTCTTCTTAGGAGCAAATGTAAGGGTACACAAGGGGAAAATGGTGCTTAGATGACTTACTGCATTTCTATGACTTCATTCACATGTTTAAATGTTTGAGAAACTATCCTTTACTAAGCGTTTGTCCTCATGTCAATGTTAAGCTTTATACCTCCTAGGCGCTCAATTAGGTGATATCATTAGATACAACTTACCCTTAGGTGCCAATGTAGCTTCTTCAATCCATCACACTTCTAGGCACTCAAATTTGAGGTCTTGGACTTGTATCTTATTCCTAGGCGCAATTGGATGATCTTCCTAGATCTAGGCACTCATGATGGTGGGAAATTACATGAAGGGGTGCCTAAGTCCAATTTGACTTTGCATTTTTTTTATGACTCCAATTAACTAGGAATGGCTCAATTTCTAAATTGTTGACTCAATAATGTAAGTTTAAGGTCTTTTCCTCCTAGGCACCAATTAATGAGTTCACTAGATGTAATTTCTCCTGGACTTGAAGATTGTGAAATAACTTGAAGCTTGGATGGATGTCTTCGAATGTTCGATGAAGAAGTGTTCCAACTTGAAAGGTCCTTTGAAGTGTAGATATTGATGATAACACTTTCCCTTATATGTGAAGTAGATGACTTCTCAAGGAGGCTTGAATGTATCAGAGGGACTTGAAATTGAATGGATGTCTTTGGAATGCTTGATGATGATGAGAAGTTCCTTTGGAGCGGCTACATGTTGATCTTGAAGCGATGATTGATGAAGAATCTAGTTGCTACTTGAAGATGAATGGAACTTGAAGTGATAGATGGAAGTCTTCGAACATGATGCAACTGGTGATGTCATTGATGAAGAAGACTTGAAATATATCTTGTTGTGACCTCTTGAAGTAGCTACCTCTTGAAATGGTGTTCCTTGGCAGTGATTACTTCCATCTTAACTCTCTGGCATGAATGAATGTGAAAGGCTCCTTTGGAGCAGCTACATGATGACTCTAGGTAACTCTAAGCTCTTGCTCCTACCTTTTCCTTCAATCTTCCTACAATACAAACCAAGATACACATCAATCCTCATGATAAATATTTTATAACACAAAGGAATCCTCTTTAAACATGGAATAATCTTACTACAAATCTAGGTGCATATATAGGTAAAAAGAAGAGCAAAGGGTGCCTAACACAAGTTGGTCCATATTTATCACTTTTAATGATTTCAAACAATTGTAATGGCTTAAAGAGGTCAATCTCCCTTAAGAGATTCATTCAAAAGGTGTCTTTCAATGCAATTTCTCCCTTAGGTGCCAGAATGGGTTTGTACTAATGGAGAGTGCGCCTAGATTTAAATGTCTTTATACTTGCAATTTTGTAATTTTAAATGATGAGAATGTCTTAGAATGAATTATATCTTTCAAGCGCTCACTCCAAAAGGTCATCTCATGCAATTTCACCCAAGGCGCTCATTGAGGTGTACTCAGAGGCTAAAGTGTGCCTAACTCAATTGCCTTTGTCTTTATCATTTTTGTGCTTTCAACAATTGAAAATGACCTAGAGTGATCCTTTCTCTCAAGGCACTTACCTATTGATATGAAATCAAGTTATTTCCCTTAGGCACAATTTTAGGCTTGTATGGGTGAAAAGTGCGCCTTACATCCTTAGGTGGTTATTTCTAATTCTCAATGATTTCAATCAAATGCCAAGTTTCTAAGGAAGCTTTTGTCTTGATATGATTAAATTTTGACGTTCAAATCCCTTCCTCAATCAAGGCACAATCTGAGGGTTGTATAGATGAAAGTTGACTTCAACTTGAGTGCTCATTTGAGTTGGGAGGAGCTAGAATTTGTGCCTAGATTGGAGATAGATATTTTGGCTTATTTGATGATGGTCTCAAGTCTCTCTACCAATGCACATTTTGATGATGTTCTTATTTAAACTCTTATGAAGACTATCTCATCCCTAAGCGCTCATCCTCATGATTTCCATGCACTTAGATTTCAAGGTGCCAAAACTAGTAGGAAAATTCACAATGAGCGCCTTTGCTTTGGAAGAATTTCTTATTGATCATTAGGCACACTTTGGAGTTGATATGTACTTCTTTTACTTCCATGTACTCAATTCATCATAATTATTGTCAAAGACTTCTCCAAGTTGATTGATAACATGCTTCTTGATGTTAAGATCCTTCATTCACTCCTTCTTAGATCTATGTGCTCATGATGGTGGGAAATTACATGAAGGGCACCTAAGGTTCAAGATAGGTTCTTTCCACTCATCTTAACTTTTAATCATTGTAGTTAATCTCAAAAGACATCATCCAAAATGAGAAACCTCGAAGACTTGTCATTGTAAGTTGATTTCCTCCAAGGCGCCAATACAAGGTTCTTTTGAAGGCAAAGGGCACCTAGGCTTATGGGGCTCAATTTGATGTATTTATTAAAAACTCAAGGTGAATTGATGCTTATTGAAAATGCCACTTAGTCCTTCATTTACATTCTAGGTGCCATTTCCTATTGACTTAAATACTCCTCCTCATGCTAGGGCACCATAATGAAGTGGTTTAGACAATAGGTGCGCTTCACTTACTAGAGGCTTGTTCTCCTTCCACCTTAGGTGCACTTTTATGGTGGAACAGGTGTCAATGGGTGCCTTGTCTTAAATGAATGCTCTCTCCAAGTTGGGTGCCCTTTTGAGGCTTTATGAGTTGCAAATTGCACCTTAACCCTTCATGCTTGTTGCTCAATGTTTGAATGTTTAAGAAATTCTCCTTTAGGCACTCATCTTAATGACTTTTTCTCAAGGCACAATCATCCTAATGACTTGGATATTCATCCTAGTGTTTCAGGATATCAAGCTACCAGACTTAGTCATTTTCAGGATCTCAAACATAATGAATAACATGATGATTCATTTTTTTGTATTGCATATAGTTGACATTGTATGCTACTCATAAAGAATATTAATATTTTCTGTTCAACATGATGATTCATTTTTTTTTTTAAATACAACTTTTATCTTTTAGTTCCAAGATGAGGTTTAGGTGATACTTGAATAACAATAGCTATCTTATTGGATCAACAAACATCCTATGTAATACAATTAGACTTTAAATATTTGAAGTAGTCATCTACAAATATCCATTCAAATGTGGATTTATAATGCAAGTATGGACACCATCAATAAAAAAGATTTGTATTAACCAAATATCCATATAGGCATACATCAATATCTGTCGATATAAGTATAACATATATACAAAATAGCCATATAGGCTTACAAGAATGCCATATAGGCATACAATGTCAACTATATACAATACAAAATATATGTCCACAAATACCATATAGGCATACAACAAAGGAACACAATAAAAAGTCTTTCCCCTCTGGCTAGTGAAGAGAATAGATCACGGGTAGCCTTTGATCTTCTAGGGGATGGAGACGTGCATGTGGGTCATCTACTACGAACCTGAGGGCTGCTCCTCCTATTTAGTTCTTCCTGCATCTTTAGTTGTTACAATAAAAAGTATAGACATTAATATATAGAAATTACATGTTATAAAAAATGAAACATTTAACAAAATAATCACTTACCGCTACCATATAATCTATCTCCTCACTTGCCTTAGTAGCAGGAATAGGCCGTGGTGATGTCGTGTCCTATAGAAACCATCCAGATAGAAATTAAACTTCAAATCAATAATCTTTTGATTTTTCAAAAATAGACAACAATAACAATGAATGTAAATTGAAATTTACTAATCTGCCTCATACCCCTGTCAATGCCATGGAGCTATTAATTGCAAAGGTCACACCATGCTCCATTGCCCTATGAACATCAGGAGGTGTCTCTGTAGCCTGCATCATCTAGAAATAAAACAACATTATTCAATTACGAAAACTATAATAGTGATGCAAATTATGGCTCCTAACATACACACACATTCATCTAAACATGGAAGTACACATAATAAAGCACACAAGTCACATATAAAAATCTAGTAAGTACAATTCATTCATTAAACTATTTATTTTATTACCTCCGTGAAGATTTGAAGTCCACCACCACTGGTAGGTGTTGCCATGAAATCTCCAATATTAACCTATTCAACATCCAAAATCAGATATTAGAATACCATTCATATAACGATGCTATTCACATGTAATATTTATAATTGTTTACTAGCTACATACCCCGACAGTAGATGATCTAGTGTAATATGCAGGTGGAGAACCACTGAAAATTGCATCAACGCTATGACCCTAAAATTTCATTAAAATCATCAAACTAAATTAGTTAATCTTGCATTTCAAAAATAAAATTTAATAACTTAAATTCAATAATCTTGCTAATATTTACCTAAGTATCAAGGCCGAAAGTCTCACTCAGGAGGGTATCTATCATCACCATCTGCTCAGCTGTAGATGTAGCCTATGCACCTGCATCCTGACTATCCATGGGGTCATAACCACAGGCTGATCCACAAGTCTGACAAGCATGGGGTGGGACCCTACTCCTTGCACTATCTCCCAACCCACTCTGTGCTGCAGGACTGGCATTCTCTATGATGCTCTAGGTCAAGGCACTAATGGACTGAAGTGTATCAACCTCAACACTCTCCTTCACAATGGAGGGGATAGAAACATGCTCATGGGCTGGTCTGCTAATTACTCATCTCACTACCTGTTGTGGGTCAAGACGTGCCCCTAGTCTATCTTGTGCTGACCCCCCACCTCTACCTTGGAAGTATCGCATATCAAAATAGTTTGGCACTTTATTGAGGACAAACTCGCAGTAGAGTTTCCTCAAAAAGTATTGTGGGACCTCATTATTATTGCATGGAGGATGGTCAAAAACCATCTACCACCTCTGCCCAAAATTGTCCCTTATCGCTTGGTTGTTGCACCAATGGATAGGGAACCTCTTGCATGTAATGGGTGGAGGTTGTTTGTTTGTGGGTTTGTGAAAATCGAACACAAGTCTAATTTTGTAATTTGTAATTTTTTCACATCTTGGTATGACAGTTTGTCTGCATAATAATCTCTAAACTCTCTCCTCTTATCCATCCAACTAGTTATTTGCTTGCTAATTGAATCTACATTTGATAACATAGATTCAAGAGATTCAGCAAGCATGGACCTATGCAAGGTTGAAGTGGAAGGATCTTTCAACCTTGCAATTATATCTTCAATTTCTTTTTTGTTGTTTTCAATTTGCCCCATTATATTTTCTTGTGTTCTAGGGGCATGTCGAGGAATGGATGAAGGAGGTTGTTGTTTCGCAGGATTTTGTGGATTTTGAGGAGGAGGAGGAGGAGGTGCATTAAAATTTCTTGACAATTAACGAAATATACATAAAAAAATAACTCAAACCTACCTATTTAGAGGCAAATTCAAACAAAAAGACAAATAAACTCACTCCTTTGGCGTGCTCGATGTCGTGGCGGCATTTTGGCAATGAATCGATAAGATTTTTGTGTTGAATTGAGGAATCCAAAACGCGAGCACGCTTCCTAGGGTTTGCAAACCGTGGGAATAGTGGAGAAAAAAGAAATGAAATGAAATGAGATGAGTTTTTTTTAATTTATAATAGGTGATAACGCGCTCGTGTTATAATGTGAGCATGTTATGGTTTGGTTTTGACAAGCCTTAGGTTCGTCATTACCAAACCATAATGCGAGCGCGTTATAACGCGCTCACATTTTGTATTTTTTTTTTTAAAACAATTTGGCCACTTTTTGGCCCCCCATCTTTTTGCACTAACCCAAAATTTGAAATCATATAGACCAAACATAACTTTCATGTTCGCAATTTCTATCTAAATTGTACAAAAATAGTTTTTATAAAAAATTTCCATAACTTTCTCAAAAGATGATGTTTTCCTAACTTGTAAAATGCATAGAAAATATGATAGAGAGATATACGAAATGCAAAAATATTTTCTATTAAAACTCTTTTAAATATAACTTTATTATGTCTTTAATCACTAATAAAATTGTTTTTCTAAAAATAGTGTCACAAATAAACAATCACTAATTCATACATAGCTAATAATTAAGAAACTGGGTATGAATGATTTCTTGTGAGGATTTAATTAACTTAGTTGTGCACCTTCATTTTTTTTTTTTTTGGGAGATAGTTATAAAATGGGAAGTAGAGAATAAAAGGAATTTGTAATTCTTTTTATTCATTTTTAGGTGGTCAAGTTGGAAAAATGGATTTAATAAATCAATATTTATTAAATCATGTGAGGGCGATTAGATTATTAGGAGCTAGGAAAAATGGTCTAGGACCTAAGAAAAGGAGAAAATAATTGAATGGTTTAGTAAATCAAGACCTAATATTTATTAGATGTCTACATTTTCTCCCTCTTTGAGATGTGACTAAGAGAAGCAATGTCATTTTAAAGAAAACTAAAATACAGATGCTTTAGGATGATGAATAATGGAAAATGATGAGGGTTATAAAAAAGGAGGATAGGTTTATGATTCCCCTCAAGAGGATATGCGGGTGTGAAGGACACATATATGCTCTTGAAATGGATAGGGGATGAGAATAGGGGATTACATGTTAATGATGGATGAACAAATAGTCATGCTAGTAAGTGTGAGCAACCTAATGGTGTGAAGGAGACATATATACTCTCAAAATGATAGGGGATGAGAATAGGGGATTACATTTTAATGATGGACGAACAAATAGTCATGCTAGTTAGTGTGAGCAACCTAATGTTTGATGTAGCACTTGACATTATGCACCATGATATAAAGACCATGGTGACGATATGTCACATGTAGAAAGGGTTGAAGGTCATACGCAAGTATATGTCGATGGAACCATGATATGAAAGACCATGATGTTATTATGATAGGTATGCTGCAAGGACCGATGAAGATGCAAGATATAATGATAACACAAGCAAAGCAAGCAAGCATGCACAAACAATACAAAGATAAAAAAAGATGTTGCCTCTGGTCAAGATGATAATCGATGATTGATTGATGATGATGATAGCATTGTTGATATAGGAATGATATTTCCTAAGAATAACGTGAGGATAGTGTTGTTAATGTGGGAACAATATATCTCGAGAACAACATGAGGATTAAGAATGATATATCCTGATGATGAGGATTGATTTAATTTCATTAGGATTTGCAACAAGGTTGGGAATAAGATTGATGAATGATTTTGGTTAATTGATTAGATTGCTTGGCAAGATTTATGTGGATTAGGATTAGTTGCAATGAATTAACCGATTTAGGATTTCTTGGGATTTTTGCATTGTATCATGTGTGGATGAGATTATTGTCATCTCTATATGATAACTAGTGACAAGGGAACACCAAGTCTATCAAAAAAGATGGGAGATAGGTTGATTTAGGATGATGGGCTTACTGAATTGGATGGATTGATTAAGGGTTTATCAATAGTGGATGGAAAGGAGGATGGATGGAAGGGTGTAGGATGTAATCTCTAAGGACTACATCACATAGGAAGAACATGCCCCTACTTTGTAGATGCCATTTAAGATGCTAGACTAAAGAGATATAGTGGTCTACATAAGCTATGACAAGATGTTCAAAGGATTTTTTACAAAAGGACTTGTTATGTCAAGAGATTTCCAAAGCATGTTTCAAAATTATACCTTAGTCCTTATCAAGATCAAAGTCAAGTAGAGATGATGAATACCAATGATGGAAATGATATATAGACATGATGGATTGGGATGATATGAGGTGGATGGGATAATGAGACAACTTACCCCCAAGTGTAAGGTACATAGACAATTAATTTACACATGATGCCCACAAATGGGTTTTCATCATGGTACTTATCCAAGGTGCCATGAAATAGTTTTCACCATTGGATGAATGATTTATCTTATTATTTTTTATTTTTTATTATTTTCAAAGGGTCTTCACATGTCCCTATCTATTTAAGATAGTTGATGTAGTGACCTGTACATATAACATGCTAGTAGTGACCTGCCTCAAGTAACTAGTTCATTAGAATTAAAACATGCTTATACAATCCATTGATGTTTGTGTGATCCTCATTAATAACAAAGTTGACCTTATCCAAATGTTAACATCTTGATAGGTACTGTCATAGCCCTTATGATAAAGCATTGCTACCTAATGCAAGAGCATCCAGAGGTACAAGAGCAATCTTGCATCACCCAAAAAAATGATGATTTGTTTTATGTTCTTTTAAATTTTTGTGTTTTCAGATACCCATTTGCTTGAATAATGATTCAGAACCTTCAAAGTTTCCAAAAAGGATAAGAATACCAAAACTTACTATTTTAGTAACCCTATATCAGAGAAGTGGTTGAACCTAAAATTTTCCCCAAAGCTTTAGAATAGTCAAGAAAGCATTCTTAGTAAATTTCAGCCCAAGATCATGTCTGGATTTCAAGATATTAAAGTTTCAATTTTGTGAGGTCCCCGAAAAAGTTTTGAAATCAGATTTGAGCTACTTATAGGTCCTAAAACACCCCAAAATGTTGAAAAAAATCCATTTACAGGTTTTTGGCATTTTAGTTCACTTCATGAGCTTTTCAACACTTCAAACAATTCGTCAATCGGACACCCGAATCAAAAGTTATGCTTCCCGGAAGTTGTGCTACCAATTTTTAAAATTTGAAAATTCTTTCTTGGGTGGAAAAAAAGATAGATGGGCTCATTTTGGTGCCCAAATGGGAGTTAAACATTTCAAAGCAAGATGATATTGAGAAAATTAGACTAACTAGTTCTAATGTGTATTTAAAGCCTATTTTGGGATAGTTCTAAGGGTAGTGGTCAGAGAAAGTGATTGGCAAGTCTTGTTCATGCAAATCAGGAGGCCAGATAGATATCAAAAGGCTCTATAAGTCAGGTATTTCTATTTTAAGACAACCCATATTGCTGTAATAAGCAGGCATATGACCCTAAAAATTATATTTTAGATTTGTAGCCTTTTACAAGCAAATTTAATGAAGAAATTATGAATCAATTTGTAGATTGTTTAGCTAATCTTTCTTGAGATATTATTCTTGTCTATTTGAAATCTATAAATTGTTGTTGTATGTGTTTTCAATGGAGTCCAGCCTCATCAAGTGGTATCAAAGCAAGGGTTCATGATTGTGTACATAGATCATCAACCGTGAGGTAGTTTGTACTAGCACATGAGGTTGTGGGTTTGTTGTAGAGATCAAAATGCCTCCACCAAGAAATTGTGGTGGGAGAAATGCTTTGACAGAAGAGGGCTTTAGAGCCCTATAGAAGCAAATCGATGCATTGCAAGAGGAGTTTCGAAGAGGGTTTGAGCCAAGAATAATAGGAGAAAGTGAAGATGAAGCTGAAGAAGAATCACTAGTAGAAAAACAAGAAAAAATGACTAAAAAAATACCAAAAATTGGTCATGTGACCATTGATAGTTTATTTCTGGTCATTTATCTCGCGACCAAATTTATGACCAAAAAAATTTTAGTCATTAATTTGGTAGTAAATTTTGGTAGTATATTTAGTCATAAATTTGGTAGTATATTTAGTCATTAATTTGGTGGTATATTTAGTCATAAATTTGGTAGTATATTTAGTCATCAATTTGGTAGTATATTTAGTCATCAATTTGGTAGTATATTTAGTCACGTGACCATTGGTAGTTTATAGCCGATCATTTATCTCGCGACCAAATTTCTGACTAAACAGATTTTAGTCATTAATTTGGTAGTATATTTAGTCAACAATTTGGTAGTATATTTGGTAATTTGGTAGTATATTTAGTCATCAATTTGGTAGTACGTATATTTAGTCATTGTAATCATTTAGTCATTGATTATTGTTAACTGGTCATTTATTTAGTCATGGTAGTCATTTTTATTTACTGGTTTCCATTAATTGGTAGTAATTTTAGTCATGATATGAATAATTTATTAAATACCATAAATTTTATAATGTAGAAAAAACATATTATTAAATTTGAATTTAAAACATTAAGGAAATAAATTTGGAAAACTATATATTTTATGATGCTGCGAAGTAAAGATTGATAAATTTGAGCCAACACTTTCTATTTGAGAATCGACCAATAAGAAAATGAAACAAAACAAAGCAAAGTGGCAATAAATATTTTTTTTATTGGAACAATAAAAGGAAAAGAATTACAAATAATAAAAAAGTAGTGCAAGGATACCGTAAGTACTAGAAAAAACTAGTTCATGAGCTCTGTCATGTAGAACAAACTACAAGGACTGGCTGAAGAAAAAACCAATTCAGCAGCCACATTAGATACAATAGCAAAACAATGGAAAGGCAGGTCGAACCGATGAAGCCCTTCACATCTTTTGACACTTAGAAAAGAGATGTTGCCACTGAGCATTCCATGAGACATCATTTCTTTTGGCATTCTGTTAACCATTTCAGGTGCTTTGACTACAGCCTTGGTGCATTCCATATTCTCCTTCACACAAGCCATTGAGCTGTTACCTGTGTATTCAAACAACCCTGAACCACTATGAACAATATCTGAATAACAATCTAAGAATGCTACTTAGAGGCCCCTGTAGCAGTGACCCTGTAGCAACAAGAAAACACACCATTCCTTGTAACCTTCCATAACATGGTCCCAGATAGCTAAAGCAAAAGTGACACTTGAAACAGTGAAATCTAGCTAGTCAACAACATGTTGAAGATGACATGGAAATGTTTTTGGTTTTGTACAATTGCAGTAAAATATGAATTTATTTAAAACAACATTTTCATGATATTTTCTTCATTACCTCAAGAAATCATAAAATAGATCATTACATAAAATCTCTACTCTTGGAATCAATCTCTTCCCTTTCTCACATGGCAATACCACACTTGCCCATTCAGACTATATTTCAAAAAATAAGATAAACAAAAGACATTCAAATGACCTCCTACATAGATAGGATCTGAAGTTCACTACTGTCTTATTATAGTCAAAGGTGCAGCACGTACACCACATAGCAAAACATATAGAAGAATCTTATGATGCAGAAGCTACTGTTCTAGTATCAACAAAGTTAACCATTTGTTATCCTGATTATGTTGTTTGTAATGTTGCAGGGTGCATTTTCCCATTTTCATCAAAAGGTTTTGCTCCAATCCAAATTTCCATTGCACAATGTATCATTAGTAGTAGCTCAAGGAATTTTTTACAGCTTTTTCAATTCCACCACAAGTTTTCAATCATCATTGGACAAATCATCCTAAAAAAATGAGAAGAATATTCCATTTTAGACATTAAAAAGTTGTTTATCAGCCAAAAATGAAAAGCACAAATGTTCAATTAGTATAAAATGCATAATAGTAAATACACTGTATAATTACATAATGTGGATATCAAATAGCCTTACCATGTAGTTTTGTTTCAATATATCTATGGATCTTCTGGTGAGATGATTCACAAATTCATCCTCCATTTCAAAATGCCTACCAAACATTTTCTGTGCTTCATCAGTGTTGCTCCCAACAATCTGTAAAGTTCGTATGATAATTCATTAACAAAAATATTTCAAAAAATAGCATCCAAAATCATATAAAACTAATAACAACAAAGACAGCTTCTCAAAATACCTTCATGGCCACTTTTTCATCCTTCTTAGCCATTTCAACATATTTATGATTGATCTCAATTGAGGCTATTTTACCAATATCTATGAAATCTTTTGTGGGAACACATAATGGCATGCCAATCTATAGATGCAATCACCACATATGGTTTTATACAAACCAAAAATGATACAACAATCTTTTACATGCATAAGTCATAACACCAAAAAGACTAGGTTTAGATACTGACCCTTGCAATGCCTTCAAGAATATCAACACCAACAATTATAGGATCCTTCTTGTTAAAAATACAATTTGGCAAAATGCTCAATACACAGGGGAAAACAACATCTTCTGCAGCCTCCTTTTTCCTTTCTTCCTTAAGATTGTACATATATGCTTTAAACTAGTCAAATAGATGATAAATAATGTCTGCTACAAATATCTTGACACCAACTTCATCTGCAAGCTCCCGAGCTTCAAGAGTAATTTTGACATCAAATGCCAAAATTGCAGCATACTCTTTCTTCTTTTTCTCAAGCGTTACACTCGCACGCATGACATCTTTTTTATGCACAAGCCCAATACCAATTGCACTAATTGGGATACTTACAACTGGGGTCTTCAAGAACTCAAGTAAAGCCTCCAAAGATCTAAGAGTTGAAGCTTGAACATAAACTCCTTCCCTACTCTTGTCAATTTGAGACATTACATTATTGATATCTTGCATTGCTTCTTCCTTAATATCCTCTAAATCATCATCAGGTCCAACAACATATAACTGAGTTCCTGCTATGGCATGCTCAAGACCCTGAAATCAAGAAATTGTAGCTAAATTTTATTGTCCACATATATTTGATAAATTTATGCTCATATACATAAAATTCTTAGCCTAAAATTTGATACCTGAGCCGTTATCTTGATTCCTTGTGCAACCTTCAACTCCTTATGATGTTGATAAGATCCCTGAAACCAAAAAAACATCATAAGCTATGGAATACATTATATTATTTTAACAATATGATCAATGTGACACGGTTTGAGTAATCTAAATTTGAGGTGTAGATTATTGTATTCTAGCATAGTAGATCACAAATACCACCCATTCTCCTTTACTATAAAAGAGCATTTCAATTTTTTTAATGCAACATATACTCCATTAAATAATATGGCACCATAAGGCTTCCAAGAATACATACCACTATGTAGGTTACCACAATGGACCACTCGTAAGGAATATTTTAAATTAGGATCAAAGTCACCTGGATCTTGAAACCAAAAGGTAATCCCTTGGTTTTTACACCATATATATTAATTTTATCCGCCCTTTGTCCTGATGTTTCAAAAGGTAACTCCTAGTGCCTGTAATTTCTCATACTGTCTGACCATTCAACATTTACAAACTATTTTCTATTTTGAACAATTTCCATATCCAAGGTTGACTTGATGATGCTATAGTATGTAAGCTTTTACCAGAGTTCCAGTGCAAGTTTTAGGATATAACATTTATTATTTGTTAAGTTACCTAACTGGCAGAAAAATAAGGCATTTCCAAGTACTATTCGTCCCAGAATCAGATTCAGAATCGAATTGCCTATGGAATTGGGCATGGTTGGGATTTTTGGGGCCTGAAACAGTGTGGAATCATTGAGGTACGAACTCTAGTGACTCCAGGATAGACGTGGCATTTTGAAGAAGTTTCTATGACGATTCTAGAGGCAGGTAATGTTTTCAATGCACTTTTTAAAAAAAGTTACATATATGAACAAGCTACAACATGCTAGAATTAAAAGATTGATTCAACATCATGATAAAGAAAGGTAATCTGCAATAAAAAATATAATACAAATATATATATATATATATATATATATATATATATATATATATATATATATATATCAAGTTATAAGATATGAAAACTGTCTAAGAGTATATATATAAATATAATAAAAAATGTCATAGTTGTCTAAGAGTTTCTAACTCTTTCAAATACACCATGAAAATTAAGCTCCCTAAACAACACATTCAAAATATTGCATAAAGCAGTGGGCCAAGATGTCTAACAATAAGTACATGATAAACATCAACTATGCCATTTTTTGCAAATATTTCAGTGGCCACTATGTGAAGGTTCCTTCTTTCTCTTTCAGACGGACAGCTCCATCTATTTTCTCTTCATAAGCAAGCTGTATGTTACTTGTGACCTTTAAAATATTTACATTTGTATCTCCTGTTCCTTTCAAGTTGACTCCATGTACAATAGATAGTGAGTGAATGCACCCAATGCCCACAGTAACACCATCACATGGATCCAACACCCTAACTTTATCCCCTTCTTGGAGTTTATTAATACATATCTACAAAAACAAAAAAAATACACATTATATTGAAATAGATAATAATTATTATATAGGTAAGGATTACCCTTATTTACATAATAAAACAACCATTACTTATGTTGGAATAAAATTTTAAAACCCTAAAATTTTGTTAATTCCCGCCATTATTCCAAATAAACTATTCTAATGTCTCACCTATTAGGACCTCTCAAAAATTTTGCACATTTCCATCCTACTTGATCTTTTCACTTGTATATGACCATTTCTTAATAGAAATTCATGCCAAAATTTTATGTGATTTATTTCCTAAGGTCACATAACATGGTCTTTTTGAGGAGTATGCAGTTATTCTTAATCATTTCTGTGTTTTTGCAATTTACTGCAATCTCGCAGGTCATCCTCATTGTCTTGGCGGTAGTGCGGGAACTAGAGCAACAAGAATCATGTATACCGCACTCTCGCTAGAAACATACATGTTGTTCATGGCATGGCGGTAGGAAGGGATTGGTCAACCATGTTACCGCAATCTCGCAGGTCATCCTCATTGTCTTGGCAGTAGTGTGGGAACTAGAGCAACAAGAATCGTGTATACCGCACTCTCGCTGGAAACATACAAGTTGTTCTTGGCATGGCGGTAGGAAGGGCTTAGTCAACCATGTATAACACGGTCCCTCGGAGGTCTCACCACTTGGTTGTGGCTAGGTGGTAGTAAGTGTCCAAGTTACTGGGCTCCCACGATGGCTTTCGAAGAATGTTTGCAGCAAGGCAGTAAGCAATAAAAGTTGGCAACATAATCTCACTGCGGTAATGAGAACAGGCACTTGTGGGTTGATGGTAATGGAAGAAAATGGAATAAAGGGGGCTATAAGCCCCGTGATCCCATGACCAGTTTAAATAAGCTCCGCGGTAGTACAGTATTGATAATAAATGAAGGCATTGAAGCTTATCGCCATTCCGCGACTGGTTTAAACAAGCTCCATGGTAGTGTGGTAATGATAGTAAATGAAGGCATTGAAGCTTATCGTCATCCCATGACTAGTTTAAACAAGCTCCACGGTAGTGCGGTAATGATAATAAATGAAGGCATTGAAGGTTATCGCCATCCCGTGGCTGGTTTAAACAAGCTCCGCGGTAGTGTAGTAATGATAGTAAATGAAGGCATTGAAGCTTATTGCCATCCCGTGACCGGTTTAAACAAGCTCCGCGGTAGTGCGGTAATGATAATAAATCAAGGCATTGAAGCTTATCGCCATCCCACGACTAGTTTAAACAAGCTCTACGATAGTACGGTAATGATAATAAATGAGTAAACATACTCAGTGCAGGTATGCAATTACCGAGAATTTGAAATATCTTGCCATTTCATCTGATTGTTGGATCAAATTTGATCAAGGGCTTATATTTGAAATGAATTGAATGCGGAGATTTTATAATTTCATGGCACGAACCAAAAATAATGGTTGAATGTTGAACATTGTGGCTCGATAAAATCTAGAAATCTCTCAGCATTTGCTCAGTTCAGAGATTGCAGATTGGCTCGGAGAAGGCACCCAATTCAGTCTATTCTTAGCAAGCTTTGAATTGTTCAAGTAAGTCCATCTCTACATTCTCTGCAAGAAAGTTTGAAGAATCTTTGCTCTGTTTCAATTCTCCATACATTTGCTTGAATTTTGAAACCCTAGTTTGTATAATGGCACCCAAAAAGTCTGAATCCACAAGTAAGACCAGTATGCCTGATCCTGCCCCTAAGAAAAGATCACTACAGCAATCTTTGCTAGATGTTCTACCCAATTCAATTGACAAAGGTCAAAAGAAAGTATTTAGGGATGTTGCTAAGGGTTGTAGGGATGCCTTAATTCCCATTTCTGGTTGGAAACTATTTTGGTACTTCTTTCAGAAGAAGGATGGTCAGTGACCGGTGGGCAATCCATGGAAGCTGGATTTGGCCAAGCTAATTGTTTCAAATGTATTCGTGGATGTGGAACTAATTCATACTATGGTACTGCGCTATCACCCAGCTACTAAAATAGTAAGGTTGCCAAATGGATCTTCTCTGTTGAGAATTGATAGAAGTGCTATAATTGACTGTTTTATGTTGAGGAAACAAGCTCTCACCGAAATTGACCTACAAAACAGTGAACAAGAATACAAAAGTTTGAGAAGAACACTAATAAGTGATGAGCTGCCGATATTTATGAGAAGAGGTGCAAACAACTGGATGGTTGATATTCCTTCCAATGCAGTTGAACCATTCCCTGTGGAAGATTTTGTAGTCTATTTATGCATTGTGCCAAGTACTGGGAATTGATGTTGATCAGATGATGCTAGTTAGTTTGATGATGATGGCTATGAAGATACAAAATTTAGACGTGAACATTGAGTATGATTTTGCCTCATATCTTGAAAAGAAAATACATGATGGATTCATCAGTGTGAAGGAAGATAAGAAACCCATGAACATCAAGTTTTATTCTTTGTTTTGCCATCTAATCCTATATCAAAATAAGAGTAAATGGTCAAGTAAAATGCACATCAGCATGATTGACAGGACAAGGCAAATAATGCCTACTCAATGTTGGTGTTACATGTGGGATTCTCATTGCTAGACTAGTAGCTATAATGTATCTCATAACAAATTTTCTGTGAGAATAATGAATTCTTTTGGTATTGAAATCCCCAGATTGTCACCAGAAATGAGGGTAATTCTGAGACCTCTTGCACATAAACCAAAGCAAGGTCATACTTTCAATTATGTTGATTGGTTCTTCCTAGCAAAGCACACAATAATCAGGGTATATGATTGCCCCCAACCACCTCACAAATTACCAAAATTTGTTTCTAACAGAATTGCATTCTTGGAATTCATGTGGCAAATGATGTGGAGGGAAAAGGAAGTGATGAAAAAGGTGAAGAAAGGCACCTTTTTGCCTGATATCACTATCTTTGGAGATTGGTCAATTGGTTCGAACACTCTTGAGGAGCTGTAGGCCTATTTGAAGGCCAAGTACTCTTTGGAATATGGTGTTGAAAGAGTTTGTGACCCTAAAGGTCATATGAACTTGGTGAGACAAGTGATCTTGACTAAGATGGGTATCTCCCATAAAATTTGCTATGATGAGGATGTGATAAGGAACCTGGTTACTTTTAATGAAGTCTATGACAGGAAGAGGAAATGGGAGATCCTCAAGAAAATTGAAGATGACGAAAAGGAAAAGAATCCAATTTTTGAAGGATTTTTTGCTAAAGAGAAAGATCCTCTAAGGAGGATTAATACAATGATTGAAAATTTTGAAAGTATTTATGCTAAATCTGAAGTACAGTCTACCAAGGCTACCAAACTTCCAGTGAAGAGGACTGCAGGAATTGAGTTTCATGAGCCTACCCCTGATGTCATATCAGTTCAAGAACCACAGATCCCTGAATCATGTTGATCATGATGTTAATCATAAACAAACATAGAATAAAAGTACACATTAACCTTTATTCATCTTGAAAGATACAATGAATTTAGGGAATTCATGATCCCAAGTCTCTAATGATTAGGTCTTAATCTTCTGACGTTACTCAGAGGTTGATGTGTGTTTCTGTTTCCATTTTGGGGCCTTACGTAGATCTCATCAGTAGGATAGTGTTTCCTGTAATGATGCTGCATAGATAGTTATTCTACACAAGGTATGCTTCAAATATTGTGTCTACCTTTAAATCTTTGCATGATGTTTATCATTTTGACATATTTTAACCTCAAATATGCTGAATATGTTCAATTATCTACAGGATGTCTGTATATTTATATTATTTGCTTAAGATTGTCAACTATTTGCAATTATGATGATGAAATTCTCTAAAATTGAAAGAAATTGAAAGAAATACTTCAAATTAATGTTGAACCTTCAGCTATTGAACCACATATACATCAGATACAGTCATGAAGAGAAGAAATCAAACCATATGTTCACCAGGACATTCCACAGCTAGATACAGTTGATGCTAACTTCAAAGGAACGGTATGAAAACAACACATGTAAGTAGATATGCACTCCAAGGGACGTAGCAAATCACAACATGTATCAGGAATTCATACACTGATTACTCAAGATTTATTATGGATTGTAATCAAAAGAGTCTTCTTCTTCATTAAGCATGCAAGAACATATATGTATACAACAACTTTGAAATGAGCCCTGAATATTTCAAAAAACAAATTTCAATTAAGTTTTGAATGTTTAAAATGAGGCATCCCTGCACCTTTTATAGAACAAGATGAGGGAGCAGTTACAATTGATCTACAATCCAAATTTATCTATTAAGATCTACGGTTCACATTTCATTGACCAAGTCAATTCTTTACATGTGGCATAGGTTGCCAGCTGGAAATCATCTAGGTAACTCATATTTCCTAAGTACCTGATCCATATGTTCCCTTTATGGTGCACCTTCATCTATTTGTCAGGTTCTTCATCATCATCCTTATTATCATGATCATCACTTTCAGCGCTTTCACTATCTTTATCATCATGATGATTATCTTGTTGAATATGGACCTGCATAACTGTCCTGATATTCTCATATATCTATACTATCTTTTCCAATTCTCCGCCATTTTGAGTTCTTACTTTGGCGATGGCATGTTTATGCACCTGATATTTACTCCGGAGAGATTCCAATTTACTCCTCCTGTTGCTGGATGTTTCATTATAATTTTCCACCCTAACTTTTATTCTCATTACTTTATCCAAGACTTCTTCTGTTAGGTGATTGAGGGGATCTTCAGCTACTAACTGGAAGTTACTATGTAGAGCTTTAATGGTAAACTCTTCATCCTAATTTTCTATCTTTCCCTCTACTTTTCCTCCTAAGGTCTCCAAGACCTCTGCTTCATAAGACATCATATCATGTAGCTTTATACTGATGTTTCTCAGTTTACTGTTGCATCTTTTCAGCACATCACATTCAAACCTGATGTCTTTATTCCAGATATCAATCAATATGGCTACGTTACTATTCAACACTTGATTATTTATTAAAATCTAAGGATCAATCCTCTTCATTTCATCTAAAATGCTCACGGCCTTTTCCAACTGAAATGACCTCCTTCCGATCTCTATCTGTGATTTATCTACCTTTCTCCTGGAGGTACTTAAAGAATTCCACCTCTTCAAAGAGGCTTTTACCACTTCCTCAGCTCCATTGAGTGTAGATGTCGTCCATTTTAACATTATTACTGATTCATGTCTCATGAGGCTTAACTTGTTGACTTCCTCTTGAGAAATTGCAATCAATGGGACTGCTCTATCACTTGATGTATCATCATGGTTAATTAACCCTTTTATATATGCATACAGCTGAGCAATGTGCTTTTTATGCTTGTTATTCTTCTCTTTCTCTCTCTTCACCCTTTGGGTCAATGAATCAATAATGTCCTTACCTTCTGGGCCTTCCTGATCCTCATTGGCAAATCCCAAATCTTCTGTACTAATCTAGAATTCTTCCAGAGTGATCTTGCCTTTCTCTTTAGCAGTGGTAGGAACAGCTACCTGTGTAGTCCTCCTGCCCGTAACAGGATCTCTTCTTATTGCAGAAGTTATTCTAGCCTTCCTCTTAGGATTTATTAAGTTTTCTGGAAACAATGTAGATACATCAAATTCATGTGCCTCTATACCTAATTCTGCGTCAATTTCTTTCTTGTGCCATTGAGGAATTTGATCCTTTGACTATTGGTCTCCATCATCATCATCATGATCACCCTGATCTCTGGTATCCACCATCATGTTCGATGCGGAGGGTGATTTTCTTATCTCTTCCTCATGATGCTCCTCATGAGGGTGATCTTTAGGTATATCCACCTGTTGAGGAATTTTCTTTTCTGGAGGGTGATCCTGTTGATCATCTGCATGTTTATCCTGATCCCGATCTTTTACTTCCTCCATGGGTATCTCATCCACTTTAGCATTTTTGTTTTCCTGAGGCATGTTAGTATCTGTGGATGTTATTGTATCTACCTTAGATGCACTACCTTGATCTGAAGCTGCAATTTGCTCCGCAGTTGTAGTAATTAATTCTTGAACTTTTGGGGTAGGATCAACTGATGTTTCTTTATCTTCTTTGTCCTTTGGTGGGACTTCTACTACTTTGGGCTTAGCTGATGCATCCTGTTGTTGCTAACCCATACCTAGAGCTTTGTTCTCCACTTCTTTCTGTTGGAGTTCTTCAATATTCTCTACTTTCTCAGGTGCACCTACCATATCCTTAGGATTTACATCCTCTACATATGTCAAATCTATAATTGCAGGACTTGTCACCTGATCAACTAAGGCATCCAGCCATATTTGTTGTGCAATGTTTTCTGGGCTCTTTTCTCTTTCTGACTCTATTTGCTTCATCTCCACTAATACTGCCTAGACTTATGGGGTCCCCTGTGGTGTTATCTGGGTGCTAGCAGCAAGGGTTTCCATTCTTTGTGAAGTTACGTCCTTCACCACCTCATCATCAGATAGGTCAACTGTCTCATCTAATGAGACTAGACCACTTTGAACTGCCTTAGAGGCTTCTTTCATTTGTTCTTCTGCTTTTTCAGTTTTAAACTTTACAATGGTGGGAAGTGGAACATTATGCTGCAATTCCTTATAGAATACTTCTCCACCCGCTCCTTTTAGCATTATAGGGGTTTGTTTTATTTAACCTCTCATTGAAGTTCTTGGTTTCTTAGGTGTAGTTTCTATCACCTGAGGTGCTTTTCTTTTTCTAATGAGGGGTAGTGTGTCTTCTTCTATAGGCTCTTCATCAAGGGGGACCTCCTCTTCCATTTGTGCTTGTGGTGATGCCTGACCCTCATCATATGTTTCCATAGTTTCAACAGCTGGCCTCTGGATAGTCTTAGCTTTTTGCTTATCTTTAGGAGGCAGTGCAGATGATGTTGATGCTTGCTCTGATGCTGATGCACCCTCAGCTATTATTATGACTCTCTCAATAATCACCCCTTTAGGTTCATTATCAATCTTCTTACCTCTAGGGGGTCTTTTGCTTTGTTGTTGCGGAGGTGGCAACCTTTCTCCTTTAGACTTCCTCTTCTCATTCAAGAAATCATCATATTCATCTTAAGAAATCTCCTGTCTTTTCTTCTTATTGTCAACAATAAGGGCAACACCCTTCTTCGTCAATGCATTAGCCTGTTCAGTTACCCAAGCTTGGGTCAACTGTAAGATCTTGCCTGTAAACTGATCCAATGAAATATCCTCCACTTGAGTGAGATCAGGCACTGAGATAGTATCATTATATATCTTTTTCTCTTCATATTCATCCACCATGATCCTACCATCATCTTTCTTGAATTGTGTTGGTAGTGGGATGCAGTCGAATGTCCTGATCTAGTTGAGAGTCAGCCTTTGATATTTTCTTCTTCTAACTTCGGCTTCATCCTCACAATCTTCCCAGAAGTCTTCAAGATGTCTTCGGTGGATGGGCTTCCCCATGATCTTTTGCATCGTGCCATATGGATCATATGATCTTGACTATGGGAACAGCTGGAAATTCATCATAGTTAGACCAGCTATGGCCTTCTTAATATTCTCAGAATCTGGGCAGATATACCAACCCATTGTAACTGGAAACAATATTGGCCAAAGCTTGTTGTTAGCTTTGTAAGCATTCAATATTGTGGAAATTTGTCTTAACAATTCCATTAAGACAACCACATCTGTAGGGTATCTTGGGAGCATGAGAGGTTCTTCCCCAAAGCTTTCAATTCTAATGTAAGAGAAAGTTTCAAATTGAATAAACTAGGCTCCATGCCTATATATGACTTCCTGAGCTTCCATGCTTAGTCTTTTAGTTCTATCCTCCTCCATTGTTCTTACCAGATGCATAGAGAATGCATCATTTACTAGTTTGTAATCTTGGAGGTAATTTGCTCTTTATAGCTGGGGATGATGATCCCATATATGTGCATCATTTATTGTGCCACCAATTCTCCCATCTGTAATCAATGCATCAAATGTACCCTTATAGGGACATGAATAAACTATGTATGAGGTCATGTAGAAGGAACAATTTGGACCTCCTAGGTTCATCAGTTGCTCATCTAGAGCATCACTTATCATCTTAGCCCACATTGGCTTGTTATCTGTGTAAAGGCACATCAGGATGACTACATACATCCAGTCCTTAAAACTTCCAGCATCAGGCTGGCCTGTCACTTTGCTAAGCAGGGATATCATGTACTGGTATTCGTCGTCAAAGTCAAACTTATATAAGTGTACTGGAAGTTTAGCTGATGCAGGATAAGGACTATTCTTCGCCCTCCATTGGTACATTTTCTTCCTAGCAGTCTTCTTGTTATTCTCATATTCTACTTCTGATTTCTTCAAATCTATGTTAGCAACCTTCTTGCCCAATGGCAAACTGAATGTAGCAGCAAGACCTTTGATAGAAATATCTGCATATACTTTGCCATGCTTCTCTACCTTTCTAGTCTGTGGGTTATAGTTTCTTGCACATTCAATAACCAGCTCAGGAGTTTCCATGGAATAAGGGAAACCAACTGCATTCCACATTCCAGATGCAAAGACTGCATCCAGCAAGGTGTTTTTATTCTTTTCATCGCTCATTTTAACTGACCATGCAGCCAGATCTGTATTTCCTTGGTACTCGTCTATGATGGCACCATATTTGAACTGGATACCCTCGGGTTGAGCAAACATGGGCTTTAGAAATTCAGCGTCTGACTTAGCCAACCGCTTATCCGGCATGGATGCCTGCAATTAACAAAATTGGTCTTACAATTGATACCTTACAAGCATGCATATACGTTATCTCTTCATTTATTCATCATGCATATTATACTCTTTCAATATTTCATTTATCCTGATATGCATAATTTAAAACTTTGAACCAGAGAACACCATGATACCTGGATATGCAGAACACGACAGCAAGATGGTTTCAATTACTTACTTGATGTGTTTATTCTCTCAATTATGCTGATAACTATGTGAAAGGAACTCAAATACCAGCAATGCTCATGTATCTCATTTTGGTACAAGCTCTGTGCGTCCACAGGTAGCCTTGTGAGAGTTTGCAAGCTCTGCTCTGTAAAAACTTGTTTTATCGCAAGATGAGTGCGAAATGATTCTGTAAATCACTTTTAACTTCCTCTTTAGGGTAAAATTAGGGCTAAATTAGGGATGAATTAATTGAAATCATGGATTTCCTATACGACAACTCAGGGTCTCGCCAGTTGTATGTATCGGGTTCGTAATCGGCAGGAACCACCTACCATATTTATGGCATTTAATGTTACGGCGGCGAGGCGCAGGGTGATCTTTGCAAGATAGGATGATATTCAAATATCAGGTGATGTTCAAATATGATCCCCTGGACAAAAATGACCTTTTGTCGAAATATCAGGATGACGTCATCAGAATAATGACTTAGTTCAGCGTTGTGGCTCTATGACATCATCGTCATGTTTATTTCTTTGTTTACCTAGTTTGGATGACATCAGCAGGATATTGGTTCAGGGTGATATTTTGTGACAGGCCGATATTCAAATATCAGGATGATATTCAAATATCGGGTGATATTCAGAAATATGACCTTCGCAAAATACATGATGTTGTTTGTCGGGTAGATATCGCTATCACATAAAGTTGACGTTTGGATGTTCAGAGAAAATGATTTTATTGGGTGATAATATTAGATCGGGGTGATCTTTTATATAATGACTGATATTAAGAAATATGATCCTCCCCTCGGAATATTAGGTTTGACCAGATCTTTGACTCGTCATAACTTTTGTTCCCTAAGGAATATCAGGGTGATCCAAAAGGAAAACCTGCATGAAATCTTGTGCTCTATCCAACCATGAGGTTATTGTCATGAAATATTAACTTTGAAAAATTGACCTCATGATGATGACCTACCCAGTCCCTCTCATGCAGGATCATCTGTATTGTCTTACTTTTACCAGACCACCAGTAAGCAGAAAACACAAGCAAAGCCAAACAAAAAGGTTGGGTCCTTGTTTTGTCAAGTCAAAATGGGGCATTTGTGTAACCACACAACAACTTGCCACCCAAGAAAACACCAAGATTCCAATGATTCAAGTGATGTGAACACATTCTAACATAGCATTCTAACTCTTTCTAAGCATAAGCATCATAATCTTTCTGAATGATAAAATGTCCTCATGGTAACAATGCTAACTAAGGATCAGGTGTGTGCAAATGATTAATTATCCTCATCTTGAAAGCAAGTTAAAAACATGAGTAATCGATGATAAGCTACATAGTTGGAGATCATCCCTCATAGCCAACATGGATAGAGCCTTGCTGTCAGCAGGCATCTATAGCCCCGACAAGGTTATCTATACAATCCCCCTAAGTAGAGCCCCACTGCCAGCAGGCGTCTATAGCCCTGGTAGAGTTACTTAGATGGCCTAATTTTATTATATTTTTGGATTTTTTAACATTTATACTTCATATATCTGATATCATCGTGTAAGCTCAGAATGAAAGGTATGGTCACTTGCTATTTTAGGTTGGAGATTACATTGGTAGCAAGGGAGTCCCTTTAGATTTTTCACTTAACATCTATACTTGTATTTTCAACAAACCCAAGGCTGTTAGGTGAGTCATTGTGAAGGAATCACTTTGGTTAGGAAAAGGCACCCTGATGAAAAGATATCACAGACCTGATCATGATGACTTTCTCAAAATGAGTCACAACCTATATATAAATGTGTTCTCATCACTTGAATCTTAACAATTTTGTTATTTTCTGGGGTGATGAGTTGCATCATCTTGACTAACCAAAACAAAACTCAACAAGCAAGCAAAGCAAAAACAAAAGTAAAACACTGTACAAACAAACTATACAAATATACATTATGATACACATGACTAACATGAAGCTACTCAGGCTTGGAAATAGTGTTTGAGGAACTGTCCATTAAGTAGCAATGGAACATCCTCACCTATCAAGTTCTTAAGCCTAAAAGTACTATCTTCTAATATCTCAGAAATTTGGAAGGGACCTATCCATAATTTATCAAACTTACCATGGTCTCCTTTCTTCTCATGGGCTTTATCCCATATCAAGACTAAATCTGATATCCCGAAGGCTTTGACTTTGGCTCTTTTGTCAAACCATCATTTGACAACAGCCTGATGTTTGGCAAATTAGTCAATTGCTTGACTTCTTTTCTCTTCCAGGTGCATCAGTTGAAGCAACCTAACTTCTTGGTTATTGTCTATGCTTAGATACTCTTGGGCAAACTGTAAGGTAGGAATCTTTAGGTTAACAAGGAGGATGGGATCCACCCCATAGACTAAATGATAAGGTGAGTTTCCTAATGCAGCCTTGTTTCTGGTTCTGTCTACCCATAAGGCATATTTTAGAAGTGTATTCCATTCCCTAGGGTTCTTGTCTACTAACTTCTTTATGATATTCAACAAATTTTTGTTAGTGGATTCTGCCAATCCATTTCCTTGGGGATAATAATTAGATGAGAACTTCAGTATGATCCCATAATCAAAGGCCCAACTTAACAATTTGGTTGAAGTAAAAGCAGAGCCATTATCACTTACCAGAGCATAAGGAACCCCATACCTGGTGACTATATTACTTTCAAGAAATTTGATGAGATCTTCTGCACTACAAGTCTTGCTGCTAGTGGCTTCAGTCCACCTAGTACAGTAGTCAGTAATGGTTAAAATGTACCTATGGCCTGATAATGATGGAGGATTAATTGGTCCTATGAAATCCATGCCCCATTGTGCAAATGGGCGCTCTTCCATCACTGGCTGCAGGGATTGAGCAGCATACCTCTCTCTGTTGGCAGCAACCTGACATACATGACAACATTTAATATGTTCAGTAGTATCCTTGAAAATTGTGGGCTAGTAGTATCTTGCTCTGAGGATTGCATGTGTGGTGGCTAAGGATGACCCATGTGTTGCTCCAAACTTGTCATGTAGCTCTAATAATACTTTATCTGCTTTAGGCCTCTCTAGGCATCTTAAGTGTATTCCTTCATAATTTTTCTTGAAAAGTACTACTTTCATCATGTACTTCTGGGACTTTATTTTCAGGGCTCTTCTTTGTGAAGCCTACAGTCTAGGAGGACATTTTCCAGTAATCAGGATATGCCTGATATCTAAGTACCACTCTCCACTGTCCTTCTCATTAATAACATATTATTGACTTGTGATATTTGGATCAATTTCTGATATCATTTGGCTTAAAGTCTGTCCTCTCACCAGCTTCATGGGTGCGATATCCATGTCATATTCTTGTAGTACCATGATCCACTTAGTTCTTTTCTCACTAGGCTCACTCTACATTAACAACATCTTCAGTGCTGCATCTGGCACCACAGCAATCACTTTGCTTCTCAGAATGTAATGCCTGAATTTCTTTACTGCTCTGACCAAGGCAAGTCCCTGCCTCTCTACATCCATGTATCTTAATTCTGCATCTTTGAAAGGGCAGCTCATGAAGGCAATTGGTTTTTCCTCTTTCTCTTCATTTCTCTGAGTTAACACTGTTGCAGAGGTGTGTTCTAAAGCAAATGAATAGATATAAAAGTCCCTGGTGTAGTCTGGACTAATGAGGATAGGAGCATCAGATATAGCCTTCATTATGTCTTCAAAAGCTGCTTTGGCTTCTGGTGTCCATTCAATCTTGGCATCTTTCTTCAGCATCGTGTTTAGAGGTCTCACTATTTCAGCAAAGCCAGTGATAAATTTTCTCACAAAATTTATCTTACCAAAGTAAGATTTGAGTTCTTTCTTGCTTCTTGGAAGCTATAATTTCATAATGGACCCCACCCTATCAAGATCTATGATTATTCCATTCTCAGTTATTAGGTGGCCCAATAATTTTCCTGTTGTCACCTCGAATATGCATTTCTTGGGGTTCAAGGATATTCCATATTCTTCACATTTTTTCAGTACATTTTTGAGATCTGATACATGGTCTCCTCTATTTTTAGAGAATACTATTAAGTCATCCATGTATATGACTATACACTTTCCTATTAAGCCTCTGAAGGATATGTCCATTGCATGCTAGAATGTTGCTCTAGCATTTATCAGCCCAAATGGCATGCGTCTACAAGCAAAGATCCCCCACTTTGTGGTGAAGGCAGTTCTCAGTCTGTCAATTTTATCAACCATTACCTGAATATAACCAGAAAAACCATCCAGGAATGACATCATTTTTGCTCCATTGACAATTTGCAGAACTTCATCTAAGGAAGGTAAAGGATAATTGTCTTTCTCTGATGCTCTGTTCAAGTTCCTGAAGTCCACACATAGCCTGATGTCTCCATTCTTCTTTCTCACTGGGACCAGATTGGCTACCCAGGTGGAGTGTCTCACAGGAAATATAATCCTGATATTTAACAACTTTTTAACCTCCTCAAAAATTATAGGCTCCAGCAAGGCATTGACTGGCCTTTGCTTCTGTCTGAAAGGTTTAGCATCTGGCTTGAGAGGTATAATGTGAGTTATGACTGATGTGTCATATGTTTTCAGCTCATCATAAGTCCATGCAATGACATGGATGTAGTCTTTGAGTGCCTAAGTTATTCCCTCTAACTCTTCTGGTGTACACACCTTACCAATCAAGACATTTCTTATGTCATCATTTTGTCTAATATTCACTTGTGAATATTGCCCTCCATCAGCCTTTGGAAGATCCTTCTGCTTCAGCATATTATCCAAGTCAAAGCCTCTTTCCAATTCAATCATACCTTTGGGAATCCTGTTGCTAGGCAACTCTAATATTTCCTCTTCTTCCCAAACATGATCTTCCACATTGTTCTCATCTATGATCTGAGCATCAAATATATCTCTGTGAGAGATGAAATCTAGGATATGCTGATCATCGTCGAATACCTGGAGATTAGTAACATTATCAGGTACTGAAGGCATTGATATTAGTTCTACTAAAAACCTCTTTAAACTTGAAATAGACAATGGCTCTAAGGTACTAGCAGCCTGGGCTAGAGCATCTACTCTATGGTTCTGCTCTCTAGGTATGTGGGTGATATTAAATGTGTCAAAGTCTTCAATTAGATCCCACACCCTGTGTCTATAGTTAGCTAGTTTTCTATAATTACAAGAGTAAATTCCTCTCACCTGTCTCACCACTAATTCTGAGTCTCCATAAACGTGCAAAATTTTTACTTTCTTCTTAAGGGCAAACAACATCCCATGTATTAGAGCCTCATACTCTGTTACATTGTTAGTATAGGGAAATTGCAGTCTATAGGCTGCTAGGTAGGATTTTCCTGATGGATCTATGAGATCAATTCCTACCCCAGCACCTTGTTTCGACTTGGATCCATTGAATCTAAGGATCCATGGTTTATCTTCAGCAGGAGGCTTAGCTGAGCCTTCTCTCTTCTTTGCAGCTCTGGTAGCTGCTCCACTTGATATCCACTTTAACTTAGGAATTTCAACCTTCTTAGATTTCATCTTTCCTTTCTTCTAGGAAGCTGATCTACTTGCCTTCTTTTCATCACCAGAAGGATGATCTTCTGAACTAGGCACTATATGCCTCCTTAAAATATGTAAGCACAGTGAACAGGCAGTTTCTGAGTGAGGTGCCTCATGCAATCTACACCATCCTTCAGTCAGTGCATCTTGTGGAGGCTTCCCATGTTCTATCATCTTTTTAATTTCCTCTGATAAAAATTTCTCAAATCTGGTCAAATTATTGCCTCTATCATCATCAAATAATTCGCAATCTGACTCCATCAGGAAATCACTCCCAGGGGTGATTTTATTATTTTTGTTATCCTTCTTCTCATTGCAGACTAGAATTTCTTCTGTCTTCTAGATAAAATACTCATTCTGACTCACATCTTCTCCTATTCCTGCAGCAGACGAACAAGAATCAGTATGATCATCATCACTACATATGGAACTTACCTCTAATGATGATGATGACGCTTCTCTGCATGTTTGCTTGAGCTCTAGCATGTCCATGCATGCTCCACAAGTTTTCTCAGAATGTGCTTCATCATGTAATCTGCACCAATCATCAATCAAAATGTCATTAACAGGTATATCTAATAATCGACAGCATTCTACCTGTTTAGACAAGTATATTTCAAAACTTTTGAAATGGTCTACTTCTGTTTTGTCTCCATGATTATGACCAGATCTTAAGACTACAGCATTATAGTCATGAAGATGATCATCAGGATCATGATCATCATGAAAGTCATACATCAGGACCTCCTCTATTTTGACAGTCTGAGGTCTAATAGAATATACTCTAGGTTCAACATTCACGTACATGATCTCATTTGTTTTGTTGTACTCGGTGATCATGTGTTTCATTCTTGGTTCAGCATCTATCCTTATCTGGTTTGGTATACCTTTCTGAGGTAACCACATATGACTGAAGTCGGTAGACATATATCCGTTGAGGGTCTTGGACCAATCTCTACTGAGTAACATACCATATGTATCAGGTATGCCAACTACCTGAATGTCAATATAGTATTGGATCCTAGGGTCTGATGCCAATTGCATGTGAATGTGAGTTAACTCCCCTATTACATTCACCTAGGTCTTGTCTAGTTGGGTTACCTTCTTCAAGGATTTAGCAGGATGTAGCCCTAGAGCATTACATATGGCTAAAGGCATGACATTCGTGGATGCTCCTGAGTCCACTAGACAATTGTGCAGGTTTTTACTGAACATTTGTATGGTTAGGAGGAATGGAGGTGATTCACTTTTATCTCTATACAAGGTCATGTGAGAAGTCTCCGCAACTTGAACAGTAGCTAGGACTTTAGTTTTAACATTATTATCTCTGACAGCATGATCCTTACCTACAAATTGACCTGATGGATGAATATCCTCTTTTGGAGCAGGATCATCTAGTGATTTCATAAATGCCTTTTTAATGGCTGGAGTTTTCAGTAACTCTGACAAGGATAGGTTGATTTTGATCTTCTTTATCTCATCTACCAGGTAGGTGACTAACTTATCAGACTCATGAGGCACGCTCAAAGATTTTGATACTGTGTTTGGTGGTGATAAATACTGAGTATTGATCTTAGGAAATCCTGGGTTATTACTCGCTTTGGGATCAGGAGGTGTGTTAAAATTATTTGGGGGCAAGGAACTGGTTAATGGACTAGTAGGTCTGTTGGCATTATTTCTCAAGTTATAGTTGTGCTTACCCTGGTATTGTTGTTGGTAAGCATGTACCTCCTTAGGCTCATTTGATGGCTCATTGTCATCCTCAAAGGGGAAAACATAATTTGATTCAAAAGTCATGGCTGATTCTTCACATGTCTGGGTATAATGCTGATGAGGTGACATAGTCTGCTGATGAGGCTGATCAGTATATCTTTCTAATACTAAAGATGAATCATATCCACAGGGAACAAGCTCATTCCCTTCCACATGATGTGGATTTCCTACAGTATTGGATACCTCAGTTTTGAAAATACTTGCAGTAATTTGAAATTGGGGATAGTCTAGCTCTGCATGAGCATTTGTATTGTGTATTCTACACCAATTAGTGAGGGCTGCCTCAGCAAGATTGACCCTGGTAGTCTGTTTAGCTTCACCAAGAGGCTGACTATCTAAAGGTGATGGTAAGGAACCATTATTTGGCCTGGAGTTCCATACTATAGGCTGTCTTGGGGGAACGTTATTACCACTATTATTGTTGTAGTTATTGTTGTTATACCCCCTGTCAGGATAGTTTGGTCTGTCATTGTTATAGCCTCTGTTCTGGTTAGGCTGAGAGTAGAAGTTTTGGCTTCTCAAATGAGTGATCTCAGTTATAAGCTTCCTTAGTTGAGCTGATATTTCTTTGATCTCTTCCTTTTCTTCCTGAGCCTTAGCTACTACATTTTCTATTGAAGGCTTGAAGAATGAGGATCCATTATTGCTATGGTTCTGGTCTACAACCTGAGGTTCTTGGACTTGTCCAGGATACTACATCATCTGGCCATTTTCGTTAGGAGGTGGCATTATACTCAATGGAGGTATCTGCAAAGGTACTGGCATTACTACTGGAGGCATCATGGCTCCATTATACTATGGCTGGGAAGGGTATCTTGGATAACCAGGAAGTGTAGGAAAGGCTATGTTTGGTGTAGGAGTAGGGACTAACTGCTGATTGACTTTAATAGCTTCTTGAAAAGCTCCTGTTAACGTTGTGATTTCAAGATGAGCCCTCCTGATGAACATAGAAGTTAAAGGATCCAGGGCTGAATAGTAGATACTCCTAGCAGCTGCATCAGCTACAACATATGGAGCAACTAGCTTGGATAGCATTTTCTGAAACCTAGCATTGAAATTGGCAATAGGTTCTCCCTCAAACCACTTAATTGTGGCAAATAGGTGATAGTTCATTGAAGGGTCAATAGGTATTTTGAACCTATCAGTGAAAGCTTTCTCTAGGACAACCCATGATCCAATTGAACTCTGACCAAGACTAATATACCAATTATAAGCCTCTTCCCCTAAGGAAAAAGGAAATAATCTGCATACAACGTCTTGATGCTCTATTCTAGCTCTACAGTAGGCTTCCTTAAAAGTTCTGATGTGAACATCCGCATCTTGATACGGATGATATTTTGGACAAATTTTATCTAGATTCTTTGGTAAATCATGATATGCATTGAAAGTTAGAGGTGATTTTGCTACAAAGAATGACATTGCAATCAGAGGAGGTTGAGCTTGAGGTATAACAGGCTGAGGCTGAAGCTGAGGTTGTACAGGTGATCCTATAGGTATCTATAGACTAATAGGAGTTACAGGAGAATGTTTAGATGAAGTTCCTGATGCACTAGACTCTGGAGTGTGATGGATATCTACAGTTCAAGGTCTAAACCCTCTAACAGGTAGTTCTTAAAAATTCCAGTGGATCTAGACCTGGTATTTATCTTATGAGCTAGGATTTCTCAATTTTGAGGAAAATTGGCTGGATGATTGTAAAGATCAGTTGGAATTCACCAGCAAGGAAGGTATTTATGGTCGAAAAACTATACTGACTAGATATTTGTGAAATATTTGCAAAGATACTACAAATATGAGGTGATATTTGAAGTTCTGTGTCAAAAACGTCAGGATATCAAGTTTCTAAGCTATTTATCTCAAAGATTTGGGCAAATTTACATGAGACAAGACTTATTTCTGCAAATTCATGATGATTGGCTATAAATCTTGTAATATTTATGATTGATCTCAAAAACTTTACACAGGATTAGCATGTATAAGCTTAGAACAACAAATATTTGCGTCTAACCTAGAAATTTAGCAGTGTCTAAGCGTTACCTTACAATCTTTATTATCACCTGAAGTACTGATGATGATCCTTTAGCTTCGAGCCCTCATTCTAGCGCCAATTTATGTTGATCATGATGTTAATCATAAACAAACATAGAATAAAAGTACACATTAACCTTTATTCATCTTGAAAGATACAATGAATTCAGGGAATTCATGATCCCAAGTCTCCGATGATTAGGTCTTAATCTTCTGACATTACTCAGAGGTTGATGTGTGTTGTTGTTTCCATTTTGGGGCCTTATGTAGATCTCATCAGTAGGATAGTGTTTCCTATAATGATGCTACATAGATAGTTATTCTACACAAGGTATGCTTCAAATATTGTGTCTACCTTTAAATCTTTAAATAATGTTTATCATTTTGACATATTTTTTATCTCAAATATGCTGAATATGTTCAATTATCTATGGGATTTCTGCATATTTGTATTATTTGCTTAAGATTGTCAACTATTTGCAATTATGATGATGAAATGCTCTAAAATTGAAAGAAATTGAAAGAAATACTTCAAATTAATGTTGAACCTTCAGCTATTAAACCACATATACATCAGATACAGTCATGAAGAGAAGAAATCAAACCATATGTTCACTAGGACATTCCACAGCTAGATACAGTCGATGCTAACTTCAAAGGAACGGTATGAAAACAACACATGTAAGTAGATATGCACTCCAAGGGATGCAACAAATCATAGCATGTATCAGGAATTCATACACTGATTACTCAAGATTTATTATGGATTGTAATCAAAAGAGTCTTCTTCTTCATTAAGCATGCAAGAACATATATGTACATAAAAAACTTTAAAATGAGCCCTGAATATTTCAGCAAACAGATTTCAATTAAGTTTCGAATGTTTGAAATGAGGCATCCCTACACCTTTTATAGAACAAGATGAGGGAGTGGTTACAATTGATCTACGATCCAGATTTATCTATTAAGATCTACGGTTCACATTTCATTGACCAAGTCAATTCTTCACACGTGGCACAAGTTTCTAGCTGGCAACCATCTAGGTAACTCATATTTCCTAAGTACCTGATGCATATGTTCCCTTTATGGTGCACCTTCATCTATTTGTTAGGTTCTTCATCATCATCCTTATTATCATGATCATCACTTTCAGCGCTTTTGCTATCTTTATCATCATGATGATTATCTTGTTGAATAGGGACCTACATAACTGTCCTGATATTCTCATATATTTGTACTATCTTTTCCAATTCTCTGCCATCTTGAGTTCTTGCTTTGGCGATGGCATATTTATGCACCTGATATTTGCTCCAGAGAGATTCCAATTTACTCCTCCTGCTGCTGGATGTTTCATTATAATTTTCCACCCTAACTTTTATTCTCATTACTTTATCCAAGACTTCTTCTGTCAGGTGATTGAGGGGATCTTCAGCTACTAACTGGAAGTTACTATATAGAGCTTTAATGGTAAACTCTTCATCCTAATTTTCTATCTTTCCCTCTACTTTTCCTTCTAAGGTCTCCAAGACCTCTGCTTCATAAGACATCATATCATGCAACTTTATACTGATGTTTCTCAGTTTACTGGTGCATCTTTTCAGCACATCACATTCAAACCTGATGTCTTTATTCCAGATATCAATCAATATGGATGTGTTATTATTCAATACTTGATTCTTTATTAAAATCTGAGGATCAATCCTCTTCATTTCATCTAAAATGCTCACGGCCTTTTCCAACTGAAATGACCTCCTTCCAATCTCTATCTACGATTTATCTACCTTTCTCCTGGAGGTACTTAAAGAATTCCACCTCTTCAAAGAGGCTTTTACCATTTCCTCAGCTCCATTGAGCGCAGATGTCATCCATTTTAACATTATTATGGATTCATGTCTCATGAGGCTTAACTTGTTGACTTCCTCTTGAGAAATTGTAGTCAATGGGACTGCTCTATCACTTGATGTATCATCAGGGTTAATTAACCCTTTTATATATGCATGCAGCTGAACAATATGCTATTTATGCTGCTTATTCTTCTCTTTCTCTCTCTTTACCCTTTGGGTCAATGAATCAATAATGTCCTTACCTTCTTGGCCTTCCTGATCCTCATTGGCAAATCCCAAATCTATTGTACTAATCTGGAATTCTTCCAGAGTGATCTTGCCTTTCTCTTTATAAGCGGTAGGAACAGCTACTTGTGCAGTCCTCCTGCCCATAACATGATCTCTTCTTATTGCAAAAGTTATTCTAGCCTTCCTCTTAGGCTTTATTAAGTTTTCTGAAAATAATGTAGATACATCAAATTCCTATGCCTCTATATCTGATTCTGCGTCAATTTCTTTCTTGAGCCATTGAGGAATTTGATCCTTTGACTATTGGTCTCCATCATCATCATCATGATCACCCTGATCTCCGGTATCCACCATCATGTTTGATGGGGAGGGTGATTTTCTTATCTCTTCCTTATGATGCTCCTCATGAGGGTGATCTTTAGGTATATCCTCCTGTTGAGGAATTTTCTTTTCTGGAGGGTGATCCTGTTGATCATCTGCATGTTTATCATGATCCCAATCTTTTACTTCCTCCATGGGTATCTCATCCACTTTAGCATTTTCCTTTTCTTGCGGCATGTTAGTATCTGTGGATGTTATTGTATCTACCTTAGATACACTATATTGATCTGAAGCTACAATTTGCTTCGCAGCTGTAGTAATTACTTCTTGAACTTTTGGGGTAGGATCAACTGGTGTTTCTTTATCTTCTTTGTCCTTTGGTGGGACATCTACTACTTTGGGCTTAGTTGATGCATTCTGCTATTGCTGACCCATACCTAGAGCTTTGTTCTCCACTTCTTTCTGTTGGAGTTCTTCAATATTCTCTGCTTTCTTAGGTGCACCTACCATATCCTTAGGATTTACATCCTCTACATATGTCAAATCTGTAACTGCAGGACTTGTCACCTAATCAACTAAGGCATCCAGCCCTATTTGCTGTGTAATGTTTTTCAGTCTCTTTTCTCTTTTTGACTCTATTTTCTTCATCTCCCCTAATACTGCCTGGACCAATGGGGTCCCCTGTGGTGTTATCCAGGTGCTAGCAGCAAGGGTTTCTATTCTTTGTGAAGTTACGTCCTTCACCACCTCATCATCAGATACGTCAATTGTCTCATCTAATGAGACTAGACCACTTTGAACTGCCTTAGAGGCTTCTTTCATTTGTTCTTCTACTTTTTCAATTTTAAACTTTACAATGGTGGGAAGTGGAACATTATGCTACAATTCCTTATTAAATACTTCTCCACCTGCTCCTTTTAGCATTATAGGGATTTGTTTTATTTCACCTCTCATTGAAGTTCTTGGTTTCTTAGGTGTAGTTTCTATCACCTGAGGTGCTTTTCTTTTTTTGATGAGGGGCATTGGGTCTTCTTCTGCAGGCTCTTCATCAAGGGGGACCTCCTCTTCCATTTGTGCTTATGATGCCTGACCCTCCTCATATGTTTCCATAGTTTCAACAACTGGCCTCTGGATATTCTTAGCTTTTTGCTTATCTTTAGGGGGCAGTGCAGATGATGTTGATGCTTGATCTGATGTTGATGCACCCTCAGTTGTTATTATGACTCTCTCAATAATCACCCCTTTAGGTTCATTATCAATCTTCTTACCTCTAGGGGGTCTTTTTCTTTATTGTTGCGGAGGTGGCAACCTTTCTCCTTTAGACTTCCTCTTCTCATTCAAGAAATCATCATATTCATCCTCAGAAATCTCCTGTCTTTTCTTCTTATTGTCAACAGTAAGGGCAACACCCTTCTTCTTCAATGCATTAGCCTGTTCAGTTACCCAAGCTTGGGTCAATTGTAAGATCCTGTCTGTAAACCGATCCAATAAAATATCCTCCACTTGAGTGAGATCAGGCGCTGAGATAGTATCATTATATATCTTTTTCTCTTCATATTCATCCACCATGATCCTGCCATCATCTTTCTTCAATTGTGTTGGCACTGGGACGTAGTCGAATGTCCTGATCTGGTTGAGAGTCAGCATTTGATATTTTCTTCTTCTAACTTTGGCTTCATCCTCATAATCTGCCTAGAAGTCTTCAAGATGTCTTCAGTGGATGGGCTTCCCCATGATCTTTTGCATCCTGCCATATGGATCAGATGATCTTGACTGTGGGAATGGCTGGAAATTCATCATAGTTAGACCAGCTATGGCCTTCTTAATATTCTCATAATCTAGGCACATATACCAACCCATTGTAACTGGAAACAATACTGGTGGAAGCTTGTTGTTATCTTTGTAAGCATTCAATATTGTGGAAATTTGTCTTAACAATTCCATTAAGACAACTGCATCTGTAGGGTATCTTGGGAGCATGAGAGGTTCTTCCCCAAAGCCTTCAATTTTGATGTAAGAGAAAGTTGCAAATTGAATAGACTAGGCTCCGTGCCTATATATGACTTCCTGAGCTTCCATGCTCAGTCTTTTAGTTCTATCCTCCATTGTTCTTACCAGATGCATAGAGAATGCATCATTTACTAGTTTATAATCTTGGAGGTAATTTGCTCTTTGCAGCTGGGGATGATGATCCCATATATGTGCATAATTTATTGTGCCACCAATTCTCCCATCTGTAATCAATGCATCAAATGTACCCTTATAGGGACATGAATAAACTATGTATGAGGTCATGTAGAAGGAACAATCTGGACCTCCTAGGTTCATCTGCTACTCATCTAGAGCATCACTTATCATCTTAGCCCACATTGGCTTGTTATCTGTGTAAAGGCACATCAGGATGACTGCATACATCCAGTCCTTAAAACTTCCAGCATCAGGCTAGCCTGTCACTCTGCTGAGCAGGGCTATCATGTACTGGTATTTGTCGTCAAAGTCAAACTTATATAAGTGTACTGGAAGTTTAGCTGCTGTAGGATAAGGACTATTCTTCGCCCTCCATTGGTACATTTTCTTCCTAGTAGTCTTCTTGTTATTCTCATATTCTACTTCTAATTTCTTCAAATCTATGTTAGCAACCTTCTTGCCCAATGGCAAACGGAATGTAGCAGTAAGACCTTTGATAGATAGATCTGCATATACTCTGCCATGCTTCTCTACCTTTTTGGTCTATGGGTTATAGTTTCTTGCACATTCAATAACTAGCTCAAGAGTTTCTGTGGAATAAGGGAAACTAGCTACATTCCACATTCTAGATGCAAAGACTGCATCCAGCAAGGTGCTGTTATTCTTTTCATCACTCATTTTAGTCGACCATGCAGCCAGATCTGTATTTCCTTGGTGCGTGTCTGTGATGGCACCATATTTGAACTAGACACCCTCGGGTTGAGCAAACATGGGCTTTAGAAATTCAGCCTCTGACTTAGCCAACCACTTATCTGCCATGGATGCCTACAATTAACAAAACTGGTCTTACAATTGATACCTTACAAGCATGCATATATGTTATCTCTTCATTTATTCATCATGCATATTATACTCTTTCAATATTTCATTTATCCTGATATGCATAATTTAAAACTTCAAACCAGAGAACACCATGATACCTGGATATGCAGAACACGACAGCAAGAGGGTTTTAATTACTTACCTGATGTGTTTATCCTCTGAATTATGCTGATAACTGTGTGAAAGGAACTCAAATACTGGCAATGCTCATGTATCCCATTATGGTACAAGCTCTATGCGTCCGCAGGTAGCCTTGTGAGAGTTTGCAAGCTCTACTCTGTAAAAACTTGTTTTATCGCAAGATGAGTGTGAAATGATTCTGTAAATCACTTTTAACTTCCTCTTTAGGGTAAAATTAAGGCTAAATTAGGGATGAATTAATTGAAATCATGGATTTCCTATACAACAACTCAGGATCTCGCCAAGTGTATGTATCAGGTTCGTAATCGGCGGGAACCACCTACCATATTTATGGCATTTAATGTTATGGCGGCAAGGCGCGGGGTGATCTTTGCAAGATAGGATGATATTCAAATATCAGGTGATATTTGGATATCAGGTGATATTTGGATATTAGGTGATGTTCAAATATGATCCCCTAGACAAAAATGAGCTTCTGTCAAAATATCAGGATGATGTCATCAGAATAATGATTTAGTTCAGTGTTGTGGCTCTATGGCGTCATCGTCATGTTATGTTGGAAGGGTCATGTTTGGAAGTATACCTTTGCGAGGTAAAGAGGATGGTGACGTCATCGTCATGTTTATTTCTTCATTTACCTGGTTTGGATGATGTCAGCAAGATATTGGTTCAAGGTGATATTTTGCGACAGGCCGATATTCAAATATCGAGGTGATATTCAAACATATGACCTTCACAAAATACATGATGTTGTTTATCGGGTAGATATCACTATCACATAAAGTTGACATCTGGATGTTCGGAGCAAATGATTTTATCGAGTGATAATATTAGATCGGGTTGATCTTTTATTCAATGACTGATATTAAGAAATATGATCCTCCCCTCAGAATATGAAGTTTGACCGGATCTTTGACTCGTCATAACTTTTGTTCCCTAAGGAATATTAGATTGATCCAAAAGGTAAAACTGCATGAAATTTTGTGCTCTATCCAACCATGAGGTTATTGTCATGAAATATTAACTTTGAAAAATTGACCTCATGATGATGACCTACCCAGTCCCTCTCATGTAGGATCATCTGTATTGTCTTACTTTTACCAGACCGCCAGCAAGTAGAAAACACAAGCAAAGCCAAACAAAAAGGTTGGGTCCCTGTTTTGTCAAGTCAAAATGGGGCGTGTTGTGTAACCACACAACAAATCACCACCACATAAAAGGCAGAGAACTGAAGGCATGTCTCTTCTAGTCCCATATGAGATGTTTGAGGGTGTGGGGGATACTGATGAAGTTGCCAATATTTTGACACATTTGCATGATGTAGAGGAAATTGATCAATCATTGGTTGGTCAAGAAACTAATGCACACAAGCCTAAGGCTAGGATGGAAGAACAAGCTGAAATTGATCCAGAGCTACAAGAAGATGAAAGGGTGGTGGCATCATTGAGATTTATTCAAGATGATGATTTCATCAAGACTCCAGAGTTTTGGGATTTCTGGTTAAAAATGAAGATGAAGGAATTTGATGAAAAGATGGAAATCAATAAGATGGGTGCTACTGAGTCTCAGTATGATCAAATAACCACCTAAACAATCCAAGAACTAAAAGTTGATGAAATCAAAGTGACTCCTGAGGAAGCAAGACAAATGGTCTTGAAGAGTAACATGTTGATCATCCTAGGTCTTAAATTGAAAAAGGTATTCTTTCTTGACCAAGTTAGGAGTCAAGATGACCCTAATCTTGTGTCTAAATTTGATTATGAGGAGGGAATGAGTGGATGTGGTTTCAACCCAAAGACAGAGACTCTTGCCATATGGACAAAACAGAAGAACACTAGTAAACCAAGGTTGCTAGATATTGTTCAGGAAATGAGGGGATCTACTATGGTGAAAACCTTACGAGATACTTAAAGAACTGAGACCTCTTCTCTTATAGTCCATTCTTCCATGTTCACCCATGCAGCTATAAAAAAGTTGGAAACAAAATTGCAGGATTATGAGAAAACACAACAAGACATGAATGATGAAGTGAATAGGTTGTTCATTGAAAATAGGCAATTGAAAAAGCAACTGCAAGATGTGGGTTCTTCCCAGAGTCTGTCAATAGTTCCATATCAACCTTTTGTGCCACCAACAACTGGTGATGTCACAGTGACAATGCAAGAGTTTAATGCTTTGAGAACAAAATTTGAAAAAGAAGTTGAGGACCTCAAGAAGCAAAATGAGGAAACAAAAAATGAGACAAGGATCAAGGTCCTTGAAGTCTTTGAGAAAATTGTGGAATACAGGATAAAGCTAGTTGTGGATAAACTTGGGGATGTGCATGATTACTACTCCATGTTATCTCAGGCCATTAAACAATTGCAAGCAAACTTTTCTGTTTTGGAGCCACTGTACAAGAAATGACAGCCTTGCACAATTTAGGCATGCTTTGTAGGATACTTCAAAGAAATCTTGATGCTCCTGTTGAATTGAAGCCCACAGAGCAGACGGTGACTATGATCATTGAAGAGCATCATTATGCCAGCAGTGAAGAGAAAAGGATGCAGGCCAGACTTGAATCTTTTTCTACTTTCAAGCATCAATTTAATCTTTTTCTACTTTCAAGCATCAATTTATCCCCCCTATTCTGATAAAGGAAAACAAACAAGTTAAAGGCCTTGATACTTGGAAGGCAAAATTTAGAACAACAATGTCTGTGGTTATGGAATTCTTGAAAAAGGAGTAGGATATAGATTTGAGCCTTAACGTGATTTTGGATAGGGTCATAGCCATAGATGCAAGATATGGAAAATTTGTAATTGATGTTAAGGCTATGTTGTATAAAAGATGGAAGGACCATCAGACCAATTTGCTCCAAATTCAGGAATTCAAATGGCCCAATGACCTTACATGAGAACAGACATACTTGAAAGGTTGATGTGCAACTACAGGTTCAGGTGCAGAAGGAGCAACGAGCATTTTTGTTGGTGTTAACATGAAGAAAAAGGACAAAATTTTGACACTTTTTTGCGATAATAGACAGGGGCACAACACAGTTAACAGATACTGCAACACGGAGATGAGTACCTTATCAGGCCTGAGGTCACGGATGCTCTATGATGATTAACAGATTCAGATCTTGGTTAACTTGCTTATGCCATTAATTTCTCTTTATTAAACATGTTTAGTTATAAGAGGCCTGAAGCTTGTTACTTCCCATATTTATAAGGGAAACCAAGGCCTAGACAATCATCATCTTTATGCAAGACAATTTATATATTCCAATATTATATATCCAATCATATTTCAAATTCAAGACATTACACTTCTATGATAATTTAATATTATAATGGGCAAGGATGGTTAACTTTGTCGATATGTATGGTGTTCTAATTTTCTGTTAATATTCAAGTTCATAAGTTGTTTGATTGTCTCCATATTGGCTATTTCCAGTTATTCAAATCAATAGATTTATCAAGGCACATTTGTAGTTATTGTGTGGATGCTTTTAATTGGTTTCTATTAGAAGTTGATGTAATTCCCTTTAAGTGACTTACATTTATTGGTCTCTAGAGTTAAATCCTTTAAAGTAAATCATACTGGTGGGTTTTCCTTCAAATAGAATTAAAACAACTTACTTGAATAGTACTTCCTTGCATGTGTGTGTTAAAACAACAATGACTACCATGAAAGACATAAAAACAATAAATAGCACTCACCTCAATTCCAACACCACTACTACTACTCTAAATATCATGCAGATTCTCATCAAGACATTCAACATAATCACTATCATCATTGTCCTCAAGTTGTGCATCTTTGTAGAGAGCTCTATTGACAGGGACTTTTTCTTTTCATTCTGCTCTCATATAATTTCTCTGCATGTGGTTTAAACATCATGCAAAAATTAATATAAGTCAAGTAAAGAATGCAAAAACTATAATTTTTTGTTCAAAATAACATTTTTCTTCCACTCTTAAATGACTAAGTCAAGGTATGTTGTGAGATTCTTCCTTTATTGTAAGCAATAGATTCCAGTTTATAGGAGGATTCTTATGGTCATGAGCATAAGATTTTCAACAAGAAGGCACAGTCCCAGTCCTTCATATGATAAGGAAGACAGTAAAAGTTGTAAGATGGCAATCCATATCTCTATCTTAGGACAGTCCATAGTATGGAAGGTATAGGAGAAGATAAAGAGATGCAACAGCTAGTAGGGTTTCACCAAACAAAGAGAAGAGATAAAGGCACTATCAAAAACATTAGACAGTGATCAAGAGCCCTTGGAATGATAGCAACAAAGCAGATATGACAGCCTTGACTTTAGGATCAATGATTAAGAGCTTTACTAATACATGCTCAAAGTGATTGTCTAGAATGATAGAGTTAAATGTCATAATGCAGCATAGGAGCATGTCATAAACATGACAAGGACAACAATAATGAAGTGAATACTCAAGCAAAATCATTTGAAGTAGAACCTAGTAAATTGTAGTATTGCATGTTTCTTTTGGTTCTACAAGTAGAACAGTGAGACAACCGTGATAACGCATTTATGTAAAGCATCAATGCTAAGGTTATAATGGCTAGAATTGTAGTTATGCACATTGGTAGGTTCATTCTTTGTTTACAGTATCCAAGAGCTATGATAACTATTGAAGTATCCAAAAAATGCAATCACAAGGAAGTATAACAAAAACATGGTACAAGTTTACCCAATAACAAGCACACAAAATGAAAGGATAGTGTAATAGAGCCTCTTACCTCATCTGCATCCATAATATTATGCTCATTCCATGCAGAAACTATAGGCTTAACGGAGGAAGCCAACTACGACAATTTCTCAGTGAGATTGTGTAAGCAACTCATTATATGTTGGTACCCTTCATTTGAGTTGACATGATCTGCAACGGATCTTACTGGGCATCTAACATATGGCTCTAAAGTCTTTGTTGATGAACTAGATTTCCACTTCATACTACCATTAGATTTACTAGGATCTAGTGCTACCATATAATCAAGCATATCTTCCACCCCTGCTTCTCTCTTACTGTTTTCCACCTAAAATACAATGTCAATATCAACATATAGTCAGTTCAATAAAAAATTGAAATAAATAATCAATGTAAATTGAACCAAAAAGCCATACCCTTACTCCAAGTTTGTCCATTTTGGCCTACAACCCGCCTCAGCCAAATGTATATCTAGCTACCACATTATCTATTGCCCTCTTTCCTTTATAACTCTTTGTCAAATATTCTTCAGAACACATATTTTCTTTCAATGCCTCCCACTGTTTGGGAGATAGAGGGGATTCTAACCTCTCTTTTCCCTCCAAGATTGTTTTTCTACAATTGTATCTATAATTGTTCATCAAAAGTCTCATCTTTTTCTTGTAATATCTTCTAGAGATTTGTCCACCAGTAGTCTCAAAAGCATTTTCCATTTTTTGTATAACATTTTCCACACTTCGTGGATCTTGCTCTGCAAAATTTGATTTGCAAATATCCAAATGGGCCCTACATCTCACACTCAACGCAGAGGCCCACCTTGCAGGATTTTTCCCAATGGTCTCACCATCTCTTAATACCTTAACCAAGAATGGTTTCTTTCCTTCTAATCTTCTTTGTTTTGCATTCCTCTCTATAGATCTATATAAATCTTGACTCAATCTTTTTCTTTTGAAAAAAGTAGGCATATCTCTTATTAAACCACTAGCAATATTTCTGGCCGATCCACTAGTTCCATCAAAAGTTGTAGCAGACACATCAAATGCAAGTGATCTCTCTTCATGACTTTCAATAACTGGAACTTCATCGTCCTTGGCCACATCAGGTGTGCCATGAGTAGGTAGATCAGTACCGGTCTCTATAGATTTCACTTCAAACACATCCTTTAATCTTGAATAAATCATCTGCAGCTCACTTATTGTTCCTTTCCTCTCATTGTTTTCAATAATCTCTCTTAGACTCTGTGCTAAGAGATCATCACAACGTTACACATCACCATGTGCTATATCAGGCTGCACATCACCATGTGCTATATCAGGTTGCACATCACCATGTGCTATATCAAGCTGCACATCACTATGTTATATCGGGTAGCACATCATCACAACTATTCTTTTCACCAACTGCATTCGTACTTGAATCCCAAATGCATTGGATTCTACGAGTTGGCGGCACTATATCTTTACTTTCCTTTTGTTTTCTCTCTGCATTTTCTTTGCACTCTTTTTCTTTCCTATAAAACAAAAAATATCATATTATGTCTTATATACATAAACCTCTTGCCTATTAAATTTCATAAACATAATTAAACAAATAATATACTACTTAGTGGATTTACAACTTGCTTGTTTGTCCAACCAAGATGTGATAAATATTTACTATTCTTTGCCACACGTTCTTTATGAAAGCACTCATAATCTGTTAGTGGAACTTCAACAACATGATCACTATCATCTAAATTGTGCCTCATAGTCTTTTTCCTCATTTCCTGAAGTCCAAATAAACAATAATATATAAATCAGCAACTTGAATTAGTAGAACAAGAGTGGAATATAAACAAAGCCATTATTTTCAGTCAACTAGAGCATATAAACAAATGCAGTCATAGTATATAAGGATTTCATTTCCATTTGAATGATACAGTATATAAGGACAGTCCCCATATGAAATACATTCACAGAGCATATAAGATGCATTCTTAGAAATTAGAGGAGACAGTCTATGACAAGTGACATGACATAGGATGCTAGCATATAAGATGCATTATATGGAGGAGCAAAAATTTAGTAAGTAAATGTGGCACACAGATTGAAACCCAAAGGAAACTCTATTTGTTTATCCTTCTATTTGAGAAGAAACTAATTGCCTTTCTGATAGTGTGAATCATCATTATTTCTACTTATATAATCCTCATTATTTCTACTTATAAAATCCTCATTATTTCTACATATATAATTCTGCAGAAATTATGAACACACAAATGTAAGTAAACAAAAATAGTTAATATGTGCTTTAAAAATGAGTAATTTATTTTTGGAACAAATATAGCTAGTTATATGCATGACGTGTAACAAGACAAGAACTAGAAAAACAACAAAAAGTAGAGCACAACACAAGAGATTACCCTGAAAAACCCAAAATGGAAGAAATTCCTGTACACTAATGCCCTTTCTTATCTTGCTGCTTCTATACTACATTTTACAAGCTCAATGTTTTCTTGATGCCTTCACTAATCATCTGCATTGCCAGCAAGATCAGAATCCTGATCGCTCATGTTTGCATCTGCTTGATTTTCTTCCTCATCCTCATCTGTATCATGCGATACATTCTCTCTCCCAATCTCTTCATTGGTAATCAAAATATCTTCTCCAAACACTCCATCATCATCTTCATCCACTACTTTGAATGTTTCTTGTAAATTAACATATTGCCCATCAAACATTATATCAACAACTTCCATGAAATCTCATTTCAAACGAGACTCTGTTTGAATGACATACGACCATCCCAGGCAAGTCTTACATCATCAATTAGAAATGATTGATTAATTTGAAAAGGGAAAACATAGGGCTCATCCCTCTCTGATAAAAATTGTTCTGTATTTGCACGTACAAATCCATACTCATCAACATGTACTACGGATGGTTGGATCCACTTATATTTTAATAATATAGGACTATTTTCACCAAAATCCACTTGAATAATTTCTTGGATGAATCTAGCATAGAATTTCTTCTCAGTTTCGTGAAGAAATTCAGCACTTACAACACAATCACAATTTTGTTGGCAAGAGACACTATATGGATTGATGGTTGTTGTCATTGATGGCAACAAAGGTCATCCCACATATCCGCAAGTCATGGTGTGTCTCTACCGGAAGTCAGAATGAAGATTGTTGTGGTCCGGTGAACAAGAACAGAGCATGTGTCAAGGTCCGACAGATTGGTCCGGATCTCTCAGAGGAAGTGTCTTGGTGCAGTGCGGATTTGGGGAAGTCAAGAGGACTACCTTGAGTGGTATATTCCAAGGATTTAGCCTCCGGTGATGGACAAGGAAAAAGATATGAATAGTTGAGTACCGGATTCCTGAGAGACAGTGAAAACAGAGGAAGAACCGACTGACAGAGTATCAGACTACTTTCCGGATGTGTTACTTGTGAGGGTAAAATAGTGATCAATCAAATGAATAACAGGTGACCCAAACATCAACAGAATAGAGAAACAAAGAAGATTCAAGTAAACAAAGCAATGAACAAACACAACAAACCTCTTCCGTTTCGAAACTTCTGTTGTTCGCCTATCACGAATCGTCCTTTCGCAGATGAGATGAGCCCTTAGAGAGTGCAATCTTTTAAAGCTGTTTGAGGAAGTCGATGGTGAACGGCTATGGTGTGATATGCAATGAAGGTGAGCTCCAATGCAACAATGGTGATCTCAAGCTTGTGGATGACAAATGGGTGCCAAAGGCGCGCTGGTGATATTTCTGCAGAGTAACGATGTCAAAAGCCTGGATGATTAGAATGGAGGGATGAAGCTTCATTTATAGACTCGGAGGAATAGGAATCAACGGTTGAGAGAAGATATGAAGATCAACGGTTGAGGATGGTTGAGGAATGTGCAACCAGTGGAAACGTGCCAAGTGTCCCAGCTCCATCATGAAAGGTGGGATGTGACAAAACTGATTGGAGAGTTAACTCCATTGACTGGTCTGTTAACAGAATTGATTGATCAGTTAGAAGAGTGGATTGTGGAACTGACTGGATTGATTGAGGATTTGACTCAACTGACAGGTTAGTTAACAGATTTGATTGATTGGTTAACTGACCTCTTATTGGAGAAGAAATAGGCCATGTGGGTGAGGGAAAATAAGGTAATTAAATATTAAATATATTTAATTACATGTGCAACTTGATGAGGTGGACAAGGTGAGGTGGAAAAGGTGAGGTGTAAAGGTGACATGGAATTTTGAATTTAGAACTTTAGGATAGAGGAATTAGGCTTAATTAAATAATTTATGATTATTTAATTGTGTAAGACAAATAGAAGAATTTTAATTAAATAAATGGAATTTATTTAATTATGGAACAGTGAATCGATTAAATAAATTTGGAATATTTATTTAATTAATAGAAGAACGGAATAAATATTTAGAATATTTATTTAGGATGATTTGTGTCATTTTTAGGTGTATACATTTTGCCCCTCTTTGATGCAATGCAGTTTACAGTGTTGCTTCAAAGAAATTGATAGTCTGAATGATGATACATGCCCCGGTTTGCCCCTGGTACAGGTTAAATGACGATATGATGCCCCCTCGGGAGATTGGACGGGAAAAACGGCGAAAGTTTTGAAGACGGACGATCTCACGACGAGGAAGGGGTAGGACAGGTTGGAGGAATAGGGACGCGGTCAGGGATGCGGGAAGAAAACGGGAGGAAAAATGAACACGGGAAGTAGTCACAGTCATCACCTAGCCAGAATTAGGGTTTGGAGGCTATAAATAGGAGCTGGGTCCACAAGAATAGTCATTTGCACACTTGGTTGATCTGGATTGGAGAAGGAGAGCTCAGAGCAAACTTAGAGCAGCATGGCGGCCAGAGCAGCAGACATTCCATGCGAGGAGCACCGATTCGAGCGAGTCCGACGATTCGGGCGGCCAGCAGAGGCAGGACCCCCGGTATGTGCTTCGAAAAATTTCTCCTAGGGTTGAGTTTAGGTGTCATAAATGCACGTAGAAAATAGGTGAAATGAATGCGCCGAAACGCAGAACGGCGCATATGCCGATTTCGGCGGCGCATGCGTGAAAGCTGCGCATTTGTGCATTCTAGTTGCGCTTTCGTAATTGGGCGGCGCTTTTGTATTTCTGCCGCACATGCGTGAAATGTAGCAGCGCATTTGTTAAAGTTGCGCATATGTGGATTTTTGCGGCACATGCGTAATTTCGCGGCGCATGCGTGGATTTCTGTGGCGCATGTGTTATAACGGCGCATACGTGCGCTGTAGCGGCGCATATGCATTTTTGCGGCGCATATGTTGATTTTTGCGGTGCATATACCAGAAATGGCGCATTTACCACCTGTAGTGGCACATTTGCTTGGGATGGCAAATTACTTAGCCAAATTGATTCGATTAGCGTCCTATTTGACGCGGGAATCGATGAGCTATCTCTGAGATTGCAGGAATCTAGTCAAGAGATGTAGTGTGCTGTTTTGATCAATTTGAAATGCTAATTTTAGTTGATATAGTTCAGTAGATATGTTGAGTATGGTATACGCGGCTTGAGACTGACGCCTTGCTTTTGCGTGCTTGCAGGAGGAGATACGAGAGACGCTACAGTCGAGGGAGACGTTCCCTATGCCTCTATTGCAGAGATACATGCTGACGGAGGTGGACAAAGTGGCACTTGGTGCCATGGGCTTAGATTATGTTTGCTTTATGCCCGAGGTGCGGGCAAACCGAGGACTGTTGACAGCTGTCGTGGAGAGATTCCACAGCGAGGACGGGACCTTCCACTTCCCTACTGGAGAGATGACTGTGACGCTGGAGGATGTCTACAGGATACTGCACTTGCCCCTAGTAGGCGAGTTGGTGGAGTACGATGCACAGCGGGACGCAGGACTCGCCGAGTGTCAGCGAGTATTTGATGATCCCGAGCTGGTGGGACAGGTCATCCCTTGGCAGGATATCTATGACTGCTATGACTACTTCCCTGGGATTGTGGCTGGGCTGATTGGGGGTGTTGTATGCCCGGACAGGAGATCGCACGAGTTCCCCATTGGATGGGGCAGGATCATAGAGCGGATGCTGACCGAGGGCACCCGATATGCGTGGGGACCTTGCGTGCTAGCCCACCTTTACCATGACATGCATCAGGTGGTGTACCACCGCAGCACGAGTCTATCAGCTGGGGTGTTGCTGTTACAGTTCTGGCTGTGGGAGCACATAGCGGTGACCAGGCCGATATGCGTCTTCGCGAGGCAGAGGGGAGAGCCATACAGCTATGGCTATGCAGGAGTGATTTCCCAGCACAGGCTGGGGAAGCTAGAGTACTGGCGGCATACTTTGGATGGGGTAGATGTGGTCATCTGGCGGCCATATCTGGATTGCGAGCCCTGGGATGACGAGGGAGATGAGCTACCCTTCTGCTTTCAGACCAGGTGGTTGATAGGCCGGACATGGCACATACTGGAGAGGCAGATGGTGGGCCGAGTGCTGAGACAGTTTGGCAAGAGACAGGGCATGCCACAGGGACAGGCCATGTTTGCCCGGACACATGCAGAGAGGGTCAGATGGGGGCCGATGGCTTCTTATGAGGAGGCTCTGGCAAAGTTCCAGCAGTTGCCTTATGTGGCATGGGACATGAGGCGAGAGATAGCGGATGCGGGGGTCACACAGGAGTATGAGGACTGGATTACTACACATCCATTCCCGAGATATTCAGGACCTGGCATGCTGGTGCCTCGTATTGACGAGGCGGACTCAGAGGAGGAGGGAGAGGCTGGCCCAGGGCAGAGGGCCGCTAGAGGAGGACGAGGACGGGGTGGCCGGGCTGCAGAGAGGCCGAGGCAGTGGAGGAGGATAGATCGGGCTGGGCAGGCAGTGCCAGGATAGGGAGAGGTACAGCAGCAGGTGCAGCAGCAGGCACAGATGCCACCACCCCAGCAGGTACCACAGTAGAAGGTACCACAGCAGCAGGTGCCGCAGCAGCAGATGCCGCAGCAGTAGGTGCCCCAACAGCAGGGGCTAGGACAGGCAGAGGCAGCACAGGGGCCAGTGCAGGGTGAGGCACATGAGAGGACTATAGCCAGCCTGAGGGGACAGGTGCAAGAGCTACAGGCACGGCTGAGGAGAGTGGAGAGGAGGCGAGATACAGACGCAGCGGTGATCGCTGGTTTGACTCGCGAGCGAGACATGGCAGATGCGCGGGTACACCTTATCTGTGTAGAGAGGGACACAGCAGTGGCTGCCATGGGGATAGATGCAGCGAGCTCATTTCTGGTTGGGTAGGTGCAGCAGGCACAGGCACAGGTAGGCCAGTTGCAGACGCAGTTGGCACAGGCGCAGACAGACCTAGCCAGAACGCAGCAGTAGGCACAGTACTACCGAGGCTTGTACCATGGTGCCGTGGCGTCAAGCCAGAGGGCAGGGAGTTTCAGGAGTCAGTCTGGGGTGGCTCACAGAGCAGGTCCTTCACAGTCAGGGGCATCCGTGATGGGACCTCAGCAGTCAGGAGCTGGCAGTGGTGGCCCACAGCAGTAGGGGTAGACACAGACCAGATTTTGTACATTTTGGGACATGTATCACCGTCTATTTAGACGCATATTGTATATGACACTTTGATTTTGAGAGAGATGGTGATATTGTACATTTGGACCTCTTTGTATATGATAGTATGGATGATGATGCAGCTTTGTGTACCTATTGCATGCGTTACGAGATGATGATTTTACTTCTATTGTATGATGTGATTCTATTGCATAGTTAGATGGTCTATATGATGTTATATGAGAAATACTTTGATATGCTGCTATATGATGTCTATATGATCTAATGTGACAAATGAATGCAAAATGTAATATGATGTCTATGTGATGATGCAAATGTATGTATATGAAACATGATTTCTATGTTATGATGTAACTGTATATGTGGTGTCTAAATGAGCTAATGCAGATGTGTGTATGGAACATGATTTCTATGTTATGACGCTGTATAGATATGTGAGATGCTACTGGATGTTTATATGATGTAATGCTTTGAATGTATGCAGTTGTAACATGAGTACTATGTGGTGATGTAACTAGATATGTGATGCACTTAGCTATGTTGTTTGATTTTCTGGGCTTTTAAGATTAAGATGTGATGCAAATGTATTGGTGACCTAATGCATTGATGGTGCATTCTACTACCTAATCATGTGCATGACGAGTTTCTACGAATGATATGATATGCTCCTACATGCCTTGTTTTTGTGATGTCCAAATGTACTATATCGACATAAGAATGACATGATGGATAGAGGAATGGTTGCGAAAGAATGACTTAGGAACTTTTCTTGATATCATTACTCTGCATAGTTTGAATAATGAGGATTGTATGGATGGGTGTATGGATATAGGATGGATGTTTTGCTTTTAGATTGCTTTATTTCATCATTGGGCATTTTGTTTTTGGTACTTTTCTGAAATGTTGTAAGTGAATACAAGCATCTAGGTATAATTGAACCGAGATGACCTGAGTATCGCTTACATGGAGTGTAATTGAGCAAGTTAATACAAGCATCTAGTCAAAATTGAATCTAGATGACCTGAGTACTTCTTGCGTTTCAACAAGCAAGGATTGCCCTCGTTCATGTAAGGCCTTGGATGTCCTCGATGATCTTTTGCTGATCATGTCCTTAGACAAGGCGTCGCATTACTAAAGTTTAATCCACAAACAACAAACAAAGAAAGTAATCATGCCCCCATCATAGCATCTCTAGCTTTTGGCATCCTTGAGTAGCATAGGAAGGTATGATAGAAAAAATCACGACTCTGTAACTTAACCCTAGGTTCCAATCTACAAAAGCATATTTGCATTGATACGTGTTTATTTCTTGCCTTAATTTGCATAAAATCATTTAGAAGACCTTGGGTATTTGCTTTGCATTGGATAGGTTAAGATGCTCATAGTCAAGATTTCTGCTCGAAGCGCGGGTGTTTGCTTGCATTTGCTTGCTTGGTGAGAAGATTGCACAATCCTTATTGAGAAGACGAACCCTAAGGGACTGACCTAGTGCCTCGGGGGCTCATTGCTAAATGGCCTTGCCTACGTGACGACGCAGAGGCAATGTAGTTCGGGGTAAACCCTAATGGACCATGGATGGACTAGAAGAAAGACGACAAGAATGAAGACAAGAGAGGAGACGAATGGGACTTTGGGAGAGATGGAAGCCTCGGGGGTGCATTAGAATAATGGCCTTGCCTACATGACGGCGCAGAGGCAACGTAGTTCACGGATTCGGACCACAGACACTGACGAGAGACACTACACTAGGCTTACATTGAGGAGACGGTATGGGACAAAACCTTGGTTGACAAGGCCGCAAGGTGAATATCAAGCCATGATGGGTAACTGTCAAGTGTTTATTGTGTGATGGATATGGGTCAAATGAGGAAAATAGAGGGAGAATGGGCTCAAGGTGATTGGATTCCCAAAAATGGAGAATGCGGTTTGTCACAAGTAACGCCTGTTTACCAGGTTTTCGTCACTTGCTTTTATTTGCACGAGAAGCTAGAAAGTAACGTGACACCTGATTGCCAGGTTTTCATCATGATACCTATCCAAGGCGCCTGTTTGCCAGGTTTTCACCAAAGGACGATTTTTTTGTATGCTTTCTATTTTTTTCTGATTTTTTTGTATTTTCTCTTTGTAATTTTTTTTGATTTTTTTAATTTTTTGATTTTTTTTGACTTTATTGTGCCCCCTTGCATTGGGGTTCTCTTAGGTATAGAACCGGCGAAGGTGCATGCTGTTGATTGGATCATCAAACAACTCACCTTCTGATGTGGCCAACTGATATGCCCCCGATCCGTAAGCCGCTACAATTATATAGGGGCCAAGCCAGTTAGGCTCGAACTTACCTTTCTTTTCTCTGTCCTGCTGATTGCGAGGGTTCTCTTTCAAGACGAGGTCCCCAACCTTGAAGCATCTTGGTCTAACCTTGTGGTTGTAGCTTCTTGACATCATCTGTTGATAGGCTTTGAGATGGTCAAAAGCCTTTTGGCGCCTTTCCTCTAGCAGTTCTAGCTCTTGTAGCCTGGAGACTCTGTACTCTTCGTCTGATATGAGACCTTTCAACGACACCCGAAGGGATGGGAGTTTGACCTCAATGGGAAGGATGGCTTCAGAACCATAGACGAGGGCGTAGGGTGTAGCACCTGTGGGAGTGCATATGCTGGTTCGATAGGCCCACAGAGCGGGATTGAGTTGGACGTGCCAATCGCGACCAGCTTCATTGACAGTCTTCTTTAGGATTTTCAAGATGGTTTTGTTCGATGCCTCAGCTTGGCCGTTACCTTGGGGGTAATATGGAGTGGAGAAGCGATGTTGGATCTTGAAACGTTCACAAAGTTCCTGGACATCCTGATTTTTGAAGGGTCTCCCATTATCCGTTATGATGGATGAAGGGATGCCATATCGGCAGATAATGTAATTCAGAATGAAAGAGGAAATTTGCTTTCCTGTGACGGTTGATAAGGGAACGGCTTCAATCCACTTTGTAAAGTACTCAGTGGCGGTTATGATGAATTTATGGCCGTTGGAAGAGGGCGGATGAATCTTTCCCACGAGGTCAAGTCCCCACTGGCAAAAGGGCCAGGGTGTCGTTAGAGGTCTCAACTCCTGAGCAGGTGCATGAATCAGGTTCCCATGTATCTGGCACTGTTTGCACTTTTTGACGAACTAATATGAATCCATTTCCATATTGGGCCAGTAATAACCCAAACGCATGAGTTTCTTAGCTAAGGAAGGACCGCTGGAGTGTGTTCCGCAGATCCCTTCGTGCACGTCTCACAAGGCAGTTACAGATTCTTCTTGTTCTAGACAACGGAGTAAAGTACCATCCAGACCACGTCGGTAAAGGGTATTGGCAATAATGGTGTAACGGGAGGCTTGTCGGATGAAAGTTCATTTTTGGTTGGAAGAGAGGTCCAAAGGAAGGACATTGTCCTTGAGGTAAGTATAGCTCTTACCGTACCGAGGCGAATCAAATCCTATTAGGTGGCAAATGGAATGGGTTTCGAGGAGATCATAAGCCGATTGTCGAATTGTTTCTACTAAGAACTCATACCGTGACTCATGTTCAGGTATCTCAAGAAGAGAGGCTATGGTCGCCATTGCATCTGCTGCTTTGTTCTCTATCCTGGGTATTTGCTCAAACGAGATGGTCCCAAAATGTTCTTTGAGGTCGTCGACCATTCACTTGTATGGGATGAGCTTCTCATCTTTGGTCTGATACTCGTCGTTGACCTGGTTTATGACAAGCTGAGAATCACCATAGACACACAGTGCTTGGATTTTCCACTCAGTGGCCATCTTGAGACCAATTACCAAAGCCTCATACTCCGCTATATTGTTAGTGCATGGAAATAACAACCTATAGGACTTTGGAATTGTGTCTCCCTAGGCAGTGATAAACAAGATACCTGCCCCCGATCCATGGTTGGTGTAAGACCCGTCGAAGTAGAGTTTCCAAGGAGATGTGGACAGAGTGAATAAAGACTCATCGGGGAACTCAAACTGCATTGGTGAAGTGTCCTGTAACGGTGCCTCAGCTAGTTGGTCAGCGATGATTTGCCCCTTGATGGCTTTTCTGTCCACATACTCTATATCATATTCGCTAAGAAGCATAACCCATTTGGCTAGTCAACCTGTGAGAGCTGCTTTGCTGAGAAGATATTTTAGTGGGTCGATCTTGGCAATGAGTTTGACAGGGTGTGCCAACATGTAGTGTCAGAGTTTTTGTGAGGCAAAAGCCACAGCAAGGCATGAACGTTCCACCTATGAGTACTGCAACTCGTAGCCCACTAAGGTTCGACTGATGTAGTACATAGCTCTTTCCTTGTTCTCATAGTCTTGCTGCGCTAGGAGAGCCCCAAGAGCAGTAGGTGTAGCAGATATGTAGAGAATCAAAGGCTTTCCTTGGATAGGAGGCTTGAGTATAGGAGGATTCATGAGGTACTCCTTGAGCTTGTTGAATGCCTCTTCGCACTGCTCATCCCATTTAAATGGAACGTTCTTATGTAGGAGATGGCTTAAAGGGTGGCACTTGTCTGCCAGCTGTGAGATGAACCTACGGATGGCCTGTAGCTTGCCCTATAAGGATCTCAACTGTATTAGAGTTTTGGGCGGAGGCATGTCCATGATTGCTTTGACCTTGGCCGGGTCTACTTCTATGCCATTTGCTGACACGATGAAGCCTAGCAGCTTGCCCGATGTTACCCCAAACACACATTTCTTCGGGTTCAATTTTACTTGGAATTGGTCCAGCCGTTGGAAGACTTTCTCTAATGTGTCCAAGTGTGAGTCCCTGGTGAGTGATTTTGCCAAGATGTCATCAACATAATCTTCCATGGTCACATGCATCATGTCGTGGAATATGGTTGTCATGGCCCGCTGATATGTAGCACCTGCATTTTTCAGCCCAAATGGCATGACATTCCAGCAAAAGGTACCCCATGGACAAGTGAAAGTGGTTTTGTGCTGATCCTCTGGTGCTATTTTGATCTGGTTGTACCCTGAGAATCCATCCATAAGTGACAGCATTGTATGTCCTGCCGTGAGGTCGACTATGATATCGATGTTAGGCAAGGGAAAGTCATCTTTGCGGCATGCTTTGTTTAAATCTCTAAAATCGTTACATAGTCGAACCCTGCCATCTGGTTTAGACACTGGCACAATATTAGATATCCATTCGGGGTAATCTATGGCTCTGATGAACCCCACGTCTAACAATTTCTTGAGTTCTTCCTTGACCAGTAGGGCTATATGGGGATGCATTTTTCTCAGTTTTTGCTTTACGGGATTCACCCCTGGATCCAATGGCAAGTGATGTAGAATCAGGTTTGGGTCCAAACCTGGTATGTCGGCATATGACCAAGCAAAGCTGCCTCTCTTCTTTTTAAAGAATGGTACAAACTTGGTTTTCTCAGGCGGCGTGAGAGATTTTACGAAGTGGATAATCTGAGGCTGCTCTTCGGTTCCAATGTTCACTGGCTCTGTTGGCTCTACCACGATCTGTGACCTTTCATGATACATATCACTTGGGAGGGTGTCAAGCATTCCATCGTCAGGTTGCACAGTTGGGTTTTCACCTTCAGATACGTCCTTTCTTTTTACTGTTTTATGATCTGACACTGCCGCACGGCGGTTTTCACCGTCAGATCCCTTTTTGATCTTTACATTTTTGCGACTAGAAGGCTTGGCACCCTCCCCGAAGTAAGCTACAGTATTGAGTTCGATAGCGAAACCAGCTTTATGATCTCCTTTTGGTAAGTGATCTCTAAGTCCCATATAGTCAATGTAGGCATCATCATTCTGGAACGTATCTAATTGGGGGGTTCCTTGCAGATCCCAGTCAATAAGCTCAGGATGCAAGAGGGGAAGAGAGTCAGATGAAAGACCTGATTCGTTGATAGTGTGGATGGAAATACTAGGAGCACAGGTGGGGGTAGTGTTCTGGGTGGTACTTTCTTCCAGGTTGTTTATCGCAATGGAATCTATACTTTCCTCGAAAGTCATAACCTCAGGGAGGGGCAAATCAGACTCCAGTGGTCTATCCTGTTGCGTTTGAATGATTCCAAATCAGTATGAATGGGATGAGCTGACAGAACACTCCTACGATGACAAGGAGGTTGACACCATCCAAACTCTTAGCCCATATCATGAGAGACAAATGCAACGGGACAGACCACTGGAGTCTGATTTGCCCCTCCCTGAGGTTATGACTTTCGAGGAAAGTATAGATTCCATTGCGATAAACAACCTGGAAGAAAGTACCACCCAGAACACTACCCCCACCTGTGCTCCTAGTATTTCCATCCACACTATCAACGAATCAGGTCTTTCATCCGACTCTCTTCCCCTCTTGCATCCTGAGCTTATTGACTGGGATCTGCAAGGAACCCCCCAATTAGATACGTTCCAGAACGATGATGCCTACATTGACTATATGGGACTTAGAGATCACTTACCAAAAGGAGATCATAAAGCCGGTTTTGCTATTGAACTCAATACTGTAGCTTACTTCAGGGAGGGTGCCAAGCCTTCTAGTCGCAAAAATGTAAAGATCAAAAAGGGATCTGACGGTGAAAACCGCCGTGCGGCAGTGTCAGATCATAAAACAGTAAAAAGAAAGGACGTATCTGAAGGTGAAAACCCAACTGTGGCACCTGACGATGGAATGCTTGACACCCTCCCAAGTGATATGTATCAAGAAAGGTCACAGATCGTGGTAGAGCCAACAGAGCCAGTGAACATTGGAACCAAAGAGCAGCCTCAGATTATCCACTTCGCAAAATCTCTCATGCCGCTTGAGAAAACCAAGTTTGTACCATTCTTTAAAAAGAAGAGAGGCAGCTTTGCTTGGTCATATGCCGACATGCCAGGTTTGGACCCAAACCTGATTCTACATCACTTGCCATTGGATCCAGGGGTGAAGCCCGTAAAGCAAAAACTGAGAAAAATGCATCCCCATATAGCCCTACTGGTCAAGGAAGAACTCAAGAAATTGTTAGACGTGGGGTTCATCAAAGCCGTAGATTACCCCGAATGGATATCTAATATTGTGCCAGTGTCTAAACCAGATGGGAGGGTTCGACTATGCAACGATTTTAGAGATTTAAACAAAGCATGCCGCAAAGATGACTTTTCCTTGCCTAACATCGATATCATAGTCGACCTCACGGCAGGACATACAATGCTGTCACTTATGGATGGATTCTCAGGGTACAACCAGATCAAAATAGCACCAGAGGATTAGCACAAAACCTCTTTCACTTGTCCAAGGGAAAGTCATCTTTGCGGCATGCTTTGTTTAAATCTCTAAAATCGTTGCATAGTCGAACCCTGCCATCTGGTTTAGACACTGGCACAATATTAGATATCCATTCGGGGTAATCTATGGCTCTGATGAACCCCACGTCTAACAATTTCTTGAGTTCTTCCTTGACCAGTAGGGCTATATGGGGATGCATTTTTCTCAGTTTTTTCTTTATGGGCTTCACCCCTGGATCCAATGGCAAGTGATGTAGAATCAGGTTTGGGTCCAAACCTGGCATGTCAGCATATGACCAAGCAAAGCTGCCTCTCTTCTTTTTAAAGAATGGTACAAACTTGGTTTTCTCAGGCGGCGTGAGAGATTTTGCGAAGTGGATAATCTGAGGCTGCTCTTCGGTTCCAATGTTCACTGGCTCTGTTGGCTCTACCACGATCTGTGACCTTTCTTGATACATATCACTTGGGAGGGTGTCAAGCATTCCATCGTCAGGTGCCACAGTTGGGTTTTCACCTTCAGATACGTCCTTTCTTTTTACTGTTTTATGATCTGACACTGCCGCACGGTGGTTTTCACCGTCAGATCCCTTTTTGATCTTTACATTTTTGCGACTAGAAGGCTTGGCACCCTCCCCGAAGTAAGCTACAGTATTGAGTTCGATAGCGAAACCAGCTTTATGATCTCCTTTTGGTAAGTGATCTCTAAGTCCCATATAGTCAATGTAGGCATCATCGTTCTGGAACGTATCTAATTGGGGGGTTCCTTGCAGATCCCAGTCAATAAGCTCAGGATGCAAGAGGGGAAGAGAGTCGGATGAAAGACCTGATTCGTTGATAGTGTGGATGGAAATACTAGGAGCACAGGTGGGGGTAGTGTTCTAGGTGGTACTTTCTTCCAGGTTGTTTATTGTAATGGAATCTATACTTTCCTCGAAAGTCATAACCTCAGGGAGGGGCAAATCAGACTCCAGTGGTCTGTCCCGTTGCGTTTGTCTCTCATGATATGGGCTAAGAGTTTGGATGGTGTCAACCTCCTTGTCATCGTAGGAGTGTTCTGTCAGCTCGTCCCATTCATACTGATTGGAATCATCCGAATCTGCGTCACTATCCTCTTGGAGTGTTGGAATTGTCTCCACTAGGCAGGCATTTTCTTTGGCTTTACCCTTGCCTTTGTACCCTAGGCCAGTCGTGTTTCTAGCCGAAGAGGAGGAAGAAGGTTGTATAGGTTCGATGATCCCTTCTTTTCTGAGGCCGATAGGGCCTTGTCCTTCATATCCCATCCTATGCAAGATGGTTTCACCCCGTCCATAGAGTTCTGTAGGGAGTCTAGGTGGCTCTTGGGGTGTGTTTTCTTCTTCGGCATAAAGCCATTGCAAGGGATCTTGCTCCTGTGATTCATTGGATAAGGTCCCCCATTTTACAAAGGGGTTTGCGGGAGTGATAGGAGGAGCAGAGGGCTTTGGAAAATGCCTGGGTTGATGCTTGGGCTGGCCAAAGGAGCGAGGAGACAAGGGCATTTTTGCAAGGTTGAGGCTGTGCTCAATCTGGTATTCCCCCACGCCATTTTCTTTTATGGTGATCTTCATTGGTTTGGGCCGTGAGGAGGAAGCTTCGGCAGTATGGTCTTGTGGCGGAGTAGGGGAGATATGGGCTCGATTGTTGGGTATGACACATTCTGGTTTTGCTTGGAAAGAGTTGCAATGTTGGTAGGGGTCGGGGTCGCCGTGTATGGTGACCTGCTTGCCATCGTGTGGGAACTTTATGCATTGATGGTAGGTGGAGGGGACAGCTTTCATGGCGTGGATCCATGGTCTCCCTAGTAGAATATTGTAAGCAAGCTCCCGATCAAGGACTTGGCACACCACGTCTTTGATTACCGGTCCCACTTGAATAGGTAGGACAACCGTGCCCTTTGTGGTTCGTTCCTCCTTGTCATAGGCTTTGATAGTAATTTTCCGTCTTGGATCTACTGCCTGTTCAGAGAACCCTAATGCAAGGACTAGCTTCAAAGTGCAAATATTCAAACCGGCACCCCCATCAATGAGAACCCTCTTGATGCGGTGCTTGTGTACGAATGGGACAATGTGTAGGGGAGTGTTGTGGGGTTGGGATACGGAAAGGTCATCTTGCTCTGTAAACGAGATGGAAGTGGAGGATGTCAAATTACCCACCATGGTTTGAAACTTTTCTTGGGCTAGGTTAGTGGGGACAGTAGTCTCCACTAAGGCTTTCTCAAGAATCTCCTTATGAGAAGGAGATAGACGCAAGAGCTCCAATATAGAAATGTGAGCCGGAGTCTTTTGCAATTGATCGATGACATTATATGGGCGGGAGTTGGACGGAGATGGCGACGACCTTGGAGGAGTGGGGTTGATCGTGACTCTACCACTACGGGTAATTATACTACAACCAATTCCGTTAGGTCCTGGTTGTTGGTTGGGGGATATGACGTTGACTTGCGGAACATGCTCAGAAATGCAGTTAATGGTGTACTCAAAGGGAACGCTTGCATAGTTAGCATTACTCGACCCACTGTTCTGGTTTGGCCTGTTGCGATTGTTGTCATTATTGTTATGGCTATTGGAGTTGTTGCCATTGTGACCATTGTTGTGGTTGTAACCATTGTTGTGTTGGATCTAGGGCATACAACTGAGAGGGGGGGGTGAATCAGTTGTATAGAACTTGTTCTATTTCAAACACTTTATTCTCTGTGTTAGTTAGCAGCATATCAAATAATCATTCATGGAAGCACAATACATAAACACAAGAGTAGATAAGCATCAACACATTGAACACCAAGATTTTGACGTGGAAAACCCGGTTAAGGGAAAAACCACGGGGTGATTAACCCAAGAATTATTCTCTGTTAGAAGAATAAGAAAAAATGAATGGCACATGCCAATAAGGGCTCACTGCCCGAGCACACTGCTCACAAAGAGGCCCACTGCCTACAAGGAGACACACTGTCTACAGAGTGATAAAAATCACAGTCTTGAACTGGAGAATGACATCTCTACCATGTCCGGATCAGTTCCAATTAAGCCCAACAATCTCTGCTCTGCCTTTCGCACCTTTCTTCGCTACACCATGCTCATCCACATGCTACTCACTGAAATGAATTCACAAATCATTATTTATACAAGACATCGACTTAGGAACAAGCATCTAAGTCGGCAAACAACTATAGGAGTATCCGCAAGATGAATAACACATCCGGTCGGCTAAACAGAGCAATAACTTCATCCGGAAGAATAACTTCAATTCCGGGCTCTACCATCAATGCGGACCAACAACACAACCTAAACATGATCCAGGAGCCTTCACAAGCCTGTCTGAATGTCCGGATACATCCGCACTTCCTCTGCTTACTGGGATCTCTTGTCTTCCTCATCCGGAACTTCAAGAACACAGTCTGTCGTCACTGTCATAATGCAAGAGGTACTTCCGGACCTCCAAATCACACACAAATCAGGATGACACATCACAAGGACATCTAAAACACTCCTTCCAATCCGCAGATTATGATAATACAATTCCGGACCTCACCGGACCTTTTTGTGATCCTCTGTCACCTCCGGATACTTGCCGGACCCGGTTCTATACCGGCAGCCATAACTCCTTCAGATCTTCATGCGGACCTCTGAAATCTTAACTGTAGCATCTCAAGACTCATATCTACTAACCCTTTAATCCGCATCCTCCGGTTCTCATCCTATACAGTATATTTACCTTCTTCTCATCACTGTTCTTCACTGTTCCTGACTGAGGCTAATTTTCTCAATATCCTCAGCACAAAGCTCATCAAATCCTTCTTGTCAATGCAGTATGAGTATGTTGACATCAATGACAACAATGGCTCACCTCATACTTGCAACAATCTCCCCCTTTGTCATTGATGGCAACATATGATGTGAAAAACCATCAAGACAAGAACTTCTCTTTTCTGTCACAGCTCCCCCTATCAACAACAACTCTTCACATGTCTTCCTTTGCTGCTCCCCCTTTGATCATCAACCATTTGTTTTTCACATGTCTTCTCTCCCCCTTTGACATCAATGGCAAAGGGCTCATACTTGCAACTCTCATGTATCAGAATAATACCAGCTGCTCCCCCTTAGTTGCAGCTCCCCATTAGTCCGGATCACAAGATATGACTGTGATTGCCACCGGACTGATGCACATCAGTGCATCTTAGTTCATCACCGGAGGGGCCATGACCCCTAACTTCTCGCGGAGATATTCAAAAGAGTCCTTGGGAAGAGGTTTTGTAAAGATATCTGCAATCTGATCCTTGGAGGGAACATACTCCAATCTGACTTCTTCCTTGTTTACTTGTTCTCTTAAAAAGTGAAATTTGATAGATATGTGCTTAGTCTTGGAATGCAATACCGGATTCTTGGAAATATTAATTGCACTTGAATTATCACAGAAAATTGTGATAGGCTCCTCATATTCAACTTTGATGTCTCTTAGCATCTGCTTCATCCATAAGATTTGAGTACAACTACCTGCTGCTGCAATGTATTCTGCTTCTGTTGTAGACAGAGATATTGCATCTTGTTTCTTGCTTAGCCAAGAAACCAATCTCTTCCCCAAAAAGAATGCTCCACCACTAGTGCTCTTCCGGTCATCCACATCTCCTGCCCAATCTGCATCTGTGTAAGCATGAAGAGAAAAATCCGGATCTCTAGGATACCATAGACCATACTCAACTGTCCCTTTCAAGTATCTAAAAATTCTTTTGATTGCCATAACATGAGATTCTCTAGGATCAGCCTGGAATCTTGCCACAAGACCAACAGCTTGCATTATATCTGGTCTAGTTTGAGTGAGATACAACAATCCACCAATCATTGATCTATACTTTGTCTGATCTGCCTTTGGAGAATCATCATCTTTGCTTAACTTACATCCGGTTGCCATAGGAGTGTTCATAGGCTTTGAGTCTTCCATACCAAATTTCTTTAACAATTCTTTCACATATTTGGTCTGAGAAATGAAGATCCCTTCTTTTGTTTGAGTAATTTGCAGACCCAAGAAGAAATTCATTTCACCAAGCATAGACATTTCAAACTCACTTTTCATCTGATTTGCAAAAGTTTTACACATACTATCTCTTCCTCCAAAAATGATATCATCCACAAACACTTCAACAATCAGAATGTTTTCATGATCAATTTTGAAATATAAGTTGCTGTCAGCAGTACCTTTGTTGAATCCAATCTGCACAAGATGCTTATCCAACCTTTCATACCATGCTCTTGGGGCTTGCTTCAATCCATACAAAGCTTTCTTCAACTTGCAGACCATATCATTATTATCAGACAATTGAAATCCATCCGGTTGTTCAATGTAGACTTCTTCTTCCAGATCACCATTTAAGAAGGCAGACTTGACATCCATCTGATATACCTTGAAATCTTTGAAGGCAGCAAATGCAAGAAGTAATCTGACTGCTTCAATTCTTGCTACCGGAGCAAAAGTCTCTTCAAAGTCAATTCCTTCTATTTGAGAGTAGCCTTTGCAGACCAATCTAGCTTTGTTTCTGATTACTTCACCAGCTTCATTTAGTTTGTTCCGGAAGACCCACTTGGTTCCAATTACATTCCTGTCTCTAGGTCTGGGAACAAGATCCCAAGTATGATTTTTCTCAATTTGCATCAGTTCATCTTCCATTGCTTTGGTCCAATTTTCATCATTGCAGGCTTCATTTATTGTTTTAGGTTCAATCCTTGAAATCAGACAACATTCATTCTGATCTTGAGCAATATTCCTTCTAGTTTGTACACCTTTGCTTCTGTCACCTATGATCTGATCTTCAGAGTGATTCAGTTTTACATACCTTGGAATTTTGGGAGTATCCAGTACTGCTGTTTCTTGATCAGGCTCATTTAAACCTAACTCTTCTTCCTGATTTACCGGATCAGGCTGACTCTGTTTCACCGGAGAGGATTGAGTTCCTTGAACACTATCTTGGTCATCTTCATCAAATTCATAAAATCTTGAAGGCTTCTCAATTCCTTCATCAACCTTTACATTGGTACTTTCTATCATCTTCCTCAATCTCTTATTGTAACACCGATATGCTTTGCTTTGAGTGGAGTAGCCCAAGAAAATTCCTTCATCACTTCTAGCATCAAACTTTCCTAGATCTTCATCTCTTTTAATATAACACTTGCTACCAAATACCCTGAAATATTTCACAGTAGGAGTGATGCCAAACCAAAGTTCATAGGGGGTCTTACCGGTGTTGTTTCTGATTTGAACTCGATTGAGAGTGTAGACTGCAGTGCTGATAGCTTCTTTCCAAAACATTTGAGGAACATTTGCTTCCAACATCATTGTCCTAGCAGCTTCCTGGATGGTCCGGTTCTTTCTCTCAACTACTCCATTCTGCTGTGGAGTCTTAGGAGCAGACAACTGTCTCCTTATACCCTGTTTCTCACAAAAGTCAATGAATTCACCAGATGTAAATTCACCACCTCTATCAGACCTTAGACACTTTAGTTTCAATCCGGTTTGATTCTCCACCATAGCTTTGAAGATTTTGAACTTCTCAAAAGCTTCTGATTTTTCTTTTAGAAAGGTAACCCACATCATCCGGGAATGATCATCAATTAACAACATGAAATATCTATCACCTTGCAGACTCTTGATTCTTGTCGGACCACATAGATCAGTATGTACTAATTCCAACAATCCGGTAGAAGACTGATCTTTGCTTTTAAAAGAGACTCTGCTTTGTTTGCCTAACTGACATTCTTTACACACACTGTTTGTAGGTTTTATCAACTTTGGAAGATCTCTCACAGCCTGAGTATTGCTTATTTTGATGATGTTATCAAAATTTACATGACACATTCTTCTATGCCATAACCAACTCTGATCAATTTGAACAAACAAACAACTTTTATTTGAACCAACCAGATGAAAGATGTTACCTCTTGTCTGAGTACCGGATGCAATTTCAGTTCCGGAGCTTGTAAAGATTCTGCATTTTCCATTCTTGAACCGGAGATCATAGCCTTTGTCCACTAACTGACCAACACTGAGAAGATTGTGCTTCAATCCTTCAACATATAGTACATTACCTGTTTTGCTCTTACCATCAAAGGAAATAGTTCCCCTACCTCTGATTCTGCCAGCAGAATTGTCACCAAACTTTACCATTCCTCCTTCATATCTTTCCAAGTCTAAGAACTTATTCTTGTCACCAGTCATATGGTGAGAGCATCCACTGTCAATAACCCAATCATCCTTTTCTTCCACTTGAGCAGCCAAGGCTTTTTCAACAACTTTGTGATTGACAGATTCAGAGAGCAAGGAATCTTCTTCCTTGATGGCTATAAACACCCACTCATTTCCGGATTTGCTTCCTGGATCTGATTCATCATCTGTTACTCCTTCATTGTCATCTTCTTCATGAACATAATAGCAATTCTTTTGAAACCTTTGTCTGTGAGTATTAGATCTTGCAGATCTCTCCGGACATCTTGAGGCAAAATGACCAATCTTATTGCAGTTAAAACACTTAAAGGGTAGTTTTCCTTCATACTTACCGGATCCTCTTGGCAGTCTCTTTGCAATGAGGGCTTCAAGTTGAGCTGTTTCTGCTTCTTCTTCTTCCATGTCTCTTCTTGCTTGATCATACCATGACATTTTCCTTGATGAGTTTTCACCCGGATCAAATCTCTGTTTGCCTTTCACATAGGCACTGGCTTTGAAAGCAGATTCAGTCTTGGGAGGATCATCTCCAAACTCGGTCATTTCAAATGCAGCTAGTTTGCCAGCCAGTTGTTCTCTTGTGACTGTTGTGTGGGCTCTGAATTCATCAATGGCAGCAACTTTGATTTTGTAGGCAGCAGGAAGGGATCTTAGGATTTTGCAAACAATCTCATTTTCATCTAGAGTTCCACCAGCATTTCTGATTCCACATACCAACTCATTTACTCTTGGCATAAAGGTAGTAATGTTTTCATCATCTCTCATTTTCAATCTTTCAAATTTCCCTTTCAGACTTTGCAACCTTGCACTTTTGACAAACTCATCTCCTTCATACAGAAGTTCCAGTTTAGTTAGGATCTCATATGCAGTTGGTAGGTCAATGACATTCGAGAGATCTGAGTCATTCAATGCGCTTAGAAGAGCTTCCTTGGTCCGCAGATTGTTTTCAGCTTCTGTGGTTTCATCAGGAGTTGTCGGACCACCTTGTGGGGGTATATATGGTTTAGAAATCATAGCCAAGTATGCCTTTCCCATACATTCCAAATGACACTTCATGCGACCTTTCCAGAGAGTGAAGTTGGTTCCATCGAACTTCGGACTATCCTTCTTGTATGACGACATCCTGGATCACCTCAAGCGGTTAAGCTCCTATCAGAGGAACTCAGCTCTGATACCAATTGTTGGATCTAGGGCATACAACTGAGAGGGGGGGGTGAATCAGTTGTATAGAACTTGTTCTATTTCAAACACTTTATTCTCTGTGTTAGTTAGCAGCATATCAAATAATCATTCATGGAAGCACAATACATAAACACAAGAGTAGATAAGCATCAACACATTGAACACCAAGATTTTGACGTGGAAAACCCGGTTAAGGGAAAAACCACGGGGTGATTAACCCAAGAATTATTCTCTGTTAGAAGAATAAGAAAAAATGAATGGCACATGCCAATAAGGGCTCACTGCCCGAGCACACTGCTCACAAAGAGGCCCACTGCCTACAAGGAGACACACTGTCTACAGAGTGATAAAAATCACAGTCTTGAACTAGAGAATGACATCTCTACCATGTCCGGATCAGTTCCAATTAAGCCCAACAATCTCTGCTCTGCCTTTCGCACCTTTCTTCGCTACACCATGCTCATCCACATGCTACTCACTGAAATGAATTCACAAATCATTATTTATACAAGACATCGACTTAGGAACAAGCATCTAAGTCGGCAAACAACTATAGGAGTATCCGCAAGATGAATAACACATCCGGTCGGCTAAACAGAGCAATAACTTCATCCGGAAGAATAACTTCAATTCCGGGCTCTACCATCAATGCGGACCAACAACACAACCTAAACATGATCCAGGAGCCTTCACAAGCCTGTCTGAATGTCCGGATACATCCGCACTTCCTCTGCTTACTGGGATCTCTTGTCTTCCTCATCCGGAACTTCAAGAACACAGTCTGTCGTCACTGTCATAATGCAAGAGGTACTTCCGGACCTCCAAATCACACACAAATCAGGATGACACATCACAAGGACATCTAAAACACTCCTTCCAATCCGCAGATTATGATAATACAATTCCGGACCTCACCGGACCTTTTTGTGATCCTCTGTCACCTCCGGATACTTGCCGGACCCGGTTCTATACCGGCAGCCATAACTCCTTCAGATCTTCATGCGGACCTCTGAAATCTTAACTGTAGCATCTCAAGACTCATATCTACTAACCCTTTAATCCGCATCCTCCGGTTCTCATCCTATACAGTATATTTACCTTCTTCTCATCACTGTTCTTCACTGTTCCTGACTGAGGCTAATTTTCTCAATATCCTCAGCACAAAGCTCATCAAATCCTTCTTGTCAATGCAGTATGAGTATGTTGACATCAATGACAACAATGGCTCACCTCATACTTGCAACAAGTTGTTGTGACCGCTGTTGTGATTGTTGTTATACGGCCGGTTGTGGTTTAGGAGAGGATCCCGGTAGGCCACATGAGATTCATTGGAGGTATGCTGTTGTGTCCCTCCCTGATTCTGGTCCAGTATATCCTGTATGACGTTCTTAAGATGGATGCAATTATTGGTTGTGTGCCCCCTTCCTCGATGATACTCGCAATAGTCTGTGTCCTTCCAATAGGGAGGTTTGACTATAGGCTCATAGTCACTTGTTGGCGGTAGAGAAATTTCATTGTTAGCCAACAACTTCCTGAGAGCAGACTCTTGAGATTCTCCTAACGGCGTGAATTTTCTCCTTGGATTTGAATTGAACCAAGGTCTAGATTCCCGAGGGGGTGGTTTGTTGAGTGCACCGTTATTTGCTTCTTCCTTAAGAGTGAATATGGGTTGTTGTTTAGGGGCTGCCGCCTTGGCATCCACTACTCCATCGTTGACTACGTTCTTGTTCTTGGTCCAAAACTTTGACTTGTCAGTTGTGTAATTGGAAGGAGGTGTGTCCTTGTAGAGCTTGAGAGTTCCTTTAGCGATCATAGCTTTCTCAATGAATAGCCCCATTTCAATGACTTTGGTGAATGAGGTAGGGCATTGTATCTGAATCTGATAGCTAAGATTGGGATTCAAATTGTGGACAAACATTTCCAATAGTTGTTTCTCAGGCATGTCGTAAGAACACTTACTAGCTAGCTGTCTCCATCGTTGTAAGAAGGTGGCGAAAGACTCACCACCTTTTTGTTTGGTGTTGCATAGGTCTAGCATAGATACTTCGTGTTCTATGTTGTAAGAGAAGTGCATTATGAATTTATTGACAAGTTCATCAAAAGTTTTGATTCCTGGTGGAAGGCGCGAGAACCACTCCATAGCTTGACCTCCTAAAGATCTTGGGAACAGTCTCATTAAGTAGGTCTCATTGTGAGCTACTTCTAAACATGCTGCAGTGAATTCCCTGATATGATCTCTAGGGTCCCCCTTCCCTTTGTATTTGTCGAATTTCAGGATTCCGAACTGAAAGGGGAATGGTTTCATGACCAAACTTCTGTCAAAGGGGTATGGTGCTATATCTTCCAAGGAGTAGTTCTTGGAATTGGTGCCGATCTTAAGGTTGGAGATTTCTAGCTTTAGACTCTCAATTTGTTGTCACATCCGCCATAGGAGCATTTTGATCTATGTGTTGTTTTCCTCTCTCATTGGCCTGGGGGATCGTGTCATTTGTGCCTCTCTCATGTGCATTTGGGACTGTGTCATTTGTGTCCCTCTCACGTTCATTGTCTACATTTTCCATGATGGAGCTAATGTCAAAGTCTGCGGGGAGTTTGATTCCGAGACTAGCAAGATGATGGAAATATTTGGTGGGGTCCTCAAGGAGCACTTTCTCCACTAGGCGTTGGAATTTGCTATCTTGCATGTGTGCCACTAATTCTTCACGAGAAATTTCTTCATCATCATTGCGTGGTGGGGCGATGTGATCGGAAGAGTCGGCCATTTCAGTTAGCTTGTTGTACTGGGATCGAGTAAGAACCATGCAAGGTGGGGTGGGATGAAATGGACTAGGATTAGAAATTTTGGCAAGGTGTTGACTAAGACTGTAATGAATGGGATATCTAGGACAAGACTTGGACAAAGGGTTCTCTCGCTCAATGACTTCAGGTAAGACGGTTGACACAAGACTCTAGCCACTAGCAAGGGTAGTCGATACCAGTCTCACTGTGTAGGGCTTAGTCGTTCAACAAGACTACTAGCAAAAGGTACTGTGACCTACTAGGCTTACGTGAATTCACTAATGAAACAAAGAGGGACCTATGTCGAATCGGTATGGGACAAAATGACGTTGGACAGAAGGTGACTGGGATGACCGTCGAAAGAGAGAGAAATGGGTGAAATGGATGAAAATTGACTGCAAGGTTGATTTTGACCTCGGAAGATGAAACTAGGTTGAAATGGGTATTCTGAACAGCTGACGAAAATTTCTCAAAAATAGGGCAGATGCTCACTGTCACACATGCGCAGAAACAGATGCGCAGCAAGAATGGGTAAATGCGCCGTAAGTCGCTGTATATGCGCCTCTCTGGTGAAGTATGTATGCGCAGTAACAGTGCGCAAATGTGCAGCAAAAAAGTATATGCGCAGCAAGTCGGTGTATATGCGCAGCAAGTCGCTGTAAAAGTGCAGCAGAACAGTGTATATGCGCAGCAGAAAGGTATAAAAGCACCGCAAGTCGGTACAAAAGCGTAGCAAGTCGCTGTATATGCGCAACAGAAACGGATATATGCGCAGTTCTAGTATTTTTTTTGCAAATTTTTGGGATTTTTCTCTGTTTTTGGTATTCTTTGGCTGGAAAAGGTCTTCCTGATCTGATATTATGAATTAATTTAGCAAGAAAACACGGCAAGCACAAAGAATGTTTTGTAGTTTTCCATTGTTTTTGTAGTTTTTCGACTCTATTTTGGACAAAAGCAAGCACAAAATCCTAGGCGAGAAATGGATTATAAGGGATTTGGGCCACTAAAACAAGAGGTATTTAATTCGGGCAACCGTTCAAGTGGTTACACGTGCGGCGGCGCTACTCTCCGTTATGGAGTCTCCCAGCCTCAAAGGGTTACGCCTGAGAGGGTTTTGGGGGAGGTTGGCCGTCGGTGTAACATAACAGCACTCGTTGCAGGAGGTTTTCACCTCAAGCACAATTTATTTTAAGTGGCTCGGTAGGGCTTGGCGTTAGCCTGTTACCACTCAGGGTCGTTCCCGCTTGGACAAGCGTGCATCCAAGGGCAGGCCCCTCCTAAAGTTTAAACAAATAGAATGACAAGTCTGGCACTCTGATCACCCAGAAGAGGGGAGAGCATAAGCCTATTGTCATTCGCAAGCACAGAATACACTGATTGATCCACCCTAGTTAAAAGATAAAAACTAAATGGGCTAAGCTACTCAAACAGAACTTTGAAGTGATTTCAACAATATTGCAGTGGTTCAATTTTAAATCCCAGAAAGTAGTTGTGAGTTCAATTTTAAATCCACGTTGCACGAGATTGTTAACTTTGAAATTCAGGTCTCACGATATAGCAATGGTTCATTTTAACTTCAAAAAGCAGTTGTGAGTTCAATTTTAAGTCCACGTTGCACGAGATTGTTAACTTTGAAATTCAGGTCTCACGATATAGCAATGGTTCATTTTAACTGCAAGATCAGTGATGAGTTCAATTTTAAATCTTAGATAGCAATAACTTGGAAGTTGTTTGCAACGCAAGCATGAAATAAACCAGTTACTTCCTCCCTAATTAAGACTAGATGAAGATTTGTAATGAACAACCATTTTACTCTTTCCCAGAAAATGAAATGTGAGCTAGTTAGATGCAACTACATGTAACTAAACCTAAGCCTATCCTGCAAAACCGCTCCAGCAAACACCTGCAAAAGGGTTAGCGTTAGCAAAAACCTCTAGAAAAGTACTAAAAGCTGAGTCTGTTACAAATGCGCAGCTTCAGTGATCAGATGCGCAGAAATGATCAACAGAAGTGCAGCATTAACGAATGCGCCGTAGTTTTGAACGTATGCGCCGTTAAAATGGACAAATGCGCAGTTTTAACGTATGCGCAACAATAGTCGTCAGAAGCCCTGTAATAGTCAACAGATGCGCCGTTATAACAGATGCGCAGCAATATTATATGAAAGTGCAGTAACAGTTAACAAATGCGCAGTTTTAACAAAAGCGCCGTAACAGTCTGTAAAAGCACAGCAAGAATGCACAGATGCGCAGGATTTTCAAAAGCACCGGAACAGTCTTCAAAAGCGTCGTAAAAATGAACAGATGCGCTGAAAGAACCTGTGCGTGACTCTGCGAGACCTGTACGGAACCTGCCTTCAAAAAAGCTCAAAAATGGTGAAATAAAGGGGCAACAGCCCCACGGTGGGCGCCAAAAATGTGAGGGTAAAATAGTGATCAATCAAATGAATAACAGGTGACCCAAACATCAACAGAATAGAGAAACAAAGAAGATTCAAGTAAACAAAGCAATGAACAAACACAGCAAACCTCTTCCGTTTTGAAACTTCTGTTGTTCGCCTATCACGAATCGTCCTTTCACAGATGAGATGAGCCCTCAGAGAGTGCAATCTTTTAAAGCTGTTTGAGGAAGTCGATGGTGAACGGCTATGGTGTGATATGCAATGAAGGTGAGCTCCAATGCAACAATGGTGATCTCAAGCTTGTGGATGACAAATGGGTGCCAAAGGCGCGCTGGTGATATTTCTGCAGAGTAACGATGTCAAAAGCCTGGATGATTAGAATGGAGGGATGAAGCTTCATTTATAGACTCAGAGGAATAGGAATCAACGGTTGAGAGAAGATATGAAGATCAACGGTTGAGGATGGTTGAGGAATGTGCAACCAGTGGAAACGTGCCAAGTGTCCCAGCTCCATCATGAAAGGTGGGATGTGACAAAACTAATTGGAGAGTTAACTCCATTGACTGGTCTGTTAACAGAATTGATTGATCAGTTAGAAGAGTGGATTGTGGAACTGACTGGATTGATTAAGGATTTGACTCAACTGACAGGTTAGTTAACAGATTTGATTGATTGGTTAACTGACCTCTGATTGGAGAAGAAATAGGCCATGTGGGTGAGGGAAAATAAGGTAATTAAATATTAAATATATTTAATTACATGTGCAACTTGATGAGGTGGACAAGGTGAGGTGGAAAAGGTGAGGTGTAAAGGTGACGTGGAATTTTGAATTTAGAACTTTAGGATAGAGGAATTAGGCTTAATTAAATAATTTATGATTATTTAATTGTGTAAGACAAATAGAAGAATTTTAATTAAATAAATAGAATTTATTTAATTATGGAACAGTGAATCGATTAAATAAATTTGGAATATTTATTTAATTAATAGAAGAATGGAATAAATATTTAGAATATTTATTTAGGATGATTTGTGTCATTTTTAGGCGTATACATAGTTGAGTACCGGATTCCTGAGAGACAGTGAAAACAGAGAAAGAACCGACTGACAGAGTATCAGACTACTTTCCGGATGTGTTACTGTTGATGGTAAAGGTTGTGAAAGCATGAATCATGTTTGGCCGACATGATTAATGATATCTACAAGTATATGCTTGATCCGCATTGCTTGGTGAGCAAGGATTCAGCCGACAGAACAGAGTTTGTAAGAAACTAGACTGTTCCGGATGCCGACTAGAAAGGTGATGAAATTACTTGTGCGGATATATATAGAGGATGGATTTAGTTGTGAAATGAGTGATTATGTGAAGGTATATGCGAATAAGTGTAGAATAGAGAAAAAGTAGTAAGAAAGATCCTGTATGTGAAAGGATAGCAGAATAAAGAATAGAGGAAAGATGAAGTGCAGCAGATCAGTGTACTGAGCCTAACCGGAACTGAACTCCAGCATATGTAGATGCTTCCAATCAGTTCAAGACTGTGATTCTTATCACTTTGTAGATAGTGTGTCTCCTTGTAGGCAGTGGGCCTCTTGTGAGCAGTGTGCTCGGGCAGTGAGCCCTAATTGGCAAGTGCCATTTTTGTAATTCCTTATTCTTCTAACAGAGAATAATCTTTGGGTTAATCACCCCGTGGTTTTCTCCCTTAATAGGGTTTCCACGTCAAAAATACTGTGTCATGTGTTTTTTCTTTTCATGGTAATGTTTGTTTGTTTGATTCAATGCTGCATTGATTAATAAGAAAGCTCAAAAGAAGAAATAATTAGGATAACTGATTCACCCCCCCCTCTCAGTTATCAACAAATTTGTCTTTCCTTTGTCTTTTTCCTCCACTCTTAAATGGCTACCATAGGCCCACATTCCACTAAAACACATAGCCTATAAATGTGGAGGTTGTGAAATCTCACTTTCATCCATTGTTATATCTTGACCTTCTTCTTTTGCATCACTAACTGCATTAGAAATCCATTCTTCAAATTTTGGAAAAGAATCACGTCTAACCAAATCATGATGTCTGCACTTTTGAGGTCGATGTTGCATCCAACTTTGATTCTCTTCTTCATATTTTCTACATAGAATATTAATGTGCAAATAGTAAGATTAATAATATAAATGTGTAAATGCAATTGAGTAAGATTAATAATATAAATGTGTAATTTTTTTAACATGTGCCACTTATCGAATGAAGATGTGTTTTGAAGAATAAAGGCATGTATCACACTTCTTTTTTGATGTGATAGCTTGAAGCGACATCCATTGCCTTCTAATACTTCACCTGCAACTCTCTCATCTTCATCATTATCCCATACACATCAATTGACATTTTTAAAATCCTTCATATATTCTGTGCAAAATCCAATGGCCTTTTGCATTGAATATCCCTCAGACATGCTGCCTTTTGGTTTTGCCCTAGTACGAACAATTTTTTTCAAAACCTTCATATATCATTCTATAGGATACATCCATCTCGTTCTTACTAGACCACAATGCTCTAGTTCATATTCTAGATGTATCAAAAGATGCATAGAAATGTTAAAGATTGTTGCTAGAAATTCCCGTTCCAATAGACAAAGGACTTCAACAACCTCCTCCGTCAAACTATCAAAGTTCAAAGGATCTAATACATGTGAACCCATTCTCTTTAATATTAGGCCCAACCTTATAATTCCCAATCTTGGCCCCTTTGCCAAACCTACTATATTTACCACAATAGGTAAAATATTTTCGATTATAACATGATAGTCATGGGTCTTTAGGCCTCTTAAGCTATTAATGTCAGTTTGGCTTCTGATAGTACTACTTACATATCCAGTGGGAAAGTGAGTTTGAGACATCAACTGTAAGAATTGTGCATGTTGTTCCTTTGTCCAGACATAAGGAGCACTGGGTTTTCTATATTTTGCATCATCATATTTTTCAACCCAAAGATTTTGATGAATCTTTAGTTCTCGAAAGTCTTCACGTGATGAAATAGTATCAAAAGCACCAAAAAGATTTTCTATAATAGCATAGGCTATATTTTTCTTAGTATGCATAAAGTCAATAGTATGCCTAATGGCTATATCCTTAAAGTATGGTAACTTATAGAATATGCACAACCGTTTTACACCACTTTCATTACATGGATCATATCTACTACCAACAATCCCACCATTTTCAATAAATGACATTCTTTTTTGTCCATTCTCAATAATGTAATCACCTATTATTAGCAAAGGTGCTTCACGATTCTCTTCTTGACCATTGAAACATGTTGTTTGTTGACGATATGGATGACCCACTTTAAGTTAAGCACGATGTCCACAATAAATACACTTACGCAAACTTCTTGAGTGCCTTGCAAAATCCTTAAAGTTGCAAGCAGGACAGCCATGGTATCCATGAATAGTGAGACTAGACAATGTACCATATGCAGAAAGATCATGAATCATAACCAATAAGGAAGCTCTTAAAGTGAATTTGATTGAATGACCATCACTTAAAGATTGAATTGCTTCAATTCCTTTCCACAATTCCATTAGCTCATCATATAATGGCTCTAGATAGGCATCTATTGTATCTGAAGTCACACTTTTCTTTCCTGGTATAATCAATGATAGCATTAAGAAAAATGGTTTAGTTGCTAACCATGGAGGCAAGTTATAATTTATTAAAAACACTGGCCAAGTTGACCATTTAGTACTTTGATCTGAGAATGGGTTCACCCCATCTAGAGCCAAACCCAACCTTATATTACGAGGATCTTGAGAAAAATCAGGCCATCTATTATCAAATTCCATCCACATCTTAGAATCAGGCACAGGTCGTTGTTTTCCATCAAAGCTCTTATTTTGGGCATGCCACTGTAGAAGTTCAACAATGTCTCTGCACCTATACATTCGAAGTAATCATGGGATTATTGAAAAGTGGCGAAGAACCTTTCTAGGAACCATAGTTGATTTCAACCCTTGTCTATACCTTGCTTCATGACATTTCAGACATTCACTCGCACTTGCAAGATTTTTGTGAAATAATACACAACCATTGACACGTGTGGATGTTTTCATACCCCAAGCCGAGCTTACTAATCTACTTTTTACATTGACTTCATTTTGTTGGCAATGTGGAGTCAACTGGTAAGAATGAACTTAATAATGCCAATAACTGATCTACACTCTCATTTGTCCAACCATGCACCACTTGCAAGTTAAGAATTTGAAGGATTGTTGTCAAATGACTTAACTTGCAATTAGCATACATAGGCTTTAAAGCATCCTCCATTGACTTGGCCCAATCATCATTTAGACACCCATTCAACATTCTTTCAACTTCAAACCCTTCGTCTAACATTTTTGCTTCATCTATGTTCGGTGCCACTTCATCTATGTTTGTTGCCTCTTCATCTCTCATTGTCTGCAATTCCATCATATCTTTATAATAATTGTAAGCCCAAGGGCTTATACCACTATGCCCATATCTTATCATATGTCAATAAATCACATTTCTTTTTCTCACCCCTCCACCAAGATAGTCATTACATGGACATGGATATTTTTCTATTTCCCTCTCTTTGGTTACTCTCTCATCATATGCATGATATTGATCAGTAGTCAACCTTTGACACTAATCCATCTATAATATTATGCATTCCAGTATTAATTTAGTATAATAAGCTATCCTACGCCTAGAAGGCCTTTAAATATAAAATCTTAAAAGGTAACCTTCAATAATGCATATGGTCAAACTAGGTTAACATTTCCTTCAGTTTGGGCTAGTCATCATGCAGGGAGATCATGCAGAGTAGAGGTGTGGTTTTATTTGAGTTCAAGGATCAGTTAAGAAAAATATCTCTTGGGGGCCACCCATAAGCAGCTTCCCCAAATATCATGAAAATATCAGTTCACTTTTGGCAATGAGGGTTTTGAATTACCTTTGAATTTGCTTTGCTGCAGAGTGCGTCCCCAAATTTGACTTTGCTACAAAGGGCCTCACCGACTTCAAACTCGTGACAACAAACTCTGAATTCCTTGTCTGCCTTTTCAAAAGTCTCCAAGTCCTCTCCAAACAAGCTTTATCACCCATGCAAGTAGCTGCTACACTTATATTCACCTAAAACATTTTTTCAGGTACATGCATCAGATAGAGTAAGTGCTTAATACATGTCCATGAGAATAACAAACATCAACAGTAATTCAATTTCATTCCTATGTCGACAATTATACATTTTACAAGTTGTCTGACTTAGAAATATAGACAAGCTATGTAAACCAATAGATAATAGCATTTAGAAGAAATACTAAATAATTTATCAAGATTACACTTTAAAACCCCAATTAAATAACTATTGTGATGAAGTATTCATAGAAGCAAATCACTTGCCAAAATCATATGCAAAGTCACCAAATAAAGGATTGAAGATGTCAACCATTTCAAATGACAATCATGATAATAGGAAAAACAACATAGAGAATACAATCATGTCTTTGATTGCAAAGGAGGGGGAAGATATTATAGTCTATAGTGGCATTGAAAAGATGAAAATACAAAATTGATGAAGCCAAACACTTTTGTCAAAATACAAACCCTTACCTAATTAGTTAACTGGTTCTTGAAAATTTTATTAGGCAAAGATAGTCATTATATAGATGCTAAAATAGTGACACAAGTGCCTTTGAAAGTGATAACAGTCATGTCATCAAACTGACAGTGAAATCAATCATCAAAAAGAGTAATGCACAACACCACATAAGAAAAGAGGAGATCACTATCCATTCAAAGAGATGCCCTAATCACAATCACCAAAGTGGGCTACAACAGCAGAGAAAACATAATGGAATATTGACAGCCTTTTTGCATCCAAATGTGAATTATGTGAAAACTATGTCATATATCAATAACAAAAGTAATAGAGAGGATTTTTTATAGTCAAAAGTCTATGAATAGAATCTTCAAGTTTATCAAAATCAATATAATAAGCTGTATGATAGTCATAGAAACATATGGACAAAGGGAATGTGACTGACAGATTTTTGCATACAAAGGACAGTCATCATCAATGGTATCTTTGTATTAAGGAATTTGTAGGCAAGTTCGTGATACGATAACAAAGATCAGTTCATGTATGAAACAATGAACAAGGTTTTCATGACAAAGGTTATTGTCAAGATAGTAATAAGAGATAGTAAAGACAGTGAAGAGCATATTTAAGGAATGAAACAAATCATGGAATAGTCTTGCATTGTCAACAACAAGCTTTCATTCTATGTTTTGTGACAGTCATTTTGAAAATACAATCATCTTTCAAAGGTTCAATCACACACACAGGGGCAGTGTCTAAGTCATAGGTTGAAGACCATCAAATTCCTTCATGCTAAGGTATTCTAAGTATAAATCATGAATGGAAAAAGTAGAACTTAATCAATAAAAAACCATGAGACCTCTTCATATGGTCATTGAAAGAGATAGAAAAGTCACTAATGACAGAGCACCAAGATTTTAAAGATACAAAACTTTAGAGCAGGCTAAGAGAAGAATAGAGGTACGTGGAAAACCCTACCTCTGGTTCATAAAACCATTTGTTATCTGTCATCTATCTGCCATCTATCTGCTCCTTTGATATCTGTCGTCTATAGCTGGAAATCCAAAAATTCCCTCCTTTCTTCATTCACACGATGATCTCAAAACTATTTCCAAACTCAAAGAATTGCAGCCATGAACAATCTTCTCCTGTCCAACTACTCATACCCTATTCTTGGTGGCCATGAACAATCTTCTCCTATTCGACTACTCATACCCTATTCTTGGCGGCCATGAATAATTTTCTCCTATTTGACTACTCTGCATACCCTATTCTTAGAGGCCATGAACAATCTTCTCATGCTAAACGCACAATCGTTGCTTCTTCACAGGTTTCACTTTTGTTTAAAATTCATAAATGCACAATCCCTCCATTAATTCCCTCTAAAACTAAAGTGAAAGAAAAAAGAATAGAGGAATTTATTTAGTCCTTTATTTAGTCAATTTTATTTGTAGTTGTGTTTTTTTACCCCATGACTAAATTAGTCATTTATTTAGTCATTTCAATAGATGACCAAAATAGTCATTTATTTAGTCATTTATAACTATGTTGCAAAAAGTTTTAGTCACGTGATTAAAAGTTTGGTCACGTGACTAAACGTTTTAGTCACCTGGTCATTTATTTTCCATATTTCTACTAGTGAATGTTATCTGAGGAAGAACAAGATGATGCAGGCGATCCTGTGGAAATTAGGTTGTTGAGGGCTATGTCAAAGATCAAGAAGAGCCATAGGATCGAAGTTTCTACCTATTCTAGAGATCTCAATCTAGAATATCTTATTGATTGGATAAATGTTATGGAGGAATATTTTGAATATGAAGATGTGGAGGATCCAGATAAGGTCAAGTTCACAAACACGAAGTTGAAGTGCCATGCCAGTATTTGGTGGAGGGAGGTCCAATTAGAGAGAAATAGAAGAGGAAAAGGAAAGATTACCAGATGGGATCAGATGGTGGGTAAACTAAAGAAGTAGTTCATTCCTATGGACTATGAGTTGGAGTTGTTGAAGAAGCTACAAGGATTGAAGCAAGGTAAAAAGTCCGTTAAGGCATATACGAAAGAGTTTTATAAGATTATTATCAAGACGGGCCATGTAGAGGCCAACAAGGAGAAGGTAGCATGTTACATTAATGGGTTGAGGCCAAGTATTCAAGAGGAACTGGGCCTGGTCAGAATGACTACCATAGAAGATGCATACCAGTTTTTCTTGAAGGTGGAGGAGAAGATGAATAAAAGATTTGAAAACAAGCAAAGAGGAAGAGGTCATGGTGGAAGGACAGGTGGAAGGTCCTATGGAGGCTGAAATGAAGATCAAAAGAAAAGTGAAGAAGCATGCACTAGTCAAAATCAGAAAGGAGATAATGCCTACCACCCTTGTGACCAAAACAATGGTGAGCAAAGAGGAAGAAGAAGAGGAAGACCTAGGAAAGGACCAGAAAGAGGAGGTTTTAGAGGAACCTATTTCCAATGTGGAGAAGGACATTGACCCTACGAGTGTCCCCAACATCAAGGAAGGACAAATAGAAGACCTGAAGGTAATGCACGAGTTACACATGTAGATGAAGATGTGCAGTCTGAGCATTCTGAAGATGCTAAAAGGGGAGTAACCCTAGTTGTTAGAAGAACCTTGTTAAATGAGGAGAAAGAAATAGATTAGAGGAAGAGTTTATTCCACACAAGGTGCAAGTGTGAGGGTAAGTGTTGTGATATTATTATTGACAGTGGAAGCATTGATACTCTTGTCTCAGAGGAGATGGTTAACAAGTTGAAGTTGACAAGGAGAAAGCATCAACATCCATACCAAATTGCTTGGTTGTAGAAGGACCATAGAGCTTTGGTCAATGAGTAGTGTTTAGTCAAGTTCAAGATTAGAGACTACCATGATGAGGTGTTGTGTGACATCATACCAATGGATGCATGTCATATTGATGACAACCTTGACAAGAACAACTAACATGAATCAAGATGGAGTTAAATATAGAGACAGGGACTCACTTTATAATGAAATATAGTTTGATGAAATTAATAGAGCAATCAAAGATAGGAATTCTGAACACACAAAAACATTATTCAACAAAAACACTATGCATTATTCGGCCAATCACCAAGTATACAGAGATAGGAAAGAATTGATTAATGTCACTAAGTATATAGAGATAGGAGAGAATTGCATTTCATGAATATCATATGCATTATGGGATCTATATCACCCAACCCGATCCTCTAACCTCCCTTTCTTCTACTATGGGTCCCTTTTCACATGATTCCTTCCAAACTTTTTGTCTCTATGTTCTGCTAAGACGTCAACCCCTATTTAAATAGGCCCGATCTCTCCTATTCTGTCATTCTAGTAGTTTCCATTTCCTCCCCTTTTGTGACCCATTTTAGCAATTTCATAAACTTCTACTTATGGAACAAATTTACTTCAGTTTAGTTTGTTAATTGATTCCTGTGGTGACATGAACAAGAATGAAGTAACTTCCCTTCTCCAACGACTAAGAGGAGAACAATTACATTGCATTTAGGTAGTTAACTAATAGGTCAATATTACATGAAATTAGGGAGTTCAACAAACAAAACTTAAACAATACTAAGAAAAACAAACTTAATGAGGAAACGATGATGCCCCTACATTAGGCCCCTAAGTGAGATGTTTGTGAGTGTAGATCACAAATGGAGTTGGTAGTAGAACTACCCTTTCAAGTTGTAGCAACTTGCAACATACTCCAATGCTTGGGCTTAGTAATCTGCAACCATCTACTTCTTTCTCTTTTTCCAGCATGTGGCTGGAATAGATCCTGCATACCATGTCAAAATGAGTTCAGCCTCTTCAAGACCACTTGTGGATCCATGTCCACCATGCATTAAACTCATCCACCTTTACCTCCCACTTGTTGGCTTCCTATTATGACAACCCTGCATGAGGATTAACTCCTCTTGATCCATCCTCCTCCACCTAAAAATTCAATCATTACACCCCATTGCATCCTCTACAACCTCCTTTCCCAGCTCACTAAAATAATTTTCTGTTTCAACATAAACATGAAGAAAATCAGAGAAACTAACATCGGTATGTGAAACATGATTTGCTTCCAATTCAGGTGGTGCACATTCATGGAAATCAATTGTATCTACATCAAAGAAACTTGAAAATACATGTACCCCATTACCTTCTATTGTAATATTTGTTTCACCTTTTGTCAACTCAATCCATTCATTTTCCATGGCTACAATTTGTAGTAATAGGTCATCTTCATCATCTTGTTTGGCTGCCCCTTCATGTTGTCCATGAGGCATCTCATCCATATCCTCATCTTGACATTGTTGTTCCAAACTTTGTAGTAGTTCTATGTCCATGGCACCATCCTATACTGTTGTCCCAACATCATATGCACTTATTTCAACACCTCCTTTCTATTGTCCTACATGCAAATCAGTATTGTCTTCATTTACAAACTCCTTCACACTCACTAACATCACCTTACTACTGCTATCCTCTTTTTGGTTTTGCATAGGCAACAATTTATGCTTGATTCCATCCTTCTCAAAAGTGTAAGTATTATCTCTTCCATTATGCACAACTTTCCTATCAAATTACCAAGGTCTACCAAGCAACATGACACACATCCATGGGCATGATATCACATACAACACTATCCTTATAACTACCAATTTGAAATTCAACCAAAGCATGTTCATTGACCAACAATTGATGCCCTTTTTGTATCCAAGAAACTTTATAAGGTGTAGGATGTTTAATTCTCTTAAGACCCAATTTATCTACCATTTCAGTAGCCACTAAATTATCCATACTCCCACTATCTATAATCAATTTGTAGCACTTATCTTTAGCCTTACATCTTGAACAAAGCTCTCCTTTGCACCAGTTCTTGGATCTCCTTAGGTGGCTTTAACAGCACTCTTTTGAACAGCAATGACTCTCTAGATTCAGGTTCTTCTTGGTGATGAGTAGGTCACCCAACACTTTCTTGATCTACTTGTACAATCAGATTACTTATCTCAATCCTTGTATGGCCTCCTTGTGAGAACTTAGGAGAATCCCAACTCTTATGCCCGGCATATTAGTTACATTTGAAACACTTACCGGCAAAGCCTCTTCCTCTTCCTTGAAAACCTCATCTTCCTTATGATCTATCTCCTTTATTTTGAAATCCTCCTCTTTCTTGATTGGCTGTCCCACTTGAACTTCTAGACACTTCTTCATGGGGTTGTTTTCCTCTTCCTCTACCTCTTCCTTGCTGATTTTGTCTTCTCATAAGCTTCTCTTATGCCTTGATGGCAAACTAATAGGCTTCTTCAAGAGTTATAGGGGATACTAGACTCAACTCATCTTGCAAGATATATTTCAAACCATTCAAATATCTTGCTACCTTCTCCAAATCTTCTTCACTATGGCCTAACCGAATCATCAACTTGTAAAACTCTTTTGTATATTCCTTCACTGACATGTCCTTTTGCTTAAGATTCTGCAATCTTTTGAAAAGATTAATTTGGTAGTCTCTCGGAAGGAACTTGGCCTCCAACTTAGAAACCATTCTATCCCAAGAGGTAATCTTCTCTTTATTCTTCTTTTGTCTCTCCAATTGGACATAGTCCCACCACATAGCAGCATGGCCTTTGAGCCTTGTATAGGTAAATTTAACCTTCCTTTCATCTGTAACTCCTTCATACTCAAAGTATTTGTCTAGATCCTTGATCCAGTCAATTAGTTCTTCCCCATTTAAACTTCCAAAATATGTATGAACCTCTATTTTGGGTTTGGCTCCCACACTCATAACTATCCTCAACAATCTCTCTTTGAATCCTTCAGGTTCTTCCTGAACTTCTTCATCATGTAATAATTGCTCTTCCTCAACAACTTCACTAATATCATCTATTACTACTTCTCTCCATTATGCCCTTTCTATGGCTTCCATTCTCACTGCCACGTCAAAAATTCCTTCATCATAGCCTCTTCGGCCTCTACCTCGAGCACCTCTTCCTCTCATCATTCTCAGTGGCATTCTACCCACTCCACAAAAGCCCACTCTTTAGGCTCTAATACCAATCTAATGGCAACCTTGACAAGAACAACTGACAGTAATCAAGATGGAGTTAAATAAAGAGACAGGGACTCACTTTATAATGAAATATAGTTTGATGAAATTAATAGAGCAATCAGAGATGGGAATCCTGAACACACAGAAACATTATTCAATAGAAACTCTATGCATTATTCATCCAATCACCAAGTATACATAGATAGGAGAGAATTGATTAATAGAGCAATCAGAGACGCGAATACTGAACACACAGAAACATTATTCAACAGAAACCCAATGCATTATTTGGCTAGTCACCAAGTATACAGAGATAGGAGAGAATTGCATTTCATGTATAACATATGCATTGTGGGCTCTATATCACCCAACCTGATCCTCTAACCCCCCTTTCTTCTGCTACAAGTCCCTTTTCACACGATGCTTTCCAAACTTTGTGTCTCTCCGTTCTATTGAGACATCAACCCCTATTCAAACAAGCTCTATCTCTCCTATTCTGTCATCTTGGTAGTTTCCATTTCCTTCCCTTTCGTGACCTGTTTTGGCAGTTTCTTAAACTTCTTCTTGTGGAACAAATTTACTTTAGTTTAGTTTGTTAAGTGATTCCTGTGGTGACAAGAATAGGAAAGAACTAACTTCCATTCTCCAACGACTAAAAGGAGATTGATTACATTGCATTTAGGTAGTTAGCTAATAGGCTGAGATTACCTAAAATTAGGGAGTTAAGCAAACAAAACTTAAACAATACTAAGAAAAACAAACTTAATGAGGAAACGACGATGCCCCTGCATCACATATGCTATTGGGAAGGCCATGCAAACACCTATTCCCTAACAAAGGATGGAGTTTGTCATAAGTTGAAACCCTTGAAGGAGGTGGAAGAAAAGGTATGTAGTACTACCAGAATTTACTTGGTAGATGGGAAAAAAAATTGGATGGTATGAAGCACAAGCATCAATGCTTTATGTTGATTCTTAAGATCAGCCAGGAGAAATGTGAAGATGTACCAACAAAAGCCTCAGATATGTTTGAAGAATTTCAGACCTTGTCTTTCATAATGTATCAGAAGGTTTACCACCGGTGAGAAAGATAAATCACCAAATGGATTTGATATCAGGAGCTAGTTTGTCGAATAAGGTAGCCCATAGAATGACTCCTACAAAGAATGATGAGTTGAATAGACAAGTTCATGAGCTGTTAAGGAAAGGCCTAATAAGGAGAACCTAAGTCTATGTGTGGTACTTGTAATACTAGCACCAAAGAAAGATGGAGAGTGGAGAATGTGTATAGATTCTTGAGCCATCAATAAAATTACAATCAAGTACAAATTCCCATTGCCAAGGATAGATGATATTATGGATTGCTTGAGTGGAGCCAAGTACTTTATGAAAACTGATCTAAAGAGTGGATATCACCAGATCTAAATCAAAGGAGATGAATGGAAGACAACCTTCAAGACTAAGGAAGGCATATACAAATGGTTAGTCATGCCATTTGGGCTAACTAATGCACTGAGCACATTTATGTGACTCATGAGTGAGGTACTAAAAGAGTTTTTGGGTAAATTTATCGTTGTTTATTTAGATGATATTTTGGTTTTTAGTAAGACTTTGGAGGAGCACCTGATGCATGTTCAAAAAGTTTTTGAGAAGCTAAGGGAAGAAAATTTGTTGATTCATCTAAAGAAATGTAGTTTTGTGAAGGAGTTGGTGTACCTAGGATTTGTTATCTCAGCTGAGGGTCTTAAAATGGATCCAAAGAAAGTGAGGGCTATCATTGAATGGCCTACTCCAAGGAGTGCTAAAGAGGTATAATATTTTCATGGTTTGGCAAGTTTTTATAGAAAATTTATCAGGAATTTTAGTAGCATTTGTGCACCCCTAACGGAGACAATGAGAAAGGATAGAAAAGAGTTTAAATGGACTATAGGAGAAGCCAATATTTTTGATACATTGAAGCAAAAAGTCACAAAGCAACCTGTTTTGGCACTTCCAAATTTCAACAAGGTATTTCAAGTAGATTGTGATGCTAGTGGCAGTGCTATAGGAGTTGTTTTGAGTCAAGAAGGTAAGTCCATTACCTATTTCAGTGAGAAGCTTAATGATGCCAAGAAAAAGTATTATTTTTATGGTCAAGAGTTTTATGCTATAGTTCAGGCTTTGAAGAAATGGAGACATTATTTGTTGTCGAAAGAGTTTGTTTTATATACTGATCATCAGGCTTTGTAGTATCTTAATAGTCAAGGAAAGTTAAATCGGAGGCACTTAAAATGGGTTGAGTTTTTGCAGAGTTATACTTTTGTTTTGAAGCACAAGAGTGGGAAGTCCAATAGAGTTGCAGATGCCTTGAGCAGAAGGCAAATTTTGTTGACAAAGATGAAGATAGAGGTTGTTGGGTTCAATGAACTCAAGACCTTGAAGATCCAGACATTGCAGAGGCCTATAAGGCTTGTTTGGAGCCTATTACCCTGGATAGGACAAGATGGTTGGATTATATAATTGAAGATAGTATGTTGTTCAGAGGAAGCCAATTGTGCATTCTAAGGAGTTCCAGGAGAGAGAACCCGATTAAGGAGAAGCATAGTGTTGTGTGGTTACACAACATGCCCCATTTTGACTTGGCAAAATAGGGACCCAACTTTTGGCTTGGCTTGTGTTGTCTGCTTTGTGGCGGTTTGGTAAAAGTAAGTCATGTGCATCATCATGTGGAATCAGGATGAGGTAAGTCACCATTATGAGGTTAGTTTGTCAAAATTCGTATTTCATTTTTGTGACCTTATATTTGGAAAAAGTGTTGAATTCCATGCAGGTTTGCCTTTTACATCACCCTGATATTTCTCAAGATGCAAAAGTTATGAACAGTCAAAGTTTCGGTCAAACCTGATATTTGCAAGAGGAGGATCATATTTTATAACCTTAGTCATGTTGTCGAAGATCATCCTGATCTTGGTGCATCACCCAATAAGTCATGCGGCCCAGATATCGGGATGTCAATTTTAAGTGGTAATAAATCTTTCCCATCAAACAGTCTTATATATCGCGGGCATCATATTTCCAAACATCACCAGATATTTCTTAATATCCTCCTGATGCGAAATATCACCCTAAGCCAATATCCTGATGACGTCATCCAAATCGGATAAATGAAGAAATGAACATGACGATGACATCATCGTCACATTTATATTTCGACAGGATATTTTCAAAACATGATCATGTTCGCATAATATGACGATGACATCATGATGCCTTTTCGATACAAAGAACGAATATCAGGATGACGTCATCCTGATATTCCAAAAGAGAGACATGTAAGTTTGTCTCATCATCATCATATTTGAAACATCACCTGATACATTGAAATATCCTCCTGAGGTACTAAACATAACCAAAAGGTGCTTTTGTCACCCGAATCTTGTTGCGATAACAATTCTAATATGAGGGAGGAGGATGACATTGAAACTCAACCTGATATTTGTGAATGTCATCCTACCTTCATGATATCCTGTCATATGGATATCCCCCCGCTCCCGTTGCCACCATTATCATTTAATGCGCGCAGACATGGTAGGTGGTTCCCGCCGACCCCGGAACCCAATGAAACACCTGGCGAGATCCTACTTTTTCACATGGATAATCAAGGAATACAATCTAATTTGTCAGAGTTGCCCTAACTTTACCCTAATTGCAAGGTTAAAAGGTAATTCAACTGTCATTTTTACATTTACCTTGCGATAAAATTGTTTTACAGAGCACCAACTTCCATATCCGCATACAAGCGATTGTTGCACAATTTGCACCCACAGACAGAAGGAAGGAAGTGATCATCAGTTGAATTAAGAGCATCATTGGCAATCTACTGGTATAAAAAGAGAAATTTGCATAACCAGGTAAGTAAAGGAAACCCTCATCATGTTGTTTTTATTCTGATATGATGATGTAAGTTCTGGTTTATGCATCCATATGATTAAGTAATATTGAAAAGATATAGTAGGCATGGTGATTTTAATTGCAATATGCATGCATGTGTATACCCGTGGTGAGATAGGATTTTGTTAATTGCAGGTACTCATGGCTGACAAGCGGTTTGTTAAGTGTTAAGAGGAATTCAGTAGGTCCATGTTCTCCTCTCAGAGGGGGGTCCTGTTTAAATATGGAGCAATTACAGATACCCATCAGGGAAGCACCAATCTGGAAGCCTGGTCAGCTAGGCTGAATGATGGGAATGATAAAAGTCCAGTGCTAGATGCAGTGTTCATATCAGGAATGTGGAATGCTACCAGTTTTCCATATTCCATGGAGTCTCCGGAGCTGGTCATAGAGTGTGCCCGGAATTATAATCCTTAGACAAGGCAAGTGGTGAAGCATGGGAGGATATATGCAGACCTCTCCATCAAGGGTCTCTCTCGGACATTTGGGTTGCCGCTAGGCAGTAAAGTTAAGAGCGTAGACCTGAGGAAGTCTGAAAAGGAATATGAAGCCAACAAGAAATCAGCCAGGAAGAACATGTATCAATGGCGGGCTGAGAACAGTACATATCCTGCAGCAGCCAAACTTCCTGTGCACATGTTCAAATATGATTTCAGTAAGGAATACCAATACATGATTGCACTCCTGAATAGAGCAACAGGCCAGCCTAATGCTGGTAGTTTCAGGGATTGGATGTATGGAATAATAATGATGTGTCTGTATTCAGACATCAAGCCACTATGGGGCCAGATAATAAGTGATGCTCTGCATGAGCAGCTGATGAACCTGGGAGGTTCAAATTGTGCATTTTATATGTCATCATACATTGTTTATTCTTGTGCTTACAAAGGCACTTTTGATGCCTTAGTTACAGATGGAAAGCTTACAGGCACAAATGCTGCATATATCTGGGATCATCATCCCCAGCTGCAAAGAATCAATTACCTCAAAGATTACAAATTGATCAATGATGCATTCTCCATGCATCTGGTGAGGACAATGGAAGAAGACAGGACAAAGAGATTGAGCATGGAAGCTCAAAAAATAGTTTACAGGCATGGGGCCTGGTACATACAGTTTGCAACCTTTTCATACATAAGGGTTGAAGGTTTTGAGGGACATCCCTTGATGCTGCCAAGGTATCCTACTGATGCAGTAATACTAATGGAATTTATCCGGCAGGGCTCCACAATGATAAAAAGGTACAAGGACACCAAGAAGCTGCCACCAATTTTGTTTCCAGTCAGCATTGGCTACTATATGTGCCCTGATTCTGACAATATAAAGAAGGTGATGGTCACCCTAAATAAAATGAATCTGCAGCCTTTCCCACTAACAAGACCATATGATCCTTACGGCAGGATGCAGAAGATACTAGGAAAGCCTATTCATCAGAGGCACCTAGAGGATTTTTGGGCCGACTGCGAAGATGAGGCAGAGGCCAGAAGAAGAAGGTATCAGAGGTTAACTCTGAACCAAATTAGTCTTTTGATTGCATCTCTCTTCCCCAACAATTGAAAAAGGATGATGGCAGGATAATTGTAGATGAATATGAACAAAAGAAGATATATAATGACACCATCTCTGCACCTGACCTCACCATGCAGGAAGACATATCTTTGGACCCATTCGTTGCCAGGACCATACAGCTAACTCAAGCTTGGGTTGAGGAGCAAGTGGAGGCATTGAAAAAGAAAGGTGTTTCCATTACGGTGGACAACAAGAAGAAGGGACAGGATATTCCTGGAGATGAATATGATGACTTCCTGAATGAGAAGAGGAAGACCAAGGGAGATAGAATCCATCCACCACAACAACAGAGCAAAAGACCCCCAAGGGGCAAGAAGGTGGATAAAGAACCCAAAGGGGTTATAATTAACAGGGCAGTATTTCTAGCTGAGGAGGCAACAGGATCAGGTTCAGAATCAGAATCAGCATCCCCTCCAAAGAAAGAAAAGCCCAAGAAGAGTAAGATAGCAGAGGCTAGAATCACTGAGACCCTAGAAGTGGGTCAATCCTCAAGAAAACCTGGAGAAGAGGATGTCCTCATGGAGGAAGAGCCTGAAGAAGAAGAGGCTCCATTAATAATAAAGAGGAAGAGAAAAGCTCCACAGGTGCTAGTGACCACCCCACCTAAGAAACAAAGAACCTCCATGAGAGGTGAAATAAAACAACCCCCTACACTATTACAAGGGGCAGGTAGTGAAGTGCCTAAGGAACTTCAACATAATGTTCCACTTCCTACCATCGTCAAGTTCAAAACTAAACTTGCAGAAGAACAAACGAAAGAAACTGCCCAGACACAAGCAGAAGGTCATGTCTCGCTAGACGAGACAATAAACTTGTCTGATGATGAGGTGGTGCAGGATGTGACTACACAAAAGATGGAAACACTTGCTACTGGTACAACCATGACCCCTCACAAGCCTCCACCAGTTCAAACTGTACTTGAGGAGATGAGGCAAGTAGAAGAAGAACAAGAAAAGAGCCCAGAGCAGGTAGCTCAAGAAATAGGGCTGGAAGCATTAATTACAGAGGTGACAAGTCCTGCAGTGGTAGACCTAATAGAGAAACAGGGTGCAAGTCCTGAACAGCCAGCAGGATCACCTGATAAGGAGCACCCAGCAGAAGAAATAAAGATGGTGGAATCAGAAGGCCATACTCTAGAATTGGGACAACAAAGTCCACATGATACATCGGCGAAACCTGCTATAATAGAGGTTCAGGAAGCGAAGGTTGATGAAAAAGAGAAAATAATAGAGGATCCTGCTGCCAAAATACAAGAAGTTGATAATGCAGGCCCGGAACAAATAGTGGTTGTAGAACAACTGCCGGCACTTCAACCAGAATCCACAATATCCAGTGCAGAGGATAAACAAGAAGGGGAAGAGTTGAAAATAGATGAAGTAATGATGGAAAAAGATCATGATCATCATGATCAACATATGGATGCACCACAGGATTCCCCACACCAAGAGGATGCTCCTCCAGAGAAAGAAATTCCTCAACAGGAGGATGTATCGCAGGATCAACAACAAAGTGAGCATCAGGAAGAAATGGAAAAATCACCATCTCCACAACACTTACTGATAGAAACGGGAGATACGGGTGAACATCATGATGATGCTGAAAAACATGATCAGGTGCCTCCGTGGTTGGCGAAGGAAGTAAATATAGAGGAAGAACTTGAAATTCAAGAATTCGATGTCTCCACCTTGTTCTCCGCGGATATAATGAAGCCTAGGAGGAAGGCCAGAATGACATCGGCCATCAAGAGAGATCTGGAAACCAGGAGAAGGACCGCATAAATTGCCATACCTGTGGTGGAGAAAGAAAAAGGTAAAATTACTGTAGATGAATTTCAAATCAGCACAGTGGATTTGGGTTTTGCCAATGAGGACCAAGAAGGTCAAGAGGGCAAGGATGTTATTGACTCTCTAATTTAAAAGGTGAAAAGAGAGAAGGAGAAGAATAAGCAACATAAAGAGCACATTGCTCAGTTGCATGCCTACATAAGGGGGCTGACCAGTCCTGATGATACAACAACTGAACATGTAGTCCCATTGACTGTTATTTCTCAGGAAGAGGTAAATAAGTTAGACCTCATGAAACATGAGGCGTCTGTAATAAGAAAATGGATGTCATCCACATTGGATGATGCTGTAGAAATAGTGAAGGCCTCTTTGAAGAGGTGGAGCATTTTAAGTGACTCCAGGACCAAGGTGGATAAATTGCAAATGCAGACTGGGAAAAGGTCTTACAAACTAGAAAGGGTCCTAAGCCTCTTGGGAGAAATAAAGAGGATAAATCCTCAACTACTTATCAGTAAGCAGGTACTGGACAGTAATACCACAATGTTGGTGGACATCTGGTACAAAGACATTCAGTTTGAATGTGGAGTCCTCAAAAGATGCAATAATAAGCTGAGAGATATCAGCATGAGGCTACACGATTTAATGGCCGAAGAGGCAGAGATATTAGAAACATTGGAAGGCAAGGTGGAAGGGAAAATAGAAAATCAAGATGAAGAGTCTGCCATCAAAGCTCTACACAGTAACTTCCAATCAGAGGCAAATGGTCCACCTGTCCACTTGACAGAGGAACTTATAGATAAAATAATGAGGATCAAGGTCAAGATGGAGAAATATAATGAAACACTGCAGGACAAGAAAAACAAGCTGGATAACAGTAGAGATAAGTATAAAGCACATAAGCACGCCATCATCAAAGCAAAGACTCAAGATGGTGGAGGAATAGATCAAGTTGTGCATTCATATGAGCAGATCCAGAACAGCATGCAGCCCCATATGCGGCATCATCATCATTAGGATAGCGAAAGTTCAGGAAGTGATGCACATGATGATGATCCACATGAATCAGCTGAGGAACATGATGAAGATACATCATAAAGGGGATATAAGCATAAGTAATATAGATGGTTGCCAGCTGGCAACTTGTGCCATTCTTGTAAAGATTGACAAAGTCAAGAGAATGATGACCGTAGATTGGCATTGATAAATCAGGATCGTAGATCTTTTGTAACGGATTCCTCACCTTATTCTATAAAAAGTGGTGGAATGCCTTATTGTAAACATTTGAAACTTAATTGAAATCTGTCTGCTGAAACATTTAGAACTCATTTCAAAGTTTTTGTATACATTTATATTTTTGCATGCTTAATGAATGAGAAGATTGTGTAGATTACAACTCATAGTAAATCTTAAGTAATTAGTGTATGATTTCTTGATATATTTGGTGATTTGCTGCGTCCCTTGGAGTGCATGTCTACTTACATGTGTTGTCTTCATACACATTCCTTTGAAGTTAGCATCAACTATATCTAGCTGTGGAATGTCCTGGTGAAAATATGGTTTGGTTTTCTTTTCTTCATGACAGTATCTAATATACATGTGGTTCAAAAGCTAAAGGTTCAACTTTAATTAGAAGCATTTCTTCAATTTCTTTTAAATTTCAGAGCATTTCATCTCCATAATTGCAAATAATTGATGATCTTAAGCAAATAACACAGATATGCAGACATCTCATAGATAATCGCAAATATTTAGCATATTTGAATACAAAGCATGCACAATTGAAAATATCATGCAAAGATTGAGGTATTTCTGCATCTTTTCACCAAACAATTGCATAATATGACTTCTCTGTAAAGAATTTCTGTAGGAATGTCATGATGATGATAAACTTCCACGTAAGGCCCCAAAATGGAAACAGCAACTCACATTAACCTCTGAGTAACTTCATACGATTAAGACCTAATCACCAGAGACTTGGGATCATGAATTCTTCAAATTCATAGTATCTTTCAAGATGAATAAAGGTTAATGTGTACTTTTATTCTATGCTTGTTTGTGACTAACATCATAACCAACACATAGTGGAGGGTTGGTAGAACACTTTGGTCAAGATAAGACAATTTCTCTTGTTAGTAAGAATTATTATTGGCCATAGTTGCATCAGGATGTGAAGAAATTTGTGCAAAGTTGCAGAGTATACCAGATGGCAAAAGGAGCGAGTCAGAATATAGGGCTATATCAGCCATTACCTATACTAGAGGGACCATAGGAGGATATCAGCATGGACTTTGTTCTTGGTTCACCAAGGACACAGAGAGGGCATGATTCAATATTTGTGGTGGTTGACAGATTTTCAAAGATGACACATTTCATTTCATGTTAGAAAAATAGTGATGATGTTCACATTGCAGAGTTAATTTTTAGAGAGGTAGTTAGACTACATGGTCTACCAAGGAGTATAGTCTCAAATAGAGATACCAAGTTTGTTGGGTATTTCTGGAGGACCTTATGGAAGAAGTTGAAGACTAAGTTGAAGTTTAGTTCTGTACATCATCCACAGACTGATGGACAGATAGAGGTAGTGAATCAAAGTTTGGGCAACTTGTTGAGATGCTTAGTAGGAGATAAGCCCAAGGGATGGGATTTGATTCTACCACATGCAGAATTTGCTTACAACAATTTTGTCAATAGGAGTACTGGTAAATCCCCATTCTAGATTGTATATGGGAGTAGTCCAAGGAATGCTTCTGAGTTGAGGAAGATGGACAAGGGAGAAAAGAGCAGTGTCAATGCTGAAGACTTTGTAGAGCACCTGAAGAGCTTGCATGAAGAGGTACATCAGGATATTAATAAAATGAATTCTTAGTACAAGGCTAAGGCAAATTAGAAGTGAAAGTTTAAGGAATTTAAGGTTGGTGATGAAGTCATGGTTCACCTAAGGAAAGAAAGGTTCCCAATGGGAACATATAATAAGTTGAAAATGAAGAAATTTGGACCATGCAGGATTTTGAAGAAGCATGACTTAGGAAATGCATATGAGGTAGAGTTGCCGAGTGGGATCAACATTTCCCCTGTGTCCAACATGCTAATTTAGTAGAGTATCATTAAGGTGGCATAGAGGATGGACCAACAAAAGAACAGTGGAGTATCCTAACATCTACTTCAAAGGAGGAGATAGAAGAAATCTTGGATAGCTGTGTGGGAAGAAGTACTCGAAACAAGCAATATGAAGAATATCCGGTGAAGTGGAAAGGAAGGCATGTAAAAGATTCTTCCTAGTTTTCTAAGACAAAGGTTGATAGTTTGGGTTTTCCTCGAACACCTGAGATGTGATAAGGTCATTTCTCAAATTACCCTAGGTATCTGAAGTAGGAGCATCCAGTGGTGTAAGGGTAATCTTGCATCACCCAATAAAAAATGATGATTTGTTTTATGTTCTTTTCATTTTTTGTGTGTTTTCGGATACCCATTTTCTTGAATAATGATTCAAAACCTTCAAAGTTTCCAAAAAGGCTAAGAATACCAAAACTTACTATTTTTAGTAACCCTATATCAGAGAAGTGTTTGAACCCAAAATTTCCCCCAAAGCTTTGGAATAGTCAAATAAGCATTCTTCATAAATTTCAACTCAAGATCATGTCTGGATTTCAAGATATTAAAGTTTTAATTTTTTGAGGTCCCCAAAAAAGTTTTGAAATTAGATTTAAGGTACTTAGAGGTCCCAAAATGCCTTGAAACATTGACAAAAATCCATGTACAAATTTTTGGTGTCGTAGTTCACCTCATGATATTTCCAATGCTTCAAATAGTTCATCAATCGGACACCCGGATCAAAAGTTATGCTTCCCATAAGTTGTGCTACCAATTTTTTAAATTTGAAATTTTTTTCTTGGGCTGGAAAAAGGATAGTTGTGTTCATTTTGCCACCCAAATGGGATTTACACATTTCAAAGAAAGCTGACATTGGGGAAAATACACCAACTAGTTTCGATGTGTATTTAAAGTCTATTTTGGGATAGTTCCAGGGGCAGTGGTCGAAGGAAGTGATTAGCAAGTCCTATTCATGTGAATTAGGAGGTTAGATAGATAATAGAAGGCTCTATAAGTCAAGTATTTCTATTGTAAGACAACCCATATTGTTGTAATAAGCGGGCATATGACCCTAAAAATTGTATTTCAGATTTGTAGCCTTTTATAAGCAAGTTTAATGAAGAAATTCTAAATTAGTTTGCAGATTGTTTACCTAATCTTTCTTGAGATATTGTTCTTGTCTATTTGAAATCTATAAATTGTTGTTGTATGTGTTTTCAGTGGAGTCCACCCCCATCACTACCACAATGCGATAAATTTGGGATTTGGAGTTTTTGGATTTGAAGCATGATTTTGGGTTTAGATGGGGGATGTTGGATGTGAAATCCAGTGATTGAAGTTTGTTAGGTTTAGGCGGATAAGTTGGAAGTTTTGATTGGATTGGAGGATCCTTGACTCACCATACTTGGGTTGGTGGATTATGAAATTGAATTAGGATGGCGATTAGGACCAACATTCTTATACAATCTAAGTGGCAATGAACACCTATTATATGCATGGTGTGTTTTTCAATAATGACTAATTGCTAGATTTGGATATTGAGCACCAACATTCTTATACTATCCAAGAGATGGTGGGAACCTATTATATGCAAATGCAAGGTGTTTCTTTCGATGTGTCTCCACATTGAGTATTTGTTATATTAGGATACTTTGCTTCACTAGATTTGATTGGTACATTTTTCTTTGGGATCCATATTGCTTTTGTGTCCTTGATTTTTAGATGATTCGCCTTTGATGTTTGATGGTTGGTAGTAGGCTTATTGTAAGGGCTATGAATGACCCCTATCTTGATGCTTTCATTGGATAAATTTGTCTTAGTTATCATTGAAGTCCATTAAGTTGTTTTTTAGAAGACCTACAATTGATGCCTTGACCATGACTGATGTAGAATTGGATAGGTTGTGTGATACCCTGCTCATGAAAACCTAATCCTTTTCCTTGATAGTTCACACTTTTACAAATCTTGTTTATGATAGGATACTTATTATTTTTGAAGCATGATGCTAGCCCATTGGTATGTGCCAAGAACTATTAGAACTTGTTATTGCGCCATCTATGAGAAAGTTTGACTTGATGAAGATGGTGGATCCTATTTGAAAGGATGCTTGTGCTTTCTCATTTTGTGATAGGAAAAGGATTGGGCCTTCATGAGCAAGGTATTCTAGAGCCTATCGCAATCCACATCAATCATGGTTGAGGCATCGAAGATTAATTATCTAAACAATCTAATGGTGTTATTGATAATTCAATTATCACTCGGGCAACTTCATCCAATGAAAACATCGAGATAGGGCCATTCATAGCCCCTACAATAAGCTTGCTACCAAAAATAATTCCACTTCCACTATCCCTACCATCAAAAATTTTCCTCCACGTCCTCAACCCATCAATTGGGATTATAAAACATCCAAAGTGAAAGATCTAAATCAAACATCAAAGGTGAATGAATTCAAAAATCAAGGAAAACACATAAAAACAATATGGGTTCCAAAGTAAAGTGTACCAATCCAATCGAACAAAGCAAAATATCCAAATTAAAATGTGTGTCTACCTCCTTATAGATTAGATAAGAATGTTGGTCCTACATATCTAACTCCAACTATCAATCAAAATTGAAAGACACACCATACATAGGTGTCCACCTCCTTCCAATTTGTATCAAAATGTTGGTCCTAATTGCCATCCTAATCTAAAATCTAAATTCCATAGTCCACCATCCCATGTATGGGGAGTCAAAAATCTACCAACCCAATCTAAATCACCAACTTATGCACTTAAATCATAAAAACCTCAATCACTTGAGTTCACATCCAACATCCCTCATTCAAATGCAAAATCATGCCTCAAATTTAAAATCTCAACATCCCAAATCTGTCGCATTGTGGTAGCAACACTTTATCATAAGGGCTATGATGGTACCCTATCAAGATGTAAACATTCTAATAAGACCAACTTATCTATCAATGACGATCACACAAATATCAATGTATTGTACAAGAGCACTTTAATCCTAACAAAGTAGTTACTTCAAGTAGGTCATTACCAGTATGTTATGACAAGAGCATCTACATCAACTATCTCAAACAAACAAGGATATGTGAAGACCCTTTGAAAATAAAAAAAATTAAAAAATTAAAAATTAAAAAAAAAATAGTAAAGAGAAATCATGCATCCAATGGTGAAAACCATTTCATAACAATTTGGATAAGTACCATGATAGGGTAAAATAATAAGAGGATATAAAAATGTAACCAAAAAACTAGGTACTTATGATACTTGGTGAAAATAAGGAGGTATTTTATTATACTGTTGTAAGCAAAAGGGTTATAAAAACAAAAATTTGAGGGATAGAAATGAAATTAGGTGTGTTTATTAGTACCCTATGAATTTAGGTGCCATTAGTTTATTAAGTGAATCCCATAGGCCTATATGCCATTAGACCCTTGGTAGGATAGCCATACAATCAATTATACATAGTCAAGATCATCAATTCTAATGCACAAGTACACTACGCATTCCATGGTAGTTTGATGCAAATTATCAATGTGAATTTTACACAAAACCCATAAGGCTCAATGAACCATCAAACCCTTCGTGCAAAAGGCATGTAATCATCATGCACAAGAGTTAATGTCACTCATCCATGATGCATGAATAAGCACTTTAGGCACCAGATAGGAGTCTAATGCAACATATGCCATTAGAACCTTCAAACAAAACCCATAAAACTCAACAACATAATTGATTAGACCCTTTATGTAAGTCATACGATCATCATACACAATAATCAATCACTAAAATATAATTCATGAACAAGCACACTAAGCACACCCACATGTGCAAGAGTCAATGTCACTCATCCATGATGCATGAACAAGCACTCTAGGCACACCAACGAAGTTTAATAAAACCTTCAAACAAAACCCATAAAATTCAATTATATATGTGTGATTAGAACATTCAAATAAAGCCCCTACAACTCAATGACATATATTTCATTAGACTCTTCATGCATAGTGCTCAAGTATCAATATCACTCAACAATGATGCATAAACAAACACACCAAGCACACCATAGGAGTTTGTATAAACTATGCTATTAGAACCTTTAAACAATGCCCATAGAATTGTATAAACTATACATCATTAGAACCTTCATGCACAATAGTTAGTGTCAAGCAATCGTGATGCATTAACAAGAACATAAGGCACACCATAAGAGTTTGATTGAACCTTCAAAGAAAACTCAAACAACCATGCAAAAGCCATACATCATCATGATGCATACAATTATCATGATGCATGAATTCAATCATTAGACCCTTCACACGAAAGGTGTACAATAATTATGCACAAGAATCAATGTCACTCAACCATGATGCCTAAACAAGCACACTAGGTACACCACAGGAGTTTGATGCAACCTTAAAACAAAACTCATACACCTTAATGACATTTATGCCATTTGAACCTTTAAACAAAGCACATAGAACTCAAGGGTGTATATTTCAATAGACCTTCATGCAAAATCCATATAATTATTATGCACAAGAGGTAATTGTCACTTAACCATAATGTATGAACAAGCACACTAGGCACAACATATGAGTTTGATGCAACCTTAAAACAAAATCTATACAAATAAATGACATGTTCATCATTATAGGATATATATGTGCAATTAGAACCTTCAAACAAAGCCCATAGAACTGAATGACATATACTTAATAGACCCTACACAAAAGCCGTACAATCACCATACGGAAGAGTCAATGTCACTCAACAATGATGCATGGAAAAGCACACTAAGCACACCATATGAGTTTGGTGCAACCTTAAGAGAAAACCCATACAACTCAATGCCATCATGTGCTACTATAACATTCAAACAATGGCCAAAAAACTAAATGCCATATATATAATTGGACCCTTCATAGAAAAGTAATAAAATCATCATGCACATGAGTTAATGTCACTCAACCATGATGCATGAACAAGCACCTTCAAACAAAGCACATACAACTCAATGATATATTTCATTAGAAGCTTCATGAAAAATCCATACAATCACCATGCATAAGGGTCAATGTCACTCAACTATGATGCATGATCAAGGACATCACACAATAGTTGTTTGGTGTAACCTTAAACAAACCAAATGTGACTCAATATAACTTTCAAAAGATGCCCATGGAACTTGACATCATATATTGCATTAGACCCTTCATGCAAAAGCCTTATAGTCGTTGTGCACAAGAGTTAATGTCACACAACCATGATGCATGAACAAGCAAACTAGGTGCACCATAAGAGTTTAGTGTAACCTTCAAACAAAATTTGTACAACTATGCAAAAACCATACAATTATCATGATGTATGAACTCAATCATATATATTTCATTAGACCCTTCACACAAAAGGCCTACAATAATAATGAACAAGAGCCAATTTCACTCAACCATGATGCATGATCAAGCACACTAGGGAGTTTGACATAACCTTAAAATAAAACCCATATAACTCAATGGCATATATGCCATTAGAACCTTCAAGAAAAATATGCATAGAGCACAATGACATATTTCATTAGATTTTCATGCAAAATCCATATAGTTATCATACACATGAGTCAATGCCACTCAACCATAATGGATGAACAAGTACACTCAGCACAACATAGGTGTTTGATGCAACCTTAAACAAAACCCATACAAATTCCTTCAAATAAATCCCATATAACTCAATGACATCATCATGTTAATGTCATGCAACCATGATGCATGAATGAGCATACTAGGCACACCAATCAATTTGATGCAACCTTAGTACAAAACCCATACAAGTCAATAATATATGTCATTAGAACCTTCAAAAAAGAACATAGATCTCAATGACATATATTTCTTTACACCTTCACAAAAAATCCATATTGTTATCATGCACAAGAGATAATATCACTTAAAAATGATGCATGAACAATTGTATTGTGCACATTATAGGAGTTTAATGCAACCTTAAAACAAAACTCATACAACTTGATGATATATTCATCATTAGACTATATATACCATTAGAACCTTCAAACAAAGCCCATACACTCAATGACACATTTTATTAGATCCTTCATGTAAAAGTCTTATAATCAATGTACAGGAGTCAATGTCACTCAACCATAATGCATGAACAAGTACACTAGACATATTATAGGAGTTCAGTGCAATCCTAATACAAAACCCATACAACTCAATGCCATCATGTCATTATAACCTTCAAATAATGCCCATATAACTTAATGGCATATATGTCATTAGACCCTTCATGCAAAATCCATACAATCATCATGCACAAGAGTCAATGTCACTCATCCATGATGCATGTGCATGATCAAGCACCTTGAAATAAATCCCATAAACACACAATGACATATCTTTCATTAGTCACTTCATCAAAGTCATATAATCATCACGCAACCTTCAAACAACCATAAGATTTGATATAGTCAATTGATACAAGAACAAGTATTCTTGGCACACCACACACGTTTGGTGTAACCATAAAATAAAACCCGTACAACTCAATGCCAACATATGCCATTAGAACCTTCAAACAATGCCCATTTAACACATTGATATATGTTATTACACCCTTCACATAAATGTCATACAACCATCATGCACAAGAGTCGATATTAATTAACCATGATGCATGAACATGCACACTAGGCACAACAAAGGATTTTGATGCATCCTTAGTGCCATATTCATCATTAGATCTATCACACAAAACTCATATAATCATCATGAATAAGAGTCAATGCCACTCAACCACACTAGGAACACCATAGGTGTTTGATGCAACCTTAAAAAACCCATACAACTTAGGGACATATTAATTATTAGACCCTTCACACAAAAGTCATACAATCATCATGAATAAGAGTCAATGTCACTCAACCACACTAGGAATATCATAGGATTTTGATGCAACCTTAAAAGAAAACCTATACAATTTAGTGGCATATTCATCATTAGACCCTTAACACAAAAGCCATACAATCGTCATGAATAAGATTGTCAATGCCCCTCAATCATAATGCATGAATAAGCACATTGGGAACAACATAGAAGCTTGAAGAACCTTCAAATAAAACCCATAAAACTCAATGATATATACCATTATACCCTTCACATGTGAAAGTCATGATCATCATGCACAAGAGTGAATGTAACTAACCATAATGCATACATAAGAACATTAGGAACATTATAAGAGTTTGATGAGTGAACAAACACACTAGGCACACCAAAGGAGTTTGATGCAACCTTCAAACAAAATCCATACAACTCAATCTCACAAATTATCCCCTTCTAGAAAAAGTCATACAAAGTTTATGATTCATGATCTCTATCACATGTATTTTATTAGACCCTTCACTCAAAAGGCATACAATCATTATGCATAAGATTCAATCTCACTCAACCATGATGCATGAACAATCACACTAAGGGTGTCATAGGAGTTTGATGCAACATTCAATAAAACTCATACAACTTAGTGGTATATTCATCATTAGACCCTTCACACAAAAACCTTGCAATCATCATTAATAAGAGTCAATGTCACTTAGCCATAATGTATGAACAAGAACACTAGGCACACCATAAGAGTTTGATACAACCTTCAAAGAAAATCCATACAACTTAGTTGCATATTCATCATTAGATCCTTCAAACAAAATCCATACAATCATTGTGAATAAGAATCAATCTCACTCAACCATAATGTATGGACAAGCACACTAGGCACACCATAGGAATTTGATGCAACCTTCAAAGAAAACCCATACAACTTAGTGACATATTTATCATTAGACCCTTCACACAAAAGCCATACAATCATCATGAATAAGAGTCAATGGTACTCAGCCATAATGTAGAAGAAGCAAACCAAGCACACCATAGGAGTTTGATTCAACCATCAAAGAGAACCCATACAACTTAGTCACATATTCATCATTAGACCCTTCACACAAAAGCCATTTAATCATCATCAATAAGAGTCAATCTCACTCAACCATAATGGATGAAAAAATACACCATGTAAACCATTGGAGTTTGGTGCAATCATTGTGAATAAGAATCAATCTCACTCAACCATAATGTATGGACAAGCACACTAGGCACACCATAGGAATTTGATGTAACCTTCAAAGAAAACCCATACAACTTAGTGACATATTTATCATTAGACCCTTCACACAAAAGCCATACAATCATCATGAATAAGAGTCAATGTTACTCAGCCATAATGTATGAAGAAGCAAACCAAGCATACCATAGGAGTTTGATTCAACCATCAAAGAAAACCCATACAACTTAGTCACGTATTCATCATTAGACCCTTCACACAAAAGCCATATAATCGTCACCAATAAGAGTCAATCTCACTCAACCATAATGGATGAAAAAACACACCATGCAAATCACTGGAGTTTGATGCAACCTTGAAAGAAAACCCATACAACTTAGTGTCATATTCATCATTTGACCCTTCACACAAAAGCCATATAATCACCATGAATAAGAGTCTATTCAACCACACCAAGTACACCATAGGAATTTGAGACAATCTTCAAAGAAAGCCCATACAACTTAGTGACATATTCATCATTAGACCCTTCATACAAAAGCCATGCAATTGTCGTAAATAAGAATCAATGCCACTGAACCATAGTGTATGAACAAGCACATGAGCACACCATAGGACTTTGATGAAAGATTAAAAGAAAACCCATACCACTTAGTGACATATTCATCATTAGAACCTTCACACAAAATCCATACAATCATCATGAATAAGAGAGAGTCAACGCCACTCAATCATAGTGCACACACAAGTACACTAGGTGCAACATATATGTTTGAAGAACCTTCAAATAAAACCCATACAACTCAATGACATATCATTATACCCTTGCCACGAAAGTCGTGATCATCATGCCTGAGAGTGATTGTCACTAACCTTAATGATTACATAAGAACATTAAGAGTATTATAAGAGTTTGATGCATAAACAAGTACACTAGGAAGAACAAAGGCATTTGATGCAAGCTTGAACAAATAAAATTCATACAACGTAATATCACATATCCATCATTATACCCTTCACACAAAAGTCAAACAATAATTATAATTCGTGAACTCTGTCACATATATTTTATTAGACCATTCACTAGGACGACACACAATCATCGTGCATAAGTTGAGGACAATCTATAGCCATTGGATAGGTCAAGTAGTTAAACTATAGATAGGCTTAACCCCCAGGCAAGTTTTTACGGCAAGGATAACTTGCAAAGGACCCCTCAATCTCGATCATGAAGAGATGTTGGCCTGGCTAGCGAGGTGAACTACCAAAATAGTTGCCCCAACTTTCTTGCTTGGGGGAGGAAGGGAGTTTAATCCATAGTGTACCTTTCTCTTCCTGCCACCGGGGATTCAATCCAAAGATTCAGTGTCACTCAACCATAACGCATGAACAATCACACTAGACACACCATACAATTGAGTGACATATTCATCATTAAACCCTTCACACAAAATCCACATAATCATCATGAATAAGAAAGAGTCAATGTCACTCAACCACACTAGGCACACACCATAAGAGTTTGATGCAATCATCAAAGAAAACCCATACATTTTAGTGGCATTCATTAATAGGCCCTTCACACAAAATCCATACAATTATCATGACTAAGTCAATGTCACTCAATCATAATGTATGGAACAATCACACTAGGCACACTGTAAAAGTTTGATGCAACCTTCAAAGAAACCTCATACGACTTAGTAACATAGTCATCATTAGACCTTAACACAAAAGCCATACAATCATCATGAATAAGAGTTAATCTCACTCAACCACAATGTATGAACAAGCACACTAGGCACACCATAGGAGTTATATGCAACCTTCAAAGAAAACCCATACAACATAGTGACATATTCATCATTAGGTCCTTCACATAAAAGCCATACAATCATCATACATAAATGTAAATGTCACTTATTCATAATGTATGAACAAGCACACTATAGGAGTTTGATGCAACCTTTTAAGAAACCCCATACAATTTAGTGAGATATTCATCATTAGACCCTTGAAATAAAAGCCAAAGAATCATAAGAGACAGTCTCACTCGACCATAATGTATGAACAAGCACACTAGACCCACCATAGGAGTTTGATGCAACCTTCATCGAAACCCATACAACTTAGTCACATATTCATCATTAGACCCTTCACACAAAAGCCATACAATCATCATGAATAAGAGTCAATCTCACTCAACTATAACGTATGAACAAGCATACCAGGCACACCATAGGAGTTTGATGAACCTTCAAAGAAAACTCATACAACTTAGTCACATATTCATCATTAGACCCTTCACACAAAAGCCATACAATCATCATGAATAAGAGTCAATCTCACTCAACTGTAATGTATGAACAAGCATACCAGGCACACCATAGGAGTTTGATGAACCTTCAAAGAAAACTCATACAACTTAGTCACATATTCATCATTAGAACCTTCACACAAAAGCCATACAACCATCATGAATAAGAGTCAATCTCACTCAACCGTAATGTATGAACAAGCACACTAGGCACACCATAGGAGTTTGATGAACCTTCAAAGAAAACTCATACAACTTAGTCACATATTCATCATTAGACCCTTCACACAAAATCCATACAACCATCATGAATAAGAGTCAATCTCACTCAACCATAATGTATGAACAAGCACATCAGACACACCAAAGGAGTTTGATGCAACCTTCAAAGAAAACCCATACAACTTAGTGACATATTCATCATTAGACCCTTCACACAAAAACCACACAATCATCAAGAATAAGAGTCAATGTCACTTAAACCATAATGTATGAACAAGCATGCTAGGCACACCATAGAAGTTTGATGTAACCTTCAAAGAAAACCCATACCCCTTAGTGGCATATTCATCATAAGACCCTTTACACAAAAGCCATGCAATCATCATGAATAAGAAAGAGTCAATGCCACTCAACCATAGAAGTTTGAAGAACCTTGAAATAAAATTATACTCAATGACATATATGCCATTATATCCTTCCCATGAAAGTCGTGATCATCATGCACAAGAGTGAATGTCACCAAACATAATACATACATAAGAACATTAGGAACACTATAAGAGTTTAAAGCTTGAACAAGCACACTAGGCACACCATAGAAGTTTGAAGAACCTTGAAATAACATCCATACACTCATTGACATATATGCCATTATATCCTTCCCACTCAAGCACAAAGGGGTTTGATGCAACCTTAAAACAAAACCCATACAACACAAAGTCAAATATTCATCATTATAAATTCATACGATAACTATGATTCATGAACTCCATCACATATTTTATTAGACCCTTCACTCAAAAGGCATATAATCATCATGCATAAGATTTAATGTCACTCAACCATGATGCATGAACAATCATAGTAGGCATGCCATAGGAGTTTGTTGCAAGATTAAAATGCCCCATACAATTTAGTGACATATTCATCATTAGACCCTTCACACAAAAACATCATGAATAAGAGTCCATGTCACTCAACCACAGTAGGCACGCCATAGGAGTTTGATGCAATCTTAAAAAAAAACCCATACAACTTAATGGCATTCATCATTAAACTCTTCACACAAAAATCCATATAATCATCATGACTAAGAGATTCAATGCCACTCAACCATAATGAATAACAAGCACACTAGGTTACAAGTTTGAAGAACTTTCAAATGAAACCCATTCAAAATCAATGACATTTTTGCCATTATACCCTTCACATGAAAGTCATGATCATCATGCATAAGAGTGAATGTCACTAACCACATTGCATACATAAGAACATTAGGAACATGTTATAAGAGTTTGATGCACACTAGCCATGATGCATGCTTCACACAAAAGCCATGACACTCATATGATACTATGTCGCTAACCCTTATACACGCCATTTTTGCCATATTCCAGTAAAACCATCACACACCAAAGTTAATGTGACTAATAATGATGCATGGGTAAATACAATATGCACACTAAATATAGTAATGTAATTGTTTAATTATCAAAAAATAAACTACATTTAAAACATTTACATGCACACTAAATATAGTAATGTAATTGTTTAATTATCAAAAAAATAAACTACATTTAGAACATTTATGTGTTTAACATAACAACTACAAAAATATAAAAAATTAAAATAGCATAAAAAGAATGAGACCTCTCATTCTTTGAGATTTTATAGAAGGATATTTCTACCACTCCTCAAAAAATAATACATATTTTATTAATTGCACAAGTTGAGCAATGTAAATACAAGAAATTTAGGTCTTCACACAAAAGCATTTCCAACTAAGATATCGATATCTTTCAATTAGAATAAACTTCCAAAGTGTAGATTTATTTTATTGCAATCCAATTGCACCCTACACATTGTACTTTTCACACCTAAAGTTAATAAAACTTCACATGAAAATCATCAAATGATATGTATATTTATTATCCAAGAGCACTTCCCTCAACTTGCTATTTATATTTTTAGTAAACTTTTACATTCTTGAGATCAACAAAAATCAACAAGAGAACTAATATCACCAAATAGCATACACAATCCAAATGAATCCTAAGCATTGTACATTTCACACCTAACCTCAATAAAACTTCAACATCAAAATCATCAAACAATGTGTATATTTACCATCTAAAACACTTCCTTTAACTTGTTATTTAGATTCTTATGGGAAACTTTGACATTTATGAGATGAATAAACATATACTTTAAAATAGTTATAACATCATGAACAAGCACAAGAAATAGTTAAAATAGTTATGTTATGATGAGATGAATAACATAATGAATACCTGAGCATAACAAATAGTTATAAGGATGCAGACTCCTCCATTTTAAAGAAAAATAAAAAAGACCAAATATTTTTCCCAATAATAAGTTTAAATTACATACGAAGCCTAAAAATACTAAAAACTATTAAATATATGCACGTGAATGCCATTAACAATGATGCACAATAAACACAATAATCACACTAAATATAGTTATTTAATTGTTTAATTACCAATAAATTAAAATATTTTATTTGATTAACATAACAATTTATAACTTTAATGAAAATAGAAAAACTAAAAATATCATGAAAAGATTGTTAGAGACCTCTTCAAGGATGTCCATGGCCATCCCTAAAGAGTTTATGGAGGGATATTTCTATCCCTCCTCAATAAATAATACATATTTTATTAATTATAATTGTTGAGCAATGTTTACAAAGAATTTAAGTCTTCCTTTGAACTTTATGTTTAAGTTTTTACCACTATACAAAAGCATTTCCAACTAAGATATTGATATCTTTTTATTAGAAAAAACTTCCCAAGAGTAAATTTACTTCGTGCAATCCAAGTGAACCCTGCACACTGTACATTTCACAACTAAAATTAATCAAACTTCACATCAAAATTATCAAATGATGTGTACATTTACCATCCAAAAACACTATCCTCAATTTGCTATTTATATTTTTAGTAAACTTTTACATTTTTGAGACCAATAAAAATCAACAATAGAATCAGTTTCAGTATAAGCATACACAATCCAAATGAATTCTAGAGACTACATTTCACACCTAACCTGAATTTATGAGATCATTTCACATTTTAGTATAAGCATACACATTTCACACCTAAACTTCAACATCAAAAATTTCTTTAACTTGTTACTTATATTCTTATAGGAAACTTTTACATTTATGAGATCAATAAACATACATTTCAAAATAAAATCAATAACATCATGAATACCATAAACACACCAAATAGTTTTATAGGATACAAACTCCCCCATTTTAAAGAAAAACGAAAAAAGAAACCACAATAACTTCAATAAAAGTGTAAGAGACAATTGCAAACGTGACCTTACTGAATTGTCAATGTTCCAAGTTCAATCTCCCCTGCTTCAAATGAATAATCCACCTACAACAGTCCATCTACTTTTGTTAAATGAGGTAGAAATAGTGCAAATTCTATATGGCTACTTCTCTAAAGTAGAAATTGTAATAGTCAAAGTCATAGCCTATAAATAATCATAGTCTATGCTACGCAAGAAATCAGTCAAGAATGAATAAACTCGGTAACACAACCCAAATGCACTAAAAATTTAAAGATGAAAAAAAAATTCCACAGAGAAAAAACACATTGGCATGTTAAGAAGGAATTAGATGATATTTTTCCAAATTTGTAATGGTCCTATATGTAACATATTGACATCTATTTGGGGACACACCTTGACAACTTGCAATCAAATGTACTCACAGAATAAAGCAAATGATAATAATAAAACACAGGCATGAATTTTAACCTGGGGGTATAATTTAAGTGGGGGCAATTACAGTCCGACGTTTTCTTCAAGTTTCATACGAATTTAATCTAACTGGCGGTTTCATATTAAATTTCTGGGCGGTTACCTCTCCTAGGCAAAATAGAAAACAAAGGAGGAGTGTGATGGTCGCTTGCTAGGCGTATGGGACTGCATTAATAGTTTAGATAGTTTAGATAGGCATATTAATAGTTTCCAAAACATTTGGAGCAGTGACCAGGATTCAAGATTCTGTTCTCTGTGTTTATTTAAAAGAACATAGACAGGTATGAATTTACTGCATTATGTGTTTGGGCATGCTTCTCTTGTCTGGAGTTCTATTATGAGCTAAATTGTTTCTCATTTGAGTGCATATTTAAATTACGTTTGTCTAAGAAAAAATTCCCATTTTTAAGGTCAGAAACCAGAATGGTGGGTTTTTTTTTTTTTTTGAAAATGCAAAAGAAAATGGAAATTGTCCCTTTGTGGTTGTATAAGATGTGTCTCAAGTGGCAACTCACAAAGATTAGAGAAGGAATGAATAATCCTAATACAAACACACATTTCATTTTCATCGCAAATAAGTGGCAACTGGCAAGACAGAAGGAAAACAAACTTACAATGGTACAGAGAAAAAGGATGAGAATTCATGTTCGACATAATTTCTCAGAAACGCCAATGGCAATCTATTCTTTGTGATTGGGTACTTTGCAGGATCAGTTGTTGTAGCCTCTCTTCAACCAAGAACAAAGGGCCTGTTTTAGTGCTTTCATCTGATATCTTATAGCCTCTCTTAAGCAAAGTGCAAGGATCTTAGCTAGCTTTCATTTGATTTATTATCTGCTCTCTTAAGCTGAGAAAATTTTTCTCAGTAAATCACATAACTTTCATGTAATTTGTTGTAGCCTCTAATGTTTAAACTTGCCTGGCATAAAAAATATCACTGTAATAAATAAGTACAGAGGCAGCTGCAGCTACAATGGAGACTGACTTGGAGAAGCTTACCATAACACCATCTGGGCACACCATTGAAAGTCCTGAAGAGCCCAAAATGCCCAAGGGGCGAAGTATTCCAAGAGGGTGGTACTTGGTACTCAAGAAAATAGTAGGCCGCCCTGACGGTGGCTTTGGACTAGTGGGAGAAAGGGTGGTAGTGAGAGGATGGATGAAGAGTGGGTGGGAGGAACAAAAAAACTAGTTTTGCCTTCTTTGAATTCGAGGATGCCAACTGCCCTCCTCATATACAGGAAAGAATTCCTCTTTGTTTGTGGAATCTAATGAGATTGGTGGCAGAAATGAATAATAACAATGCTGATGTTGCTACTGATGGAGGAGCTGCTGGGCTTAATTCTAATAAATCAATTGAAAGTACAAAAGTTGAACACACTCCCGGGAGGACTATCAGTGGTGTTGCACGTTTGCAATTGAGCGATGGTTCTTGCGCTACAAATCTGCAGGTATGTGAACCAGCAACGAGTACAAAATCCTATCTTGCTCTACTATCTCAATATACTTGTTCCTTTCTGTGTTTGATTTTGAATCCAAGTAGCAACTTTAGTTTGGAGAGTTTTATACAGTAGACCTCAAATAAACAAAAAAGGGTTTATTGGAAGAATTCTGCCTACTAAAAAACCTTTCTTGGAAAAATTCTGCATACTGAAAATATGTTTATTGCAAAAATACTGTGTAATTAAAAAATACAGGCAAAATTTGTTTTTAAGAACCAAGCAAAGATTAAATCAAAATTGTTATTAAACTGAAGATATATTTATGTTCAGTAAATTGAAATTAAGACATGAATTATGTACTTAGCTCTGCATAGTATTCTGCATCATAGTTCTTATTAGATTCTGCATATTTACACCTGATTATGTTTTTGTATCCGGTTAAAAAGAAATACAGTGGAACTGGGTGTTAGGAAATTTGTAAGATTGGTTTAACTGCTTTATAATGTTTTAAGCATACTTACTATTTGACGCTGCTTTGATTTATATTCTATGAGCACTCTGTTATCTATGGAATGGACCACATATATAAAAGATGCACTAACAGATGCCAAATATTGGCTGCTGAAACTGTTTTTCCTTCAGGTTGTAGTGGACTCTTCAATTGCCACTCTAAAAGAGCTTACACCACCAGAACAGCTCTTGTGGTAGACGGGGTGCTGAAACAGATACCAGAGGGAACGAAGAAAAAGGTTGAACTGAAAGTTCAAAAGGTTTTGCATGTTGGGAAGAACATCAGAAGATCTCTATTCAGCCATTGCACTTATTTTTCTGAAGATGTGATAAGAAACGTCCTGAGTGAATGGAGCGCTAGTTCCCTACTAGTAATTTGTTAAATTAAAATTAATTACATTAAAGGCCAGAGGTTGCATTAAGAGAAGTTGTGACTCCTCCAAAGGGCAGCTTAATGAAGGGTTGTATCTCCTTTAACTATAAGGTATAAAATGACCGGGGATCATTCGATGAGGATTGAAGAAAAAAGTCATTCAGGAAGGAAGTAGGAAAAATAAGAAATATATATATATATATATATATATATATATATATATATATATATATATATATATATATATATATATATATATATATCTGTTGGACAGATTGGAGTGATATATATATATATATGGAATAATTGATAACAGCAGAGAAATATTTATTGCAGTCATCCTATCATGCTATAACTCTCCCAGCCTCTCATTCTATTAATCTATTAGTCCATCATTCTATTATTCGACTATTACATCATTCTCTTACTGTACTCTTCTATCATTATATCATTCCATTCTTCTATCAATCTATTATTCCATCAATTCTATTATTATATTATTCTTCATTTGTACTTTCCAGTTATTCTATAATTCTATCATCATATCATTCAATTCTTCTAGCCTTCTATTATTCTATCATTCTATAATTCTATTATTGAATCAATCAAATTAGCAAATATGGGAGATATCAATTAGCAATCAAGGAAGCTATCTTCATTGGAAGGAAGTCATATAAGAACCCTGGAATGATTATATGTTTGCTTCGTGTATGATGTGTATACTTCGTGCTTGTTAATATATATATATATATTCAACTCATTATTAATTATTCTATGATGATTTGTTTATTAAGGTATAATCTCTATGAATCTAGATGTATTTAGTGTTTGTAATTCTCATCAAGCAACCATGAAGAGGAGTGGGGGAAATACCAGTAGGGTGAGCAGATACTAGATTTCTTTCTAAGTACGCCACTCCAAGTTGGCCACTTGGAGCCAAGGGGGTGAGTGTTTACCCTTGGGCTTAGAAAGGAGAATCTACGAGCCTCCTATTGTAGCTTTCCTCAATCTCTACATGGATTGGTTGTTGGGATGGATTCAAGGAGTTTCAATCATAAGAGGGATTGATAAGGTAGCATGGATAGGGAAAGCAGGTACAAGTTTATCCACTAAGTATGCCACCCCATGTTGGATGCCTGTGTGTCTGCCACTTGGGGCCAAGAGAAATGGTATATCCGCTTTTGGGCTTAGCAGGGATAGCTTTGAGTGGACTTATCATGTTTCTCATCCAAGTCCTATTATGATTAAACTTCCACTAAGCATTATGGATATGATGTAGTTTATATAGTTTTGAAAATGCTATACATTTTACAGGGTTTAAATAGATAAGAAATTTATTATATATGTTTTGAACATATAAATTATATTTCCAATATTATCTAGCATGATTGCAGGACCTAAACCGGGATTTATCTTGCTTGAAGCATTTAATTGGTAAGTTATAACCCTAACTATATTAAACTTGTGATTCTAGGGCAAGATTTAAGGCAATCACAGGAAGGGGACATTACAAATGGTATGAGAGCTTTGATCCTGCCAGCCTGGGGATCAAAGGTAGTATATGCAATTGAGCCAAAAAGCTTAACAAGCCTTGGAATGAAAAAGAGAAAACAAGAAGCAAGAATGCTCCTAAATTCCTCGACATATATAATTCTCTATGTCATATACATCATAACTACACCATTTGGCATTGTTGGGTCCCCACTAAATATCATGAATGTGTGTGTTTTGCCTCACTACAATGATACATCAAGTAGTGCTCTCCATCATACTCCCATAACTGTTCTAAACCTCCTGGTTCACATCTATGCATAGCTTTGGCAGCATCCTCCACCTTTATAATCTGACTACAGACCAGATTCAGAAGTTCTACTCCATCTCCAGTTACGGGGGAATTATTCTATCCTTACCTTGGTTGCTATATTGCCATTTTGCTAACCCTTGAAGCTTCATCTCTATCAATATATCACAATAATGCCTATAATGCAGGTGTAAATATGCATCATATAATGCAGTCAGAGATTGTTTATCCCGCAGGTTGGGATGAGTGATTATAGGCAATTCCGCTGGGATTCGTCAGATGCAATCACTGGTATGCAAGGTCCCTAAGTCGCCTACATGAAGATCGTGGCAAGCTAGCCTTTGATGTTGGAGAATAACCTGGAGAAATCGTAGGTCAGCCCTGATGATTGCTGGGTATATTACAGAATCCCTGAAGATCATATAGGCGTTCAAGGTGTCAGAGACACTCTGGAAGCATACCAGGCATCTCTTCCTACACCCAAATAGGCTCTCATTTTTTCTAACACTATTGCAGCCTACAATAAATTTGGGTGTAAAATCAACGACTAAACCTTAAACTAACTTATTAATTTGAGTCGAAATGGAACAAAACTGAGCAGTGAGGAGACCCACCTAATTCAAGCTGAGGTCTGTGAATTGAACAAGGGTACATCTATTTTGATTGGGGGCAATGGACCCATTTCATTTTCTGGAAGAATAAGGGCTTAATCCCAGAGCAATGAGAATGTGGTCTATCTGAAACTCCAGTAGCAACTCCACATTGAGAGAGTGAAAAGAGGGGTTCATGCGTGTTTAACCAGTAGTACTAAATAAGACCAAATCTCCATACTAACAAACTGAAAAATAGGAAGCACTACTAAATAACAAAATTAGAGACAAGAAAATCAATTACCTCAGCCAATAAACTCTATTGAAAGCTTCAAATATTTAAATAATTCTACAACACAGAGATTTAAGATACATAAAAACTTACCAAACTTTCTTCAAATGTAGTGCCTTCTCTTTTCTTCCTTTGAAATTCTTCCTGCAAGCACTTTTCTTTACCCTCTGCCAGAAAAGGACACACAACCCAAAAATAAAAGACACAAATTACAGGATTAAAAAAACAAGGAATACAAATAAAAAAACATAGAATACAAATACCACACACAGAATACCAAAAACAAGTCAAGAACAGGACGAACAGAAAAAAATGTAACAAACAAAAAGAATGGAGCACATTCAACAGAACAGAACAAAGCAAATAAAGGGAAAATGTCACTTGTATAAGTGGAAATCGTAATTTTAGTGCCGTTGGAAGGAGGTATAGTTGGCATTTGCCCGCTCCTTCCAACGGCACTAAAATTATAACCACTAAAATTAGTTTAAATCTCTCTTTTTCTCTTTGGCTGGATAACTCTACAGAACTGCTCTTTCACTGCTCCTGTAATTTGTAATTCGTTTATGCTTCATTCAATATTTAAATTTTCCTACCCCTGAGAGCCCAAGATTCCCATTAGACTTAGAGGCTCCATTAAAGTGCATCTTGTAGGGAGAATAGCTACTTTTGAAACTAAAATTAAAACAAGTGCCACATAGTGGTTAGTACCTCCCTTGTATATTGTAATTATAGAATGTATTTTAGTTGTAATTATGGTTGTGTTTTAGTTTTAATTTTTTAATTCATTAGGTAAACTTCAAATTTATTATTATTTATAGTTATAATATTAATTATATTATTATAATAATAAACATAAACATAAATATAATATAATATTATAATATAATAATATATAATATTATTATAATATTATAATAATTAATAATACAAATATAATATTATTATATTTAATATTGTAATAATAATATTAATTAAAAAAATTATTAGTTGGTTTTAACATTTGACATAGTCCATACCAAGAAAATGTTGTATATTATTCTGTTTCTTTTTAATAGAAAACTTCTCTGTCAAATTATTCTTTATCACAAATAACCTAACTTAAGTCAGTGGCAAATAAGAAAGAACTGGCAAAACAAAAACTAATGATTTCAAAAAATAATGATTTTTTCAATTAATAATGATTTTTTTAATTAATTAGAATTTAATCTAGAAAAATCGGGTTAGAATTAGGGTTGGTAAAAAAATTTAAAAAATCACCACATATCAAAAAACATTATATATTACTCTGTTTCTTTTAAATAGAACATTTCTCTCGTCAAATTATTCTTTACCACAAATAACCTAACTTATGTCAGTGGCAAAAATCACCACATATCATAAACCCACAAATTGGGATTAAATTGCAATATTTCAAAAAATTGCATAGCGAAAAAACGGGTGAAGGGTCATGTTGACCAATTAAATCAAAAATTGCAAGGTTTGCAGTCGCTCCAGGATTTATCAAATCAATCAGGAGAATTAAAACAAGTAACAGAGTAGTGCTTTATGAATCAGTAATAACACAAATTCTCATATCAATGTTAGAAAGAACCTTTTACTGTAATGAATTTCATTATATTCGATTTATTACAAAATGCAATAACTGTTTATGAATCAGTAATAACACAAATTCTCATATCAATGTTAGAAAGAACCTTTTACTGTAATGAATTTCATTATATTCGATTTATTACAAAATGCAATAAGTGTTTCCACTGAGGCCTTGGAAACATGCCACATTATTGTATAATACTTTGCTGGTGCTCCACTAGCACCCTTCGATGCAATGATACTTATAACAATGCCAAATTAATGTATCCCAAAAAAATTCACTACTGTACAACCCATATAAAGAACTTGGTGAACTGTTGACCAAGTAAAATACAAGCCACCATCCATGACCTGTCACTTCTATTATGTGTTTTACAACATAAAAACTAATAGACTACTCTTTAGATAGAATGGTTCCACCCCCCAAAACAATCCTAAACTTCAAAATTTACAGACTACTCTCCAGACAGAATGGTTCCACCCCCAAAATAATCCTAAACTTCTAAATTTTCAATCAAGTAGATTAGAAATTATCTGTAGATCCTAAACTTCTAAATTTTCAATCAAGTAAATTAGAAATAATCTGTAGATCTGTAAGGACCCGCTTGATCCAAACTTGAATTTTCAAAAATTTTACTTTATTAACAAGTTCTTATGAGATATATCAAGACTTTGATTGAGTACTCAAGAAAAATTTTGGCCAAAACGGGCCATATGTTCAAAATGGAACATTCTTAAGCCAACCCGGGCTCTTCTATCCTTTGGGCAAATAGGTTCATACAGAACCAGGTCAAACGGACCTTATCGCTACCTGATTCGGGTAGAACAAACAGTGGCCAAAAGGCCTAGTGGGTCAAACGGACCAATATTCTATCCAATCCAGGATACATAAACATAACAACCTAACGGGCTAAAGAGGACAGGAATCATTATGCTCTGGCCAGAGACTTCTGACTCCCTTGGGACCAATACAGGTTCATGAGTCACTTCCTAGGGACCACAGTCTGCCCAGACACTGTACTGAAGATGTCGACCAAGGAACACATAACATCAACTTGTACTCACCTCAGTTTACGGCAATGCTGGGTACAAGTAATCCACCCCGGGGATTCTTCTGAGTACTAGGAGAGTTCTTAAGTTACCTAGATAACCTTTGAACTAGAGATCAAGATTATGAAGTTGATTATTAAAGAGTACCCTATATCTGAGGGACCTGAGTACTGTGGGCATCCATCACCATCCAGACTGCCTACATACCCTGTATCCATGGGATCAAGGCCCTCTATGGATGCGATCTACACGACGAATACGAACATGTAGTTCTGTCTTGCACTATGTTTTATGTAACTGTGGTTGGTACATAGTTCTTCGCCAACTGCCCATTCACTCAAGTGATACAAAGACGGAATTCCTAAGAAACTAGTATTGCAAACACACCTCCCAGGAGTGTTTGGCATTTAAGTTTTCAAATGTGAATAATTTACCTATCACGCATATTTCCCTGATGAGGTCTTCCCGTTGATCGTCCTACAACAATTTTTGATAGTCTCACCTTTTTCTTTTTCTTAATCTTTTTAGTCAGGTATCCGAGGAGATTTTCCCTTCCTGCGGATTTAACTTAGACATGTTCCTTATTACTTCCTGACGATTTAGAGAGATGGTGCCCATACGTCGTTGTTGCAGCTATGTCAGGCACGAGGTACTTGGTTCAACGCGACGGCATTACCCATAAACGTGACCTTGAGGTACCGTAAATACCGAACACTGCGAATGTTTGAGTTTGGACGTTTAATTACAAGGTTTACATATCTAGATGAAAAGAAAATATATATGATAGCTTATAAGGAAATGAGAAGAATTAAACTTCTTTACTTGCATGTAAAGAAAATGGCTAGATGTTTGATCCATTCATATATACATAAGGAAGAGTAAAGTAACGACATTCAAACAATTGTAAACATAATTTCAGAAGATATTAATTCACTTACGTTAAACATAAATTAGAAAAGATACTTAATCATTCAGTTTCCAAGATGATATGATAGTTAATTTGTTGTACATCAAGTGATCTTTATTCAAGGTAAAACAATGATGTATAGTCACATATCAAATTAATCTTTGTTCTAAGAGTAGGATACTAAATCATTTCATTGCATAATTATTTCAATCGTATATGTACAATTAAATCCAAATTAAGGCTTGTAATCATAACAGGATAAGTTATCCAACAAGAGTTTTAGCTTAACTTCATTAATTGAGATCATTAATTCATAACCTAAGTAAATAATATTGACTTGTATTTCATAGTCAAAATGAGGGATTCTTCGGTCACACCATGAGATTTGGGGAAATTGTTTTGAAGCACTAAGTTATCATTTGTATTTTCTAAAGCATTTAAGATTAGCAATATTTCAAAATCCATCTTTGCTTCTTACTATAATCTTCTTCATTACTAAAATATCGCATATATTTATTCGTATATTGGCCATGTATAATCTTACCCTTTGCAATTTATTTTTATTATGTTACTACTTTCACCTTTTAAATCATTCACATCAATCTTAAGTAAAAGATAGGGAGAATTCTATCTAACCAATTTAAAGCTCATGGGTGGAAATTATAATTTCATGTCAATTCTTACACATGATTAAGTCATTTAGTTTACACCTTATAGATGTTATGATACTAGAGGGAGGATAAGGTAATAATTCCTCATTTAAAAGAAGGTTAAATAAAATTTCATATTTAGACATGATGAGAAGCCCATAGATGACAGTGCAATAGGTGGGGAATTTTTTTTTTTACCAGATATTATAGTTGGAAATGGTCTAGTAACCATGTATGCAAAACATGGATTTTAGACAAGGCATATCATAGACTGCAACGATTTTAGGATATGCACAAAACAAGTTTGTTGATAAGGCATTAAAACTATCAAGCAAATGCAATTGTCAGTTGTAAATCTAAATTCCACATAGACTGCAATGATTTCAGGATATGCACAAAATGAGTTTGTTGATAAGGCATTAAAACTATCAAGCAAATGCAATTGTCAGCTGTAAATCTAAATTCCACAACCTCTGCCAGCGTCCTCTCTGCTAGTGCCAGTGTGGGAGCTTTGGAACAGGGCACAAACATCCATCAAAGCATAGTGGAAGGGGGAATTTTGTTACTATTGTAATTGAAACTAACCTAGCAGACATGCATGGAAAACAGGGAAGCATAGACAATGCATTCAAACTGTTTGACAGAATACCTCAAATAGAAGCCATCTTATGGAATACAATGATTCCAAGATATGCACAAAATGGGGATGCTCTCAAAATGAAGCTCTTGGGAACACATCCTAACATTGTAAGCTTTGCTTGTGTTCTAGGTGCATGTAGCCATGCAGGTTTAGCAGATGAGAGTTGTACATACTTCAATCATATGAGTAACCCTTATTTCATTACAACTACATTTGATGGTTATGTGTGGCGGTCCTTCTTCACAGTGCTGGCTATCTTGAGGACACCCTAAACTTTATCATTTCGATGCCAATTGAACCTGTGGTAATTGTGTGGATGTGATTTCTTGGTGCTTGTAGATCACATCTGTAGATAGAGGAGATCAATGAAGGATTGGAGAAATCGGCTTGGAAGGTGAAGGTATACTCCCAGCCTGTGCCAAAATAAGAGCTTTGGAACAAGGTATAGTTCTATATACATTCGTGTTTGTGTGTTTTCAAGCAAATGCATTTGATAGGTGTAAATCTAAATTCTAAAACCATTACTACTTCTAATACTTTCATAAAAAATTCCAAACATAACATCAACATGAATTTTAACTAAAATTTATTAACAAAATGTAAGAACTAAACTTGTAAGGGAAACAAAATAAAATGAAGAAGAGGAGAATTCTTACAAATTTCTCTAGCACTCCCAAACCAGAGATCAGTGTCCCTCTTCCTCAAAATTCTAGGCAATTTATAGAAAAATCCATCCTCCACTCTTTTTTTTTTTAATGATAATGCATCCTCCACTCTTTTTTTTTAAAGATAATGCATCCTCCACTCTTTTTTTTTAATGATAATGCATCCTCCACTCTATTATTTTAATGATAATGCATCCTCCACTTTTTAGTGGATTTGCAAATCTTATCCTCAATTTTTTTTTAAGTGTAATCCATTGTTAAATTGTTTATTATTTGTATTTTTAAATGAATATACATTTTATGTTTAGTTTTCAAATTTAGAATTCAAAAATTGAGTTGTGACATCCTTCTCCCCTAAATTTATGCATCGTCCCAATGCATGTTAGAAATAAGATCAAAAATAGTTTAACATAGATAATGATAACAAGGTGTATTATTTGAGCATAACTATCTATATCAACATCATTGTCCTTAAGCAAGGTTTGAAGTTTGTCGAGTTAATAAAAAAATTAGAGTTTATTCAAAATAAATGCGGATGGAGTTGTTGCATTTCCACAGTGTCTTCCCATGTAGCATTCTCAGGTGAGTACTGGTCCCACTGGACTTTAGATTGGTCCACTATCCTGTTGTGGAGCTGGAACTGGTGCCTCTCGATGATTCTACATGGCTCTATTGTTATTGTACCTGTTCTTCCACCTGTAGGGCATTCCAATTAAGAATATGCTTAGGGTCAGGTATATACTTTTTTAACAAGGATACATGGAACACGTCATGAATGCAGCTCAGTGCCAGAGGTAAGGCCAAGCGGTAAGCTACAGGATTGATTTCCTCAAGTACTTCAAAAGGCCCGACATAGCGAGGGGCTAGCTTTGACTTCCTTCCAAAAGAGATGGAACTTTTATGAGGACGAACTCTTAGGAACACCTTTTCACCAACTTGAAATCTTCTGGGTGTCCTATTCTTATCTGCATAACTTTTTTGGCGATCTGAGGCTTCCTTCAACCTCTGTCGAATAAGTTGCACTTAGTTGTCCATATCTTTCAACATTTCAGGGCTAACCAGTATCCTATCTTCCAATTTATTCCAACTTAATGGTGTTCGACAAGGTCTCCCATAAAGAGCTACAAAGGGTGCCATACCTATTACTGCTTGGAAGGAATTGTTATAGGCGAACTCAACTAATGGCAAATATTCCTCCCATTTAGTCTGTTGATCCATACAATACATACGAAGGAGGTCTTCCAGAATTTGGTTGGTTCTTTATGTTTGTCCATCTGTCTCAGGATGATAAGCTGTGCTAAAATTCAACTGTGTTCCTAAGGTAGCCTGTAATGTGGTCCAAAATCTAGAAGTGAACTTCACGTCTCTATCAGAGATGATTTTCTCAGGAATTCCATGCAACCTAAAAATTTCCTTTATGAACCTTTTTGCTACTGCAGGTGCATCATCTGTTAGGTTTCCTGGTATGAAGTGGGCAACCTTAGTGAGTTTATCCACTACCACCAAAATGCAATTGTGCCTATGAGATGTCATTGGTAGCCCTTGGACAAAATCCATACTTATGACTTGCCATTTATAGAAAGGTACATCATGTGGATAAAGAAGTCCTACTGGGTGCACATGTTCTGCCTTAACCCTTTGACATTCTAGGCATCTGGCAACTGTGTCTACCACATCCTTCTTCATTCCTGGCCAAAAATATATTTTTTTGAGGTTTGCATACATCTTATTCACTCCTGGATGTCCTGAATAAGGAGCCTTATGTGCCTCTGTCAAGATCATACCCCTTAGTTCTGCATTATCAAGAATGCATATTCTTCCCTGGTACCTCATTAGTCCATCATAATCAAAAGCATAGTCCAAATACTTAGGTTCCAGAAAGGTGTTAGCTAGAGATGTCTTAACCTAAGCATACCATGGGTTATGTTTTTGCTTAGAGAGTATTTGTTGCTTTAGGTCTATGTGCAAGTTGGATATGGCCATTATATGCCTCCTCCTACTGAGAGCATCAGCCACCCTATTTTCTTTCCCCTTGATATATTGAATATCAAAATCATACTCACTTAGAAACTCTAACCACCTTCTCTGTCTTGCATTCAAATGAGGTTGAGTGAAGATATATTTTAGTCCTTGATGGTCTGTTTTAAGCTCAAATGGTTTTCCCAACAAGAAATGTCCATTTTTGCAAGGTATGAACTATGGCTGCAAGTTCAAGGTCATGGGGGGCGTAATTGACTTCATGGATTTTTAGTTTTCATGATTCATAAGACACTACTCCTTCCTCTTGGAAAAGAACTCCTCCTAGTCCTTCTATGAATGCATCTGTTACTACTGTAAAGTTACCATTAGGGTCAGGCACTTTTAGAATTGGAGGTGATGTTAGCCTTTCCTTTAGTACTTGAAAAGCCTTATCACACTGCTCAGTCCAAATGAACTTTTTATTCTTCTTTTGCAAGGATGTGATTAGATTGCTATCCTTGAAAAGTCTTTCACAAACCTTCTGTAGTACCCTGCCAATCCCATAAAACTTCTTACTTCGGTCACATTTGTAGGGATAGGTCATTTAGTGATGGCTTTTACTTTATCAGGATCTACCACTATACCCTCGGCTGAAATGATATGCCCTAAATAGTGAACCCTCCTTTCAAAGAAGGAGCATTTGGATAACTTCCCAAACAACTTATGCTTCCGCAACCTTTGTAAGACTGCCTGGAGATGGTTTAAGTGTTCCTCTTCATCCTTGGAATATATTAAAATGTCATCCAAAAACACAATCACAAACTTATCCAAAAAATCATGGAACACACTATTCATTAGATTCATAAAGGCAGCTGGAGCATTTGTTAGCCCAAATGGAACTACAGTGAATTCATAGTGTCCATACCTAGTCCTAAATGCTGTCTTTGGGATGTCTTCTTCTTTTATCCTTAATTGATGATAACCCGAGCGAAGATCAATTTTAGAGAACATTGAAGCTCCTCTCATTTGGTCAAATAGATCATCAATACGAGGTAAGGGATATCTATTCTTCACAGTGGCCTTATTCAACATTCTGTAGTCAATGCACAACCTTAGTGTCCCATCCTTCTTCTTTACAAATATGACTGGTGCTCCCCAAGGTGATACACTAGGCCTTATCAACTCTTTCTCTAGCAATTCTTGCAACTGTATTTTCAATTCTTGGAGTTCTGTGGTGTTCATCCTATATGGGGCTTTAGATATAGGTGCGGTTCTAGGAAGTATATTGATTGAAAAATCAAATTCCCTTTTAGGAGGTAATCCAGGTAGCTCTTCAGGAAACACATCCTTGTAGTCCCAAAGGAACGAACTATTTTCAAAGGTAGGGGCTTCTTTCTCTTCTCCCTTCTCATCTAAAGATACTAAGAATATCTGATAACCTTGTTTTCATCTTGCCTTCTTTAGTTGCATAGAAGAAATGGTCCCCACTAATATAGGTTTGTAAATTTCTTGGATCCTAACTCTACACCCCTTATCATCTACACACTCCATCACTTTGTTATAGCAATCTATGTTAGCCTTATGACTCGTTAGCCAACTTATTCTGATTATGACATCATAGGCTCCTAGGGGTGCAACATATAAGTCAGCTTTAGTTTCTAATTCAGGAAACTTAATGAGGGATCCTCTTATGTACTTGTTCACTTTCTATATAGCCTTGTCCCCATACTGAACCGTCCATGATGATTCCATATTCTTAGTTTGCAAAGACATTTTTCTTACCAATTCTGGGGAAATAAAATTCTTGGAGGAACTAGTATCTATCAAAATAGTTATGGGTTTACCAAAAAGCATACCTCTTGTCTCCATAGGTACATTTTGATGACGAGTTTGTTGATATCTGACGGCAGCATGTATTTGGTGTTGCCAAGGTTGCTGTGGTTGATTGTACCCATTCCTTTTTTAACAATCCCTTGCATAATAATTGCCTCCACACATAAAGCATCCACCAAGGGGTCCATTAGAAATTTGGGGTGGTACATTCCCATCATTCCTCCTGACATTACTGTTGTAATTGTTCTTGTGATCCTGATTACCAGCAGATTCTATTCTACCCCAGTCTCTCCTCTTGTTCTTCTGAGCTCCTATGTTGTCCTTATTGTCTAGTTTCCTTTTGAAGACAAATTATTTGTCCCGAAAGTTTTGCTTTGCCACCGATAGTGCCTATAATTTCTTTTCCTGTTTGAGTGCTTTCTCCAAGACTTGATTCATGTTGTCAGGGGCAAACATATCCACTTCTGCCCCAATATCAATAGTCAAACCCAAAAGAAACTCCTTGCCTGAGACCTTTCATCCTTTTGATAGATAGGAACATATTTCAGTAGTTTTGCAAATCTATCCTAATATTGTTGGACTGTGAGATTTCCTTGTCTAAGATTCAGAAACTCAGTCATCTTCTCATCATAAAATATTTGTGGAAGCCATCTCTTACGGAAGTGGCTCACAAACTGCCTCCAAGTCAGGTTTTCTTTTGAATAACAATATTGTTCTTTTATATTTATCCACCAACTAGCAGCTTCTCCTTCCAATTGATAGGCTCCCCAGGTTGCCTTGATGTTCTCTGGGTAGTTTCTTAGTTTAAAATATTTCTCCATTTCGATTAACCATCCCTCTACAGCATCCCTCACATGTTTACCGTCAAACTTAGGAGTTATCTTTTTGAGGTCTTGTGAGATATCTAGAGTGGTATTATCCCGTCGAGCCCTAGGAACCTCTAGCTCATTAGTTGTTTGAGCTATGTGTACTTCTGCACCTTGATGTTCATTTTTCGATTCCAAAATGTTTTCTATAGTCCCCTGTCTAGTCTTCAGGTCCTGTACAGTTTTCTCAAGGTTTTCCAACTTTTCTTTCTATTCTGTCAACAACTGAATAATTGCTTCAATACCAGCATTTGGGTTCTCAGGTGGGTTTTCAACTGGTTCTTGGTTTACAACTGGTTCTTGGTTGATTGGTTCCTTTCCATGCAAATCTCACAAATTTCAGGTTCTCGCCATTTAATTCTGAAACAAGGAGAGAGGTGATTTACCACTTGCTATAATTTTTGGTTTACAACATGCAAATTGAGTATAATTAAATCTATCACAATTCTTATCTTGAATACTAATTATTATCGATTTTGAGTTTTGTAGGCCTCCAGGCCGAGTGTTTGAACTTGGCTCTGATACCACATGTAAGGACCCACTTGATCCAAACTTGAATTTTCAAAAATTTTACTTTATTAACAAGTTCTTATGAGATATATCAAGACTTTGATTGAGTACTCAGGAAAAACTTCGGCCAAAATGGGCCATATGTTCAAAACAGAACATTCTTAAGCCAACCTAGGCTCTTCTATCCTTTGGACAAATAGGTTCATACAGAACCAAGTCAAACGGACCTTATCGCTACTTGATTCGGGTAGAACAAATAGTGGCCAAAAGGCCTAGTGGTTCAAATGGACCAATATTCTATCCAATCCTGGATACATAAACATAATAGCCTAACGGGCTAAAGAGGACAGGAATCATTATGCTCTGGCCAGAGACTTCTAACTCCCTCGGGACCAATACAGGTTCATGAGTCACTTCCTGGGGACCATAGTCTGCCTAGACACTGTACTGAGGATGTCGACCAGGGAACACATAACATCAACTTGTACTCACCTCAGTTTACGGCAATGCTGGGTACAAGTAATCCACCCCGGGGATTCTTCTGAGTACTAGGAGAGTTCTTAAGTTACCTAGATAACCTTTTAACTAGAGATCAAGATTATGAAGTTGATTATTAAAGAGTACCCTATATCCGAGGGACCTGAGTACTGGGGGAATCCTTCACCGTCCAGACTGCCTACATACCCTGTATCCACGGGATCAAGGCCCTCTACAAATGTGATCTACACGACGAATGCAAACATGTAGTTCTGTCTTGCACTACGTTTTATGTAACTATGGTTGGTACATAGTTCTTCGCCAACTGCCCATTCACTCAAGTGATACAGAGACATAATTCCTAAGAAACTAATATTGCAAACACACCTCCCGAGAGTGTTTGGCGTTTAAGTTTTCAAGTGTGAATAATTTACCTATCATGCATATTTCCCCGATGAGGTCTTCTCGTTGATCATCCTACAACAATTTTTGATAGTCTTACCTTTTTCTTTTTCTTAATCTTTTTAGTCAGGTATCCAAGGAGATTTTCCCTTCCTGCGGATTTAACTTAGACATGTTCCTTATTACTTCCCAATGATTTCGAGGGACGGTGCCCAGACATCGTTGTTGCAGCTATGTCAGGCGCGAGGTACTTGGTTCAACGTGACGACATTACCCGTAAATGTGACCTAGAGGTACCGTAAATACCGAACACTGCGAATGTTTGAGTTTGGACATTTAATTACAAGGTTTACCTATCTAGATGAAAAGAAAATATATATGATAGCTTATAAGGAAATGAGAAGAATTAAACTTCTTTGCTTGCATGTAAAGAAAACGGCTAGATGTTTGATCCATTCATATATACATAAGGAAGAGTAAAGTAACGACATTCAAACAATTGTAAACATAATTTCAGAAGATATTAATTCACTTACGTTAAACGTAAATTAGAAAAGATACTTAATCATTCAGTTTCCAAGATGATATGATAGTTAATTTGCCGTACATCAAGTAATCTTTATTCAAGGTAAAACAATGATGTATAGTCACATATCAAATTAATCTTTGTTCTAAGAGTAGGATACTAAATCATTTCATTGCATAATTATTTCAATCGTATATGTACAATTAAATCCAAATTAAGGCTTGTAATCATAACAGGATAAGTTATCCAACAAGAGTTTTAGCTTAACTTCATTAATTGAGATCATTAATTCATAACCTAAGTAAATAATATTGACTTGTATTTCATAGTCAAAATGAGGGATTCTTCGGTCACACCATGAGATTTGGGGAAATTGTTTTGAAGCACTAAGTTATCATTTGTATTTTCTAAAGCATTTAAGATTAGTAATATTTCAAAATCCATCTTTGCTTCTTACTATAATCTTCTTCATTACTAAAATATCGCATATATTTATTTGTGTATTGGCCATGTATAATCTTACCCTTTGCAATTTATTTTTATTATGTTACTACTTTCACCTTTTAAATCATTCACATCAATCTTAAGTAAAAGATAGGGAGAATTCTATATAACCAATTTAAAGCTCATGGGTGGAAATTACAATTTCATGTCAATTCTTACACATGATTAAGTCATTTAGTTTACACCTTATAGATGTTATGATACTAGAGGGAGGATAAGGTAATAATTCCTCATTTAAAAGAAGGTTAAATAAAATTTCATATTTAGACATGATGAGAAGCCCATAGATGACAGTACAATAGGTGGGGAAATTTTTTTTTACTAGATATTATAGTTGGAAATGGTCTGGTAACCATGTATGTAAAACGTGGATTTTAGACAAGGCATATCATAGACTGCAACAATTTCAGGATATGCACAAAATGAGTTTGTTGATAAGGCATTAAAACTATCAAGCAAATGCAATTGTCAACTATAAATCTAAATTCCACATAGACTGCAACGATTTCAGGATATGCACAAAACGAGTTTGTTGATAAGGCATTAAAACTATCAAGCAAATGCAATTGTCAGCTGTAAATCTAAATTCCACAACCTCTACCAGCATCCTCTCTGCCAGTGCTAGTGTGGGAGCTTTGGAATAGGGCACAAACATTTGTCAAAGCATAGTGGAAGGGGGAATTTTGTTACTATTGTAATTGAAACTAACCTAGCAGACATGCGTGGAAAACAGGGAAGCATAGACAATGCATTTGAACTGTTTGACAGAATACCTCAAATAGAAGCCATCTTATGGAATACAATGATTCCAGGATATGCACAAAATGGGGATGCTCTCAAAATGAAGCTCTTGGGAACACATCCTAACATTGTAAGCTTTGCTTGTGTTCTAGGTGCATGCAGCCATGTAGGTTTACCGGATGAGAGTTGTACATACTTCAATCATATGAGTAACCCTTATTTCATTACAACTACATTTGATGGTTATGTGTGGTGGTCCTTCTTCACAGTGCTGGCTATCTTGAGGACACCCTAAACTTTATCATTTCGATGCCAATTGAACCTGTGGTAATTGTGTGGACGTGATTTCTTGGTGCCTGTAGATCACATCTGTAGACAGAGGAGATCAATGAAGGATTGGAGAAATCGGCTTGGGAGGTGAAGGTATACTCCTAGCCTGTGCCAAAATAAGAGCTTTGGAACAAGGTATAGTTCTATATACATTCGTGTTTGTGTGTTTTCAAGCAAATGCATTTGATAGGTGTAAATCTAAATTCTAAAACCATTACTACTTCTAATACTTTCATAAAAACTTCCAAACATAACATCAATATGAATTTTAACTAAAATTTATTAACAAAATGTAAGAACTAAACTTCTAAGGGAAACAAAATAAAATGAAGAAGAGGAGAATTCTTACAAATTTCTCTAGCACTCCCAAACTAGAGATCAGTGTCCCTCTTCCTCACAATTTTAGGCAATTTATAGAAAAATCCATCCTCCACTCTTTTTTTTTTTAATGATAATGCATCCTCCACTCTTTTTTTTAAAAGATAATGCATCCTCCACTCTTTTTTTTTAATGATAATGCATCCTCCACTCTTTTATTTTAATGATAATGCATCCTCCACTTTTTAGTAGATTTGTAAATCTTATCCTCAATTTTTTTTAAGTGTAATCCATTGTTAAATAGTTTATTATTTGTATTTTTAAATGAATATACATTTTATGTTTAGTTTTCAAATTTAGAATTCAAAAATTTGAGTTGTGACAAGATCCTAAATAAGCATTAGATCTTAGCAGTAGGTGAAAATTAATAAGTCCACTCCTAAGGTAAGCTTATTTTTGTTGGTGTGGCCTGGATCTGAGAAGTGGCCAGATAGCAAGTATTATTTTGGTGCTCAAAGAATCAATTTCTAGGGGAAAGCTTGCAATGATCAACATGTTTCCCTACATCACATAACATGAATTATAGCTCACCATGATAGTTGTGATAAATACTACACTACAACCCTGTTTGAGCATTTATGTCTTCAACATTGAAATCCAGTGCCTGCACTATCCTAGAGGGCAGCAGAATAGTGGAACAAGTGCTAATCATAGTAAGAAACCCAATAACAAAATACAAACCTACTTAGGTGCACAGGTGCAAATCATAGTAAGAAACCCAATAACAAAATGCAAACCTGCTTTTGAAAAAAATACTAGAACCCAAAGCTTGACAAGGAACTTGCATGAACATGTCAACTTCATAATAGATGAACATAACATAGACACAGAGATATACAAAACCAAAGAAGCAATATGACATCATGCCACTTAGGGTTCAATTATAAAATACATCAACTCAGACAAGTATAATGCAACCTAAGTCATTTCCAGCCATAAATAATGCTAATGAAGCAGAAAGATAACTAACTTTTAATGAATAGTTTGAAAGGCTTTACTAAATATAGATTAAAAAAACTTCAGTTTGAAAGGCTTTACTAAATATAGATTAAAAATAAATTATTCATATAAAACTATAGAAAACTCACAAATACATTAAATATTGGAGAATTTTTTGTTTAAGTAATAATAGTAAGTACTTTTAGAGAACATGATATTAATTATTTTAATTAATCTAATATTTTGGTTTATAATAATTTTTTCGAAAGATAAAGAATTGTTTATCATTTCAAATTTGTAACTATTGTATTTCTAGAACTAAATTTATAAGAAAAAATTTATGTGAACTCATAACTATTATATTTCTAGAACTAAATTTATAAGGAAAATTTTATGTGAGTTTGTTTTGAAATGTCTTGGGTAAATAAAATTAAAATCTTAAAAATAATCTAATTTGGTAAAAATAAATTGGACTAAAATATTTTTTTAACTATAAACTATTAAAATGTAATAATACTAATACTTTTATAATTTAAAATGCATTAAAATATTGTAAGTTTGAAGAATAAAAAAAAATAATTAATAACATGGCAAAATATTTTTCATGATACTAGATTTTTAACTTTTGACTAAATAAAATTGAAATCCTAGATTTTTAACTCTTGAGTAAATAAAATTGAAATCCTAAAAATAATCTAATTTCATAAAATAAAATGTGTAAAACCATGGAGAGATTTGAAATGTTTGCCTAAGATATTAAAATGTAATAATATTGTTCATACTATTACAATTTAAAATATTGTAAGTTTGAAGAATAATTACATAATATAATAACAATAACATATTCATATTTAGATCACTACACTATTTTATCTTAGTCACTTAATTTTTTTGTTTAAGTAATAATAGTAATTACTTTTAGAGAACATGATATTAATTATTTTAATTAATCTAATATTGTGGTTTAGTAATAATTTTTTATAAAGATAAAGAATTGTTTATCATTTAAAATTTGTAACTATTATATTTCAGAAGTAAATTTATAAGGAAAAATTTATGTGAACTAGTTTTGAAATGTCTTGGGTAAATAAAATTGAAATCTAAGAAATAATTTAATTTGGTAAAAAAAATAGCACTAAAATATTTCCTTAACTATAAAACTAAACTTTACAAAGCCTATTAAATAACACAAATATTTCCTTAACTATAAAATTAAACTTTACAAAGCCTGCATATTTGTATTTATCTGGAGAGCCCTGACCCTAGTTGACTGTATAGAGATTTGAAATATGTGCTTAAGCTATTAAAATGTAATAATATTAATACTATGATAATTTAAAATGCATTAAAATATTGTATGTTTGAAGAATAAAATAAAAAATGTAATAACATGGCCAAATATTTTTGATTGGTTTATAATCAATAGATTAAAAACTAGATAAGCGAAAACTCATTGCAATAGTACTGCCAAGTACTAATTAATAAATTTATATAGAATTAATATTGTAGAATCAAAGTGTAATGATGAAATTTACATACCCATGTCAATTTCTATTTAATTTTGGGCCTACTCTAAGAGAATGTCTTAATGTAATAACATATATTGAATAGGAACCAAGATAGAGGCCCCATAGCTAAGGCAAAAACATTAGCAGACGCTATAGAGGGAACATTACCCTTGGGGACCTTGGGTACTTTCTTAGGTGGGGAGTTCTTGAAGGCATGGTACAACTATAAACAAAGAGCTTTAAACACCTCTCTGGATTTAGAAATCATTGACTCACCTAGTACATGGTGGTGTGAGCTTATTACTCTCATGAATGCATTCTAGCAGTTGTTGCGAAGACCATCTTGCATCATATTATAGACACACTTTTCTGCTAGGTAGAAAGATAATAAATTATAAGGAAATATTCTGCCAAGCATTGTGATACCATCAGTAAAATTGTATTGCTCCATTTCCTTATTAAAATTTTCTTTCAAGAACAAGCAATTCTAAATATAGCCATTGCCAAAAGACAAACCAATCCAATATCATGAATGATATCCACTGAGTTAGATAGGATAATCAACACTACAGTGTTGTACTCCAAAATATGTGGCCAAGCCATGAGAATATCTTGACCATTTACACTCCTTATAGTATTTTCAATTATGTCACTATCAAATAGAAAGACATGAGCTAGTTTTAAAACCAAGTCATAACAACCAACTTCTATAGGTTCCCACTTATAGGTATGAATGTACACTCGCATGTTAATAGGAAAGGACTCCATTCTTAGCAAATATAAGTTCTTCAACTATAGATTTGATTGAGGATTGAAGTGTTTATTAATAGGCCCTTCATATAGGGGACACCTATTATTTCCACATGTAGATGGCATAGAAACAAGAGCATCTCATTTACAATAGTGATTACTTCCCACATGAATAAATCATAAAAGAAAATAAGGAAAAGGACTAATTTTTGCATCACCAAGGCTTGGATTTGATTTAACCACTCATTTCCTAGTAATTGGATATCCCCTCATACATGTTGATAATAGATACTTATCCTCACTCATTCAAAAAACCATCCACCTTAATGTCACCTTTTTGCAAGATGTGATCAAGAATTTCACTTATGCAAGATGAATTTTAAATCCTTTCACAATCTAGAAGTGGACCACCCTTTGTTTGAAATAAGTAATCCCTTATGCCATTTATAAAATCATTGCTAGCTCATCTATATGGTCATTAATACTTCAAGTACATGTACAAGTGCACTCACAATAATGGTTAGATAAAATAACAAAATTTATTGGTTATCCCCTAGTTGGGAGGCTAATGAAATCATGATGTCTCTTCTATCCCTTGATTCTACAAACAATAAATCCTTATCTTTCCAAATTTTCCACTCTTCGCCTTCAATATACTCTTCCCCATGTTTAATTACCATTTGAATTTGAAACCTGTATGCTAATTTATTGGATTCACAATACTAATGGCCACATTCATAATATTCAAAATCATCAAACAAATTCCAAGCCATATGGAGAATGTTTATCAGCCTCTTATTAATGTTTCTCCCTAGTTTGATGGCATTTATGGTCAACATAAAACCCACCTCTATAAAAAATCTCTTTATATTTTCTTTTCAAGCAATTGCTAATCACAATATCAATGCTTGGACTTCTACCTCATTATTAGATCCGATTGGAGGCTTTGTGGAAGTAGCTAGTATAAATCTTCCTTCTTTGTCCCTTAGAACATATCCTACAACTAAGAGCCCAAGATTCCCATGAGAGGCTCCATCAAAGTTAATTTTGACAAGAGATGTCAAAGGAGCTAGCCATTTTATCAATGACCAATTGAGTTTAGTAATGATGCCCATAACTGATCCATGAACTAGTGGTGGTTTTAGTAGTGGCCAAGTTTTAAATAATTTATCATCCCAACATGAGAATTTTATAATATTCACATTCTTGAAGACATATGACATCACAATTTTAGAAATTGCTCTCTCCAATTTAATAAATTTTTTATAAAAATCAACTTAGAAACATTTATAAAAATAAAGTTAAAAAAATGAAGTTACACAAGTCTATATAATAGGTTAGTGTTGCACAAATTCCCAAACATGAAAGGTGAATATTCAATCCAAAGACATTTTCAAGTGTATTCCATAGAGATCAGAGTGCATGTACACCATCCCATACATTATTTCTAGCAACGAAATTTATGCAACTTTAATCTTTTCTAGGATATGTTTAAAAAAGTATTGTTGTTTAATTGTGTTAAAATGTTAGAGCATTTATATTTACCATGTATTGTAAGTTTTTAACTATTATTTTTTCTTATTTCCTTGTGATTATATTTAGGAGGAATAGTCATTAGTTTATGTTGTACATCACTTTCCATCGACATGCATAGGCCATGTCAATGGATGGGTATAAGTGCATCTTGTAGGGAGAATAACAAATTTTCAAGGTAAAATTGAAATAAATATATAAAATTAATATTGTAGAATCAAAGTGTAATGATAAAATTTACATACCCATGTCAATTTCCATTTAGTTTTGGGCCTACTCTAAGAGAATATCTTAATGTAATTACATATATTGATAAATGGCCTAATCTTTTGTGAATTTGGGTTTATTCATTAATCCTTCACCCTATTGGCACGTGATTTTCCAGTAGCATAAACCTTAGATGAATAGAGGATAAAAAATAAACTAGGGTTGCTTTTGGAAGTATGTCAAAATTCTTCGTATTTTAAAAGATATGCTCATGTCAAGAAAGGTCTATCTAGGATGTTAAGGGTTTTAGTATATCCCAATCTGCATCCGTGTCATAGTGGATATTATGTCCAGGGGTGGGCATTTGCATTAATATCCCATAGTTCATCCTTGAACCAGACCCAAAGTCTTTATCATTTTCATTCGGATGTGGATGTGGACATTTTCAACATCCCACATCCTAGTGCAGGGGCACCTAACACAAGTCATTTAAGTTCATGTTTTGTTTTAAATCATGTTTTGGGTTGTAATAAGGTCTATTCGACCAATGCATGTAATTTCTGTTTGTAAGTCCCAAGTACTTAGGTTGCAATTGTCAATTGAAAATAATAGGACGGTGGGTTTTCTCCCAGCCGCTTGGAGATAGTTAGCTTTCTCCCAGCTGCTTGGAATCGATCTCCCAACCGCTTGGAGTCAGTTGGTACTACTCTGGGTGAATTTATAAAACCTAGATAAATGAATCAAATGCATACAGATTAGGGATTGAGAGTGTGATCCGTCAGATGATATTGTGATTGAATGTAACTGTGTGAATGTAATCAAGCTTTGTTAAGGAGGAATTGATCTTTTCTGTATTGTCAATTTTGTTTCCCATTCTCTGTAAATACGAATTGCATAGCCATATCTTTCCTTTCCTTTCTGTTTTCCCATTGTTACAAAATGTCGATATGAAGCATTCCACTGATAAGATTTCTGTCGAAATCAGTGGAATGGCTTCATTGTATATATATTTGTTTTCATTTCCTATTTGTTTCATTGTTTCGGTGACATAGATGTTCCAGATCGCGGGTTGTGCACAGTAGTTCGCCTAGCATTTTCATGTGCTAGGGCTCGGTGAAGGCAGACTGTGCAAAGGTGTATAGGAGTAGTGGAGTAGGAAAACCCTAGTGTTCACTGATGATTGAAATATGGCCAATGAATGTGTTTGAATGTGATATCGGCGTGATCAGTGAAACAACGACCTCGTGGTAAGCCCGACCGATAATCCAAGTCCTACCAACAAGTGTGCTTTGAATGTATATTATGAATGTATGTCGCAAATGCATGTAGGAAAGGACATTGAGAATGTATCTTTCAGAAGATACAAGCAGTGATCGAGTGTAATGGTGAATCAGTGCATGTGAACCGGCGATAACAAGTCAAGCGATGTGTATGAGTTGATCTATTTGACCTGTTTTGTCTGCTTCCATTGTGCGCTCTGCATCATTTTGGTATCAGAGCTAGCGAAGGGTCTGCAAAAGTGTTGGCATTGTCTGTGAATGTTTATGTCAGATAGAAAAAGTGAAGGAGGGGCTAGCGAGATGCCTCCAAAGGGAATGACCAATGAAGTGGTCAAGAAATTCAAGGAGATGGAGGAGATGATCAAGACTAGAGTCAAGGAAGCACTCCAAGATGAGTTGAAGACCTTGGGAAAAGGCAGGAAACTAGATGAGGAGTCTGATGAAGAAGAAGAAGATGGGGATGAGGAAACAACCCCAGAATAGACAAGTATATCTACAGACCAGAAACAATTTCTAGAGGCTATAAAATCACTTGGTAATGAGTCATCTGAATCAAGAATGGAGATTCTGATGTTCAGCGGAAAGATGGATGCAGAAGAAGTCATCGAATGGATCGAGGCTTTGAACAATTACTTCGAGTACATGGAGGTACTAGAGAATAGGAGAGTCAAGTTTGCAAAGATGAAATTGAAATGTGCTGCACTCACATGGTGGAACTACACCCAAGGAGAAAGGGTGAAGAGTGGCAAGAGCATGATCTCATCCTGGAGTCGGATGGTAGAAAGGATCAAGGCTCAGTTCCTACCAGCAGATTATGAGGTGCAGATATACAGGAAAATGCAGAATCTTGGGCAGGAGGATATGGATGTATCCACCTATACAAAGGAATTTCATAAATTATCCCTAAGGTGTGGACATGCCGAGGATGAGAAAGGAAGAGTTACTAGGTATATTAATGGCCTGAAGTATAGTATACAAGATGAGATTACCATCTTGACACTAGAAACCGTGGACAAGTGTTTCCAGGTGGCACTGAGAGTAGAAGAGAAATTGAAAAGAAAAGGAGAATAGCTGAACAAAGGCAGAGGTGGAAAAAATTTCAGGGGCAGAAATAACTTTGGTGGCAAAAATCAGTTCCAGAAGAATCAAGGGGAGTCCAGTCAGCAAGAACACAGTGGAGAATCTAGTTCTAGAGGAGGTTTCAGAGGAAGGAGACCCAATGGGAGAGGCAGATTTGGTGGACCAGGTAGAGGTCCTAATGTCTTCACGGGAAGATGTTATAATTGTAACCAAATTGGGCACACTGCAGGTAGGTGTCTGGAGAAAATCTCAAGCTCTCATGGAGGAGAGAGAAGGAGCCAGCTAATTCAAGAAGAAGATTGTCAGAGTGTGACTTCACCTGTGGGAAGTGTAGCTCCAACACAAGATGGAGAAAGTCCCATGATGAGAAGAACAATGTTGAAGGTACCACAAAACAAAGAACCTCTGCAGAGGAAAACACTATTCAGAACTCTATGTAAAGTTTCTAGCAAAGGTGTAAGGTAATTGTTGATTCTAGCTCCATTGAAAATTTAGTTTTAGTAGAAATGGTAGAGAAACTAAATTTGAGAAGATTACCACATGTGAGTCCATACAAAGTGTCATGGCTGAACAAAGGGCAGCAAGTCTTGGTTGATGAACAAGCTTGGGTAGAATTTCATATAGGGGAATATGGAGATAAACTTTTGTGTGATATAATTCCCATGGATGCATGTCATTTACTGTTAGATTGACCTTGGCAGTATGATGTACAAGCCCAGCATGATGGTAAGTCGAATTCTTTTGTGATCACTAAGGATGGCAGACAGTATAAGATGGATCCTTTACCAGAAGAGGGTGTAGACAAGAATGTAGGCTCAAGCATCATGTTAATGAGTGGGAAAGAGTTTCTCCATACTTTGAAAGAAGAGGGAACCCAGGGGTATGCTCTGATTTTGAAACCTAAAGATAGTTCTGATTTGTCTAAAAACAACAAGGAAAAGGTCCCTAAGGAAGTGCAGGAATTGTTAGATAAGTATAAGGGTATCATGGTGGAGGATATGCCCAATGTACTACCCCCTATGAGGGACATAAGTCATCAGATTGACTTCATTCTAGGATCCACATTGCCAAATAAACTAGCTTATAAAATGATGCCTAATCATAATGAGGAGATTGCTAAACAAGTACATGAACTGTTGGATAAAGGCCTGGTGAGGAAAAGTCTTAGCCCATGTGTTGTACCCATAGTTTTAGCTCCCAAGAAGGATGGAAAATGGAGGTTGTGCACTGATTCGAGGGCCATCAATAAGATCACCATCCGATATAGATTTCCTATGCCCAGAATAGAGGACCTCATGGATTGTTTGGGTGGAGCTCGGTACTTTTCTAAAATTGATCTCAAGAGTGGATACCATCAGATCAAGATTAGACAAGGGGATGAATGGAAGACAGCCTTTAAGACTAATGAAGGTCTTTATGAGTGGCTAGTGATGCCATTTGGACTGTCCAATGCTCCAAGCACTTTCATGCGTCTCATGAATGAGGTATTGAAATATTTTATTGGCAAATTTGTTATTGTCTATCTTGACGATATTCTAATTTTCAGCAGAACAAAAGAACATTTGCAGCATTTGGAACAGGTGTTGAAGAAGCTGCATAAGGAGAAACTAATGATCAATATGGAGAAGAGTATCTTCATGAAGGAAGAACTCACATACCTTGGATTTGTGATATCCTAGGGTAGTTTGAAAATGGATCCAGAGAAGGTAAATGCTATTCTGTCTTGGCCAGCGCCTACAACAGTGAGTGATGTAAGAAGTTTTCATGGGTTGGCAATTTTTTATAGGAAATTCATAAGAGGATTCAGTCACATTTGTGCACCCATTCTGGATACCATAAAAGGAGGACAGAAATGTAAGTTTGTTTGGAATAGAGCAGCTGATGAGTCTTTTGAGATTCTCAAACAAAAAATAGCAGAGAAACCCATTTTGGTTTTGCCTGATTTTAATAAGTTGTTTACTGTGGAATGTGATGCCAGTAACCTTGCCATTGGTGTTGTCTTGAGTCAGGAAGGTAGACTTGTTGCTTTCTTTAGTGAAAAGATGAATGATGCTAAAAGAAAGTATTCCACATATGATCTAGAATTGTATGCAATGGTTCAAGAATTGAAAAAATGGAGACATTATCCCTTGCCCAAGGAATTCATTGTTTATACTGACAACCATGCTTTGAGTTTTCTGAATTCATGGGAGAAGCTAAATCACAGGCATATGAAGTGAGTCGAACAACTCTAGGCATATACTTTTTCCATCAAACATAAGAAGGGACAAGCCAACAAGGTGGTAGATGCTCTGAGCAGAAGAGTGTACACTATACAGGAAATCCAGTTGCAAAGTGTGGGAGTGGATTCTCTCAAAGATATGTACTAGGATGATGAGGACTTCAAGGAGATATATGCAGTTTGTTCACAATTTTCAGATTCCTATCATTCTATTTTTTCTAATATTTTTCTACAGCAGGGGTTATTGTTTAAAGGCAACTAGTTGTGTGTACCTAGGTCTTCCATAAGGGAGAACATCATAAAAGAGAAACATTATGGTAGTCTTGGAGGTCATTTTGGACTGGACAAGATGTTAGAACAAGTAAGAAGGCTTTACTTCTGGCCTAAGATGCAAACTGATGTCAAGAAATTTGTGGAAACTTGTAGCGTTTGTCAGAGGGCAAAAGGAACTTCATCCAATGCAGGTCTCTATCAACCACTTCCAATTCCTCAAAGGCCATGGGAGTGCATCAGTATGGATTTTGTTTTGGGTCTTCCCCGAACTCAAAGAGATTTTGAAAGTGTATTTTTTTGTCATTGATAGATTCAGTAAAATGGCTCATTTTGTGCCATGCAAATGTACCAATGATGCTTCACATATTGTTGGATTGTTCTTCAAAGAAATAGTTCAAATTCATGGTTTGCCACTGAATATTATCACTGACAGAGATCCCAAGTTTGTGGGACATTTTTGGCGCACTTTGTGGAAGAAATTGGGCACTCAATTATCTTTCATGTCAGCATATCACCCTTAGATGGATGGACAAACTGAGGTGGTGAATAGATCACTGGGTAATCTTTTGAGGTGTTTGACTAAACAACACGGAGAAGCATGGGATATGATCATCCCACAAGCAGAATTTGCCTATAATGATTCTGTCAATCGGAGCATAGGAAAGAGCCCTTTTGAAGTTGTATACGGGAATCACCCCTGGGGAATTTTGGAGCTCAGGAATCTCTAGAACATGGAGAAAAGGAGTGCACAAGGAGAAGATTTTGTAGTCAGCATGAAGGATATCCATGATGCTATAAGGGACACTATCCAGAAGAACATAGGGAAATACAAAGAGAGAGCTGATTAGAAGAAAAGGGATGTCCAATACAAAGTTGGGGATCTGGTAATGGCATATCTGAAGTAGGAAAGACTTCCAAAATGGCAGCCAACAAAACTTCTCATGAAGAAGATAGGTCCATGCAGGGTTGTCCACAAATTTGGGCCTAGTGCTTATGAGATTGAACTTCCTCCTGGATTAGCAATTTCACCCATCTTTAATGTGACAGATTTGTTTCCATTAAGAGGGGCCAATGTAGCAGAGATAGGCACACAAGATGCAGAATGGATTTCTGATCTTCTACCCAGCCAGCCAGTTCAGTTGGAATGTATTTTGGACACCAAAGTTCAGAAGAAGACTAGACATAAAACCTATAAGCAGTATCTAGTCAAATGGCATGGTTTGTCTGATGAGGATGCTACCTGGATGAGCGAGGAAGACATCATCAAGCATGGGGTTAATATTTTAGAATTGGTGCAGGGGCACCTAACACAAGTCATTTAAGTTCATTTTTTGTTTTAAATCATGTTTTGGGTTGTAATAAGGTCTATTCGACCAATGCATGTAATTTCTGTTTTTAAGTCCCAAGTACTTAGGTTGCAATTGTCAATTGAAAATAATAGGATGGTGGGTTTTCTCCCAGCCGCTTGGAGATAGTTAGTTTTCTCCTAGCCGCTTGGAATTGATCTCCCAGCTGCTTGGAGTCAGTTGGTACTACTCTAGGCAAATTTATAAAACCCAAGGAAATGAATCAAATGCATACAGATTAGGGATTGAGAGTGTGATTAGTCAGATGATATTGTGATTGAATGTAACTATGTGAATGTAATCAAGCTTTGTTAAGGAGGAATCGATCTTTTCTGTATTATCAATTTTGTTTCCCATTCTCTATAAATACGAATTGCATAGCCATAGCTTTCCTTTCCTTTCCATTTTCCCATTGTTGCAAAATGTCGATATGAAGCATTCCACTGATAAGATTTCTGTCGAAATCAGTGGAATGGCTTCATTGTATATATATTTTTTTTCATTTCCTGTTTGTTTCATTGTTTTAGAGGCACAGATGTTTTGGATTGCTAGTTGTGCACAGTAGTTCGCCTAGCATTTTCATGTGCTAGGGCTCGGTGAAGGCAGACTGTGCAACGGTGTATAGGAGTAGTGGCGTAGGAAAACCCTAGTGTTCGCTGATGATTGAAATATGGCCAACGAATGTGTTTGAATGTGATATCGGTGTGATCGGTGAAACAGCGACCTCGTGGTAAGCCTGACCGATAATCCAAGTCCCACCAATGAGTGTGGCTCGAATGTATATTGAGAATGTATGTCACAAATGCATGTGGGAAAGTACATTAAGAATGTATCTTTTGACAGATACAAGCAGTGACTGGGTGTAAAGGTGAATCGGTGCATGTGAACCGGTGATAACAAGTCAAGTGATGTGTATGAGTTGATCTATTTGACCTGTTTTGTCCACTTCCATTGTGTGCTCTACATCACATCCACATCCTAGAATTCAATTTTATGAGATCGATAGAGTTTTCTCAACCCAACCCCTGCTTGATGATGTCAGCAAGGTCCCTTTGCATCTGAAAAGTAAAAATTCATTGCTAGATCTAAGTGCATCCTGGTTTTCCCACCCATGTTTCAAAATGCTTGTTGTCCCAAAAGGAAGGCATGTTTATGTGTTTTTCAGGTGACTCCATTTCAGATGTGCATTCAACTACAGGAAACAGATCCCACGACCTATACATCCTAGTGGCGAACCTACAGAAGATGGATATACTCAGGGGTGACTCATTGTAGAAGGGGGATCGCATTTTTTGCTAGTTCGATGGTTAGATGGGGATGCGACTTCCATGCAGGTCTGCCAGATCGACCTGTAGCCACATTTATTGCTACACAGAGGATGGTATGGGTGCCATTTTTGTCCTTTGGACCATTTCACCTACTCCTGTGCGATCGCTATGCATTTTTGGCTAAATTTGGCCAGATATGGAGGCAGGCCCACATGAAAACGTGGAAAATGGAGCAGTTCAGACTTACTCAAGCCTGCAACCATGGTACGACCCATTTAATATCCTATTCGTGGAAGATTTTGAAGGAGAAAGAGGGCGAATATAGCAAATTTAGTATTCATTTTTTAGAGGGAGAGATTTTTTGGAGTGACAGAGCAAAGAGGAAGAATGAAGACATTGAAGATATTTCAACCAAATAGGGTTATAAGGCAAGTTGTATATGTATTTGACAGAATATGTATGTAAGACAGAATGAATGGTCACCATAATAGACAAAGAATGAATTGAATGTGTAGATTTTATAAATTTATGAGTGTCTCCATAAGTTTATGTTAGATTTTTGGTATATTTTGTATATACCTTGATCACACTTTCTGATCTAAGTATTCTAGGTCCTTGGTTGGTTATTTGTTAACTATAAAATGCCATTGCAATGCTTTTGTAATAGTATCCTTGGGTCAGATACATGAAGTCTAATTTAAGTTTATGGATTATTAAAGAAGACTTGTAATTTATACTGCAATCTTCATTGTTGTTGATGTAATAAGCATAGTTATACTTGTCTAGTGTATTACCAATAGTGTCTCTATTGTTCCTTGCTTAGTGAACAAAAATATTACTAAAGGTGTCCCCTCTTGCATACATTTTCTGACTCTGTTGCCCTATTTTGGGATAGACACCAGTCTTCCCTCATTTATTACTCCATCTCAAATCAAACAACACAACATAAACTCATTTCACACTTATATGTGTTTGTTATTGAACAACCTTATTTAGATACAATATTGCATAAGGGATATATCAAGATTTGTATCATACCTTCCATGGTTGTAAATCAGCATTTGTTTGAGGTCTTAGTGGTTATTTCTCCTTGCCTTAGTGACAAAATTTGGAGTCAAGGGAAAGAGTTAGGTTTAAACACACATTTTTAGTTGTTCATCTGGTTTATGACCTCTAGGAACACCCTCCTGAGTCTAGTTGAGCTTGAATAAGAAGGAAAGAAAACCCACTTTCATTTAGTTTGCCTTAACCCATCCAATCCTTGTAGATAGACCCCTCCTAATTGCCTTTAAGACATTCCCTGGCCTAGGCATTTTAGTGAAGTTTTAGAGGACTGGGTTAACAATGGTTTTGTGCACCAACACACCCATTCCATTTACATACATTCTCACATCTGATCATACCTTATCTATTTATACACATTCTACCATACATTTTATGTTTATTGCATCCCCATGTATGGAAATTCATTCCCCACAAATATTACCATTGTATCATTGTAGGTCACTACCCTAGGTGTAGGATTGATCCTGCTCCTATGCATCTAACCCCCAAATTTAAAAAAATTTAAGTTGAATTTTTTTAGCTCCCACCCATTCTATTCCCACCATGACTTAACGTAGAATAAATTTCACATGATTATTGCTATGTAGTGTTATTTAAAAACTTGAACATTTGGACATTAATTCACATCACGGAATCATCCAAGGTCATTCATCTTACTAGATCTTCAAGGAGCATTTATCATGGGAATATTTTGATTTGAGTCAACAAAGACATTCCTCTTTTCTTGGATTAGAGATCCCTAGAGCATCATGAACCATGTTTGCATTTACTTCTTCATTTGCCAAATCATCCATTTGCATGCTTAAAACAATTATGAAATTAAATCTTGTGTAAACAACAATTAGAGGGTCAAAACCATGTAGTCAATGTTTAAACCTAAATTAAAATTCATTTAGAAAGCATAAAAGTCATCTATAAGACTTAAGTTAATTTGTAACACGGTCTTCATGTGTCAAAGATTGAGATTGTATGTGAGGTATGTCGAACAAGGGCCTAGATAGGTGACTTTGTCTGTTGTAGTACCCTAGGCAGGCACAATAATGATGTTTCTTTTGTTGAATGCACAAGACAACTAAGAGGGGGGGTGAATCAGTTGTATCAAAATTTCAAACCCTCACAAACATTCAGATCCACATTAACGTTTAAACTTTTATGATGATTAAGCATGAATCACAAATAACAGAAACGGAAACATAATAGCACCAAACACAAGACAACACCAGATTTTACGTGGAAAACCCAAGAAGTGAAAAACCATGGGGTGGATTAGCTCAAAATATAAAGTAGTAGCAATATAGAATTACAAGAGGCTCATTGTCAAAGGGTTCACTACCAAAAAGAGAGAATGCTCACTGCAGGTGGAATCACTATCCAAGTGGACTCACTACCCACTAAGAAAGAAAGAGAGAAGAGAAGAATGACTCACTACTATGCTTTGAACTGATATAATTGCATCTAACCTATGCATGGAGTTCAATTCCAATGAAGCTCAATATCCATCACAACACAAATAACACCTTCGCAGCAACACTAAATATAGTAGACACCTTATGCTCACTACATCCCGTAGCCTAACATGTGAAAGTGCTTACTACCATGATCAAATTCACATCATAAACATCATATCCCTCACATATATCAACATCCATGACTCCTTGACACTTATTTATGCCATCATCAATAATGAAAACATTCTCCAAGGTTGGCAACATGACTTAACCCATAAAATTCAAATTAGATGTGGACATAAACATTACCGTAGAGGAAAGGAATGAATGCAGACCACATCACACCTTAGCATAGACCTAAATCCACTCTAACATGCTTTCACAATCAATGAAGCACAACCGTAATTAGTGTAAACAACCAAGTCGGCCAATCTTGTGTTAACACTATGAACTTTTAAGTGCACACTTCCTCAAGACCAAAACACAACATGTGGACCACATACCAAGATCAAACATGATCTATAAACATCCACAAGCACCTGAAAACCAACAAGTTCCTTTCCAACATCTTTCACCTAAAGAAATTTCACACCAGAGTACTTAACTAGGTATATCATGCTCTGTCATCATCTGCAACTTAATAAATGTACTTGAGGAGCACCAAACCATGAACCACTTGAGATGAAGGAAGATATAGACTTTGTAAGAACACATCCAAAACCATAACACCTGAAACCAATCTGCAGAGAAAGGCGGAGAAAAATACTTTCTCCCAGACACACTGCAAACACTATTCTTAAACTGGTGAACACAACTTTTACTGCACAACAATTTGAAGCACTAAATTTTGGATAGAGCATATTCAAACACTTCTAAACAATATATCCAAACCACACACTCAGATCTCCAACACAAAATAAATGCGGAGCAAAAACTCGAACAGCAATGTGTAAGCCAGAAGACTTTTTCAACACATTGTTTCCAATATTAATCAAATTTTCTCAAAAGCACTTCAAAACCCAACAACAAAAGCATATCCTCAACATCTTCAGCACCTCTACAAAGCAAACAAAGCACTTTTAGCAAGACAACTTAATCAAACAACAACAACCTCATCAGAAGACACAATTGACATCAATGACAACACAAGCTTGTTGACATCAATGACAACACCGATTAGCACATACTTGCAACATATTTATTGCTCAAACTGTCAAATTTAAAATCATGAAAATCTATTTTACTATCAAATTTAAGCAATTAAATGTTTAAAGGGACAAATGGCAAGATGTGATTGGCCAAGGTAATATGACTAGCAAAGGGTGGAGGTTTGGGAATTTTAATGGTGGGCGGATGTAATGGTTAGAGGAAGTGAAGGTTTCGCTACTAGGATGTTGAGGGAGACCAATAAGAAAAATTGTGAAGGTCTAAAATTGGCAAAGGGAATGAAGGATAAAAGTCTCAGAAATTAGGTCTCAAAAGGCCAAGATACCTAGAGAAATAAGTTCCATCAAAAGGGGAATCTAACATGTGAAAACTCAAAATTCTGAAGATGGGACTTGGGGATTGAGGATTGGGAGTATGGGATACTTGAAGAAGTGGGGATCAAGATTGTTGAATACTCTAAGCCAAAAGGTGACCAAGGATTGGGGATTAGGGATTAAGAGTATTGTGTACTTGATATAGGAAGGCAAGGATGGAAAACAAACTTTAAAATTTCACTAGAATAAAGAAGCGAGATAGCATGGGGGTCAAGGATCAAGGATCCAAGATACTTCCTACCTCAAAGTCAAGTGGAAATAAAATTTCTACAGACATACCAAATAGCAAGGTTTAGGCCTTTGGAAAATCTAGTCCTAGGTATTAAGGTGAAGAAAAGTCTGATCAATCAACAAAGGAAGAGGTAGAAAGATGTTAGGATTTGGGATTTAGGAAGATCACTTGCATAATTAAATAATTATTCAAATTCTCAAAGGCTTAGACTTGAATGCAACTAAGGAAAGCAAGTTCAAAAGATTGGGGATACCTTATAATGGACTACCCCAGGGATTGTAAGAAAGGGATGATGGCAAGTAGAAACCTACAATATCAGTGAAGAAGATAGAGTGAGGGTCTGGGGTTCAAGAAACTTCATGATTGAGTATTTGAGCATGAAAAATCCTAAAAAATTGAAAGAAAAATCCTTAAGGAAAATTTAGAAGCACAAGGTTTTGGGGAATGAAGGAAAAGCATGATAGTAGAGACATTTTTGAAAACTCACCCAAGGCTTAAAATAATCTCAAACAACCTCATACTTAGAGATTTCTTAGGATTTTTATGATATGGAAAAATGACTATGGCATGAGGGCAAGGGAAAGCAAGACACTAAGCATGAATTTGACCAAGGGAGGCCCACTAAAAAATCTTTGATTGGATATCAATAATGGGATAAGCAAGGTGAAAGAAACAAAGAAGGCACAAACATAAAAGGGGTTCTCTGATTTTTCTTAAAATTATTGAAGTTCATACAAGGCATAAACAAACCCATTTTGAGGGACCTAAGTATTAAATCCAAGACATGATCATTGATGAACTACTTATTTATGAGGTTTATAGAATTTATAAAGGAGATGGTACCCTACTACAAGATGACCCAATCATTCTCAAACTTGCAACTAACTACATCAAACAAGTTCTATATAGTTATCCTACAAATACAAAAGAATGCAAAATAGTTTAAATAATCTCACACATTCGTTACATTATGAAGGAAGCAAAAAATAACATTCTAGTGTTGTGTTGTTTGAAATTGACTCAGACACTTTGCAGGTGAGTCAAACTCTGATGTAGCACATGAAATGTATCCTTGCTAAAGGTTCCTACTTAGTCACTCCTACTCTCATGGAAAAATCCAGTTGAGTAGTGGTGGAATTGAGGGGTTGTTTTATTTGTGGGGAAGTAAAATGTTGTGGATGGAAGCTGGGTTGTTGGTGAGGTTTTGAATATGGATTGCATTAGATGATTGTTTTGATTGTTTCATGGAATCATTTGATGTTGTTGATGGAAACTCTAGATGGGTGTTATTGTTGTTATTATGACGTGACTTGGAGGGTCATTTTATTGGACTATGTTTAATTCATTTGTTGTAAAGTGAAAAAATGCATCTAGTCTTATTTGTTCTAAGTCAATTAATTCCTTGAGGAGTATAAATTATCTTGATAAAATCTCTGAGCAGTAGCTTTTTTCATTATCTAGTTCAATTTGCTCAAAATTTCTACTTGTTCTTAGGCTTCTTCCTTAATAGGGTTTCCTTAGATGGGGAGATTTTCTCTAATTTCCTCTAAGATTGATTTAATCCAATCTTCTTTCACACCTGGGCACATTGAGTGTGTGAATTGAGTGAAGGAAGACGGATGTTTTATTTTTGCTTGTTTTGTTGAAAGCTTTATACCTAATGATGAAATCAAGGGTTTATTTGAACATTGAAAGCTATATACCTTGTGATAGAACCAAGGGTTTTCTTTATTGTTATTTTCATGTTTAAATGAGTTTCTAATACAATTTTACATCTAAATGTACATGCAACTATCTTTTTTGTATTTTAGAGCTTTTAAATATGATTTAATTACTACTTTCTATATGCAGTGCGAATCCAAATGGATTTTCCTTAATATAATTTGTCTATGTTTTTGGTTTTTTCAAGATTGATTCATGGGATTAAGCTATTCTAGTAAATAAAACTTGTAGCTATTTTAATAATGCAACGAATTGGAAACCTAGATCTAGAAAAGCAATAAGCCAAGAGAAAATAAAAGACAAGTTTTGCTTCTTAAGAACAAGGGTGTTTTCTAATTACTATTTCTAATCTATAAAATAATAAAAGAGTTCTTGTAATCCAGTGTAAGAGTGCCAATGCTAGGCTTGCATCCTCAATGACCCAGCATTGATTGGTAAACTTCTCTACATTAATATTCAAGGCACTCACAGTTATGGGATTCATTATGTAGAGGGCATGGATATTGATTTGGTGGGACACACAGATTCAGATTGGGTAGGCGATTCTCAATATCACAAGTCTACTTTAGGGTATTGCTTCTCTCTTGCTTCTGGTTCAATTTCTTGGTTGAGGAATAAGCAGTCTTCTATTGCTCTTTCATCCATAGAGGCTAAGTATCAAGGAGCAGTTAATGCTACTATTGAAGCTATTTGGCTTAAAAATATTCTCACTAAGTTTGGTATTCCCTTCCGGAAGCCTACATTCATATTTTGTGACAACCAGAGTACGATTCAGATATCTCACAATTCGGTCCATCATCAGTAGACCAAACACATTGATATTCACATGCACTTCATTCAAGAGCTGATTCATGAGCAAATCATTGATCTCAGGTATTATTTGACATCAGAGCATATCATTGACATCTTCACCAAACCCTTCACTGAAAGCAAGTTCCTTCATCTACGAGCTTTGCTAGGGGTGCATTAGGTGTCCACTTTAGGGTGGGTCTTTTAGTCCTTCTCTTTAATCTCTCTATTCTAGGGGGTATCTTTTCTCTCTTTTGGGGAGGAATTTTTTCCCACTGTGTTTTCTCCTTTTCTCCATTTGTGAGAGATTTTTTGTATATGGGTACCTAATATGGCCTTGTTGTTGGGACCAATTCCTACATTCTTTCTTTAGTCAGCTTCTCCCTAAGTTGCACTTAAGGGGGGTGTTAATGTGAATAGGGATATTACCTAACTAGTTTTTTCCCTTGTTGTGTGGATATTTCATATTATTTAACTATTTATTAATTAAATAATATTCACACACATATTCACATGTTAAGTTGACTTAGTGAGCCTTCTAGATATTTCTAGATATTTCTAGATATTTCTAGTTGTTGATAGTTATCTTATAGTTGTCATATCCTACACATCAACTAGTTGGCATCTTCACCTCTAGTTGTCACATGTACTAGGAATATGACACTTGTCACATGACTACAACTTCATATCTCTCATCCTTTCTTTTATAAGCAAGACATGTCTCTTCATTTTGTAAGATTGGAGCTATAGTTCACTCTTAATGCTATTATGCCATTTGAGCATTTACATTATTCTCTCATAGTACTATTATGCTGTTCATTTCTTTTACATTTCAGTTTATTGATTCTAACTCTTTCAATTTGATTCTGGGTTATATTCTTTTTCAAGATTCTAACAAAGAACATGCCCCTACTTTGTAGATGTCATTCAAGATGCTAGACTAAAGAGATATAGTGGACTGCATAAGCTATAACAAGATGTTCAGAGGATTTTTTACAAAAGCATTTGTTATGTCAAGATATTGCCAAAGCATGTTTCAAAATTGTATCTTAGTCCTTATCAAGATCAAAGTCAAGTAGAGATGATGAAAATGATGGAAATCATATATAGATATGATTGATTGGGATGATATGAGGTGGATGAGATGATGAGACAACTTTCCCCCATGTGCAAGGTACATAGATAATTGATTTACACATGATGCCCACAAATGGGTTTTCATCATGGTACTTCTCCAAGGTGCCATGAAATAGTTTTCACCATTAGATGAATGCTTTCTCTTTACTATTTTTTATTTTTTATTTTTTATTTTATTATTTTCAAAGGGTCTTCACATGTCCCTATCCATTTAAGATGGTTGATGTAGATGCTCTTGTTATATAACATGCCAGTAGTGACCTACCTCAAGTAACTGCTTCATTGAGATTAAAAAACACTTATACAATCCATTGATGTTTGTGAGATCCTCATTGGTAACAAAGTTGACCTTATTTGAATGTTAACATCTTGATAGGTACTATCATAGCCCTTATGATAAATCATTGCTACCATAATGCGATAAATTGGGATTTGGAGTTTTTTTATTTGAAGCATGATTTTGGGTTTGGATGTGGGATGTTGGATGTGAAATCAAGTGATTGAAGTTTGTTGGGTTTAGGTGGATAAGTTGGAAATTTAGATTGGACTGGAGGATCCTTAACTCGTCATCCTTGATCTCCTCTTACATCTAAGGTTCCTCATACCTTTTGTGTATCAAGGGCTTACGTTATGAATCCCCCTCATTCATCTAAGCAAGGTTGTACTATCTTGGGCATGTATGGGATCATCCTATTGTTTGCATGTCTAGTCCAGGCAATGGATAGATATACACCGTCACCTTGGTCTTTTATACCTTAGTGAAAATATCCTCTTTGTTATAATAAAACTTAGGATTGCTCTAAAAATATATCATCACAATACCCACCCCTAACCAATTCCTAAATCAATTTATCATCCACCCAATCCCAACCATCCTTTCCCCTCTAAAAGTTTGTTTATCAAGCAAACTTTCCTCACCAACACAACAAACGCCAAACCAACCTGATCATGTTGCTCTTATAGAAATGATGTGACATTTTCTGCCGCTCACACCTAGCCATACATCACTCCACTATTTCTTCTCCCCAGACCACAAATCATACCTGTTTTCACCTGTTTTTTCTTCCATTAACCCTGTTTCCCATCCCGAACCTCTTTTTCACCACCATTTCATTTTTTTCGAGAGTTCACCTGAAAAAAAATTCATCGATCTCTCAAGGGGGAATCCCTCATCCATTTTCATTCCTCCCATCAGCTAGGGCAAAATTCTTTGACCTGATGCCATTCCCACTCTGTCACGATGCCACATCAAAGAGGGACAAAATGTAGACACCTAAAAATGTCTTGACTTAGCAAGCCACTTTCCCACATCCTTGCATTACCAATTCTCCTTTCCACCAACTAATTAAATAAAAATCAATTTGTTTAATTAATTTACCATAAGCCACCAATCCCTAGCCATTCATCCTTATCATTCATCCCCTGTAATAAATTAATTCAACTAATTTATTACTATACCTTATAACATCATTCACAATTAATTAAATGAATATTCTAATATTTATTTGATTAATTTTCCTCATTCCCTAACGTAGATTAATTAAATAAAACATGCTTATTTGATTAATCCCCCTAGCCTATGACCTAAACCTAGCCTAATTAAATAAATACCAATTATTTAATTAGCTACTTTAACCTACCTAGCTCCTAGACCTAAATTAATTAAGTAAACCCTTAATTAATTTTAACCACTAATTAACCCCCTCACTAATTTCCAACAACTATATTAATCAAGTTAAACACTTAATTAATTGGGTCAGACCTTGATTAACCCATCTCCCCACACCCTTTGAATAAAAAGCAGTTTTTTATTCAAACGGGTCAAATGAATCTTCCACCTCACCTTTCCTCTTCCATGCAAGAGCTCTTTTTAATGCAAATAGCTCACACATGTATTTGCTAAAAGAGAACATGTGTCACATGTCATCCCATTCACCAATAAACCTCAATTTTTTATTCCATCTTCTCCCACAAAAACTAATTTTTTATTCATTCACAAGTCTTAATCCTCATTAATGCAAAGCCTTCCTAAGGTGAATTTAAAATTCACAAATAATCACAACCCTCCATTTTTGTTGATTAAATCATAGTCCTTCATCTCATCTCTCCATCTTCCACCATTAGATCTCAACTTTCAATCTCAACCATTGATCTCAAATCCTCTCCAAAATACCTATAAATGCAAGCCTTCTCTAATCCATTTTCATCTCATCTCTTTTACATCCACATTATGCCAAAATCGCTAGCCAAATCCTCCATTAAATCCATATTGAGTTGAATTTATAAGAGCAATCCACATACACTTAGTTTGGGTAAAGCTAGGAGTTGAATTGGGTGCATCAATCTCCTCCACCTTATAAAGGAGAAAGGGAGATTTGAGGACTTGTGAAGGTATAAATATTGTTATTTTTAGTTTCTTTCATGTTTATTTTTCTTCTAACTCATCCTCATCTTCAGGACATGTCCTTCTTAACAAAGATGACTAGTGCACTCCAAAGTGAGATGCTAGGACATATGTGGCCCTTCTCTAAAAGCTCCTCTAGTTGAATATTGAGCTCACCAATCTCCTGTATCATCATCCTATAAGGTGTCCAAGAAACTAGTTGTGCCCCTGGTATTAAATCAATATGAAATTCCACCTCATGGCGGGGCAGGCATCCCTGTCAACTCTGAAGGGAAAACATCTTCAAACTCTGTGATAATAGGATGGTCATCCAAAGATATCTCTATTGAACCCTCTGATCTTTCACTAATGGTGATGGTGAACATTTGACATCCCTTACGCATGCTCTGCTTCATTTGCATAACTGATATCATATGAAGGGATACGGGTCTCTGCAACCCTCATAAAACTACCTTTGTTCCATGGTCGTTGAGACACTCAATCACCTTATATCGGTAATCAATTTTCACTTGATGTGCATCAAGCCAGTCCATACCCATAACTAAGTCATAAGACCCCAAGGGTGTAACTCAAAGATCCACTTGTGTGGTAATAGTCCCAAAACCTAGCTGACAGTCTCTAACCACTGAATCCATAACCACCTTAGCCCCTAAAACTAACTCCACCTCCCACCCATCATCTTGTCTAGATTTCACTAGCCTGTAACACTCCACTATAGATGGAGATATAAAGAATCGGATGCTCCAGAATCAAACAAGACACTAACTGAAACATCACCAATCATACCCGGGGCATCGATAATCATGGCTTGGTGGTCAACCTAGCAATTCTCAACCACTACAAAGACTTTGTGGGACCTACCCACATCTCTGGTTATTTTCTAGGAAGCTCCTAAACAGGGCCCACCTACTCCAAATCTATGTGGGCACTCCCTAACTAGGTATCCTATACCTCTACACACAAAACAAGGTCCTCCCATCTATCCCTATGTGGGTTGGGTCCTGCTAAACTAGGAAGACTCAGTCCTGCTAATGTTACTAGATCCTCCCCTAAAGGATTGGTGAGTCTAGGAGGGTCCTACATGTTGTCCTTGCAGTCTCTGATCTTTGTGCGGTCCTTGTGACTGTCATGGTCTAGTGTGGCTACCCTGTGGTCCCTGCTATGGTATAGGTCTCTATCTCTACTATTGTTGCTACTACTGGGGTGCTCTATGAGGTCCTAGGAAGATTTAAATCCCCCTTCAAAGGGTGGGAAGATTGATGGAAAGCATGATCCTATTGTCCTTGATTGCAATTCAAAATAGCTCCCACGACCCCTAGGACCTCCCATGCACCTCCTCTGCTATCAGGGCCTTCTCCATAGCACCTCTAAGGTCCTTTGGGTTGGCCATGCGTACTGGTCATGAGATGCTAGGGTTGAGGCCCCTAATGAAATGGTTGACAAGTAATTTCTAATCCTAAATATAGTCTACATACTGAAGGAGTTCTAAAACCTTCTCTCATACTGGGCCACTATAACATCTCTCTATTGTAAATCATGAAACTCATTAACACGTCTCTACCAAAAGTGCTTTGAAATATATCGCTCTTTGAAGCACTCCAAAAGGATGTCCCATGAAAGAATGTCCAATGAGATATGAAGCTTGCACTCCTCCTAGCACCACAAAAGAGTGTCCAATGAGATATGAAGCTTCTGCTCCTCCTTGCACCACCTGGTAGAAGCAAGAGTCAACGTCACTCATCCATAATGCATGAACAAGCACTCTAGGGACACCATAGTAGTTTAATACAACCTTCAACCAAAACCCATAGAACTCAATTATATATATGTCATTAGAACATTCAAATAAAGCCCCTACAACTCAATGACATATATTTCATTAGACTCTTCATGCAAAAGATATACAATCATAGTGCTCAAGTATCAGTATCACTCAACAATGATGCATAAACAAACACACTAGGCACACCATAGGAGTTTGTATAAACTATGCTATTAGAACCAATAAACAATGGCCATAAAATTGTATAAACTATGCGTCATTAGACCCTTCATGCACAATAGTTAATGTCATGCAATCATGATGCGTTAACAAGAACACATGGCACACCATAGGAGTTTGATTTAACCTTCAAAGAAAACTCAAACAACCATGCAAAATCCATACATCATCATGATGCATACAATTATCATGATGCATGAATTCAATCATTAGACCCTTCACACAAAAGTTGTACAATAATTATGCACAAGAATCAATGTCACTCAACCATGATGCCTAAACAAGTACACTAGGCACACCACATGAGTTTGATGCAACCTTAAAACAAAACTCATACACCTTAATGACATTTATTCCATTTGAACCTTTAAACAAAGAACATAGAACTCAAGGGCATATATTTCAATAGACTTTCATGCAAAATCCATATAATTATTATGCACAAGAGATAATGTTACTTAACCATAATGTATGAACAAGAACACTAGGCACAACATAGGAGTTTGATGCAACCTTAAAACAAAACCTATACAAATAAATGACATGTTCATTGTTAGAGCATATATATGTGCCATTAAAACCTTCAAACAAATCCCATATAACTCAATGACATATACTTAATAGACCCTACACAAAATTTGTGCAATCACCCAATGGAAGAGTCAATGTCACTCAACAATGATGCATGAACAAGCACACTAAGCACACCATATGAGTTTGGTGCAACCTTAAGAGAAAAACAATACAACTCAATGCCATCATGTGCTACTATAACATTCAAACAATGGTCATAGAACTAAATGTCACATATATCATTGGACCCTTCATAGAAAAGTAATAAAATCATCATGCACGTGAGTTAATGTCACTCAACCATGATGCATGAACAAGCACCTTCAAACAAAGAACATACAACTCAATGATATATTTTATTAGAAGCTTCATAAAAAATCTATGCAATCATCATGCAAAAGGGTCAATGTCACTCAATTGTGATGCATGATCAAGGACATGACACACACATCAGTTGTTTGGTGTAACCTTAAACAAACCAAATGTAACTCAATATAATCTTCAAAAGATGCCCATGGAGCTCAACATCATATATTGCATTATACCCCTCATACAAAAGCCTTATAGTCATCGTGTACAAGAGTTAATGCCACACAACCATGATGGATGAACAAGCAAACTAGCCACACCATAAGAGTTTAGTGTGAAACCTAACTATTTTCCAAACTATGAATAAACGTAACTTAATTATTTGCAGCAGTGAAAAATAAAATAAATGCTTCAATTTATTTAATTAACAAAAGACTATATTAATAGGAACTTTAATAAATGAAAGAAACATCAATAATTAATCATTTGAATAATAATGTGAATATCAAAATAGATGCTAAATTGACACAGAGAATAATTAAATTATACTACAATAAAAATGACATATCTTTAATAGTTTCTGTTAGAAATGAAAGAAACACTACTTTAATGGAAATTTGATTCAAGATAAATTTCAACAATCTTAAGTGTGTATTAACAATGGAGATTGTAACAAAACATAAAACCCACTATAGAAAAGATGTCAAACATGAAGAACTCAACACAATGACACAGTGTTTATGTGGAGAAAACCCTTGCAGGTAAAAAACTCCACCAGGAAAGAGGCACAAGTTTGTATTAATCTCAACAAGATTATATAATACATCAACTACACAACTCTCTCCACAAGTCTTCAATCCGACAACATTCTGGCAGCACCTGAGTACCTAAAATCTGTATTGCAGCAACAAATACATGGAAAATTCTTATAGAAATATTTTCCAACTCATCCTAGGTGTTCACCTTCTCTCTCCTAATATTCTCCAACCTGTAAACATTAATTACCATCTTACAAGCATCTTACACTTGACCAAAAATAGCCATGCAAAGGTTGGGTGCCCAAGACTAAATCTGGCCTCTTACAACATCCTATGATGCATCATAACCATCATAGATTCCACAAAAGAGTATATTTCCAAGATATGATCCTTGGGCTAAATAAATTAAATATACAACTAACACATCCATCATATGCATCATAGAATCTCATAATCTTATGACAACTTGCAACTGTCATAGATTCAATTACCAAATATTATGACAGTTGTCATACATGCCAAAAATAGTAGATTCCTCAAGGGAGCATGCCTACCCTCATTTACTTTTATTTTTTACATTTGCCAATAGTAAATGTCACTCTATAATTACCTCCGGTTACTTCAAAATTACCGGGCTACCAGTGAAACTAGTACATCTCCTCATGGATAATTATAAATTACATAAAATAAATGGAATAAATACAATATTGGGATTTACAAGGGTAACGGAACCTTATCCCTACATTCTCCCACTTGACATTATACATTGTAAATCAACCCATAGGAAATCAAATGAAAAATAATCAGGCACTAGAAACAAGGCCCATGGCCTCTCTACACCACACGAACTTATTTGTGCTCACAGGCTTGGTCAATGAATTTGCAACATTCTCTTGAGTGTCTATCTTCTTTAGCTCAATCTCTCCATTTGCAACCAACTCTCGAACAAAGTGATACTGAATATCAACATGCTTAGTCCAAGCATGATACATGGGATTCTTGTCCAAACAGATAGCACTCTGGCTATCACAACCAATCTAAATGATCCTGCAATCAAAACCAATACATGTACATAGTCTCCTCAACCAATCTACCTCTTTAGAGACATGAGTAGTAGCCATATACTCTACTTCTATGGTGGACAAAGAAACTGTGGGCTGCCTCTTACTCATCCAACTCACTGTACCTCCAAATAGAGTAAACACACAGCCACTAGTGGACCTTCGACTATCCAAGTCACTTGCCCAATCTGCATCAATAAAATCCTATATGTCCAAACATTTATCAGCACTATTAGTACCAGAATAAACCAAACAATGATCAAGAGTACCTGCAAGATATTTAAACACCCTCTTCGCATAGTTCCAATGTTGTCTACTAGGGTTAGACATAAATATGCTCAAAACTCCTACTAGTTGGGCAATATCTGGTGTAGTGCAAACCATTGCATACATCAAACTCCCTACATCACTAGCATATGGCACATTAGACATATCCTTAAGATCATCCTCAGTCTTTGGACACATACCTAATGAAAGCTTAGTACCAATGGGTAAAGGAACTCTAACCAGGTTACAGTCCTTCAAACTAAACCTCTACAGAATAGTATTCACATACTTACTTTGTTACAACCAAAGCTTTCTATTAACTCTATCCCTCCTGATCTCCATTCCCAAAATATACCCTGCAACACCAAGATCCTTCATCTCAAATGCACCTGAAAGTTGGGCTTTAAGCTCACTGATCATACCCTTAGTATTGTTGAAAAACATGTCATCAGCATACAAAGAAATAACCTTCAAAAGATGCCCATGGAGCTCAACACCATCTATTGCATTAGACCCCTCATGCAAAAGCCTTATAGTCATCATGCACAAGAGTTAATGCCACACAACCATGATGCATGAAAAAGCAAACTGGCCACACCATAAGAGTTTAGTGTGAAACCTAACTATTTTCCAAACTATGAATAAACGTAACTTACTTATTTACAGCAGTGAAAAATGAAATAAATGCTTCAATTTATTTAATTAACAAAAGACTATATTAATTGGAACTTTAATAAATGAAAGCAACATCAATAATTAATCATTTGAATAATAATGTGAATATCAAAATAGACGGTAAATTGACATAGAGAATAATTAAATTATACTGCAATAAAAATGACACATATCTTTAATAGTTTATGTTAGAAATGAAAGCAACACTACTTCAATGGAAATCTGATTCAAGATAAATTTCAGCAATCTTAAGTGTGCATTAACAATGGAGATTGTAACAAAACATAAAACCCACTATAGAAAAGATGTCAAACATGAAGAACTTAGCACAATGACATAGTGTTTACATGGAGAAAACCCTTACAGGTAAAAAACTCCACCAGGAAAGGGGTACAAGTTTGTATTAATCTCAACAAGATTGTACAATACATTAACTGCACAACTCTCTCCACAAGTCTTCAATCTGAAAGCATTCCGGTGGCACCTGAGTACCTAAAATCTATATTACAGCAACAAATACATGGCAAATACCTATAGAAACATTTTCCAAGTCATCCTAGGTGTTCACCTTCTCTCTCCTAAGATTCTCCAACCTGTAAACATTAATTATCATCTTACAAGCATCTTACACTTGTCCAAAAATAGCCATGCAAAGGTTGGGCACCCTAGACTAAATCTAGCCTCTAATAACATCTTATGGAATGTCATAACCATCATAGATTCCATAAAAGAGTATCTTTCCAAGATAGGAACCTTGGGCTAAATATAGCAAATATACAACTAACATATCCATCATATGCATCATAGAATCTCAGAATCTTATGACAACTTGCAGCTGCATAGATTCACTTACCAAACATTATGATAGTTGTCATACATGCCAAAAATAGTAGATTCCTCAAGGGAGCATGCCTACCCTCATTTACTTTGAGTTTTTACATTTGCCAATAGTAAAAGTCACTCTGTAATTACCTCTGGTTACTCCAAAATTACCCCTACCAGTGAAACTAGTACATCTCCTCATGGATAATTACAAATTACATATAATAAATGGAATAAATACAATATTGGGATTTACAAGGTTAATGGTACCTTATCCCAACAGTTTCTAGAAGTAGCTATCCCACACAGAGAGATAGGGTTCTTGGCCCTGACTTTACTGGCACAAACACCCCCAGAGGAACTGGTTCTTACACAGAACCAACCTGTATTTATGACATAAACACAACCCTGGGCAGGAAAATCACAGGTGTACGTTGTACCCTGAGTTGGACACAATTTGTGTACCCCTTCTCCAAATGTTTAAATGCCAGCCAGAACCAAAACCTTCACTCTTGTGTGCTCTCTAAATTTTTGTATTGCTCTTTCCTTCATTTTTTCCTCTATGTCCTCATTTCAATTAATTTGCGGGTTTATATAATATTCCAAGGGTGGTTACAAGATTCGCACCTGTTCATAATAATAATCATGCTTAATTAAATTAAATTTTACATTCTTTTATTTTCTTTTTACGGGAAAAAAGTCCCGTAAAAATTCCCCCCTGTAATTTAGTTGCTGCCCTCAGTAGCTTGATGATTTTATGTATCACACATAAAAATATCACAACTTTAGTTAAACAAATATGGATATTGATCCTTAATAAAATAAACATTTTCCCAAGTAGCACTATCATTATCACAATGACTCCACTTAATTTTTACTTCATTTATAACCTTATTTCTCAATATTCTAGATCTTTTTTCAATTACTTTTTCCGGTTCAATCTTAAATTCACAAGAAGGTTCAATAGAAATACTTTTCCAATCAATAACATGATCTACATTATATACATATTTCTTAAGTAAACTCACATGAAATACATTATGGATTTGTAATTGAGGAGGTAAGGCAAGTTTGTTAGCAACATCACCTAGTTTTTCTAATATTTCAAAAGGTCCACAAAAATGAGGAGCTATCTTAGAATATTTACCAAGTTTTAATGAACTCCTTTTGGGTTTGACTCTAAGAAAAACATGTTCACCAACCTCAAAAGCTCAATTAGACCTTTTAGCATCAACCCAATGTTTATACCTATCTTAGGCAGCCTTCATATGTTGTTTGGGTTTATGAATAATGGCTTCCATTTCTAACAAGTTTTCATTCTCATACCAAACTTTGCAGACAGGATCATACCAGGAGATGGGTGTATTACAATTTTGACCGTAAACAGCTTCAAAAGGTGACATCTTAATGGTTAAATGATACCCTTGATTGTATGCAAACTCTACTAAGTGTAAATAATCTTTCCATGACCCAAGTTTATCCATGGTATACATTCACAACATATCTTCTAAGATTCTATTAATTCTTTCAGTTTGACCATCAGATTTAGGATGATAGGCAGTACTAAAATTTAGGTGGGTACCAAGTTTTGTGAATAGAGATTTCCAAAAATAAGATGTAAACCTAGGATCTTGATCTGAAATAATATTCTTTGGAAGTCCATGTAACCTAACAATCCCTTTGACAAAAATATGGGCAAGATCAGAAGCAGAAGACTTTCTTTTGATAGGTAGAAAATATGCCATATTGGTTAATCTATCCACTACCACAAAATAGAATCATGTCCTTTACGTGTTTGAGGTAGCCCAGTAGTAAAATCCATACTAATTGACTCCCACTTCCAATTTGGGATAGACAAGGGTCACAAGAGGCTTGGAGGTTTACATTGTTCTGCTTTTACCTTTTGACAAGTTAAACATTGTTGAATGCATGTACAGATTTCATTTTTCATTTGAGGCTAAAAGTAGTTTTTATTGATGGAAAGATAGGTTTTCTAGAATCCAAGATGTCCGGCTATAGGTATGTCATGAGAATCTTTCAATATTTGCGATTTAAGGTCGGGTAGATTGGGAATGCATAATCTTGCCTTGTAGTAAAGGAGACCATCGCTACTTAGCAAATAATTTTCTAGTATTCGATCCTTTAGATGGACATTAGGAGATTGACTTTACAGACCTTCATAAATTGGTTGGAAATAGTCATCAATGGATAATTTGGATTTTATGTCTTGTTCAAATTGACTTCTCTCCAAGGTTATAGCATTAACACATAGTTGTTTTCGACTTAAGGCATCTGCCACTACATTTTCTTTTCTAGGAACATATTGGATGGTGAAATCATATTCAGTTAAGAGTTCCATCCATCTTCTTTGTCTCATGTTAAGATGAGGTTGAGTAAAGATGTGTTGAAGGCTACGATGATCAGTTTTTAATATAAACTTATTCCCTAATAAATAAGGGCGCCACACTTTTAAAGCATGGATAATGCCTAATAATTCAAGATCATGGATTAGATAATTTCGTTTAGCTGGTAACAATTTTCTAGATTCATAACACACTACTTGATTATCTTGCATTAGAACACCATCGATACCTATACTACATTCATCGGTGATCACCACAAAAGGCTTGCTAAAATTTGGAATACAAAGCATAGGTGCAGATGTTAATAGATTCTTTAGTGTATTGAAATCTTTATCACATTCTGGGGTCCAATTATAGCTTTGTTCTTTCTTGGTTAGATCGATCAAAGGTGCAGCTATTTTGGAATAGTTCCTAACAAAATGACGATAAAATCTAGACAATCCTAGAAAACTTTTAACTTCGTGAGCATCCTTTGGAATAGGCCAATCTTGAATAGCCTTAATTTTAGCAAGGTCAGGTGAAATACCCTTCTCAGAAACTACATGCCCTAGGTAAGATACTTCTGGTTTGAAGAATTCACACTTGCTAAGTTTGGCATGTAACTTATTCTTTCACAAGGTTTCTAGTACCATCCTAAGATGTTGTTCATGTTCTTCCTCATTCTTTGAGTATATTAAGATATCATCTAAAAAAATGATCACAAATACATCTAGAAATGGTTGGAAGATATCATGCATCAAGGTCATAAAGGTTGCAGGTGCGTTGGTTAGACCAAAAGGCATCACTACAAATTCATAATGGCCATATCGTGTTCGAAATGATGTCTTAGAAATGTCAGATTCTTTGATGTGGATTTGATGATATGTTGATCTTAGATCTATTTTAGAAAAACATTTGGCACCATGTAATTGATCAAGGAGTTCATCAATTCATGGTAAAAGATACTTATTTTTTATGGTTAATTTATTAAGTTGTCTACAATCTATTTATAATCTCATGGTTCTGTCTTTCTTTTTGACAAATAATACTAGTGCACCCCAAGGAGAGACACTTGGTCTTATCTTACCTTCCTTAAGTAATTGGGTTAATTGAATTTTTAGTTTGGTTGATTCAGGGATTGGTTGACGATATGAGGCTTTGGAAACAGGTTCTACCCTAGGAACTAGATCAATTGCATGTTCTACAGATCGTTTAGGGGGTAAATTATTTAATTCTTCAGGAAATACATCTTTGAATTCATGTACCATGAGTTTAATATTAATATCCATTTTAAATTTATCTCTTGTTTGAAAAAGCATTGCACAAATTTTTTTACATTTTTTCCTTGCACTATGCTTGACTTGCATGGATGAAATAGTTTTAATGTGAATAGGTCTTTTCTCCCCCTGTAAAATGCTACATGTGTCCCCATGTTAGAATTTAGGATAACTTGTTTGTTTTCACAACCTAGGAAAGCATTTTTTTTCTCTAGCCAACTCATACCTAGTATAGCATCATATGTACCAAGATTTAGTATATGAAATTGATCATGTGTTACAAATTTATCTAGTTCAAATTTTAGATTTTCAATCATTGCACCAGTTTGTCTAACTACTATACCATCTACCATTTCGACAGTTAAAGGTTCAATTGATTTAGATGTAATCTTTAGTTGTGCTACAACCCTAGAAGAAATAAAGTTATGACTACTTCCTGAATCAACAAGAAAAACAATGGGATGACCATTCATAGAAACCTCAATTTCAATTAGAGAAGGTTGGTAATGTGTGGTACCTGTATCTACCGTAACATAAATCTTCATGTTTGTGGGAGCAGAATCCTTGCCATCTTGATTTTGGTGTTTTTGTGGTTTACATGTATGATCATCTTTACGATGGTTTCGACCACATTTACCACAATGAGGATGCAAATGAGGGAAATAGCATTGTAAATGATTCTCACCACAAGTCCAACATTGGATTTCAGAGGGTATAGCTTTTTTTTGTTAGAATGAAACATTTTGGTGGATCGACATTAGGCTGAGCTTTGGTTTGAAAAATGTCTGACTAGCTTGAAAGTTCTCTTATATGATTCCTCTCTATGTCTTTTATGACTTTCCCTTTTTGTCTTGCGATTCGATGATAGGTTTCAAATTTTTTAGCGATTTGCACGGCTTCATCTACTGAAGTTGGCTTTCCACACCATACAGGAGCTTTGTATTCCTCCATTAGACCATTTATGAATCTAACAACACGGTCCTACCCTTCAATGAATGGCACAAACCTAATAAGTCTTTCAAAATTTTGTTTGTATTCATTCACGGATTGAAGCCTTTATTTTAGTTCAAAGAATTCATTCTTCTTTTCTTGTAGAAAGTAATTGGAAAGATATTTATGTTTGAATAATCATTTAAATTGTGACCATCTTGTTTTGTTGGCCCGTAGTTTTGAAGACCAGACTATGTCTTTCCACCAATTTAATGCACTATTTTTCAATTGAAAGGTGGTAATTCTAGTCCTAGCATAATTACTTGTGTTTTGTAGGTCAAAATATCTTTCTAGATTGGTTAACCATTGCTCGGCTTCCTTGCCTGTATCAGTATCACCATTATATTCAGGAAGCTTGATCTTATGAACAAAATTATCTAATTCTTTTTGTGTTTATTTATTATCCTTTGAGGATTTTGATTCCGAGGTGTGAGAAATGTTATTACTGGAAGTTGAGTCTTCCTCAGATGATGCTAGTCATTTCTTAGTACTTTTTGTTTTACTTTTGCTCCTCTTTCTACTTGAATGCTTAGATGACTTTGAACTTTTGTTTTCTGATAATTCTACATTGTTAGGTCCCTTTTGTTCTTGCCTAAGTTGTTGCACTTGGGCGGATAATATGGTGATTTCCTACATTAACCCTTGGTTGGTTTTCTCTAAGGCTTCATAAGCTTTTTGGTTGCTCTCAGATGACATTGTGATAGGTCAATCTGTATTCAATAATAAATAAAATAAAAATTTAATTAGGATGTGATCAGTATTGAATTGTTCTTTATGTATTCCTATTTAGACAAGCAATTGTTTTGGTCAATTTTAAAAAAAAATGTATAACTCCCTTGCGAATATTATAAATTTTGTTTAAGGACTTAGCTAGTAAAAATTACTAGTTTTTTTTTTGTTCTTAATTTAAATCACAAAATTAAATATAGGTTAGTGGTAAGATTGTTGTGTAGAGTATAAGAAGTCTTGAGTTCAAGTCCTAAGGTGATGTTTTATTTTATTATGTCGGTTGAGAGATTTGAAGTTTAATGGTAAAATAAAAATAAAAGTACACTGAGAGATATCCTTCTCGATATATTATTTTTGATGATGATACTAATGTTAGGATTAATGATTAAAAATAGGCACCTCGAGAAGGATATCTCTCAGTGTACTTTAGATATATATTTATATTTTTGATGATGATACTAATGTTAGGATTAATGATTAAAAATAGGCACCTCAAGAAGGATATCTCTCAGCGTACTTTAGATATATTTTTATAAATATAAATATGCTAGTAGCATCGAGCGGCAAGCTTAATTCCAACTATAATATATATCTTAAGAATTATTATAATTATATAATATAATATTATAATATAGGTTAGATATATTATCATAATATTTTATATAATTATTATATTATTATATATAATACTATAATATAGTTTAGATATATTATTATAATATATTAAATAATTATATATTATTTTTTAGGCTTGGAATGAAGGTTAGATTTAGAATTATGGTTTTTTTAGGGATTGGTTTAGGATTAGGCATATAAATAGGGTTAGATATAAGTTAGGCTTATAAATCAATGCTAAATGTAATCTTAGGATTATGGTTAGAATTGGAATTAGGGTTAAATTGAGGTTATGATTACAATTATGGTTTGGGCTAGGGTTAGAACCAAGGTTAGATTAGAATTAGGGTTTTGTTTAGGGATATAGTTATGGTCAAGGTTATAAATAGGATTAGATTTAGGGTTTTAATCATGTTTTAAATTATGGTTATGGTAAGTATTAGAATTACGGTTAGGATTATGTTTAGAAATAGAGTTATGATGTTGGGATATTTAGATTTAGATAAATATGTGCTAAGTGTATTTTTAGGATCATGGTTTAATTAGGGTTAGGGTTAGATTAGGGTTATGTTTAAAATTAGGGTTACAATAAGGTTTTAATCTAACTAGGGTTATGGTTATGGTTATGTTTATAATTAGGGTTAGGGTTCCATGTATGGTTAGGGTTTGAATGAAGGTCATATTTAGAATTAGGATTTTGTTTAGGAATTGGGTTAGGATTAGGCTTATAAATGGGGTAAGATATAGGGTTAGGCTTCTAAATCAATGCTAATTGTAATCTAATGGTTATGGTTAGAAAAGGGTTAGATATAGAGTTAGTTTTAGGTTAAGGGTTATGATTATAATTAGGGTTTGGGTTATTGTGAGAACCAAGGTCAGATTAGAATTAGGGTTTGGTTTACGGCTATAGTTAGGTTGAGGGTTATAAATAGGGTTAGATTTATATTTAGGGTTAGATTGAGTTTTATTATTGGAATTAAGGTTTGGATTAGAATTAGGGTTATTCTTAAATTAGGGTTTGGGTAAGAATTGTAATCCTAATCGTAATTGTAACCCTAAATGTAATTGTAATTCTGAATTTAATTGTAATCCAAACCCTAATTCTACCCATAGATCTACTTAATCCCAATTGTATCCGTAACTACAATTACATTAAAAATCTTAATTTTTCCCTTAATCCTAATCTTAATTCTAACCCTGACCCTAATTCTACCCCTAGATCTAGTTAATTTCTAATTCTAACCCTAACCCCAACCCTAATTCTAACCATAGTTGTAACCCTAATTGAGACCTAATTGTAATAATAATTGTAATCCTGATTCTAACTTGAACCCTAAGCCAAACCCTAATTGTAACCCTAACCTTAACATTCAGGGCAATACTAACCTTGATTATAACCTAAACCCTAACCCTAACCCTAATTCTAGCACTAATTTTAACTGTAAGCCTAACCCTAATTCTAGCCTAACCCTAATTATAACACTAATTTTAACTCTAACCCTATATCTAACCTTGACATTAATTATATCTATAACCCAAATTCTAACCCTAATCATAATTATATCCCTAACTGCAATCATAATTCTAACTCTAAAACTAATTATTTTTTCTATAAATATTTTCCTTGATTATAACAATAATAATTCTAATTCTATTGATAACCCTAATTCTATCTATAACCCTATTTCTAACCCTAACTCTAACCCTAATTCTAACCTTGACACTAATTATATCTACAACCCTAATTCTAACCCTAATCATAATTCTATCCCTAACTGCAATCATAATTCTAACTCTAACCCTAATTATTTTTTCTATAAATATTTGCCCTGATTATAACACTATCTATATTTCTATCCCTAAGCCTAATTCTATTGCTAACCCTAATTCTATCCATAACCCAACCCTAATTCTAATTGTAATCATAATCTTAACCCTAATATTTTTTGGTTCTAGTTGTAACAACCATCATATTATTTTTGTTATACATATTTTTCCAATTTCTAACCCTAATTCTAACCATAAATATAACCCTAATCGTAATTCTAACCTTGACCCTAATTATATCTATAGCCCAATTCTCACCCTAACCATAATTCTATTTGTAACCCAAACACTAATTCTAACTCTAACCCTAATAGTTATTTGTTTATAAATATTTACTCTAATTGTAACCCTAACCCTCACTCTATTGCTAATGTTAAATATATCCTTAACTGTAACCCTATTCCTAATCATAATTTTTTTAGTTATATATTTTCCCTAATTATAACGAAACCCATAACCATAATTCCATCCCTAACCCTAACCCCAATTCTATCCCTAACCTTAATTCTATCCCTAACTTGAATTCTAACCCTAACCATAATTCTGACCCTAACATTAATAGCAACCATAATCCCAACCCTAACCCTTATTCTAACCCTAATCCTAACTAAAACTCTTATCCTTACCCTAATTATATTTGTAACCCTAATTCTATCCCTAACCCTAAGTGTATTGCTAACCTTAATTCTATCCTTAACTCTAGCCCTAATTATAACCCTAATTGTAACCATAGGTTTAATCAAAACCCTAATTCTAACCACAACATAACCTTAATTATATTCCTAACCCTATTTCTAATTGTAACTCTAATTCTAACCTTAACTTTAATTATATTTGTAACCCTAATTCTAACCCTAATCATAATTCTATCCCTAACCCTGATTCTATCCCTAATTGTAGCCCTAGTTGTAATTGTAACCCTAATATTTTTTGGTTATATATATTTGCCCTAATTCTCTCTCTATGTTAATTCTCAAGGCACCTATTTTTTAATCAATTTACTACACATTCCTAATTATATTCCTAACTCTAATTGGATTCCTAAACTCTAATTCTAACCTTAACCCATTATATTTGTAACCCTAATTCTAACCCTAATCATAATTCTATCCCTAACCCTAATTCTATCCCTAATTGTAACCCTAAAATTAACCCTAATATTTTTTGGTTATATATATTTACCCTAATTCTCTCTCTGTGTTAATATTTTTTATCATATTTATTGTTTGTAGGTATAAAATTATTTTTTTCATTTCAATGTAATTAATTTTTTTAATGATTACTTCTTATATAGCATTCCTTTGAGTAGTTAAATTTGATGATATTTGACTTCTCTAGCATAATTATAATTAATTTTTAAAAATATTATCCAATTAACTAATAGAGATGTTAAAAAAATAAAGTTTATTGCAAATATACTATCTATACATTTCACAATTCACATAAAATTTAACATATTTTAATAATATAACAAAATTTCAAGTCTAATTCATGTAAGAAATTAAGAAATAAATATTTAGTGTAAGAAATAAAAATTATACTATGTAAGTTATTCATAAAATTTTCTCATAAAATAAGGTTAAACGTGTAAGTAGAGATAAATATAGAATAGTTTTCCCATAAAATAGGGAATGATGGAGAGAATATAGGGGAGAGTGGATGAGACATTTAAGAAAGATAAGGGAGAATAAGACCCTCAATCAAGTAGCTAATAAAATTATATCTTGTACATCAATTAGTTAATTTAAGAAAACTTAATATTTAAACTAAATGTCCACAGAATCAACATCCTTATCAATGGAAAGGTTTTTTAATTGGAATTTTACAATTTTTTTAAAAGAGGAGTAAAAAATTATTAATAAAGGAAATCACAAGTACAAAACCAGGAGGCCAACCGCCTCCAAAAACACCAAGAGATCAGAACAAAGCACCATCACAATAACCAACCAACCAAGAACCAAGGGGATATCCCCAACACCAAAGCTAACCATCCAAATCCAACAAAATCAACCTTTCCAAATTTTGAACACCTTCTTGGTACAAGTCCCAACTATCCACTTTCCAATCTCCCTCTTGCTCTGAACCCCACTTGGCCAAGCAATCAGCCACATGGTTCCATTCCATAGGGACATGGACAAATGAAACTAAGTCCAATGAGTGACACAACTGGATAATTTGTCGAACCATTGAGGCCAATTGCCATTGCACTCCATCCACTACCTGCTCATTCAGAAGATTAACCACAATCTAGGAGTTAGACTCACAAATAACCATGCGCCATCCTAAGGCACACCCTTTTTCCAAAGAATAAAGAATAGCAAGAGCTTCCATCAAATTATTAGTTTGTTGTCCCTTATAGATAGAGAAGAAAAAAGGGACAACACCAAAGCTATCTCTTCCTAACCTCCTTGATGCAGGAACTTCTAGAGGTCATAACTTTTGACCTGAAGGATCATTGGAGCTGAAATTTGGTGGGTAGATGCGTCTTGAAGAGTTTAATAAAAAACCCACTGAATTGGTAAATTCGGTAGGTCATTGTTTTGACACTTTTTTGGGACCTTATTTGATCATCTAGGGCCTCAAAATGAGTTTTTAATGTTTTTTTCGAGATTTTCCTAGATTTACTTGCAATTAGATTAGAAAGTTGATGATTAGTCATTTTTTAGTAAGTTTCCAAATATTTGAAACTTACTAAAAAATGACTAATTGTCAACTTTCTAATCTAATTGCAAGTAAATCTAGGAAAATATTTAGAAAAAACTAGGAAAATCTCAAACAAAACATTCAAACCTCATTTTGAGGCCCTAGATGATCGAATAAGGTCTCGAAAAAGTGTCAAAATGGTGACCTACTAAATTTACCAATTTAGTGGGTTTTTTATTAAACTCTTCAGGACGCATCTACCCACCAAATTTCAGCTCCAACGGACCTTCGGGTCAAAAGTTATGACCTCCAGAAGTTCTTGCATCACGCCCAATCCCAGCATGCCCAGGATTTCCCCTAAAAGAACCATCCATGTTGATCTTAAAAATACCTGGAGGTAGAGGGGACCACCGACCCTCTCTCTGAATCTTACTCTTAAGTTGACTCTTTTTCCTGGGCCAGGTGGAGCAAGAGCCTCAAACATCAAGACTCAAATTTTGTACAATCTGCAACTCCCCAATATCTAATTGAGTAGAGAGATCACACATAGTCTCAAGGGTCTCCTGAATCATACTGAGAATCCTCTGTCAAACTTGCTAGACCACCAACTTCTTCCCCTAAAAATCCTCTGATTCCTTTCCAACCAAAGTTTCCATAAAATAAAAGAGGGACCAATAATCCAAGATACTTGCAAAAAGGAAGCCTTAGTTGGGGGCCTGCCCAAACTTCTCCAAAAATCCACCAAAGAAGAAGCATGAATACATGCCTGCTTCCAAGCACCCCACCAAAAGTGCCAAATCTCGCGAGCATGAGGGCACTGAAAGAACAAATGGGCCTGAGACTCCTCCCCTCCATTACAGAGGAAGCATAGAGAAGGCCCCTAAAAACCCCTTTTCTGCAAGTTATCCTAGGTGAGACAATGATTCTGAACAACTAGCCAAAGGAAGTAATTACATTTTTGCCATCCAAATTTATTCCATACAAACTTCCATGAAGGAGAATCCTTCTCCCCAAACTTTTGCCTGTCCAACACACGATAATCAGAAGCAACATAGTACACACCTTTTAGGATCAAACCCCAGGCCAGAGAATCATCCTCCCTCAGGGAACTACAAACTCTATAGACAAGAATATGAGCTAACTCCTCTCGATCTACCGACCTTCCACCTGGCGGCCACTCAGTAGGGTCCTTCCATCTAAAAACCTCCACCCACCCAAAGACTAAACTAATTTGAAATGATCCGCACGACTCCATCCAACATCAAGAAAGATGTTGCACAAAGGTTGCAAATGTGGAAACTCTATCAAGATAGATGGATGGCCATCCCAAAAGTCATGCCAAAACAACACCTCATAACCCCTATTACAAATCCAAAACAACCCCTACTTAACAAGGTTAGCCCCCCTTTTGAGAGTACCCCAAACCATAGATCCTTTACTAGAGAGTAATACTAGGGATGTCAGTACTTTCTACTGCCCCCAAATACTTATAGTTAGGATCTTAGCCCAATCTTGATTTTGACAAGTGCACCACCTCTAATATAGCTTGGCAGCTAAGGATTACCTAGTAAGAGTAGCATGTTGAAGACCAAGACCCTCCTCTTGTCTTGGCTGACAAATAGACTCTCACTTGACCAAACTCCACTTCGAAGACTCTAAATTCCCGGCCCATAAGAATTGTCTGGACAAAGCATTAAATTATTTGATAAAGCTTGAGGGAGCTCCTTGAACAAAACACCTATAAATGGGAAGAGATTGAATCACTAATTTTAATAAAGTAACTCTCCTAGTAGAGGACAACCATCTGCAAGTCTAGTGACTAACCCACTTACGAAACTTGTCCCTGGGATATCTTGCCAAAAACCCCTAGACACACTGCCAACATTAATGGGGATACCAAGATAAACTAGAGGCAGAGTCCCAATCTGAAATCAGAGAATCCCAACAATCATGTCCTGAATACGATGAGGAGTATTAAAGAAATAGATGAATGACTTGTCTTCTTTAATCTTCTGACCAGAAGTAGCCAGATATATATCCAAAGCCTTTCTTAAGTTAACTGCTTCACTGACTTTGGCTAAACCCATCAGAGTAGTCACATCAACAAATTTTAAATGAGAATGAGGAGGCAATTTGTTGCCCCAACTCCAACCTTGGATCAAGCCTTGAGCCACATGATATTTTATGAGTCTCCCCAAACCCTCAGCCAAGAGGATGAACAAGTATGGAGACAAGGGATCCCCCTGACGGTGACCCCTAGAAGCACCAAATAGATTAGTAGGCTCTCTATTAATAAGAATAGAAAAGGAAGTTGAAGTAACACAACCCATAATCTAGTCCACCCAGTCGGACACAAACCCAAAAGCCAACAACACCTTCTGGAGAACATTCCAATTAGCTCGATCATAGGCCTTAGCCATATCCAACTTAATGAACATAGCTTTTTCCTTGGACACTACCATTGAATGAATAGCCTTTGTTGCCACAATCACCCCATCCAAAATTTGTCTTCTAGCAACAAATCCCCCTTGTTCCTCTAAAATCAGCCTATTAAGCCAAGGTTTAAGTTGTTCTGCAATCATCTTCGTGATGATCTTATAAACAACATTACAAAGAGCTATTAGCCAAAAAAGGTTTAGAGAATTATCTCCTTCCCTCTTAGGGATAACAACCAGGAAAGTACCATTCAAATCTTTCAACATCTGCTTGGTCCTGTGTGACTGCCTAACCACCTCCAAAAGATCCAATTTAATAATCTCCCAAATTTCCTAAAAGAACTCAACTGGAAAGCCATACGGCCCATGAGCCTTTCCATGTTTTAGCTGAAAAACCACCTTCTCCAGTTCTTCTATAGAGATGGTTCTACAAATGGTCTCATTCATCTCATTTGTCACCAAAGGAGGAATGCATTCCAAAACACAATTTTCCTCCTCAATAACTAAGGGGGTGTCCTCCGTAAACAAAGAAGAGAAATACCGAGAAGCTTGAACTAAAATCTCATGTCTAGAAGAAAGCAGAACCCCTTGGAAGGAAACTGAGAAAGAAATTTCATTCCCATGTTGCCTATCTTTGGTGACATTATAAAAAAAGAGGTATTTCTATCACCTTCCTGGAGCTAGTCAATCCTTGATTTTTGATTCCAAAAAATCTCCTCCCGTAATTCCCATTCAGCTAACTCCTTTAAAGCTTTAGTTTCATCCCTAAGAATCTCCATAGTGAGACCAAACTCTCTAATCTAGCAAGTAATACAATCCAGTTGAGATTGAGCCGTAGCCTTAGCCTGAAAGATGTTCCCAAAACTGTACATGTTCCACTTCTTAAGCTGAAATTGCACATATTGTAACCTCTTAATAAAAGAATACATAGCAGTACCAAAAGTCGACTTTCCTTCCCTCCACCACCCAACCATAAGATCTTGAAGAGAAGGATCATGGAGCCACATCAACTGAAACTTAAAGGAAGGATTCTTAGCTACACCAAACAGGGAAATGGAAAGTTTACTAGGCCAATGATCTGATCCCCACCAATCCAAAATCTTAGAACTTGTGGCCCAATTACTACCAATCCAAAAACTAGAAACCAGAAATCTATCCAACCATTTTGAGATGCTTTCTACTCCACACCTTCTGTTGTTCCAAGTAAATAGACCATTGGAGGGCTTAACATCCACAAAGTTTAGGCTAAGAATATTATCTCTAAACATCGTAGAAGCATAGTCCAGTCTATCCAATCCCCCCTTCTTCTCATCTAGACTAACAATCGCATTAAAATCCCCAACCATAATCCATGGAAACAAGGGGGCTAAAGATCTAACTAACTGAATATGAGACCAGAGAGAAAGCTTTCCCCTGGCATCAACTGGAGCATAAACATTGGTGAAAAGAATAGTCTCTCTTGATTCATAACTAGTTGCAACCATTGACAAAGAGAATTTGCTAGAGATTCACCGAAAAGGAGAAACCTTGTGTGGGTCCCATAAGCAAACTACTCGCTTGGAACTACCCTAAGATCCAATACACTACCACTAACCTCTACCCCATAAACTAGAGGCTTTGCTATCCATACCTTCCACAGACAACTTCGATTCCTGAATAAAGACCGAATTAGGAGAATGAACATGAATCAACTCACGAATAGCCTTTTGTCTAGGGATGCTATTCAACCCCCTTACATTCCATGAAAGCACAATCATTTGTGAGAACTAGTAAAGTGGGAGTCAATAGTTTTAACTGACCTCGAATCCACCAAATTCTCACCTATTAGCTTAACTTTTTCCTGATCCTTCTTCCAATCCATCTTAGGGGGCATCTCCTGAGCCACCTTTTTAAGATTCTTCTGTTGAATCCCAAGGGAGGGTTGGGAATTGCTACCCACTTGAGAAGAAAGATCTCTCTTAATCAAAGGAAGGCTAGTGGGATCCTGACTCAAGCCAACTTCAACCTCAGCGACCTCTATTTGCACCCCTGACACCTGATCTATTTCCATTTGCAAACCTGCAACCACCTCCTGAATGCTATCACAACAAACACCTTCCTTTAAGCCTTCTTGAGACCTCACCATAGGGCCTAGCCCATCTTGCAACTCCTTTGTGACCATCCCCTGCTACTCTTCCACACCTAAGGCATCAAATTGGTTGAATAAACCATCTTCCTACCTATCCTTGAGAGTCCTTTTCTGACCTCTACCTTTATTCTAGGACTTTACAGAAATAAACCCCTCCTTATCTGTCTTACTTGCTGAAGCAGGGGCCTTCCCCTTATCCATCCTAGGAACAGATTTGGAGGGCTTATATGACTGGGATCCTACATGATTAATTCTGGGGCACTTCTTTTGCAAATGCCCATACTCATGGTAGATACGACACTGAAAAGAGGGAGCCTCATAATCCAACTGCTGAGTCCATGAGGAAGATCCTAACCTAATTTCCAGAGAGTCTAGAAAGGGTTTGTTTAAATAAATTTCAATGCAAATGCAAGCAAAAGAGATTACCTTTTTATCCAATGTTTGTTGCGAAGGGCCAACTGGCTTGCCCAGAAGCAACACAACCATGTGAAGAATATCATTCCTCCAGAATTCTAGCCGGAACCAAGGAAGTCGAACCCACACTAGGATCCTGGAAGGGAGCTCCTTTGCCGGATTAAATCCTACATGCCAGGGCTTAATAAAGAGCCCAATCTGATTATGGAAGTACAGGCCCCCTTCAAATTCTTTATTATGATCTATCAAATTAGAGAAAAACACCAAAAAATAATTATTAGCTGCCAGCATTACCTCCATATCACCTTCAGGATTCTCGGTACTTCTCATCTAGGATTCGATGAAGGGCAAGGAAACCCTGGTCCCCATAAAATTGCAAATTAAGGCATGATTTACCAAATAGGTCACACCCTCCATAGATTTGGGTTGAATTACCAAAACATGTCTTTCCTCACTCCTCTCGAGGCACCCATTCAGCTTGGACACCCGGGGGTTTTCAAATAGCTCCACATGAGCTTCCTTCAAATCCTACATGGACTTTGAATGAGAGGGATCCTCCCTATTGAGAGCCTCCTGAAAAGAAACCCTAGGGTTCTCAAATGACTCCAAGCCAAATCCCATGGTTATCGAGAAATGCCAAATCCTTGCCAAAATAAAAGGAGCTCAAAGACTACCCCATACCCACAACTCATGAAACTACACAAAAAAAACCAAACAAAAAAAATAGTCCCCGTGCACCCCAATCAACCCCCACAAAAAACCCTCGAATAGAAAAGCTCCACCAAAAAAATTAAAAACAACAGCCAGCCACCACCTAATCTACAAAAAATGAGAGCTAGATGCAAAGAAACCCATAGCTAGAGCACACAAATTGGAATTTTACAAATATTTTAAGAACAATAATATTTTTTGTAGTTTGATTAATATAACTTTTTATATTAAATTTTCAATTACAAAAATATGCTCTCCTCCACCTTGGAAACATCCTGCTGAAATCACACATAGCACGAATGAAATTCCTTAGATAGTACTCTGGAAAGGAGGACATTTGTTCATTAAAAATATGTAAAAATGAAATAGAAAAAAGGAAAGAATTATTTTCCTATTTGGTTTGTTTAAGGAGCTACTAATGCTACCCATTTCGTATGAGGGAATTTTAAGACCAACATGAATCACCACTAAATTTCCATCAACAAATGTAGAATCTCTGTGCATGATGTCAGATTCAAGTTGTGTGATCTCGACCCAAATGTTGTTCACTTGTTTCTACAAGTTCTACACATAGCTAATTGCATCCCCAACTATTGATGCCTTATCCATTTGTATCAATAAGGACATAAACCATAAATTTTAAACCAGATCCGGCGATTGAGAGAAAAGAAAATGAAATAAATCTTTGTAATTACAGAGCAGCCCCTGTGATAAGGGTTAATAGGGCCTCTTGCCCTGCGGAAGTTGCACATGTAATAGGACCTCCCGCTTGATTTGTAGTAGCGCTCCATAATTGATATAATAACAAACTCATCTTAGAAGCCTTCCCTACACATCTGACTCCATCATCCACTCATTCTCAAATGAGATATATTAATCTCTTGGCATTACACAATCTTAAATAAATGCTATATTTATTAAAAGGAATGATACGCCAACCACTCCTACCATTTTCTAATATTAGTTATGGCGGTATGAAAAAATTCTATTTTTAAAATTTTAGAATAATGCACGAAGATTCTAATTAATAGAAAATATTCAATTAATTTATTCCTATTTTCTTTTTCCTTTTAATTTTTTTGGTTTATATTTACAACCAAAAAATGAGTACTCTCATCTCCACCACCACTGCGACTGTAGTATGCCTCTCGGCATAATAAATTTGAATGTAAATGATTTGAATTGAAAATAAGGAAATCTAAAGTATATTGAAAAATATTTTAAACACGTGAAAGTTATGCTAGGTTAGCAATACTATGGTAAAATTATACATTCTAATATATTGCACAACAAATAAACCAGTAATATGATGATACAATGCACAACTTTAAACGAATTACACAAGAAACTATTAGGGTTAGCCGGCAGAAGATATCAATTAAATGCAAATAAAGATTAAATAGAGAAATGGAAATACACAGTATTAATAATAGCGAGAGACAAGTTTTAACGTGGTTCACCCAAACTCGGGCTACATCCACCAAACAGAGAGTCCAATATTATTATCCAGTAAATCAAACCAATTACAACCAGCAATCCCTACAACTCAATACCACTGCAAATGCTACAATACAATATATCAAAACCCTAACCCTTAGCCTCTTTTATCAAGCCTTTTTTGTCAGTTACAAAAATTAGGGTTTTCTTATGTCGGTCATAAAAAATAGGATTTTTTATGTCGGCCCTAAAAAAAATTTCTCGGGGGCTACTGCCCCCGAACCCCGGTGAGGATACATGGCTAGTGTAAAATACTTTCCTGATCAGTTGCCACCTACCAACAATCTCCCACTTGGAGACTGATCAGACTCCACACCAAATAATCTCCCACTTGGAGACTGATCCTGGATGACACCGCTACGTGTGCAGCTCCCACTGGAAATAAGCACTGTGGACGAGCCACTATTATGTTTTTATTGTTTTCAGTCTAGAAGACCAACCGAAGCTGAAGAGGAGCTCAGCTTCTCCCTTGTCACTACCTTTGTAAAGATATCCTCTAGATTTTCATCTGTATGTATCTTTTCCAGCCTTAACTATCCATTATCCAACACCGACCGAATAAAGTGATACCTCAACTGTATGTGTTTGGTCTTTGAATGCAAAGCAGAATTCTTTGCAAGATGTATGGCACTCTGACTATCTGTATACAAAGAACTGTTAGCCTTTTTTGTGCCCAATTCTTCCATGAAAAATTGCAGCCATATCATCTCCTTGCTCGCCTCTGTTGCAGCAACATACTCTGCCTCTGTGGTGGATAAAGCAACCACCTTTTACAACCGTGAGATCCAACTCACTGATGTCCCACCTACAGTAAAGACATAACCTGTAGTACTCTGCCTGGTATCAATATCTCCTGCCAAATCTGAGTCTACATAACCTACTAAATTAGTATTAGAGTCCCCAATACATAAATGTTTATTAGATGTACCTCTCAAATATCTAAGAATCTATTTTACTGCATTCCAATGCTCCAATCCGGGATGACTCATATACCTGCTTACGACTCCTACAACATGTACAATATATGGTCTCATACATACCATAGCATACATTAAACTTCCTACAGCTGAAGCATATGGTACCTTAGACATTTTTTCTTCCTCCTCTTGTGTCTTTGGACACATCTCCTTAGTCAATTTCAAATGACTAGGCAAAGGTGTGCTGACAGCTTTTGCATTCTCCATGTGGAATCTCTGCAACACCTTTTCAACATAAGCAGCCTGAGATAGAGTCAATGTTTTGTTCATCCTATCTCTGCAAATTTTCATACCAAGGATTTGTTTTGCTACCCCCAAATCCTTCATATCAAATGACTGTGCTAACTGTTGTTTTAACTCTCTTATGTGATCCATGTTAGACCTAGCTACAAGCATGTCATCAACATATAAACATAAAATAATGTAGCTATCATTATCCAACCTCTTAAAATAAACACAATGGTCAGAATTACACCTGCTGTAGCCTTGCTCAGCCATAAAACTATCAAATTTCAAATACCATTGCCGAGGTGCTTGTTTCAGGCCATACAAACTCTTCTTCAATCTGCACACCTGTTTCTCCTGACCTTTGACCTCAAATCCTTGGGGCTGTTCCATATATATCTCCTCCTCCAAATCACCATGGAGAAAGGCAGTTTTCACATCTAGTTGTTCCAAATGCAAATCTTCAGCAGCCACAATACTTAAAATAGTATGAATAGAAGTCATCTTGACAACCAGAGAAAATATCTCATCAACATCAATGCCCTTTTTCTGTGCAAATCCTTTTACAATTAACCTGGCCTTAAATCATTTCTTACCTCCATCTTCCTCTTTCAACCGGTAAACCCATTTGTTTGGTAAAGCCTTTTTACCTGCAGGTAACTTACATAATTCCCAAGTCTGAGTTTTCAGCAAGGAGTCCATTTCTTTTTTCATAGCATGCTCCCACTGAACCTATGTATCCACCTGCATAGCTTCATCATACCCTTCTGGTTCACCAGCATCTATTAACAAAATAGAATACAAAGAGGGAGAAAACCTTTTAGGAGGTCTACTTAGCCTTGTTGACCATCTAACATTTATTGGAGTTTGTGGTATTTCTAGTTGCTGTTGCGAAGCATGAGGAACCACTGGAACATCACTATTTGGAGTATCATCCAGCACCACATAATCTTTTTCTTTCTTCTCATGCTGCTGTAACTAATCTTTGTACAACACCTTCTCATTGAATATAACATCCTTGCTTCTCACAATTTTTTGATTTTCAAAATCCCAAAGCCTATAACCAAACTCATCAATGCTATATCCAACAAAGGTACACCTTTTTGATTTTGCATCCAGCTTGGTTCTATTTTCAGAATCTATATGTGCAAAAGCTTCACAGCCGAAGGTTTTTAGAAAAGAATAACTCACCTTCTTACCTGTCCATGCTTCCTCTGGAATACCACAGCCCAAAGGAACTGAAGGACCTCTATTAATTAAATATATAGCAGTGTTGACAGCCTCTGCCCACATATTTAAGGGCAGCCCAGCATGCAATCTCATGGTCCTTGCACGCTCCATTATTGTCCTATTCATGCGTTCAGCCACTCCATTTTCCTGTGGAGTCCTTGGAACTATTTTCTGCCTACGAATTCCATTAAAGGAACAATAATCTTTAAATTCTTTGCTGCAATACTCACCACCATTATCAGATCTGAGACATTTTAGTCTTTTACCTGTCTCATTCTCAACCAAGCTTCTCCATTTTTTAAATGTTTCAAAAACATCAGATTTTTGCCTAAGGAAATAAATCCATACCTTCCTAGTTGCATCATCTATGAATGTAACATAATATCGAGAGCCACCAAGAGAAGATACTTGAGCTGGTCCCCATATATCGGTATGCACAAGCTCCAACTTTTCATTTTTCTTTTGCTTCCCATCCTTGAGAAAACTGACTCTCTTTTGTTTTCCATACACACAACTTTCACAGAAATCTATATTAATACATTTTAGACCTGGTAAAACTTTCCTAGAATGAAGTACCTTCATACCTTTTTCACTCATATGCCACAGTGTTGTTTCAGAACCTACAGCAACTTTTCCAATCTCTTCCTACAAACCTGCAGCAACTGTTCCTCAACCTATTTGTTTTTCCTCTGTAACATCTAAAGTAGAAGGAACAGTATGACCTGTACAAAGATATAAGGTGCCTACTTTCACACCTTTTGCTACTACTAAGGCACCTTTTGAAACCTTCCAATTTCTATAAGTAAATGTAACAGTGCAACCTTGTTCAGTTAGCTGCCCTGCTGAAATTAAATTCCTACTAAGCTTTGGAACATGCCTTACCTCTTGTAGTAGCCAATGATTCCCATTCTGCAACTTAATCTTGATTCTTCCCTTTCCAACAATCTGACAGGGTTCATTATCTCCCAAATAAACTAGCCTAAAATCCCCTTGGACATAATCAAGAAAATAACTTCTATGGGGCGTAGCATGAAATGAGGCCCCTGAATCTAAAACCCATGAATCATCAGCATTATCTAGGGAAAGAATCAAAGCATCATCTTCAGATTTATTACTTACCACATTTGCTTCCTTATTGCCTTCTTGTTTGTCTCCTTCTTTATTTTTCTGAGACTAGCAATCTTTCTTCAGATAACCTGGTTTCCCACAGTACCAGCAATCCTTCTGTCCTCTAGTTTGGGATCTTTTGTCCCTTGATTTTCCTCATGACTTCCCATGACCTCTAGAACCTTTTTCTCTCTCCTTTGATCTATCCCTACTTTCTGCATTCAAAACACTGCCTGATGTGGATCCACCTGAGCTTTTCTTATGAATTTCCTCACTTAGAATAACACCAATAACATCATCAAATTTCAAGGTATTTGAACCAGAAACAGAGTTACTAACCGCCATTACCAAACTATCTCAGCTTTCAAGCAATGAACATAATATCAAGAGAGCTCTAACTTCTTCATCAAATTTTACATTTAAAGAAGTCAATTGACTGATAATTGTATTAAATTCATTTAAATGACCTGTCACAGATCTGCCTTCAACCATTTTCAAATTAAACAAACGCTTCATGAGAAATACCTTATTTGAGGTTGAGGGTTTTTCATACAATTTTGCCAAAGCTTTCATTAGACCATCTGTTGTCTTTGCTTCCATTATATTGAATGTCACCGATGGTGCCAGGCACAACCGAATGGTTCCCAGTGCCTTTCTGTTAAGAAGATTCCAATCCTCATCAGACATTGTTGCCGGTTTCTTGGCTACTCCTTCCAACGGCATCCATAAATCCTTTTGATAGAGGTAATCCTCCATCTGCATCTTCCATAACTGATAGTTCTGCCCATTGAATTTATCGACCTTCAATTTACCCTCGTCCGCCATTTCTCCCACTCAACCGTGAGACCTTCCTACAGACGATAATCGAACACAATCTACTCTGATACCACTTGTTAGGGTTAGCTGGCAGAAGATATCAATTAAATGCAAATAAAGATTAAACAGAGAAATGGAAATACACAATATTAATAACAGCGAGAGACAAGTTTTAACGTGGTTCACCCAAACTCGGGTTACATCCACCAAACAGAGAGTCCAATATTATTATCTAGTAAATTAAACCGATTACAACCAGCAATCCTTGCAACTCAATACCACTGCAAATGCTACCATACAATATATCAAAACCCTAACCCTTAGCTGCTTTTATCAAGCCTTTTTTGTCGGTTACAAAAATTAGGGTTTTCTTATGTCGGTCATAAAAAATAGGATTTTTTATGTCGGCCCTAAAAAAAATTTCTCGGGGGCTACCGCCCCCGAACCTTGGCGAGGATACATGGCTAGTGTACAGTACTTTCCTGATCAGTCGCCACCTACCAACAGAAACAATAAAGAAACACTTATGAAACGAAAGAGAAAAAAATTAAGGAACTCAATTCATGGTGACAGTGAGAGAAATATAACTAGGTTTCAATTGAGTTCATTAGTTTTCCATAGTTCATTAGGTTTCAATTATTTAACATATGTATGCAATTTTGTTTTGATGGATTAACAAGGTATTAAGGCTTTTAAGAATTTGATACTTGTAAAACTAACAATGTTTTAAATCTTTTTGAAAATAAAGCTATGTGCTTAAAGCCATTTCTCTCAAAGTTTCTATTGAATAGGATGTTTCATATTAATTTTTATGGATTTTAAATGCAGTATTCAAAGGATGTGTATATTTTTTTTATTTAAATTAAAATTTACTCCTCTCTGGTTGCATGTATAAATCTCCCCAATTTAACAATGCAAGCACATATTAGGGATTAGGGTTTTAGTGAAGTTGGTAATTTTATTTTTTTTACAAATTTAAGACAATTTATATGTATCCGGGAATGTTTTGGAGAACTAAATAATAGGAGATGACAATATATATTGTTTATAATATAGAATAGTTAATGCAAAGCAAAAATACACAATAATAGTTTATAGTGGTTACAATACTAATTTTATGCAAACATAATATGGTGTTTTATGTAGGCAACCCTAATCTAGTAATGAAAACAAGAATTCTGACAATAATTTTATTCGTCACCTTGGTTTATTAGTTCTTTTGGTGCTCATTTTGCCCTGGAGGTTGAGCTAGCATGTGGAGGGTTTCTTCACTCAAACCCTAGCTTTCCCTCTTCATCGACATGAATTTGTTTTTGTCTTAGCGATCATGATGGTAGCAGTCATATCTTCTTCCATTGCCTAGACTTTTGCCTATCGGCGAAGGAGATTATGGTTCCACTGACGGTGTTGGTCATGTTGATGGGGGTATCTCAAGTGTTCATCGGCTAGACTTATATTATCGGCCAGTGTGTTTTGTGGTTCACCGATAGAAGGAAGTCACCCCGATGGGGAATGCCATCGGGATGACTTTGTGTTTAGTCTGGCCGACGGTGGAGTTGACGTTCGGCACATCGGTGAGAATATTGAGATCGGGCTAGCAGTTGGAGGGTCCGCTGATGCGGTAGTGCTTGGCTGATGAAGAATCATCGGCGTGTGTTTGGCCGACGGAGGGATGAGGCCATAGTTCATCGGCATGATGGCAGGTGTCAGCGTAGGTTTGAGATGTTTGGCCGATAGTGTTGGTCACACTGACAGGGGAATAGGATTTGGCGATCAGTGAGACTCATGCTATCGGTGGAAGTCTGGAGGACTAGCCCGATAGTTCTGGTTTGGCCGATGATGGAGTTGATGGTAGGCATCGATGTGACCGATGAGATCGGCGAAGGGGATTTGAGCTTGGCTGATGGTTTGTGTCACGGCGATGGGCTCTCGGGCAAAGGCTTGTGTGTCGAGCGCGGCAAAAATGCTCGACACTTGGTGTGTATGTGGCTATGTTTATAAATTACTGAAGGGGTCTCTGCACCTTGCATGTGGGACTATTCTTCCTGCACATTTGAAACTTCAGTAATGTGCATTTTGGCGGGAACTTCTGTTTGAAACGCAGCGACAGTTTCTGAGTGAAACGCGGGTGGTTGAGACCTTTAATGGCAATGATGTAGAGATGCGGACATTGGTACACATGATCAGGTTGCCCAATTTTTGAGTGAAGACCCCAGATAATGGCGCATGGCTTGAGGCCCCTCTTTGTCTGCTGCATTAATATCTTCTGAGCACCATTCCTTTGTGGGATCTGTATCTGGCGAATTTTGATATTTTTGCCATGTAACTAATTGCTTATGGTACACTATCTGGCTATTATAAGCAGATTGTGTTACCATTTTTTGGTGGTTGAAAAGTTGAACATTTTGGCTCTGTGATACAATACAATTAGTTTTGGCTGCTCTGTCCATAAAAACTTGTGAGTTTATGTATCTCCTGTTGTATGCTTTGCATGAATCCATTGATTTCATGGTTAATTCTATATGAGAAATGCTATGTTAGCATGTGTTTTGTTAATTCTGTCTCCACTATTGCATGTATCTTTCTTCTGATTCTGAATATTTAAGGAATGTTTGAAACTCTAGAACATAGAATTCCTATGTTGAATGTCTCATCTCTTAACTTCTGCTCAAAGGTAGATTAAACAATTTTCAGATTGAACATTGGGAAGGGTACACTGCAGTAGGGATGCCATAAGTATAGATAGCTTAACACTTTGTATTGGGAGATATCTGTAAGGCAGGTATCATATGTGTCCCCCTGAAATCCAGTTTTAGTTGTTTATGCATATCATTCACAGGTGTATGTCTACTGACTCTAGGCCCTAGACAGGCACCGATCTAGCTTTGTGTTTGTGTTATATACCATGTCCAGCTTTGTATCCAAACATAAAATCAAAATCAAACTCTAAAACAACCATTAGGATAGTAGAATTAGTTTAGGATCCAAGTCCTTTGTCTACAACTGCAAATAGGCCCAAAGCTAGCCCCTTTGCTCTTATCTTTCAGTTTTGGTCTACTTACAGGAGGACATATCTGCTTTCTGTCAGCATCCCAACCTTAGTATGCATATCCTTATGGATGTTGAGTAGGGAAAATCCCCCTAGGTTTTGCAGAGCCTGAAGAAGAAGAGGAGATAAAATATAGAGTCTATCTCCTACACTGTTGGCCCCTGGCCCAGAAATCCTGTTGATCATTGATGGCTACCTTGTAGGGAAATCTGGGAGTAAGCATCCAGTCTGGGAAAAAACCAACAAGTTCAACGCATAATTATACACAACTAAGATCGGTACTGGCTCTGATACCTATTGAAACCTAACTATTTTCCAAACTATGAATAAACATAACTTAATTATTTACAGCAGTGAAAAATGAAATAAATGCTTCAATTTATTTAATTAACAAGACTATATTAACTAGAACTTTAAAATATGAAAGCAACATCAATAATTAATCATTTGAATAATAATGTGAATATCAAAATAGATAGTAAATTGACACAGAGAATAATTAAATTATATTGCAATGAAAATGATACATATCTTTAATAGTTTCTAGAAGTAACTATCCCACACACAGAGATAGGGTTCTTGGCCTTGACTTTACCGACACAAACACCCACAGAGGAACCAGTTCTTGCATAGAACCAACCTTTCATTACGACATAAACACATCCTTGGCTAGGACACTCCCAGGTGTTCGTTGTACCTCGAGTTGGACACATGCTATGTGCCCCTTCTCCAAATGTTTAAATGCCAGCTAGAACCAAAACCTTCACTCTTGTGTGCTCTCTAAATTTATGTATTTCTCTTTCCTTCACTTTTTCCTTTGTGTCCTCATTTCATTTAATTTGTGGGTTTATATAATATTCCAAGGGTGGTTACAAGAGTCGCACCCATTCATAATAATAATCATGCTTAATTAAATTAAAATTTACATTCTTTTATTTTCTTTTTACGGGGAAAAAAGTCCTGTAACATAGTGTAACCTTCAAACAAAATTTGTATAACCATGCAAAAACCATACAATTATCATGATGTATGAACTCAATCATATGTATTTCATTAGACCCTTTATGCAAAAGGCCTACAATAATAATGAATAAGAGCCAATTTCACTCAAACATGATGCATGATCAAGCACACTAGGGAGTTTGTGATGTAACCTTAAAACAAAACCCATATAACTCAATGTCATTTATACCATTAGAACCTTCAAGAAAAAGATGCATAGAGCTCAATGACATATTTCATTAGATTTTCATGCAAAATCCATATAATTATCATACATGAGTCAATGTCACTCAACCATAATGCATGAACAAGTAAAATCAGCACAACGTAGGTGTTTGATGTAACCTTAAAAAAACACATACAAATTCCTTCAAACTAATCCCATATAACTCAATGACATCATCATGATAATGTCATGCAACCATGATGCATGAATGAGCATACTAGACACACTAATCAATTTGATGCAACCTTAATACAAAACCCATACAAGTCAATAATATATGTGTCATTAGAACCTTCAAAAAAGAACATAGATCTCAATGACATATTTCATTACACCTTCACACAAAATCCATATAGTTATCATGCACAAGAGATAATATCACTTAAATATGATGCATGAACAATTGTACTATGCACACTATAGGAGTTTAATGCAACCTTAAAACAAAACTCATACTTAATGATATATTTATCATTAGACTATATGTGCCATTAGAACTTTCAAACAAAGCCCATACAACTCAATGAAACATTTTATTAGACCCTTCATGAAAAAGTATTATAATCAACATGTACAGGAGTCAATGTCACATAACCATAATGCATGAACAAGTACACAAGACATATTATATGAGTTCAGTGCAGGATAAATGTAAAGAGATGGGGGACCAAAAAGTTGCCACCATGTCCAAAAGTAAAGTAAAATGCAAGCGTGTTATAACACGCTCGCATTTTGCTTTGCATAAAAGTAAAAAAAAACCCATTTCTCCTCACTCACAACCGTGACCATTGCGAGCTTAGCAGCAAAAAATCTCAGGTGAAAGTGCAATTGCATTCAAAAAAAGGCTATCCAATCAAGTTTAAGAGTTAAAATAAAAAATTCACGATGCCACCTCACCGCCAAAGACATCGTCATGCAAATTTGGAGGCTCCAGCATAGAAAGAAGGTAGGGTTTGACTGATTTTGTTAGTTTGAGAACAATTTTTGAGTTTTGCAATGTTTTATTTGTTTTTATATTGTATTTACAATTATTGGGGAAAGAGAAAACCTAAATCCAACTGAGGAGGGTGAAAACAACCCCTAAAACCCTCCAAACCCTCAAAACCCACCTTCACCTCCTTTTATAAGGGATAGTCAAGAACACTACCTATGGATAATAGAAGAAAACAAGAAACATCTTCAAACTATTATTCAAACCATAAACAATCCAATTGGAACCACTGACCATAGGAGGGTGCTTGCAAAATCACTAGAGGAGATTGTTTCCCACATGGATTCAGTGACAAAACAAATCACCGAATTCTAAGACTATAGGGAGAGGTGTCGACAATATTATGTCGACAAGTTGTCATATGAACAAGTCAAGAATGAAAAAATAACAAAATCTCAATTATGTGCACACTTTATTAATCCCAAAACCGGCTAAAGATTAGAAGAAAGTTGCAAATGGTTTCCTATACATTGGTGTAGGAATGAAGAAATATCCCAAAACTTTTGGGATAGATGGTACATGGTCTTTGATGAGCTCCCATGCAACAATGATGAGGTACCACAATATTTCTTGAGGAAACTCCATTGCGAGTTCGTCCTCAATAAGATTCTGAATTATTTTGACATTCATGAATTCCAGCATAGAGGGGTTGGCTCTATCCAAGATAGACCCATGGTTCAGCGAGATGAAAACTTTGTGCATGTACCCCGGGTGAGGCTAGAATGTAGGTCACTCCCTTTGGCTTTGAAGGAGAGTGTTGAGGTGGAGACATTACATTCATTGACTACTCTCACCCAAACTCTATCACATCATGCCGATGATCTTACCCAGGCCGATGAGGGTGAGAGTGGTAGGCGTCATGTGTCCCTAGATTTGTGCAGTTCATGTGGGATCCTATGTGATTATGGGATGCAGGAGGTATGACAGGACTCTCGGCAGGATGCTGCGATGCAGGGGCAGGATGATGCGACACAGGGGCAGGACATATTGGATGAACTTCGTCTTAGTGACGACCTCTTACAACATACATTTGGTATTGACTCTCAGGTAATTTGTTAAAAGTTTCATCTTGATTTAGCATATTGTTATTTGAAATTTGTAATTAATTTTATAAGATTATCTATATTATAAGTCAAAAATAATGTATGTAATTGTCTGCGTAATGAAATTCTAGGGTCAAAGTCTTCATCCTATCTCCGTTAGCCATCCATTGGTAGGTTATGAGAGGAGGTCAAGTCAGCAGGTATGTAATTTATCACATAATCATAATTATTGTAGATATATCAATGGTAATATTATTTTGTGACAATTTGATGATTTCAACAGTCACCGGCACCTCCACGGTTTCCTTGGTCCCCTAGATGCCAAACCACCACTATTATGGAGGTAAATTTAACCATTTCTAATCATTATGCATTTTTAAAATAATGCTATGTATTTATTTTCTTTGAATAATCTTGAACTTGATTTTTAGATGCTGAATACAGTGGAGATTCCTCCTCATCTTCATGAGTTAGCACAGATAGGCATTGCTATAGCCATGATGTCTTCAAATCTTTTGACCGAGGTATGAGCCAATAACATGAAAATGTCATAATTTTGTATTTCTTGTTTTATCTCATGTCATTTGATGTACATAAATGATATTTATGTTTAGTCAATTTTGCTTCTTGATGCTTCTCACAAGAGGTCACAACTCCAGTCCGTCCAAGTATAGACGTAGAGAGAGACAAGATGATGGAGAGTGATCATCATGTGGTAGTAAGTGATTGATTACATATGTGATGTTATATATTTCATACATTTTCTATATTAATGTGCATATATTGTTTGATTGTATTAATAGATGGAGCTTGATCGACTTTTGTCGAAGAGGTCTACTCGATGACAGAGAGAGGATGAGTCAGTGATTGGCTCTACATCTTCATGGTGAAGCAAGGGCCGCCCATTATTCATAAAAGTCCATAGGAAACTAGTTTTTGGGACATTTTTTGTATGCCTAGATGGCTTTATATAAATACTTTTGTATGAACTACCGATGCATTATTTTGAATATATGCCTGTATGGCTTTGTTTGGACATGCCTATATGGCTTTGTATATAAACTAGATGTTATGTTCATGACATTATGTATATGGCAGCGTATATTAAATATTTAATATGATGATCAATTATCATTACAATAATTTGATTTTGCATGTACCAATTGCATTTGCTTGAAAGTTTATAAATTGTTTTCAAATAATCCATTTTGTGCATATCTTGCAATCATTGCATTCTGTGGGATTGCACATTTCTTTGAGGCATCATTTCAAATAGTTCATGCACCTTATCTATGCCTCCACATTTTCCATATAGTTCATGTGCCTTCATGAGGTGACATTTCTTTGGGGCATCATGCCAAATAGTTCACGTGCCTTGTCTATGCTTCCACACTTTGCATACGGGAGTGCGCTGTTGTGAGAAATAAGACAATATGGACTAGCTTGATAGTTGGTATCCATGTGACTTGTATGCATTTTAAATAGCACTCAATGAAAGATTTTAACCTTTTTTCATAAAGGCATAGCTTGTATTGTATACAGTCATGCTTAACTTGATTCAAATAGTGCCACATTGCAATGTCATAGTGTTGCTTGATATTGACAAAGATGTTACTTATTGCCTGCCCAAACATGTTTTGTCTTTTCCTTTCCTTCTCTCTTAGCATTTGTAAAGGCACCATTAAATTGAGTCCTTCAACAATTACTTGGGAAGGATCTATGAAAATTTATTATTATATGACTGGCTTTCTTTCGAGGAATGAATTTTCTTTTTTCACTTGGCTCAATAAAGTTGGAAGTGTGTCTATTCATCTAAATGTACATTGAGAGGTGCTTTCTAGGTCTTTTGAATTTTTGGACCAAGGAGGTGGTATTTGTTGAAGAACAGTATGACTTTTCTTTATGTGGTCACATTCAATGCTCATTCACTAGCATGTTGGCAATTGGATTTTAGTGCTTTCTTTGGTGTATGATTTGAATGTTCTTGTAGTCTTATAGCAATTGGGATGAGTAGGAAAGAGTTAATATCCAAGGTGTCTAGCTTGGATTGTTCTCACCTTGAATGAAACCTATTAAGCCACACTCACTCACCATCCCTCATGGCTTGTGGATCAAAGGCTGACATTCCCCTATTTTAACATGACAAGGATCCTACATTAGGGCAATCCTTTATGACTGTACCTTGCATTAAAGATGGTCCATCAGCAATTCATATCAGCATAATAGTCCGCACAAGCATTGAGCCACTTTACAAACTTTTCACCTCTTGCTTACAATGAAAACCCCTGAAGTAACCTTTTTAGAGCCTCATGACTATTCCTCTTCTTGTAATTTGTTTATAGGATGGCTTTGTGAACTTCTTAGGTCTTGATACCCTCAGTGATTACTAGATGAAAGTCTAAGGAGTACTCAAAACCTTTCTTGCAATAATACTCCAATCCAAATGATTTAAGATAGTCATTAATGTTTCTCACAAGCAGGTTGGGGTCAGCTAGATAGTATTGTGATGAAGTTTAGTGAGCTAGACACATAGGGGCAGTCCTTTAGAGACCTTGATTACATATCTATACTCCCCAAAACTCATAGGATAGTCTTTTGGAAATTTTATTAGAATAATTCTATGCATGGTTTTAATGGTAAATCAAAGCACAAAAGTTATTACAATGTTACCCCTATTTAGTAGTCCTATATTGGTAAGGTGTCAGAAGTCCTTTGATGAAATTGTATGTTTATTCCACCACAATATCTCCTGATTCTCCATAACCTGTGAACCTAGATAAAATATATGATGATATCTTTGATCCCCTCTCAAAATACTGTGATATTAATGATCTTGAATCATCCTCCTGGATCCAAGTCACTGTACTCAATCTCATGACAACCATAGCCACCCATAACATCCATCTTATGTGATTGCACTTGAAGTAGGAATGATATAAAAGGTAACCCAAGGTGGATGGCTAATACTATTCCCTTAACTTGCAATGACTTAGAGCTAGGTAATTGGAAAACTGTATCAGGATAGTGGGTTAAAGAGGGTTACTTTGCACATAGTGTAACAACTAGTAGTAAATGGGTGGGTTTGGATAGTGCTTGAAATGTAGATGATAGTGTTGATTCTTTCTTTCTCCACAAGTAATCAATTTCTTACTCTTGAACATCTCCCCATCTTGACACAACTTTCAACCTTGTTTTCTATAATAACTCTAAGATTAAGGAGTCTCACAATAAATAGTAACATCCATTTAGGGCTGTGTGGTTAGGGTGTGACAATATTTCTCAAGGATTTAGGATGGTCTTCTAGATTAATTTCACCAGTCTTAATACAAAGATTTAGGCTTAGAGTTTGATGGATTGCCCTAGGAAATCAAACCCTAGCATTCATATAGATTATTCATGGTCTTGATACTCACACAAAATTAAGTTCTAATGACTCTATGGACTGGTATACCATACTTAAAGTATGACAAACCTCTGCTAGCTTTTAAAACCCTTCATAATCAAGTTTGAACACTGATCTCCCTTTGCATGACTCTATGGCAACATCAAAGCATGATTGTTTTACCTTGTGACTATTTTATTACCATTCTTCTTCATGGTATTTTGATGACTACCTCATCATACTGTCTCAGCATCATCATTAAGAGAATATGCCCACTCTCTCACATTGATTGATGACCACATTAACTAAATAAGAAACATGACTGCACCCTGCCTCTGTGACTGTCCCTGAGATCTACCCTGCACAATATCAATCAGAAGGTTGGGAAGGACTGTCTCAAGGGTAGCATATTCCAAAGTATAGGTGTGATAACCTTGTTGCACCATAAAAGACTCAATGACTTCCCTTAGAGACTTATCCTAAAACCACTTAATGAAAAGCAAAATTTGTAGTTTCTATTCTGATAGCCAGCCTTAGGTGCATACTAGGCTCTAAGGTCTTATGGGTCATTAACACCTAAAACACCATAACCTACACTAGGAGGGTCTTACATAGGATGGAGACAACAAATACAATGCAATGGTGCTTCACAAGAACTTAGTAACAACAAGCTTCTAAGTTTTCCTTATTTGATTGACCTTAGGCCTAGTAATACAACAAAATGACATTTTCTTGCATAATTTTCAACTTAGGCCTGGTACCTAGAATATAAACACATATTTAGATACCCATTTGGACTTTACACAACATACTAAGATTTCAGGGGTGGTCACTTTATACGGAACCCTAAAAAAATTGACTATTCTTCTACAAATTAGGCCTAATTAGGCCTCTGGGCATAACACCAAATGGCTTTAAGGCTTCAAGGTTTCCCAATTCTTGTTCCAACACCTCAGACACATTCAACAAGGTCTCAAACAATTGTTCCAACTCTAGGGATATCATAATCATATTGAGATGTAATCATTGCTTTGTTTCTTCTAGGGTTTGTTTCCATGCTTCTAATCATAATAATCAAGGTTATGGGAAAACAAGGTTATGGAATAGCTCTTGTCATGTCATATGAGGAGATCATGGCCATAGTACCATTAAGATATTGTGAATTTCAATAACAAATTTCCATCTGTCTAAACCCTACCATCGTACACACTCAAGAAGGCTTTAGTTTCATGCAGTAGAAAGGTGCTAGGAGTGACATTTTGCATTCTATAGCTCGTGGGGCCGAATGGACTACACAAGCACATCGGGGTGGTCAGGTAAATGCCAGGGGAGGTCTCATTTTGTATGCCAAGTGCCCCAATCGTTTGGGGCAGCAGGCTACCGACAAAGTCCCTTAAGATCCCTAAGATAAAAAAAACTACCAAACTTTGATGGAGCAATTCTCAAAATTCATGGCAACTAGGAACATTTAGTTTGGACCTACAGGTGCATGTGGGGTTTGTCTACAATAACCTTTCTCAGTTTTGTTGAACTCTTGTCTGTTTGACCATGCCAGAATCAAACGCATTCTTGCAAAATGTTGCAGTTCCATGCAGTGGAAAGGTTGCTATGTGCCATTTTTTTTGTTCTGCTCATCGTGGGGCTAAACCAACTATGCCAACACATCCAGGTGGGCAAGTAAATGCTAGGGGAGGTCTCGTTTCATGTGCCAAGTGTCTCAGTCGTTCTAGGCTGCAAGCTACCGATAAACATGAAAGGTGCTAAGTGTTGGTAGCTTGCAGGCCAGAATGATTGTGATTCTTGGCACATGAAATGAGATCTTCCCTACCATTTACTCGCCCACCCAGATGTGTTGGTGCAACTGTTTCACCCCCAAGACCTATGGAATGCAAAATTTTAGTGTTAGCAACTTTCTACTTTGTCAATAGCTTACAGCCCAGAATGACTGGGACACTTGACACATGAAATGAGACCTTCCCTACCATTTACTTGCCCACCTTGACATGTTGGCGCAATTGGTTTGGCCCCATAATGAGCAGAACAAAAAAAATGGCACATGGCAACCTTTCCACTGCATGGAACTGAAGCATTTTGCAAGAATGCGTTTGATTCTGGTGCGATCAAATTGACAAGAGTTGAACGAAACTGAGAGAGGTTATTGTAGATGGACCCCACATGCACATATAGGTCCAAATGAAACATTTCCAGCTACCACAAATTTTGAGAATTGCTCCGTCAAAGTTTGGTAGTTTTTTCATCTTAGGGATCTTAGGGGACTTTGCCAGTAGCTTACTGCCCCAAACGATTGGGGCACTTAGCACACAAAATGAGACATCCTCTAGAATTTACCTACCCACCCCAATGTGTTGGCATAGTCTGTTCAGTGCCACGAGCTATGGAATGCAAAATGTCACTCCTAGCACCTTTCTATTGCATGAAATTGAAGCATTTTACAAGAATGCATTTGATTTCGGCACGGTCAAACAGACCAAGTTGAATAAAACTGAGAGAGGTTATTGTGGATGGACCCCACATGCACCTATAGGTCCAAACAAAATATTCCCATCTACCATGAATTTTGAGAACTGCTCTGTCAAAGTTTGGTAGTTTTTGCATCTTAGGGATCTTAAGGGACTTTGCCAGTAGCATGCTGCCCCAAATGATTGAGGCACTTGGTACAAGAAATGAGACCTCCCCTGGCATTTACCCACCCACCTTGATATGTTGGCGCAGTCTATTCGGCTCCATGAGCTATGGAATGCAAAATGTCACTCCTAGCACCTTTCTACTGCATGAAACTGAAGCATTTTGCAAGAATGCATTTGATTTCAACATAGTCAAATGGACTAGAGTTGACCAAAACCAAGAGAGGTTATTGCAGATGGACCCCACATGCACCTATAGGTCTAAACAAAACATTCCCAGCTACCATGAATTCTTAGAACTACTCCATCAAAGATGTAAAAGTTGTTATTTGTTGTCAATGTTGTCAAATTGTCAAATTATCAAAGGTGAGTGCAAATTCTTGTTGGGAACTCACATTGGAGTGAATCTATGTTTCATTGAAGTCCTGAAGGGATTGTTGAGGGTTTGGCATTATCCTTTTATCCTGGTTATAATCATGGTGGTTGCCCTATGCCTAGGAACACAGTGTGCACCAATGGAGTCTATAACCATGGAGACTAAGATCACTGCCCTATTTTGTTGAAAACCTTTGTAGGTCTTAATGTGGAAAAGTTGCAAAATGTTAAGCTTTTTGGTGTTTTGTGTTTAAGTCATGATTTTTGTGTGTAATAAGGTCTCCTAAGACCATTTGTGATGTTTTTGGAGTCAATTTAGGTTTTTAGGTGGTTTGGAGTCATTTTGGCCCATTTTGTAAAAGTTGCTCTATGTTGTGTTTTGTGTTCTTGAAGTTGCAGGAGCAGGGGAATCAAGATTGGTGAAGATTTGTTGATGCCCTAGGCTGAAAACTCATGGTTTTGGGCAAATAAGATGCATAGGCGTTAGGTTTGGTAGAAAAGCTCTTGGGAAAGGATTTGTAATGGTTGGAAATGTTTGGGTAGACCATCTTTGACATGTCTAAGGTGTTGGTGTGAAGATTTGAAGTCTGGGATTAGAAAACCATGTGGTGACCCATCTAAACTAGCCTAATTAGGCCTAAATTACAGCGTAACTGTCCTATTTTTACCCTTGTGTATTTGAAGTATGTTGTGTAAGAGGATAATGTGTATCGGAAATAGTTTTTAGTTCATGGGTTTGAGTTGTTTCCTTCAAATTATGTCAAAAATACCCCTTTTGTTGTCTTATAAGGCATAGTGGAAGATTGTGAAGAAAATTATTTTGTTTGAGGTGTTAAGACTTTGGCCAAGGATTGATTGAGTGAGTTTGATCTTTGATATCCTACTCTGCATCAGCATATCTCTTCCATAATAGTTGAAAATGGACATCTTCATAACCATCTATACTTTAATGGATTGGCAAGGCTACCAATGAGTTGTGATGTTTTAAAATAACTATTCACATGATAACTATGCACCAACATTGTCAATCAAAAGACAGTCCAATCTATATTTTCTTTTAAACTCAGACCTACCTTAGTGGCCTAAGTGATGTATGTGCAAGGATAGTGATAGGAAGGGGATATTTTTATGGGGATGAGAGGATTTTGTGATGGGGGTGATGGGAGTTTTTAACTCAATCTCAAATTTGATTGCAAAAGGCAACCTATCAAAATTCCATGCTTGGGACTGTCCTAACCAATATTTTGAAATTGTTTAGCAAATTGTCAATACCCTATCTATGAATAAATCTGGAATAAGGAAGAAGACTATCTTAATTAAGAAGAGATGTCATTTAGCTACTCCCTAGTCATGCCTTAATTGTCACAACAATGGAAAATATGAAGACAGTCTCATGAAATATGTTGTGAATAGTAGTGACAAAATTATTCTTTGGATTAGTGTAGAGGGTGAAGAAGGGATATCAAGAGACAATTATTGAAGTCATGCCTTGTCTTGAAGCACTACAACTCTGTGCATCATATTAAATATTTAATATAAATTGCTGTATACATAATGTCATGAACATAACATCTAGTTTACATACAAAGCCATATAGGCATGTCCAAACAAAGTTATACAGGAATATATACAAAAATATACATCGGTAACATACAAAAGTATGTACATACATCGGTAACATACAAAAGTATGTCCCAAAACTAGTTTCGTATGGACTTTAATGAAATAATTAGTGGCCCTTGCTTGACCGTTAAGATGGAGAGCCAATCCATGACTCATCCTCTCTGCTGTCAAGTAGACTTCTTCGATAGTTCAAGCTCATGCAGCTCCACCTATTAATACAATCAAATAATATGCACATTACAATAACAAAATGTACATGAAATATATAACATCACATATGTAATCGATCACATACCACCATCTGATGATCACTCTCCATCATCTTTTCTCTAGCTTCTCTATCCGTAGTTGGATGGACTGGAGTTGTGACCTCCTGTGAGAAGCATCAAAAAGAAAAATTGACTAAACATAAATATACTGGAGGGAAGAAATTCATACTACTGTTTATATACAAATCAAAGTACAAGTAACCATCTAGGAAAGTTTTATGCATACTTACAAATTAATCCAACGTACCATCTAGGTCTTCTCTACTCTTTATTGTGTCAAGTATTACCTCATGGTCAGACTCACACACCTTCCACAAGGTCTTGTTCAAAGGTCTACCTTGATATTGTATCAAATGAACATTGGTTGCCACGATAAGGTTGGAGTAATGAAGAATTTTCTGATGCGTGTCAAAGTCCTCAAACAACCAAACATTAGCACTCTTATGTGGGTACCTTCTAAGCCATGTTCCAGTAACAACCACTGAGCCTATAGGGTATTTGATGTTTTCTCTATCTGTAATTGGGGCCTCTAATTTCTTTTTGGCCTCAACACAATGACACAAGTAATAGTTTGTTCCCTCTTCATTATATTCATCTGCAATAACTACATAAACATGCCCTATAATGATATGTGTAGTAAATTAGATGAAATTAGTCAACATTACAAAAATACTACAAAGTTTAAGATAACGTTAGGAATTTCAAAAACTATGCAAGTAGATATATTACCTAGTTGAACTAGATCTAATATGTGGTTGAAGTCAATTGATGATTCCATTTGTGTTAGTTCTAGTATCATCAAGGGCCGATACATGTCAAGTGGGCTAAGATAACTTAACTGCCATTCATCAACCCACTCCTTTGACTCACACTCATTCCAGGCTTGAATTGTAGATGAAGAATAAAAGCATGCCATCTTCCGCATATGGATACTCCATGAACTTGCAATTGAGCTTCTCAAAGAGTGTATCTCACTTGATCATGTTAGTGTACAATAGTCCTCATATGGTGCAATGTTAGTATCATCTATCAACTAAGAAAATCTATGAACTGAAGACTTACCATCATTACCTAGACCCATCGAAGCATTACACCACTCAACGATTGATTTTGCATCTGTCAACTTTGTATTGTCTTTATACTTTAACTCTTCTCATGTTATGGCTCTTTTGATACATGCTCCTACACCATCATGCTCCCCCTTTCCATGCTCAGACTTAGAAAAGTTCCACATATGTTGAACACCTATAATATTATGCCTCTTGCTTAGCTAATAGAAATTCCATGAATTCTTGAATTGTGATGCACAGTTATTTGACCATATGATATGTTGACTAAATGATATGCCCCTTCTAGCCAAATCATTGTAGAACACCTGAAAGAAACCTTGCATGAACTCCATGGAATGCATGCGATCATCACTTATATAAAAATGATACTCCCGTATTATCTTTTTGTCATCCTCTGTACTGTCATTTGCATGAAGGAATGCGATGTGCATACATATAGAAACCTATGTCAAGTTGTAATATTGGGATTGCACCTCACACTGTGGTTGTAGATTGTAGTTCTCTATAAAGTCAATGACTGAAACAATGCTACAAATTGGAAATGTGTCCTTGCATAACTTGAATTGCAAGTCCAACCATTGAGCTCTATGGGCATGTCTTACATACTCATACACTATACTGTCACAAAATATAGACATAAACTGATACACTGGAATCTTTTGAATAACATATTCACACCTCTTTGCTTCTTTACCATCTTTTGTATTGTATGCCACTGTTTTATACTTGTCAAAATCTACTAGTTCATTTCCAACTGCATGTGTTCTTTCCATATGTTCACATATTGGCATATGTTGCAAGCCACTACTATGTTGACATGTACCATCCAAGCATAATTTCCTGTAGAATATTTGACCTTCCTCTCTATCACATAAAATTATTGATATGAAGTCTCTTGAAGTAATCGGTAGGGTACGTATGCCACAATCCTGCAAAACATTGTTAGTATGTAAATCTAAAAATATAGACCGATAAACATCAAAATGGTTAGAAAATTCAATATGTAATCTACACAAGTAGTGTGTGTGTGATTTATTTTGACAAAGAAAGGTTTTAGCATTTCAAAATATCTTTTTGAAATTTTAATTTGAGGATACATCTCTAGAAATTTACTAAAAAATTATGTTTGAGTCATATCCAAAAAATGCTTTGTATGTGGCTCACAGTTTCAACTACCAATTCTCCTTCTTACCACACCCCTTTGATTCAGAGATACCCTTGTGTAATTCTTCCAAAAGTCTTCAATCAGTGATCTCAAATCTTCAACAACAACTTTGTCTTCCAGAGAATGCCCACAATTCATTAGTGTTTGGATCCTCAACTCTTTGACATTTTCCAATGGCTCTCATAAGAGTTTTTCTATTTATTTTCAATGCTTAACTTGTCTTTATAATGAGGCGAGCTTTTTTTATTTGTTGGCTTACTATTGTCGATGTAATGACACGTCGTGTGACATTACTATCCTTTGTACATGAGGTGGAACCCACACTCTCATATGCACTCATTAGATTCTTGACAATTGATTTTTCACTTGAGGCATTCAATGTTCTTAGGACAAGAATCTTCATAGTGGGCCTAAATTTTAGATTTCTCATTGGTTCAACAAAGAGTTGACATCTTCCGATTTCATTTAAATTCTCAAAGAATAATTTACATATCTTATTCGCATATTTTTGGCAAGTGCACATGGGAATCTTATCTTGCATGGGCTCCAATACATTCTCATCAATATCAATTAGAAACTTAGGCTTCCTATGAAAAATTCTAGGAGGCATTTTAATTGGTAAAGTAAACTCAACATTAGGAATTTCTTCAATATTTACTTGAGATGGGATAGATGTGTTATTTTTTTCCCAGACTAGATGCTTACTCCCAGATTTCCCTATAAGGTAGCCATCAATGATCAACAAGATGTCTGGGCCAGGGGCCAACAGTATAGGAGATAGACTCTATTTTTATCTCCTCTTCTTCTTCAGACTTTGCAAAACCTAGGGGGGTATTCCCTATTCAACACCCATGAGAATATGCTTGTGGGTTGGCTCAGGATGTTGATACAAAGCAGATAAATCCTCCTGTATGAAGACCAAAACTATGAGATAAGAGCAAAGGGGCTAGCTTTGGGCCTATTTTCAGTTGTAGATAGAGGACTTGGCATCCTAAAACTAATTCTACTGTCCTAATGGTTGTTTTGGAGTTTGATTTTGATGTCATGTGTTTGGATGCAAAACTAGGACCTGGTGTATAACCTCAACACAAAGCTAGATTGGTGCCTATCCAGGGCTTGGAGTTGGTAGACATACACCTGTGAATGATCAGCATGAACACAATAAAACTAGATTTCAAGGGGGTGTTGTAGTATCTGCCTTACAGATACCTCCTAGGACAGAGTGTTAAGTTATCTCTACTTATGGTATCCCTATTGCAGTATATCTTTCCCAACACTTAATTTGAAAACACTTTAATCTACCCCTTGGGTAGAAGTTGAAAGATCAAGCATTCAATACAGGAATTCTATATTCTAGAATACCAGACACCCCTTAGATATCTAGATTCAAAAGGACACATGCAATACTGGAGACAGAATTAACAAAACACATGCAAATACAGCATTACTCATATAAAATTAATCATGAAATCAGTAGATTCATGCATGAGACATTCAACAAGAGATACATAAACTCACAAGACCTCCTGTACAGAGCAACCAAAACCAGTTGTATCTTATTACAGAGCCAAAATGTCTAGTTTTCAACAACCTCTAATTGAGTAGCACAGTCCCTTATATACAGCGAGGAAGGTGCACTCACCATTAATTACAAGGGAGTCCCAAAAATCTTGCCAGATACACAGTATGATCAGATTGGCACTCAAAACAGTAAATGCTACAGAGGGGCAAAGAGGAAGGAGCAGGTGAGATCGGGATTTGGGCCGCCGCCTGAAGATTTTCTCTTAAATCTGGTAGCTGGCACATCAACTCGACCCATGCCTCTCTGCACGATATGCCATTACTGTCTCATCCACCCGCAGCCTCTAGAATGCAGCCACAACAAGTTTCTCCCGCCAAAAATAGTTGCAAATGCTCAAGAGAAAACCCTAGCTGCAAGTTCAAAATATGGCTGTCGATCTAAAACCCATAGCAGAGATCTACGGCCCCAAAAAATGTCGAAAAGTCACCAGCCAATGATACTGTGCCACGTAGGCACCTCAAGTTTCTAACGCTGACCCTTCGCTCCCTCCATTTTGCCTTTCAAAAAGGGGACAGGTGGTAGCATCCGCCGTTTCAACCATCAGAATACGTGGTGGCTTCCACAGGCTCCCTTGAAACATAATAGAAACACATAAAGGGTCTTCGAAGCCCTTGGCGGAGCTTGTGAAACATTTAGAGTCTTTTGGGTGCCTCCACGTGGTGCCATCCATGGCACTGGCATAATTAGACCCTCCCAGCCACTGATAGAAACATTTTAGAAACTGGAACTATGGCTCAAAATGCATCCAGAAATGCATCTAACTCAAATTTTAAAGGGTCGATAGGATCTCTCGACCTGCCACTACCATTTTAACCTGCACACAACTAATTTCTTGCATTTTTGATAATTGCAGGGGCCAAAAGTGTTGGAATTTTTGGATTTTTTGGGAGGAGACCTGACTCAAAACCCCAAACATAAATTATTACTAACAGTGGCTCCGATTGGGGACGTGCAGGCGCAAGACTACAGTGAGAACCTCAGATCTCTAGGATGTAGACCAGTCCCTTATCTATTGGGCACAGAGTCAAACACTGCACCAGCCTGCATCCAAAAAACATTATTTTCAAATATTATTTTGGTAGCCCCGGGCAGCCAAAAAGGAAAAACCATAACTTTATCCTGTCAAATGCCTGATTCCAAACTGAATAACCCCAACCACAACTGAAAACATTAAAATAATCTGCCCACAAGGTCATCTGCTCAATTAGATATTCTACCATTTTTGATAACTTGCCACTATCATCTTCACCTCTGTCATTCTGGATTTCAAAATTAGACATATAACCATACACATAATATTCTTCAACATTAGGCAACGCATGTATGTTATATCCATCAGATAGTACATCATACTGCTCTTGGCATCCTTCATCATTTATTTGGCTACTGCACACCATCAGGCACTCATCCAGCTAATCCATAAACTGAAAACACTCAGAATATATGAGACCCTCATCATCACTTATATCACTTATGGATAATGATAACAAAACCTGATCTATGCATCCGTAATTGCACATGTTTGAACCAACTGATGATGAACATTCACTATTCACAGTTTGCAAATCAGTATCATCAACTTCAAACAAAGGGTTAGTCTTGTACCAATGTGGGTCATGACTCACAACAATAAATGTATCCAGTGGCTCATCATAAAGGGGATTAACACTCACTGCAAAGGCCTTTGCTCCTTCTTCATGACACTCCAATTCTTCTTCATTACTATCAGATCCAGAGTCATAAGAAGAACAAACCTGATCCATGCACTAGTCATGGATATCATTTTTATCATTTGATTGCCCCACATATAAAATTTCTGCTACTTCAATGCACTCTGAAGTTGAACAATCCACATCATTTTCCAGCCCTCTAATGCTTCCTGATGAAACTGATATTGACTGTTGATCCACATGATCACAACTTTGCACAACTAGATCATTTAAACATGAATGCTCTTTGATAAGGGCTGGCATGTAAATATTACTTGAAAAATCATTATTTTCAACTTCATTTTATGGGCACAATGGGACATCCTCCTCTATGACAGAAACATCATCAACTTGAAATGATCCAAAAACTGGGACAATAGGGGTGTGAGCACTTTGACATTCATTGCCAACTCCTGAATTAAATCTTTCATCAACAATGGGGGCTGCAGGACAACAAAATTTTTTAGAAAAATAACCATTTTGAATTCCATATCTCCAATTGTTTTCAATATCAACTACAAACTGATGTGCTTGATGCAATGTGGTGGGCTCCTTATCTCTCAATCTATAACTCATTTTCTTATCAAAGGCTCCCAAATAGACAACTAAGCACAATGCATCATTAGGTCTCATGCATTCTGGTATTCTATTCAATGCCCTCATAAATCTGAGGTTAAAAGCTGGGATCAACTCATCTTCTTCAATATGGATGTACATAAAGTTACTAATGACTGCATATTCAGAAATTCTTTCACCATATTGCACTAGAAATGTAGATTTTAAATCATGCCAAGAGCTGACAGAGAAAGCTGGAAGATAGGAGAACCAATCCCTTGCATCTTCATCTAGAGATTGAACAAATAACCTTATAACTACATCTTCATGGTCAATCTCAAAATCATCTATAACATTTATGAACTGTTGCAAGTGTTTCTCAGCTGATTCATCCTTTATACCACTAAATTTAGGCAAATACCTTCTGATTTTAGGTGGAAGAGCATTTGGATAACCACAAATGCCACTAAAATTTATGGGCTTATATCTGTCTATGTTGAAACTTCTTTTATTACATGGTTGGGACTGACTACTATACATTTTTACATTTGACACCTCACAAGGGTGCATGGGTTGACAATACATCTTTTTATGTTTTTTGAAACCCTCTTATCTACTCAAATTTTCAATCACAATATGACCTTAGGCCCTTTAAATACAAACTGCTATTTCAACCTACCTAAAGTCCTCTATATGAGTCTTTTGAACAATATTGCATGCCCTTTTGAAATACAGAGTAGGTTCTAACAAAAGCATGCAAGCTCTGCTTTCACCAATGTTTCCCTTTTAACCAGTGCTATTTCACCAAATAGGGAACTTTTCAAAAACTTGTACAAATACCTGGATATGTTGCAGATGTTGATAGGTTCATTCAACAGGGTCGCCACCTCCTTGGCAGAGGATTGAGCTTCAAACTGGCTGAAGCTAAAAATTGATTTCTTTCTTTCTGGGTCATCCACCAACAGAGCCACAAATAAAACTTTTTCTTTTGCTACAACAAGGCACCTCCAGGTCTAATTCTTTAATTTCTTAGACTCAATCTTGACAGATATGACATTATCTTCCCCAGCAGAGTCACCAAAATCTATTGGTTTTTTCCCAGACTAGATGCTTACTCCCAGATTTCCCTACAAGGTAGCCATCAATGATCAATAGGATCTCTGGGCTAGGGGCCAATAGTATAGGAGATAGACTCTATTTTTATCTCCTCTTCTTCTTCTTCAGGCTCTACAAAACCTAGGGGGTATTCCCTATTCAACACCCATGAAAATATGCTTGTGGGTTGGCTTGGGATGTTGATACAAAGCAGATAAATCCTCCTATATGAAGACCAAAACTGTGAGATAAGAGCAAAGGGGCTACCTTTGGGCCTATTTTCAGTTGTAGACAAAGGACTTGGGATCCTAAAACTAATTCTACTGTCCTAATGGTTGTTTCGGAGTTTGATTTTGATATTATGTGTTTTGATGCAAAACTAGGACCTGGTGTATAACCTCAACACAGAGCTAGATTGGTGCCTATCTACGGCTTGGAGTCGGTAGACATACACCTGTGAATGATCAGCATGAACACAATAAAACTGGATTTCAAGGGGGTGTTGTAGTATCTGCCTTACAGATACCTCCCAGGACAGAGTGTTAAGTTATCTCTACTTATGGTATCCCTATTGCAGTATATCTTTCCCAACACTTAATCTGAAAACACTTTAATCTACCCCTTGGGCAGAAGTTGAAAGATCAAGCATTCAATATAGGAATTCTATATTCTAGAATACCAGACACCCCTTAGATATCTAGATTCAAAAGAAGGACACATGCAATACTGGAGACAAAATTAACAAAACACATGCAAATACAACATTACTCATATAAAATCAATCATGAAATCAGTAGATTCATGCATGAGACATTCAACAAGAGATACATAAAGTCACAAGACCTCCTGTACAGAGCAACCAAAACCAGTTGTATCTTATTACAGAGCCAAAGTGTCCAGTTTTCAACAACCTCTAATTGAGTAGCACAGTCCCTTATATATAGCGAGGAAGGTGCACTCAACATTATTTACAAGGGAGTCCCAAAAATCCTGCCAGATACACAGTATGATCAGATTGGTGCTCAAAACAATAAATGCTACAGAGGAGCAAAGAGGAAGGAGCAGGTGAGATCGAGATCTAGGCCGCCGCCTGAAGATTTTCTCTTAAATCTAGTAGCTGGCGCATCAAGTCGACACATGCCTCTCTGCACGATATGCCATTACTGTCTCACCCACCCGCAGCCTCTGGAATGCAGCCATAGCAAGTTTCTCCCACCAAAAATAGTTACAAACGCTCAAGAGAAAACCCTAGCTGTAGGTTCAAAATATGGCCGTCGATCTAAAACCCACCACAGAGATCTACGGCCCCAAAAAATGTTGAAAACTCGCCAGCCAATGATACTGTGCCACGTAGGCACCTCAAGTTTCTAATGCTGACCCTTTGCTCCCTCCGTTTTGCCTTTCAAAAAGGGGACAGGTGGCGGCATCCGCCGTTTCAACCATCATAATACGTGGCGGCTTCCGCAGGCTCCCTTGAAACATAATAGAAACACATAAAGGGTCTTCGAAGCCCTTGGCAAAGACCGTGAAACATTTAGAGTCTTTCAGGTGCCTCCACGTGGTGCCATCCGTGGCACTGGCACAATTAGACCCTCCCAGCCACTGATAGAAACATTTTAGAAACTAAAACTATGGCTCAAAATGCATCCAGAAATGCATCTAACTCAAATTTTAAAGGGCTGATAGGATATCTCGACCCGCCACCCGCCACTACCATTTTAACCTGCACAGAACTGATTTCTTGCATTTTTGATAATTGCAAGGGCCGAAAGTGTTGGAATTTTTGGATTTTTTGGGAGGAGACTTGACTCAAAACCCCGAACATAAATTATTACTAACAAGATGACATGCCTTTGATTGGATGTGAAAAAGATGAAAATGACGTACCTTCAACTTGAGGTGTGAATGATGGTGTGCCACCAACTTAAGAAGAAAATGTAGATGTACCTTCTACTTCACCTGTGAAAGATGGAGTGTCTCCAATTCAAGAAAATAATGATAGTGTTCCTTCAACTTGACCTGTGGATGATGGAGTGCCTCCAACTTGGAGATTCCCTTTCCTCATTGCACGGAGGTTTTGCATTCGTTCCCTTTGTGCCGCCAATTCCATCTCTCTCTTAGCTTCATTAGACGTGTCATGTTCCTTTCCAATTGGCAATGGTGGAATGTCTCCTTGTATGGTTGATAATTTCGTACTTTCTTGAATTCACCTCATTCTTTCTCTTTTCCTCTCATTATCAGCTTCACGCTCTTCTGGTGTTAGAGTTTTTTCTTATTTCCTTGGAATGATGATGATTTCTACAAGCATGATGAATAAGACAATGATAATTAGAAATTTTATAATGACAATGAATAGTATAGTCAGAATGAATAACAATGTTCTACAAACTTTTGAATAAGACACCTTGTATCAAGATAACTTGAACATACGTAAGTCATGGAGTATGCATTTGAACACACATATAAGTCATGTAGTATAAACTTGAACATACAAAGTCATGGAGTATACACTCAAATACATGAAGTCATAAATGATGTAGAGGAAGGGTGGAGTTCATGAAAACAGACCCAAAAGACAAATTGTTCTTGTATGTTCTCCATTGTTGCTCCTATGTACACCTTCCTATATGACTTCAATGAACTAAGGCAAATCCACTTGGAATGCTTTCAAAAACCTCAATACATATTTGGGAGCCTCTTTCAAACATTCTAAAGGTGATTCCAATAGGTATTAAACACCTAGACTCAAAAGCAAACCCTAACTTGCTTGGGTGCCAACACTTACTCAATGATTGTAAAACTAGTCCTTTTGGGACAATCATAATAAAACTTGTCTAACCCTTGAATAATTCTCTAAAATCCTTTGTTTAGGTCTTTAGGACCTTCTAAGACCCCTTCCCAATAAGGAATATGCACAAACAACACTTTTAGACTTAGATTTGTTGAACTTCCAATTGCTGCCCCAACACTGCCATACACAATCATTTAGGACAATCATCACACTTTGTCAAATAATGGCCAAGAAAGCTTCAAAACTCCTTGAGTATGTCTGAAAGACATTCATATAGATTCTTCACATTTTTTTCCCAATCAAAAAATGCACCAAGTATATAATGGAATACACAAAGTCATGGAGTATACATTTGAACATACAAAGTCATGGAGTATACACTCAAATACATGAAATCATTAAATGATGCAGAGGAAGGGTTCATGAAAATAGGCCCAAAAGACAAATTGTTTTTGCATGTTCTCCATTGCTGCTCCTATGTACACCTTCCTATATGACTTCAATGAACTAAGGCAAATCCACTTGGAATTATTTCAAAAACCTCAATACAAATTTGGGAGCCTCTTTCAAACATTCTAAAGGTGATTCCAATAGGTATTAAACACCTAGACTCAAAAGCAAACCCTAACTTGCTTGGGTGCCAACACTTACTCAATGATTGTAAAACTAGTCCTCTTGGGATAGTCATTATAAAACTTGTCTAGCCTTTGAAGAATCCTCTAAAATCCTTTGTTTAGGTCTATAGGACCTTCTAATATCCCTTCCCAACAAGGAATATGCACAAACAACACTTTTAGACTTAGATTTGTTGAACTTCCAATCGCTGCCCCAATATTGTCATACATAATCATTTAGGACAATCATCACACTTTGTCAAATAATGGCCAAGAAAGCTTCAAAACTCCTTGAGCGGGTCTAAAAGACCATATAGATTCTTCACACCTTTTTCCTAATCACAAAACGCGCCAAGTATACAATGGAATACACAAAGTCATTGAGTATACACTCGAATACATAGTCATGATATACACTTGAATATAGGTCATAGAGTATACACTCGAATACAAATACTTCAAAACTATTTGAAACCATAAGGTGTTGAGAGATCACTATTTAAAGGTAAAAATACATGCATACGTTGTTGATCAAGTGTCATAGGGGACTATCACAATCAAGAGACAATCATAAGGTCATGTTTGTAACCTTCATTCATTTGATGATTCACCATCCTCCATGCAAGTATATCTCTAATACTAAGCCTCCCTTTGACCCTATCAACTCATAAGAACATCACCTTGACTGTTCTTGACTGTCTTGCCCCCTTGAAGGCCATTGTTTGGACTCTTATATGAGTATAAAATCATTATTTTAGGTTTGGAAATCATGAATTGTATGGTTAATTTTTTACATATATGAGTTGTATGGAGGTGATTTTGAAGGATGACAAAATGAATGCCATCGAAGGGGACTATTAATCAACATAAATTGAGTATCCTAATAGTCTTAAATCAGTCCAAAAACTTTGTGATAGTAAAAACAACTTCATGATGGTCATGACTATGATAGTGGACTGTTATATAGACTTGTGACTATCCTACACTCAAGCAAACCTCCTTTTTAGTGTTTTATCTCCTTATAACTCCCTATGTATCATCTTGTGTATACCCTAAGACAACCCCTAAACCTCTTTTTCATGGAGATTTCTTAGATAATGGGCATGATACAAATCGTATATGACTATCACAATGGCAGATCTAGCCTTGAAACCCTTTATGTAAATTGTCTTCTTCTCCTTTACATGGACTGACCTCTCTATCTCTAGTTGATGGTATCTTCAAATTTTATCTAAAATGAATGATACAACCTAAATTTATACCCTACTAAGATCACAACCTAAATTTATAACATAAAAAAATGATCCTAAATGAATTTTGGTAGCCTCTTAATATTACAACATAGTCATGAAGGATCGGGACAGTCATTAATCCTAGAGAACTATCATCTGACCTCTATGATAGATGATTCATGTCAAACATTATAGGGGTTGGATATGTTGTATGTTTGGATTCTCTATTTGGGTATGATTATGATAGTAGGGTTAAAGAAGAGGATAGTCACAATCTAAAATGGTTAGGAAAATGATAAAAACACTCATAAAGTAAGCATTAAGATGATCTAAGAAATCTAGGTTTGCATGGATTGTTGTAGCATCTAACATGAGCAACATCTGGTATGAGTAGTTTACGGATAGTTGAAACAAGATGAAAGACATATATGTAAGTGAATTAAAATAGATATAATTTAGAACATACCTTAAAGACTTCGCTATTGGAGTTGACCAATTCTCCAAATTTTGGCTTCAAAATCCTCGAATTCTTTATTTTCGCAAGTTTGATTATGAATTCTATGTAACTCTAAAATATGATTAGTGAATTTATGGAAAACAAACAAACATATATATCATAAAATTCAATCTATATATCAATGGTAATTATCTTTGAAACAAAATCACACATGAAACATGAGAGTTTAGGTTTAAACAATCAAATTTCTTCAAAAACATGCAAAATAAGTTCCTCTACGTTGAAAAAACACAAAAGGTGGTGGATTGATCTAAAAATGATTGTTAATATGTCAACCAGCATAAAAAGTGTTTTCTTGTTTGATATACTGCATGAAAAGCAAGAATAATAGGCATGTGGGGTCTGAATCATGGATCCCATGGTGCATGCTTTTTGCCCATTTTTTTTGCTTCCCATAACGCGAGAGCATTTTGGGAAGCTTAAAAATATTTTCCTCTCTTTCTCTATATCTCTCTCCCTCTCTTTGTCAACCCCTTGGAATGTGAGGGAGAGAGATATAGAGAAGTGAGGGAGAGAGATATAAATATATGGAGAGATAAAGATAGAGTTAGAGAAAGGAAAAAATATAAAAAGAGGGGCAAATAGAGAAATACAAAGGGATAGGTGGAGATAGAGACAGGGAGAGGGAGAGAAGGGAATTGAGATAAACAAAGGGTTCTAGATAGAAGGAGAAAGATAGATAAAAGGGAGAGATGGATAGGGAAATACAGAGAGAGGTAAAGAGGGGGAGAGATAGAGATAGGGAAATAGATGGAGAGATGTTCAAAGACTTACCTGGAGAGACATTTCAAGAGGTAGATTGATGGGGAGAGAGATAGAGAGGAGGAGAGACATAGAGAGGGAGGGAGAGAGAGGTAAAGAGTGATAGATTAAGAGATAGGGATCTATGTGGAGAGATAGAGATAGGGAAAGAGATCTTGAGAGATGTGGACAGAGATAGATTTGAGGTAGAGGGATTGACAAAGTGATAGAGAAGGGGAGTGAGATAGTGAGGGATGAAGATATATAAAGGTATAGTTGGAGAGTGGGGATCGATAGAGAGAGAAATCCTAAACCCCTAAACCCTAAACTCGAGCATCCCTAAACCCCTAAACTGAAGAGGAAGTAGGCTGTACGGAAATGCTTCGTACACTAATCTAATGAGGAGAGATGAGTGCAAATTCATTTTAAACCTTACAGTTATAGAGTTATTAACATAATAACATAGATATTATAGAAATACACATACACACGGAATGTATATAGAAGAGAGAGAGACAAGATATAACATGGGGAAAACCCTTTTGGGAAAAAAACCCCACACTCTAAAACTTGCACAATGTATTATCAAAACAACAATGTTTACAACACACTTGCAATGCAAGTCTTCTCAGGAGTCTTTGACACTTGTATCTGGAGATAAACTGATAGCATAGCAATACCTGTTAATCACTCTCTCTATATCCTCTCCAAGCACCTATATATAAAGAGAAGTAGTACAAATGGAGGTAGCTTCTAGAGAAAGTCACCAAGGAACTCGTCCAAATCTATGTGGCCCAATTTCCAATGTCATAAAACATGTGTATGACACTTGTAAGTGATTCTCTTTCATCCCTTACAACCCCCCAACTTGGGTGCCCCAAATTTGGCTAATTAAGGTATGACAGATGCTCTTACAATATCATAAAATCTGTCATATATGACAACTCTTACAGTTGTAAGAGAATCTGTCATAACTGAATATTAATAGCAGATTCTCTTACAACCTTGTCATAGTCAAACTTGGGCACCTACTTCCCCAATGCAAGATGCTTTCAGACACTTGTCTTCACCTCTCATAGAATCTTCCATTTCTGGCCCTTACATGTCATAGATTCTATCATAGGAATCTGTCATAACTCTTAGGCATCATAAACCTCTTACAACACCTGAAAGATTCTGACACATGGCAAAAGTCTTCTACCACAAGGTGGAACGCCTATCTCCTCACATGAGGACAAAAATTACATGTTGTCACCTTCCATGTAGGATGACACATCACCGTGCCAACTCCCACAAAATGATGAAATAGGATTTACATCCAAATTATAATAATAGGCAAAAAAAATACAATTAAATAATAAATGCTAGAAACTTGCAAAGGTTGAGACACCTTAATTCCCAACATTCTCCCACTTGTCGAACACCTTTCAAGAGCCAATGGAAATAACAGGGTGTAACTGCTATAGGCCAAGAGGCCCATAGACTCTGAATACCATCTGAACTTATCTGTGCCCACTGGTTTCGTCAATACATCTGCAACATTGCACTCTGATTGTCACAACATATAGTAATCTATCCTGCATCAACACCAATATATGAACACAATCTCTTAAGCCAAATGGCTTCCTTGCAAGCATGAGTAGCTGCCAAATACTCAGCTTCTGTTATAGACAAACCGACCATAGGTTGCCACTTACTCATCTCAACTAAACTCCACTATGCTCACGAGCTTTACAAAAGCACCTATAACATCTTCCAAGTGATCACCAACATTACAAAAGATTAGAAGGCCAAAAATATGATGAAACACTAAATGCCACTTAGACACAACAATGTATCCAACTTCAAACCTGTTAACATAACATAACTTTGAAGTCCAAACATCTTCAAAACAAGATCGAGCACGTATGCTCCAAAATAGTTAGAATAACAACCATAGCTAGTTGTTTACATCCAACTAAAAAATGACCATTGTTAGAACTTTTGCACATGACATATTCAGCTCATACTGCAACTCTCATCCCTGTATAATCCACTGTCCTGCTCAAAGTTACCATCTCGCATGATAACAAACCCACCAAAACTATTGATGTGCAAAAAACCTGAAGACCTTTGATACTGTAGTCCAATGAAAAATAATCTACCAAAGATATACATACATCCTAGGAATCAAACTACATGAGCAATGCCAACCAAAGCAACTCAAAGTCTACCAATCAGCACTTACATAAAAGTGTGGCTTATAATCAAAACATATAATACAAAGAACAATCATAATGATCTGCAAACTGCAACCAACTGTTGCAAAACAGAGCATACTTCCACAAATAGTTCTCTACTCACTCTCTTGCCTTTGATCTCCTCCACTTCTCCCAAGTCCTCCACATCTCAAATGATATACACTAAAAAGAAAACATATTGTTGTTAAAAAATAATAAAGTACAACAACAGTAGATGACCACAAACCCAGTGATCAGACTAGATGAATAAGAACCTCTAGGAAGAAATATGAGACCATAAAGAGAAATTGCAAACCATATCATGTCCTTCTTCCAACACCATCAAGTAGTAAGATGTCCCAAGTATAATCTCCTTAACAAAACCCCAACTGAAAAGCCTTAACAACACCCAACCATTCAATCTCATAAGATCAAATAAACATATGTAACATGTAATCAACATGAATGTAAGCCACTCTAATCAACGTAGATCAAACTCATAACCATTCCATAACAAGGAATAAGCCCAATCACATCTCCTAAACTCCTCATAAATGAACATCATAAACCAAACCATACGAATCAAGAAGATAACCATGCTAACATCCCTCAAATGAAACCTCCAGAACCAATAATTGTAGCTCAAGATTCATATCCATGAGAAATCAAAGCATAAAACAAAATGAATCTAAAATAACATGGGAAATACCTATCAAATCATTTTCTTCCAAGTGAACTAAGAGTGGGGAATGAGAATGATCCATTGAGATACACTGAGTCTCATAGACTCTCTCCAAGAACAATCTCCTGTCAAGTTCAAACATGAACTCATGTCCATAACAAGTGAAGGCTCCTCAGTCTTTCTGCTGAAATTTAACCATTCTAACACATGATCCCTACAACAAGAGATCTCAAGCCTCACCTCAAGTCTCTCTAGTATCCATGAGCATCCATCAACCAATACATGCCAATTTCAAATGCATCCTGCAAAATCATGAAGCTTCAAGCAAATGATTAATACTTAAAACCAAAGAGAACAAACAAGATTGTTGTCAAAACTCCCACTACACATCTGCATGATCAAGAATCCCATCATGACATCATGATCTAACCATCTCCTCATAAGAAAATCACATGCAAAAAAGCATACAATGACGCATACATCTTATCTCAAGAGAACCTGTATCATACCAAAACTTTAAGCTAGCATCAAGAGTAAACCATGACATAATATCAACATCTCTAAACAAAGGATAAACATGTCATATTGACAAATCATAAACCTGACACCTCAATCAAGATGTCAACATCTCCAAACATATGAAGATAACCATCTCTTGACAACTGAACTGATAATGTCAAAGAACTCTCAAAAAGAAGAGCTCCTCCATAACACCAACATCCACTGCAGAAGATCATCCATCACATATGATGAATCCAACATCACTGCCGAAGCTCCCACTAAAACTATGATACCAAGCTTATCAAGGCATTATGATAACCATCCTCTCAATGAAGATCATCCATGGCTATAACACAATCTAATAATTATCCTATGCAATACCAGCAACACAAAAGAATAAAGTAGAACCAAGATCTCCAAATCAAGAAGATAAAACCATCACTGTCAAAAGCTTACACTAAACTGTGTAACCAAGCTATCCATGACATCATGATAAACATGCTATAAGCCCCAATAACTGACTATCCATGCACTCTAATTATCCATCCTCTTATCCCAATGCAACATACCAATACACAAATGACCACAAACAAGGCCAACTAACAAGGTCTGCATAAACACTAAATCAATCTCGCGGATAAAGACAGTCCACATTCAAGTCATCTCACTGCAGCTAATGGGTAACTAATCCATAAACTATATAAATCAAAGATCCAAAACAAATGTAACATGCAAACTCATCATTACATTAGTAAACTGTAAACTAAGATAACAAAGAAGACAATCTATAGACTTCAAGACTCAAACATCAAATCAATTCTAGATTCAATTTGCTAACAAGTCCACAAATGAGTGATCATAGTCAAGAAACTAATCAAGCATATACTGTAGAAATGACGAGTGACTAATCACATACCAACATCTCCACACTGAGAAAGATACAAACCTCCTCACATTATGCATAAAGCATACATGCAAACCTGCAACTATCTTACATCCAGAAGCACCCCCAAGGAACCATGATCTAAAAAATAGTTTATCTGCAGATCTACAAAACCACAAGTTTTGATTAACCGTGTAAAACCTACAAAACCACCATGTCACTGACATACATGCAAATCCATATCCACTTATCATCTAGAAGACCCACAAGTCTAAAAATCACCAATATAGTTAAACCAAAATAATGGAATAACATAGATAAGCATAACCATAGATTTTTAAATAGAATATCTACAAAACCCTATCAATATAAAACTGAGACATGCAAGTACAACCAACCAAATGAAATAGAGGTACAGGAACTTTAGGCCCACTTGTAGGCCAACTCCACAACCATCACCATGTACAAGCATACAGAGGAGCTAGGTTGTTCCAAAAGCTTTCAGACCATTCAATGATCAACTCCACAACCTACTTGCATTCGAGGTTAACAAAACAATGCCTTCCAATGCCAGGGACTAAAGCCAAGCACCCAACATAAGCACATCAAAACATAGTCATGACAACCCAAGTTTCTCTATGTGATTAGGGAGCCAAGAAAAAACATCCAACATGAATACTTTGTTGCAAACGACCATAGAGTGATAGAACATAAACACCATGCATGAGGGTTATTGCATACTATCAAACAAGAGCTCTAGATCAATATCATACTAAACGTAACCACATGATCAACTCCATAGCACTCCATCTTAAGTTTCCATAACTCAAAATTTGTGACATTAAACACCTCCATCTCTACTCTTCTAAATGTGCTAGCCATCTCATTCCTCCAACAAGATTTCAGAATACTCTGCACAGACTCCCACTCAACCTAAGATTAGCACACAAAACCCTTATCCAGCAACTAGGACCAACGAGAACTTAGCTCTGATACCAATTAAAGAGGAAACAAGTTGTGCGGAAACACTTCCTACACTAATCTAATGAGGAGAGATGAGTGCAAATTCATTTTAAACCTTAAAGTTACAGAGTTATTAAAATAATAACAGAGATATTACAGAAATACACATACACACAGAATGTAGATAGAAGAGAGAGAGACAAGATATAACATGGGGAAAACCCTTTCGGGTAAAAAACCCCACACTCCAAAACCTGCACAATGTATTATCAAAACAACAATGTTTACAACACACTTGCAATGCAAGTCTTCTCAAGAGTCTTCGACACTCGTATCTGGAGATAAACCGGTAGCATAAAAATACCTATTGATCACTCTCTCCATCTCCTCTCCAAGCACCTATATATAAAGAGAAGTAGTACAAATGGAGGTAGCTTCTAGAGCAAGTCACACAAGGAACTAGTCCAAATCCATGTGGCCCAATTTCTAAGGCCATAAAAAATGTGTATGACACTTGTAAGTGATTCTCTTTCATCCTTACAACCCCCCAACTTGGCCGCCCCAAATTTGGCCAATTAAGGTATAACAGATGCTCTTACAATGTCATAAAATCTGTCATATATGACAACTTTTACAGTTGTAAGAGAATCTGGCATAACTGACTATTAATAGCAGATTCTCTTACAACCTTGTCATAGTCAAACTTGGGCACCTACTTCCCCAATGCAAGATGCTTTCGGACACTTGTCTTCACCTATCATAGAATCTTCCATTTCTAGCCCTTACATGTCATAGATTCTGTCATAGGAATATGTCATAACTCTTATGTGTCATAAACCTTACAACACCCAAAAGATGTCGACACATGGCAAAACTCTTCTACCACAAGGTGGAACACCTATCTCCTCATATGAGGACAAAAAAATACATGTTGTCACCTTCCATGTAGGATGACACATCTAGTGCCAACTCCCACAAAGTGAAAAAATAGGATTTGCATCCAAATTACAATAATAGGCAAAAAAAATAAAATTATATAATAAATGCTAGAAACTTGCAAAGGTTGAGACACCTTAATTCCCAACATAAACCCTAAATAATTCCCCTAAACCCTAAACTTGAGCAACCCTAAACGAGAGAGAGAGAGAGAGAGAGAGAGAGAGAGAGAGAGAGAGAGAGAGAGTTTCTAGGGGTTAGGGGTCAAGGAACTTAGGGGCATTATTTAGGGTTGCTCAAGTTTAGGACCTTTAGGGTAATTATTTAGGGTTTAGGGGTTTAGGGTTTCTCAGGTTTAGGGTTTAGAAAGAGATAAAGAGAGGGGACCAATAGATATTGGAAGAGATAGAGGAGACAGAGGGGAGGGATAGTGGTGCAGGGCACCTAGGAGCACCTTGGTTCCTAAAGGCATTTTGATACATTTTGAGAAGTTATGTTTTTTTTGTTCAATGTGTTTTGTAATAAGGCTTTTAGCCATTGTTGTTTGGTCCATTTTGTATGGTCAAGAGGTTTGGGGTGACTATATAAACCTCAAATCCTTCTTAGTCCATTTGGACCCTTATTGTGCCAATTAGGCCTAGAAGGTCTAAGGATTGGTTTTTGAGTTTTTTTTGTTGTTTTAATGTTTTAGTATGTTGGAAGGAGTTTGTTGATCATTTGGACTCCATTGGACGAGCCAAACAAATCAACCTCCTTGTGTTAATGCAAAACACCATAGTTGTCAAAGGTGTTATGTGTTGGGTCGGTTCAAAAACCACTTTGGGCAGTTAAATGCTGTTGTAGAAGTTGGAAACCAACTTGGATGGGTTAATATGGTGGATATCTGACTCCAGTACGGGGGAGGAAGTTTTTGTACGGAATTTGGGCACAAAATTCAAGAAAACTGACTATTTTTCACTGTTTTTCTTGCTGTGTACGGACTGTATGGAATTTTCACGTGTGCAAATGATATTTTTCTGAAATCTCTTGGAGTTAGGGTTCCAATGCAATTGGTTTGAGGTCCTGAAGTGGTCGAGATCAAAAGTTATAGATTTTTCTTTCAAAATAGGTCCAGAAACCCTGTTTTCTAGGGCAGCCATAGAAATCCGGCCCTAGAATGCATTTCCACCGTTGAAAATTCACAAAAAATGGTGAAATGCAGGCTAGGGGTATGTACTATAAGATTCCAAAAGATTTTTGTTGGAAAATGCAGTCTTCTATTTTTAAGGTGATGCCCTAGGTCAAGTATTTCATTGTATTTGGCCAATTTCATGCTATTTGAGGTTGTAGATGATAGAATCCTGTTAGGGTGAGAAAATAAATGATGGATTTGTGTTGTAGCGACATGGTAGAAGCATTCCAAATTCCTGCCCCTGACCTATGCACCCAATTTTGAGCACTTGCTTTGTAACCTAGCCTAAATTGATCAATTAGGCCTAAAGACCTAGTAGGCATTCTGGATTGCTGGAGTAGAGTTGGAGCAGGAGATTTGGAGGTTTGTTAGGGTCCCCTGAAAGGTGTTCAATTCCATCATTTGTTTGCCTAGACCTTTGGGATTTTGTCAAGTTTTGTTGAGAAAACCTAGTTTGGAGGGCTAGTAGCCTTACTAGTCAAGGTATAGGTTGAAGAGTTTTGGGAAGTTGGAGATCAAACCAACTGCATAGAAGGTGTTTGTTGATCTGTCTTAAGGTGTTGGAGAAGCCTTAGGGGTTGGACAATAGTCTGGACATCAAATCCTTCATATGCCTTGAATGTGCCTTTGGTTGGTTGGTTGGTTGAAGACTAGTTGAAGTGGGTGAGTGGGCAAAGGATAATAGAGTAGACCTTTGTGTGTTGCTTCCCTTGTGCCACTCTGCATCAGAAAGAAAGAAGAGTACAACTCCTTCAAGAAGAGGACTGTCAAAGCACCACAAGTTACCAAACAGCCTCTTCCAAGTCTGCAGCACCTGAGAGTGGAGAATGCATCATGTTTAATAGATCCCTCATCATGCCAGCCACCAAGGAGCAGCCCCAAAGAAACAACTTGTTCAAAACCACTTGCAAGGTGAAAGGAAAAGTTTGCAAGGTAATAGTAGATTCAGGTTCTTCTGAAAATTTGGCTTCTAATGAAATGGTGACTAAGTTAGGATTGGAAAGAATGCCTCATCCTAACCCCTATAGAGTCTTTTGGCTAACCAAGGAACAACAAATTGTGGTGAAAGAGCAATGTTGGGTTGAATTCAAGATAGGTGAATATCATGATAAGGTTCTTTGTGAGATAGTGGATATAGATGCATGCCACCTTCTTCTTGGAAGGCCTTGGCAACATGACACAAATGCCCAACATGATGGTAAGAACAATGTGATTCATTTGTCCAAGAATGGTGAAAAGTTTACAATGACTCCTTTGATTGATGATTACAAAGAGAAAGTCATTTCTAGTTCAGTTATGTTGGTAGGTGAAAAAGAGTTTTTGGCTAACCTCAAGGAAGAGAAAGTGCCATGTTTTGCAGTAGTCATCAAGCCCAAGGATGTGAATCCCAAGAAGGTCAAAGTGCAGCACCCTCTTAGGAGGATTGGACCAAAGGAAGTGGAAGAACTATTGGAGAAGTTTCAGGATGTGATAGCCGATGAAGGCAAGGATGCCCTTCCACCAAAGAGGGAGATTAGTCATTGCATTGATCTCATCCCTGGATCCACCCTACCAAACCAAGCAGCCTACAAGTTGACCCCAGAGCAAAATGTTGAAGTGGCAAGACAAATCCAAGACTTATTGGATAGAGGACTTATCAGGAGGAGTATTAGTCCACGTGCAGTACCTGCAGTGCTTGCACCTAAGAAGGAAGGAACATGGAGACTATGCACTGATTCCAGGGCCATCAACAAGATTACTATCAGGTATAGATTTCCAATGCCTAGAATAGAAGATTTAATGGATTGCTTGGGTAGGGCTAAGTATTTTACCAAGATAGATCTAAAAAGTGGTTATCACCAAATCAGGATAAGGGAAGGGGATGAGTGGAAAACCACCTTCAAAACCAATGAAGGACTATTTGAATGGGTTGTCATGCCTTTTGGCTTGTCAAATGCACCAAGCACCTTCATGAGATTGATGAATGAAGTGCTAAAACCTTTCCTTAACAAGTTTATTGTTGTATATTTGGATGATATACTAATTTTTAGTGACAGCAATGAAGACCACATAAGGCATATCCATCAAGTGCTCAGGAGGCTTCAAGAGGAGAAGTTGAGAATCAATCTTGACAAATGTGTCTTCCTACAAGAAGAGTTGATATTTTTGGGGTTTGTCATCTCCAAGGGCAGCCTAAAAATGGATCCAAGTAAGGTTGCAGCCATTCTTAATTGGCCAACACCTACAACAGCCTCGGAGGTAAGGAGTTTCCATGGTTTATGCAGCTTTTATAGAAAGTTCATTAGAGGGTTTAGTGGCATTTGTGCTCCACTTGTTGACACCATAAAAGGGGGCAAGAAATGTGTGTTTTTATGGACAAATGAGGCCAACCAAGCCTTTGAACTGTTAAAGAAAAAAATATCAGAAAAATCGGTCCTTGTTCTTCCTGATTTTGACAAGGTCTTTGTGGTAGAATGTGATGCAAGTAAGAGGGCTGTTGGGGGAGTCCTAAGTCAAGATGGGAGGCCTATAGCATTCTTTAGTGAGAAGTTAAATGAGGCAAAACAAAACTACTCCACCTATGATCTAGAGTTATATGCCATGGTTCAGTCATTGAGGAAATGGAGACACTACTTATTGCCAAAGGAATTTATAGTTTTTACTGACAACCATGCATTAAGCTTCTTGAATAGGCAGCAAAAGTTGAATCACAGACATGTCAAGTGGATGGAGTACATCCAAGCATACACCTTCTCCATAAAACACAAGAAAGGAGTGGCCAATAAGGTAGCTGATGCCTTAAGTAGGAGAAATCTTGTTGTGCAAACTATTCAGTTGGAAAGTACAGGTATTCATGCCATTAAAGATCAGTATACAACAGATGAAGACTTCAAAGAGCCATACCTATCTTGCAAGGCCATGACAGGAAGGTATAATACTGATTTTTCTGATTTTTTGTTGCAAGATGGATATCTTTTCAAGGGTAGCATGTTGTGTATCCCAAGAGGATCTGTTAGAGAGAATATAATCAGGGAAAAGCATTGTGGCAGCATGTCAGGTCACTTTGGTATTGATAAGACCCTAGAATTGGTTAGGAGGTACTATTTTTGGCCAAAATTGCCAACCGATGCAAGGAAGTTTGTTGAAACTTGTCAAATTTGCCAAAGAGCAAAGGGGCATACATCAAATGCAGGTTTATACACTCCTCTACCTATTCCTTCAAAGCCTTGGGATTCCATAAGTATGGACTTTGTACTTGGTTTGCCTAGAACAAAGAATGGATATGACAGCATTTTTGTGGTTGTAGATAGGTTCTCAAAAATGGCTCACTTCATCCCATGTAGAACCACACATGATGCCTCACACATAGCAGGTCTTTTCTTCAAGGAAATAGTCAGGTTACATGGTTTACCTTTGTCCATAATCTCAGATAGAGACCCCAAGTTCATTGGACACTTCTGGAGGACACTGTGGAAGAGACTAGGTACAAATTTGTCCTTATCATCTGCCTATCACCCTCAGTCTGATAGACAAACAGAGGTGATTAATAGGTCACTTGGCAACCTCCTAAGATGCCTAACCAAGGAGCAGGGTGCTAGTTGGGATTCAATTTTGGCTCAGGCAGAGTTCTCATACAATGACACTGTCAATAGAAGCACCGGCCTGTCTCCTTTCCAAATTGTTTATGGCACTCACCCAAGGGGTATTTTGGAACTAAGGGAGGTTAAAGGACTGGAAAACAGTAGTGCGTTGGCTGAAGACTTCGTTCAAGTCATGAAAGATGTCCATGAACAAGTACAACATAAATTGCTGTCCACTTCTCAGAAATATAAACAATTTGTTGACAGAAAAAGAAGGGATTTGCAGTTCAAGGAAGGTGATTTAGTAATGGTTCATCTGAAGAAGGAGAGGCTCCCTGTAGGTAAACACACTAAGCTACTCATGAAGAAGATTGGGCCTTGTGAAGTGCTCAAGAAATGTGGAGACAATGCCTACAAAATCAGACTTCCGGATGGCATTGCTTTGTCTCCAATTTTTAATGTTTCAGACCTTTATCCATATAAAGGATCTAATCCTTAGACTACTGTTGAAGAAGATCAAACTGATCAGACACTCCAGGAACTCATTCCTTCATCTCCAAATCAGATTGAGTGCATTTTGGACAAGAGGATTGCAAAACAAACTAGAAGGCACACCTATCATGACTATTTGATGAAGTGGCTAAACAAACCTCAGGAGGATGCCACTTGGATGAGTAGGGCAGACATTGAGAAGGCAGGTTTCACATTTGACAGCATTCCAACTCAAGAGACTTGAGTTCTCTTTGACAGTGGGTGTATGGTGCAGGGCACCTAGGAGCACCTTGGTTCCTAAAGGCATTTTGATACATTTTGAGAAGTTATGTTTTTTTTGTTCAATGTGTTTTGTAATAAGGCTTTTAGCCATTGTTGTTTGGTCCATTTTGTATGGTCAAGAGGTTTGGGGTGACTATATAAACCTCAAATCCTTCTTAGTCCATTTGGACCCTTATTGTGCCAATTAGGCCTAGAAGGTCTAAGGATTGGTTTTTGAGTTTTTTTGGTTGTTTTAATGTTTTAGTATGTTGGAAGGAGTTTGTTGATCATTTGGACTCCATTGGACGAGCCAAACAAATCAACCTCCTTGTGTTAATGCAAAACACCATAGTTGTCAAAGGTGTTATGTGTTGGGTCGGTTCAAAAACCACTTTGGGCAGTTAAATGCTGTTGTAGAAGTTGGAAACCAACTTGGATGGCTTAATATGGTGGATATCTGACTCCAGTACGGGGGAGGAAGTTTTTGTACAGAATTTGGGCACAAAATTCAAGAAAACTGACTGTTTTTCGCTGTTTTTCTTGCTGTGTACGGACTGTACAGAATTTTCACGTGTGCAAATGATATTTTTCTGAAATCTCTTGGAGTCAAGGTTCCAATGCAATTGGTTTGAGGTCCTGAAGTGGTCGGGATCAAAAGTTATAGATTTTTCTTTCAAAATAGGTCCAGAAACCCTGTTTTCTAGGGCAGCCATAGAAATCCGGCCCTAGAATGCATTTCCACTGTTGAAAATTCACAAAAAATGGTGAAATGTAGGCTAGTGGTATGTACTATAAGATTCCAAAAGATTTTTGTCAGAAAATGCAGTCTTCTATTTTTAAGGTGATGCCCTAGGTCAAGTATTTCATTGAATTTGGCCAATTTCATGCTATTTGAGGTTGTAGATGATAGAATCCTGTTAGGGTGAGAAAATAAATGATGGATTTGTGTTGTAGCGACATGGTAGAAGCATTCCAAATTCCTGCCCCTGACCTATGCACCCAATTTTGAGCACTTGCTTTGTAACCTAGCCTAAATTGATCAATTAGGCCTAGAGACCTAGTAGGCGTTATAGATTGCTGGAGTAGAGTTGGAGTAGGAGATTTGGAGGTTTGTTAGGGTCCCCTAAAAGGTGTTCAATTCCATCATTTGTTTGCTTAGACCTTTGGGATTTTGTCAAGTTTTGTTGAGAAAACCTAGTTTGGAGGGCTAGTAGCCTACTAGTCAAGGTATAGGTTGAAGAGTTTTGGGAAGTTGGAGATCAAACCAACTGCATAGAAGGTGTTTGTTGATATGTCTTAAGGTGTTGGAGAAGCCTTAGGGGTTGGACAATAGTCTGGACATCAAATCCTTCATATGCCTTGAATGTGCCTTTGGTTGGTTGGTTGGTTGAAGGCTAGTTGAAGTGGGTGAGTGGGCAAAGGACAATAGAGTAGACCTTTGTGTGTTGCTTCCCTTGTGCCACTCTGCATCAGATAGGGAGATAGAGAGTGAGAGTGAGAGATATATAGTGTTTAGGGATTAGGAGTTTGGGGTTTATAGTTTAGGGGCATTATTTAGTGTTTAGGAGAGAGAGAGGAGATAGATAGGGAGAGATAGAGGAGAAAGAGGGGAGAGATAGGGTTATAGAGAGTGAGTGAGATGTCTAGAGAGATAGGGAGATAAGGGAGAGATAGGGAGATTGAGGTTAGGGGTTGCTCGAGTTTAGGGTTTACGGGTTACAATTTAGGGGCATTATTTAGGGTTTAGGGGTTTAGAGAGAGAGATTGCTTTTGACATGCAACCATAAACCCTAGACCCAAGCAACCCTAAGTTCCCCTAAACCCTAAATAATGCCACTAAACCCTAAACCCAACTAACTCTAAGCCTCTAAACCCTAAATAATTCCCCTAAACCCTAACCTTAAACCCAAGAAACCCTAAATCTCTATCTCTCTATCTTTATCATCCCTCTACCTCTCAATCTCTCTCCTTAAACTTGAGCAATCCTAAATAATGCCTCTCTCTCTCTCTCCCCTAAACCATAAACCCAAGAAACCCTAAAGCTTTATCTCCCTATCTCTATCGTCCCCCTACCTCTCAATCTCTCTACCTATATCTTTGGCCATGTCCATCACTCTCTATCTCCCTATCTCTCCCCTCAGTCTCCTCTAGATATCTCCCTATCGGTCCTCTCTCCCTAAACCCTAAACCTCCAAACCTTAACATCCAAATAATGCCCCTAATCTCTAGATTGAGAGGTAGAGGGATGATAGAGATAGGGAGATAGGGGACAGATAGGGAGATAGAGTTTTAGGGTTTCCTGGGTTTAGGGTTTAGGTGTTTGGGGTTTGGTGCTTGGGGGTTTAGGGTTGTTCGAGTTTAGGGTTTAGTGTTTAGAGATTAGGGGCATTATTTGGATGTTAAGGTTTGGAGGTTTAGGGTTTAGGGAGAGAGGACCGATAGGGAGATATAGAGGAGACCAAGGGGAGAGATAGGGAGATAGAGAGTGATGGACATGGCCAAAGACATAGGAAGAGAGATTGAGAGGTTCAATGTTTCCTAATTTCAAAAAAAAAAATGGCATCTTAAGACCCCATTTTGGTCCCTCATCTTTGTGCACTTACCCTGCAACCCTAATACAAAACCCATAAACTCAATGTCATCATGTATTATAACCTTCAAATAATGTCCATAGAACTTAATGGCATATATATCCTTAGACTCTTCATGCAAAATTCATACAATCATCATGCACAAGAGTCGATGTCACTCATCCATGATGCATGTGCATAAACAATCACCTTGAAATAAAGCCCATAAACACACAATGACATATCTTTCCTTAGGCACTTCATGCAAGTTATACAATCATCATGCAACCTTCAAATAACCATAAGATTTGATATCACTCAACTGATACAAGAACAAGTACTCTAAGCACACCACACACGTTTGGTGTAACCTTAAAATAAAACTCATACAACTCAATGTCATCATATGCCATTAGAACCTTCAAACAATGCCCATTAAACACAATGATATATGTTATTACACCCTTCACATAAACATCATACTTTCTGAGACATCCTGATTTTTACTGAAATCACATATTTTTAGAAAATATAATGATGTAAGCCTTGAAAGGTTCCATTTAAAGGATTTTAATTGAATAGGGTTTGATCAAACACTCTTGGATAGAACCCCACTAGTTTTAAACCATACCTATAATGGAGTCTCCTCTACACCTATCAAAATGCTGATAAAAAACCAATTTTGATTTATCTTTTGAGGGATCAAATGAATTAATTTAAAATTTATGCTTTGTAAGTATGTATTCCTTATTATAAGCTTCGCAAAAAATATATTTAATTTGATTATTATATTTATTTTCTATTTCTTGTGAATGTATGTTTTTCACCGAACATCAAGTTCTCTATTCTACACACATGGAAAATTAGTAAATTACTGAAAAAAATTCTAAAAAATATCTATGCACTAGGTATTAATGTCCTTGTTTCAACAAAAGAAAAAAATTGAATTTCAATACATACAGAAAAAGTTATGTTTTACAAAATATGCCTATGTCTAAATTATAATTGGTTTGACTTCAAAAATTAATTAAAAAATATATATTCAACAAAAAATTATGAAACTAAATGTATACACTATATATCGGTGTTACCAATCTAAATTAAAAAGAATCAAAATTTTATCCTTTATAGAAAAAAAGTTATGTGCTACGGAGTACACATCACTTTAAAAAAATGTTGTTTACTATTAAAAACCAATTATCAAAGGAGATGCAAAAAAATTTACAATTTAACTCCAATTTTTTTAAAATATATATATTTAGAATCTACAAACAAAATCTCACAAATCACTAGTTCACATCATCTTCAAATTCATAATGGTTTAGCGGCTATAAGTATCAGAACATGAAGATTTAGTTTAAAATATTGATTTCAATGTCAAGTTTGGCCAAAAAGTGTAACCCATTATTGTGGGATGACCCACAATCATCATGCACAAGAGTCAATATTACTAAACCATGATGCATGAACATGCACACTAGGCACAATGAAGCAGTTTGATGCATCCTTAGTGCCATATTCATCACTAGATCCATCACACAAAATTTATATAATTATCATGAATAAGAGTCAATGTCACTCAACCACACTAAGAACACTATAGGACTTTGATGCAACCTTAAAAAAAACCCATACAACTTAGGGACATATTAATTATTACACCCTTCACACAAAATCTATACAATCATCATGAAAAAGAGTCAATGTCACTCAACCACACTAGGAACACCATAAGAGTTTGATGCAACCTTCTAAGAAAACTCATACAATTTAGTGGCATATTCATCATTAGACCCTTAACACAAAAGTCATACAATCATCATGAATAAAATTGTCAATGCCCCTCAATCATAATGCATGAACAAGCACATTGGGAACAACATAGAAGCTTGAAGAACCTTCAAACAAAACCCATACAACTCAATGATATATATACCATTATACCCTTCACATGTGAAAGTCATGATCATCATGCACAAGAGTGAATGTCACTAACCATAATGCATACATACGAACATTAGGAACATTATAAGAGTTTGATGAGTGAACAAACACACTAGGCACACCAAAGGAGTTTGACACAACCTTCAAACAAAATCCATACAATTCAATGTCACAAATTATCCCCTTCTAGCAAAAGTCATACAAAGTTTATGATTCATGATCTCCATCACATGTATTTTATTAGACCCTTCACTCAAAAGGCATGCAATCATTATGCATAAGATTCAATCTCACTCAACCATGATGCATGAATAATCACACTAAGCATGTCATAGGAGTTTGATGCAACATTCAATAAAACCCATACAACTTAGTGGCATATTCATCATTAGACCCTTCACACAAAAGTCATACAGTCATCATGAATAAGGGTCAATGTCACTCAGCCATAATGTATGAACAGGCACACTAGGCACACAATAAGAGTTTGATACAAACTTCAAAGAAAACCCATACAACTTAGTGGCATATTCATCATTAGACCTTTCAAACAAAAGCTATAAATCATTGTGAATAAGAATCAACCTCACTCAGCGATAATGTATAACAAGCACACTAGGCGCACCATAGGAATTTAATGAAACCTTTAAAGAAAATCCATACAACTTAGTGACATATTTATCATAGACCCTTCACACAAAAGCCATACAATCATCATGAATAAGAGTCAATGTTACTCAACCATAATGTAGGAAGAAGCACAGCAAGCACACCATAGGAGTTTGATGCAACTATCAAAGAAAACCCATTCAACTTAGTCACATATTCATCATTAGACCCTTCACACAAAAGCCATATAATCGTCATCAATAAGAGTCAATCTCACTCAACCATAATGGATGAAAAAGCACACCAAGCACACCATTGGAGATTGATGCAACCTTCAAAGAAAACCCATACAACTTAGTGATATATTCATCATCAAACCCTTTTAACAAAAAACTAAAGAATCATAAGAGACAATCTCACTCACCATAATATATGAACAAGAATACTAGGCACACCATAGGAGTTTGATGCAACCTTCAAAGAAAACCCATACAACTTAGTGGCATATTCATCATTTGACCCTTCAAACAAAAGCCATATAATCACCATGAATAAGAGTCTATTCAACCACACAAAGCACACCATAGGAATTTGAAACAACCTTCAAAGAAAGCCCATACAACTTAGTGAGATATTCATCATTAGACCCTTCACACAAAATCCATACAATTGTCATGAATAAGAATCAATGCCACTCAACCATAGTGTATGAACAAGCACACGAGCACACCATAGGACTTTGATGCAAGGTTAAAAGAAAACCCATACCACTTAGTGACATATTCATCATTAGAACTTTCCCACAAAATCCATACAATCATTAATAAAAGAGAGTCAACATCACTCAATCCTAGTGCACACCCAAGCACACTAGGTGCAGCATATAAGTTTGAAGAACCTTCAAATAAAACCCATACAACTAAATGACATATATACCATTATACCCTTCCCGCGAAAGTCATGATCATTGTGCATGAGAGTGAATGTCACTAACCTTAATGATTACATAAGAACATTAAGAGTACTATAAGAGTTTGAGGCATGAACAAGCACACTAGGAAGAACAAAAGAGTTCAATGCAACCTTCAAACAAAATTCATACAACGTAATTGTTGATAACTGAGAGGGGGGGTGAATCAGTTATCTTAATCTTTTACCTTTTGAACTTCTTTAACAGTTAATGCAATATCAAATCAAATGAGCAAACATAACCATGAAAAGGAAATACCACTAATACACATGACACAGTGATTTTGACATGAAAAGCCCGGTTAAGGAAAAAACCACGGGGTGATTAACCCAAGATATTATTCTCTGTTAGAAGAATAGAAGATACAAAATGGCACATGCCAATTAGGGCTCACTGCCCGAGCACACTACTCACAAGAGGCTTACTGCCTACAAGAGACTCACTGTCTACATAAAAGGAAGGTAACTCAATGTTTGAACTGATGAGAAGCATCCACACATGCTGAGATTCAGTTTCGGTTAAGCTCAATAAACTAATCTGCTGCACTTCATTCTTACTTTCTTTTGATGCAACTGTACTGTCACATTTCAAACCTCTTTTACTATCTTCACTCTGATCTGCTGCTTTTCTTCGCACCCAAAAAAACACACCACACACACCTTCACATCTAAATCAATCATGTATATATATCCGCACAAGTGATTTCATCACCTTTCTAGTCGGCATCTAGAATAGTCAATATTTTCCTCAAACTCTGATCTGTGGGCTGAATCCTTGCATACCAAGTAATGCGGATCAAGGATATACTTGTAGAAGTCATCAATCATGTCGGCCAATCATAACTTATGCCTTGATAACCTTTACCATCATCAGTGACACATCCAGAATAATGTCTGATGTTCTGCCAAACAGTTCTTCCTCTGTTCACACTATCAATCAGGAACCCGACACTCAAGTATTCATATCTCCTCATCATTTCAACACCGAAGGCTGAATCCTTGGATTCTATTTGTCAAGGTACTCCTCTTGACTTCCCCAAATCCGTACGTTATTGAGATACGCCTTCTGAGAGATCCGGACCTGTCTGTCGGACCTTACTAAGTGTTTTGTTCTTGCTTACCGGACCTCAACACTTCTTCAATCTGACTTTTGGTAAAGACTTATCATGTCCTGCGGATGTGTGGGATAACCTTTGTTGCCATCAATGACAACATTTATGAGTCCATATAGTGTCTCTTGCCAACAATCTCCCCCTTTGGCATTGATGGCAACACTTACTGAAAAATGACTAAGTGTCACACTATACTCCCCCTTGGCTAATGCTTTGTTTTTATGTACATTTTCTGGAGCTCCCCCTTAGTTGGATTCCTCATTTTTCACTGCTCCTCACTCCCCCTTTGACATCAATGGCAAAGGGTGGGGTCCGCACAAAAAAAAGTTTCTCAAAAACACTGCTATACTTATCCGCATAAGCATTTATACATGCTATACTTTACATAAACCAAAGGATATCTACAAAAGATGTCTTCATCTGGACAAATTTTGTTGCCCAACTCTGTTTCATTCTATCCAAAATTGCGATGTGACCACTCAACAGGAATGCATAAGCTTCTACCTTTTTCAGATCTATCAAATTATTTGTCCTGGCTGTAGTTTGAGCATCACTGAAGGCCTCATGCATGGCCTCCAACTTAGGGATAATTATTCCTCTAAGTTCATTCAACCTACTGATTATGTTTTTCTTTTCTTCTTCAAGCTTTTTAATTTCATTCAAAACTGCAATCATCTAACATTCTTGATTTATTATGGATGTGGTAAGTGGATCAAAATTTTGAGAAAGTTGTGTTAGTTTGTCCTCCTGTTCTTTCACTTTCTTCTTAATCTCCACTGTAGCTTTAGACCAGGATATACAAAATTTGTATACATCTCCTCCATCCTTGAGAGCATTTTCCAAGCTCTTTATCCCAATATCCATTACTCTCCTGTCATTTGCTATTAGCCCTTGCAACTTGCAGAATCTCTTACCCAAAAACTCTTTCCTGACCTTTTCCTCAGCTGATTTCTCTAGAGAATTAAAATGTGTATTAATACTATTAATCAGAGATTTGAGATTACTGGATGAGGAGGTTGAGGGATCCTTTTGAAAAGATGGCATGATCTTTTCTAACACTCTGGATGTGGCTGCTATAAGCTCACAGTCTTCCATGTGAGACTTCAGGAGTTTTTCTTTGGCCTTTGCATTAGCAAATGAAGCTATCTTCATTGTTTGTACCGGAGAGAGAGAGTCAAAATTAAATGGCCCTAGCAGAAGTTTCGGTTCATCAATTTCCATTGTCTCTTTGTCTAAGAACTTTTTGATAGTTTCTGCAGTGTCTCTTGCCGGAGACAGATTCTTCTTCTCTTCTGCGGTCTCAGAACTGTCTCTTGGAGCTTTTTCTTCTTCTACAACCTTGGTACTGTCATCTTCTTTTCCTTGACCTCTGCTTCTTTCTCCTCTATTCTTTCTTCTCCTTTGGATCTGGAGTCAGCAGGGGAAACCAGAGGAGTGATGTTTGTTTGTTCATGGGCCACCTCTTCCGGAGCAGAGGATTCCAAGCCCTTATCTTCACCGATATCCATTACCTCTTCTGTCATTTCCTCAGTGGATTCCTTTTCAACAACTGTGGCCGAAGGATCAACACCCAAGTCCTCTATAACAGGAAGATTGAATCTTTTGAAGGCATTCCGGAGGATCTCTTTTGTTTCCTTGGCTATCTTGTCAGTCTCACCAAGCATGAGCTGATTCATTCTGGCTTTGCTTCAGAATTCATCCTTGCAATCCTTGAAGATCATATTCATTTGCTTTGAATCGATTGAAGGATATAGCTGAATGGCTATATGTTCTCGGATCTCAAGAACTTTTGCCATGGCATTATTCTTTCTTAATTCTAACTCTTTTTTTAGGATTTTGGGAATGAGAGATATAATTTCAATGAAAGCCTTGTTATATATGTTCAAATACTTAACGGTTGCTTCCTGCAAGATCTTTTGGTCTGCTTCATTGTAGTCATCATAGAATTCAGCCACAGGCTGAAGGTTTCCATCCATAGTGACTGATTTGATGACATCATCTAAAGACAGAGTGGGCTTTTCTACAAATTCCTCTGCCTTTTCTTCTTCACCTTGACTGGTAGAGGGTTCACCAGATGTTTTCTTCTTCTGCTTCTTCCTTTTCTTTATCTCCTCATCTGATTCAGTTTCTTCATCATCCTTTTGACTGATATAAGACCTTATTGCCTTTGTTTTAGTTCTTTTCTCTCCTTTCCTGGATGATTTTGCTTCCAGTTTTGATGTCCTTGAGCTTTTAGTAGTGGCAGGTGCAGATCTCTTTGATGATCTCGTCCAAGTGAAAGATTCTACCAGAGCACTTTCCTTACTTACCTTTTCTGCCTCTTTCTTCTCTTCCTCAGCCCTTTCCATCTTTTCCCTGTTGGCATCAAGTGCCTCCTTTGAGATGCCTAAGCCTTTGGCAACTTCTTCAACTTCTTTTCTCACTTTCCTCTTTATTTCTGGTTGTCTGAGTTCCACATGAACTTTTACACTTAGCTCTTCAAAGGTTCCAAACCTTTCTACCTTTGGATCCTTTGGCTGACTCAGCATGTGTTGAACATGCAGCTCCACAATTTGTTCATCAACTTCATACCCCATAGGCATGATCCAGACTGTCCTTGGCTCAACTGCCTCCATTATGCATTGATCAGTGTCTACCATGAAGCACACTGTATCTTTATATTTTTCAACCAATGATTTTGGGATTCTTTCTCTGATTTGTATAGTATTTTGGAAGTTCTTAAAGTACCCCCATAGAGCTGTATTCCTTGCCTTTTCATCCCCAAGTTCATGCAAGTAATCTCTGATTTGAATTGTTACCAGTTTGTTATTTTGCCATACCCATCCATTGGATCTAGGCAGCTCATTCATGAAGTAGAAAAAAAAACACAATATCAGTCCACCATATTTAAAGGAGTTCTTCTTGTCCTTTTTGATCTTTTGTATGTTCTCCATCAATTGACTTAGAAGAAGTTCACAGAGATCATACTCTGCATTCTTTCTCAGCATCTCATAGGCAGTATACACTACAGTTCCAGACACTGAATTCTCCCTACTGGAATGATATATCTTATACCCTATTATCACAGATGCAAACTTGATATCTGGGTCCGTGATATCTTCAATGGTCATTGCCCTCTTATCAAATTTTGATCTGGTGGCCTCAGTTGCAGTCTAGTTTTTAACAGATTTGAGGACAGGTATCCCTCCAGAGGAGTATAAGCCGGTTACTGCCCTAATTGCCTCCTTAGTGATTTTGCAAGGTCTATTCAACCATAGGAAGTTATCATGCATCCTACTCAATACATACCAGACCCATTCATCTTCTTCAAAGCAAGGGAAATGAATGAACTGATCAAAATGTTTCTCCTGGATGCCCTTATATTAAGGTTTAAGTTCAAAAGCATCATCTATCAATTGTTTATGATAGATGTCTCTTAGTTTGAATTCCTTGAACTCTTCAATATTTGCATGTATGTAAACCCTAATATCTTTTGTATGCAACACACCATGCAGAACACTGGAAAATGCTCCTAGGGGATCTACTTCCAAGGATTTGTATGGATATTTCTTAAATTTGAGGCAAGACCTATCAGAGATCTTCACAATGTTCAGAGTAGACATCTTTTCAAAAGATTTGCAGAGAGATATTTGAGAACGGAAAATACCTTTTGCGCCTTTAGGTTTCATGGAGTGAGCTAGATCGATTTCTGGAAGAATTGACTTCTGCAAATGATCTTTGATGAGCTTGAGGAAATTTGTTGCAGAGCACCTCTTTTCTTCTTCTTGAATGTAGAATGAGCAAATGTTTAATAAGAAGAACCCTTATATTGTTCCGTAAACCCTAAAACCAAGTTGTAATAAATGCTCGACCTAAGTCATTCCAGTTTGCCTTATTCGAATGGCTTGAAGAACTGGATCAATCTTGATCTAAACATCTTGCAGATCTTCCAAATCTTAACCATAGTTTATTTAGATGTTTCTCTTATGAACCCTTTAATCTGTAACTCTCCTTGTGCCAGTTCCGGCACCAATTGACTAGCTGGGGGAAAATGGTTTTCTTTGTGTCTCCCCCTGAGCCAGAGCTCACTTTTTAATTTTTGGAAGGAATATCAGCACTAGAGTTTGGTGCGGATCCATCCCCTACATTCTCTGTACTTTTCTTTACCCAAATCTTGTTCATCTCACTTTAAACTTCATCCGCATTCACTTTTTGTTTTCCCTTGTCTTGATTCTGAATAAGATGTACCGGACCTCTTTTGTCCTGATTCTTGCTTCTACATAATTTGGCAATATGACCGGATCTATTGCAAATTTGGCAAACAACATTTCTTTGTGTATTTGATTGATATCCTCTTGATCTACATTGATTAGCCATATGACCCATTCTATTGCATGCAAAGCATCTACCATTGAATGAATTGTTCATTTGCATATTACTGCATTCATGAGATTTGTGACCATACCTTTCGTAGTTGAAACACTGTCTGGAGAAGGATGTATTAGTTTGATTCATTTTCCTTCTGCACTGATTAGCTTTATGACCAAAGTTATTACAGTTGTGGCAGTATCCATTGAAGGATGGATATCTTTGAGCATTAGGCTGCCTTACCAAAAGTCTTCTAGGCCTGTTCCTTGGATTTTCTGATCCATAATTCTTTTGACTGGATCCAGAGCTTTCACCTTTTTCATATCCCAGGCCACACTTGTCATCTACCCTCTTTTGGCTTTCAAGGAGAACTTCAAGTTGAGTAGAGCTTATCTTGAATTTCTCTTTGTATTCATTTGTTGTTTGAAGATACCTTTTGAGAGAGACAATTTGATCCTCAAGTTTTTCTTCATTATCTTTAGTATCTTCAAGATCAGATTCAAGATGTCTGATTATTCTATCGATCTTGTGTCAGTCTTCTGATTTTTCTTTGAGAGATTGTCTTAGGTCATCTTAAGATTTTCTTCTCTCTTCAATTTCTTGGGTAAACTTCATAACTCCTGATTCCATTTCATGTCTTATCATGATGATTTCTTTTGATAACTTTTCACATAACTTGGTTTTCTCTTTCAGATCTCCACTTGTATCATTTGCTTCACCTTGACTTGCCAATTGCTGGAGTAGCTCCTTTCTTTTTTTCATAGAGAGACTCAGTTTCTCTTTTAGTTCTTTTAAGAAATCATCAACCTATTTGAGTCTTTCCTTTAATTCATTAACTTTAGAATTTGACTGCTCAAGATCATCAAGGGCAGACTTAAGTTGCTCCCTCATACCATACACATCCATTTGAATTCCTAGACCTTCCTCAAGTTGTTAGGCTTTGTTGGGAGGAACTTGGCTCTAATACCAATTGTTGATAACTGAGAGGGGGGGGTGAATCAGTTATCTTAATCTTTTACCTTTTGAACTTCTTTAACAGTTAATGCAATAACAAATCAAATGAGCAAACATAACCATGAAAAGGAAATACCACTAATACACATGACACAGTGATTTTGACGTGAAAAGCCTGGTTAAGGGAAAAACCACGGGGTGATTAACCCAAGATATTATTCTCTGTTAGAAGAATAGAAGATACAAAATGGCACATGCCAATTAGGGCTCACTGCCTGAGCACACTACTCACAAGAGGCTTACTGCCTACAAGAGACTCACTGTCTACAAAAAAGGAAGGTAACTCAATGTTTGAACCGATGAGAAGCATCCACACATGCTGAGATTCAGTTCCAGTTAAGCTCAATAAACTGATCTACTGCACTTCATTCTTACTTTCTTTTGATGCAACTGTACTGTCACATTCCGAACCTCTTTTACTATCTTCACTCTGATCTGCTACTTTTCTTCGCACCCAAAAAAACACACCACACACACCTTCACATCTAAATCAATCATGTATATATATCCACACAAGTGATTTCATCACCTTTCTAGTCGGCATCCAAAATAGTCAATATTTTCCTCAAACTTTGATCTGTCAGCTGAATCCTTGCATACCAAGTAATGCGGATCAAGGATATACTTGTAGAAGTCATCAATTATGTCAGCCAATCATAACTTATGCCTTGAGAACCTTTACCATCATTAGTGACACATCCGGAATAATGTCTGATGTTCTGCCAGACAGTTATTCCTCTGTTCACACTGTCAATCAGGAATCCGACACTCAAATATTCATATCTCCTCATCCTTTCAACACCGGAGGCTGAATCCTTGGATTCGATTTGTCAAGGTACTCCTCTTGACTTCCCCAAATCCGCACATTATTGAGAAGCATCTTTTGAGAGATCCAGACCTATCTGTCAGACCTTTCTGAGTGCTCTGTTCTTACTTATCGGACCTCAACACTTCTTCAATCTGACTTTCGGTAAAGACTCATCATGTCCTGCGGATGTGTGGGATAACCTTTGTTGCCATCAATGACAACATTTATGAGTCCATATAGTGTCTCTTGCCAACAGTAATGTCACATATCCATCATTATACCCTTCACACAAAAGTCATACAATAATTATAATTCATGAACTCTCATATATATTTTATTAGACCTTTCATTGAGAAGTCACACAATCATCGTGCATAAGATTTAGTGTCACTAAACCACAATGCATGAACAATCACACTAGACACAACATATGAGTTTGATGTAATATTAAAAACTCATACAATTGAGTGGCATATTCATCATTAGACCCTTCACACAAAATCCACATAATCATCATGAATAAGAAAGAGTCAATGTCACTCAACCACACTAGGCACACACCATAAGAGTTTGATGCAATCTTCAAAGAAAACCCATACAATTTAGTGACATTCATCAATAGTCACACAAAATCCATACAATCATCATGACTAAGTCAATGTCATTCAATCATAATGTATTAACAAGCACATTAGGCACACTGTAGGACTTCGATGCAACCTTCAAAGAAACCCCATACAACTTAGTGAAATAGTCATCATTATACCTTTAACACAAAAGTCATACAATCATCATGAACAAGAGTTAATCTCACTCAGCCATAATGTATGAACAAGCACACTAGGCATATCATAGGAGTTTTATGCAACCTTCAAAGAAAACCCATACAACTTATGACATATTCATCATTAGGCCCTTCACACAAAAGCCATACAATCATCATGAATAAATGTAAATGTCACTTATTCATAATGTATGAACAAACACACTAGATAGGAGTTTAATGCAACCTTTAAAGAAACTCCATACAACTTAGTGAGATATTCATCATTAGACCCTTGAAATAAAAGCCAAAGAATCACAAGAGACAATCCAACTTAACCATAATGTATGAACAAGCACACCAAACCCACCATAGGAGTTTGATGCAACCCTCATAGAAACACATACAACTTAGTCACATATCCATCATAGAACCTTCACATAGAAGTCATACAATCATTATGAATAACAATCAATCTCACTCAACCATAATGTATGAACAAGCACACCAGGCACACTATAGAAGTTTGATGCAACCTTCAAAGAAAACGCATACAAGTTAGTCACATACTCATCATTAGACCCTTCACACAAAAAAGATACAACCATCATGAACAAGTGTCAATCTCACTCAACCATATGTATGAACAAGCACACCAGCCACACCAAAGGAGTTTGATGCAACCTTCGAAGAAAACCCATACAACTTAGTGACATATTCATCATTAGACCCTTCACACAAAAGTCATACAATCATAAAAAATGAGTCAATGTCACTCAACCATAATGTACGAACATGCGTACTAGGCACACCATAGAAGTTTGATATAACCTTCAAAGAAAACCCATACCACTTAGTGACATATTCATCATAAGACCCTTCACACATAACCATACAATCATCATGAATAAGAAAGAGTCAATGCAACTCAACCATAGAAGTTTGAAGAACCTTGAAATAAAATCCATACTCAATGACATATATGTCATTATATCCTTCCCATGAAAGTCATGATCATCATGTACACAAGAGTGAATGTTACCAACCATAATGCATACATAAGAACATTAGGAACACTATACGAGTTTGATGCATGAACAAGCACACTGGGCACACCATAGAAGTTTGAAGAGCCTTGAAATAACATCCATACACTCAATGACATATATGCCATTATATCCTTCCCACTCAAGCACAAAGGGGTTTGATGCAACCTTAAAACAAAATCCATACAACGTAATGTCAAATATTCATCATTATAAATTCATACAATAATTATGATTTATGAACTCCACATATTTTATTGGACCCTTCACTCAAAAGGCATATAATCATAGTGCATAAGATTTAATGTCACCCTACCATGATGCATGAACAATCACACTAAGCACGCCATAGGAGTTTGTTGCAAGATTAAAATGCCCCATACAATTTAGTGACATATTCATCATTAGACCCTTCACACAAAAGCATCATGAATAAGAGTCCATGTCAATCAACCACACTAGGAACACCATAGGAGTTTGATGTAATCTTCAAAAAAACACATACAATTTAATGTTATATTCATCATTAGACTCTTCACACAAAAAGTCATATAATCATCATGACTAAGAGAGTCAATGCCATTCAACCATAATGCATAACAAGCACACTAGGCACACCATACAAGTTTGAAGAACTTTCAAATGAAACCCATACAAATCAATGACATTTTTGCCAGTATACTCTTCACACGAAAGTTGTGATCATCATGCATTAGAGTGAATGCCACTAACCAAATTGCATACATAAGAACATTACGAACAAGTTATAAGAGTTTGATGCACACTAGTCATGATGCATGCTTCACACAAAAGCCATGACACTCATATGATACTATTTCGCTAACCCTTATACACACAAATTTTGCCATATTCCATTAAAACCATCACACCAAAGTTAATGTGACTAATAATGATGCATGAGTAAACACAATATGCACACTAAATATAGTAATGTAATTGTTTAATTATCAAAAAATAAACTACATCTAGAACATTTATTTGTTTAACATAACTACAAAAATTTAAAAACTAAAAATAGTATAAAAAGAATGAGACCTCTTCAAGGATGTCCATGGCCATACTTTAAGAGTTTATGGAGAGATATTTCTACCACTCCTCAAAAAATCATACAAATTTAATAAATTGTTCAAGCTGAGTAATGTAAATACAAGGAATTTAAGTCTTCACACAAAAGCATTTCCAACTAAGATATTGATATCTTTCAATTAGAATAAACTTTCAAAGTGTAGATTTATTTTATTGCAATCCAATTGCACCCTACGCATTGTACTTTTCACACCTAAGTTAATAAAAATTCACATGAAAATCATCAAATGATGTGTATATTTATTATCCAAAAGCACTTCTCTCAACTTGCTATTTATATTTTTAGTAAGCTTTTACATTTTTGAGATCGATAAAAATCAAAAGAGAATTAATATCACCAAATACCATACACAATCCAAATGAATCGTAAGCATTGTACATTTCACACCTAACATCAATAAAACTTCAACATCAAAATCATCAAACAATGTATATTTACCATCTAAAACACTTCATTTAACTTGTTATTTATATTCTTATGGGAAGCTTTCTCACATTTATGAGATGAATAAACATATATTTTAAAATAAAATCAACAATGAAATCAATAACATCATGAATACATAAGCATAACAAATAGTTATAAGGATGCAAACTCCTCCATTTTAAAGAAAAATAAAAAAGACCAAATATTTTTTCCAATAATAAGGTTAAATTACATATGAAGCCTAAAAATACTAAAAATATTAAAATATATGCACATGAATGCTATTAAACAATGATGCATGATAAACACAATAATCACACTAAATGTACTTATTTAATTGTTTAATTACCAATAAATTAAAATATTTTATTTGATTAACATAACAATTTAATAACTTTAATGAAAATTAAAAAAAAAACTAAAAATATCATGAAAAAATTATTAGAAACCTCTTCAAGGATGTCCATGGCCATCCTTAAAGAGTTTATGGAGGGATATTTCTTTCCCTCCTCAAAAAATAATACATATTTTATTAATTATAATTGTTGAGCAATGTTTACAAAGAATTTAAGTCTTCCTTTGAGCTTTATGTTTAAGTTCATACCACTATACAAAAGCATAGTTTCTACCACTATACAAAAGCAGTTCCAACTAAGATATTGATATCTTTTAATTAGAATAAACTTCCCAAGAGTAAATTTATTTTGTGCAATCCAAGTGAAGCTGCACATTGTACATTTCCCAACTAAAATTAATCAAACTTCACATCAAAATTATCAAAGGATGTGTACATTTACTATCCAAAAACACTACCCTCAATTTACTATTTATATTTTTAGTAAACTTTTACATTGAGACCAACAAAAATCAATGATAGAATTAGTTTCATCAGTTTCAGTATAAGCATACACAATCCAAATGAATTCTAGAGACTACATTTCACACCTAACCTCAATAAAACTTTGACATTAAAAACACTTTCTTTAACTTGTTACTTATATTCTTATAGGAAACTTTTACATTTATGAGATCAATAAACATACATTTAAAAATAAAATCAATAATATCATGAATACCATAAACACGCCAAATAGTTTTATAGGATACAAACTCCCCCATTTTAAAGAACAACAGAAAAAAGACCACAATAACTTCAATAAAAGTGTAAGAGAGAATTGCAAACATGACCTTACTGAATTGTCAATGTTCTGAGTTCAATCTCCCCTGCTTCAAATGAATAGTCCACCTACAACAGTCCATCTACTTTTGTTAAATGAGGTAGAAATAGTGCAAATTCTATATAGCTACTTCTCCAAAGTAGAAATTGAAATAGTCATAGCCTATAAATAATCATAGTCTATGCTACGCACAAAATCAATCAAGAATGAATAAACTCAATAACACAACCCAAATGCACTAGAAATTTAAAGATGAAAAACATTTCCACACAGAAAACACATTGGCATGGTAAGAATGAATTAGATGGTATTTTTCCAAATTTGTAATGGTCCTATATGTGACATATTGACATCTATTTGGGGACACACCTTGACAACTTGCAATCAAATGTACTTACAAAATAAAGCAAATGATAATAATAAAACACAGGAATGAATTTTAACCTGGGGGTCTAATTTATGTGGGAGGAATGACTGTCCCCTACCTGATGGTCTAAAGCAAATGATAATTCTAGTTGGGAGTCAAACAATCCAATTAATCTACCCGACTAAACGGCATCGGGTAGGTGAATTATAGCAGGATTCTAATTAATCGCTGGGTTAACGATGGACAGAATTCCACTTCGATTATTAGGATAGAACAGCAGGAATCACCTTCTGACGTTTGCTTCAAGTTCCATAGGAATTTAATCTAACTGGCGGTTTCATATTAAATTTCTGGGCGGTTACCTCTCCATTTAATTCCAGATTTCCTAGAATACAAAAGGCAAAGAATTATTCAGACAGAAACAGAAAAGCCAATCAATAGATGTAATGTCAGATAATGCATTACAAGAATATCAATGCCGCCAAATTTTCATAATTCCTACAACAATTTAGTTTATGAATTAATGATTTCATTTCACACTATTTTTTTAATTTTCAATATAACAAATGCTTAAGTGAAACAGAAAGCACTAACCATTAAAATCGGTATTTATCAACTAAAATTTATTCTATCAAATAACATTCCATTTCAAATAAATTTAAGGATTAAGAGTAAATACAGAAACTGATAGATTTTTTTTTCACTTCAAGAACCAACAACAGTCAAGTGCATCGATAGAGAATATTTTCCATTGCATACTTAATCAAGTTTTAATTTTGTTTCCAAGGGTAAATTCACAACTTCCATAATACTGTAAAAGTAACTTCCTCACTAATTAATTACAAGAGATAAATTTTAACAACTGAACCAAATCAACAATCAATTTCACAACTTACAAATTTGATACACAAGAACAACCAACTATAGGAATCCCACAACTCACATACACTCTAAGGGAGGGATTTACTTTCTTCTCCCAATACTATTTTTCTACAACTTTCATAGGGAGCAATCTCTCCTCTTCAAAGAAACTATTATAGGAAGAAATTTAAAGAGACCAAGCTCTCATTACAAATAGGAAGATAGAACATTTTCTTTAACAAGGCAAAATCCCTTCAATCCTCTTAACATGTTTCAACAGTAACCTGCATGACAACAAGGGAGAAAACAACAACCAGCTAGCTATCCTCCCTACCATAGACCTGCAAGAGGGTCACCCCCGAGCTAGGGAGACCATCCACATACCCAAGGTAGAATAGACCAAAACACTTCACAACATTGAGTAACAACAAACAAAACAAATAACACACACACTCCCATGGTTTTACTCACAATACAAAGACTCAACTGAGGTGAGTTCAGGGAGGGTAGGGAAGTAGACTCTCTCACTCAAGGTGTCATTCTTTACATATTTGTCACAACTTATCACATGGCCTCAAGCCAACAAAATTACTCTTTCTCATGGCCTCAAGCCATCCAATTAATCAAACTTCCAGGGATATCCCAAATAGGCTCTCAAAGCTTTAAAGCCCTCTTAGCTCAAAAGTACCAACATGCCCTCAAGGCATTTCATATATCAAGAAAACAAGAAAGCCACCCGAGGACGTTCACACCTTCCCTTCCCTATACATGATGAACATTGCCTTCCAACTGGAAGGAGCTCTTTCAACACCCAACACATACCCCAAAATAACAGAAAAACATATAGAAAACATTTGTAAACTCATTCATCAAGCATGAACAAAACATACATAACAAGCAACAGATCATACAAGTGAGTAGTCTTGTTCACCAACCTTCCAAAGCCCTATTATGGATGAAATTTGATGAAGAGCTCCACTCTGAGCCTCCTCCTCCAAGTTCTCCTTCTTTCCACAATAATCCAACCCCCTTACTCTCCTCCTCCTCTCTCTTTTAAAACTAATTACCGCTATTTTCCTAATTTCCCAAGTGGCATTAAACAACTAATCCACAACTCATCTATTATCCTAGTGGACTTAAAATAATTAACCCCCACTCAAGAGGTTTCCCACTATATTCCTTTTACAACACATGGAAAAATAAAAAGGGAGTGGATGACACACCAGCCTTATTAAGGGGAACCCAACCAAAAGAGAGACACAAAGAGACAAGCACTCCATTATTAGGGGATCATGGAGTTGTTCCATGACTTGGAAGTGGGCCTGAGTGTGGATTCCACTCATCCCATTGTCCCCATGCTTCCAAATTCGTCACTTAACTTCACTGTGAAGTTTAAGTGACCATATGGAGGTTAACCCAAGGTTGTCCAAGTCAAAAAGGTCCCTAGACCCATGGGGTATAACTCAGGGTTGATTTTTACCTAGTTAGAACTCCCAGAGTCAAATAAAAACACAAGAAAAGGGTCTAAAAGAAATAAAGTTTAAACAAGATTCAAAACAATATTTCTTACAACACTTATCATAATAAAATTAAATTAGAAGATAGCCCTAATTCCCTTGACCTCATGCAACATTAACACATTACAACATTACAACATTTCTCCAAACACGAGGTTGATCTTAGTTCCTCGTGGAGCTAGATCAGCTCACAAGGGATACAACATACGGTATGGAATGATCTCCTGTATATGTGGTTTCGTTAGCAATACCTGCACACTCAAACTTGAAGTCAATAACACATAACGATATCATAGCCGAAGCAATTTAAATACATGCATACCTAAACATTCTACCATATTATCATACTAAAATCACATTAAAGTTTCATATCCATTCATCATTTTCTTAAAAGCAACATCTAAATATCATTGCACAATTATTTCCTTAAAAATCAATTAGGTTTAACAAACAAGATTCAAGATCAATAGTCTCTCAACATAAAAATAATAGCAATAGCACTGCAAATAGTCTCATGAACAGAAGTGTAAAAAGTAGGCCTCACATCCTCCCCCCCTAAGATTGTACTTCCTCCTAGAAATCATCAAAGAGGTGAGGGTAAAGCGTCTTCAGTCTCGTAGCATCTTCCCATGTTGCAGTGACCTCATCGTACATATCCCACTGGACCCTAACCTGGTCCAGCTCTCGACCTCGAAGGCCCAGCATCCGACGAGCCAATATGCGTATTGGATCCAAAGCCAGCTGTCCGTCTGCCTCTACCTAAAGAGCACTCCAATCCAATACGTGAGACAAGTCAGACATATAACGACGTAAAACTAAAACATGAAAGACATCGTGGATACGAGACAGGCTAGGTGGCAAGGCTAAATGATAGGCTACAGTTCCTATCCCCTCCAGAATCTCAAAAGGTCCTACAAGCCGGGGTGCGAGCTTAGAGCCTTTTCCGTAACGGATTGGACTCTTATGCGGTCGCACTCTCAAGAATACCCTGTCACCCACTAAAAAGCTTCGATCCATCCTCTTCGCATCTGCATACTTCTTCTGTCTATCCTAAGCTTCCTGCAGTCTCTGTCTGATCAAAGTGACCTATTGTTCCATATCCTAGATTAATTCGGGACCAATGGCAACTTAGTCCTCTAACCGATCCCAACTCAAAGGCGTTCTGCAAGGTCTACCGTATAAAGCCTGGTAAAGAAGTATACCCAATGAGCTGTGATGCCCATTATTGTAGGTAAACTCAACCAGATACAGGTACTCCTCCCATTTAGACTGATGATCCATAACATACATGCGAAGCATGTCCTCTAACACCTGATTAACTCTCTCTGTCTGGCCGTCGGTCTCAGGATGGTAAGCGGAATTGAAGTTGAGTTGTGTGCCCAACACCTGATGTAAGGCTCTCCAAAATGATGATGTGAACATGGAGTCTCTATCAAATATGATGCAGCGAGGTACTCCATGCAGTCTGACAATCTGATCTAGAAACACTCTCGCCACCGATGGTGCATTGTATGTTGTGCGTACCGGTGAGAAATGCGCCACCTTGGTCAACTTGTCAACTGTCACCATGATGGCATCATGGCGTCGTGATGACATAGGTAGACCAATAATAAAGTCCATGGAAATGGTGTCTCATTTCCACTCAGGTATCTTATGAGGGTATAAAAGTCCTGCTGGATGCTGATGCTCGGCCTTGACCCTCTGACACTCAAGGCATCGAGCAACATACTCTGCAATATCACGTCTCATCCCAGCCCAATGATATAATTGCTACAAATCCGCATGCATCTTCTTCACTCCTGGATGAGCTACATAGGGTACTCTATGAGCCTCAGAGAGTATGACTGTACGTAGATCACCTGCACGGGGTACATAGATGCATTGCCTATGTCTAAGCAATCCATCTGACTCAAGTGAATATCCTACGAATTTACCCTTCAGAACCCTCTGATTCTAGATTTCCTGTTGCACCTCAAGAAACCACTCGTCCTCAGGCAGATGCTGTAAGATACGTTCTCTCAAATCCACCTTCAAAGTTAGAGTCAGGATCTCGTGGCGCCTTCAACTCAAAGCGATGGCGACCACGTTCTCCTTTCCTTTGATGTAGTGGACATCAAAGTCGTACTCCAATAAGAACTCCATCCAACGCCGCTGGCGGGAGTTCAAATTAGGCTAAGTGAAAATATACTGCAAGCTATGATGATCCGAATGGAGCTCAAAACGTCGGCCTAAGAGAAAGTGTCTCCAATGAACAAGAGCATGAATAACGGCTGCGAGCTCTAGATCATGAGTAGGGTAGTTTAGCTCATGTGTTTTAAGTTTTTGCGATTCATAAGCAATCGCTCTACCACCCTGCATAAGCACAACTCCAAATCCCTCTAATGATGCATCCGTGTAGACAACAAAATCTTCTGTTGGATTAGGAACAACTAATATGGGAGCGCTGGTAAGACGTTCCTTAAGGATCCCAAAGGCCTTCTCACACTGCTCTGTCCAAGTGAATCCTTTCCCTTTTTGCTGAAGGGAAGTGATAGGATGGGCTATCCTGAAGAAGCCTTCGACAAACCTATGGTAGTAACCGGCTAGTCCCATAAAGCTCCTTACTTCTGTTACACTGGTGGGTGCTGGCCAATCCTGAATTGCTCTGATCTTTGATGGATCTATGGAGATACCATCACCTGATAAAATGTGTCCCAAATACTGCACCTCTGTCCTGAAGAAGGCACATTTCGCTAGGTTGCCATACAGCTGATGCTCACGTAAGCACTGCAATACTTGACGCAAATGGTCCACATGTTCCTCATCGGTCCGTGAATAAATCAAAATGTCATTTAGAAATATGATCACAAACCGATCTAGGTAAGTGCGGAACACTCCGTTCATGAGACTCATGAACACTACAGGGGCATTCGTCAATCTGAAAGGTACCACTATAAATTCATAATGACCATATCTGGTTCGGAAAGCAGTTTTGTGAATATTTGCCTCTGTGATTCATAATTGGTGATACCCAGATTTTAAATCAATCTTTGAAAACACTCTGGCTCCCTGCATTTGGTCAAAGAGATCGTCAATCCTTGGCAAAGGATATCGGTTCCTCACCGTCACTTTGTTCAACTGCCTGTAGTCCATGCATAGCCAAAGAGATCCATCCTTCTTCTTTACGAAGATAACTGATGCGCCCCATGGTGAAACGCTAGGTCAGACATGTCCCTTCTCTAATAATTCTTCTAACTGCAGTTTAAGCTCTATAAGCTCATGTGTAGTCATTCTATAAGGTGCCCGAGACACTGGTTCTTCCCCTGGTACCAAATCGATGTGGAAGTCAACTTCTCTGCGTGGAGGCATACCAGGTAACTCTGGTGGAAAAACATCTACAAATTCTCTCAGGATGGGGTGATCATCTAATGTAGTCTCAGGTTCATCTTCTAATCTATCACTGACTGTGATAGCAAACATCTAACAACCCTTCCACATGCAACGCTTAAGTTGCTGAGCAGATATCATTCGAGCAGTCATGGGCTTCTGTATGCCCACTATCTTGACCGGTGTGCCATGATCATCTGTGCAACTAATCATCCTCTAGCGGTAATCTAGCTTGGCTTTGTGAGCCGCAAGCTAGTCCATGCCAAGAACTATGCCATAGGTTCCTAATGGCATCACCCTAAGATCCCAAGTTGTAATGAAAGAACTCAAGGAAACTTCGCAATTTCTAACAACGGTATCAACTGACATCCTGGCCCCAGAGGCCAACTCAACCTCCCACCTAATGTCCTGCCTAGAAGCCACCAGCCTGCAACGTCCCACTAACGATGTAGATATAAAGGAGTCAGTAGCTCCGGAATAAAAAAAGGATAGAGATGGGAGATTCTACAATCATACCTGCTATCTCAATAATTGAGGCCTAAAAATCAGCCTGGCGGTTGTCAACCGCTGCAACACATACAGTGGGATTTACCCACATCACCCATAGTCTGCTCAAAACCTCCTGTATGATGCTGTCCCCTTGCTGTATAACCCTGTGGACACTCCCTAGCTAGGTGTCCAGCTTCACCACAAACATAACAAGGCCCTCTAACCTATACCTGTACAGTCTGAGTCCTACTCGACTGCTGCTATTCTGTTCTGCCAGTAGACCCCTGTGAACCCCTATACAACTGCTGTGGTCTCACGGGACCCGTAGGTGGTCCCTGCTGTCTCTGATCTCTGCGCGGACCCTGCTGCTGCCAACCTCTATTATTTTCCCCCATATGACTTCTGTTGTGTTTTAGCTTTCTATTGCTGCTGTGACTGCTATTGTTGTGGGGGACTAGGAGGTAATGGTGCTGAACTGTATCCTCCTCTAGGGGGTGGCTATGTTGGCCTACAAAAATTTTGTTGATGCTGCTGCTGTCCCTGATCCTGGAACTGAGGGCGAGAACTCTGCCTCCATTCCTGAATCTCCTTAGCAATATAAGCCTTCTCGGCAGCATCACTCAAAGTCTGGGGATCTGCCATCCGAACAGGTCCTACTATACTGTGGTTTAGACCTCTGATAAACTTATGCACCAGGATTTTCTCATCATGGAGATACTCCGCATATCTGGATAACTCTATAAAGTTACTCTCATACTGTGCCACTGAGAGTCCCCTCTGCTGTAGGTCATGGAACTCGTCTATACGACGCTGTCTATAATGATCTGATAGATAACGTGCGTTGAAGCACTCAATAAATGTTTCCCATGAGAGGGTGTCTAAGGAAAGGCGACGCTTGCACTCCTCAGTGCGCCACCAGGTAGCTGCTGCATCTCGTAATAAGTGTACTGCCACACGGGCCTTCGTGTTTCCTGCGTATGGACACAATGCGAAGCACCTGTCCAAACTGATAAGCCAGGCCTCTGCCTCAGCTCCCTCTATGGTTCCAATGAAAGTAGGAGGGTTCAACCTCATTATGTCCCTAATGGGATCTCCTCTATCACTACGTCCCCTATAAGGCTCATTTGCATGATAATCATAAGGCCTGGGACCAAATTGCTCTTCTCAAAACCATCTTGTCATGCCTGGCATGATGTGTGGGGCTCCTACTATGGGCCCTACCGGCTGAGCCAACCTCCTCTGTATCTGGCAACTCGACATAAGGCTCCACACGTGGTACCCCCTGTGGCTCTACGTGGGGCTCCACACGTGGCTCTTCGCGCGGCTCAACTATAGCCGGTGGAAGCCTATCTAAGATAGCTTGTAAGGCCTATAATATCTGTGGTCCCATATCTGGTGGGGCTGGTGGTGCTTGCGGTTCCTGAGGAACTAGTTGTGCCTGTAGAACTGGCTGAACTTGTGGGATTGGCTGTTCTGGTGGGACTGGCTGATCCGGTCCCACAGCTAAAGAATCAGTGTGCACCTTGGTGGTTAGAGTGTGGCAGGACAGTATTTGCCGAACTCGTCTGGGAGGCATCCTACAAAACGAGGTATCCTCTAGTCAATTTGGTCGCAGAAGTGATAATGTGCCTAAACAAGCCCAGTGTTTTAAAACGACCGGACTTTGATACCAAATGTCATGCCCACATTTCACGTGCGGTCACAACACGCAAACAATGTGTCATGTCCACATGCGACATATGGTCATGATACAAACTATCAAAAATTTTCCCTTACTTCTTGAAAAGTTTCCCCTCGCACGCGTAAGCGTGCTCGGTTGCGTATGTTAAAGTCGTCAATGTTACTGTTGCTATGGAGTAATCTTCTCACGTGTGCATGTTGATATCTATCTCTAAGTTTATGGCGGTTAAATTTGCAACGTGTAGGATTCCCTTGAGATTTTAATTTCCGTAGTCACAATTTCTTTATAAATGATCTAATGTAAAAGTTTATTTGTGTAACCTACAATTGCCCTATTATTATTGTTCAATATTAATCTATATAAATATATATTTATATTTGTAAATATATTAATAAACAATTTTTTTTTAAAAATTCTTTTCCCAATTTAAGAAGTGGACATATATATATATATACATTTACAAGCAATATCCTTTAAGATTGTTCTTAAAGGATATTGCTTGTAAATGTGTATATATATATATATATATATATATATATATATATATATATATATATTTAAACATACATTTATCATTGTATATTTAATCATGCTAATGGGGACTCCACCCATAATAAAATAGATTTTTGTTATGAAATCCACCTCATAGAAAAAAAGTAAGCATACAATAACATTAAAGAGTAACCACTCATTATATATATATATATATATATATATATATATATATATATATATATATATATATATATATATATATATATATACACATATATATACATATACATATAAATATATATTTATATTTATATATATATATTAATATCTGTTTATTCATATTAATTTATGCTCCACTCATAAAGTTGGAGTGTATTGTTAAAAACCCCAAACTCATGCCATTGAAATCGCATAACCCTAAATTCCTTTTGTTTTGGTTTCTTTTTTATTTTATTTTATTTGAAGTGTGATGCAGGGGATAGTGGGGCGACGGCAGCCATGAGAGCCAGCGTTGGAGAGGGTGCAGGGGATGGAGATCCAGTGGTGGTGATGGCGGTGCTCGTGGCGGAGAGGCATGGTGGAGGTGGCCGCAGTGGCCAGTGGTGAGGATGGTTTGAAAGCCGTAGAGGAGGGGCGTGAGGCGGCCGCAGAGCGTGATAGAGGGAGGCACAACGGAGGGTGTCTGCGGTGGTTCACAGTGAGTGGCCAGTGAGTAGACTGCGGGGAATAAGCACGGTGGGGGTGTGGGGAGGGGCGGAGCCCCACCCACAACCCACTTCGTGGGGTCTGGGGAGGGGGCGGAACCCTACTTACTTAAAGATCTCGGTGGGGGTTTAAACCCCCACCATTGTGCATATTAATTTTTTTTAAAACTATGTAAAACATTAAAAAAAAAAACTACGAACTTCCTTACTTCATTTTATTTGCAAATTTCGTAATTTCTAAATTAATACTATATATATATATATATATATATATATATATATATATATATATATATATATATATATATATATATTCACAAGTGTATATATTTAATTCATAATGAATTTTCATAATTCCTACAATAATTTAGTTTATGAATTAATGATTTCATTTCACACTATTTTTTTAATTTTCAATATAACAAATGCTTAAGTGAAACAGAAAGCACTAACCATTAAAATCGGTATTTACTAACTAAAATTTATTCTATCAAATAACATTCCATTTCAAATAAATTTAAGGATTAAGAGTAAATATAGAAACTGATAGATTTTTTTTTCACTTCAAGAACCAACAACAGTCAAGTGAATCGATATAGAATATTTTCCATTGCATACTTAATCAAGTTTTAATTTTGTTTCCAAGGGTAAATTCACAACTTCCATAATACTGTAAAAGTAACTTCCTCACTAATTAATTACAAGAGATAAATTTTAACAACTGAACCAAATCAACAATCAATTTCACAACTTACAAATTTGATACACAAGAACAACCAACTGTAGCAATCCCACAACTCACATACACTCTAAGGGAGGGATTTACTTTCTTCTCCCAATACTATTTTTCTACAACTTTCATAGGGAGCAATCTCTCCTCTTCAAAGAAACTATTACAGAAAGAAATTTAAAGAGACCAAGCTCTCATTACAAATAGTAAGATAGAACATTTTTTTTAACAAGGCAAAATCCCTTCAATCCTCTTAACATGTTTAACAGTAACCTGCATGACAACAAGGGAGAAAACAACAACCAGTTAGCTCTCCTCCCTACCATAGACCCGCAAGAGGGTCACCCCCAAGCTAGGGAGACCATCCACATACCCAAGGTAGAATAGACCAAAACACTTCACAACATTGAGTAACAACAAACAAAACAAATAACACACACACTCCCATGGTTTTACTCACAATACAAAGACTCAGCTGAGGTGAGTTCAGGGAGGGTAGGGAAGTAGACTCTCTCACTCAAGGTGTTATTCTTTACATATTTGTTATAACTTATCACATGGCCTCAAGCCAACAAAATTACTCTTTCTCATGGCCTCAAGCCATCCAATTAATCAAACTTCCAGGGATATCCCAAATAGGCTCTCAAAGCCTTAAAGCCCTCTTAGCTCAAAAGTACCAACATGCCCTCAAGGCATTTCATATATCAAGAAAACAAGAAAGCCACCCGAGGAGGTTCACACCTTCCCTTCCCTATACATGATGAACATTGCCTTCCAACTGGAAGGAGCTCTTTCAACACCCAACACATACCCTAAAATAACAGAAAAACACATAGAAAACATTTGTAAACTCATTTATCAAGCATGAACAAAACATACATAACAAGCAACAGATCATACAAGTGAGTAGTCTTGTTCACCAACCTTCCAAAGCCCTATTATGGATGAAATTCGATGAAGAGCTCCACTCTTAGCCTCCTCCTCCAAGTTCTCCTTCTTTCCACAATAATCCAACCCCCTTACTCTCCTCCTCCTGTCTCTTTTAAAACTAATTACCTCTATTTTCCTAATTTCCCAAGTGGCATTAAACGACTAATCTACAACTCATCCATTATCCTAGTGGACTTAAAACAATTAACCCCCACTCAAGAGGTTTCCCACTATAGTCCTTTTACAACACATGGAAAAATAAAATACAATAAGAAAAATAAAAAATAAAAAGGGAGTGGATGACACACCAGCCTTATTAAGGGGAACCCCACCAAAAGAGAGGCACAAAGAGACAAGCACTCCATTATTAGGGGATCATGGAGTTGTTCCATGACTTGGAAGTGGGCCTGAGTGTGGATTCCACTCATCCCATTGTCCCCATGCTTCCAAATTCGTCACTTAACTTCACTGTGAAGTTTAAGTGACCATATGGAGGTTAACCCAAGATTGTCCTAGTCAAAAAGGTCTCTAGACCCATGGGGTATAACCCAGGGTTGATTTTTACGTAGTTAGAACTCCCAGAGTCAAATAAAAACACAAGAAAATGGTCTAAAAGAAATAAAGTTTAAACAAGATTCAAAACAACATTTCTTACAACACTTATCATAATAAAAGTAAATTAGAAGATAGCCCTAATTCCCTTGACCTCATGCAACATTAACACATTACAACATTACAACATTTCTCCAAACACGAGGTTGATCTTAGTTCCTCGTGGAACTAGATCGGCTCACAAGGGATACAACATATGGTATGGAATGATGTGGTTTCGTTAGCAATACCTGCACACTCAAACTTAAAGTCAATAAGACATAACGATATCATAGCCGAAGCAATTTAAATACATGCATACCTAAACATTCTACCATATTATCATACTGAAATCACATTAAAGTTCCATATCCATTCATCATTTTCTTAAAAGCAACATTTAAATATCATTGCACAATTATTTCCTTAAAAATCAATTAGGTTTAACAAACAAGATTCAGGATCAATAGTCTCTCAACATAAAAATAATAGCAATAGCACTGCAAATAGTCTCATGAACAGAAGTGTAAAAGGTAGGCCTCACATATATGCAGTTCAAATCTTCTTCGAGCAAGGTAAATGGTGCAGTTAGTGATTAGTACCACTGTCATGTGCAGCCAAACCAACAATGTACCTTATGAATGGCACAATCTACTAGTGAATGCTAGCGATTAGCTCCTAACCATCCACAAAACCCTCAACAAATGGTGGTAGAGTATGGAACATGTTGTGATCCCCTCCTATCAACTGCCACTCACAAAGTTGTGTGATAGGGTTGCTATGTTGCCAGTTCAGCTCATCAAACACTAACTCAGCAAGATGTGTAATCAACTCTGAAATGCAGCATCAAACCATCCAAAACTGCACCTAAACAATGATTCTTGAATATACTGTTCACTCCTCCAATTATGCTGAAATATCATACGACCACTCTAGGAAGGCCCTTAAATGGCATGGAATTATGTCAAAGTGTAGGCACCCAGAAATGAGTAGAAATTAGCAACCTAAAATTTGTTGAAAGTCTAAAAATGCATAAATGTGATCCCTTGATGGCAACAAACTATTTGCTTGCAAATCTTGATTGCTCAACCTAAAAAATATGCACAAAGTCTCCAAATCAGCTCACTATGCAACTCCCGTGCAGAATTGCCAATGCTAGAAGCAAGGGTTTTTGCCCTCACCTGCAAGATGGAAATCCAAGAGCGTTTTCATTCTCCTAGACCTTAGAAAATAGCTAAGGGTTTTCATCCTTGAATACAAATTTGAAAACAAAGCTCACAATAGAAAATGCCAAATGAAATCTTCATGCTGAAATGAAGCTAGACGCCTCCTTGATATACCTTTCCCAATCATGCCCTTGAATTCAAATTTCCCTCCAAGTATTTAAAAATTCTTTTTATTTTATTTTAATTTTAAGTATTTAAAAATACTTTTCATTTAATACTAGTGTTTGAACTTTAAATACACATTTTATTTTAATTATAATAATATTATTAAGTTGCCCCTAAAATTAGAAATTACTGGACCCAACTTAAAATATTATTAATTATTTTAGTCCAAAAAATAGGACATGATAGTCCGCCCTTCCCAGAATTGCTTGTCCACAAGTAATTGCAAACCCAAATGCTCAAGCATTGTCGTGCCAATATGATGAATCATGCTATAACGTCTATAGAGTATAGACCCTATACCTATCAAATGAAACAACTTTTGCCAAAAAACAGCATGCAAACTTGGATGCTCAAATACCATCCTACCAACACTATGAATCATGCTATAACCTCTAAATCCCGTATCTGTCAAGTGGAGCAACTTGGGCCAATAAATATATCTCCCAACTCCACTACCCACAACGATTGTATACAACCCATGCAACTCAGGACACAATTTGGCCAACAAGTGTGCATGATACACAACACAAACCTCTGAAAATAGAAAACAAAGGAGGAGGAGTGTCATGGTCTCTTGCTGGGTGTATGGGACTGCATTAATAGTTTAGATAGGCATATTAATAGTTTCTAAAACATTTGGAGCAGTGACCAAGATTCAAGACTGATATTTTTTGTGTTTATTTAAAATAACATAGACATGTATGAATTTACTGCATTATGTGTTTGGGCATGCTTCTCTTGTCTGGAGTTCTATTATGGGCTAAATTGTTTCTCATTTCAGTGCATCTTTAAAGCATGTTTGTCTAAGAAAAATTCCCATTTTTAAGGTCAGAAACCAGAATGGTGGGTTTTTATTGTGTGGGAAAATGCAAAAGAAAACTGGAAATTGAAGAACCACAAATAGAGACTGATGGAAATCCAAAACCACCAATTACTTTCTGAGGTCCCTTTGTGGTTGTATAAGATGCAATGCTTTAGGGATTTTCTAAGAATGTTCTTAGAATATCATGAGCATTGCATGTAGTAACCTAGATGTGTCTCAAGGTTACCAGATACAACAATTTTATATTGATTTGTGGAATAGGAGATGATTTATCTGCAGCTTTTCTTTTATCATTGCAAGTCATATTTCAGAGTCTGATATACCTCTTCTCATCATTGACTTATTTATGGACATTCAACATAATTGCTTTCTTTCATTCACTCTTCTACATTGTTATCAAATGGTTGAAGAGGTCTCCTAGGGGGACTTGCTTTACTTTCTTTTTCAACTGCTTATTATGAGCATCTGTGTTTCGCATTGCTGCTTTCATTCCTCCAATGCTTTGTTTCCAGACTCTATGGGACAACACTAAAGGGAAGATGCACTAAGAGGTTATGCTTGAGCAACATAGTTCAATGCTAGCAGGGAATGCTTATAGTTATTCATTATTTCTTGCTTATGCTATATAAGAGATACTTGTGCACAATCCATTTATAAATCCATGCTCTGTGGTTTTCTTTACTTTAGTGTGTTTCCTTTTCACGTGAATTTTCTCTAGTTTGCATACACCGTTGTAGCGATTCTAGTTATTGTATCTATTACCATGATTTAGTTCTTTAACTTATGCATTTGTGAACAAATGTGTCATGGATGTACTTTCTTATTTATATTTGAGTACTGATAAGGACATCATTCTTCTTGCTGAAAGCACCCTTTGTGCATTTTTTGGACACTTTTTGCAACTCACATATTTGTGCAACACTATTGTCTTTTGCTAACCTAACAGCTATATCATTTATGATATATTTTCATGTCTACTCAGATTCTTCGTACATACTTTCTGTATCCTTATTAGTTTTAGCTCTACCTATGTCATCTGCAAGCCAATTGTCATGGAATTTATAGAGGATTTTATATTAAAGACGATCGTGACAAGAAAACATTTCGATTGAGGTTAATGCTTTTATAGCAATCCAAATCATTTGCTTGTTGCTTTACAATTTTATCCTTGAGACTTCCTTTGCCATTGAGATAGACTATTCTCAAAATGGAGCATCAATTATTATGTTTGCTTTATCTGGTTTGTAGATGAGTTGTGTTTGAGTCATCAGAGAATAAGGACCATTAATATTGCTTGTTGCTAGTTAACTCTGCTTTGAGCAAGAAATTTAGTAATGGATATTGGTTGATATAGAATCTAGATTTAAGGCCATGTTCCCATTTTTTGATTGGATGAGTTCTTGCTAACATCTCATGGTTAAAAGTGGGGAATCTCTACTTGCCATTTTTAATTTTCTAGTTCTGGATGCCGTCACTTTTACCATTTTCAAAGAACATTGCTCCTAATGAAATTTTCAAAGAACATTGCTAACAGAACATGGCCATCATCAACATTTGACAACCTACTACTTACTACTTACTACTTAGTTGTGATTTGCTCAACTCAGCATCAACTTCAGCGCCAACACCTAAATTGACACTTTATGACACAAATGTTGGATCCTCCAGGCATCAACATCCTCACCACGCCCTTCCCTCGAGGGATGACAGCCTACTTATGAGTTAAGAGGCCAAAACTGACCTTGTCTACTTGATGACACTCCTAAAAGACAAACTGTCGCATGGAAGACCGACTATTTCATCTTCCATAATCAGGTTACAGTTCTACATTGAAGTCATGTTCTCCTGTGTTCTGATGTTTGTCCATGTTTTACTTTTGATGTAACCCATTAAATCCTACTTCTCAATGTTATCTTGAGATATCTCATAAGACCAAGATAAGTGGAAGGGCTAGTTGGTTCTACTAAAGTAATGACGGGATTCTCTAATGCTTTATAAGGGTGTAGAATGTTATTTGATATCTTTCTGTCCACTCGAATCTCTTGCTTTTCTTAGTAATAACTGTATTGTGAGGGCCATCTTAGAAGCCCAAGGACGTTTGCAAGTCCCAAAAAACTGTCCTAAGGGGTTGAGTTCATGTACATCCCTCACAAACTGTCAGTCAGATTTTAGTTTGCTAGAGTCATTTTTTAGTTTTCCCACTCTTAAATCACATAGTACAGATTTCCCATTTACTTTAATTGTAATGACTTATACAGAGCTGTATAGATAAATATATATAATCAACAAAGAGTAGATAAGTACACAATCATTCATTGCTCAGAAATCATAGGTCTCACATTACAGTAGATATAATGCAGTCAGAGATTGTTTATCCCGCAGGTTGGGATGAGTGATTATAGGCAATTCCGCTGGGATTCGTCAGATGCAATCACTGGTATGCAAGGTCCCTAAGTCGCCTACATGAAGATCGTGGCAAGCTAGCCTTTGATGTTGGAGAATAACCTGGAGAAATCGTAGGTCAGCCCTGATGATTGCTGGGTATATTACAGAATCCCTGAAGATCATATAGGCGTTCAAGGTGTCAGAGACACTCTGGAAGCATACCAGGCATCTCTTCCTACACCCAAATAGCCTCTCATTTTTTCTAACACTATTGCAGCCTACAATAAATTTGGGTGTAAAATCAACGACTAAACCTTAAACTAACTTATTAATTTGAGTCGAAATGGAACAAAACTGAGCAGTGAGGAGACCCACCTAATTCAAGCTGAGGTCTGTGAATTGAACAAGGGTACATCTATTTTGATTGGGGGCAATGGACCCATTTCATTTTCTGGAAGAATAAAGGCTCAATCCCAGAGCAATGAGAATGTGGTCTATCTGAAACTCCAGTAGCAAGTCCACATTGAGAGAGTGAAAAGAGGGGTTCATGCGTGTTTAACCAGTAGTACTAAATAAGACCAAATCTCCATACTAACAAACTGAAAAATAGGAAGCACTACTAAATAAGAAAATTAGAGACAAGAAAATCAATTACCTCAGCCAATAAACTCTATTGAAAGCTTCAAACATTTAAATAATTCTACAACACAGATTTAAGATACATAAAAACTTACCAAACTTTCTTCAAATGTAGTGCCTTCTCTTTTCTTCCTTTGAAATTCTTCCTGCAAGCACTTTTCTTTACCCTCCGCCAGAAAAGGACACACAACCCAAAAATAAAGACACAAGTTACAGGATTAAAAAAACAAGGAATACAAAAAGAAACACATAGAATACAAACACCACACACAGAATACCAAAAACAAGTCAAGAACAGGACGAACAGACAAAACATAACAAACAAAGACAATGAAACACATTCAACAGAAGAAAACTTAAAATAAAACAAAAAGAAACACATTCAACAGAAGAAAACTTAAAACAAAACAAATAAAGGGAAAATGTGTGGAAATCGAATTTAACAATTTTAGTGGCTGTAATTTTAGTGCCGTTGGAAGGAGGTATAGTTGGCATTCGCCCGCTCCTTCCAACGGCACTAAAATTATAACCACTAAAATTCTGGTCGGCATTAGTTTAAATCTCTGTTTTTCTCTTCTCTGTTTTTCTCTTTCTATGCTGCTGTGGATGACTGTATAGAACTGCTCTTTTATTGTTCCAGTAATTTGTAATCCGTTTATGACACAGTTTAGACATCCATCAACAGGTTTTGATTTTTATTTAAAGCTATAATCATTGTTCATAGCTTTGATATTGTGTAAGGTTCAAGTTCTAGGATAAAGCTGGCGTTGGGAGTTTAGAGTTAACTGTTTTAGGTTTCAAAATAGGAATTTGTGAAACATACATCAATATTATTTGTTCCATAATATTAAGAGTATTTTAGTTTATCTTCATAATATTAAAAAAATATCTTTGATCTATTTTAAATGTAGTGTGCTATCACATTTTAGTTGTCAATAGTCATCAGAATTAAAACTAGCAATTGGACCCATAGGTTCAATGGGTAGGTTGAAAACTTTCTAGGAAATTATAGAATTTGTTAGATATTTTTCATTATCTATTAATTTATAAGTTATTTAACAATTCCTTAACACGTAAATATTTATATTTTTCTTAAAAATACTTTTAAGTAACTTGTCTATATTGTATATATGTAGTAAATTAATTGAATCTCTTATTGATTTTAATATAATCAGCCATAGAAACAAATGCATATTTAATCATATAATTTTTAAAAAAATAAGTATGTAAGGGTACAATAGATTTATGTTCTACAACTTATATCTAATATTGTGCACATAAGGCTACCAAGATGGCTCATAACCATTTTTATAAGTATGTATTTGATATATTAACTTTTATATTATCTATCAGATGATGATTATGCTAATTTGTATAATCAATAATTTAATATACATTCTATTATTGATATATAATTAATTATATTATTTCATTAATATTTAAAATATCAAATTTATAAATAATATATATACAATGAATCAAAGGTGGTCTGCGAGCTACTCATTTGACCGATCTTGAGCTCTGATGAGTGTGCGTTAAGAGACGGATGCAAATCAGGTGGGATTGTGGTGTCAAGTAGAAAAATAAAATAAAAAATTAACAATTTATAAATTGTCAAGGTGATAAATGCAAAGGAAACTTTTTTGTTTTTTTATCATTTATGATATTTTGAAAAACAATCAATGGACATGATTGATTTCATGGTAGACCTTTTAATCTAGGCCCTTCATCTATATAATTCATCACGTGTTGCTCACATAGGGAAGGCTTTCAGCCTAATTATTAGAGATTGTCAAAATAATAATTAATTTTGTAATGAAAATTAATTGCTTTGTGATTTGTCATAGCCAATTAGTTAACCAGAATTTTTAGAGAGCTTCTAGCAAAACATTGAGTACAGATTTTTGCATTAAAAATTCATACACAATTTTTAGCCAGATTTTTGCATAAAAAATTCATACACAATTTTTAACCAATACCTCTCTAAGACATAACTAATTAGCTTAGTGCTACTTGATTGCCTTGTAATATTGTAGTTGTTAATACTATGATTCTAATAGGACCCTGAAAGTTAAGCAATATAAAATCAAACCACCACACTAACTATTAAATTATCCAATCCCTTTACAAATTCCAACCCACTTTTTTAGGGTTTCAAAATTCTCTATAATTATGCCACCATATGAGACTAAAAATAGCTCTTTACTCATCTTCAATCCTCCAATCAATATGAACAATATTATATTGCCAAAAATGAAAAAAGTGAAATGTGATGGCTACAACAACGCAAAAAAAAACAACCACATGTAAAGTATATTATATTATATTATAATAAAATTTTTACATGTATCAGTTGAGTGCCATGTTCTCGATTTTATCTTACACCACATTGGCACAAAATACATACCAAATCCAAAAAAACATTACTGAGCTTAGCATAATATTAAAAAAAGCTACAAACTATATACTTCCATTAGAGCTATATCTATCCTCAACAAGGGCTTGAACAAGTACTGGAATAGGAACCAAGATAGAGGCCATAGCTAAGGCAAAAATATTAGCAGACTCTATAGAGGGAACATTACCCTTGGGGACCTTGGGTACTTTCTTAGGTGGGGAGTTCTTGGAGGCATGGTACAACTATAGACAAAGAGCTTTAAACATCTCTCTAGCTTTACAAACCATTGACTCACCTAGTACATGGTGGTGTGAGCTTACTACTCTCATGAAGGCATTCGAGCAGGTGTTGCGAAGACCCTCTTGCATCATATTATAGACACACCTTGCTACTAGGTGGAAAGATAATAAATTATAAGGAAATATTCCCCCAAGGATTATGATACCATCAGTAAAATCCTACTGGTCCATTTCCTTATTAAAATTTTCTTTCAAGAACAAGCAATTCTAAATATAGCCATTGCCAAGAGACAAACCAATCCAATATCATGAATGATATCCATTGAGTTAGATAGGAAAATCAACACCATAGTGTTGTACTCCAAAATATGTGGGCAAGCCATGAGATTACACTCCTTATAATATTTTCAATTATGTCACTATCAAATAGAAAGACATGAGCTAGTTTTAAAATCAAGTCATAACAACCAACTTCTATAGGTTCCCACTTATAGGTATGAATGTACACTTGCATGTTAATAAGAAAAGACTCCATTCTTAGAAAATATAAGTTCTTCAACTACAGATTTGAATGAGGATTGAAGTGTTTATTAATAGGCCCTTCATATAGGGGACACCTATCATTTCCACATGTAGATGGCATAGAAACTAGAGCATCTCATTTGCAATAGTGATTACTTCCCACATGAATAAATCCTACAAGAAAATTAGGAAAATGACTAATTTTTCTATCACCAAGGCTTGGATTTGATTTAACCACTCATTTCCTAGTAATTTGATATCCCCTCATGCATGTTGATAATAGATACTTATCGTCACTCATTCAAAAAACCATCCACCTTAATGTCACCTTTTTGCAAGATGTGATCAAGGATTTCACTTGTGCAAGATGAATTTTAAATCCTTTCACAATCTAGAAGTGGACCACCCTTTGTTTGAAATAAGTAATCCCTTATGCCATTTATAAAATCACTGCTAGCACATCTATATGGTCATTAATACTTCAGGTACATGTACAAGTGCACTCACAATAATGGTTAGATAAAATAACAAAATTTATTTGTTATCCCCTGGTTGGGAGGCTGATGAAATCATGATGGCTCTTCTATCCCTTGATTCTACAAACAATAAATCCTTATCTTTCCAATTTTTTCCACTCTTTGCCTTCAATATACTCTTCCCCATGTTCAATTACCATTTGAATTTGGAACTTGTATGCTAATTGATTAGATTCAGAGTAATAATGGCCACATTCATAATATTCAAAATCATCTAGCAAATTCCAAGCCATCTCGAGAATGTTTATCAACCTCTGATTATTGTTTCTCCCTAGTTTGATGGCATTTATGGTCAACATAAAACCCATGATGTAGGAGCATCCCTAGTTCAAGAGCAATATTGCATTAACCAAAAACATTTGCATTTCAGTTTGTTTGCAGTTTAGTTTGTTTCTTTTCATTTTCCACTTTAGTTTGTTTCTTTTCATTTTCTAGTTCAGTACAGTCAGTTCAGTCATTAGCAGTTTATGTAATTTGGTCCGCATTCTAACATAGTTGCATTTCAGACCTTGCGGAGCTGGAATTAGTATCTAGATTCATTCATGCACATCATATCCAAAACTCAAAGCATTTGGATCAAGTACCAAAAAGTTATCACTATCAGAAGATCAACTATTTTATTAGAACAGAGCATCTTGACAGTCTCAGATAATCAACTAAAGGAGAAGACCTGTGGAGCATTTCACAACTTACGGAGGTAAATTACACATCATCTAATGTTGTTTGGTTCATGCTCAACCTTCCTTGAGATCCACACACCATTCCATTCATTTGCAGAGGAACTCTATTCAATTAGGTCTAACCTATCTGTGTACACATGTTACAGCTCTTCATTGGAGTTTGTGATCTTCCTTGGCTGACGCGGAGGCATCTATTATTCCAAAGATAATATATAATGATGTAATAGATGCCTAGAAAAGTAGTGATAGATAGTTTACAAGTTGATATTTGAATTTTGTGCGAAGGAGCTACAAAGCTATATCTTGTGCATATTCTGATATTCTGTAATCAGGCCTGTGAGCCCTAATTGTGCATATTCTGATATTTTGATATTCATGATGATGTTTTGTGTGATATTATGCCTATGGATGTATGTCATATTTTGTTGGGTAGACCTTGGTAGTATGATAGAAAAGCCATGCATGATGGGAGAAAGAATACATGCACTATAACATCAAATGGAAAGAGAATTACTTTGATTCCTTTGGAAGATGATCCTAAGAGTGAAGTATGTGGAAATGCTAGATCTTGTTTGGAGATGGAAGAAAATTTTTGGATGGTTTGAGACATGAGAATGTGTTATGCTTTGACTCCTAAGAAGCCTAAAACATTAAAGGAGACTGAAGAATCACAATTAGAGAAGATAATTGAATTGCTGATAGAGTATGAAGACATCATATCAGACAAGGTACCTGAAGGGTTGCCACCAATCAAGAGTATCAGTCATCACATGGATCTTAAACTTGGAGCTAGTTTGCCTAACAAAGCAACACATAGGAGAGAATAAAAAACTAAATAGACAGATACAAGAGTTGTTGAGGAAAAGTTTGATCAGAGAAAGTTTAAGTCCTTGTACAATTCCTACAGTATTAGCACCTAAGAAGGATGGAGAATGGAGAATGTGTATAGACTCAAGAGCAATCAACAAGATCACAGTTAAGTATAGAGTTCCTTTACCTAGGATCGATGATATCATGGATTGTCTGAGTGGAGCAAAATATTTTACAAAGATAGACTTGAAGAGTGGATACCATCAGATCAGAATCAGAGAAGGAGATGAATGGAAGACTGCTTTTAAGATAAATGAAGGATTATATGAGTGGTTAGTGATGCCTTTTGGATTGACAAATGCACCGAGTACTTTCATGAGATTGATGGATAAAGTTTTGAAGAAATTATTGGGTAAGTTTGTTATTGTATATTTGGATGATATTTTTTTTTTCAGTAAGACAAAAGAAGAACATCTGTTGCACCTAAGACAAGTATTGCAGAGATTGAGAGAAGAGAAGTTGTTGATAAATATCAAGAAGTGTAGTTTCATGAAGGAAAAATTAGTATACTTGAGATTTGGGATTTTTGCGCAAGGATTGAAGATGGACCCTGAGAAAGTAGAGTAATTATTGAATGGCCTACAATGGAGAGCATTGGAGAAGTCAGATCATTTCATGGATTGGCTAGTTTCTACCAGAAGTTCATTAGAAATTAAAGTTTAGTTTGTAACCCTAGGATAGAGACTATGAGAGGTGACAGAAAAGATTTCAAGTGGACATCAGGAGTAGACAAAAGTTTTGAGTTGTTGAAGCAGAAGGTGATAGAGCAACCTGTGTTAGCATTACCGGATTCCAATAAGGTATTTCAAGTGGATTGTGATGCAAGTGGAAATGCAACAGGAGCAATGTTAAGTCAAGAAGGTAGACCTATAGCATATTTCAGTGAGAAATTGAATGATGTAAGGAGGATATATTTAGTTTATGATCAAGAGTTATATGCCATAATTCAAGCCTTGAAGAAGTGGAGACATTACTTGTTGCCTAAGGAGTTTGTGTTGTATACAGATCATCAAGCTTTGCAATATTTGAACAGTCAAGGAAAGTTGAATCAGAGACATATGAGATGGGTAGAGTTCATGTAGAGTTATATATTTGTGTTGAAGCATAGGAGTGGAAAATCAAACAAAGTTACAGATGCATTGAGTAGGAGAAGAAACTTGTTGATAGAGATGAGAGTTGAAGTGTTAAGATTTGATGAATTGAAGAACATGTATGAAGAAGATCTTGATTTTGCAGAACCTTGGAAAGCATGTAAGGAACCTGTTGTGATAGATAGGAGTAAGTGGTTGGACTATTTCATTCAAGAAGATATGTTGTTCAAAGGAAATCAGTTATGCATACCTAGGAGTTCAATGAGAGACAATTTGATCAAGGAGAAACATAGTGGTGGATTGGCAGGACACTTTGGCATTGACAAAATAGTGGCTTAATTGGTAAGTGAAAATTATTTTTGGCCTTAGATACATAAGGATGTTAGGAAATTTGTGTAGAGTTGTAGAGTTTGTCAAGTTGCAAAAGGGAGTAGTCAAAACACTGGATTGTATAAACCTTTGATAGTACCGGAGAGACCTTGGCAAGACATAAGCATGGATTTCATAATGGGATTGTTGAAGACACAAAGAGGACATGATTCAATATTTGTAGTAGTGGACAGATTTTCAAAGATGGCACATTTCATACCTTGTAAGAAGATAACTGATGTAGTGCATGTAACTGACCTATTTTTCAAGGAGATTATGAGAGTGCATGGATTACCTAAGAGTATAATTTCAAACAGAGACACAAGATTTCTTGGATACTTTTGGAAGACACTTTGGAAGAAGATGAAGACAGATTTGAAGTTTAGTTCAGCATATCACCCACAGACTGAGGTAGTGAATAGGAGTTTGGGAAACTTGTTGAGATGTTGAGTTGGAGAGAAGGTAGAAAGTTGGGATTTGATTCTTTCACAAGCAGAGTTTGCCTACAATAATTCAGTGAATAGGAGTACTGAAAGAACACCTTTTGAGATTGTTACTGGAGTAAACCCTAGATGAGTAGCAGAGTTGAGAGATATCAGTATCGAAGACAAGAGAAGTGCAGAAGTAGAAGAATTTGCAAGACATATGGAGTCAGTGCATAATCAGGTTAAGAAACATTTGAAAGAGATGAACAACAAATACAAAGACCAAGCAGATGAGAAGAGAAGACAAAAGGAATTTGAATTTGGAGATGAAGTGATGGTATACCTAAGAAAAGAAAGATTTCCAGTAGGGACATATAACAAGTTGAAGATGAAGAAGTTTGGACCTTGTAGGATACTTAGAAATTTTGATTTAGGAAATGCATATGAAGTAGAGTTACTAGAGACATTGGGTACATCACCTATTTTCAACATTGCAGACCTATATCAATATCATGAAGCTAAGTTCAATGACAGCATTGAAGAAGACTTGAAGAAGCGATTACCACAACAAGCACAAGAGCAAATTGAAGACATTTTGGATAGCAGAGTTGGGTGCAACACCAGAGGAAGGCAATAAAAAGAATATCTTGTGAAGTGGAAAGGCAGACTGGAAGAAGATTCATCATGGATTTCTCAGGCTGATGTGGACCATCTTGGTTTTCCTCTAGCCCTAGCAAAGTGAGGGACTCACTTTTTCAATAACCCCAGATGTCTGATGCAGGGGCATCCTTGGTTCAAGAGTAATCTTGCATCAACCAAAAACATTTGCATTTCAGTTTGTTTCTTTTCATTTTCTAGTTTAGTACAGTCAGTAGCAGTTTCTATAGTTTGGTCTGCACTCTACCGTAGTTGCATTTCAGACCTTGCAGAGTTGGACTTAGCATCTAGATTCATTCATGCACATCATATCCAAAACTCAGAGCATTTGGATCAAGTACCAGAAAGTTATCGCTATTAGAAGATCAATTGTTTTATCAGAACATAGTATCCTGATAGTCTCAGATAGTCAGCGAAAGGAGAAGACCTGCGGAGCATTTCACAACTTACTAAGCTAAATTACACATCATCCAATGTTGTTTGGTTTGTGGCCGACCTTCCTTGAGATCTGCACACCATTCCATTCATTTGTGGAGGAACTCTATTCAATCAGGTCTGACCTATTTGTGTACACACGTTATAGCTCTTCATTAGAGTTTGTGATCTTCCTTGGCCAACGCGGAGGAATCTATTGTTCTGGAGATAATATATAATGATGTAATAGATACCTAAGAAACCAGTGATAGATAGTTTACAAGTTGATAGTTTGAATTTTGTGCGAAGGAGCTACAAAGCTATATCTTGTGCATATTCTGACATTTTGTAATCAGGCCTATGAGCCCTAATTGTAAGCCCGCATTTTGCCAACCAATTTGTATTTGAATTCTATGATATAGTGAATGGCTGAATCTGTATTTGCTTCATATCTTTGAGTTGTTTCCATTGTGTTTACTCTAGCTACACAGCCTGGATAGCTCACTTTGTGGACCCTCTTGACCGTGACTGCACCAACCCACCTCTATAAAAATCTCTTTATATTTTATTTTCAAGTAATTGCTAATCGCAATATCAATGCTTGGACTTATACCTCATTATTAGATCCCATTGGAACCTTTGTGGAAGTAGCTAGTATAAATCTTCCTTCTTTGTCCCTTAGAACACATCCTACACCTAAGAGCCGAAGATTCCCATGAGAGGCTCCATCAAAGTTAATTTTGACAAGAGATGTCAAAGGAGGTAGCCATTTTTATCAATGACCAATTGGGTTTAGTAATGATGCCCTTAACTAATCCATGAACTAGTAGTGGTTTTAGTCGTGGCCAAGTTTTAAATAATTTATTGTCCCAACATGAGAAAGTATTAATATTCTAAACATTCTTGAAGATATATGACATCACAATTTTAGAAATTGCTCTCTCCAATTTAAGAAATTTTTTTTAAAATCAACTTAGAAACATTTATAAAAATAAAGTTAAAAAAATGAAGTTAGACAAGTCTGTATAATAGGTTAGTGTTGCACAAATTCCCAAACATGAAAGGTGGATATTCAATCCAAAGACATTTTCAAGTGTATTCCATAGAGATTAGAGTGCATGTACACCATCTCATACAATATTTCTAGCAACGAAATTTATGCAACTTTAATCTTTTCCAGGATATATATAAAAAAAAAAAAAATTGTTGTTTAATTGTGTTAAAATGTTAGAGCATTTATATTTACCATGTATTTATATCCACTTAAATACAACATCTTAAGTAAAAGATAAATCTCATAAATATGAATCAATAAAAGTCAATAAACCTTACAAAATCATGTGCTTAATCTAGGTGATAGAACTATAAAATAATATAAAAAGTCCAATTGGCTTTCATGCCATAATCCATCCAATCACAAGTGACAAATAATATGTACAAGTATAAGAAATCAAACACACTCTCTAGTTGCCACGAACCCATCATGTGGTTCTCTTGCAAGCCGAGAGATGGGAACATGGCTCAGGTGCTTTTCCACCCAACCATGATGCAATTACACTTCTCTAGATCCCTTCATGACACGAAGGAAACCCAGCCCTATAGTTGATCCCAAACAGATAATTAATTGATAGTTAGAAAACTAGAGCTTACTCTGTTAAAGACCATCTTGAAACACTAATGAGGACAGTACTTAACACTCCAAGATAATTGAAAAGTTGTTGTGTTGAAATAGATTTATGAAGTAGTAAGAAGAATTTATATATCAGGGTACATGTTAGAAAGACGCTACAATAGAGAATAATTAGAAGAAAGCTGTGACAGGAAAAACACAATTTGCTATGACAGGAATATCACAAGATCGATAGGAATGACAGGAATGACAGGATCAATAGGAAGCTGCAACAGGAATGACAGGATCGACAAGAGGTCACGATAGGAATGATAGGAATGATAGGAGGCTACAAAAGGAAGTTTTATTTAGTCTTTAATGGTTCGTGACAGGAACACGACAGGAAGATTTTAAATCATAAACATGGAAACATAAAAATAGTGGCTGCCATAGTTGTAACACAGACCAGAAACTATCATGATATAGGCCATAATTACTACGTTTTAATAGTCACATTCAACCAAAATTTGTTGTAATTAAAAACAAGGAGAGTATCTCATTTGTTAAATGGGAAAGAGAGGTCGATTCCACCTCTAATGCTACCCTTTCACTATTGCCTCCATTCATTACTCTAGAAAGAATGACGTTCTCCTTTCTGCTGCTCCCCATTGTCTCGATGCTCAAAAAAATAAAATAATAATCTACCAACTATAAAGATGCACCAACTAGGTCCGATCCAACCATTGTGCAAACAACTCCTCTGAAACTATACCACTCATATAATTCCTATCAATGGAATCCATTTCCTCTTTCATTACTTGCAACCAAACTTTATCTTCAACCTGATCTACAATTCAAAATTTTTGGAAAAGCTCTTCCTTGCCTTCCTCATGCTTTTACACAATGCTAAAACAAATCAATTTCTTCAATTTCTTTACTATTCTCTGCACTTGGTTGTTCACTATTTTTGGTTGTTTTATTTTTGTTCAATTCTTTTTTCCTTTTTCTCAACATGAGAAGACTTATGTCTATAAAACATTCTAAACATACCTGTGATCTTTTGCCAATCAAATACATTTATCCAACCACAATTCATTTTAAAACAACTTGTCATAGATTCATTTTTTTTTCAACTCTCTATTCCAACATGTCTTTTCACTATGATTTTTTTCAAACCATAAATTTTGCAAGGATGTAAATTCCAATATTTTTCTTTTATGTGCCCTATTCTATCACAATAGGAATAATTGTAAAATCATCTAAAGAACACAAATCATCTATGTCACATGAGACTTCACAAACTGATGGCTTGATTTCAACATTCATTTTCTTTTTGGCATGTTGCAAACAATTGTTTTAACTGATACCAATTTAAGTGGAAGAATCTTTAATAAGAAATTTCAGAATTATAATTTGCAAATAAATATGTGTTAACCGAAATGGATTAACACATTACAGATTCTCTACACAATTTTTGATTGTGCAGATTGCTCTAAGCGCAGAATAAGAGCATACTCTTGTGATACTAAGACTCAACCTAGAACTCTATCAGACTCTGAATTAAACTCTAAATGCTCAAGAATGAGGTGGAGTCTTCTTTTTATAGCCTGTGGACCTCAAAACTTATTAAACTATCCTAGAAATCTGACCATACAAAATCGACACGTAGCAACTACTGTAGAAGTGGATAGCTGTTAGGCAGTCTTGTCCGTAAACATTAACAATAGTAGTGAAAAAGACAATCACTCTAAATACACCATAAGCGAGGACGACCCACTTTACACCCAAAAGCAGATATGGGGATCTTGCTTTTTTTGACAGGGTTGAATCCTGTTGTCAGATCATAACGTGGCCAATGTCACGGCACAGACAAACCCATGTGCTAGTTTATCCAAATATGGTTGGTGGAAGAAGATGACTAGGAATTGGTTCAAAAGTGATGTCCAAATCATCATTTCTCCTTCTAAAAGCATAAACTATGAGCATTATTTCTTCAGAATATGCCAAATCTAATTTTGTGTGTACTGCTACCGAGGATGGCTGGAGAGCAAGTTCCATGTCATCAATCACAGCCTTTGAAAACCAATTATGAACCATAGGATAATATTATACTCTTGGTAGGTGATAACAACTTGGATTAGTCAAATAACTAATCATTCCTTCTTCAATTGCCCATGAAAAGTTTCCCTAGATGTAATAAAAAAAATCTATCATATCAGGTGGTAAAACAGAATTGTTATGACCAGCAAAGATATCAACAAATTCTTCAAACTCAGTTTGGAGTATGGTGATGCTATTAATGAAGCCATACTTAGCACATTTTAGCATATTTTTCTTTAACTTTATAACCCAATTCATAGGTATCAAAGAAGTGATACAAATATCAAAAGAAAATCTATTCCTGATTGAATAGGCTATATTGGCTTCTTCTAACCCAAAGTGTTCTAAAAATGCCACCTGCTCATCTGGTTCAAGAACTCCTTGTTCAAAATGTTCTGAAATTTGATTTCTTAATCCTTGGAACCATTTGTTAAGAAAATAAACTTGAAGAATAGGTTCAAGGATTTCTGGAGGTAATTGGGGAACCATCATTTTATTACCTTCTTCATTTGTCATCTCATAGACTTCCATGCCATCTTATCTTAAGAAAGTTTTAGTAGGTTCAATCATCATAAATATAGTCTCAACCAATTTTGACATCTCTTTGGTTAGACTGTCAGCTAGTGGATTGTTATCTCATTGCATCCATTCAATATCAAAATCATAACTTATAAAATCTAAGTACTATCATGCAATTCTACCATGAGCCAAATCTTTATCTAGTTTCTTTTTTAAGAGAGACCTCATAGGTTGGTTGTCTATTCTTACAATGAAGTGTGCAGGTTTCAAGAATATTTTGAATTTCTAAATACCCTTCTTAATAGCCAAAATCTCCTTTTCATATATTGTATACCTGCATTCTATATCAGTAAAAGTTCCTAATCTGTAACCACAGATTTGTGCCCCTTTTAAAAGAATTTCCTATAACAAAACAACACTCCACACATTATCAAAAGCATCAGTATATAAAATCAATGGGTAACCATCCTTTGGCATATGCAGAGTGGGAAGATGCTGACATTTTCCTTTGATTTTTCTAAATATCTCAGTCAGTTCTTCAGTCCATCCTTGTGCTCTATCTTTTAATTGTCCTTGAATCTTTGCTATGTCTTTGGCCAAGCCATTATAAAAGGGAGAAACATAATTAAGACAACCCAAAAACCTCTTAATTTACTTTTACCCAATTAACACATCAGGAAATTCATTTATATGTTTCAGAATATGGGGTTGTAGTTTAACTTTCCCTTCAGAAAGAATTAATCCAAGGAAGTCAATTTCTTCTTGGCCAATTACCATCTTTTTAGCAGATAGACATATTCCATGTTCTTTTTATTGCATTATACAAATCTTGCAAATGTTCTAAATGTTCTGAAGAATCATTTGAAAAGACAATAATGTCATCAATGGGTAAGTGCAAAAAGATGGGGGGCCAAAAAGTGGCCAAATTGTTTTCAAAAAAAAAAAAATGCAAAACGCGAGCGCATTATAACGCACTCGCGTTATGGTTTGGTAATGACGAGCCTAAGGCTCATCAAAACTAAGCCATAACACGCTTGTGTTATAACGCAAGCGCGTTTTGACTTGTTATAAATTAAAAAAAAAGGTTATTTATCCCATTTCATTTCTTTCTTCTCCTCTATACCCGCAGCCTACAAACCCTAGGAAGCGCGCTCGCATTTTACAAATCTTAATTCAACACAAAAATCTTATCGATTTGTCGCCAAAATGTTGCCACGATGTCAAGCATGCCAAAGGAGAGTTATATTTGTTTTTTTGTTTGAATTTATTTCTAAATAGGTAGGTTTGAGTTGATATTTTATGTTTATTTCGTTAATTGTCAGGAAATGTTAATGCACCTCCTCCTCCTCCTCAAAATCCACAAAATCCTGAGGAAATACCTGCGGAACAACAACCTCCTCCATCCATTCCTCGACATGCCCCTGGGACACAAAAAAATATAATGTGTCAAATTGAAAACAACAAAAAAGAAATTGAAGATATAATTACAAGGTTGAAAGATCCTTCCACTTCAACTTTGCATAGGTCCATGCTTGCTGAATCTCTTGAATCTATGTTATCAAATGTAGATTCAATTAGCAAGCAAATAACTAGTTGGATGGATAAGAGGAGAGAGTTTAGAGACTATTATGTAGACAAGCTATCATACCAAGATGTGAAAAAATTACAAATTATAAAATTAGACTTGTGTTCGATTTTCACAAACCCACAAACAAATCAACCTCCACCCATTACATGCAAGAGGTTCCCTATCCATTGGTGCAACAACCAAGCGATAAGGGACAATTTTGGGCAGAGGTGGTGGATGGTTTTTGACCATCCTCCATGTAATAACAATGAGGTCCCGCAATACTTTTTTGAGGAAACTCTACTACTAGTTTTCCCTCAATAAAGTGCTAATCTATTTTGATATGCGGGACTTCCAGGGTAGAGGTGGGGTGTCGGCACAAGATAGACCAAGGGCACGTGTTGACCCACAGCGGGTAGTGAGACGAGTAATCAGCAGACCAGCCCATGCGCATGTTTCTATCCCTTCCATTGTGAAGGAGAGTGTTGAGGTTGATACACTTTAGTCCATTAGTGCCTTGACCCAAAGCATCATAGAGCATGCCAGTCCTGCAGCACATAGTGGGTTGGGAGATAGTGCAAGGAGTAGGGTCCCACCCCATACTTGTTAGACTTGTAGGTTAGCCTGTGGTTATGACCCCATGGATAGTCAGGATGCAGGTGCACAGGCTACATCTGTAGCTGAGCAGATGGTGATGACAGATACCCTCCCAAGTGAGACTTTTAGCCTTGATACTCAAGTAAATATTAGCAAGTTTATTGAATTTAATTTATTAAATTTTATTTTTGAAATGCAAGATTAACTAATTTAGTTTGATGATTTTAATGAAATTTCAGGGTCAGTATGTTGATGCAGTTTTTAGTGGTTCTCCACCTACATATTACACTAGATCATCTACTATTGGGGTATGTAACTAGTAAACAATTATAAATATTACATGTGAATAACATCGTTATATGAATGGTATTCTAATATCTGATTTTGGATGTTGAATAGGTTAATATTGGAGATTTCACGGCAACACCTGCCAGTGGTGGTGGACTTCAAAGCTTCACAGAGGTAATAAAATAAATAGTTTAATGAATGAATTGTACTTACTAGATTTTTGTATGTGACTTGTGTGCTTTATTGTGTGTACTTCCATGTTTAGATCAACGTGTGTGTATGTTAGGAGCCATGATTTGCATCACTATTATAGTTTTTGTAATTGAATAATGTTGTTTTATTTCCAGATGATGAAGGCTGCGGAGACACCCCCCGATGTTCAGAGGGCAATGGAGCATGGTGTGACCTCTGCGATTCATAGCTCCATGGCATTGACAGGGGTATGAGGTAGATTAGTAAATTTCAATTTACATTCATTGTTATAGTTGTTTATTTTTGAAAAATCAAAAGATTATTGATTTGAAGTTTAATTTCTATCTGGATGGTTTCTATAGGACATGACATCACCACGGCCTATTCTTGCTACTAAGGCAAGTGAGGAGACAGATTATATGTTAGCGGTAAGTGATTATTTTGTTAAATGTTTCATTTTTTATAACATGTAATTTCTATATATTAATGTCGATACTTTTTATTGTAACAGCTAAAGATGTAGGAAGAACTAAATAGGAGGAGCAACCCTCAAGTTCGTAGTAGACCACCCACATGCGCGTCTCCATCCCTTAAAAGATCAAAGGATGCCGATGATCTATTCTCTTCACCAGCTAGAGGGGAATGACTTTTTATTGTGTTCCTTTGTTGTATGCCTATATGGCATTTGTGGACATATATTTTGTATTGTATATAGTTGACATTGTATGCCTATATGGCATTCTTGTAAGCCTATATGGCTATTTTGTATATATGTTATACTTATATCGACAGATATTGATGTATGCCTATATGGATATGTGGTTAATACAAATCTTTTTTATTGATGGCATCCATACTTGCATTATAAATCCACATTTGAATGGATATTTGTAGATGGCTACTTCAAATATTTAAAGTCCAATTGTATTACATAGGAATTTTTGTTGATCTAATAAGCTAGCTATTGTTATTCAAGTATCACCTAAACCTCATTTTGGAGTTCTAAAAGATAAAAGTTGTATTTTAAAAAAAATGAATCATCATGTTGAATAGAAAATATTAATATTTTTTATGAGTTGCTCAATTGAAAATATTCAAATGGGTATGCTGATCCATATTCTTTATGAGTTGGTCAATTGAAAATATTTCTTAATTTCTTGTTATTATACCATATTGGGATGCAAAGAGTATGTTTGTTGTTTTGAATAAGATAGTCAAAATCATATGCTTATGAGCACGTGATGACCATTGTGGTTATTAAATGTAATTCTTCTTGCATATAAGGTGAGGTTATGAGATTACATTGAGTCTTACCTTGATCATCATCTAAGGCACCTTGCAAAGGAGGTCTTGAGCAACATAAACCTTAGGCACAATTTCTTGTTTCTAAAATCAAATTTGAGTGCCTAAGGAGTGGATTGGTGATGGACATCACTTTGAGCGCCTTAAAAGTGTTTGAAGGTTTGAATTGGTGAATGATAGTGCCTAAAGGTCTTAGAACCAACTAGAATAAGGAATTGAAGAATGAGTTAACCACTTTGAGCACCTTGAAGGAGAGAAGTATGTATATGAATATTGATTAAATGTTAGCGGTAAGTGACCATTATGGTTATTAAATGTAATTCCTCTTGCATATAAGGTGAGGTTATGAGATTACATTGAGTCTTACCTTGATCATCATCTAAGGCGCCTTGCAAAGGAGGTCTTGAGCAACATAAACCTTAGGCGCAATATCTTGCTTCTACAATAAAATTTGAGCACCTAAGGAGTGGATTGGTGATGGACATCACTTTGAGTGCCTTAAAAGTGTTTGAAGGTTTGAATTGGTCAATGATAGCACATAAAGGTCTTAGAACCAACTAGAATAAGGAATTGAAGAATGAGTTAACCACATTGAGCACCTTGAAGGAGAGAAGTATGTATATGAAGATTGATTAAATGTTAGCTGTAAGTGACCATTTTGGTTATTAAATGTAATTCCTCTTGCATATAAGGTGAGGTTATGAGATTACATTGAGTCTTACCTTGATCATCATCTAAGGTGCCTTGCAAAGGAGGTCTTGAGCAACATAAACCTTAGGCGCAATTTCTTGCTTCTACAATCAAATTTGAGTGCCCAAGGAGTGGATTGGTGATGGACATCACTTTGAGCACCTTAAAAGTGTTTGAAGGTTTGAATTGGTGAATGATAGCGCCTAAAGGTATTCGAACCAACTAGAATAAGGAATTGAAGAATGAGTTAACCACTTTGAGCGCCTTGAAGGAGAGAAGTATGTATATGAAGATTGATTAAATGTTTGGAGTTTAGGCACACTTTCCTTATCATATAATCACACATTGGTGCCTAGGAAGAGTTGACATGAAACAATCCTTTGAGGGGACTCCTTGATGAGATCTTTCCCATTGCTTAAACTTGTTGAAATGTTAAAAGCTAAGTCAAATGGATTCTAGGCACTCTTTGCCTTCAGAATGACCTTGAATTGGCGCCTAAGCATAACAAGAGAGTTTAAATCCATTCAATATGTGTCATGTCCTCATATCAAGACACTATTAAAGTAAAGATTTGAACATGATAAAGAGGGTTTGTAAAATATTATTTCGGATGATAGAAATAATTACATACATTATATTATTTAATAAATAATATTATTGTATGAATATTTTATTATAATTAAAATATAATATCCATATTATAAATAACAATATATATAAATATAATATATTATAAATATATCTAATAATATAAATACAAATATTCTTATAATTATCTTACATTATAATATAAATACAAATAATATAATATAAATCATATATCATTTATTATGATATAAATGATATAGTATAAATAATATAAAATATATAATATATCATTTATTATAATATAAATGATATAATATAAATATAAATAAAATAAGTAAACATCTTTTAACCTATCCTCTTATGATAACGGGGTTACGTATGGTTAGAACTAGTTTTATCACAAAAGGGAATTAATATAAAGTAATAAAAATAATAAGAGACATGCCTCTTCGAACATATCCTTTGAAAGGGAAATAAATAAAGGTTGTGAAATAGAATGAAAACATCATCAGAAGAAAAAATAAAAAGAGTATAGGATAAATACATATATTTAGATTTGAGTCATAAGTAGGAAAGATATCATAAATTTATATATAGAGATATGAACATCAACACTAAAAGGGAGTGAAATATATATTATAAAATAAATAAACAGCAATAACAATACAATAAAAATTATACATAGGTAAGGAATTCCAGGTAAAGCTCCAGGAGGTAAGTAAGTATATTTTATATGCTTATTTTATAATTATTACATATAGGATTTGTAAGAATGTAAGTTGTATTCAATTTGTCTTTGCTGCAATATATAATGGTTCAGTGTTTAATCCAATAATATGCTAAGTATGAAGTAGCAAAATTCTAATGATGAAAAGTGTTAGTTGATTACATGTGATAAGTTAATAATGGAGACATTAGAAACAGAGGCTTATGGCCCATCAATCAATATCCCAAGGATCAAGACAAAGGGAAAGGAGGAGGCAAGGTAACATGGTATTTTGGTTGATGCCTGATTTGGTCAAGAGAACCTTATGGGCTAAAGACCCAATAGGCCTTATCTCAATGTTAGTCCATAGGACCCCATGGGGATAAGTTTCCCATTGTCTCATGTTGGTCAAAGGGACCCCATGGGACAATGGATAGGCCCTTGTCTAATGTTGGTCAAGAGGACCCCACGAGGCAAGGGATAGGCCTTTGATTTGGGTTGGTCTCTAATCAAAGGAATAAAATATGGACCCCATGATTGTACCTCCTATAGGCCCTCTCTCGTGGGAAAATGAATTGATGGACATGTAGACCTAAGTATAACTCTCTCAATGGACATGTGTAATAGTTATAGTAAAAGTATAATACATATGGGTTATGTTTATAAAGTTTGAATTAATATTTCTTATGGTTTATTATGATTAAAATAGAAGAATTGAATTCCAATGTACTCTTTTTGCAAGTTGAAATTGTGTTCAAGGTTGCAAAATTTTGGCTTGCTAGAAGGGGACATTATAATATGGCACCTTGTAAGAGGAGAGCTTAAGAGCATGAAACTAGGTGGCATTTAAGAGTTAAGATCATCAAAATCCAAAGAAATGGGCTAAGTAAGATAAGGCGCCTTTGCTTGTCATTCAATACCTCCATGAGTGCCTAGATTGAAATTACATCCAAGGACATCTAAGAGTAGGTGCCTAGAGGGGAAAAGTCATCTTAAGACCTTCATAATTATTTAAAGCATAAAAAATGCCAAGTCTAAAGCTTCATGATGTTGGGTGCTCTTTCACCTCCATATAGATCTAGATTGGCACCTTACATAAAGTATCACAAATCTTTATCATTGAGTAAGTTCTAAGAGAGAAAGGCTTACTTCAAGCATGTTTAATCATTGAAGGTCTTACAAATAATGAATAGAGCCTAAATTGATGATAGGCGCCTCCTCTTGTCTCTACTATCTAGTTTTGGCGCCTAAGGAGAAATTGCATCTAGTGAACTCATTAATTGGCACCTAGGAGGAAAAGACCTTAAACTTACATTATTGAGTCAGCACTTTAGAAATTGAGCCATTCCTAGTCAATTGGAGTCATAAAATATCAAATACAAAGTCAAATTGGACTTAGGCAACCCTTCATGTAATTTCCCACCATCATGAGCGCCTAGATCTAGGAAGATCATCCAATTGCACCTAGGAATAAGATACAAGTCCAAGACCTCAAATTTGAGTGCCTAGAAGTGTGATGGATTGAAGAAGCTACATTGGCGCCTAAGGGTAAGTTGTATCTAATGGCATCACCTAATTGAGCGCCTAGGAGGTATAAAGTTTAACATTGACATGAGGACAAGCACTTAGTAAAGGAGAGTTTCTCAAACATTTAAACATGTGAATGAAGTCATAGAAATGCACTAAGTCATCTAGGCACCATTTTCCACTCAGCCAATAGAAATTCTGCAAGTTCTTGAATTGTGATGCACAGTTATCCAACCATATGATAAGTCGACTGAACGATATGCCCCTTCTAGCCAAATCATTGTAGAACACCTTAAAGCAACCTTCCTCGAACTCCGTAGAATGCATGTGATCATCACTAATATAGAAATTATACTCCCTTATGATCTTTCTGTCATCCTCTGTACTATCATTCACATGAATGAATGCGATGTGCACAAATATAGAAACTTGTGTGGAGTTGTAATATTGTGATTGCACCTCACACTATGGCTGTAGACTATAGTTCTCTGCAAAGTTGACGACTGAAACAATGCTACCAACCGGAAATGTGTCCTTGCATAACTTGAATTGCAAGTCCAACCATCGAGCTCTATGGGCATGTCTTGCATACTCATACACTATGCTGTCACGAAATATAGGCATAAACTGATACATTGGAATCTTTTCAATAACCAATTCACACCTCTTTGCTTCTTTACAATCTTTTGTATTGTATGCCACTGTTTTATACTTGCCAAACTCTACTAGTTCATTTCCAACAGCATGTGTTCTTTCAATATGTTCACATATTGGCAAATGTTGCAAGCCACCGCAACGATGACATGTGCCATCCAAGCATAAAGTCTTGTAGAATATTTGACCTTCCTCTCTTTCACATAAAATTCTTGATATGAAGTCTCTTGAAGATGTTGGTGGGGCACATATGGCAAAACCCTGCAAAACATTGTTAGTATGCATATCTAAACATATAGACCTATAAACATCAAAATGGTTAGAAAATTCAATATTAATCTACAAAAACAAGTAGTGTGTGTGTGATTTATCTTGACATAGAAAGGTTTTAGCATTTCAAAATATCTTTGACAAATTTTAATTTGAGGATACTTCTCTAGAAATTTACCATAAAACTGTGTCTGAGTCTCATCCAAAAAATGCTTTAGATGTGGCTCATGGTTCTGACTACCGATTCTCCTTCTTACCACATCCCTTTGATTCAGAGATACCCTTGTGTAATTCTTCCAAAAGTCTTCAATTAGTGATCTCAATGCTTCAACAATTGGTTTATCTTTTCGTGGTAGTCTCCCCGAGAATGCCCATAATTCATTGACATTAGTGTCCTCAATTCTTTGGCATCTTCCAACGGCTCTTGATAAAGTTTTCCTATTAATTCTCAATTCTTGACTCGTCTTTCTAATGAGACAAGCTTTCCTTGTTTGACTACTTACTATAGTCGATGTAATCACACGCCGTGTTGCATTACTATCTTTTGTGCATGAGGTGTTACCCACACTCTCATATGTACTCATTAGATTCTTGACAATAGATTTTTCACTTGAAACCTCTGATGTTATCAACCCAAGAATCTTCATGATGGACCTATACTTTATACTGCACATCATTTCAATGAATAGTTGACATCTTGCAGTCTCATTTAACTTTTCAAAGAACAATCTCTAAATCTTATGAGCATATCTTCTACAAGTGTGTTTTGGAATCTTACCTTCCATTAGTTGCAAAATATTTTCATCAATATCAATCAAATACTTTGGATTTCTATGCAAAATTCTAGGTGGTGTTAAGTTAGGTAAATTCATCTCAACATTAGGAATTTCATCAATATTTAAATGAGATGGGCTAGATGGAATACCTTCAATCGAAGATGGAATAGATGACATACCTTGAGGTTGAGGTGGGAATGATGGCGTACCTCCTTCATCACATGTGAGTGATGATGTACTCTCAACTTGAGATGTGGTAGATAGTGTCCCTACATGTTGACTTGTGGTAGAGGATGTGTCTCCAACTATGGTATTCAAATCTCTCGTAGCATGGAATTTTTGCATTCGTTCTCTTTGTGCCACCAATACCATCTCTTTGTGATGGTTGTGGTTCCTCTTAAATTGGCATGTCTTCATTTATCGTGTCCAATTTCCTCTTCTCATGAAGTTCTCTCATAGCCACTGCTTTCTTTGCATTCTTAGCTTTTATCTCTTCATGTGTTGTTTTAATTTTTGATCATTTCCTCAGCATGACAGAGAATTTGTCTGTAGCATGATAAAGAGACCAATATTAGTTCCTAAGAAATGAATACAAGATAATAGTGGGATTGTATTTTTATTATGTTGTAAGGATTTATTCTTGTATAGTTTGGCATCATGGTATGTTAAGGTCTGTTTATTACACATAATTATTAAAGAGCCCAAGTGTAGAAAATATACATGGCATCATGTGAGATTGTAGGCTGCTTTCTTGATTGGGAATGTGTCTATTTTAAACATGTATGATAAAGCATGATAAAGTAATTCAAATAGAATTAAGGAAAATGTAAAGAACATGCATGTAAAGACTTGACATACCTAAAAAATGAAGATTCGAATGGAGAGAGTACCCAATTATGTAGTGTTTTTTTCTTCTTGCATCAAACTCCTCAACAATTTGAGTTTTTCACCACTTGCTTCCTTTTCAATGTTAAATTGAATAACACTCAAATATAATTACTAACAACAATACTATTAACCAATCTATAATGTTAAATTCCTAAAATTAAATCACAATTAACATTGCAACACTACAAAAATTGAAACTTGAATAGATATATATCAAACTTGGTGTGAAAACTATGTTATTTCCTCCTTCTCAAGTTGGCAAAATAGAAAAGGTGGTGGAAAGATCATGCAAAGGTGGTAGAATGTGTAAAATGTGCATGTGAACTTTCCAACAGCATGAAAGCACTTCTTTTTTGTCAGAGCACGCGCATAATCAGTATGAAAACAAAGCATGTGGGCCTGGATCACGGGGGTCAACACTTTTTTACCATTTCTATAGCAGGAAAAAATAACCCTAATCCCTCAACCCTCAACCGTAATCCATCATCCCTCAACTCTAATCCCTCATCCCTAAACCCTAAATGCTATCCCTATTCCTAAACCCTCAACAGGCTCGATACTATACCTTAAACCCTAATCTCTTATCCCTAAACCCTCCAACCCTATCCCTAATCCTTATACCCTTGACACTCTACTTTAACCCTAATCCCTCGACCCTCAACCCTATCCTAAAACCCTTAACCCTCGAACCTCAATGTACTCAACCCTCAACGTCAAAACCTAATCCCTCAACCCTCAACTCTGATCCCTCGATCCTCAACCTTATCCCTAAACCCTAAATCCTAAAGCCTCAACCCTCAACCCTCAACGTCAAATCCTAATCCCTCGACTCTTCACTCTAATCCATCAACCCTAAACCCTATCCCTAAACCCTCAACAGTATACCTTAAACCCTAATCCCTCAACCCTCAGCACTAATCCGTCATCCCTCAACTCTAATCCCTCATCCCTAAACCCTAAATTCTATCCCTATTCCTAAACCCTCAACAGACTCGATACTATACCTTAAACCCTAATCCCTTATCCCTAAACCCTCCAACCCTATCCCTAATCCTTATACCCTCCACACTCTACTTTAACCCTAATCCCTTGACCCTCAACCCTATCCCTAAACCCTTGACCCTCAAACCTCAACCCTCAACGTCAAACCCTAATCCCTCAACCCTTAACTCTAATCCCTCGACCCTCACCCCTATCCCTAAACCCTAAAGCCTAAATCCTCAACCCTCAACCCTCAACGTCAAATCCTAATCCCTCAACCCTTCACTCTAATCCCTCAACCCTAAACCCTATCCCTAAACCCTCAACACTATACCTTAAACCCTAATCCCTCAATCCTCAACCCTAATACTTATTCCTAAACCCTAATCCCTCAACCCTCAACCCTAATCTATCATCCCTCAACTCTAATCCCTCATCCCTAAACCCTAAACACTATCGCTATTCCTAGACCCTCAATGGGCTCGATACTATACCTTAAACCCTAATCCCTTATCCCTAAACCCTCCAACCCTATCCCTAATCCTTATTCCCTCGACACTCTACTTTAACCCTAATCCCTCGACCCTCAACCCTATCCTGAAACCCTTAACCCTTGAACCTCAATGTACTCAACCCTCAATGTCAAACCCTAATCCTTCAACCCTTAACTCTGATCCCTCGACCCTTAACCCTTAAAACTTGAACCCTAAAACCTATCCCTACACGCTTGACACTCAACACTATATCTTAAACCCTAATCCCTTAACCCTCATCCCTAAAGCCTCAACCCTAAATCCTTAAACCTTCAACCCTAAACCCTATCCCTAATCCCTCTACCCTCGACACTCTTATTTAACCCTAATCCCTTGACCATTAACCCTATCCCTCAACCTCAACCCTCAACTCTCAACATTAAACCCTAAACCCTATCCCTAAGCCAGCAACCCTCAACACTATACCTTAAACCCTAATCCCTATCCCTCAACCCTTAACCCTTAAAACTTAAACCCTATCCCTACACCCTCAACACTTGACACTATATCTTAAGCCTTAAACCCTCATCCCTAAAGCCTCAACCCTCAATCCTTAAACCTTCAACCCTAAACCCTATCCCTAATCCCTCTACTCTCGACGCTCTAACCCTAACCTCGACATTAAACGCTAATCTGTCAACCCTAAACCCTAATCCGTCCACCCTCAACACTATACCTTAAACCCTAATCCATGAACCCTAAAACCTAATCCCTCAACCCTAAACACTATCAATAAACCCTCAACCTTTGACACTATACCTTAAACCCTAATCCCTCAACCCTCAACCCTAAACGCTATCCCTATTCCTAAACCCTCAACCCTCGACACTATACCTTAAATCCTAATCCCTTATCCCTAAACCCTAAACCCTATCCCTCAACCGTTAACCCTTAAAAATTAAACCCTAAAACCTATCCATAAACCCTCGACGCTCAACACTATATTTTAAACCCCAATCCCTTAATCCTTAGCCCTAAAGCCTCAACCCTCAATCGTTAAACCTTCAACCCTAAACCCTATCCCTAATCCCATTACCCTCAACACTCTACTTTAACCCTAATCCCTTGACCATCAACCCTATCCCTAAACCCTCAACCCTCAACTCTCAACATTAAACCCTAATCCGTCAATCCGAAACCCTAATCCCTCAACCCTAAACCCTATCCCTAAGCCCTCAACCCTCAACACTATACCTTAACCATAATCCCTCAACCCTCAACCCTAAACCCTATCCCTAAACCCAACAAAACTGCTTTGCCTTATGTTAGGTTGTTAAACCCATCATTTTTGACACTCTTCTCTTAAAGATATTTGAGTTGCAAGAATATGTCAAAAAAATGGCTATGAACTTTTTTAATGTTAGTAATGTTATATGGCATGTTTTTTGGCCCATCTGGCATTCATTATGCCAATAGGTGTACATACTATGAGAAAAGCTTTATGTATGGTACATCCACAGTGAGTAATTAACAATTGAAATCAGAAGGATGATCATTATGAGAAAAGATTTGCATTGGGGTACATCTATGTTTCTTGCTGTCCACCCCGCACTTAGGGGAGGTATATTGTTATGAAATAGGTAAATAATCTCGCATTATTTACTGGCTTTATCCACAAGAACTACTAAACTATACCTTAAACCCTAATCCCTCAACCCTAAACCTAATCCCTCAAGGTCCTAAACTCTAATCCCTTATCCCTAAACTCTAAATCCTATCCCTAAACACTCAACCCTCAACCTTAAACCTTAATCACTCATTCCTTATCTACCCCTCTCCTCCCCTATCTGGCTCACTCCCATCTCTACCCTCCTCTACCCTCGACACTATACATACATAGATATAGGCATACATAGAAACATACATACATGATTAATAGCCTTGAACATAAAAAAATTTAGGGGAACATAACGTGAGCGCATTATAACGCGCTCACGTTATTTCAAATATCACAAACATCACAAACTTTTGCGGAAAAGGAAAAATGCAAAGCAAGACATAACGCAAGCACGTTATGTCTTGATTTGGGAATCCCAAGCCTTGGGCTTGGGATTTGCTTTGGATTTCCAACCCAAAGGCTTGGAGTGCCTTTCCAACATCCACAAACGTGTTTTTCCATATTCTTCAAGATTTCACATAATTTCGTTCGTGCTAACCCTCAAATTTGCACCTGTTTCAAGGTCAAACAAATCGAACACCTAGGTAATGTTAGGCTTTCTCTTAGCTATTTAACAATGTGATTTTTTTCACATTTTAACAATGTTAAGCCTTTCATCTTTAATTTCTTTTGTTTGTGTGTCCATTTTTGGGCAAAAACCATTGTTTGGTCTTTTTTTCATTGTAAATTAACTATTCATTGAAATTTTTAAAAAATTACATATTTAGAAACTAGACTCCATTCCACAAATATTAAAAAAAGAAAAAAATGATTTTCAATTAGTTTTCAAAATTTATAGGGGTAGCACGGCCAAAATTCTATTTTTTAGGATGTGTCCACTATGAAAATTAGTAAAAAATCAAATATTCATCAAAAAATATCAGAAAAATCGAGCATAAACTACATGCTATTAGCTAATTTCTCACCAAAATGATTTTAAAAATACCAAAAAAAAGTTGACCTTTTGAGGGAGCCACAAAACATGCTATGTTATGTTTTTTTGACAGAAACAACACCAATTTCTGTGGCTCCCTCTTTTGAACCCCTCAATCTATGCCATTTAAAAAAAAAATAGTAGTTTAGAAAGTAGACTCGGAGCACTATGAACATTGTTTTGGTTGCATCTCCAAATTTTGAGTGTAACTATGCTCAATTTCTCATCCAAGGCCAATATTTCCTAATTTCAGAAAAAAAGTGGCCACTTAAGACCCCTTTTTGGCCCCCCATCTTCTTGCACTTACCCCAATATATACCACACAAAAATCTTTCAATGTTCTAAGAGTCTTGTCCATCCTTCTCTGAAAATAAGTAGGAGCATTTTTTAAACCAAATGACATTACATTCCATTCATATAAGCCTTGAGTAACAGAAAATGTAGTTTTATACCTATCTTCTTCTTTTACCTTTACTTGCTAAAATCCTGACTTGTAGTCAAACTTAGAAAATATCCTTTTGGAGGTTGCTCTCATAATCAAATCAATACTAAATGGTATTGGATAATTGAATGGAATAATTATATCATTAAGAGGTTTGTAAATGATACAAAATCTCTTTTTACCTATTTCCTTTTCTACTTTCTTATTTACCAAGAAGGCTGGACAACTGAAAGGACTCTTACTTTCTCGAATGAAGTGGCCTTGAATCAATTCTTCCAAATGTTCATCCATCTCCTTGACTTCTGTTGGACTCATCAAATATGTTGGCTTGAATGGGATTACTGACTTGCATTCTGGCTTGATCTTGATTTCACATTCTTCATGTTCCTTTGACCAAAACTGCAGAGGAATGAGACTGCAGCATTCTTGTTCAAATTTAACCTTGATTGGTTCGAGCAACAGTGGCAATTTTTGGGCTTGAAGATTGACATTTTCTCTTCTTCCTGGTTTAGTAGTTTTTTTTATCAAACTTGTAATTGACTACTTTTAAAGCAAGAATCTTTATTGGGGCATCTTCATGTTTGAGAGAATAGAAATCCTTATAAAACATCACCTCTTAAATCATTATACACAATGAAATCAATTATAAATTTCTTTCCCTAAATCTCAATAGTAACATCTTGTGCATAACTACCCATCTAGATTTGTTCCCCATTGATTGCATAACCTGCTGGGAGTTCTAGCCTGGGTTTCCAAAATTCTGAAGGGATTGTATTAGTCTTTGCAAAACTTTTGGAAGAGCCAGAATCTACAAAGGCATCCATGGGAATTTGTTTGTAACTGGGAAATAGAAATTGATACGAATATATGTGCAATTTTCAGCAAGATATAGTGCAGTTGCTAATTCTCCAAGGTCAGAATCAGAGCTGCTACTTGAAAATTTGTCATCCTTGTTATCAACTTTGAAGAAAATTTCTCTAATCTCCCCCACGACAGAAGTGAGTGCAATAATTTCCTTTTTTCACAAATAAACTTGGTGTGCAAGGTTTTGAATATCCTCTGTAAGATGATCCAATTTGGAGCATACAACATCAAGCTGGTTAGAGGCAAATTTTTTGGAAGACAATTTTTTCTTAAGAGGAGGTGGAGAAGAGGAATAGGGTGAATCTGGCCTTTTCTTCCATTTGGGATGTATGTATCCATGGGAAGTAGAGGGTCTTTTGCTTCTAAGCTGCTTTTGAAGAGAGTCGCGTTCTTCTTCCCAAGTCTTGATATCTTTGAGTTGTTTTTTGACAGCAGTCCTTCTTTCTTCTTTGGTCCCAGCCATTCTATAAGGATCTTTGGCCTTGGCCATGTCAATTTTGAAGGTGAGATACTTAATGGCTCGCTTCACAACTTTTGTCACTACAAAGGGTGAGTCAAATGAACTGGAGGAGTTTGAAATACTTTCTTCATTCGAAGTGGATTCACAAACTTTTCTAGACTTTTCTTTTCCCATAGAGAAATGTTCAGGCAAAATTTCAACTAACTCAAAAAACTGGTCATCTAAAAACTAAGCAAAAGCATCAAAAGTATCTACAATCTCCCAATTATTATATACATCTTGTTCTTGAAAAAGAGCATAAACCTTTGTTCCAGGATTTAGCTTTCTAGGACAATTTGTGGTATAATGGGGACCCTTGCAAATGAAACATTTTACTCGTCCCTTTCCTAGATTCTTATTCTTTGTGAACAAATATTTAGGAGGATTTCTATTTTTAAAAGAATTCTTATGTACAAGAGCAAATCGATACCTCTTTTTGTGGCTTATGTTCTTGGGATGAAAAGAGCTTTCCATATTAGCATCATCATAGGCTCTTCTACTACACTTTCTGCATTTACAATACTTTCCACAAGACCTTTTATGGAATTTTCTTACCTACTTGAAGTCCTTAAGCTGGTTGATTGGAGGCAAATTACAGTATTCTCTCAAATTGCATGAAGAATTAAACTATTCTCAGTTGTCATTCAAAGCTTTGAGTAGACATTGTTTATCCAACTTATAGGCGACTAAGGTTTTTAGCTCAGAAAATGTACATTTTTCCACCTTAATCTTTTTCCTATCCATCAAAGTCTTCTACCCATTCTCCTAACCCACAAGGAAGTGAATTGAGATAATATTTTTTGGTAGTAGGATCATGGAGCTTGTTAGCTGCAATCATATATTTTTCAAATATAAGATTGTATTTGTGCAATTTGCCTAAATTTTTGAGCTGTAGTGAATACAAAATTTTTTCAGCTTCAAGTACATCATTTTTCCTATGACAACAGAATAGACCAATGAGCATGAGTTTTAACATTGAAAATCTTTTAACAGATATATCATTTCTACCCATATCCATTTCTTTGACATACTCTTTTCTTGATACTGGATCTTGGGAAATAACACCATTGTCAAGTAAACCATTCCACCAATCTCTAAGTTTACCAGACATCAATCTAACAACATAGAAAACTTTATTAGATTCAGACCAGACAGAACCTCTAGTGTGTCATATAAGTTTTCTAGTGTATCACACCAGGTGCAAATAGCATGGTATGGGTCAATAATTTTGTCAATATTTAAAATATACCTAGAGGTGGCATAAGCTCTCATTTGTTCTGGTCTAGAATTTTTTGTAATAGCATCCCTCATTTCAATATCTATATTACTGCCTACTAATTCATGGTTGCCCATGAAATTTTCCCATTCTTCAGCATCATTCAATTGTTCCAAAACAAATTTTTCATTAACCAGTGTTGGTTCTTCATTTTTCAGATGCTTGGGATTATTCTCCATCTAAGAATATTTCTTCATCAGAAAGAGAAAAATCCATATGTGCTGCAACAAGTTCATCCATATAGATTGGTTCATTATCCACAATTTGAAGTTCTTGTAACCAACCTTTCATTTCTTCTGTATGCTACATGGCATGTTCCTTTTGTTTAGGGAAAATTAATTTTGTAGGCCTAGGGGTTGTTTTAGTTCTAGAGGGTGCTACTTGTTGTTCTTCATTAGGTTCATCAGCAATTAAAATACCTTTTCTCCTCTGAACCTTAACTCTTTGTTTTATTAGAGGTTTTGAGTAGTGTGATTTGGCTTCTTCAATTTCTTCTCTAAACTATCTTTTTCTTTTTGGGAAACTCTAATTTTCTTTGTATATCATTTTTTTTTTCTAAAATTCTGGCCACATGTTCTAATAATGCTTTGTTTTCCTGGGACTAATTATCTCTTCTAGAATCAAAAGTGGCTAAGTCATAAAAAATCTTGGTGACAGATGTGTCAGTTCTTTGAGTCAAGGTTTGAATGGTTGTGAGAGAATTCTTAATATTCCTGACTTGGTATGAGATTCCTGAAGTATCATTCAGAAGAGATGTTGATTGCTTTTCTAATTTCATAATATTTAAGTCCATTCTATTTGCAGTATTTTGTACATTCAACAGAGTTCCATAAGTAGAAGTAGAATTTGTTGCAGCTTGCTTAACATCAAGTGCCATATCATCCAAATTTTCTTGAGTAGATATCATCCATTGGGCTTGCTAGTTCCTCTGAGCTTCTCAATTTTTTTTGCTAAGCCCCTACTTTAGTATGAAGTCTTGACTCATATCTACCCCATAGTTTTTTATTAGTGTTTACTATGGTAAAGGATTCAAGGGTTGGTCATCTACCTGGTTCATAACCAGTGACTTCAATTGTAGTATTTGGATCTGTTTGGATATGATATCTAACCTTCTTTTCACCATTATATCTAGGCAGTGATTCTCTCATCATACAAGAGGGTTCGTCCATCCTGAGTATCTTAATTCCCTTTTGTTTTTTGTTGTCCTCATCTTTTGGGGTCAGGTGAAGTTGATAGCTTACTTGCCTGACTAATTTATCCATTAAGACTGGATCATTACTCAAGTCAAAGGTTGATGCAAAAGATTTTCTTGAAGGATAAGGAATGATAGACATGTGAGGTGTGAAAGGTTTGGAAATAGAATGGCTAGAGGATGTAGAACATTCCTCAGGGTTATAATCCATATATGGCTTATTATCAGAACTAAGGAATGAATGAGCCATAGATAAACTTCGCCTTAAAGGTTGGAGTCTAGCCATCTTTACATCCACCAAAGGTTGTTCCATGATGATCTGATTAGGGACAGATTGGAGTGTAACATTAGCTACTCACCTAGTCTAGAATAAGGGCCTATTAGAAATCTATTTCTCTACACATGAAGGTCTTGAAACTAGGGTTTCTATTGGTTTAGGAGTTGTTCAATAATAGGAAATTCTATGTCAAACCTAGTATGGTCAATGATTCTACCATAATCTAGCAAGTTTGAAGATCCTTGCGGGAAACCTATGCCCATGGGCAAAGAAATTAGAGGTGACACAGTATTCATTATTTTTTAAACACAACATCCTCCAGTAATGGTATACATGGATCCTAGCATGAGAGACACACCCTTTGCAGAAGAAGGCAAAATGCAGAAGAGATGAATTTATCAGATAGTGAAAGGGTGAAATTTGGATAGACAGAGATCACATTGTCCCCTTTCTCAGCACTAAGGACACCATAGAACTAGTCTATAACAACTTGTTCCCAAATTCTGCAATGTGTATCGATGAGAGTGGCAAAAAACTGAGCACCAATATCATAGTTGAAATGGGGGTGGACAATCAAATCAACATGAGGAAAGTGGACATGAAAATATCCCTTCTCTCTCTAGTGAGAGACATCAAACAAAAGTAAGCAAGGGAGGTAAATCATACATGTTCATCACTATCTTGAAAGGAATTATGCAAAACTTCAGACAATGTAGAGCTAGCATTCATTGATCTTCTACTGGCCATAATGAGAAATAAGAACTTACCGATTTACGGTCGCGATATTCTCTTCTACTTTGGTTGACTTACTAATGCCTTTCACACGGCTCTCCCGGCCTTTAGTACGGGACTTATGGCTGCGACTTCCACAGATACTACTCACGCTATTGGTAAAGTGTTTAGAATAGATATCTCATAAAGATAGAATAAAGAACAAAGAAATTGATTGGCTCTGATACCAATTTAAGCACACTAGAAAGAACATTAATGATTACATAAGAACATTAAGAGTACTATAAGAGTTTGATGCATGAACAAGCACACTAGAAAGAACAAAGGAGTCTGATGCAACCTTCAAACAAAATTCATGCAACATAATGTCACATATCCATCATTATACCCTTCACAAAAAAGTCATACAATAATTATAATTCATGAACTCTCAAATATATTTTATTAGACCATACACTGAGAAGACACACAATCATCGTGCATAAGATTCAATGTCACTTAACCATAATGCATCACACTAGACATGACATACGAGTTTAATGCAATATTAAAAACTCATACAATTGAGTGAAATATTCATCATTAGACACTTCACACAAAATCCACATAATCATCATGAATAAGAAAGAGTCAATGTCACTCAACCACACTAGGCACACACCATAAGAGTTTGATGCAATCTTCAAAGAAAACCCATACAATTTAGTGACATTCATCAATAGGCCCTTCACACAAAATCCATACAATCATCATGACTAAGTTAATGTCATGCAACTATAATGTATGAACAAGCACATTAGGCACACTGTAGAGGTTTGATGCAACCTTCAAAGAAACCCCATACAAATTAGTCATCATTCTACCTTTAACACAAAACTCATACAATCATCATAAACAAGAGTTAATCTCACTCAACCATATGTATGAACAAGCACACTAGGCATATCATAGGAATTTTATGCAACCTTCAAAGAAAACCCATACAATTTACGACATATTCATCATTAGGCCCTTCACACAAAAGCCATACAATCATCATGAATAAATGTAAATGTCTCTTTTTCATAATGTATGAACAAACACACCATCGGAGTTTAATGCAACATTTTAAAAAAACCCATACAAATTAGTGAGTTATTCATCATTAGACCCTTAAAATAAAAGCCAAAGAATCATAAGAGACAATCTCACTCAACCATAATTTATGAACAAGCACACCAAACCCGCCATAGGAGTTTGATGCAACCTTCATAGAAACACATACAACTTAGTCACATATTCATCATAGACCCTTCACACAAAAGTCATAGAATCCTTATGAATAACAATCAATCTCACTCAACTGTAATCTATGAACAAGCACACTAGGCACACTATAGAAGTTTGATGCAACCTTCAAAGAAAACTCATACAACTTAGTCACATACTCATCATTAGACCCTTCACACAAAAACGATACAACCATCATGAACAAGAGTCAATCTCACTCAACCATAATGTATTAACAAGCACACTAGCCATGTTGATGTGACCAAAGGAGTTTGATGCGACCTTCAAAGAAAACCCATACAACTTAGTGGCATATTCATCATTAGACCCTTCACACAAAAATCATACAATCATAAAAAATGATTCAATGTCACTCAATCATAATGTACGAACAAGCATGCGAGGCACACCATAGAAGTTTGATATAACCTTTAAAGAAAACCCATACCACTTTGTGACATATTCATCATAAGACCCTTCACACAAAACCATACAATCATCATGAATAAGAAAGAGTCAATGCCACTCAACCATAGAAGTTTGAAGAACCTTGAAATAAAATCCATACTCAATGACACATATGTCATTATATCATTCCCGTGAAAGTCATGATCATCATGTACAAGAGTGAATGTCACCAACCATAATGCATACATAAGAACATTAGGAACACTATAAGAGTTTGATGCATGAACAAGCACACTAGGAACACCATAGAAGTTTGAAGAACCTTGAAATAACATCCATACACTCAATGACATATATGTCATTATATCCTTCCCACTCAAGCACAAAGGGGTTTGATGCAACCTTAAAACAAAACCCATACAACACAATGTCAAATATTCATCATTATAAATTCATACAATAATTATGATTCATGAACTCCATCACATATTTTATTGGACCCTTCACTCAAAAGGCATATAATCATCGTGCATAAGATTTAATGTCACTCAACCATGATGCATGAACAATCACACTAGGCATGCCATAGGAGTTTGGTGCAAGATTAAAATGCCCCATACAATTTAGTGACATATTCATCATTAGACCCTTCACACAAAAGCATCATGAATAATAGTCCATGTCACTCAACCACACTAGGAACACCATAGGAGTTTGATGCAATCTTAAAAAAAAACCATACAATTTAATGTCATATTCATCATTAGACTCTTCACACAAAAAGTCATATAATCATCATGACTAAGACAATCAATGCCACTGAACCATAATGCATAACGAGCACACTAGGCACACCATACAAGTTTGAAGAACTTTCAAATGAAACCCATACAAATCAATGACATTTTTGCCATTATACTCCTCACACGAAAGTCGTGATCATCATGCATAAGAGTGAATGCCACTAACCACATTGCATACATAAGAACATTAGGGACAAGTTATAATAGTTTGATGAACACTAGTCATGTTACATGCTTCACACAAAAGCCATGACACTCATATGATACTATGTTGCTAACCCTTATACACACAATTTTTGCCATATTCCATTAAAACCATCACACCAAAGTTAATGTGACTAATAATGATTCATGGCTAAACACAATATGCACACTAAATATAGTCATGTAATTGTTTAATTATCAAAAAATAAACTACATCTAGAACATTTATTTGTTTACAATAACAACTACAAATAGCATAAAAAGAATGAGACCTCTTCAAGGATGTCCATGGCCATACTTTAAGAGTTTATGGAGGGATATTTCTACCACTCCTCAAAAAATAATACAAATTTAATAAATTGTACATGTTGAGTAATGTAAATACAAGGAATTTAAGTCTTCACACAAAAGCATGTCCAACTAAGATATTGATATCTTTCAATTACAATGAACTTTCAAAGTGTAGATTTATTTTATTGCAATCCAATTGCACCCTACACATTGTACTTTTCACACCTAAAGTAAATAAAAATTAACATGAAAATCATCAAATGATGTGTATATTTATTATCCAAAAGCACTTCCCTCAACTTGCTATTTATATTTTTGGTAAGCTTTTACATTTTTGAGATCGACAAAAATCAAAAGAGAATTAATATCACCAAATAGCATACACAATCCAAATGAATCCTAAGCATTGTACATTTCACACCTACCATCAATAAAACTTCAACACCAAAATCATCAAACAATGTATATTTGCCATCTAAAACACTTCATTTAACTTGTTATTTATATTCTTAGGGGAAGCTTTCACATTTATGAGATGAATAAACATATATTTTAATATAAAATCAACAATGAAATCAATAACATCATGAATACCTAAGCATAACAAATAGTTATAAGGATGCAAACTCCTCCATTTTAAAGAAAAATAAAAAAAAGACCAAATATTTTTTCCAATAATAAGGTTAAATAATCACACTAAATATAGTTATATAATTGTTTAATTACCAATAAATTAAAATATTTTATTTGATTAACATAACAATTTAATAACTTTAATGAAAATAGAAAAACTAAAAATATCATGAAAAAATTGGTAGAGACCTCTTCAAGGATGTCCATGGCCATCCTTAAAGAGTTTATGAAGGGATATTTTTATCCCTCCTCAAAAAATAATACATATTTTATTAATTATAATTGTTAAGCAATGTTTACAAAGAATATAAGTCTTCCTTTGAGCATTACGTTTAAGTTCATACCACTATACAAAAGCATAGTTTCTACTGCTATACAAAAGCATTTCCAACTAAGATATTGATATCTTTTAATTAGAATAAACTTCCCAAGAGTAAATTTATTTTGTGCAATCCAAGTGTACCTGCACATTGTACATTTCATAACTAAAATTAATCAAACTTCACATCAAAATTATCAAATGATGTGTACATTTACTATCCAAAAACACTACCCTAATTTTACTATTTATATTTTCAGTATAAGCATACACAATCCAAATGAATTCTAGAGACTACATTTCACACCTAACCTCAATAAAACTTTGACATTTAAAACACTTTCTTTAACTTGTTACTTATATTCTTATAGGAAACTTTTACATTTATGAGATCAATAAACATACATTTCAAAATAAAATCAATAACATCATGAATACCATAAAAACACCAAATAGTTTTATAGGATACAAACTCCCCCATTTTAGAGAAAAAAAAAACACAATAACTTCTAGACGTCTACTCCTCTCATCCATTCATTGCGTGCACCCACCGTCCATAGTCGATCAGTTCATGTCTTCCCCACCCCTCTCCCGAATCGAGAGAAAAGAGGGTCGTTAGCGTTATTCTCCGAGGTTGACCATATACGGGTTGGGTCAGGTCGTATCCCTTGGGGTGGGTGGGGGAACTATAGTTAGTGGGATGGGAAGTTCAGATTAATTGATAGTTGGGTCAGGTGGAAAGAGAGGAGCAGAGGGTGGTGGAAGACCGGCTCGTCCATCCGGTAGTAGGAGATCACCATTCGACATCTATTCACATTCCAGGTGGGTGGGAAATGACTAGTTCGGGGTGGGTGGGAGGATATAGGAGAAGTCCATGTTGGGTGGGCCCCTACTATATCCTCCCACCCACCCCCATTGGGGAGGGAATTTGAGTTGTGGGAGGAGGTAGGTGGGAGATATAGATTAACCCCCCACAATAACAACTACATAACTGGGGTGGGTGTTCATGAGGATATAGGAGTTCTAGAATTCCCCCCACCAATGGCAAATTGGCCCCCTCCCAGGAGCTACAATTCCCACCCTGCGTCACTTTCCACCCACCAACTATTGAACTATTGGCGGGTGGGCGGGAATCATAGGGTTCCCGGGGGGCTAAAGTAATAAACCTGCTAGAATACAATTTATCGTATTATAGAAATGGATTAATTAGCCTACTAGAGTACGATTAATCTACTGCTAGAATAAGGAATTATAGTCGGTATATAGTTGGAAAGTTCCGACGGCAACCCCAACTATGTCCTCCCACCCCCTGATGCCTAGAACCCCAGGGAATTCTAGTTCCATCGGGGGGGAGGGAATCTTAGTTCGTGGGCCCTACCTCCATATTAGTTAGTGTAGGCTACAAAATAAGGAAGGAACTATTCTTTAGTACCTGGAACTTACCAAGAATGGGGACATGGCGGTCCCTTTCAGGATGACCCATTATTCCCTCATCATTCCGTCATGGGTCTCAACCTATGCGATAATTCGTTCTAAGGTTGTGAAGCACGTATATCATTAAGCCCGAGGGGTTCTATTCTAGGAGTATGCCCCAACCAACTAAAGTCCCCCTATTCATCTGCTGCCACCCTACTCTATAATGTAGCTCTGGTTGCTGAATATCATGCTCGATGAACTGCCGCCTATTGGTTGGATGGATCCATCCAAAGTGTCAGGATTGGGATCACTTTGTTGACCCACCACACTAACAAGAAGAAATACCTGCCACAACACGACTGACAATAAAGGATCCCATTATGACCGCAAAGGGCAAGAGCAATGATCTTTTGTGGGCCGGCCTTCATCAGCATATGGATCTCCCGGGAGGTCCCTATCATGCGCACCGGCATGTGGCCAATGTCAAGGAATTCAGAATCGTATTGCGACCTACTGTTCTGATGGTGCATCATTAGATGCCCGATTCTTGAATGGAACAAACCATTCCTCTTTTATGCTCCACGTAATGGCCTCGTTATGATGCCTGATGAACCTGAGACGTTAATAGGACCACCTATATGAAGGGCCCCCTCCGTGGATGCACCCGTTTCCCTCCAAACTCGAGCCTATTCAACCTCCTCCTGTCCGTCCCTTTTAGTTCTAGTTCAGAGGGGACCAGATATAGATAGTGGCCCATTCACTCATTCAATAGGGGGTGGTCTCTATTCATTAGCATGTTCCTGGTCCGTCCGGTATGAAGCCCATCGGTCATTTCTTTTGCCACCACCTATGGCATCTAAATTCCCCTCCCAACCCGGGTGGATATAGTTGCTCCGAATGGTTCACTGGTACTCTGATAAGGGGTGGTGGATCATGATGGTTAGCTGGCTCGAGGGGATCTGGGTAAGCATAGCGGGTCTCTAAAAGAAGACCAGTGTTTGTTGGGTCCGTTCACCATTGGGAGTCGTCGAATGTGCCCGATCAAGCAAAGATAGAGAAAGATTATAGACGTAACATGCCTACCATAGAAAAAGGTAGGGCCGGCTGATGGTTGACTTGCTTGGGGTGGAGCCAACCTTTCTAAGCTTTTACTTCCTAGAAGGAGCTCTAAATTGCTCGCATTTTGCGGGGCCGGCCGAGCCTGGGGCATCGACCCCCCTACGGGGTGGCCAGGCATCGACCCAGGATTGGGAGAATCATGCTCAAATGCCTTATATACGTAATATATGTTGACCATTTCAATTCCTATATCCCCACCCACCTACCGACACTCTTTATCCTTTCACCCACTGGAGAAGATGGACATGGCTCGCCCTATTGAACAAAATGGGCCCCCAGTAAAGAAAATCGATAGTCATTTTTTTTCCGGTGACACACCTGTAGTTGACATACTTCTTATGGCAACACACCTATCTTGCACTCCCACCCAACTGCTGCCTAGCCAAATAGTAGGGCAATTCCCATTGCCTTCCCGATTCCACTATAGCTTCCCACCCACCTACTGCCCAGCCACCTCCTCCTCCCACCCACCCCTGTAGGGGTAATTCCCACCATTGCCCTCCCATGGAACTATAGCTCCTGGGTGGGAGGGAATATTAGGCTGCCCAGCCAAATAGTAGGGAATATAACCCCCCACCCATGGGAGGGAGGGAATTGTAGTTCAGAATGGCAAATTCCCACCCAACCCAATCTATATCCTCCCACCCACAACTAATATCCCCACCCACCCTGGGTTATGTAGGGTGGGAAGAGAAATCGGTCCCTTGCAGGGGGGCTAAAGTTGGATTTTCAATCCATTTAATGAATCTCGTACCGGATCTACTATGCTGAGGGCGAGCAAGGCTTACTCGTCTTCCTATTTCAGAATCATTAATCCAACCGGGTCCTCCACAGTCGGGATGAAACACACTGCAAGCAGGCACAAATAATTCCCCCATGAACACCCTGCCATTCATCAACTTTTGTTGATACACCTACTCGAGCGAAGTGAGTGATGATTTACCCATACATCGGCTTACTCATGCGCAGGTGTCAAGCTCCATACATACATGAATTCGAATAAATATTGGGAGGAATAAAGGCCTAAAGAAACTATAGGCGTCGGGGGCTATAACTAATCATGAACTTTCATAGAGAGAGAAACTGGACTGGCCCATGATCATAACTTCACTAATCCCAGCGCTGACCCGGGCCCCCAAGAATAGAGTCTAGTTGGGTGGGGATGAATCCACCATTTCCTGACTATATAACTATTGAACAATGTAACTAACGGCTAGACCGATTCTATCGCGACATGGATGATTTTTTCGATGATTCTTCCCCGGAGGTTTCCTCGGAATCCTCCTCTTCCATTTCAACTTCCAATCTTTTTTGCTTGCTTCTGAGTGGTCCCCCCTCCCCCAACCCTGAAAAGGTAGAAGAAGAAGCGGAGGAATCCTCCGCTTTTATCTGACGAGGAATCTTCTTATCTAGACAAGAGAGAGGATTACTTGGATTCCTCCCTTAATTTAGTCTCTGGGGAAGAGGAGTCCTCCTCGTCAGAGATCAAATAAAAAGACTAAAAACTCGTCGGAGATAGGAGAAGCACCTAGAGAAGATTAAAAAGAGCCTTCCGCCACCATTAATGGCATGCTAGCTCACCTTCGTTTTCATTCAAGATTGGGCTTATTTTCTATTATTCCCTACCCTTCTTTTCTATTCTTTTTTACAAGAACTACAATGGGGTGCAGGGGTAAATTGCATTGGCAAACCCTCAGGAACTCTAGTTGCCGGGTGGGTGGGAACTAGAATGCTCGGAGGAAGGGCATATTATTCCGAGGGACAATACCCCCACCCGGGTAGGAGGAGGGTAGGGCAAACCCTCAGATATAGTTGCCCCCGTCACTTTGCCACCCACCCTTGGAACTATATCTCCCACCCACCCCCAAGAATCAGTAGTTGCGGCAGTTGCATATTATTGTTCGAGATAGCGAAGTCTAGATAGAGATAAAATATCATGTGCAGTCAGCTCGTGTAATAGCGGCAGCGTGCCGAGGCCCTCGCCACACCCCCCCGTGTCGAGTGGGAAGGGAGGAATGGGTGGCAGGCCTCCCTTCGAAAAGCCAACCCTAGGGCATTCATTAGCACCTTCCTTCATTCATTCACGTCAGCTCAATGAAGGAAGCCCAACCCAACTATTGTGGGGTGGGTGGGAGGTCGACTATGCCCCCCACCCTGGGTTGGTGGGAGATTCAGGTTCGGGTGGGTGGGAGGTTATTACTCTCCTGAACGATAGTGCCATCTCTGAGGGGTTGCCGTAACCTTCATCCTCCCACCCACCCCGGGGTTGGGTGGGGGGCATAGGCCACCCACCCTTAGGGGGGTCTTTTTTTTCCCTCAGTTTCTCCAAAAAACTAGGGGTGGGTGGGAAGGAGGTAGTTGTTGGCCCAACAAATAGAACTAATCGAAGAAACCTCCCTTTCCTAATCAGGGTGGGTGCCCCCCCCCAACTATTGCCTCCCACCCCTGATTAGTTGTTGGGGTTGGGTGGGGGGTATAGCCCAGGTGGGGGCCTATAGTGTGTGCACCACCATCCTTTTTCTCTTGGCCGACCTACCGACCTACACTGCAAGATTCTATATGTAACAGACCCCCCACAACTAAACTCTAGTTGGGAGGGTCAAAAAGGGTACTCCGTACTCCTATAGTTCCCCTCAACCCCAACTAGAGTTTAGTTCTGGGAAAAATGCCACCTATCATTTCAAGGGGCTTCCAATGTGCTCTCCCTACCAACCGCAAGACATCAGTGAGCTCTATCTAGTTATTCACTGGCTATCAATAGAGCTCACCGGAGGTAGACGGATAGGGCATGTGATGTATATAGATAGATCTGGCAGTAAGTATCTGCAACTAGAGGCATAACATCAGCTGATCTAACTGAAAAAGTCCTTTTGAAGGGGGGCCCACTACCCACCAGTGGAGGTAGTGTCCCTCCCTCCCTATTGGTAGAGCTAGGGGTGGTGGGGTTGGTCTATCCCTGAGGTAGGGGTGGGGTTAGTTCCCTGTTGGTTGGTGCCAACTAGAATTCCCCCCCACCCGGGAGGGGGTATTTAAGGTAGTGCCCTGTCCCTCTGTCTCTGTTGTAGGGTAGGTCTAGGGTTGAGGTAGGTTGCCCCCAGTGCAGTCTCTATCTCCATCTCCGCCTCTATCTCTATCTCTGTCTCTATCTCTATCTCAGTGAATAGTTGTCCGCCCGGTGGCGTTAGGCAATAAGGAGGAGGAGGGGTGGGGTTAGGCAATAAAGAGGAGGGTTGGGGCCTTATTATCGATAGGCGTTCAGGAGAGGAGGTAGGGATTAGGCAGTGCCTATATAGGAGTGGTGGGCCCTCAACTATAGCCACCCACCCACCCCGGGGCTCAAAGTTGGTGGGTGGGAGGAGGAGAGGTATAGCAGGTAGTCCTTCTCTAGAGTAGGGAGGGTGGGCCCATCCTCTATAGCGGGCATTCTCGGAGGGTTGGTGCCCACTGAGAGTTGGGGTGGGTGGGTGGGAGGGTCTTTTATAGTTGCATTGATACATCCATATTACGTCTGTAATAGAAAACGACTGACTCGTTAGTGATGGATGGAGATAGAATGAATGTTACATCCCTATTAGACTCGAGAATGCTGGAATGGTCTAAGATCACGATCACTATATAGAGTAGAGATAGAGAGTCTAGTCTGTTCACCCAGCCTTCGCCCATTTCTCACCCCCGGCCCCCAGATCCGGATCTATATACAGACCTACGAGAATCAGATGCCCATATATAGATGCAGGGGGTTAGATAGATATGGCGAGAATCAGCATATACGTCGATTCTATATTGCTTACATAGAGAATATAGATCTAAGATCTATATTCATTGGTGTTCTCATAGTCATGCCCCTATCCCATCCCTCTTCTGTCAAAATGCCGTAGTGGGATGGGGAGAACCCATATAGACGAGAATCATCCCGATCCCATCGTGCTCATCATATTACGTATAGAAGAGAATCTTGGCCATCATCGCCATATATATCTCTAGGGTGCCAGTTCGCAATATAGGGCCCTTAGTGCCCTCGGTCGAGTGCCATAATCAATCAGTCAAGTGCCACTCTATCTAGAAAGTGCTTACCATCAGTCGAGTGCCACTCTATCTAGTGCCCACTCATTTCTTATCCTCCTAGTGCCCACCCATTTACAGATAATAGAGGATGCCCCCACCCATCTCTAATCTAATCTAATCTATATAGTGCCCACCCATCCCTATATAGAAGCAGGAAACCCCACCCCCTATACAAAATAGCGCCCACCTGTCTAGAAATAGCCCCTATATAGGATCAGTAGTGCCCACCCAACTCTTTCTAAAAGTAGAACACCCCCACCCCATATAGAGTGAGTCTGGATGGGGGGTCCCAGATGGATCAGATTGGCATCCATCACACATGATCCATTATAGTAGCCATGATACGACTAGAATCACTCTGGGCCTTACTAGACGAGAGCCTAGCCACCCTCTTCCGAGGGTTTACCTAGAACCCTCGGGCCCCCTCCCTCTAGATAGATAGATGGGGATGGGAACCAAACAGTCACAGTCAGCCTCGGTTGGGCTGGCATGGATACGGGCTGAGCAGATAGATGACAAGCCACCCGGGGACCGATCAGGCCCTCTAGCTATATAGAGTAGAGGTGCTCCGAATTGAGCTATCAGATCAATCTGAAGTCTATCGAGTTGAGTTTGAACCTGCACCTGCTGAACCGAACCGTCCATCAGGTTAGGGTATAGGTCTATATATGGACATGCATCGAATAGATAGTCTACTCTATACGTAACATGAGTGGCCACCCCCCCTTTTTTAATTGAGTTGGTGATTCTATCTACTCCTATCCGATTAGTGCTAGAATAGAGCTTATCCGGTCCCAGCTAGCATAAGTGTCGCTAGTCGTAGATTCTAGTCGCTAGTCATTGAATCTAGTCATAGTATAGATAGGGGCATTGGTTTATCAATCTATCAATCAATCGAGCACCTTCCCCTCAGCTCAGAATAGGGGTAGGGTGGGGCGGCTATGCTATATAGTCTAGTTTAGTCCCAAAGGTATATAGTCTAGTCCCAAGGGCCCCCTCTCTATATATGGGTTCTCTATTCTATCGCTCACCCCTCCCCCTCCCCAGATCTCTATTGTATGGCACCAGGTTCTGTTTTTGATTGTTGAACCGAGAGATCATTAAATCTGAGATCCCCCCTCCATATGGAGAAAGACTAGAAGCGAACAAGTCGCCTATCAGTTCCTAGACTGTGCATAAGGGCATATCTAGAGTAGCTCCCCAGCTACAGCTACTGGCCCATCTCTACTCCACCCGCGGGGCACCGTATCCATCTGGAGGATGGCATTGATGCTGGGGAGGGTATAGACCCGGATAGGCTGACGTATAGATGACGAGAGATAGTTCTACACACCAATTCTATTCTACCCAACCGCCCCCCCTCCCCTTTCTTAATTGGTTGTTGCGGGTCACCTAATTCTCGGTAACCTATTGTACTACCTATAGTCGGCACTCCCCCGCCCCGGCTATATTTGGAGGGGATCATAGATCCACCGAGACTCTCTATAGTCGGTAGTTGGCACCCTATATCCATGGCATTCGACCAGCGGAGCAGCATCTATACATCTATAATCCACCCACCCACCCCAAAGTTCCACCCCATTGATTCAGTTGTTAATACGTATATGATAGAGTGAGTGAGATTGGTGCTACCTGCCAGAACGGAAAACTTGAGATGCATCTCCCCGAGGGGTTAACTCATTGCATCAGTCTACTCCTCACCGAGAGACCTACTGGGGCCAATACATCTGCTGAGTAGTCCTTATTCCAAACAATTCAATAATCTCTCATCTTCCTTCTCTCTCATCTCCTAGAGACTCAGACCCGATCAAACGAAAACAACTAGAATAGGACCGAGGAGGGACTATAACCTCCCCCCCACCCGGGGCCGTGGGTGAGTGCTACCTCTATTGTGGCACCACTCCCTCGAAGGAGTCTCAGGTGGGAACAGGCCCTATCTATCCTATCTTGGGGGTGGAAAATTTGATAAAACGATCCATCAGGTTAGAGGGGAGGTCGGGGGGAGAATGGAACCCAACGATTGGGATGACACGGAGGTACCAATTGAAATAGTGTATGTATCCAGTTCCATGGCATTCCTTCCAGTTACAGTTCCCATAGCAGTTACCACTCGAGCATGCCCAGTAGCAGTTTATGCCCCATCAATAGCTTCAGCATCCATCCCTGATGATCAAAACTCACTCCATCTCCCTCCCACCCTATATTTCCCTCCCACCCTGGTGGGTGGGTGGAAGATACGTCACGAACGAGCTATCGATCTGGATTTGGGACTGGAGGATCTACAAATTGGAAAATCTGCAATGCTTCTACTCGAACCACTGCTTCTTCAGATGCTTCAATGGGTTCGGATGCCCGAATGAAAATTACTGTTCCAAATCCCATCCAGTACTAGGAACGGACTCCTCTTGATCTCGATCTTCCGTGGGTGGTGGCTCTGCCTTTGCCTCTACCCCCGTGGGAAAGTCATGCCTTTGGTGCCTACCCCTACACCCCCGCCTCCTGCTACCCCTCAGACACCCGGGTGGTTTTTCTCCCCCGGGATAGGACTATCTCAACCGGGGGTGCTAGCAGGGATCCGCCGAATCGACCTGATGAGATGGATCAATTGGCTTAGGAACTAGATTTGTAGCTGTCTATCCAACCTGTCACAAGATATGGGTTTGGCTTTCTTCCTACCGGAGTACTTCACGATCAGCTACTACTTGGAACTCCCGCTTCTATTGCAGGTGGGGGGAGTTGGAGGGAAGGACCATCAGGCATATTCACCAAAGGCCGAGAAGAGCATCAGTTGGCAAAGGCTAGGGCCTAGAGGCAAGGTCTCCTACTCAACAATTAATTACCCATCCCCCCTGAAGGGAGAAGAGGAACAGAGAGAGATTCACCCTAGATTCGATTCAAGGGAGCTAGCTAGGAGGAGATGGGGAACCTGAGGTAGTGGAGAACTGGGAAATGACAAGATCAGTTGCTCAGAGAGAAGAGTTCTTGGTGAAGCCAATGCCACTGGAGGAAGCTGAGCATCCAGAGGCTGGGTAGGGTCAATCCACCCAACTGGAACTGGCCACAATGGCCGAGAAAGCAAACAGAAGGGCCTGGTACTAACCACTTAGTGGGCTAAAGGAACCCACTCCAACTATCTCCCCCCACCCACCCCGGGCTAGCCTCATCGAGGGAGAGAAACCTCATACTCATGAAGAGCCGGGAGGGGGTAACTCAGTTATGCCAATAGAGGGTACTTCACCTTCGTCGAGAGCAATCGATACAAACAAGGAGGTTTCCACCTCCCCGCCTACGGTGGAATTAACAACCTCAGCAACTGATTTTGCTCAGGGTTCCAATAGTTGGAGTGCCTAGGAACTCCAAGATAATCTTGAGCTTTTTAAAGCTCTCAAGAAGCGCTGGGCTGATCTTTATGGGTCAAGTTCAACCTGGGAGGTGAGAGAGCGGGTGGAGCACCTCCTGTCTACCTCGGCTCCGGGGGATGTTGACCTCTTCCAATTGCCCAATGTGGGGGCGCAGCCTCCTCAACTACCCAATGTAGAGCCGCAACCTACATCTAGTGGGGTCCCTCGCCTGACCCTCCCCTCCCCACGGCTAGGATTAACCGTGGCTCCTGACGGCCCCCTCCCTGATAATAATCTCGGGGGGTCATCTATTATAGTTAGAAGGAAATAATAGAATTATCTCCATGGTGATCATTTTAAAGTACCTAGAGTATTCGCCATATAGCATGAATGAAATAACCCAATGGTCGATCATTTACTTTACAATAGGAATTTTGTGTGGAGGTAGCAGCGCGAAAACAACACAAACTTCCACTTTGTGGAAGGTGAAATTGGCATAAATAGCTTGGAAGGTGGGGGGTCTGTACGAGGGTGGCGAAACATCTAGACCAAGAAAATATTCGATATTCAATGTGCTTGCTTCCTCCATAGTCTCTTCTCCGATAATGACTACTTAAGCACTGGATTCAAAACTATCTACTTATTCTCCGCAAAAAAAATTCTAGGGCCCCCCTCTTTTCTATTATTCTACTTTTCGTCAGTCAAGGATGCCATTGGATCCTCAGCCTTTGCTTCTTCAGCATCATACCCTACCTCACTATTGGATAGGGCATCCGTCGAATTGGGTCAAGATTCCAGTAGGCCCAACAGACACAACAATATCAAAGCGAGCATAGACCAAAACCAAACCAATTGTTCCACCATCCTAACCATCTCCGAGGATTCTAGGCAAACCCTCAGGAATTGACGGGAGGTAGATTAGTTGTTCGCCATTATCAACATTTCCACTTACCCTTCTACCCTTTCATGAATCAAAACCCCCCACCCAGCCCTAGGATTTATAGGCAAAAGAGTGCGTGCTTTCAAAGGAAGGGGCATCGCCTCGGGTGTGACCTGTACGATAGTGGAGAGGAGAGGGAACGAAGCGAGTTAGGCAGGCAGTGAACTATGGAACATTCCTACCCCAGTATGAAGAGTCGAAAGCAGAGATAGATGGTTGTTTGTTGAATGATGGGTTGACTTTAATGAATACTCCCACTGGGATTTAGTGATATGCATCAGAGCACCAACAGATCCAATTCCTTCCTTCCCACCCAAACTCTTAAGTTCAGACAAGTCGAGCTAAGGGGTGAATAGGTGGGCATTCGAGCTTCACTCGTTGGGGAGAGGGCCTCCGCCCCTAAACCTTCATTAGCATATATAACCGGGTCGCGATAGAAGGAATGGATGAAAACCGGAATCTCCATTCAGATTACGGTCTCCTCATCTTCACTCTGTTTAGAAGAGTGGGTAAAACCAGAATCTCCTAAAGATTCCGGTCTCCCCGTAATAACTGAACTCCTAAAGATTATAGTATAACTTGGAAGAACGACCGAAGCGGACGTCACCAAACATCCATTAACGGGGGAAAGCCCTAAACTACCAAACTCAGGTCCTACCCTAGGCGGTGGTGCCGTGGTCGTCTATTTGTTGGATACCCTGTTGTCGTCAGATGTGGGTTCCCTGTCGTCGGGTGTGAGTGGTGGATCGATGTCGCCTCCGTCCCCATATCCATCGTGCTTCTCACCGTCTCGGGGATCTCGATCGGTCTGATAATAGAAAAGAGGGGCGGGTTCGCAGTGGGAGTGGTCGCGTCGGCCGCTAACTAATATAATCGGGGGGCGGGCCGGCGGGTGAACTACTCTTTTTGGGCACGCACCAGACTCTGGCACGGGAGCTAATTCATGAAGGTTAGTTCCAGAAGCTTACCCACCTTCGGTTGGACTGCTCGGCTATAGTAGGGGGGCAATGTCGAAATGGCCATTACTTTTAGAGCATGTCACAACAATACACCAACCGAAGTTGATTGGCTCGGGCCCATATTCTGACTCAGCTGCGCCAAACTAAGTCCGGCTCGAGAGCCGATGGGATTTTTTAGATGCATGCACCATGCTCCGTTCCGGGCGACTCCCCCAGCTGCCCACCAAATTGACATCGAACGGGGGTGGGTGGGAGGAAATAGTTGAGCCGCTGATTTCTAATAATGATGGATGGCCCTACTATCTATAGGTGATCGATCGATTTGGCTATTCAAGATTCCCAGGGAGTCAAACAATATATATATTTGTGGGGGCCCCTCCGAAGGAATGTAGGGAGGAGGCAACCGGCTAATCTAGAGAATGGTAGAATTAATACGTCACATCACTACCTACGTTCCCCTACTCCTGTGAATAAATGATGCAAAAATAACAATACCTATATCCTCTCACCCACCCCGAGGGGCCCTTCGTTAAGCTTTAATATATTGAAGGGTGGGGTGACGCTATAATTCCCCCCCACCCGGAACTAGACTATTCCCTCCCGGGTGGGGGGGATACCATAGGCCTCCTATCCAGCCTATTTTGAGAAAGATTTTATACGTAACATGCGGGGGTGGGTGGCGGGTGGGGGGGAATTATAGGGAGGTATATTATTGATAGTTGACTCATAGCTTCTTTCTTGTGGTCGACCTTCACTCCAAGAAAAATGATAGGGGCCTTTTAAGACTCCACTAGTAGCGCTGTTGAATGAACCTCGGCAATAGTCTTATGTGTGTGCTACTTGTCTCCACATTTGCCTGCCCGAGTTCGTTGAGGTGGGGTGTGTATTCCACTGCTAGAATACCTTGTAGTGGCGACGGGGGGAAGGTCCTGACTGAAAGGTCTTACTGGGTGTCTACTAGAGAAGGTTCTTTATTTTGTTTTGTTCATTTATGAAGGGCAAGCATATTGTAATTTCTTGGGGAGCCCTGCTTCCACATGAAATTGAATGGTGTAAGGGCATCCAAAGGTTTGTGAATTTAACTAGTCCCCTTTTGGCTGAGATACTCCACAACCAGTACTGATACCCATCGGGCTTTAAGCCCTCCCTCTATAGGCCAAAACCTGACCACTATATACTAGGGTTTTGAAGCGAAGCAGTCGACAGGAAAGCGCCTATGTCTCAGGTTTGTGTGTGACCTAAAGTCTAGTCTTCCATACCCCCACTGCTATAATTCCCCCCAACCTGGGTGGATATAGCCGTTCCCCCCCCACTTGAACTACAATTCCCACCCAACAACAACTATTCCCTCCCACCCGGGGGGTTATATTACCCCCCCCTACCCGGGTGGATATAGTTGGCCCTTTTGATTTATGATTGCCGCCATAGTCCACTAATCACTAATTTGGTCTCCCTTTAGGTAGAACAGTGAGGCTCCTCACTGTTTGTGCGTCGTCGGGTGAGTGGGTGGCTCCACTCCTATTTCGAAGTTGGACGACCTACCAAACCCAAGCCCACGCAGATGGCCCACCCTTTCTGTCAACCCCTCCTTCAGGGTTACCCCTTAATGATGGCCTGAATTGGATAAACCAGCGAAGGTATGCGAAGGTATGTGAAGCGTTCACCTATCATAGTTCAGTCAAGTTTTATGAATTAGCCTTGGTTGGATGGATTGGATATTAGTCCTTTATTTCGCTGCCAAGGGCGGTAGCCTCTCTGGCGGGAACATGGATAGTATGGGTGCTAGCCCTTAGTTGCTCCATAGGCACGCACGGGCAATGGGGATGGGGGTGTATATTAGGGGCTTCAACAACACAACAAATATCCAGGTTACTTATGTTCTCTAACGAGAATGCAAGGATTCCCTTCCCAACAAGCATATTCCATTCGTATATGTTCTCTAACGAGAATTAACCTCTTCGCCCACCCACCCGCTTTCAAACATGCCACTCCGCAAAGGGTGAGGAATGCATTCCAAAATATAGAGTTAATGAAATGCTCTTCCCTGCATATTCCATTCAAATATAGAGGAAATGAAGTGTAAGAGAGAAATGTAAACATGACTTTACTGAATTGTCAATGTTCCAAGTTCAATCTCCCCTACTTCAAATGAATAGTCCACCTACAACAGTCCATCTACTTTTGTTAAATGAGGTAGAAATAGTGCAAATTCTATATGGCTACTTCTCCAAAGTAGAAATTGAAATAGTCATAGCCTAGAAATAATCATAGTCTATGCTACGCACAAAATCAGTCAAGAATGAATAAACTCGGTAACACAACCCAAATGCACTAGAAATTTAAACATGAAAAAAAATTCCACATAGAAAAACACATTGGCATGGTAAGAAGGAATTAGATGGTATTTTTCCAAATTTGTAATGGTCCTATTGTGACATATTGACATCTATTTGGGGACACACCTTGACAACTTGCAATCAAATGTACTTATAGAATAAAGCAAATGATAATAATAAAATGTATTCTATTTGCTTGCAAATCTTGATTGCTCAAACTATTTGCTTGCAAATCTTGATTGACATATGATTGACATCAACTCACTGACACAACATACAACAGATTCTAAAATATTGGTTGATAGCTAGAAAATGAATGCTTGTAGACTGCTGTTAGACTCTACGGAATCTTCAAAACCCTTTGTTGTACCAAGGATGATCAGTGGATCTGCCTTTAGTCAATATTTATGATGCTGGTAGCACATAGCAGACCTGGGGGTAACCTCTGATAATCAGCAAATATAGAAATGAGCCTGGTAAAAGGGTTGCGGACTGCCTGGAGTGTGAATCGGTACCCTAGTCAAACTGTATGCAGTTCAAATCTTCTTCGAGCAAGGTAAATGGTGCAGTTAGTGATCAGTACCGCTGTCATGTGCAGCCAAACCAGCAATGTACCTTCTGAATGGCACAATCCACCTGTGAATGCCAGCAATTAGCTCCTAACCATCCACAAAACCCTCAACAAATGGCAGTAGAGTATGGAATGTGTTGTGATCCCCTCCTATCAATTGCCATTCACAAAGTTGTGTGATAGGGTTGCTATGTTGCCAATTCAGCTCGTCAAACACTAACAACTCAGCAAGATGTGTAATCAACTCTGAAATGCAGCAACAAACCCTCCAAAACTGCACCTAAACAATGATCCTTGAATATGCTGGTCGCTCCTCCAATTATGTTGAAATATCATACGGCCACTCTAGGAAGGCCCTTAAATGGCGTGGAATTATGTCAAAGTGTAGGCACCCAGAAATAAGTAGAAATCAGCAACCTAAAATTTGTTGAAAGTTTAAAAATGCAGAAATGTCATCCCTTGATGGCAACAAACTATTTGCTTGCAAATCTTGATTGCTCAACCTGAAAAATAAGCACAAAGTCTCCAAATCAGCTCACTATGCAACTCCCGTGCAGAATTGCCAATGGTAGAAGCAAGGGTTTTTGCCCTCACCTCCAAGAAGAAAATCCAAGAGGGTTTTCATCCCCCTAGAGCTTAGAAAACAGCCAAGGGTTTTCGTCCTTGAATGCAAATTCGAAAACAAAGCTCACAATAAAAAATACCAAATGAAATTTTCATGCTGAAATGAAGCCAGACGTCTCCTTGATATACCTTTCCAAATCATGCCCTTGAATTCAAATTTCCCTCCAGGTATTTAAAAATGCTTTTTATTTTATTTTAATTTTAAGTATTTAAAAATACTTTTTATTTAATATTAGTGTTTAAATACACATTTTATTTTAATTATAATAATATTATTAAGTTGCCCCTAAAATTAGAAATTACTAGACCCAACTTAAAAGATTATTAATTATTTTAGTCCAAAAAAGAGGACATGACAGTCCGCCCTTCCCAGAATTGCTTGTCCACAAGTAATTGTAAACCTAAAAGCTCAAGCATTATCATGCCAATATGATGAATCATGATATAATGTCTATAGAGTATAGACCCTATACCTATCAAATGAAACAACTTCTGTCAAAAAACACCATGCAAACTCGGATACTCAAATACCATCCTACCAACACTATGAATCATGCTATAGCCTCTAAATCCCTTATCTATCAAGTGGAGCTACTTTGGCCAACAAGTATATCTCCCAACTCCACTACCCACAACGATTGTATGCAACCCCTGCAACTTAGGACACAATTTGGCCAACAAGTGTGCATGATCCACAACACAAACCTCTGAAAATAGAAAACAAATGATTGTGATGGTTGTGAAAACAGTCCCAAGATAATAAAAACAGAATAGCAACAGCAAAACAGAGAGAAAACAGGGCAAACAGAGTTGAATAAACTCAGAAATATTTATTCATCTAACTTGCATTACATCCAAAATGCTTGTCTAGCAGCTATCCAGATGCTATATCTAATAGCAATCTGAATGCTGTATCCAACAGCCATCCAGAGGCTCTCTATTCAACAACTCTCTCCAATCACATATATATAGTTATAGAACCTTTGAAGCTTGGAAGCTTCTAGCTTTCTAGAAAACTCTTAAACCTGGAATGTTCTTTTCTAGAACATATCTTACAATATTCTTTTCTAGAATAGCTCTAGGAATGTTCTAGCTTGTGGAAGGCTCTAGAATCATTCTACAATTTTCTAGACAATCTTAATCCTTAACAATGGTGGCTTGCTGGGTGTATGGGACTGCATTAATAGTTTAGATAGGCATATTAATAGTTTCCAAAACATTTGGAGCAGTGACCAAGATTCAAGATTCTGATATTTTCTGTGTCTATTTAAAAGAACATAGACATGTATGAATTTACTGCATTATGTTTTTGGGCATGCTTCTTTTGTCTGGAGTTCTATTATGGGCTGAATTGTTTCTCATTCGAGTGCATCTTTAAAGTACGTTTGTCTAAGAAAAATTCCCATTTTTAAGGTCTGAAACCAGAATGGTGGGTTTTTTTGTGTAGGAAAATGCAAAAGAAAATGGAAATTGAAGAACCACAATAGAGACTGACGGAAATCCAAAACCACCAGTTACTTTCTGAAGTCCCTTTGTGGTTGTATAAGATGCAATGCTTTAGGGATTTTCTAAGGATGTTCTTAGAATATCATGAGCATTGCATGTGGTAACCTAGATGTGTCTCAAGGTTACCAGATACAACAATTTTTATTTATTTATATTGATTTGTGGAATAGGATATGATTTATCTGCAGCTTTTCTTTTATCATTGCAAGTCATATTTCAGAGTCTGATATACCTTTTCTCATCATTGACTCGTCTATGGACATTCAACATAATTGCTTTCTTTCATTCACTCTTCAACATTGTTATCAAATGGTTGAAGAGGTCTCCTTGGGGGACTTGATTTACTTTCTTTTCCAACTGCTTATTATGAGCATCCGTGTTTCGCATTGCTGCTTTCATTCCTCCAATGCTTTGTTTCCAGACTCTATGGAACAACACTAAAGGGAAGATTCACTAAGAGGTTATGCTTGAGCAACATAGTTCAATGCTAGCAGGGAATGCTTGTAGTTATTCATTATTTCTTGCTTATGCTATATAAGAGATACTTGTGCACAATCCATTTATAAATCCATGCTCTGTGGTTTTCTTTACTTTAGTGTGTTTCCTTTTCACGCGAATTTTCACTAGTTTGCATACACCGTTGTAGCGATTCTAGTTTTTGTATCTATTACCATGATTTAGTTCTTTTACTTATGTATTTGTGAACAAATGTGTCATGGATGTACTTTCTTATTTATATTTGAGTACTGATAAGGACATCATTCTTCTTGCTGAAAGCACCCTTTGTGCATTTTTTACTGGACACTTTTTGCAACTCACATATTTGTGCAACACTCTTGTCTTTTGCTAACCTAACAGCTATCTCATTTATGATATATTTTCATGTCTACTCAGATTCTTCGTACATACTTTCTGTATCCTTATTAGTTTTAGTTCTACCTGTGTCATCTGCAAGCCAATTGTCATGGAATTTATAGAGGATTTTATATTAAAGATGATCGTGACAAGAAATCATTTCGATTGAGGTTAATGTTTTTATAGCACTCCAAGTCATTTGCTTGTTGCTTTACAATTTTATCCTTGAGACTTCCTTTGCCCTTGAGATAGATTATTCTCAAAATGGAGCATCAGTTATTATGTTTGCTTTATCTGGTTTGTGGATGAGTTGTGTTTGAATCATCAGAGAATAAGGACCATTAATATTGCTTGTTGCTAGTTAACTCTGCTTTGAGCAAGAAATTTAGTAATGGATATTGGTTGATATAGAATCTAGATTTAAGGCCATGTTCCCATTTTTTGATTGGATGAGCTCTTGCTAACAGCTCATGGTTAAAAGTGGGGAATCTCTACTTGCCATTTTTAATTTTCTAGTTCTGGATGCCTTCACTTTTATCATTTTCAAAGAACATTGCTCCTAATGAAATTTTCACTTGTGTGTCTGTGTATCATGAATGATCGAGAGAGCAACACTAATACCATGGCCGTCATCAACATTTGACAACCCACTACTTACTACTTAGTTGTGATTTGCTCAACTCAGCATCAACACCCTCACCACGCATGCTCCCTTCTCCCTTCCCTTGAGGGATGACAGCCTACTTATGAGGCCAAAACTGACCTTGTCTACTTGATGACACTCCCAAAAGACAGACTGTCACATGGAAGACCGACTATTTCATCTTCCATAATCACGTTACAGTTCTACATTGAAGTCATGTTCTCCTGTTTTCTGATGTTTGTCTATGTTTTGCTTTTGATGTAACCCATTAAATCCTACTTCTCAATGTTATCTTGAGATATCTCATAAGACCAAGATAAGTGGAAGGGCTAGTTGGTTCTACTAAAGTAATGATAGGATTCTCTAATGCTTTATAAGGGTGTAGAATGTTATTTGATATCTTTCTGTCCACTCGAATCTCTTGCTTTTCTTAGTAATAACTGTATTGTGAGGGCTATCTTAGAAGCCCAAGGACAAATATCATATAAGACGTTTGCAAGTCCCAAAAAACTGTCCTAAGGGGTTGAGTTCATGTACATCCCTCGCAAACTGTCAGTCAGATTTTAGTTTGCTAGTCATTTTTAAGTTTTCCCACTCTTAAATCACATAGTACAGATTTCCCATTTACTTTAATTGTAATCAGTTAGACAAAGCTGTATAGATAAATATATATAATCAACAAAGAGTAGATAAGTACACAATCATTCACTGCTCAGAAATCATAGGTTTCACATTACAGTAGATATAATGCAGTCAGAGATTGTTTATCCTGCAGGTTGGGATGAGTGATTTGATGCAGATCCTCAGCTGCAGATAAAACTTTCAATGTTTATTGACAAAAAGATAGCAGACAGGCTGGAAAGAAACTCCCACCGTATAACAGTAAACACCAAAATATCATAAAAACACGGCGTAATCAGATTCCATGATCATTTTCAAACACCGCATAACAACAAACTTCTTCATTATCCGGAACTGTGAACAATTACAAAACTTATATGTACAAAGAACAAAAACTCTCCTCAGACTCCTCTCCCCAAAACCTACCCGTATCCCATCTATCCTCTCTAAGTCCAGAAATACACTCAACTTTCCTAACTAAAATAGGATTCTAACTGCTAACTTCTTTAAATCTAACTGTCCCACGTCAGGATTGATTCCTGCTTTTTTAACTCACCCACTCATCATGTTAACGGTAAGGAACTGAAGTTCACCATAAGTCATGGCATGAAATCTGCTATGGTGGATGCTCTGCATCATGATTATAGGCAATTCTGCTGGGATTCGTCAGATGCAATCACTGGTATGCAAGGTCCCGAAGTCTCCTACATGAAGATCGTAGGTGAGCCCTGATGATTGCTGGGTGACTAAAGCTTCTCGAGAATTTCTGGAAACATTGAGTGCCATGCATGCTTTTCGTATATGCCTGCATAATCTTTAGTTAATCTAGTTCCTAGTATTTCGCAAATGAAATTTGAATTTTAAGTGTGTATTTAACAGGTATAGAGAAACTGCATCAATGACTTTATACAACCAGTATCCATTTGGGTTCCAAGAGCCCCGGAAGTGTACGTATCAATTGGCTGTGTTTCTGTGCATTCAAATCTTGTTGAAGAGACTGTGTTTTGAAGATCTTCCATTATGGAATGCCCCAGGCAACTATCCATGAGTGTTACCTCTATCAAGTTCGTAGTGAGGCATTACAATTTGTTGCTCTACGAGCCCAAGCGAGGAAGTGGTGCTCCGAGAGCATGGAAGAGGAGGGGCAGAACTGCTCATCACTCATCTCAAGCTGAACTCCAGTTCCAGTTAGAGGGATATGTTGATGAATGGGCTGGAAAGAGATAAGCATCTTGTTAATCACATCCATTACCATGTGGATAACACTAACAATGCCACCTACTCTCGTCTAGGAACAACTTCCTTCAGTGTTCTCATAAAGTCTGGGAGAGAAATGGAAGGGCTAGAATCGATACGCTCAACACCCTTTCATGGATTTAGTGCAAACCCTGCAAGGGTTGTAATTCTAAAGTGAAGCTCACCATGTATCTACCCAAGCAATCATCCTCCCTTGGCTTGTAAATTCTTGAAATGTCCACCCTTGGGATCAGACCCCAAGGATTTCCAGTCAAAGTGTGATAATTGCGGGTATCTGCACTTACAGAGATACTAATGGTCTTGCCCAAGTATCTGAGGGAGATTATATCACAGTGCTGGGAGAGTATCCTTCAGCTGTAACTTTAATTATGTGTTCAATTAGTTGTTGTAAATGTGAGTTAGTTATTTAAGCCATTCACTGTATTTTCTTTATCTCCTGCTGAGTTTTTGATACTGTATATAATTTCCAGAAAAGAATATTGCCATTCACTGTATTTTCTTTATCAGCAGTGTATTATTTTCTTTTTTTAATAAGGCTTTTATTCAATTAAAAAAAAACTTATAAATAATATAGTTATTTTGAACAAGGTCTTTGTTTCTTTATTGAGTGAAATAAAGAAGGAAAGTCCACAAAATCTCTTCCATCCCTGTGATGGTAAAACCCCGACTCAATCTCATCTTCTTAAAAACATAGGCATCACTTCCTACATCCAAATAGCCTCTGATTTTTTCTAACACTATTGCAGCCTACAATAAATTTGGGTGTAAAATCAAAGACTAAAGCTTAAACTAATTTGTTAATTTGAGTGGAAGCAGTGAGGAGACCCACCAAATTCAAGCTGAGGTCTGTGAATTGAACAAGGGTACATCATTTTCTGGAAGAATAAGGGCTCAATCCCAGAGCAATGAGGATGTGGTATATCTGAAATAATTCTACAACAAAGAGATATAACGATATGCAGACAAAGCAGAATATTACGAGTGCACTAAATACCACTGCTGTAGTAGAAATGATATAAGTAAATGCCAGCAAACAAATGACATTATATTGAATATTCTACTACAATGGCAAAACAAATAAGACCAAAAGAATAAGGGTATATCTGAAACTCCAGTAGCAACTCCACATTGAGAGAGTGAAGAGAGGGGTTCATGGGTGTTTAACCAGTAGTACTAAATAAGACCAAATCTCCATACTAAGAAAAAGAAAAATATGAAGCGCTAATAAATAAGATAATACGAGACAAGAAAATCAATTACCTCACCCAATAAACTCTATTGAAAGCTTCAAACATTTAAATAATTCTACAACACAGAGATTTAAGATACATAAAAACTTACCAAACTTTCTTCAAATGTAGTGCCTTCTCTTTTCTTCCTTTGAAATTCTTCCTGCAAGCACGTTTCTTTACCCTACGCCAGAAAAGGACACACAACCCAAAAATAAAGACACAAATTACAGGATTAAAAAAACAAGGAATACAAAAAGAAACACATAGAATACAAACACCACACAGAATACCAAAAACAAGTCAAGAACAGGACGAACAGACAAAACATAACAAACAAAGAGAATGAAATGGAGGACATTCAACAGAAAAAAACTTAAAACAAAACAAATAAAGGGAAAATGTGTGGAAATCGAATTTAACAATTTGAGTGGCTGTAATTTTAGTGCCGTTGGAAGGAGGTATAGTTGGCATTCGCCCGCTCCTTCCAACGGCACTAAAATTATAACCACAAAAGATCTCTGGTTTAAATCTCTGTTTTTCTCTTTCTATGCCGCTGTGGATGAAATACTAGTAATTTATGTTTCTGTAATTTGTAATCCGTTTATGACAGTTTAGACATCCATCAATAGGTTTTGATTTTTATTTAAAGCTATAATCATTGTTCATAGCTTCGATATTGTGTAAGGTTCAAGTTCTAGGATAAAGCTGGCGTTGGGAGTTTAGAGTTAAATGTCTTAGGTTTCAAAATAGGAATTTGTGAATATAGTAATTTTATTTATTTGTAAACATACATCAATATTATTTGTAATTTTATTTAGTATCTTCATAATATTAAAAAAATATCTTTGATCTATTTCAAATGTAGTGTGCTATCACATTTTAGTTGTCAATAGTCATGAGAATTAAAACTAGCAATTGGACTCATAGGTTCAATGGGCAGGTTGAAAACTTTCTAAGAAATTATAGAATTTGTTAGATATTTTTCATTATCTATTAATTTATAAGTTATTTAATCCACTAAATATTTTTATCAATTCTTATTGAAATTTCTATCACATTAACTATTGTCTGTTAAAGTTGGCAACTAGGCCTTGGAAAGAAATAGAACTGCAGATGTGTGCATAATGTCTTCCCATTCCGGATAGGAATATATAGGAAGAAGGACAAATGTCTCTGAACTCTGCACATGATCCAAAGACAACAATGATGCCCCTGAAAACTGCTCAAATGTCTCCAATCCACTGCCAAACTGTGACTGAAGAAGACAAGGATGAAGAACAATCTCTGAAGCAGATGATGGTGATGCATCTCCATCGAAGCTGTCATCAAAGAGAAGACAAATGTCCTTAATGTGGTCCTCCAAATCTACAAGATGGGACTCTACAAACAAAGATGATATGTCTGCAAGATAGGAATCCCAATGAGGTGGATCAGGAAGACTAATATTGACCTGCTACACAGAATCACTAGAAGCCAATGATGATGCAACATTGAACTCTGAAGTAACAGTAGGTGATGGTGGAGCAATAATCTCATCAGGAGGAGAAGCGATTGAAGCAAGCATTTCAAAGAGATGATGTGAGAAATGATGACACATCTCTTTCTCGTGTTGATTACTTCCACAATATCTATAATTAGATTTATGCTGATGGTAGAATCCCATGTCCATAGATGATTAGAGATTAAAATATGCAAATAGATTTATGCTGATAACAGAAGCCTTTCAAAGCAAACAGAACCTTTCCAGGAGGCAGCATGTCTAGGATATCCAACAGAAGCCATAAACTTGACAAACTGATTAAAAGATACCTGGGGCTGAATCTCAAAAAACAATTATATAGGTGGCTATGTAGATCTCTCTGATACCTTTCCAACGCCTATTCATTTTTGAAAAATGAACATTCTGGGCGCAAGAACGAAGATCGAAAGCCAAAAAATATGCCTTGACTTCAAACAGCAATAAATTGTACCAATCAGAAAAATATGCAAAAAATACCTACACCACTGGATTGTGCTCGAAACTAGCTTTCCAACACCTATTTATTTTTAAAAATCTGACTCCGTATGCTCAAGATATGCCTGATTTACCAAAATAGCTCAATTTAGGGCAAAGAGGCCAAAAAAAACACTATTAAAGCTCCTGGGCGCCCACGTGACCAGGGGTTGAGTCTTTGGGGGCTGGAAGCTAGGGCACTGGTCACTCATAAGACCAGGAGCTGAGTCTCTGGGGGCTGCTGCTTGGAATCTAGGGCCTGGTCCCCCATGCGACCAGCAGTTAAACCCTAGGGGCTAGACCTCCAAAATAAAAAATTCCTTTTTTATTAATAAATTAAGAAATTATTAAGTACAATGCTTTGGGTAGCTACTGCTCACATAGTAAGAACATTCTGGAAATCAACTGCAAGATGAATAACAAAACCTAGAAGTTGGTCAACATTTATGCCCCCAACACTAAAAATGCCAGGAAGGAACTTTGGGATGGACTGAGCTCCAAAATCAATGAGGATAGAAGAACTCTGTGGATTGTTGGGGGAGGCTTCAACACCCCTCTTTACCCCTCGAAAAATCCTAGGGGCAATACGGACTATTCCAACAGTATGGTGGACCTCACGAATTTCCTGAGTCAAACTGGGCTAATGGATCTTGAAGTCAACAATCAATGGTATTCTTGGACTAATAGAAGAAGGGGCAACTAGTTGATCTAGGTAAAGTTAGATAGAATGTTGGTTTCTCCTAACTGGGATATGATTCAGTATGCTAAATTATCTGCTCTTCCTCGCACCATTTCGGATCACAATGCCCTCCTGCTTGACTGGACTGACAATTGCCGTAAGGGACCCTTCCCGTTCAGGTATGAAATTATGTGGGCCTCTCACCCAAATTTTAAAAACTGCATTGCTGATTGGTGGAAAGTCCCGATTCATGGATCCCCTATGTACAGGCTCACCCAAAAACTGATACATGTCAAAAATCAAGTAAAGGGTTGGAAAAAATTTTGTTTTGGAAATGTAATGAACACTAAGAAACAACTCTCAGATTATCTTTTGGAGGTCCAAGATAAGATGGCCAAAGGAGATGGGAGTGAGAGCACTTATAAAATTGAAGAGGATTTAGTCAAAAACCTGAAGGATGTTACCAGTAAGGAAAAAAAAAATTGGAAGCAGAAGTCTAGGATTCAATGGCTGAAAGAGGAAGATAGGAACATGACCTTCTTCCATCAATCAGCCATGAAACACAGAAAGAGGAACAGTATCACCAAACTGCTGAATGAACAAAACAAAGAGGTGGAGGATGATAGTGAACTAGGTAGACTGGCCTCCAATTACTTCAGAAACTTCCTGGCAGAGCAAAATATCAGAACTAACAGTTTTAAGGAAAACATTCTTCTTAATTGTATTCCTCCTATCCTTTTTGAGGAAAACAATGAAGGCTTGCTGAAGCCTATAATGGAAGAGGAAGTAAGGGCGGTTGTGTTCTCAATGGGGGCCTTCAAAGTGCCTGGGCCGGATGGGTTCCCTCCTACTTTTTCTAGGAATTATGGGATATAGTGGGCTAATATGTCGCTAATGTTGTTAAATACTTCTCCAGGATGGGCAAGTTCCTTATGCAGATCAATGCCACATTAATTGCGGTAATTCCCAAGAAAAACAACATGGAAGTCATGGTTGATTTCCGCCCCATTAGTTTGTGCAATACTATTTATAAAATCATCACCAAAACTTTGGTCCTCAGAACCGCTTCTGGACAACCTTGTCTCTAATAGCTAGAAAGGCTTTGTCCCTGGGAGACAAATTTTGGATGCGGCTATCTCAACTCATGAGATCATTCACTCAATGGATAAAAGCAATAAACCAAGTATGGCCCTTAAGTTGGACATATCAAAGGCTTACGATAGAGTCTCTTCGGATTTCCTGTTCAAAGTTCTTAGGAAGTTGGGTTTCAATGACATAATGCTCAATCTGATATCAGAGTGTGTCACCATTGTCAAGTATTCGGTGTTGCTTAATGGCACTTTGCGGGGGTTTTTTGAGGCTGGCAGGGGCCTAAGACAGGGGGACCCCCTGTCCCCTTGCTTATTCATTATTATGGCCGAAGTCTTGGGAAGAAATATTCTGTCCTACTTAGACAATCATTCCCTCTCGGGTGTCAAAGCAGCATCCTCCCTAAGTCTGTCGGCTATCCAACAGTTCGTTGATGATACCATGTTGTTCGGAGCGGCTTCAGTGGTGGAGGTCATGAGATGGAAGAATTTGCTCAACATGTATGTAGAGGTGTCTAGCCAATGCATCAATTATGAAAAGAATAACGTGTTTTTCTTTAACACTAAGATAGACCTACAAGTGAAGGTTAGAAATATTCTCCAATGCAATCAAGCAGCTCTCCCGGCCACCTACCTGTGTCTACCACTAACGGTCAAAGATGTGACCCTAACTTTTTGGAATACAGTTCTAGAGAATATCCATAAGAAAATGGATGGTTGGAAAGGTAAACTCCTAAGCCAAGAGGGCAAGCATCAACTTCTGAAGGCTTCTTTACAAGGCATCCCCACCTATTTACTTTCTTTGTTTAAAATTCCCAGATATATGGTATAAAAATTAGAAAGGATCTAGAGAACCTTCCTTTGGATGGGAGTGGAGGAAAAGAAGAGGATCTCGCTGGTGGGATGGGATAGATTCTATCAGCCCAAGGCAATTGGAGGTCTGGGAATCAGAAAAATTTAGGGAATCAACAAAGCCTTACTAACCAAAATTGGTTGGACTTTCCTAAAAGAGGAAAAGGATTGGGTTCAAATCATGAAAACCAAATACCTGCAGAATGAATCCAACTCTGATATTCTTGATAGAGATTCCCTTCCCAAAGGTTCTATCATTTGGAACAAAATGACCAAAACCAGGAACTCTCTCTCACAAGGCATCAAATGGAAACTAGGTAGAGGAGATAAAATCAGGTTCTGGGAGGATAATTAGCTGCGGGATGAACCCTTGTTGAAAGGTTTCAATTCTATTAAGGAAAGAGTGGTGAGATTCTTTGGTAACAAGGTGAGAAACTATATTACTTGCCATCCCTATAGTCAAAGAAGGTGGAAAAATTTATCAGACTGCTGTAACAACCAACCTGAGAAGATGGAGTGTCAGATTTTGCAACATGAGTTAGAAAGGTACATAATTCCAGTGTTCCAAAGGGCTGATGAGATGTTTTGGGGTCAAGACCAAAAAGGAAAGTTCATGGTCAAGTCAACTTACCATCTACTGACTAACAGTGGTCAGCCGAATTAGTTCTGGAAGAAAGTCTGGAATAGCAAATTACTACCTAAAGTTAACTTTTTCTGGTGGGCTGTGGCACACAAAAAAGTTATTTCCATTGATAACCTTAATAAGAGGGATTTCCAACTGGTTAATAGATGTGTACTATGTTGTAAAGATCAAGAGACCATACAACACCTGCTCCTTAATTGTGAGTTCTCTAAACAAATTTTGGAGAAAGCTCTTTAGAAGCTTAACATGGAGTGGGTTTTACAAGAAAACATGGAGGATTTTGCCCAAAGTTGGATCTCCCCCTTCACTCACCCTAGGATAAAGGAACTCTGGAGACAGATTCCCCCTCACCTTGGGTGGAATGTGTGGAAAGAAATAAATAATCACATTTTCAAAGAAATTGCTCATCCTCCTAATGAGGTTTTCTTCTCTTTTTGTAGAGCGGTCACTGAGAACACTTCTTCTTGTACTTTGCAGGTTGCTGAGTACCCCCTTCCCTGGTAGAAATTTAGATTGCCAAGAACTGGTCCCTGAAGGAGGATATGAGCAAGGTTGACACATCTAAAAAGATGGCCAGACTTAGCACTAGCTGGAAACCTCTCCCCAGCAGCTGGATCAAACTTAACTTTGACAGGGTGGAGAAAAAGAATACTAGCCTAGCTAGTGGGGGAGGGATCTTCAGATACTATCATTGCATCTTCATTGCTGCTTATGCTAGGGGAATCGGTCAACAGTCTAATAATGTTGCTGAAGGCATGGTGCTTCTTAAAGGGCTTAAGATTTCCCACTCCCTGGGAATTGACAACCTGCAAGTGGAAGGAGATTCTAAATTAGTGATTGATGCGGCCCTGGGAAGGTCCAATAGTGGTTGGAAATTGAAGAGTTTAATTGAGGATATCATCGGCTTACTATCCAGTTTCAATCAGATGGTTATCGGTCATGTTTATCGTGAAGGCAATAAAGCGGCGGATGCGATGGCTAACTTGGGTCAAAGCTTGGACACTTGGCGCTGTTGGAGATTAGTTAATAATCTTCCGCTTCAGATACAAACCTTCATTGAGAAGGAGTTAAGCCCAACCCTCAGTCCCTCATGAGGATAAAACCTAAGCTTTCGAGGGGATCAGGGGGCTAGCGGAGATCTAGAAACTTTTTCTAGCTGGACTCTAGGTACAGTTTGTTGGAGGCCACAAAGGTTAAGTGCCAGCTTGTCAATACTCAAAATTGTCTTTTCATAAGCGGTTGCATTTATTACATGTTGAGATGGTGTCTCGAGGGGGTTTCTCACATGCCTAGCCACATGAAATTCTGCCTTGACATCTCGAAGATGCTCAACATGAGATTTAATGATGATTTTATAGGGCTATTTAATTATGAAATGAAAGGGATTAAATGCTCTCTCATGTTGAGAAATAGCAAGTATGCCAACTTCAGCATGAGAAAGGATATGAACATCATTGCTATCAGTTTAAACACTAAAGCTGGGGATTTGGAGGCTATAGAGTTATGCGAGAGTTACATTGTGTTTGCTCTTTGCTGCATTGCACTTGTTTTGTCTGCTGCTTGCATTGTCAACCCATTTGAGTCTAGTAAAATGGGTGGGGATAGGTCACGCACAAAGCCTAAGACTTCTGAGGAATTCAAAAAGAACGAGACTATTTGGCACATCTACCATGAGGGTGGAGTTACCTCATATTTGGAGTATCTACAAGGCCATGATGAAAACCTCTCGGCTCAGTTTCTGCGGTCCTATGATGGTAGAAGGGTAAAGGTTGGTAATGTAGAGTTTGAGATTTTGGAGGAGGTGATTGGGATAGCTATCGGGATGTGTACTGATGGCACAAAGCACCCCAGGAAGAGCAAGGTGTCAAATCCTGATAGTATGAAGTTGTTTCTCAATAAAGATGAGGTTCTGAATAGCCTGCAAGGGGGTTTTGACTGACAACTCTTACCTCTTCCCTGGGATGAGGTATGTTACATGATAATGAAGTATTTTACTTTAAAGGGAAGGTTTAGGAGGTTTTTTAATTATCACTTCCCACTGCTAAATCATTTTAGGCCTAGTAAGCATATCAGCTTCCCTTTCTATCTCCTCTCATCACTGGAATCCTCCATTGTTACATCTAAAGAACAACATGCCCTTGAATCTAGTAAACCTAAGATTCCACTCCACCAGGGCTTAATCCTAAGGTTGTATAAGTTCCATCTCACTCTCTGGCCCCTTAAATCCCTCACTCCCATCAAGATTGAGCCTCAGCCACATAATCCCACCCTGGTGAAGGATTACCCGGTCATTATTACTGAAATCACCCCTGATTCCTATGCTAAGTCCTTAAAAAGTGGCAAGAAGAAACCCACTGTGAACATTAGCCCCGAACCCACCACTGAGGATATCACCCCCATTTCTCTAGCGACAACCCCTGCTAAAAGAAAAATCCTCCAAGGTAGCCCATCCCTGCCTAGTAAGAAGAAGTGGGGACCCTTGGAAGAAGATTTAGACACTGTCAGTGAGATTAAGATCTCTAAGGCTACCCCGGTGGTTGAGGAAGTTAGTACTAAAGGGGAAGTGGGGATTCAAACAGTGTTGAGGATGAGGTCTACACGCTCACTAACAACAAAACTCATATGCCGACGACTAGGAGGTTGTCTAGGCTTGCTGCCAATCCGGCCTCCATGCACAAAGGAAAAGTTGCCTTGTTGGTTAAGGAGGAGGTTGATGAGATGCAGGAAGAGGAACAGTCTAAGGAAAAGAACAAAGGGGTTTCTGAGAAAATGCAGGAAGAAGAAGACTCCCAGGAAGATAACAAGAAGGGTTCTGTTGAGCTGCAGGGTTCAGAGACTGAGGGCAACATCAAGATGGACACGGTTGTGGAGGAACTGAACAACTTGGTGGTGATGTTTCATTTAACAAAGGCAACAAAATTGAGATGCAGGAAGCGGATGTTGAGGGTCCCAGCAACTTCCCTAATTTTAATGTGTAGGGCTCAGATACTGTCAGCTCTAAGAAAAAGAAAAAATGTACTGGTAAGAAGAAAAAAGGTGACAAGAACAAAAAGGACAAGGAAAATGAAACTCTAGAGGCTAGGCTCACTCATCTAGAGCAGAAGTTTAACACTCTGACTAAATTCTCGACTAGAGTTATGCACGGTTCTACCACTACTCTGGTGGCTCTCTAGAAGGTGGTTCCCAAGGGGCAAGAGAAGAAGGACAAAAAACTAAAGGAGTACGAGGACGCACTCCAGTTTCTTGTAGATGATTGGGACAAGATGTTCGCATAGCCTTTGGAGGCTTGGGTCTACTCTGATGTCAGTCCGGTGTTGGTCTGCTATCTCTGTGGTGTCTAGTTTCTTTTGTCTTTTGTTATATTGCAAAAACTTTAATGGTTTGATCGTTACTATTTAAGTTTTTTGGTGAGTCTCTGTTGGCTGTTTTGTCATGGGATTGGCACCCTTATTTGCCACTTATCTAATAAAAAACACATAGTCAAAGCTTTATTACATGGAAATATCTAAAGTTCGTAAATCATTACATGTTTCAAGTGACCGTTAATTTTTTTGGGGAGATTAGTGGAGAATGCTTTAATTTCAGGATATGTTTCAAGGACCGTTAATTTAAGGATTTGACATGGGCATATGGGATGTGATTTAATAAGTAATTGGGCTCTACCAATTCACATGATGATAGAATCTTTTTGGAGAATATTTTCTATTTAAGGTTTGTGGGTCCTTCGAGGCATTTTTTCAAGAATGGGTATATTTGTGTTCACAACATCAGATTTTTGCATTCTTATAGGTATTAGAAAGTTGGTTCCACCCTCTTTTGTCTATATTATTTGTTTTAACTTTTGGTACCATTTAAAGAAGTTTTGAAATAGATTTCTTGGGACTTTTATGTGCACATCTCAATAGACTTGTATTTGCACTAATTATAATGTGTCATCTTCTACTCGGGGGGAGGGGTGGTTCATGCAATCATGCACTATAAACACACACTAATGATAAAGTGCCAAACCTTGTATCTATTTGAGAGGGTTATGTAAATCTTTTTTAGGAATATTGTAGCTATGAACTAAGATAAAGTCCATTCTAGGGGGTTTGTAAACATGTTTTTTAGTATTACATTACATCATTATGTTGTCACCCTAGACAAAAAGAACTATTTGTCTTAGAAAGAAGGGTTAAAGAATCACTACCTTGAGTAGGATCTACTGCTCTATCTCCATGGACTTGTTCATGAGCTGATTGACAATGAATACTTGAATGTGCTTGGATAAACTACAATGACATAGTCTATAGACTAATAGGTCTTATAGTTTTTAAGGACATCCTACATCACATAGGGCCCATTGATTGCCCTATCACTACCATGACCATAATTAAGTAGTTGTATGGAGATCTTGAACCTCCAATAGGTTGTGATGTCCCCTCAAAGAACCTTACACATGTGGATGGAACTGAAACAACAATTGGTCCTCCTGATACCCCATCTACATTCACTCATACTCAGACCACTGATGTGAGCAGTTCATGGAATGTGTAGTGTAGTCTTTTGACATGCATTAAATTTCCAACACCATTGGCAACTTCACCACTTGTTCATTTAACAATTTGATGTGGACATATTATGGAATAAGTAGTGTAGTCACATGACATGCATTGTAATTCCACCACCACCTCTTGTAGACACTATAGAGTTCTGAGTCACTTCACTGAGAGCCTTCAATATTTCTTTGTATCAAGACATCTTGTGGGATTGCAGTGTACTCACATGACATGCATTGAGATTCCACCTTCACCTATTAGTCTTATAGAGTTTAGATTCACTTCACTGAGAGTTTCAAGCAATTCTTCACAACAAGACATCTTGTGGGAGGTGCAATGTAGTCACATGACATGCATTGAAATTTCACATTCACTTATTGCTCCTACATAGTTCAGTGATGCTTCACCTAGGCCTTCTAGATATTCTTCACAACAAGACATCCCATGGGATGAGCATTGTAGCCACATGACATGCATTAAGATTCAACAACCATACACCACTTCTTTAGCACCTATTGCATGTTCATCTCCACATGGTTTTGAGCAATCATCCTTTTTAATTAGGCCTAGGACTCCTAATATGATCTTGGCACCACTCATCACCAACATGGGGACCATTGTACCAATTCCAAAGAAGTACATTTTGTGTTTTTTACCCACATTTTCCTTGATGGATTAGAAGGACCTTCTACATGTACCTTTGGCTCTACTTCTTCCTAAGGGAAGGAACGTTGTTGGGAAATCATGGAGATCATTAGTCTACAATATCATTCTTTCTTCACTGGTGAAAGAGGCATCACATCTAAGGGGAGCTACCTAGTCTCTCTCTTCACATTTCTCTATCTTTTGGGGGTTTCTCTCTCTTCTTCTTTGGGGGATATCATTATACATGGGTACCTAACATGAACTCGTTATCAGGATTAGGATCAGGATTAGGGTTAGAATTATAATTAGAATTCAGGTTATAGAACTTTGAAGAAGGGTGACAATTAGAATGAGAATTAGGGTTAAAACTAGGGTTAGGGTTAAAATAAGGGTTAAGATTAGGGTGAGATTTAGGGTCACAATTAGAATTAAGGTTAGGGTTATGGTTATGATTAGGGTTATAATTAGGGTTAAGGTTATGGTTAGGGTTTACATTTAGAATTAGGGTTACAATTTGAAAAGAGGTGATAATTAGAATGAAAATTACGATCAAAACTAGGTTTAGGGTTATAATAAGGGTTAGGATTAGGGTAAGATTTAGGGAAGTTACGATTAGAATTAGCGTTAGGCTTAGGGTTTGAATTAGTGTTAGAATTAAAATTACTGTTACAATCAATTTTATGGTTAGGGTTAGAATTAGGATTAGTGTTAGGGTTAGTGTTAGGTTTAGAATTAGGGATATAGTTATGGTTAGAATTAGAGATAGTGTTAGAACTAGGGTTGTATATAGGATTTTGATTAGGGTTAGAATTAGGGTCAAGCTTCATGTTAGGATTATAATTATAATTAGGGTTAGAAGGATAGTATTAGGGTTTGGGTTATTGTTAGAATTAGGGTTAGGGTTAGTATTAGGGTTAGGGTTATTGTTAGAATTAGGGTTATGATTCAACATTGAGATTAAAATATTCCTTAAAATAGGTACCCTCATTCTAAATCTAGCCCTAATTCTAACCAAAACCATAAGATTACAATTAACATTGTTTTATAAGCCTCAAAACCCTCAATCTAACCCTATTTAACATAATTCTAACCATAATTTTGGCCATAACTCTAATAATAACAATAACCCTAATGCTAACCATAATCCCAACCCTAATTTGAACCCTAATTACATTTCTAACCCTTACCCTAACCCTAATCCTAACACTAATGCTAACCCTAACTCCAATTCTAACCATAATTCTAACTCTAACCCTAATTCTATTCATAACCCTAACCCTAATTGTAACCCTAATTCTAACCTAAACAATAACCCTAACCCTAATTTTAACCCCTAACTTTAATCCTAAATATAATTATACGTTATCTGAGAGATGTAAAACATATTCTTATTTGATAAATAAAAAAAAATTATATGTTTATTTAAATAAATATTTATTTATTTGTTAATATTTCATAAAAAGAGTCATATAAAACAATGTAAAACAAAACCCAAAATATAAAATAAAAGAAACCATTAAATTAAAAAGAGGAGCCAAGTACAATTAATAAAAGGAAATATTCTTTTTTAAGCAAAACCTAACAAATCAAACACGTCGTGAAAAGATTAAAATTTACATAGAAACCTAAAATATTATTTTTGGAACCCAAATATTTTTTAAGTAATTAAACAAAGCTTGCTTGGATCTGTTGCATTGGAGAAATAATTTGATCTAGACCTAAGAATCCTTTCAAAGTCAAAGTTTATAGTAATTGTAGGTTCATTGTTCCTTGGGATCTCTTCGAACATGTAACACATTACAGAGACAAGAAGTCTTTATAACAGGAATAAATATTAACACTCAGGTCCACTACTCAAGGCCCATGTATATAAACTTTAATAATTTGATTACTCTATTCAATAATTGATTCACAGTTTTATTTGTAGGGAAGAAAATGAGCATGCCATAGATGCAATCAATGGGCTTGTATGATCTATCACCTTTATTGTGACTTAGAGTGATATAGAGAGAGTAGAGGGTTGGGTATATATCATGAATGAGGGAAGTCCTCCAGCTAAGCCTCTTGTTAATAAATGTTCTATTATCAACGAAATATTATCCATCTGAATAGTCAAATAATAATTTTGGTCAATAAGAATAAGACAAATATTTACCACTTTTAATATGAATGAGATATAAATTTATTATTGATTGTTTGACCATTGAACTAGATAATATTTACATAAAATGAGGATGAATCAAATGGAAGGGCTTGAACAGCTGGTACGTTGTAAACGTACTGGCAGGTTGAAATCATGCAGACAATGATACAGGTCGAAATTCTGTCCACATAATTGGAGGTCGAAAACATTACATAGCATTGATTCATGCCAACTGTAGAACAAGTCGACGAAATTGCAGGTGGAAAATACCGGTAAACAGTCTACACACAACGTGCCGACTGTTTATGGTGGGCGGAATCAAATTATGGGCATTACCATGAACCTTTATTGCACTGTCCCAATCAAAGCCCACTTCATCATCATTTGAGATATATTTCTAGGCACGGATGTGAATATGGTGAAGGTGTCTTCATGTTAAAGAATGGTATTACTTAGTTACAATAACTTTAAGACATGTTAGGCATTTCCTTTAAGATTAGAAAGTGTGCAGAATCATCAGATTCCATACTTAAGGAATCGGGATGATGTGAGTGGATTTATTACCATGTCAAACTATGGATAAAAAAGTGAGGTGCAGGATGAAGCAACAACAACTAAACGTGCAAATGATTGTGTCGAGTACATCGAGCATTCTCTCAAGCTTCTATGAAGCTTTAGAAAATTGGACCTTGGCTGACATTACAACTTGTGAAAGTTGAAGAAGGCTGTGGAATTGGCATTTAACAGGGAATACAATGCAGACTTGTTGTCTATGTGATTCACAAATGATGCCACCTTTTTAAGAGCAGTATTTAGCAATCGCTGATCAATTAGTTTCAGTATTTGGATAGAAAATGTGGCTTGTTGGGTCTTAAGGGCGCATCCAAGAAATGCTTAGGAAGTCTTCCCTAGTTCTGGAGAATGCAGTTAGAATAATTTATATGGTGGTTGTCTTTTGGTGCTGGCTATCAAGTGGGGTAAAGGTGACATGCCTAGAGGCTTAAAGAATACATAATAATTTCGTTTGCAAGCCCATAATATGTTGTAGATCAAAGGCAATATGGATCAAAGTAAACATAACTAGTTGAAGTTGCAGCTAGAAAGAAGAAGAAATGTTTGAATTAGAGGAAATTATATGATAAAGGGTTTTCATACATGACAGTTTAGAAGTTGGACTCCTTATGCTTGTAATTTGTATCAAAATAAGAAATGTGGCCAAGATCTAGGAGCAGGAAATCACGGTAAGATAAAGACAGTTAAAGTATGAAAGACGTCGATAAAAATTTGAGATTGAAGATGATGGAAAAAAATTTAAGTGCTTCTCTCTACCACATGGCACCATATCGTAAAAGACGAAATAGTGGCTTTGAGTAGGCATTTGAGCTATGTGGTTATATAATAAAGGAACACACAAATATTGTGATGGAATCCTTGAGTCAAGTTCACGGGACTATTATAAAGACTCCAATTGTAAATAGAACAAGAAAAATTGACAGAGTAGAATAGAATAGACTAGACAATAGACAGAGATAGCAAACTGATTTGTATAAAAAAATTTGAGAATTGTAAATATAAGTTTCTTTTGAATATGGAGGATTAGGAATTATTTGTCTGTAATTTAGTTATAAATTTCTAATAAATTAGCAAGTTGTTTAAAGTTTGTACATGATGATGGTGATTTTGGATATGAGAATTGAGTTTATAAAATCGCTTTAGATATTACACTTGATAGTGAAGTGATTATGTGCTAACAAGCACTTCTATTGGAGGTTTGGTACTGATTACTCTGTTTTGTGAATCCAGCTTGAGAATGTAGGAAAACTTAGCCTTGATTTATCCATTTTAAGCCTTTCTTTTGTGATTTTTTATAATGGTTAGTTTAGGAGTGTTTGGAATAGTTTGAATATTATTTCATTAGAATAAATTTTTAGATTAAATATTGTTTGGGTGAATAAACTGAAACTATTAAACAATCTGATTTCGCCCTAAGTTCAAGCATTTCAAGTCACAAACACCAGAAACTAGATTTCAAATATTTGCATATTACATGAAATTGATGAATTTGACATTGAACTATACAGCTACAAATTAAAAAAAATAGAAATCACCAAAAGCCCTTGAATCAAGTAGTTAGCATATACCTCTAAGTTGATTTTAGTGAGTCAAAATGTGAGTATATAGACCTTGGAGAATTTTTAATCTCTTTTCAAGAGAGATTTAACATTTTTTATTGTCCATGATGTCCCTAAAGTTGATGTATCATTTCAACTATCAACACTTATAATATGCTACAATCCTATTTAAAAACCTAGTCTCCATATATTTTTTAAAATGATAATGTATTATATTTTGACTAGCACTAACTACAACTAACGTAAAACATAAAATTCAAACCTCTCTGAATTAATCTTAAAATAAAAATTGTAAATATTCTAATCATGTACACTCCTTATATAACAAAATAGCTATATATAAAGGGCAATGGTAACACAATCAACAAGTGAGTTGTTTCATCTAACATTCTTTATTTTAAAATAGATGGGAAAAACCACAACATAAAACATCTTTTTTCTTGATCACAGGAACACATAAATCTTACAAATTCATGGTACTAATAACAATAATACCATCAAATTGCAAGCAAAGTATTTTAAGCACACATATAGACATGACTTTTTACTTGACTTTCGCTTGAATCTTGATTGGTAATCTTGTAATAGGAGAAGGTAGAGGATCACAAGTTATTCTTTCCTCGGGATTCACGAGAGACCAGTTGTATTTAGATACCAAATGATGCAAATATATAATTATCTCCATCTTTGCAAAGCCTAAACCAGGACAAATGCATGGCCCGCCTCCAAATGGTACAAAGCTATAAGGTGGAATAAATGTATCAAAACGAGAAGGGTCAAACTTATTTGGCTCTTTAAAGATGTCCGCCTTCATATTTGTACTAGTCGCTGCCAATAACAACTTAACTAATAAAAGAAATATTTAGCAAACCAAGACAATAAAAAAAGTTTATGCATGTTTCAAATTAAGAGCTTTGTACCTGCCATCCTTTAGGAATTGTATAGTTGGCAAATTCAATATCTTTCATGACTTTTCTAAATAATCTAAAAATAGGGGTGATAAATCGTAGTGCCTCTTGGGCCACTTTCCATGTGTACTTCATCCTTTGGACATCTTCCCATGTAAGATGATTATTCATTCGTTTTCCTCCAAAGATCTCCATTTGATCTATGACACAAAAACAACATTAAAAGTTCTATAAGAAACATTGATAAAACCATGTATAATAATTAAATTTTTATAGCTAGAAAAAACTTTAGGGGGCAACCCATTAAGGAGGTTTTGAAGACGGGGCCGTATTTAGCCACCTTCTCTTCTACCCAATACTTGATAGTGTAGGATTTGTGTGCCCTAAGGAACTCAAAGGTCTGGCCTATTAGGGGAAAGCCCAGATTTCCAGGAGGAAGATTTTTCCCTTTCCCAAGTGATACAATCTTGGTTATCACCGCAAATAATATGGAGGCAAGAAAGGTGGAACATACAATGAGAAACAATGGAATACTCTCTATTGCAGACTCCATTTTCTTATTGTGGAATGAACTAGAAGGGATCATAGCCCTTTTATATAGAATTTTTAGTGCTAACTGAGGCTGGAAAACAAGTTTTATTTGATTGGCCGTATTGCAGAGTGATGAAAACAAGCTATATGCATAGTTATTGTCATTTAGAATACTTTTCACTGTGATGAAAACAAGCGATTTCTTCTATGTCTTTGGCTTGGAAGGAATATGTCAAATACATTATTTAAATATGGCAATGGCTTTCAGCTTTTGTAATAGATGTCTCGTATGGCTTTCAGTTTGGGTCCAATGAAGTGGATGGGAATAGTGGGGTTTGGGCCAAAGGACTGGTTAATTCTTTCTTGCCTTAGCATGCTAAAGAAAAATGTGGAAATTTTTAACTAATTGAATGTATTGATTTTGGTTTGGCAACGTGAATTACATTCTTTTAAAAGATAAAGAAGTCGTCTGGCGGTGGGCATTGTAGCCGACATTTTTTACTTGTTTTCTTGCCCAAGTGTTAATTTTTATGTAGCTTGGACAGGTGTTCTAGTCTCGGGTGGTGATTACGAGGCTGGAAACACAGCTAGAATAATTATCTCCATACCTAGATAATTGATTTCTCGAGAGACTTCTAGATATTAGGGTTTAGAGTCTAATTAATCCTAGCCATTGATTAAGATTAAATCATGGCTATTGGTTTCCAATGAGGGGATTATAAAAGAGGATCAATAGGCATTTAGAGAACACAGATCCGAGAAGTATTTGCAGTGATAGCAAATAAATAAATTTGCAGTGATAGCAAATTGATTTGCAGTGATAGCAAATTGATTTGCAGTGAGAGCAAGGGCGCAGCGATAGTGTTCAAGACAGCAGTAGTGGAATTTCTATAGGAGAAATTGGGAGAAGAATTTTTAGAGGAGATCATTGCCGGAGCTCTGCCAGTAAGAGGCAAGCAGTCTATGTATCTCTTGATTTGATTTAATAAAGTTCCTCATCTGCAGTACTGGTTTTCCCTTCGGGGTTTTTCCAGGGACAATTTGTCCAAAATGTTGTGTTGAATTTATTTTTCTGTCTCCATGATTTTTTCATGAAGTTGCAGCTATGTTATTATTTAATATTTGCTGTAAATTAATTAATTTTTCGGCAGCCAAATAATCTTATAAGATGGGAAATTAATAATCAGTAGCTGCAATAGATTTTTCACATGGTATCAGAGCGGATCTAAGGGCAGAACAGGGACAAGGAGAAAGGAAAAATAATAAATAAAAATCTAGGGTTTATAAAACCCAGTTTGACCTCTTCAAATTATTATTTTCTTTTGAGATGGCCTCAGCAGGTTTAAGAGATTAGGACAGATTGGATGGAGCCTCAAATTTTGGTGTCTGGAAAGCCAGAATTTCTTTATTGCTGGAAGAGAATGGTATCAAGGATTATGTGACCACTGTTGTACCTGTACCTACAGATGCAACACAGCTCTTAGCATATAAGAAGGAAGATGCCAAGGCAAGGAGGCTGATTCTTGACGGTGTTAAGGATCATATTGTTCCGCATATTACAGAGTTAGATATAGCAAAGATGATGTGGGACGCCATTATGAATCTGTACCAAAATGCTACCCTTAACCGAAAGCTAATTCTCAGAGAAAAGTTAAGGAATACCCGGATGAATAAGGGAGAAGACGTCACAAGTTACCTCACCAGACTTAGACTTGTCAAGGATGAATTGGCAGCTGTTGGAGACAAACCAAAGGATGATGAGCTAGTACGAATAGCCCTAAATGGGTTTACTAAGCAGTGGGATGTCTTTGTTCAAGTTATTAATGGACGAGACACCTTACCGAGTTGGGATCGACTATGGAGTGACTTCACTTAGGAGGAGCTTAGACTAAGTCTTGTCAATGGAACCAGCAGTAATAGTCAGAAAAGTGAGGTGGAACAGGAAAATGTTGCCCTAGCAGGAAAAGGGAAAGCGAAGAAGGGGTCTGGCAAAGGATCAAATCCAAAAAGTGAGAAGAAGAAGGACTTATCTAAGATCAAATGCTATGGCTGTCATGAGTTCGGCCACTATGTCAGCGATTGCCCACAAAGGAAGAAAAATGAAAAGAAGGGCAAGAAGCAGACGACAGCTTCAGCAGGTGTAGATGAGCTTTCTAGTAGAATGGAGGATGAGTTTGTACTCATAGCTTGCCTGACTAGCTCAACCTCACAGGGTGTTTGGTATATAGACAGTGGGGCATCATTTCATATGACAGGAGTTAGGGAGTACTTCTCCAGATACAAGGAGGAGGACATCAGATTCCAGATTCAGATGGGGAACAAGTCCAAGTGCAATCCAGTTGGGAGAGGGACTGTTCTATTTCAGAGGGAGAATGGCAAGCCTATTTCCATTCATGATGTGTTGTATGTGCCAGGCTTGGGCATGAATCTAATTTCCGTATATGTCCTTCAGGATAAAGGCTACAATGTACTCTTTAGAGGGGCGCATGTTTTAATCAAGCATAAGGATTGGAAATCACCCATAGCTATTGGAGTTAGGAGCGGCCGACTTTATAGGTTGCAGTTTGATACTCCTAAGGCACTAGTGAGCAGCAGTAATCCTAGAGATCAAGGAGAGCTATGGCATAGAAGGATGGGCCATATACATCATGGAGCACTTAAATTGCTTCATGAGACAGTGACAGGTGTTCTAGACGTGAGCACAGAGCATGATGATGTATGTAAGGGATGTGTATTGGGGAAGTTTGTGAAAGCAGCTTTCCCAAGGAGTGACACTAGATCCAAGGGGGTTCTTGATCTAGTACATTTAGATATATGTGGACCAATGTCAATGAAGTCTCTCAGAGGATATGAGTACTTTGTTACTTTTATTGATGATTTCTCTAGGAAGACCTGGATATACTTCTTGAAGACCAAGGATGAGGTCTTCAGTCACTTCCAGGAGTTCAAAGCTCTTGTGGAGAATTTGACAGGCAGGAAGGTAAAGGTTCTTCAGTCAGACAATGGAGGCGAGTACAAAGGGAAAGAGTTCAGGAGTTCTGTACCAGGGAAGGAATCAAGAGAGAGTGGACCGTTCCTTACAACCCGCAGCAGAATGGGGTTGCTGAGAGGAAGAATGGTTCTATATCGGAGGCAGCAAGGGCTATGTTGTATGACCAAGATATGCCACGATACTTATGGGCAAAGGCATGCAGTACAGCAGTATACATACAGAACAGGGTTCCACATAAGGTATTGGGCAAGATGACACCAGAGGAGGCATTCTCAGGGAAGAAGCCAGATGTTAGTCACTTCAGGATATTTGGGAGTTTGGCGTTTTGTCACATTCCAGGGGCTACATGTTCCAAGTTAGATCAGACTGCAGAGAGAGGGTACTTTGTGGGGTACAACGAGACCTCAAAGGCATATCAGATATTTATTCCAGGGACCAGGAGGATTATAGTCAGGCGTGATGTCAAATTCATGGAGGACAGGGCATATAGGAGGTCCAGAGATTTGCCAGTAGATGATCAGAATGAGCAGCAAACAGAAGCTCCAAGGATTGTTCAACCAGAACAGGGGCAGCGAAGCACGAGTACAGTTACTAGTACAAGCACAGGCTCAGGTGCTGAGAGTTCGCAGAGTATGGAGCAACAGATACAGCAAATCCAAGAGATGCATCAAGAAGATATGGAGTTTGATATTTCATCCTCTATAGTTGACAGGAGGAACCGTGAGGTTCAACAGACACATAAGGATACTCAGGAGTTTGTGGGAGCTCCTAGGATGAGTAATAGACAGCGAAAACAACCAACTAGGTATAATGACTATGTGGCATTGGTTAGTCAGTTGGTAGATAGTGAGCCTTTTAGCTATCAGGAGGCTGCACAGCAACAGGTGTGGCAAGAGGCGATGGTTGAGGAATATACCTCAATAATGCAGAATGATCTGTGGGAGGTTGTGCCTAGACCGACAGATAGGGCAGTGGTTGGATCACGCTGGATCTATAAGATTAAGCATGGTGCAGATGGTAGCATCAAAAAATACAAGGCAAGGTTCATGGCCAAGGGGTTCTCTCAAAAGGAGGGAATAGACTATGAGGAGACATTCGCTCCAGTGGCCAGGTATACTTCTATACGAGCCGTAATCTCGCTTGTAGCACATATGGGATGGCAGATCCATCAAATAGATGTCAAGACGGTATTTCTTAATGGTGAATTGTTAGAAGAGGTATACATAGAACAACCAGAGGGCTCTGTAGCACACAACAGCAAAACCCACATGTGCAGATTGAAGAAAGCTTTGTATGGACTCAAGTAGGCTCCCAGGGCGTGGTATGAGCACATTGATAGATACTTGCAGGGAATAGGCTTTGTGAAGAGTGAGGCGGATGCTAACCTCTACTACTTGGTGGTTGGGGGTGAAATTCTCATTCTTGTTCTATATGTGGATGACTTGTTTTTAACAGGTTCACTGGGGCTTATAGAGGAGTGCAAGAGGGACCTTGCAGCAGAGTTTGAGATGAAGGATTTCGGGCTTATGCACTACTTTCTAGGCATGGAAGTGTGGCAGACAGATGGAGAGATTTTCCTTGGACAAAGGAAATACAGCATTGAAATCTTGAAGAGGTTTGAGATGCAAGATTCCAGAGCCATGTCTACACCTATGATCACAAATTGGAAGAAGGTAGACGCATCCAAGGAAAAGGATGTAGACCCCACCTTATACAGGATGTTGATTGGATCTCTCATGTATTTGGTCAACACTAGGCCAGATATATCATTTGCAGTAAACTCTCTTAGTCAGTTCATGGTTGAGCCGAAGAGAGTGCATTGGATAGCGGCAAAGCATGTATTGCGGTATTTGCGTGGTACAATCGAGTATGGGATCAGATATACTCGAGGTGATGGTATCAAGTTGATAGGCTATACTGATGTAGATTGGGCAGGTAGTGCGGTGGACAGGAAAAGCACTTCAGGGTGCTGCTTTAGTTTGGGATCAAGAGTTGTCTCTTGGTACAGCAGGAAGCAAAAGTCCGTGGCTCTGAGTTCTGCAGAAGCAGAATACATAGCAGCTAGCATGGCAACGTGTGAGGCTATATGGCTTCGGAAGTTGCTGGTAGCCTTGTTTGGTCAGAGGGTTGAGACTACAGTGATACACTGTGATAATCAGAGTTGCATCAGATTATCTGAGAATCCAGTGTTTCATGATAGGTCTAAGCATATAGACATCAGATATCATTTCATCAAGGATTGTGTATAGCGAAGGGTTGTTCAGCTACAGTATATACCTACAGATTAGCAGGTAGCAGACATTTTGACAAAGGCATTGGGGAAGGCGAAATTCATCTTCTTCAGAGGTAAGTTGGGTGTTATGCAGAACACCTTCCTCGCTAAGAGGGAGTGTTAATTTTTATGTAGCTTGGACAGGTGTTCTAGTCTCGGGTGGTGATTACGAGGCTGGAAACACAGCTGAAATAATTATCTCCATACCTAGATAATTGATTTCTCAAGAGACTTCTAGATATTAGGGTTTAGAGTCTAATTAATCCTAGCCATTGATTAAGATTAAATCATGGCCATTGGTTTCCAATGAGGGGATTATAAAAGAAGATCAATAGGCATTTGGAGAACACAGATCCGAGAAGTATTTGCAGCGATAGCAAATAAATAAATTTGCAGTGATAGCAAATTGATTTGCAGTGAGAGCAAGGGCGCAGCGATAGCGTTCAAGACAGCAGTAGTGGAATTTCTATAGGAGAAATTGGGAGAAGAATTTCTGGAGGAGATCATTGCCGGAGCTCTGCCAGTAAGAGGCAAGCAGTCTATGTATCTCTTGATTTGATTTAATAAAGTTCCTCATCTGCAGTACTGGTTTTCCCTTCGGAGTTTTTCCAGGGACAATTTGTCCAAAATGTTGTGTTGATTTTATTTTTCTGTCTCCATGATTTTTCTGTGAAGTTGCAGCTGTGTTATTATTTAATATTTGCTGTAAATTAATTAATTTCTCGGCAGCCAAATAATCTTATAAGATAGGAAATTAATAATCAGTAGCTGCAATAGATTTTTCACACCAAGCATTTCCCACATTGACATTGCAAGACTGGAATTAGTTTTTGATTGAGGGTAAACCTTATCTAGAATCGACCATAGACAAAATAACATGAGTTGATTATATTTTTATGCAAATAAATAGGATAGTCCGTAAAGTCTATTGCATCAAAACAGGTATAATAATGGGTCATAGAGGATAAAGATGGTGGATATGATAATGAGAGAGGTAGGATGATTTTGAGAGTATGGTGTGTATAAAGATGTGATCCAAAAATGGTTTGGTTGAGGCTTGATTTATAGAGGTTAGATATGATGAATGAAAGGTTAGGATTAAAAGATTAAATCAATGGGTAGAATTGATTGAGAGCACATTAAGACAAAGATAAGAATTTCTAGGATTTCAAAAGAAGCTTCTAGAGCTTATCCTTATGTGAATGACTAGGATTAGAAGATGTAGTATAAAATGGATGGTGGAGATGAAAAAGTAATTTAATGTTGGAGACAATCATTTAATGATTGTGGCAAAAAGTTGAGGAAAAGGACAAGGTAGTCATGTGACTCTCAATAATTAAATTAAATAATAAAGTTATTTAATGAATTATTGGAGAGGGGATGTTAAGAGGATAAATTAATTAAATAAATAAGATTTATTTAATTAATTTTAGCCAAAAAGATATAAATAGATAAAATAAATATAATTTATTTATTAAATTTAGGTGATGGAGAAAATGGATTAATTAAATAAATATAATTTATTTAATTAATTTTGGAAAGGGATTAAATGTTGCAAATGAATGTCTAGAGGATGTTTGGCCAATTTTAGGTGTTTACAGATCTAATGCAAAAAATATATAAAATACCTAATAATAATTTAGAAACTAGATTCTGAGCACTACAAATCTTGTTCTTATCACATCTTCTAACATTGCATGTGGCTATCTTTAATGTTTCATCCAAAATCAATTTATACTGATTTCAAAAAAGTGACCATTTTGACCCTGTTTTGATCTTCGATTTCCATGCACATACTACAAATCTTGTTCTTATCACATCTTCTAACATTGAGTGTGGCTATCTTTAATGTTTCATCCAAAATCAATTTTTACTGATTTCAAAAAAGTGACCATTTTGACCCTGTTTTGATCTTCCATTTCCATGCACGTACTTTGTGAGACCTAAGAAAGAGGAGTGTATTTGTACACTCTTCTCCAAAAATCTTCTTAGGTTGTGCTCCCACATGTCTGAAACATTGGGATGAGAGTGTACTTGGTCCAACCCTCATCCGAGAACCTAGGAAGATGAGATGGGATGGTGACAAGTCCACCATCCCTCTTCTCAAAACCTACCCACACCACTTTCTTTCCAAAGAACTTGGGAGTGGTCAAATCCTCCCAAAAATAAAAATTCAAGGCACAAAAGGTCCCCAACCCCAAGGTACTTGACCTCGGGACCCAAAAACATTAAAATATTCAAGAAATTAACATTTCAAGACCCTCTAAAGTGACCCCTAATTCCAAATTTGAGATTTAACACATAGGACGACAACTCATCAACCTTCACACAAATTTCAAAATCAATTTAACATCACAAATAAATCACATTACAACATTGCACAACAATAAAGACATTAGTCTCCATTATGGACTAAGGTCAAGCATCATAGGGAAATCACATAGGGTTTTTAGATGACTTCTGAAATTCCATTGGCCATGGAATGTACCTGCACAACTCAATTGCGCACATCAATAAGTACAATATGTATATATAATTGAAGCAACTTGAAAAAAATTCCAATCATAATTGCATTAATACAAATTTCTATAATTTAATTAATAATCACAATCCATTTAAGCATCCAATACATATTAATTCAATTCAATTCAATTCACTTATCATTTCACAATATCTCATAGTGTCATCACATGTGCATTACCTTGATCCACCAACATGAATACTAAATTTCAATTCAAAACAGCTATTCAATTGTATAATTCATTAAGTATAATTAGAAAACATATATATGATCAATTCATAGCATACATCCATCACATAAGTTGAACTATGATATAGCTACCTCATAATTAGGCCATCATCATCATATACAAAGTAAATAATTAATCTAATCAAAGTAACAAAGTCTGATGTAGTCTATCCAAATAGCTTAAGTCCAAAATCAATAGTCTAATATCTAGGTATATGAATAACAATAGATCCAAAAATGTAACTAAGAATGCCACATAAGGATGAGCCTCACATAAATATTTTCCATGAAAAGGGAATGCCCCAATCTTCTAAGAAAAGAGTGATGAACCAATGCAAGATTGAAAGATGACATAATCATTCATATGCATAGTTGAGTTTGACCAACTAGTAAGTAAATCCCCAAGGTTCCCTACCAAATCAATAGCAAGAAAATCCCAATCAACTAATAACTTGGACAACTCCTCAATAATCTTGTTCCCTACCCCCTTTTTCTCTTGAATTGTGATAATATCAAGCATATGGGAAACCAATAACCATTTAAGTGGATACATTTTTGAGGGGTTGTCCAACCCTCTAATATTAAGGGATAATATAATCATAATAACAAATTCCCTAGTGGTGCAGGAGCACCTAACACAAGGTGGCCTCCATGAGGCATTTGAATCATGTTTTGTTTAGAAAATCATGTTTTGGGTTGTAATAAGGTCTATTTGACCAATGCATGTAATTTCTATTTATAAGTCCCAAGTAATTAGGTTGCATTTGTCAAGTTGTTAAACGATTGTTCTCCCAGCCACTTGGAGATAGTTAGTTTTTCCCAGCCGCTTGGAATCAGTCTCCCAGCTGCTTGGAATGGGTTTGGTACTACTCAGGGCGAGTTTATAAACCCAAAGGATTGAACCAAGTGTAGATATCATTTTCATTGTAATCAAATCGAAGAGGAGATTGAATGTAACCATGCATTGTGTTAAGGAGAAATCGAACTATTTTCTGTACTGTCAATTTGTTTTCCATTCTCTGTAAATACGAATTGCATAGCTGTAGATTTCTATTCCTCTGTGTTTTCCCATTGTTGTAATATGTCGATATGAAGCATTCCACTGATAAGATTTTTGTCAAAATTAGTGGAATGACTTCGTTGTATCATATTTGTTTGTTCTCTATTTTGTTTCATGATTCGGCAGCGCAGAGGACCAAATTTGGTTGTGCACAGTAGATCGCCTAGCATCTCCATGTGCTAGGGTTTGGATCAGCAGAGTTGAAGACGCTATCAGTGAGACAGAAACCATTGGTGAACCGTTCCCCTTTCAGAGAGTTAAGGGCAACCTGGCCAAAGGGGAGTTCAAGGCATTGAACGGAAGACGGCCAGAGATGCATATCAAAATAACAAGTTACATCGAGCAAATAATGAGACGTTGAGCCGACAGTGGTGTTTTGGCTGATCAAGTCATATCGGCATATCGGGAGGATGAACAAGGAGTTCGCCGATGATGCAAGTCTTATCGACGAGTGTGGTCCGAAGGTAACATTGGTGAAATCGGTATGTCGGCGGAAGAGTTTTCGAGTGTGCCGACGGGTTTAAGTCCTATCGATAGTGGGTTTGATGGGTTCAAAAGTTGATAAGTGTTTGCTTCTACTGTGTGCTCTACATCATTTTGGTATCAGAGCTAGTGAAAGGTCTGTAGAAGTGTTGGTGTTGTCTGTGAATGTTTATGTCAGATAGAGAAAGCAAAGAAGGGGCTAGCGATATGCCTCCAAAGGGAATGACCAATGAAGTGATCAAGAAATTTAAGGAGATGGAGGAGATGATCAAGACTGGAGTCAAGGAAGCACTCCAGGCTGAGTTGAAGACCTTGGGAAAAGGTAGGAAATTAGATGAGGAGTCTGGTGAAGAAGAAGATGGGGAAGAGGAAACAACCTCAGATCAGACAGGTATATTTGTAGACCAGAAACAATTTCTGGAGGCCATAAAATCACTTGGTAAGGAGTCGTCCGAGGAAAAAATGGAGATTCTTATGTTTAGTGGAAAGATGGACACAGAAGAAGTCATTGAATGGATCGAGGCTCTGCATAATTATTTCAAGTATAAGGAGGTACTGGAGAATAGAAGAGTCAAGTTTGCAAAGATGAAATTGAAGGGTTGCACTCACGTGGTGGAACTACAGCCAGGGAGAAAGGGTGAAGAGTGGCAAGAGCATGATCTCATCCTAGAGTCAGATGGTAGAGAGGATCAAGGCTCAGTTCCTATCAGCAGATTATGAAGTGCAGATATACAGGAAAATGCAAAACCTCAGGCAGAAGGATATGGATGTATCCACCTATACTGAGGATTTTCATAATTGTCTCTAAGGTGTGGACATGCTGAGGATGAGAAAGGAAAAGTTGCTAGGTATATCAATGGCCTGAAGTATAGTATACAAGATGAGATTACCATCTTGACACCAGAAACCGTGGACAAGTGTTTCCAAGTGGCACTAAGAGTAGAAGAGAAGCAAAAAAGTAAAGGAGAACAGCAGAACAAAGGCAGAGGTGGAAGAAATTTTGGGGGTAGAAATAGCTTTGGTGGCAGAAATCAGTTCCAGAAGACTCAAGGGGAGTCCAGTTAGCAAGAACACAGTGGAGAATCTGGTTCCAAAGAGGGTTTCAGAGGAAGGAGACCCAATGGCAGAGGTAGATTTGGTGGACCAGGCAGAGGTTCTAATATCTTCACGGGAAGATGTTATAATTGTAACCAAATTAGGCACACAACAAGCAAGTGTCCAGAGAAAGCCTCAAGCTCTCATGCAGGAGAGAGAAGGAACCAACTGATTCAGGAAGAAGATTGTCAGAGTGTTACTTCACCTATGGGAAGCGTAGCTCCAGCACAAGATGGAGAGAATCTCATGATGAGAAGGATGATGCTGAAGGTACCACAGAACAAAGAACCACCACAGAGGAAGATATTGTTTAGAACTTTGTGTAAAGTTTCTGGTAAAAGGTGTAAGGTAATTGTTGATTCTGGTTCAACTAAAAATTTAGTTTTAGTAGAAATGGTAGAGAAATTGAATTTGAAAAGATTGCCACATGTTAGTACATACAAAGTGTCCTAGCTGAACAAAGGGCAACAAGTCTTGGTCGATGAACAAGCTTGGGTAGAATTTCAGATAGGGGAATATGGGGATAAACTTTTGTGTGATATAATTCCCATGGATGCATACCATTTACTGTTAGGAAGACCTTGGTAGTATGATGTACAAGCCCAGCATGATGGTAAGTTGAATTCCTTTGTGATCACTAAGAATGGTAGACAGTATAAGATGGATCCTTTACCAGAAGAGGGTGTAGACAAGAATGTAGGCTCAAGTATCATGTTAGTGAGTGGCAAAGAGTTTCTCCATACTCTGAAAGAAGAGGGAACCCAGGGGTATGCTCTGATTTTGAAACCTAAAGACAATTCTTATTTGTCTAAAAACAACAAGGAAAAAGTCCCTAAGGAATTGCAGGAATTGTTAGACAAGTATAATAGTATCATGGTGGAGGATATGCCCAATACACTACCCCTTGTGAGAGACGTAAGTCATTAGATTGACTTCATCACAGGATCCACATTGCCAAATAAACCAGCCTATAAAATGACACCTGCTTAGAATGAGGAAATTGCTAAACAAGTGCAAGAACTGTTGGATAAGGGCTTGGTGAGGAAAAGTCTTAGTCTATGTGTTATACCACAGTTTTAGCTCCCAAGAAGGATGGCAAATGGAGTTTATGTACTGATTCGGGAGCCATAAATAAGATCACCATCAGATATAGGTTTCCTATGCCCCGAATAGAGGACCTAATGGATTGTTTGGGTGGAGCTCGGTACTTTTCTAAAATTGATCTCAAAAGTGGATACCATCAGATTAGGATTAGACAAGGGGATGAATGGAAGACAACCTTTAAGACTAATGAGGGTCTTTATGAGTGGGTGGTGATGCCACTTGGACTGTCCAATGCTCCCAGTACTTTCATGTGTCTAACGAATGAGGTATTGAAAGATTTTATTGGGAAATTTGTTGTTGTCTATCTTGACGATATTCTAATTTTTAGCAGGACAAAGGAAGAACATTTGTAGCATTTGGAATAGGTGTTGAAGAAGCTGCATGAGGAGAAACCGATGATTAATATGGAGAAGAGTATCTTCATGAAGGAAGAACTCACATACCTTTGATTTGTGATATCCCAGGGCAATTTGAAAATGGATCTGGAAAAGGTAGATGCTATTCTGTCTTGGCCAACACCTAAAACAATAAGTGATGTAAGAAGTTTTCATGGGTTGGCAACTTTTTATAGGAAATTCATAAGAGGATTCAGTCACATTTGTGCACCCATTCTGGATACCATAAAAGGAGGACAGAAATGTAAGTTTATTTGGAATAGAGCAGCTGATGAGTCTTTTGAGATTCTCAAACAAAAAAAAGTAGAGAAACCCATTTTGGTTTTGCCTAATTTTAATAAGTTGTTTACTGTGGAATGTGATGCCAGTAACCTTGCCATTGGTGTTGTCTTGAGTCAGGAAGGTAGACCTATTGCTTTCTTTAGTGAAAATCTGAATGATGCTAAAAAAAAGTATTCCACATATGATCTAGAATTGTATGCAGTGGTGCAAGCATTGAAAAAGTGGAGACATTATCTCTTGCCCAAGGAATTCATTGTTTATACTGACAACCATGCTTTGAGTTTTCTGAATTCCCAGGGGAAGCTAAATCATAGGCATATGAAGTGGGTCGAACAACTCCATGTGTATACTTTCTCCATCAAACATAAGAAGGGACAAGCCAACAAGGTGGCAGATGCTCTAAGTAGAAGAGTGTGCACTATACAGGAAATCCAGTTGCAAAGTGTGGGAGTGGATTCTCTCAAGAATATGTACCAGGACGATGAGGACTTCAAGGAGATATATGCAGTTTGTTCACAATTTTCAGATTCCTATTGTTCTGATTTTTCTAAATTTTTGCTACAGCAGGGGTTACTGTTCAAAGGCAGCCAACTGTGTGTACCTAGGTGTTCCATGAGGGAGAACATCATAAACGAGAAACATTGCAATAGTCTTGGAGGTCATTTTAGACTGGACAAGACGTTGGAACAAGTGAGAAGGCTTTACTTCTGGCCTAAGATGCAAACAGATGTCAGGAAATTTGTAGAAACTTGTAGCATTTGTCAGAGGGCAAAAGGAACTTCATCCAATGCTAGTCTCTATCAACCACTTCCAATTCTGCAAAGGCCATGAGAGTGCATCAGTATGGATTTTATTTTGGGTCTTCCCTGGACTCAAAGAGGTTTCAACAATGTATTTGTTGTAGTTGATAGATTCAATAAAATGGCTCATTTTGTGCCATGCAAATGTACCAATGATGCTTCACACATTGCTGGTCTATTCTTTAAGGAGATTGTTCGAATTCATGGTTTGCCATTGAATATTGTCACTAACAAAGATCCCAAGTTTGTGGGACATTTTTGGCGCACTTTGTGGAAGAAATTGGGCACTCAATTATCTTTCACGTCAGTCTATCACCCTCAGACAGATGGACAAATTGAGGTGGTGAATAGATCACTGGCTAATCTTTTGAGGTGTTTGACTAAACAACATGGAGAAGCATGGGATATGGTCATCCCACAAGCAGAATTTGCATATAATGACACTGTCAATCGGAGCATAGGAAAGAGTCCTTTTGAAGTTGTATATGGGATTCATCCCAGGGGAATTTTGGAGCTCAGGGATCTCCAGAATATGGAGAAAAGGAGTGCACAAGGAGAAGATTTTGCAGTCAACATGAAGGATATCCATGATGCTGTAAGGGAAACTATCCAGAAGACCACATGGAAATACAAAGAGAGCTGATCACAAGAAAAGGGATGTCTAATACACAGTTGGAGATCTGGTAATGGCATATCTAAAGAAGGAAAGACTTCTAAAGGGGTAGCCCATGAAGCTTCTTATGAAGAAGATAGGTCCATGCAAGATTGTACACAAATTTGGACCTAATGCATATGAAATTGAACTTCCTCCAGGTTTAGCGATATCACCCATTTTCAATGTGTTAGAATTGTTTCCATTCAGGGGAGACAATGTTGCAGATTTAGATGTGACAGGAGCAGGTGATGCCGAATGGATTTCTAATTTTCCACCGAGTCAGCCAGTACAGCTGGAATGTATTTTGGACACCAAAGTTCCGAAGAAGACCAAACATAAAACCTACAAGCAGTATCTGGTCAAATGGCATGGTTTGCCTAATGAGGATGCTACCTGGATGAGCGAGGAAGACATCATCAAGCATGGGGTTAATATTTCAGACTTGGTTCCTTAAGGGACTTGAGTTCTTTTAGGCCCCAGGAGTATGGTACAGGAGCACCTAACACAAGGTGACCTCCATGAGGCATTTGAATCATGTTCTGTTTAGAAAATTGTGTTTTGGGTTGTAATAACGTCTATTTGACCAATGCATGTAATTTCTGTTTATAAGTCCCAAGTAATTAGGTTGCATTTGTCAAGTTGTTAAATGGTTGTTCTCCCAGCCACTTGGAGATAGTTAGTTTTTCCCAGCTGCTTGGAATGGGTTTGGTACTACTCAGGGTGAGTTTATAAACCCAGAGGATTGAACCAAGTGTAGATATCATTTTTATTGTAATCAGATCGAAGAGGAGATTGAATGTAACCATGCATTGTGTTAAGGAGAAATCAAACTATTTTCTGTGCTGTCAATTTGTTTTCCCATTGTTGCAATATGTCGATATGAAGCATTCCATTGATAAGATTTCTGTCGAAATCAGTGGAATGACTTCATTGTATCATATTTGTTTGTTTTCTATTTTGTTTCATGATTCGGCGGCACAGAGGACCAAAATTGGTTGTGCACAGTAGATCACCTAGCATCTCCATGTGCTAGGGTTTGGATTAGAGTAGTTAAAGACATAATTAGTGAGACAGAAACCATCAGTAAACTGTTCCCCTTTCAGAGCATTAAGGGCAACCTAGCCGAAGGGGAGTTTAGGGCATTGAACAGAAGTTGTGGCCAGAGATGCATATGAGAATGACAAGGTACATCGAGCAGATAACGAGACATTGAGCCAAGAATGGTGTTCTAGCCGATCAAGTCATATCGGCATATCAGGAGGATGAACAAGGAGTTCGCCGATGATGCAAGTCTTACCAACGATTGTGGTCTGAAGGTAACATCGGTGGAATTAGTGTGTCGACAGAAGAGTTTTCGAGTGTGCCGATGGGTTTAAGTCTTGCCGATAGTGGGTTCGACAGGTTCAAAATTTGATAAGTGTTCACTTCCACTGTGCGCTCTGCATCACCTAGGGCATGCCCCACTCTAAGGGCCCCTACCTGTGTCTTTTGTTTCCCCTAAAGAAGATCTTTAGGAACTTTATTTTGAGCATGAGATAATAGGAAATTCTTTCCGCTACCTGAGAAGTCGCCTTCTCTAGCACATCAAAATCTTAACCACCTTCTATACCACATTCATCCACAACCTAGTCACTTGATGAGGATGTAAAGAATATCTAGGCTAACTAGAATAACAATGGGATTAGCAAAAATGGTAGATTCATGAACACTGAGACCTCAAAGTGCCCACCATAAAAAAACAAGTTGTTTGGCCCCCTATCAAGAGTAAAGTTGCCATTTGATCCTTGGTCACTCGAAACTCCGTAGCTAGAACTTTCAATCTGTAACACCCAGTTTTGATTTCACTCTAAAAACTAAGTTTTAGCCAAAGGTAATAATTTTTTTTTCTGAAAGTTAAAAACAGAAAAGTAATTTGTTTCCAATTCTTATAACCAAGAAGAACATCCATCGACTTACAATAATCATGAATATATATCTTAAAGCAAAAGGAAATAATCATCCCTAACATCTAAACATTATGCTGTTAAAAGTTACTTAGAACAAATCCAAAATAGGAACTTACCAATGTCACTGCATCTCGATTGTCGACCATCCAAATTCAAGTCTCGGCAATCCTCAAGAATTAAGAAGAGAAAGTATCTTCAAGGAGCTTAACCTCCAACCACAGACCGTCGGTCTCTCATACTCCTTCCTAACCAGAAGTGGCCCTACCCTACCCAAAGAGGATAGACTTAGGATAACCAATGGTGTTTTCCATCTGAGTTCTGGTGTTGTGACCTACATGACTTGTTATCATGCAATCCCCTAGATACCCTCTAGTCAAGCATGACCACTCCACAAGCTACGCCATCCAGTCACAATGAACAATCAATGCACTTGAGGATCATGCATTACCTTGGCCAAAGGATTTGAATATAATTAGTGTTGTATCAACGCATGTAAAAGTTCAGCTACCCCACTCGACTCAAATTAATCGCAATCCTACAGTTACCTATTTATAAGTTTTGTATAACAACCTCCATAACCTCAAGGTATTTGAAATTCATCATGGATTAACACATGGCATTGAGGTTTACTCTCTCTCTACAAGCTCATGGAAACCTCTCCATCTTCATGATAAAAGAATGGTTTCCTAGCATATCAATTATTCGGATAATGCTAAAAGTTATTTCAATGTTCTTGTTGTGATGTTCACAACACGCCCCATTTTGCTCCTTAGCAAAACGAGGACCCCTGCTGGTGTCTTGCTTTTTGCTTCTGCTTGTGTTTTTTCTGCTTTCTGGCGGTCTGGTAAAAATGAAGGTCAGGTGCATCATCATCATGATATTGCATAGGGTAGGTCATCATCATGAGGTCTGTTTGTCAAAGTTCATATTTTGTTTCTGTGACCTCATATTTTGAAAGAGCTTGAAATTTCATGCAGGTTTGCCTTTTACTTCACTTGAAAATTCGACCATATGTGAAAGTTATGCACGGTCAAAGTCTTGGTCAAACCTGATATTCGCAGGATCATCATATTTTTTATTCTAAGTCATGTTGACATCATCATCATGATCTTCGCATTATGCAGCATCATGATATCTTTCAGGAAGGTCATATTTTACAAACTCGGTTTTGCTGTATAAACATCATCATCATGATATTTGAACCCCCCCGATAATATCCTGAGGTTCAAATATCATGATGACATCGGCTTTGGGTCAAGGTAGGTTCCCCCCGTCGAGCGGCCTTTTTATCGCGAGCATCATCATGATATCCTTGCATCGCCTGATCTTAAAATATCATGCTGATGGTATAGGATCACCCTGATCATAATATTATCACCTTCGGCATATTTACATGCGCACGTTCAAAACCTATTGGAGGGTCATCATCATAATATTTGCTGGCATTCGAAATATGATGATGACGGCTTCTTGATCATCATCCTGATCTTTCACAGAACATTCTCTGAAATCCGCTAAGTGTTGGAAACATCATCATCATGATAATTAGGCAGGAGGATCATCATCTTTATATCCTCCTGATATCCGTTTGCCGAAGCATCATGATGATCAGCCTGTCTATTAAGGGGTGGTCGATATCGCATTTCTTCAACAGCATCATCATATTTCGTAACATCACCCTAGTCGAAATATCATGATGACCAACTTATCCTTGTGCTTCGAAGCCGAAATATCATGATGACGTCATCATGATAAATCGATGAGAAGTAAATATCCTGATGATCAGCATCATCATATTTTGCAATATCACCCTGGCCCGAATATGATGATGACGTCATCATCATTCTTTATCCTGTCCTGATTGTCAAGATCATCATGATCTTGTTTGTTCGCCCGATATTTCGCCAAGTCCTCCTGCCGAAAATGCAACCTTTTTGAGAACATCCTGATCATCATCATCATCATATTTTTATCCTGATCATGCTCATGATCATCATATTTTCCTTTCGGCAGGATCTTTCTCAAACATGATCCGGTTGGCGAAATATCATGATGACGTCATGTTTCAAGTTTAGCGAAGGCTCCGGATATCATGATGACGTCATCCCGATCTTATAACGAAGAGGTAAATATCCTCCTGATCATCATCATCATCATTTTTCCTTCGAACAGGATATTTTCTAAGACCCGATCCGGTTCCCGATTATCATGATGATGACGTCCTTTTCCCAGTTCGACATACGCCCCAAATATGATGATGATCTTCATCATGCTGATTTTCTCGAGAGGGTTACCTTGGCCGCGAAAGGATCATATTCATTCCATCATCCTGATCATGTTCCTCAGATAACCCGATATTGCAATTATCCCCCTGATCTTAACTGAATATCATGATGACGTCATCCTTAGCATCTCAATGAAGCCCGAATATCATGATGACGTCACCATCATCTTCCTCTCCTCGACAGCATGATTATAGTCGCATCCTCCTATTCTCCTTCAAATATGATGATGATGTTGTTGTTCGTTTCTCCATATGCAGAAGTCAAATATCATGATGACGTTCATCTGAACCTTCAGGAGGGAAAGCATCATATTTTCCGAAATATCATGATGATGAGGTATATCGACTAACCGGTTTTTTTGACGCACCGACTGCGAATATCATGCCGATGGGCGGGAAATGAAGCGGTGGAGTTTTAAAGTGTTTTTTTTGGCGCCTCTGACATTTTTCAGTCAGCGATGGTTGACCCATCAATTTTGAGCAGCTTGGGCGCATTTTTGACGCGTTTTGAGCGGATTCTAGATCTGATTTCCACGATCTTGCGCAGTCACTTGGATTTAAACGCTTATTCTAGTTTCCTGCTGTTTTTTGTGATAAATGTGAAACTTATTGCTGGTCTTGTCTTGCAGGCTTGCAGTTGAGGAAGCAGCTGGAAAGTCAATACAGTGACCTCATGGAGGCAGAAGATCAGATCTCAGGAGCAAGAAGATAGAGATGAAATGCAAAAGTCAAAGCCATTCAAGTGAAGAGGAAGGTCGCAGCTGAAGATATTATTGCAAAAGACAGACAGAAGTTATTGCCCAGCTGCTGGAACTTCTCAGAAGGGGCAATATTTCGCCCAGATTTGACCACAGCTCTGAGATATTTTTGAGAACTGGTTCACCTGCATTTATTGCTGTAACTAGAGGTTTGAACCAGGGGTTCAGTTAGGGTTTTGCTGTAGTGAGGACAATCAGAATGTTATATATTGTGCCTCTCTACACTGTAATACTTTACAACAGGGGCTACACAACAGAGATTCTAGGAAAATACAGCAAGTTAGCTTAGCATAGTTTAGAAGTAGAAGAAGGAGGTCGCCTGTTTGTCTGCAGTAAGGTGCGCGTGGAATGTCTGGCTGCCTTACTGTATCTGTAAAGCTTGTAAGTTCTCTGTAGTATGATCAATGAAACTAAGAGTCATTCTTACATTGTAAATCATGTATGGCTATTCGTTTCTAATGCAATAGAATCTGGAGTTCTGCATCTATCTTCTGAGTGTTCTCCTGCTCTTCTTTGTGTTTTGAAATATCTTCTTTGAGAGCTTGCAATTTTAAATGTATGTTTGTGAAAATGCTCAGGACTTACATTTAAGGTTTTTACTGTGGATTTGATCAGATTACTGTGGTATTTACATAGTGGATAACAGAAACACTTAGATCCTTCGGTAGATTAGATGAAGTATAGATTAGATCTCTCTAACTTTTCCCAACCCATCTGAAATATCTAGCTGAAAACGTAGAAATCCAAAGGAAATTGTCTCAAATTTGAAGAAGCATGATAACAGAGTCTAAGTAGACAGTTTTCATAAGTACATGAAGAAGGAAGCTGCAAAAAATCTAAGAAAACCCTCTGAAACTTGCAGCCCAGTATCACTCTTATGCAAAGGAATGAAAAGCATTGACATACCTCATGACCCTTTTGCATATTCTTAGGCCAGTAAACCACAAAACAAACCTAAACTACGTAAGGCCCCTTGAACATTACAGCTTCACATTGACCAACTGAACTTGACCAACCGAACCATTGTAGACTTGGGATTAGTTGAATCACCAAATGATTCCTTCTTGTCTTTCAAGTATAGTTACAGTTCATGTCATGTGAATTTTGACTTATTGTTATGATTGCATCAAAACAGTCATCAACAGTTTTCTGGCGCTAGAAGGAGGGCCCGCCTGAGTTAGGTTTCATTTCAAACTGGCTAACGACAGTAGCAGAGTGACTAGGTCTAGGTCCAGTTCAGGAGATATATTTGTGCAACTACCTGATACAAGGCGAAGTAAAAGCCCTTTAATCTGGAATCCAAAAATATCGCAAGCAGGAAGTTCATCTGGAACACCTCCTGGGTCACCTTTTAACATCCGTAGTATTGTAAGTCCTGATAGATCACTGTTCAGATCTTTAAATCTTGGTTCAGGCACTTCTGGAGGTCTCAATCCTCCTCTAAATCCTAATCCACCAATCAATCCAGGTATTTCTGCAAGTTCAGGTCAAGCTCTAACACCTGCAATGGCTTATTTCGATGTCAATTCTCCCATATTCTTCAATGATTATCATGACATGCCAAAAAATCCAGAAAAGATATGTCCCAAATACCAGTTGCATCAAGACCCAGAAGATCATATTAGAATATTTAAGGAAGCATGTTTTAGGGCTATGTTAGAGCATGAGGATGTTGTGTGTAGGTTGTTTCCTTACACCTTTAATGAGCAGGCCTCTAGCTGGTATGTGAACTTACCCAATAGTTACATTTCTTCCTGGGCACTTATGGAAGAAGCATTTCTGTCAAGATTTAGAGGACCCATTGACCCTTGTGCTTTGTATCATAAGTTGGCTGCTATAAAACGAGGTGAGGGAGAGTTAATTGATAATTTCAATGACAGATTCCAAAAGGCCTATTCTAGGCTAGCAGCCCCTTATACCATAGCTGATGCTCCCTTGTTGGCTATGTACTATGCTGCTTTGGATCCTTTAACTGCCATGTTTGTCAAAAGGAAACCTGACATAGATTCAGTATCCAAAGCCTATAAAGAGGCAGCCTTAGTAAACCAAGAAATGAGACATACAGCCTACAGTCCATTTGGAGGAAATTTTGGGGTGCAGAATCAGGCACACCCATGGAACGGAGTCCCTGTGCAGCATGCTCCACTAATAAATCCAGTTCCTTCTTACACACCTGTGTATAATCCTACTCCAATCCAGGCTATAACTCCTTACACGGCTAGTACTTCCAATAACAGTCAAAATAATGGTCAGCCTTTCTTCCAACTTCCTAGAGATGTAACTGTGGCAAAAGCACAAGATGATAGGGAAGACATCAAAGAAATTACTGCACATCTGAAGAGATTAACAACCGAAGTGACACAGCTAAGAAATGAGAATCTCTATGGCAGAAGCAACCAAAACTACAATCCACCTCAAGGTCACAACCAAGGCCAAAATCAGAATTATAGTCTCAACCAGAACCGGCAGTACAATCAGAACCAAAACTACAATCAGCATCAAGGCCCCGGTCAGGGGCAACCAATGCAAAATAGGGGGCCAGTGATAGATAATAGGACCTGGGGCAATAATAACAAGAACCAGAATCAACCTAGGCCACCCAAGACATGGAACACTGGGCCCAACAACGGTACTCTGGCTTCTCCTTTCGAGAATACGGATAATCATGGTGCAAAACAAATAACTAACATACAAATGGCCAATACAGCACCCAAAAATTGGTGCAGATTTCACAATACTAATGCCCATGCTGAGCATGACTGTCCACAGTTCCACTTGGCAGCTAGTATCTTCAACGTAGATGTACAGCCTCCTACCTCAGAATTTCTCATTCCTAAGGGTAATGAGGTAGTACCCTCAGAATATGACACAGCATTAGTCTTAGAAACGTTTACCTTTGCAACTGCAGAAGAGAGGGAGGATGAATTGCTAGAGGATGAACCATACTATTGTGAAAGTCTTTATCCCGAATCAGCCTTTGTGTTAAATGCTTTTCAGTTTCCTTTTGAATCTGAAAACGAGATATTAAATGAAACAGAGGAGGTGCAGGCCTTTCAACAGACAAATAAAAGCCACACCTACAATTTGAGGAACAACCCTAGGCCGGGAGGACCTTTCACCACTTCCACTCCTCCGAATAACATCAATACACCCCCAGATCAGAATGCTAGCAACAATCCTGCCATACTTAAAGCTAGTCAGCACACAAATAACGGAACAGCAGTGCAAAAGGATCAAACAAGTAAGACAGAAGCAGTAGAGACAACAAGACTAATGAATTACTTGTCAGAGGAAATAAAGAAAATGAAGGTCAGCATACCTCTAAATGAATTATTGAAGACCCCAGGGATCAGAAATGCTTTTTTAAAATCCCTGGATACATCCATAACAAACATGGTGTCTGCTGATATAACTGTTCCTAGTAGTGATTCACCACCTAAGGAGAAAGGTAAGAAAGTTGAGCAGCCTTCCAACACAAATGTAGTAATACATGCGGATAAGAGGGATACTCAACCTTTCTTGTTAACTGTTAGGTTGTGTGGGAAGAATATACACAATTGCATGGTAGATTCTGGTGCTTCAGCCAACGTAATGCCCTTAGGAATATGTAAAACTCTCGGGCTGACTCCCACCAAATCTGCCAAGGTTGTCACACAATTAGATAAGACCGAGGTTAGTGTGATAGGAGAACTCATGAACATACAGGTGCAGTTAGCTTCAGACCCTAGGGTGAGCCAAATCATCGACATCCAAGTAGTGGATATACCCGTAAATTATGGAATGTTGCTGAGTAGGGATTGGTCCAAGACATTAAACGGGTATATGGCTACTGACTTTTCACACATGTGGTTACCATGGAGAGGCATCCCAAACCAGATCAGAATAGGGGCAGAGCCCAGAATGAAACATATGATAACAGAGTATAATCGAACTAATGAAATCTTATATGCTGCTGTTGAGCCAGGTGTCTATAGAGTTACCAACAATGGGACGCAGATTGAGGAGGTTATGATGTTAAACAGTAGAAAGAAGTGTGTCAGCAATAGAACAGCACTATTCATTAAGTCTGACGGAAATTCTTCAGATGAGGAAAACAATGCAATAGACAGATTTGGTCATGACATTAGACAAGAGGTGGAAGAGTGCGTTACATACAATTTCCCAGTCCAATATGTGTATAAGGCTGAAAGTTGGCAAGGAATTGAGGAGATTATTGAGCGACAGAAGGATGCAGCAGCGGCGGTCATTAAATGTGTAGAGGATACAACGATGGAACCAATGCTAGGAATAAAGGATAATAAGATCTCTCTCCAGGAATCATGTGATGATCGTTGCAGGTTAATAGAAGCAGACTCCACACTGGACGATAACTGTGAGTCATCTGACGAACAAATCTTGAAAGAAGAGGATACAGAGGATCATGTAGCTGCTGTGCATAATCAGACATCGCCCCAGCACCATGTTGAAAGTAAAACAGGGGAGTATTCCTATCAATCAAAAGATGTCATCCCACCTTTACTCTCAAGTGATTTAGAAATGATTAATTTCTGTATGTCAGATTATGATGATGAAGATACTTACTTAAGTGATGATGTGCAGGAAACTAATGAGAACATTGAGAGATGTGCTAAATTTGAGGATAAACTGAACATCCAGAATGAAGGAACAAAGCTGGATGAAGATGAAGAAATGATACATCTAGAGTCATTCATCTTTCAACTTGAAAAAGGACTAGACATAGAGCTGGTCAATGAAAATGCAGAGCTGGATGAAGAGCCAGCTACTAATAAACAAGTGTGTTCCACAGAGCTAAAGGCACATCAGGTTGTCTCTTTCCTTTCCTTAGTAAACAATGATAAATGCTATTTTGATTATGGGAATTCAAGAGATAAGACATGCATATGGATTAATCATAAACCTGATGAGCAGCCTCAGTTACTAGTTAAGAGCTATTCTGATAAACACAATGAATCTAGAATATCAGATTTTTTTTCAGAATTCAAAGATAAATCTGCTAGGATGAGAACCATCACCAGTACCCTGTTACTCCTGCACAACCTAAAGAAATATGCAAGTAGGGGTGTTCTTGGGTCTTTTTTCCTGGGTTTCAGTTTGCCTTGGAGAGGCTGGTATATAGTCTGATGGGGTAGTTGTTAGTTGTTCTTCTTTTTGTGGTCTTCTTTTGCTGTTTTTTCCTTTTGGTTGGTTGTTTGTATAGCTTGTTTTTTTTGCTTTTTTGTTTCTGTCTGTTTGTACAGTTTTGTACAGTTTTTTCTTTTGCTGTGTTGTTTGTACAGCCTGTTTGCTTGGTCTGTTTGTTGTCTCCTCAGCAGGGATCTTTATTTTACTGTAGAGTATTAGGGAGCAGAACTAGCAACCATTCAAAACAGTATATAATTTAGGATATTCAGGTTAACCATTTGCAATTTACACATAACTTGTCACTGTCATGAATGTAGAGAGTTGTTCATCTTCTGAAGTTTCGTATTCAATAAATGTGATTGAGAATTCGAAGCAGGTTTCTCACGATGACACACCTAAAATCCTTGGGTTTGTTGAACCTACCAGTGTAGATATTAGGTGAAAAATCAGAGGTCACCCTTGCTACCATTACAATTCTCAGCTTAATTTCAGCAAGTGTCCACTCCTTGCATCATCATGAAGTTACAAATTGCTATACCTTATGAGATCTTTCAAAATTAGAAAACAAAAAATAAATAAATAAATAAATAAAGCGGATTATACTGAAAATCCAGATTAAGCCATCTAAGTAACTCTACCGGGGCTATGGACGCTCGCTGGCAGTGGGGCTCTACTTAGGAGAATTGTAACGATAACCTTGCCGGGGCTATGGACGCTCGCTGGCAGCAAGGCTCTATCCGGTCGGCTATGAGGGAATATCCTCACCTACGTAGGCTAATGTCAGTCACTGGTTTGTTCAACCGATCTTCAAGATGAGGATAATTAATCACATGCACACAACTAAACTGAAAATGGAAATTCATGCATCTTTATTGAACACTTTGAGTCTCAAGCTGAATAGTAATTTGCAGGAAAAGATAGTTGGAAGTTATGAGTTCATTACATCTAGTTTCCTTGAACACTCTGAATTTAATTGTTTTGTTTTGGTTGCTAGTTGTTGTGATGTTCACAACACGCCCCATTTTGCTCCTTAGCAAAACGAGGACCCCTGCTGGTGTCTTGCTTTTTGCTTCTGCTTGTGTTTTTTCTGCTTTCTGGCGGTCTGGTAAAAATGAAGGTCAGGTGCATCATCATCATGATATTGCATAGGGTAGGTCATCATCATGAGGTCTGTTTGTCAAAGTTCATATTTTGTTTCTGTGACCTCATATTTTGAAAGAGCTTGAAATTTCATGCAGGTTTGCCTTTTACTTCACTTGAAAATTCGACCATATGTGAAAGTTATGCACGGTCAAAGTCTTGGTCAAACCTGATATTCGCAGGATCATCATATTTTTTATTCTAAGTCATGTTGACATCATCATCATGATCTTCGCATTATGCAGCATCATGATATCTTTCAGGAAGGTCATATTTTACAAACTCGGTTTTGCTGTATAAACATCATCATCATGATATTTGAACCCCCCCGATAATATCCTGAGGTTCAAATATCATGATGACATCGGCTTTGGGTCAAGGTAGGTTCCCCCCGTCGAGCGGCCTTTTTATCGCGAGCATCATCATGATATCCTTGCATCGCCTGATCTTAAAATATCATGCTGATGGTATAGGATCACCCTGATCATAATATTATCACCTTCGGCATATTTACATGCGCACGTTCAAAACCTATTGGAGGGTCATCATCATAATATTTGCTGGCATTCGAAATATGATGATGACGGCTTCTTGATCATCATCCTGATCTTTCACAGAACATTCTCTGAAATCCGCTAAGTGTTGGAAACATCATCATCATGATAATTAGGCAGGAGGATCATCATCTTTATATCCTCCTGATATCCGTTTGCCGAAGCATCATGATGATCAGCCTGTCTATTAAGGGGTGGTCGATATCGCATTTCTTCAACAGCATCATCATATTTCGTAACATCACCCTAGTCGAAATATCATGATGACCAACTTATCCTTGTGCTTCGAAGCCGAAATATCATGATGACGTCATCATGATAAATCGATGAGAAGTAAATATCCTGATGATCAGCATCATCATATTTTGCAATATCACCCTGGCCCGAATATGATGATGACGTCATCATCATTCTTTATCCTGTCCTGATTGTCAAGATCATCATGATCTTGTTTGTTCGCCCGATATTTCGCCAAGTCCTCCTGCCGAAAATGCAACCTTTTTGAGAACATCCTGATCATCATCATCATCATATTTTTATCCTGATCATGCTCATGATCATCATATTTTCCTTTCGGCAGGATCTTTCTCAAACATGATCCGGTTGGCGAAATATCATGATGACGTCATGTTTCAAGTTTAGCGAAGGCTCCGGATATCATGATGACGTCATCCCGATCTTATAACGAAGAGGTAAATATCCTCCTGATCATCATCATCATCATTTTTCCTTCGAACAGGATATTTTCTAAGACCCGATCCGGTTCCCGATTATCATGATGATGACGTCCTTTTCCCAGTTCGACATACGCCCCAAATATGATGATGATCTTCATCATGCTGATTTTCTCGAGAGGGTTACCTTGGCCGCGAAAGGATCATATTCATTCCATCATCCTGATCATGTTCCTCAGATAACCCGATATTGCAATTATCCCCCTGATCTTAACCGAATATCATGATGACGTCATCCTTAGCATCTCAATGAAGCCCGAATATCATGATGACGTCACCATCATCTTCCTCTCCTCGACAGCATGATTATAGTCGCATCCTCCTATTCTCCTTCAAATATGATGATGATGTTGTTGTTCGTTTCTCCATATGCAGAAGTCAAATATCATGATGACGTTCATCTGAACCTTCAGGAGGGAAAGCATCATATTTTCCGAAATATCATGATGATGAGGTATATCGACTAACCGGTTTTTTTGACGCACCGACTGCGAATATCATGCCGATGGGCGGGAAATGAAGCGGTGGAGTTTTAAAGTGTTTTTTTTGGCGCCTCTGACATTTTTCAGTCAGCGATGGTTGACCCATCAATTTTGAGCAGCTTGGGCGCATTTTTGACGCGTTTTGAGCAGATTCTAGATCTGATTTCCACGATCTTGCGCAGTCACTTGGATTTAAACGCTTATTCTAGTTTCCTGCTGTTTTTTGTGATAAATGTGAAACTTATTGCTGGTCTTGTCTTGCAGGCTTGCAGTTGAGGAAGCAGCTGGAAAGTCAATACAGTGACCTCATGGAGGCAGAAGATCAGATCTCAGGAGCAAGAAGATAGAGATGAAATGCAAAAGTCAAAGCCATTCAAGTGAAGAGGAAGGTCGCAGCTGAAGATATTATTGCAAAAGACAGACAGAAGTTATTGCCCAGCTGCTGGAACTTCTCAGAAGGGGCAATATTTCGCCCAGATTTGACCACAGCTCTGAGATATTTTTGAGAACTGGTTCACCTGCATTTATTGCTGTAACTAGAGGTTTGAACCAGGGGTTCAGTTAGGGTTTTGCTGTAGTGAGGACAATCAGAATGTTATATATTGTGCCTCTCTACACTGTAATACTTTACAACAGGGGCTACACAACAGAGATTCTAGGAAAATACAGCAAGTTAGCTTAGCATAGTTTAGAAGTAGAAGAAGGAGGTCGCCTGTTTGTCTGCAGTAAGGTGCGCGTGGAATGTCTGGCTGCCTTACTGTATCTGTAAAGCTTGTAAGTTCTCTGTAGTATGATCAATGAAACTAAGAGTCATTCTTACATTGTAAATCATGTATGGCTATTCGTTTCTAATGCAATAGAATCTGGAGTTCTGCATCTATCTTCTGAGTGTTCTCCTGCTCTTCTTTGTGTTTTGAAATATCTTCTTTGAGAGCTTGCAATTTTAAATGTATGTTTGTGAAAATGCTCAGGACTTACATTTAAGGTTTTTACTGTGGATTTGATCAGATTACTGTGGTATTTACATAGTGGATAACAGAAACACTTAGATCCTTCGGTAGATTAGATGAAGTATAGATTAGATCTCTCTAACTTTTCCCAACCCATCTGAAATATCTAGCTGAAAACGTAGAAATCCAAAGGAAATTGTCTCAAATTTGAAGAAGCATGATAACAGAGTCTAAGTAGACAGTTTTCATAAGTACATGAAGAAGGAAGCTGCAAAAAATCTAAGAAAACCCTCTGAAACTTGCAGCCCAGTATCACTCTTATGCAAAGGAATGAAAAGCATTGACATACCTCATGACCCTTTTGCATATTCTTAGGCCAGTAAACCACAAAACAAACCTAAACTACGTAAGGCCCCTTGAACATTACAGCTTCACATTGACCAACTGAACTTGACCAACCGAACCATTGTAGACTTGGGATTAGTTGAATCACCAAATGATTCCTTCTTGTCTTTCAAGTATAGTTACAGTTCATGTCATGTGAATTTTGACTTATTGTTATGATTGCATCAAAACAGTCATCAACAGTTCTCTAAGCTAGCCCACTGCTTAATTTATCCACTTATGAGTGGTCACTAAACTCATCTTTGTTGTTTTGGAAGGGTTTCTCTAAAAGCCAATTTAAAGAATACAATGCTCGAAAACCCCACGTTAAAATTTAACACTCACAATATACTACTTCGACGTGTCGAAATCTTCAACATGTTGAAATCTTCAACATAGCTTAATCTTGTCGATCTAAACATTAGGAAACCCTATCATATCGTTTCTTCTAGCAATAAAATTGCATGCAAATTTAAACTTGAAACTTGACAAAAGACTCATTACATCGTTTCAAAAACTTCATATTATTAATTGGTAAGACTGTAAGGTCTTCCCTTGGGAACACAATAGTTTAATTACTTTAGTAGTAAAAGAATTACTTACATAGGCAAATAGACTAAAGCTTACCGACCAGTTTAAACTCAGAAAAAGAGGATGACAGTGAAGTCTTATATGTTACGACTTGCACCTCTAAATATTAATAATCCTCTGTCGATGTGATGTAGAGTGGCACAAGGGAAGAAACACACAAAGGTTTACTCTATTGTCCTTTGCCCACTCACCCACTTCAACTAGCCTTCAACCAACCAACCAACCAAAAGCACATACAAGACATATGAAGGATTTGATGTCCAGACTATTGTCCAACCCCTAAGGCTTCTCCAACACCTTAAGATAACAAACACTTTCTATGCGGTTGGTTTGATCTCCAACTTCCCAAAACTCTTCAACCTATACCTTGACTAGTAAGGCTACTAGCCCTCCAAACTAGGTTTTCTCAAGAAAACTTGACAAAATCCCAAAGGTCTAGGAAAACAAATGATGGAATTGAACACCCTTCAGGGGACCCTAACAAACCTCCAAATCTCCTGCTCCAACTCTACTCCGGCAATCCAGAACGCCTACTAGGTCTCTAGGCCTAATTGATCAATTTAGGCTAGGTTACAAAGCAAGTGCTCAAAATTGGGTGCATAGGTCAGGGGCAGGAACTTGGAATGACTCTACCATCCCCAAACAACACAAATCCACCATTCATTCACTCACTCTCTCAGACTTTTGTCATTTACATCATCAAATTGCATAATTTCAGTCAAATACATAGAGATATTTGACCTAGGGCATCACATTAAAAATAGTAAACTGTATTTTCTCAAAAAATGCTTTTGGAATCAAGTAGTATACACCCCTAGCCTGCATTTCACCGAGTGGCATGAAATTTCATTGGTGGAAATGCATTCTAGGGCCAAATTTGTGGGACTGCCCTAGAAAACAGGGTTTCTAGACTAGTTTTGATTTTTGTGCCCAAATTCCGTACAAAAACTTCCTCCTCCATACTGGAGCAAGATTTCCTCCATATCAACCTATCCAAGTCATTTTCTAACTTCCAAAAGTAGATTCAACCGCCCAAACTAAGTTTTGAACCGGCCAATGTGTCATTGGCAACATTGGCAACTTGTTACACTATGGAGTTTTTGCATTTTCAAGAGGATGGTGATTAGGTTTACTTGTCAAATGGAATCAAACCACCATCACACTCCTTAGACCATGCTAAAACACTAAGACAACTCAAACAAACTCAAAAAGCCAATATTAGACCTTCTAGGCCTAAGTGGCACAACTAGGTCCAAGTGGACTAAGCATGATTGAGGTTTATATGGTCACCTCAATCATCTTGACCACACAAAAAGGACCATATACTCATGGCTAAAGCCTTATTACAATCAAAACCACAACTTTCAAAAAAAATGCAAACAAAGTGACTTTAGAAACCAAGGTGCTCCTAGGTGCCCTGCACCATACACCCACTGTCAAAGAGAACTCAAGTCTCTTGAGTTGGAATGCTGTCAAAGGTGAAACCTGCATTCTTAATGTCTGCCCTGCTCATCCAAGTGGCATCCTCCTGAGGTTTGTTTAGCCACTTCACCAAATAGTCATGATAGGTGTGCCTTCTAGTTTGTTTTGCAATCCTCTTGTCCAAAATGCACTCAATCTGATTTGGAGATGAAGGAATGAGTTCCTGGAGTGTGTGATCAGTTTGATCTTCTTCAACAACAGTCTGAGGATCAGATCCTTTATAGGGATAAAGGTCTGAAACATTAAAAATTGGAGACAAAGCAATGCCATCCGGAAGTCTGATTTCGTAGGCATTTTCTCCACATTTCTTGAGCACTTCACAAGGCCCAATCTTCTTCATGAGTAGGTTAGTGTGTTTACCTGTAGGGAGCCTCTCCTTCTTTAGATGAACCATTACTAAATCACCTTCCTTGAACTGCAAATCCCTTCTTTTTCTGTCAGCAAATTGTTTATATTTCTGAGAAGTGGACAGCAATTTTTGTTGTACTTGTTCATGGACATCTTTCATGACTTGAACGAAGTCTTCAGCCAAGGCACTACTGTTTTCCAATCCTTTAACCTCCCTTAGTTCCAAAATACCCCTTGGGTGAGTGCCACAAACAATTTGGAAAGGAGACAGGTCGGTGCTTCTATTGACAGTGTCATTGTATGAGAACTCTGCCTGAGCCAAAATTGAATCCCAACTAGCACCCTGCTCCTTGGTTAGGCATCTTAGGAGATTGCCAAGTGACCTATTAATCACCTCTATTTGTCCATCAGACTGAGGGTGATAGGCAGATGATAAGGACAAATTTGTACCTAGTCTCTTCCACAGTGTCCTCCAGAAGTGTCCTATGAACTTGGGGTCTCTGTCTGAGATTATGGACAAAGGTAAACCATGTAACCAGACTATTTCTTTGAAGAAAAGACCTGCTATGTGTGAGGCATCATGTGTGGTTTTACATGGGATGAAGTGAGCCATTTTTTAGAACCTATCTACAACCACAAAAATGCTGTCATGTCCATTCTTTGTCCTAGGCAAACCAAGTACAAAGTCCATACTTATGGAATCCCAAGGCTTTGAAGGAATAGGTAGAGGAGTGTATAAACCTACATTTGATGTATGCCCCTTTGCTCTTTGGCAAATTTGACAAGTTTCAACAAACTTCCTTACATCGGTTGGCAATTTTGGCCAAAAATAGTACCTCCTAACCAATTCTAGGGTCTTATCAATACCAAAGTGACCTGACATGCTGCCACAATGCTTTTCCTTTATTATATTCTCTCTAACAGATCCTCTTGGGATACACAACATGCTACCCTTGAAAAGATATCCATCTTGCAACAAAAAATCAGAAAAATCAGTATTATACCTTCCTGTCATGGCCTTGCAAGATAGGTATGGCTCTTTGAAGTCTTCATCTGCTGTATATTGATCTTTAATGGCATGAATACCTGTACTTTCCAACTGAATAGTTTGCACAACAAGATTTCTCCTGCTTAAGGCATTGGCTACCTTATTGGCCACTCCTTTCTTGTGTTTTATGGAGAAGGTGTATGCTTGGATGTACTCCATCCACTTGACATGTCTGTGATTCAACTTTTGCCGCCTGTTCAAGAAGCTTAATGCATGGTTGTCAGTAAAAACTATAAATTCCTTTGGCAATAAGTAGTGTCTCCATTTCCTCAATGACTGAACCATGGCATATAACTCTAGATCATAGGTGGAGTAGTTTTGTTTTGCCTCATTTAACTTCTCACTAAAGAATGCTACAGGCCTCCCATCTTGACTTAGGACTCCCCCAATAGCCCTCTTACTTGCATCACACTCTACCACAAAGACCTTGTCAAAATTAGGTAGCACTAGGACTGGTTTTTCTGAAATTTTTTTCTTTAATAGTTCAAAGGCTTTGCTGGCCTCATTTGTCCATACAAACACACATTTCTTGCCCCCTTTTATGGTGTCAACAAGTGAAGTACAAATGCCACTAAACCCTCTAATGAACTTTCTATAAAAGCTGCATAAACCATGGAAACTCCTTACCTCCGAGGCTATTGTAGGTGTTGGCCAATTAAGAATGGCTGCAACCTTACTTGGATCCATTTTTAGGCTGCCCTTGGAGATGACAAACCCCAAGAATATCAACTCCTCTTGTAGGAAGACACATTTGTCAAGATTGATTCTCAACTTCTCCTCTTGAAGCCTCCTGAGCACTTGATGGATATGCATTATGTGGTCTTCCTTGCTGTCACTAAAAATCAGTATATCATCCAAATATACAACAATAAACTTGTTAAGGAAAGGTTTTAGCACTTCATTCATCAATCTCATGAAGGTGCTTGGTGCATTTGACAAGCCAAAAGGCATGACAACCCATTCAAATAGTCCTTCATTGGTTTTGAAGGCGGTTTTCCACTCATCCCCCTCCCTTATCCTGATTTGGTGGTAACCACTTTTTAGATCTATCTTGGTAAAATACTTAGCCCTACCCAAGCAATCCATTAAATCTTCTATTCTATGCATTGGAAATCTATACCTGATAGTGATCTTGTTGATGGCCCTGGAATCAGTGCATAGTCTCCATATTCCTTCCTTCTTGGGTGCAAGTACTGCAGGTACTGCACATGGACTAATACTCCTCCTGATAAGTCCTCTATCCAACAAGTCTTGGATTTGTCTTGCCACTTCAGCATTTTGCTCTGGGGTCAACTTGTATGCTACTTGGTTTGGTAGGGTGGATCTAGGGATGAGATCAATGCAATGACTAATCTCCCTCTTTGGTGGAAGGGCATCCTTGCCTTCATCAGCTATCACATCCTGAAACCTCTCCAATAGTTCTTCCACTTCCTTTGGTCCAATCCTCCTAAGAGGTTGCTGCACTTTGACCTTCTTGGGATTCACATCCTTGGGCTTGATGACTACTGCAAAACATGGCACTTTCTCTTCCTTGAGGTTAGCCAAAAACTCTTTTTCACCTACCAACATAACTGAACTAGAAATGACTTTCTCTTTGCAATCATCAATCAAAGGAGTCATTGTAAACTTTTCACCATTCTTGGACAAATGAATCACATTGTTCTTACCATCATGTTGGGCACTTGTGTCATGTTGCCAAGGCCTTCCAAGAAGAAGGTGGCATGCATCCATATCCACTATCTCACAAAGAACCTTATCATGATACTCACCTATCTTGAATTCAACCCAACATTGCTCTTTCACCACAATTTGTTGTTCCTTGGTTAGCCAAAAGACTCTATAGGGGTTAGGATGAGGCATTCTTTCCAATCCTAACTTAGTCACCATTTCATTAGAAGCCAAATTTTCAGAAGAACCTGAATCTACTATTACCTTGCAAACTTTTCCTTTCACCTTGCAAGTGGTTTTGAACAAGTTGTTTCTTTGGGGCTGCTCCTTGGTGGCTGGCATGATGAGTGATCTGTTGAACATGATGCATTCTCCACTCTCAGGTGCTGCAGACTTGGAAGAGGCTGTTTGGTAACTTGTAGTGCTTTGACAGTCCTCTTCTTGAAGGAGTTGTACTCTTCTTTCTTTCTGATTTACAGCAGTGTTTCCCATCTTCTCTGGGCACCTAAAGGACTGATGTCCAATCTGATTGCAAGAGAAACACCTTCCAATAAACACATTGGGACCTCTGCCCCCACTTCTTCCTCTGCCATTACCTCTGCCCCTAAACTGACCCTTATCAGCACTGTTTTTATCAGCCTTCCCTTGGCTGCCTTCTTGTGATCTGCCACCTTGGAATCTAGAGAAATTATCTCTATTTTGAAATCTGCCCCTGCCCCTAAAATTCTGATTTCCTCTGCCTCTGCTGCTGCTGTATGAATCACCTTTTCTTCTTTGTTTATCCTCAATTCTCAATGCCATTTGAAAACACTTATGGACTGTCTCCGGGTTAAAGAGAGTTAATTCATCTTGAATGGAGAACTTGAGGCCATTAAGATACCTTGCAAGCTTCTGTTTTTCATTCTCAGGCATCTTGGCTTTCAATGTCATCTTGTGAAACTCCTCTGTGTAGGTGCTCACGTCCATGTCCTTCTGTCTCAAGTTGTGCAACTTCTTCTTCAAGTTGACTTCATAATCCTCAGGAACAAATTGCTTCTTGATTTCAAGTACCATCTTCCTCCATGTAGAGATAGGATTCCTATCATCTTCTATCCTCTCATTTTGAATAAAGTTCCACCAACTCAAGGCTGGCCCTTTCATTCTTGATTTGGCAATCTTCACTTTCTAATTTTCTGCCACTTCTTCACATTCAAAATAGTTCTCCATTGCCTCAATCCAATCAAGGCACTCCTCTGGATTCATCTTACCAGGAAACATAGGTAAGTCTACCTTAGTGTCCTTCCTACTCAACTTTCCAAGTGCATCTAGGAATTGTCTCTCTGACATGCCTCCTTGAGACTCTTCCATTGGCACTTCTTCTTCCTCATCTTGATCCTCTTCATCTGAATCCAAGATGACTTCTGACTTCTTCTTCTTGTCTTTGTCTTTCTTCAACTTTTCTATCTCAGCCTCCATCCTTTTGTTCTTGGCTGCTTGCTCTCTCACTATCTTTGCCAATTCGGCATTTGTCACCTTTGAAGGAATTTCCTCCTCTTCTTCTCTATCTCCCATCTCTTTGATGGCTCTGATACCACCTGATGCAGAGTGGCACAAGGGAAGAAACACACAAAGGTTTACTCTATTGTCCTTTGCCCACTCACCCACTTCAACTAGCCTTCAACCAACCAACCAACCAAAAGCACATACAAGACACATGAAGGATTTGATGTCCAGACTATTGTCCAACCCCTAAGGCTTCTCCAACACCTTAAGATAGATCAACAAACACTTTCTATGCGGTTGGTTTGATCTCCAACTTCCCAAAACTCTTCAACCTATACCTTGACTAGTAAGGCTACTAGCCCTCCAAACTAGGTTTTCTCAAGAAAACTTGACAAAATCCCAAAGGTCTAGGCAAACAAATGATGGAATTGAACACCCTTTAGGGGACCCTAACAAACCTCCAAATATCCTGCTCCAACTCTACTTCAGCAATCCAGAACGCCTACTAGGTCTCTAGGCCTAATTGATCAATTTAGGCTAGGTTACAAAGCAAGTGCTCAAAATTGGGTGCATAGGTCAGGGGCAGGAACTTGGAATGACTCTACCATCCCCAAACAATACAAATCCACCATTCATTTGCTCACTCTCTCAGACTTTTGTCATTTACATCATCAAACTGCGTAATTTCAGTCAAATACATAGAGATATTTGACCTAGGGCATCACATTAAAAATAGTAAACTGTATTTTCTCAGAAAATGCTTTTGGAATCAAGTAGTATACACCCCTAGCCTGCATTTCACCGAGTGGCATGAAATTTCATTGGTGGAAATGCATTCTAGGGCCAAATTTGTGGGACTGCCCTAGAAAACAGGGTTTCTAGACCAGTTTTGAAAGAAAATTCAATAACTTTTGACTCCAACCACTTCAAGACCTCAAACTAGTTGCATTTGAACCCAGACTCTCTCTAGTTTCATAAAAAGTACATTAGACCAATATTTCAGTCTGTACAGTCCGTACACAGCAAAAAACAGTTAGTTTTCTTGATTTTTGTGCCCAAATTCCGTACAAAAACTTCCTCCTCCGTACTGGAGCAAGATTTCCTCCATATCAACCTATCCAAGTCAGTTTCTAACTTCCAAAATCAGATTCAACTGCCCAAACTAAGTTTTGAACCGGCCAATGTGTCATTGGCAACATTGGCAACTTGTTACACTATGGAGTTTTTGCATTTTCAAGAGGATGGTGATTAGGTTTGCTTGTCAAATGGAATCAAACCACCATCACACTCCTTAGACCATGCTAAAACACTAAGACAACTCAAACAAACTCAAAAAGCCAATATTAGACCTTCTAGGCCTAAGTGGCACAACTAGGTTCAAGTGGACTAAGCATGATTGAGGTTTATATGGTCACCTCAATCATCTTGACCACACAAAAAGGACCATATACTCATGGCTAAAGCCTTATTACAATCAAAACCACAACTTTCAAAAAAATGCAAACAAAATGACTTTAGGAACCAAGGTGCTCCTAGGTGCCCTGCACCACGATGGTTGACACAAACAAAACTTTTACTCAAATACTAGCTGACGTTTAAACTTGACAGAGCCAAACAATAGCATTCGACTAGCCAAAAAATGATCTCAGTCTATGTCATCGAAGGCTTTGCCTCTGCAGTTTGTAATAGTTGTGAAATGTTTTACGACCAACACATACTCAGAATTGCACTCTACACATAAATATAAACCTTCTAAAGTAAAATCAATGACTACACATTATTCTTGACCTTCGTCGGACAATGCAATAAATTGTGGGTTTCACATCTAAGGTGCGGTGCAGTGCAGTGTAGAAGACATAAACGTTGCTCGTTTTGAAGATAATCAGGAAACTCACGGCTACAGTTGTTAACTTAAAACACTTTGTATCTTCAAGCAAATTCTAAATTCCATCAAAATGCTAGTGAAGACATTACTTATAACAAGAAGAACTATGACTATGTAGCGAAGAGAAAAAGAGAACCTGTAGATAGACTCTTGAGTCCGCTTACAGACTGGTCCACGACATTTGCTATTCTCTCAGCCATTCACTTGTTACTTCTTGCACAGACTTTTTTTTCCTTCTCCTCCGTGTTGTCTCCTCTAAAAATTGACCCTTACTACTCTATTTCTCCCTCGTGTAACTGTGAAGGAATAACTGTCTCCTCCACTCCCAGACCATGCCTATCGATAAGGGAATCTATTCGGCATGCAAAAATGTTTTCCACCTTATGCGACCTCAACCAAAAAATGGTTTGGCCATTCCACACAAATCACGATCATTCTCCAAGTTGGAGCTCCACATAGGCGAGGTGGTGGTTGGCAGTTTTAACCAACTATCTTACAACTCATATCTGTTATGAGTATAAATCAATACAAAGGTTTTAAATTAAAAGTTATACCGACAATCAACAAGAGGTCTAAAGCTTGAATGCAAAAAGACTATTTGATTTAAAAGATATCATAGAAAGAACTTAAATGTGTCCCTCTCGAGCTTCTGCCCAATTACCGACATCACTCAAGAATAAAGGAATTATCTCAAAACGACACTGAAATTATAACTAACAATAATATTACATATTCCAATACCATACGACCAAGGGTACTACACACCATGGTCTCTAGATTTTAAAACATTATTTAAACCCTTTAGTATTTGATAATAGCCCAATAAAGAACAATTCAACATCCGTCGAATTTCGCAAGAAGACGTTTACGTCATATGCTCGTAGCGCTTTACGACGATAATGACGAATTGAGCGCAAACGCAAAAACAAGGTTTGGGATCGACTTACGCACAATTTCAACTTTTGCGCCGAACCAAAAATAAGATAAGACTTACAACTCGACCGCAAGTATATACATATAAACGTATAAACAATATATCAGTTGTTCATATTTATCGACACAATTCAGAGTATTACGACACTGATGTCGATTTCCCATACTCAATATGACGACTTACGAAAGGAGAAAGACCTATTCTTGCAAACTTCGACTCTCGTCTAAAAATGACTTAGCCCGAACTCAAAGCATCTAGGTTTGTCTACCTGATATGCATTTTCAGTGGCGAACACCCATGGGTTATTCCAGAGTCTATTCATTCTTTCTCAAAGATACTTTCTCTTCTTCTTTCTTCCTGGCGAATATGTTCCATCTATTCCTGTCTTTGACAATCTCACATACAATTTGTGGTCAGAGTACCAATGTTCTAATCAAAACATATTTATATCAAATCATTTCATTTTCATATCGAAAGACATTTTAATTCATAACATCAAATTGATCATAATCAAGTAGATTCCATAATTTTGCAAAATTAACCTTTTCTATTCATTTCATCAGTTCCTATGATGTTAAAACATATCCACATAACTGTACTAATTAAGAAAAAGTAAATAGTAATATTGAATCCAAAAAGGGGATGTAACACAATCCCTTCTTCCCAACCCACAACTTCTTCACCACCCCTTCCTTATCACTACATGAGATAGGACACTACCCAAAAGTAGGGATATAAGGGGGCATCACAAATTGCTAGGTAAACATGTGGTAGATATAAGTGGAATATAGAGAGGGAGATAGATCTTGAATGAACAGATCCAACATCATAGCATCATAGCTCAAGTTTGATCCAAGATGAGACACAATGTTTTCAACTGAAATGTATCCAAATCCTTCACCATTAAAGATCCACAATTTTCAAAGGCTTCCTACAAACTACTAGGCTGGAAAGCAAAAGTTTGATTAGTTTCTATCTCAAAAGTAGGACCCATCTTCCTATTCATTTTTTATTAGTAAAGGGTAGTTTACAATCACTAGCAAGGTGTCCATAGGAGTGGCATCTAGCATACCAAAAGGGTATACTAACATAATCTAATGATTTCTTGAGAAGGATTTCTTCAACTAAACCTTGCTTGAAATCAAAAGCCACCAAAATTTTGGCACCCATCCCAGAAGACTATTTTATGTATGTTAGATCTACCTCCATGAAAGTTCTTAATTGGTTCACAATGGCTTGTAAGATTTCATAAGTCCAAAATTCCAAGGGTAATGTCAGCATCTTAACCAACACTAGTTTAGTAGAGGCTTGCTTAGATTGTGGATTAAAACCAGGGGACACATTTTTATGGTTAAAGGATCTTTGACCCCCAAAACTATTTCGATACCTAAATCTTGGTAACATCCTTAGGTGTTTGGAAAATAAAAGAAATCCATTAGAAGTCCCAAACTTATTAATAGTCTAGTCACCATTAAAACCAAATCCTAAGCCTATGTGATGTAGAGTGAGTGTAGAAAGCTTGATATAGGAAAAATCAACTATGTCAATTGTGTTAGGAAAACCCAAGCCATATGACATTTTAGTCCACCATGTCTATAAAAACAATAGATCCTTCATATGGATCCAGAAAGAAATCCACTAACTCCTCTTCCCCTTCATAGATTCCAACACTTAGAAATGAAGAGCTTCTACATTATTGTCCTCCATTAATGTACACAAATCATGAGCAATAAAAGAACCTTCCACCATCACCACAAATAAAGGGAGAAAAAAAAACAAAAATAGTAGGGAGAAGAGGCAAAAACATATAAATATAAATACGAGAGGCACCAATACTAACAATAAAGGCACGAAGCAGAAAAAAGTAATGGGTGAAAGAGTAAAACCTCACCGAGGAAAAAGGACTAAATCTAACCAAAGGGAATAGAGAACCAATGAAAATTGAAACCAAGTACTATCCCACTGAAGACACCAACAAACCTAACATAGCCATATACATTGTCGAATGCGCATATAAACCACAAACATTACCTACTACGAGTTGTTTTGTTTGTATCTAAAGAAATAAGGATATTTGAGTGAACATAATCAACTACGCCTCTTAGTATTTTAAAAGAGAGTGTTTTAGAATATTGGGACTTCTTCCATGCATATTTTAGAGCTTTCGAAACAAAAATACTGCAATCTAGGAAATACTACTTAATTTTAATATTTTAAAGTGTGAGGACCGCCTTTTTACTTCTGTTTTTGTGACTATTTACATTACTGTTATTGATACTTTTTATATGTGTGGGATAGTAGTTCCCGGATTTGTCAAACTATTAAACTTTATTTTGTTTACAGAAAAACTAATTGGGTGATGTTTGGATAAGTTTATATTTCAGAAAAAAAAAAGTTAATTAGGTGATGATGGAAAATTGTAATATGATTTCATTTATGCTATTTAGAACTAGGTCATGATTATGCATGTTTTAAGTTGCTTCGGCTATGATGATTATATGTGAAACTGATCTTGCAATTTAGTGTGCAGGAAATTACTAATCAAACCACAGATTTCGGAGATCACTCCGCACCTTGTTATTGTTATTCCCTGTTAAGCCGATCTGGTTCCACAAGGAACCAAGATCACTCTGTGTTTGATATGGTGTCGTAATGTGGTCTTTCATAAGGTCGAATGGGTTGGTCTACCCTCTTGTAACACTGACTTATGATTTGTGTTGTAAAAAGGTTGAATTTGAATTTCTTTTCTTTTATTTAAATCTTGGAGGCCTTTTCTTGTGCTTTACCTTGACCATGGTTGTCCAGAATGGGTTAAAGTTGACCCTGGGTTATACCCCATGGGTCCAGGGCCCCATTTGGCATGGGTAACCCTTGGGTAACCTCCATCAAGCCATCTTAACTACCCCCTGAAGTTAAGTGGCGAAAATTGGAGGCATGGGGGGGGGACATGATGGGTTGTACCAACACCCAACCCATCCCTCTTCATTCCCCAAGGTAAGAGATGACTACAAACCCATCCATTATAGAGGGATTGACTTGAAGTCACCCTCACCATTAGTGAGATTCCCCATGTGCTGTGGGGTCATCCATGTTGAAGGAAGGGAGAAGAGGCATGGGTCACCTGTCTTTTCCTCCTTTAACTCCTTTTATTTCTCCCATGCGTAAGAGAAATGACATGAGGAGAGGGATAATGAGTACTCTAGGGATGGGTGAGTGACATAAGCCAACACTCATCCCTTGGGACATAATAGTGGTTTTGGGAAGGGTGAGGAGGTGACAAGTGTCACCTCCCCATTCCTCTAAACTGGAGGGTTTTGGGTTATTTGAATTCCATTTTTGGAAGGGAAGGGAGTGAGTTGATTTTTTTTGGAGAGTTTTATTTTATTGCCAGAATAGGAAAGTTAGCTTGAGGGAGGAAAGGAAGAAGGAGTTGGTGGCTAAGGTTGGAAGAGATCTCAGTGGAGCTCTACAACAGTTTCATTCCAGAAGGGCTTTGTAAGGTTGGTTTGGTTTTACTTTTCTTCGTATATCTGAATGTTGTATGAAAAATTGTGTGAAAGGTGTTTATTTGTTTGTGTTTTAGATTTGTTTCTGTGGGATCTATTGTCGGGTTGTTGACAGAGCTTCTCCCACTTGGGAGAAATGCTCATCAAGTTTGGGGTAGGGGAGGAGTGATCCTCCTCGGGTGCATACCTATTTTCTTCTTTTGGGATGTTGAAAGCCTTGAGGGCTTGTATTTGTGACCGGTTCTTTGACTTGAGAGTCAAATACAGATTTCTTAAAAAAAAAATTGTGATCAAACTTGGTTTGAGGCCAAGAGAGTTGTGTTGGTTATCATAACTGAAAGGGTGACACTCTGGAGTCGAGTGTGTCCACTCTCCTGCCCCTTATGAAGCTCACTGTAGTTGAGTTTTCGTGTTGTAATTTACCCACGGGTGTTTGTGTGCTTTGGGTTTGTTGTTGTTCCCTATTGTGAAGTGGAATGCTTGAGATACCCAGGTGTGAGTATGGTCTCCCTAGCTCAGGGGTGACCCTCTTGCGGGTCTACAAAAGGGAGGAGAGCTATATGAGTGGTGTTTTCTTCTTTGTTTGTCTTTGATACGCAGGTTTCCTTTTGAAGCTTGTGGTTGGAATTGGAGGAGCACTGCATTTAGGGAGAAAGAACTTCATCCTTGCTATAAGAAGAGTTTGGTTATTGAGTACATCCTGTTAAGTTCATTATGGAAGGATTCTCTTCCTCTGGAGTTGTATAATTTATTGTTTGAGGAAAAAGAGAAATTCTACCCTTCAGTGGTGTTTGTTAGTTATGAGTTTTGACAGTTATGTATACTTGGAGTATCTGTTGTTGAGTAGTGAAGTTGTATATTGATCTTGACAAAGGTGTTAAAGTTCAACTATAGTATTGTAGTTGTGTATGGTCTTTCAATTATATTATCAAGTTGTAAAAAAACCAAATTTATGATTATTGGAAAAATTAGTGAAAACATTAGTTTTTTTTGTAAATCATCTGTAGATGTAACTTTGCTATTTTATTGAAATGGAAATTGAGATAAAAAGAATTTTTAGAAGGGTAAATTGTGGTTTATACCTTACTTCTTGCTCGAGAAGAAAATGACTGACTTGAAGTTAAATGAGATCGGGAAAGAAATAAATTTTAAATATCCTTGTATGTTGATTACTGATTATTGTTACGTTTTGATGATGCATTGAAATTGCAATTCATTATAGATTTAATTTATTCATTTTAAATCAATCCATTTATTATAAAGTTTACACGTTATTTAACCTCCAAAATCATTTGTCTATTACCGTTAACTAATACTATAAAATTCTACTAAACTAAATAGGTGAAATGGTGATTAAAAGGTGAAGTTGAGTATATGTATATATATATATATATTGTTTTACTAAATTTGAAAATTGTTTATATAAAAATGAAATTTAATTACTTTGTTTGTATTTAATTAAAATGGTATATACACATTTGAATATATATATATATATATATATATTGTTTTACTAAATTTGAAAATTGTTTATATAAAAATGAAATTTAATTACTTTGTTTGTATTTAATTAAAATGGTATATACACATTTGAATGGGAAAATACATATATCAAGAAATGGAATAATTGTAGACTCTGTGTTTTTTTTTTAAAATACAGAGAGGACAAAAAATATATATATACAAGGGCGGTGGGGTTTGAACCCCACCGCCGGCCTTTAACAAAGGAGGGTGTGGGGAGGGGGCGGAGCCCCCACCCACACCCCACTACGTGGAATGTGGGTGGGGGCTCCGCCCCCTCCCCACACCCCCGCTGCCAATGTTACCACCGCGCGGCCCATGAAACCCTGTGGCCAAGCCACCACCCCGCCACGAAGTACCCTCCACCGCGGCCAGCACACAGCCGGAAAACACCCACGCCCTCGTGCCTTCGCCGTTGTCTCTGCGGCTGCCACGCCACCGAAACCATGACCCCGCCACAGCTCTATGCGCGGACCTCCGCCGCGAACGCCACCACCCCACCGCGCCTCACACTCTGCGCGGCTCTCCCACCTCTGTCGCCCCTCTCTCAAGCCGACCCTCCTCCATGGCTGCCGCCATGACTTCAACCTGTCATACAAAACACAAGAGGATTTCTTAGTTAGGGTTCCAAATGTTTAACAATTCAATCAAATAAACTATGCTATAATATCTTTGGTTAGTTTTTATAAAGAGGGGAGCCTCTTATGTAATAGACAATGGATTTTATATATATATATATATATATATATATATATATATATATATATATATGTATATTATTAAAAATAGAGAATTTCAATTGTAATAATAGCATTTATATATATATATATATATATATATATATAAATCTATTTTATTAAAAATAAAGAAATACAATTGTAATAATAGCATTAGTATTAGATAATAGTAATAATAACAACAGTAATTAGAACGATAAGAGAAATATACTTGTATATATATTTATTTATATATATATAAATCTTATATATTTTTATTTATATATATCGATACATACATATATTATTTAATTGATAAGTTTATCAGAGAGGCCATTTGTATTCTCGTTACAACGACAAGAGAAAATAAAATTTTAACTTAAAGAGAGCATAAAGAGATATACTTTAATAGTCCTAGAAGAGTTTCTCGGAAGTTTAACTATCAACGAAATTTAATAACCAGGAAAATGAAGAGGAAAATTACGTGTCACCTTGTTTAAAAAGGTCACTAGAAATAAACTTAAGAAGCCATCACAGACATTCCGTGTGAGGCCATTTTAATCTCAACTGTAGTTAGTAAATGTCCAGAGAAGAAAGCCTGCAAGAGAGTAAGAAGAAGAAAAACTAACATTGGAAAACACAGAAGAGAAAATGCGCGGCATTTCCCACATGGGATAAGAGAACTAAGTTGATGGATCCTTCCGTTAAATTTGCTTAGGAACAAGTTTAATTAATACATGGTGAATCCTAGATCGGAGAAAAACAAGAGACCGAGTCCAGCGAAGTAGTAAACCGGCCTGTGTGATCTGGGAAATCTGGAAGTTAGGAACAATGTTAAAATAGATACAGTGATAACTCTGATTGATGTAGAATATGAAGAAAGGACAGGATAAACATTAAGAAAACAAAGAGACCCAAAAGAGAGACCGAAATATGAACAAACGAAAACATCAGAGAAATAGTTAAGGTGAGCGCGATAAAAATACAATCAAAATTAAGATCCAGAGAAACGGAAGAGAGGGCAAACGAACTGTCTTGTTGAGAATGCTAAGCTCGAAGTAGGAGTATATTTCAGGAAATGAGAAAGAAGGCAGATAAATGTGCTTTGCTAAAAAATATCCCCATAGGGAGATCATGAGTTAGTTTAGTAGGAACAAGGCATCATGGGAAGTTGTTAATCTATCAGGGAACCCCGTAAGTGGTATAGTGTTGAGTAAATTCCCACTTACGCCGTAAGGCGTTATGCTGTCGAAATCTGTCGAGAAATAGGGTTAGGGACCTCGAAAATAAAAACCTTGTAGCGACGTTAACTGTATCAAGGAGACCCCCTTGTTGGACTGCTTGCATTTGGTTGCACGCAATTGTACTTGTACCCCGCCGACAACTGTAGTATTTTCGCCTTGAGCATTCACCACCGAGCATGCTTATGCATGCGAGGGGGTTTCTAGGGTTGCGTGAGAAAATTTTTGTTAGTTCGTGTCATAACCACATGCCAAATGTGGCTATGACATGTGTGACGCATGTTGTGACCACATGGAAAATGTGGGCATGACATAAAGTTTTTTAAAAAAATTTACTTTTATTATAATTGTAAATGAAATTAAGTAGTAAATAAAAATCCAAGTACCTTGATAATTGTATTAATATAAGATTTATTTGAAAATTACATTAGTTTAAATACACTATGTATAGTTTTTAAAATATTTTTATTAGTTGAAAGAGATATTTAGAATATTGGGACTTCTTCCATGCATATTTTAGAGCTTTCAAAACAAAAATACTGCAATCTAGGAAATACTACTTAATTTTAATATTTTAAAGGTTTTTAAAAAAATTTACTTTTATTATAATTGTAAATGAAATTATGTAGTAACAAAAAGTCCAAGTACCTTGATAATTGTATTAATATAAGATTTATTTGAAAATTACATTAGTTTAAATACACTATGTATAGTTTTTAAAATATTTTTATTAGTTGAAAGAGATATTTACTAAATTATTTTTTTTATCAAAGTGATAGGATATTGTGACTTCTTCCATGTTAGAAATATAAAATTAGAGCATTTCAAAAGTAAAATGCAAGCATACAACTATTATAACGGCTAGATATTTTTAAATCCTTTTAAAATTTACATATATTAAAAGCCTTTGGAATGATTTTATTTATTTTAAAAGTTTTAAAATATGATTATATAAATTAAATTAACATTGTAGTTAAAATTTTCGCTTTGAATTTTTAATATTTAAATAGCATAAATATTTACTATAAAAGCTTATCTTAGCTTCAAGAATATTTATCAAATATTCTCTACTAACAAGGTCAACCATGTGAAGGTAGAAGCTAATATGACCTCCCCTAACCTATACCTACTTCTACTTGACCTAAGACAACCACAAAACAACACAACATTTGACCTAAGACAACCACAAAACAACACAACACCACACACATATGGTACATTTTACTTTATTTATACAAAATCTTAATTATTTTCTTATTAATATGCAACAAAAATATAAAGATTAGAAGAACTATATTATATGTCATTTTCAATAATGTTCATATGTGATGGTCAAATTTGTCATTATGTACATTTTATACTATATGTGACAATTATGTGCATTGTAAATTGTCTTTGTAAGGGGAGTTCGTTCATGGTTGTGTCCAACATGAATTGTTTTTGTAAAGGGGAGTTTGTGGTTATTATTGAGTGTGAAATTCATGGCTATATATCATTGTAAGTTGTGATAGTGAATGGTGTTTGACAAAGGGAGGGGACTTGTGGGTCATAAATAGAACTTGTGATTAATTTTGTATTTGTTAATAATTTGTAATGGGAGTTTATGGTTAATGTCCATTGTGAATAGTTTTTTACAAAGGGAGGTGACTTATGATTCATAAATAGAATATACTTTTGTAAACTTTAAATTTGCATAATAATTTCTAATTAATGGATCAATAAATTAGAACTTAAACATCAACAAAACATATTTAAAAAATGCAAAAGACACAAGAGCCAGACCTTGAGGAATGACCATGGCTGGTGGCCAATCCCTTTGGTCTTTGAAGGGGCTATTTGCCCCCTTCAATAAAAATATTCTTTTATTAAACATTGTATTTGTACATGTTACAAAGCTATTATGTCAATGTAATTGACCATAATATCACTTGTGTATTGCCATGTTTTTTTAGACCCAAGCCCCTCATCATATCTTCAATAGTATATCCCATATATTGAGCTTGCCTACACCAAACATGTGTAAGATTTTGTTCATTTGTATTCAAAACCAAAACAAAGGGAATTGATTGAATGCATGTACTAAAGCTGTTAAACTTTAAAAAGAAGACTTATTTTCCATCTCCACAACCTCAGCAGATTCATTTTTGTTGGTTTTAACCATGAGGCAGCAACTTGATACAAAATAAAATAGTTTTTAAGCTGAGTTATTAGAAATCAAATCTACATATATAATTTCAATTTTATCTAATCTTCACCAGACTCACATTAATATTTATAAGAAGCATTCTCTAATTTGTTATTTTATTAGAAGTACTATTTCACAATACTAACAGCAGTCTCAAAAAATGCATTGAACAAGATAATAAAAAATATCAATAGTAATACATTAAACAATGTGCATATTTGAAGTATTTAATGTCCCAGAATGCTTTGGGCCTCATAGATGTGGAGCTACAAATAAAGTTCACAGTGATTTTTTCCCAAACATTCCAAGAGAGACAAGTATAACTAATATATTTATGCAAAAGAAAAGTAAATGATGCAGGAACATCCATTACCCTTCTGGACTGGGACCCACTAAGCTGTCTTTTATGCTAGGCGGTTACCTTCAGCAGTGGCAGCTTGATAAGTAACATATCTTTTGGGTGTTCAAATAAGAGTACGATTTAAATCCTGAAGAAATTGTTGGAGATATTAATCCCAACTATAATATTTATTTCTCTGTCATTTCTTAGCAACTACGTATCTCCCTTTAGCTTTTCACATGCCATGTTAGATAGTTTTTTCAATGCAGCCCATTCCTTATTTACTGTATGTAGGACAAATTACCCATGCTATCATCAAACTCAAATTTAATGTTATTAAATGTTCTTGTTTTTCCCTCCTTAGCTGGGTCTCTACGTTGCTTTTTAGTGCAGTCTTTTTGGAGTTTGTTTTTTGTTGAAGAGCAAAAGAAAAAAAAGAAGCTACAGTCTAGTTTATGAAGACGGTTGTGTATGAAAGAGTTGTAGCTCTCACAACCAGTAATATGTTTTTTATGTAAGATAGCAACAGCTATGTTTTGAAGACATTATATACTCTATTTTTAATAGTCTAAGTAATATAGCAAAACTGAAGATATTGCTCTATTTTCTGAGTTTTACTTGATGCATGTATGCTCTATTTTTTGTTCTTGTATTTTTTTATAAAGAGCAGCAGCTCTATTTCATGGTAGCTTTGTATTTCTGTTTCTCCTCTGCCTCTTGACTAGCAAAGTGGTATCAGAGCCATGGTTATGAGCTGAAGGTTTCAAGCAAGGTTTTATCAATGGTAAAGTTTTTTTAAGAAAAGTTTTTTTCAAGAAGCAAGTTTCACAGACAACAATGGCAGCAAGCACAAGCTTGACAAACCCACAAATTCCACAGTTTAATGGAAAGAATTATGACTACTGGGCAATCACCATGAAAGCTTTGTTTTGTTCTCAAGATATTTGGGAGCTTGTTGAGAATGGCTTTCCAGAGCCAGCTGATGCAGCAGCATACAATGCATTGACACAAGCAGAGAAAGATTTGTTGAGAGATAACAGGAAGAAGGACTCCAAAGCTCTCTTTTACATCTTCCAAGTTGTGCATGAGAGTATTTTTCCAAGGATTGCAGCAGCAACTAAGTCCAAACACGCATGGGATACACTTCAAACAGCCTATCAAGGAATGGCAAAAGTGAAAACAGCTAAGCTACAAATGCTAAGAAGGGATTTTGAAACAATTTTCATGAAGGATTCAGATTCAATAGACACTTTTTTCACACAAGTGATGGGTTTAGTTAATCAAATCAGATCTCATGGTGAAACACTTGAGGATAGAAGAGTTGTATAAAAGATTTTAAGGAGTTTACCCACAAGGTTTGAATCCATAGTTGTGACCATAGAGGAAACAAAGAACCTCTCACAGTTTTCAGTTGATGAGCTCCATGCATCTCTCATTTCTCATGAGCATAGGCTTAGTAGGTCAACAAACTCATCATTGGAGCATGCATTCAAGACACAAGCTTCAATCAGCCATGGAAGAGGCAGAGGAAGATCGAATTTCAGAGGTAGAGGAAGGAATTCATATAAAGGTGGAAGAAGCAGCCCATCAAATTCAAGTGGAAGAGGCAGTGGCCCAAACCCATCTCAAAATCAACCACATGGTCAAAGGTATGACAAATCTCAAATCCAATGTCATTATTGTAAGAAATATGGGCATTATTCAAATGAATGTAGGAAAAAAAATCTGATTTTAGTAGACAAAATGCAAACTTTACAAGGGAAAACCAAAATCAGAGCAATATGTTCATAGCATGCAATGTAGCAGAAGAAAATTAGAAGGATGTATGGTTCTTAGACTCAAGTTGCAGCAATCACATGACAGGGAACTTAGAAATGTTTTCAAGTATAGATGAAAGTGTAAAATCAGATGTCACATTGGGTAATGACAACAAAGTTTCAGTTATGGGTAAAGGAAGTATCAACATTCTAACTAAACAGGGGGAGAAGAAGTATATTTCAAATGTGTATTTTGTGCCTGGTCTAAAACACAATCTAATGAGTATTGGGCAGCTTGTTCAAAAGGGGTATAGAGTCTTCTTCAAAAACAAAGAATGCACTATTCTAGATAAATTTCCAAGTAATCAACTTATTGCTAAAGTGCAAATGACAAACAATAGAATGTTTCCCCTAAAGATTAAGCTAGATTTGAATGTGGAATATGCTCAAGCACAACCCACAATGAACCCACAAGAGGATAAAGATAAAGTTGCAACAATTACACAAACCATCTTTCAAGTAGAAATAAAAGATAAAAATTGGTTATGGCATCTCAGATTTGGGCATCTCAACTTTGGAGGTCTAAATTTGCTTCAAAGGAAGAGTATGGTAAATGGTTTGCCATTAATAGAGAAACCAGAAAGAGTATGTGAAGGATGCATCTTGGGAAATCAACATAGAGAGACATTTCCAACTGGCAAGTCAATTAGAGAAAAGGCACCTTTAGAGATTGTTCATTCAGATTTATGTGGGCCAATGCAAACACCCTCAATTGGTGTAAGATTTTACTTTTTGACTTTCATTGATGACTATTCAAGGAAAACATGGGTCTACTTCCTAAGACAAAAGAATGAAGTGTTTGATTATTTCCGTCAATTCAAGGCAATTATTGAGAAGCAAAGTGGGTACTACATCAAAGCATTGAGAACAGATAGAGGTGGTGAGTACATCTCAAATGAATTTCTAAATTTTTGCAAAGACCATGGTATTCACAAGCAATTCACAACCAAGTACACACCTCAACAAAATGGGGTAGCTGAAAGGAAAAATAGAACAATCATGGAAATGGCAAGAAGCATGTTGAAAGCAAAGCATTTGTCAAATGAATATTGGGCTGAAGTTGTAGCTTGTGCAACATATATTATGAACAGGTGTCCAACCAAGAGTGTGAAGAATATGATTCCTGAAGAAGCATGGACAGGAAGAAAACATAGTGTTGCTCACATGAGAGTATTTGGATGTGTGACATATGCACATGTGCTAGATGAGTTGAGAAGAAAATTGGACAACAAGGGAGAAAAGTGTATATTTGTTGGTTATAGTGATGAATCCAAGGCATACAAACTATACAATCCAATAACCAAGAAAGTTATAATCAGTAGAGATGTACAATTCATAGAAGATGAAGCATGGGATGGAAGTTTGGAGAAGACAATCAATATTGCAGCCAACTTACCTCAAGAAGATAGAGAAGATTTAACACCAACAGGTACTCCATCAAATGTAACTCCTTCCACACCCATTCAGGCTCAACAAAGTGGTCATCAAATGACACCATCATCAAGTGTAAGGACAGCCCCACAGATTCAAGCATCCACTCCTTCAAATGTACAACAAACACCATCTACAAGTGGCAATCAGGGTGTAGGACCATCAAGTCCACATTCCACAAGTCCAAGTTCAAGTGATATGTCAAATCCTACATTGGCAAGCTTGAGGAGACAAAAAATCAGAAGTTTGAGAGACATTTATGATCAAAATGAAGGTGAGAACAATGCTGGTCTGATTTCTCTCTTTGCATTTTATTCACAAATAGAAGATCCAATTCACTATGAAGATGCAATTAAGGATGAAAAATGGGTAAATGCAATGGATGATGAAATTCATGCAATTGAAAAAAATCAAACATGGGAGTTAGTGAGTCTTCCAAAAGACAAAGATGTCATAGGAGTGAAGTGGGTTTACAAGACTAAATTAGATGCAAATGGTGATGTGCAAAAATATAAAGCAAGACTAGTGGCAAAGGGATATTCACAACAGCCTAGGGTTGATTACAATGAGACATTTGCTCCAGTAGCACGTTTAGACACCGTGAGAACTATACTTGCAATAGCAGCTCAAAACAAATAGCCTGTTTACCAAATGGATGTAAAATCAGCCTTTTTGAATGGTTACCTTGAAGAAGAAGTTTATGTGGAGCAGCCATCTGGGTATGAGATTTTGGGTCAAGAAAACAAAGTTTACAAACTAAAAAAGGCACTCTATGGACTCAAGCAAGCCCCAAGAGCTTGGTATAGTAGAATTGACTGCTATCTTTTGCAAAATGCCTTCAATAGGTGTAGCAGTGAGCCTACATTGTACACCAAGATGAATGAGCAAGGTGAGATCATAATTATTTGCTTGTATGTTGATGATTTGATATTCACGGGTGATTTGGCAATTGATTTGTTGAAAGGAGCTATGAAAAAGGAATTTGAAATGACTGATTTGGGTCTCATGAAGTATTTTCTTGGCATTGAGGTGAATCAAAATGATAATGGTATTTTCATCTCCCAATCTAAATATACAAATGACATTTTGAAAAGGTTTAATATGACAAATTGTCATGGGACTGAAATTAAGCAAGGATGACAAAGGAGCCAACATTGATCCAACTTTGTATAAAAGGCTTGTTGGTAGCCTCATGTATTTAATAGCCACAAGGCCTGACATAATGTATGTAGTTAGTCTCATTTCAAGGTTCATGGAGTCTCCAAAGGACTCTCATTGGCAAGCAGGAAAGAGAATTCTCAGATATGTGAGTGGAACAAGGAACTATGGCATTCAGTATGCAAAGTCAAATGAGTTCAAGCTAATTGGATATACAAATAGTGATTGTGCAGGAAGCATTGATGATAGGAAGAGCACTTCTGGTTATGTCTTTCATTTTGGAATAGGTGTAGTTTCATGGGCGTCAAAAAAACAACCAATTGTCACTCTTTCATCAGCTGAAGCAGAGTATGTAGCAGCCACAGGTGCATCATGTCAAGCAGTTTGGATGAGAAGAATTTTGAAAGATCTTAGTCAAGAACAGCAAGAGGCAACAGGGATGTATTGTGACAACAACTCAGCGATAGCATTGTCAAAGAATCCAGTTTTTCACAAGAGAAGCAAACATATTGACACAAGACATCATTTCATTAGAGAGTTGATTAACAATGGAGAGATCTTTTTGGTTTTTTGTAGGTTTCAAGATCAGTATGCAGATATCTTCACCAAGCCATTAGGAAAAGAAAGCTTTGAATATCTGAGAGATCGTTTGGGAGTTCTAGATGGCGGTAGTTGTGATTAAGGGGGAGTGTTGGAGATATTAATCCCAACTACAATATTTATTTCTCTATCATTTCTTAGCAGCTACGTATCTCCCTTTTGCTTTTCACATGCCATGTCAGATAGTTTTTTCAACGCAGCCCATTCCTTATTTACTGTATGTAGGACAAATTACCCATGCTACCATCAAACTCAAATTTAATGTTATTAAATGTTCTTGTTTTTCCCTCCTTAGCTGGGTCTCTACGTTGCTTTTTAGTGTAGTCTTTTTGAAGTTTGTTTTTTGTTGAAGAGCAGAAGAAAAAAAAGAAGCTACGGTCTAGTTTATGAAGACTGTTGTGTATGAAAGAGTTGTAGCTCTCACAGCCAGTAATATGTTTTTTTATGTAAGATAGTAGCAGCTATGTTTTGAAGACATTATATACTATGTTTTTAATAGTCTGAGTAATATAGCAAAATTGAAGATATTGCTCTATTTTCTGAGTTTTACTTGATGCATGTATGCTCTATTTTTTGTTCTTGTATTTTTTTATAAAGAGCAGCAGCTCTGTTTCATGGTAGCTCTGTATTTCTATTTCTCCTCTGCCTCTTGACTAGCAGAAATATGGGCGGCTTTTAGTCAGACGATTTAATATGAAGAATGGATGGTGGGTCAAAATCTGTAAAATTCTTGACAGGTGGGTCAAAATCCAAGGATAACTTATTTTCCCTGTGTGGCGGAGATAATATTTAAATCTTCTAAGGATTAAGCAATACTTTGGATTTGGGCAGGGGTTCTGGCTCAATTGGCTAAGTAATTCTATTGCGGTAAAGATGGTCACGAGGTCCAGTCTCCCCCCTGCCCACCTGATATTGTAGCCGGTTCATAGCTCCGGTCAAAAGTGTTTACCCATGAATAAAAAAAAAGCAATACTTTGGAGGGAAAAATTAATGAATTGAGATAGCAACTAGGGTCACCTGATTAAGCAGCAGTTACAAAAGATTATTGCCTTGCAAGCATGTTGGACACAGAGCATATCAAGAAACTGGTAATTAGTATATCAGGGCATATACTTTCACCTACAGACAGCTTTCCCTACTGCAAAATTTGGATGCCAATCAATTACTATCCTTTTAATAATCAAAATTTGGATGCCAATCAATTACTATCCTTTTCATAACCCATGCTAACACCCAAAGCCAAGAAATCTCTCTCTAAAGGTGGCAGGTACACAATTGTTTAGACACAAGCTATCAACCAATCACTCAATATTGTAGGGATGAGACTATGATAGACATCAAATTTCCATAGTCCATAATGAAATAGTAAACCAATGCTTCAGGATTTGACTGTGTGCATGTTTTTGTCTCAACATTTCGGATCATACTCCATGACCCATCATCAGGAGAAAAAAGAGCAAGAGAAAAGTGAGATAATTTGCAGAACAAGGGTGCTAAATAGTGGAGGGTGCAACACGGGAACCAAAGGATTCCAAGGAGGCCAATTCAACAAAGTATGATAAATTATAAGAGTTAGAAATAAATACAAATTTAAAATAAGATAAAATTATAAGATATCTAAGAGCATATCTATATATCTAAAATTAGAAAGTAAAATAAGAATATGTGCAATAGTATATAAACTAAGGAATAAATGAAATTGAGAAAATGATTAATTTAATAAATACAATCAATCACACATTGAAAAAAACAATAGAGAGATAAAAATACATAAATAAATCAAGAGGATGAAAAAATAAAAAGTAAATATAAATAATGAGGTCTAAATGAGTATAAATAAAAATGAATACAAACATTTACGCATAAATGCATATCAAATAATTATATATATATATATATATGACAAAAAATATATAAAAAGCTAACTAAAAAATTGCATCACCAAATATATTAAGAATAAGAACCTAACTAAGAATATACATAAAATAAATCTATGGACGAATAAAATTAGAAACCAATACAAAAAATAAAATTAGAAAGAGAAAAAATCAAACTAACAAGGAAAAGGATTAGTAAAAAAGTAATAATGTATCTAAATAATGTTGAGTTAAATAATGTTGGGATGAGACTACCCAAAAATTCATTGATAAGGAAGAGGTAGCACAAAAGTTCAAGGCACAATTGATTGCCTTAAAAAGGACTATTGCAAGGCATATCAAGAAACTGGTAATTGGTATAACAAGGCCTACTTTCACCTACTGACACCAATCTTTACCTACTGCAAAATTTCCAGATGCCAATCAATTACTATATTTTTAATAATCAAAATTTGGATGGCCAAAATCATAACCCATGCCAACACCCAAAGCCAAGAAATCTCTCTCCAAAGGTGGCAGTTACACAAGCTATCAATCAATCACTCAATATTGCAGGGATGAGACTACCCAAAAAGCCATTGACAAGGAAGAGGTAGCACAAAACTTCAAAGGCACAATTGATTGCCTTTAATATTGCAAGGCACATCAAGAAACAGGGCCTACTTTCACCTACTGACACCAAGCTTTACTTACTGCAAAATTTGGCTACCAATGAATTACTATTTTTTAATAATCAAAGTTAGACCCCAGGATTGGTTTGTTAGCCTATAGGAGATGATTATGATTCACTTCTCTGATCCAGAATTCAAAGAAATCTTATAATTAGCAATATTTGAAGCATTCACCCACAATATATCCTAAACAAAAAATTCAGGAGGAGAAGGGAACCTAAAAACTTAAGCCTTGTTCGGTAAAAAATAACAAAGCAGCCAGGGCAAGGTGTATAAAGGAAATGATATAAACAAATTCTACCCATTGAATTTAACTATTGAAGAAAACATGATATACATAATGTATATCAAAAATTGGTAAGTAGATTACCTTGAAGAAGAAGAATTCTGCCTTTCCCATTCCTCTGCTCTGCCTCTGCCTCTTCCTTTGTTGCCACCATGAACAAAACCCCAACAAAATACAAGAAAAAAAACAAAACATAACACAAAATTAAAATGTACAGAAAAACAAAATGAATAGACAACCAGCGTGCACGCTGAAACAAAACTACATGAATAAATGCATCAAATACAAAAAAAATTACAGAGAGAATCACAACATACATAAAAAATCTAATAAAAAAGGGGAAAAACAATGAGGGAAGGGAAGAAAACATCTGTAAAAGAAGAAAGAAACATTCAGAAAAGAAAAAAGATCGCGAACAGTCAAAATGACTTATACAGGTTATCACAATTATTTATAACTTCACCTCATTTGAATTCCTTTCTCCCCAACGGCATTAACTGACATGCTATGGATTTGTATTCCACCGGTCATTTTCTTGTCATGCTATGGATTTTTATTTCAACGGTCGTTTTCTGTCATGTTAATAAATTTTTATTCTAACGGTGCATTTTGATAAGATTTGATTTAATGATTTTAATTCTCTTTGATTATTTTAAATATTTTTCAATAGATTGCAATTTTTAAATTATAATTTATAATCGCAACAGAAATAAATGGAGCTATAACAAATTTGTCTTAATCTTCTAATATTTAAAATTTGGGAAGAAATATGTGATGTTTAGAAACACTTTTAGGAAATCTATTAAAATGTGATGGTTATGTTTTTATTAGTTAGACCCTTGTGATGACGATTTCAACAATTTCATAGCAAGGACCAAGGATAAGAAGTCGGCATGCAATAGACCTAAGATCAAAATAATATATAAGATCTAGCCATTTCAAATACTCTACAACTCATTCCGATTACATTTCTTGTTTTTATCATTATTTTCTAATGTAAGAATGTGGATACTAATAATAACCATTTCTTCTAAAATTTCTAAGTTTCATCCTTATTGTTAAATATTTTGTTATTCCTTTGCCACTAGAGCTTCCAAGTGATCATACCCAAAGTGAGGACCCAAAATTTTGAGAACTATGAACAATATTGGACATTGCTAGGACTCTGGTGCAGGAGCACCTAACACAAGGTGGCCTCCATGAGGCATTTGAATCATGTTTGTTTAGAAAATCATGTTTGCATTGTAATAAGGTCTATTTGACCAATGCATTTACATTTCAGTTTGTATCTAGGTTCATTTTGTAAGTCCCAAGTGACTTAGGGGACATTTGTCAAATTGTAACCGCATAATGCCAAAAATAGGCAATTGGGCAGTTGGAGGCTATTTAAAACGATTGTCTCACAGCCGCTTGGATTGGTCTCCTAGCCACTTGGAGTCAGTTTGGTACTACTCTGGGCAAGTTTATAAACCTAGGGAATTGAACAAAGTCAAATATATGATATTGTAATTGAATGCACTTGTGCGAATGTAACCGAGCATTGTGAAGGAGAAATCGATCTTTTTTGTGTTGACAATTTGTTTTCCATTATCTGTAAACACTTAATTGCATAGCTCTAGATTTCCTTTCTTTTCTATATTTCTGTTGCTGCCGAATGTCGATATGAAGCATTCCACTGGTGAGATTTCTGTCAAAATTAGTGGAATGGCTTCAATTTACCATATCCGTCTGTTTCCTATTTTATTTTCGTGTTCGATAGTACAGATGTTCTGGATCAAGGGTTGCGCACAGTAGATCGCCTAGCATCTCCATGTTCTAGGGTTTGATTGGAGGAGTTGGAGTTGTTGTCGATGAGACAAAGGCTGTCGGAAAAACATTCCTCACTCAGAGCGACAAGGGTGGTCTGGCCAAAGAGAGGATCAAGCCATTGACAGAGGATCCTTCGGAAGGAATTGGTGAATCGGCGACTCTGTGGTAAGTCCAACCGATAGCTCAAGTCCCACCAATGAGTGTGGTCCAAATGTATATTGCGAATGTATATCGCAGATGCATGTGGGGAATGTATATTGTGAATGTATCTTTCGTCAGATACAAATGTTGATCGGTCGTAACGGTGAATTAGGATATTGCCACCGGTTATAGCAAGTCACGCCAAGCATATACTAAGTTAGTGTTTGAGGCTCCCCATCAAACTCAAATGTTCTTTAAATGTTTGATTGAAGTTCTATTGGGGAAATTAGAGACAAAGCATAGACATATATCTTTATCAAAGGAACATTGTAGCAGAAGATGATTGATTTCTTCCTTGTGAGAGGTAACACAAATAGATATTAAGACCCTAGAAACCCTTTTCTAATTGCTCCCAAGCTAGAATCTTACAATGACAAACTATCCATACAAAGACATTGACTTTGGGATTTGATCCATGCTTTGGAAGACTTAATTCTATTCTAAGGGAAAGGATTTAACATCCCTGCAAGGTTTGAAGTAAGCTTTTCATAACCTAGTTTCACATTATAGGTACCATTGGCTCCATGCTTGCAGTCCAAGGAATCCTTCTTATTACTCTAGGATGGTATATGTTACTCCTAAAGAGGTTGAGTTGCCTATAAGTATCATTTTCAATCCCCATAATTGGAAAAGGATTTTCATGTTTAGGTACAAGCATTTGAATGCACCTTATCTACCCAATACTCACCAACCTTAATACGCGACAATCCTCTAGTCTAAAGTTGGAGAGCTTCAAAAGTCTAGATAAATGCATAAGAGGTTTCTCCATAAGCTAGGCATTATGCCAAACTCCAACTCTTATGTCATTATGAATATTCAAAAATACATATCTAGAAATTAGATCTCTAGTAACCTTCATACTTTCCCAAATGGAATATCCCCTAGGGAGATCCTTGGTGGAAAGAATGTAATTTATGTCTTCATTGACTACGTATTTCTCTCTAAAAATTCTAGTCCATGTCAAGGATATATCTTGTAGAAGTATCTAAATAAGTTTGTCTACCAAAGCTAAATCAAAATTGTTGATGTATCTAATACCTACTCCGCCTCTTTAATGTTGGCAAAACATTCCATGGGAAATTAGGGGCAAATTGAATTTCTCACCTATTCCTTTCAGAAAGAAAGATCTCATCAATGTTTTTAGTTTCTTGGTGCTATAAGAAAACTTAACTAGTATATGGGAGTCAATTGAAGTAGTAATTTTGTAAGAGTAATCTTTCTGGGTGAAGAAATATTGTTTCCTTTCCATCTAATAATCTTTCATCTAATATGGGGTCCAAGATTGGAGTCCCAAGAAGTTTCATATTACTACCTAGAAATAGAGGGAAATCAACATAGGAGTTTAGGAATCATACATTTTCAAAGGATACTTGCCTATAGACAACTCAATTTTTGTCCAGCCCCTTAATATTAAGAAAAAGAAAATAGTTGGCTTACCTTATTTTTTTTACCTAAAAAATTCTCATAATTCTAATGAAGGTTCCTTATCTCCCTAACTTCTTGAAGAGATAGGAAAGAAACGAGTGAAGTGTCATCAATTAGTTATTGATGCATGAATTCCTTTCCATTAAAAAATACTTTTAATAGACCTTTGATTCTCCCTATGTTAAATTGAGATGGTCAATGTATATACCCAACACTTTACCCATAATTATGAAAAGGTGGGGAGATAGAGCATGTCCTTATCTTGGACCCCTAAAAATATTATAGAACTATTCACCATCACAAAGAAAATAGGGGAGGAGTAACAACTCCTAATCCATAATCCATTGTCCCTAGACTGTCAAGCCTAAATCTCTATAGCTCCTTTTCCAAAAAAGACCTAATTGACATATCACAATCCTTTCCAAAGCTAAGCATTGTTCTAGCATACATTTTCTTTTATTAATGTGAAGAGATCAAATGATATTATGCATAGAAACTATCACATTAGTGATTTTCCTACCTCAAACAAAAGTCGCTTGTTCATAAAAGCTTATCTTAGAAATAATCTACTTAATTATCTTATCCATGTTAGAGATAATGTTGAAAAATAAATTTTAAAATAAAATAGTGTGGAGTTCCTTTGACTTTAAAGAGTCCTTAAATTAAGGAATGAGGGATAAAAAACTAAAGTTGATGGATTTAAGAATAGATCTAGAAGCTCATGATTGTTGTACCATCTCCAATAAATCAACACCCACTTGAACCTTGAAATTTAATGAAACAAAAATTCCAAACACCCACTTGAACCTTGGAATTTAATGAAAGAAGAATTCCTAACACCCACTTGAATTGAGAGCTCTGACTCCTACTATTTTGAGCATGTTTACTTTGACTTTCTCTTTGGAAAGTTATATCATAAGGGCTTCATTTATGAACCTATTAATGAGATATAGAATGTTGTAAATGAACATATTTGTTTCATCATCTCTTTCCTCACTTTCCTCAATAAGAATGGTTTTGAGTAAGAATTAGGAGAGTTCTAATCACTTGTTGACTTTCTAATATCTTATTAGTAAGTGAATCTTGTCTTCTAATTTTTTTCTGTCTTCTCATATATAGGAAAGATAGATAATTTTGGTGTTTATGTCACCGTCTTTTAGCCATTGAAACCACATTTATGCTTCCAATAGATATCTTCCTCACTCTATATATCTTCCATTTGAAAAACAAGCCCATATTCCTTCTAAATTAATATTTTTTTAATGTTTCCCGTTATTCATTCCAAAGTCTTTTTCAAATGAAATAAAATATTAAAAACATTTACGTTTGTCTCTTTTAACTTCAATTTTAGGTCTTGAAGTCTATGGTAAAAAATTACATTTTGTCTCACATCTTTCTATGAAGCCTCCTAAGATTTTGTGACTATCCACTTCAAATCTAGGTGTTGATATAGTGACCCATCATTGTCACCCCTGGGATTTAATGTTCATTTTAAAACCTTATGAGGAATCTTAAGCCTACTCCTCATAGTCTAATGACAAATGAATATGTGATTTTAGGACATTATGAGAATGTTTTATCTAAGGATAAAACAATTTTGATATATCATGTTGATTGCTTGATGAGTATAACCTAAAGTATAAAACAGTGAAGACTAAAATTATGGATGAATGTTTCTATGAATATAAAGATGACCATGGACATTATTTAAGTACATATTAAATGAATGGACAATATTTAAGTACATATTGATGATTCTATAATTAGAACATATTATTGATGAATTAGATAATAGAGTACGTATTGACTCAATGTAAGATTTTATCTCACAAGAGGTTTCCATTGTTTTTCTTGTATACATCAATGTCAATAAAAATTAAAGGGGATGCCTAAATTTGAGCAAGGTAACTAAATGATAACCAGGTAGGTATAGGATCTTGCATGGAAATCAAGCATAGGTTGACATAAATAGTTGAATGATACATCAATTAAAGCAATATAATTAGGGTTGAGGCAACAAAAAATTAATCAAAGGTAAACCATAAATTTCATGGAAGTGGTGGATGTAAATAAGAATATGTGTGGGAACTAAGGTGGATGGAAGAAGAATCTTGAAGATGACACTTGGGGTTGTAGGATGTAACGTACATAAGAAATATGGGAAATAAATTATCCTAATTGGAAGTATGATTCCAAGAGGCATTGAAATCAAGGCAAGGATATCAGAAAATAACACCTAGAGAAAATGAAGCCTAAATAACAAAACCCAAAAAATAAGTGGAAAGTAATTGTGAAAAATTATAACTTAGATGTGATTAGGAATTAATGGAGACTATACATATTGTGTGGTTAAACAAAGTCTACTAAATGATAGTTTTAAGGCATGGTTCAAACAGCAAAGACCTAGTGGAATGACATGCAAACAATGTAGGTATGTGATAAATGACAAGACCAATGGGATAAAAAATAAACTTTTTTACTAGAAAAATCTTAGGAATGGAAAAGTGTAAGAGGTAGATGAGATGTTTAGGTGCTTTGAATAGTTAAAGGAGTTCCAAGGAAAGAATGTCTTACATTTACTAGTAAAGTCTTTCTAGAATACCATGTGACACCTTCCAAGGAGCCCTACAAATGAAATAAAAAATAACAAAAGGGTGCACCCCATCACTAATAAAGAATACTTAGAATTGATGGTAGGACCACCTACCAACATGGTCCAATGGTGGGGATCATAAGAAAAGTAATGTGTAGGATCTTTCATGGAAATCAAGCATAGGTTTAGATAAATAGTTGAATAACTTACACCAAATAAAGCAATATAATTAGGGTTGAGGTAACAAAAAAATTAATCAAAGGTAAACCATAAATTTCATGGTAGTGGTGGATGTAGATAGGAATATGTGTGGGAATTAAGGTGGATGGAAGAAGTATCTCAAATAAGACACTTGGGGTTGTAGGATGTCAAGTTCATAGGAAATATGGGAAATAAATTATCGTAATTAGAAGTATGAGTCCAAGAGGCATTGAAATCAAGGCAATGATATGAGAAACTAACACCTAGAGAAAATGAAGCCTAGATAATAAAACCCAAAACATAAGTGGAAAGTAATTGTGAGAAAATTAGAACTTAGATGTGATTAGGAATTAATGGAGGGTGCACATATTGTGTGGTTAAATAAAGTCTACTAAATGATAGTTTTAGGGCATGATTAAAACACTAAAGACCTAGTGGAATGACATGCAAACAATGCAGACATGTGATAAATGACAAGATCAGTCTGATAACAAATAAACATTTTTACTAGAAAAATATTAGGAATGCAAAAGTGTAAGAGGTAGATGAGATGTTTAGGCTCTTTGACTAGTTAAAGGAGATTGACGGAAAGAATGCCTTACATTTACTAGTAAAATATTTCTAGCATACCATGTGACACTTTCCAAGGAGCCCTACAAATGAAATAAAAAATAACAAAGGGGTGAACCCCATCACTAATAAATAATACTTAGCATCAATGGTAGGACCACCTACCAACATGGACCAATGGTGGGATCAAAAGCAAAGTAATGTTTCCATGTTTATATCTAGGATTCCCACGTGATATTAGATAAAACTAATGTGAAAAGTGTAATATAAAAATTATGCTAGTACTAACTTCTACATTGTACATTAATATGAGTTGGTTAGGAAAATGCTAATTTATAGAAAATTGAAGTACATAATTAAAAAATTGAATTCAAAATTATAAATTATAGAAATAAAGGAACCTGACACTAAAAAATGGAGTTCACTGTCTCAAATGCCATTGTGATGGATAAACATCCACACGAAGAGCTATAGTCCTTTCACACACTGTCGTCCTAGCCTTACTCCAAAATTTCTATATTTCCAAACTTACTCCAAGAAAGGAACTATCAAAAAATCATTGAGTATCATGTCAATTTTGCAACACTAATCAAAAGTCATATTAGTCTTATGTTCCAATTATAGACTAACTAATAATGCTTCAAATGTTAGCAATTACCAATACAATTAAACTAGGATTCCACATAGGATGCTCATATATCAAATTAGAAATTATCTAGGATAACTCATACAAACCATTTTAAGGCCTTGACCACCTTTAACTCATTCTAACAAATACTTAGTCACATTTGTTGATCTTCCCCTCATGGGACTGAACCAATGGTGCCAAAATGTTTAGGTGGGTGGGTGAATGCTAGATAAGCCCTAATTTCACTCCCCAAGTTTCTCAATCCTTCTAGGGTACACAGTTCCAGCAAAGTCTCTTAATAGCCCTAAGAGAGAAAAGGGGACAAACTTTGACGGAGTGATTCTCTGAAGCTATAATATCTACTAATGTTCTATTTGCACCAACAACTAGATGTAAGGTACTTAGAACTATAATACCCTATCTTGGTTTTCATCAACTTGAAACTTTTTGACCATGCCAAAAACAAAACACTCTTGTAAAATACCTTAGTGAAGTTGAGTGTAATGTTTCCAAGAGCCATATTTTATGTTCTTCACCTTATGGGACCAAACCGATAGTGCCAAAATGTTGGGTTGTGAGGTCAATGCTAGAGGGGCCTCATTTGATTCCCCAAGTGTCTCAATGCCTTCAAGATACATGGTTCCAATAATGTCTCTTAAGAGGTGTAATGCCCCAACATTTATAGTAGGACATTAAAGGACAAAAATATGATGATCAAAATTTTCATGATATAATTGTAACACTCACATGTCACAATTGTACATTCAAGCACTAAAACTACCACACAACAACACTAAAGTCACAAGAAAGGTGGAAACAAGGACACACACATATCTACTTGACAAGAACAACCAACATCGACAAATGGCCAACAAGCCAAGCAATGTCAACAAATGACAAACAATCCAAAAGGAGGATTGATCATGAAGCCTCGCATCTTATTGGTAACCATGAATCAACATGCTAACTAAAAATAATAATGATAACAATTCAAATAAAGGTAATATACAATTCCCAATTAAAACTAACATTCATGCAAAATATGATAAATATCATATGAAATTCCATGATCCTTTGACACCAATGTTGAGATGGGATAAATACAAATATGGGAATCTCATCCATTATGTGGGAACAATACAGCCCAACTCATAAGCATAACATAAACCAATAACATCACATATAAAATATGGCTCCAACATGCCAATTTAATTATTTCTACACCTAAAACAACTTTCACAACAAGACAATCCCCTTTCAAATTAATGTTCATTTTCCAACTAAATAATCATATAAATTAACAACATGAAGGAGGCTACTTCCCAAACATGGAAGGATCACACTACAATAATAAAATTACACAAAGAATAATATTACAACATTAATAAATCACCTCCAAGGTACTCCAATAGGCACAAGATACAACATGATTATAAAGTAAATAATACACAAGGAGCTCTTCCAGCTCCCAAGAGATCTTCCTATAGGACCAATGGGGAAGTGTTACCCACCACCCTCTGTATTTCCATCATCGAGTTCCATAAATGTCTACATCACTCTAGGAAACCCTTGAGCTATGGAGAAGATCATGGCAACACTGGCTATTAAGCCAAGGCTCACACAAATAAGGGTCTGAAACAAGACACCAGGGTAATCCACACAAGGTTGAACATGGGTTCCACACACACCCAACATATCGCCAAGGGGATAAAATCACTAGTATAATTCAATGTACACCCACACATGAATACACACATAACATGCTCCAATGCATAATTCATCACAAGGTTACTCATGAGCCAACCAAGCAAAAGAAGGAAAGAGTTTAATACATGAGCATCAATAATTTTAAATTCATACACATCCTTATTTTATTCATCATCAGTAACCATACCATTTCAATATAGTGGAGAAGAGAAGGGACAACATTCCAAATCTATAATACAATCCATCCATTAATGCATGCTAAAACATCATTTTCTCAAAATGAAATATAGCACCAAAAAAAGATGTGACATCATCATGTCAATAACATACATACAATCATCAAGATAAAACAATGATGCAAGGGGATTATGGCCTTCTATACGCAACCCATAGGAAAACTAGGTATCCATTCCTAATTTCAAAAGTCAACTTTGATTAAAAAGTCGGCTATGAACAAAAAGGTCAAAACATGGAGAGATCAAGTCAAAACATGTAACACTCATATCCACATAGATAGAAGTATACAATTCTAACATAAGGCATATGAAAAGGTCAACTTTGACCAAAAATTCAAAGCACGAAAATTGAGGTCAAAACATGCGACACTCGTGTTCAATAAGTAGGGAATAATATTTCCCACATGAGACTTTTTGTCTCACAAAATAATATTGAAAACTAAGGATTATAACACAATTTTCATTTTTCAAAAAGAGGGAAAAAACCATAGAATCCCCAATTCCACCATTTGACACATCCCTCAAGAACACGAAAATTTTAATTTTTCAAAATACACAAAATTTCAAAAACTAAAGGTACCCTTATGGTCCTAACATGCACAAAAACACACTTTTCAACTCAAACTAAATCTTTCCTTCTCACAAACCATTCTAGGAATTTTTTTCCACAACTTGGCCTCTTTTCTTGTATTTTCAAAATTAAATTTAAATCCAATCTAAAACATAACTAAATCTACTTCTTATTTGCATCAATCAACTCTATTCATTCCTACATTGAAGAGACCATATGCATCCACCTATTGTGGGCATGGTAAATGTAAAATTTAAATTCTTAAAAGCATGAAACCACAAGGAAATTACCTCTATCCAAGAAAGCTATCAAATGGAAAAATCTCTTCTTGAGAGGCACCAATGCAACAAGAATTACTTCCTACACTGAAACAATCCCAAGACCAATCCAATGCACTCCCAAACACAAGTAGAATGTAACAAACCCACTGGCTCAGTTAGGTTATCTCTAAAACAACTAGTTTTTTTAAAGTATTAATAATATCTAAAATGGAATACCATAACCATGCAAAGTATAACAGTTCAATTGAACTTGTAAATATAATAGTTCAACTAACTTACTCATTCTTATTTTAATCCAAAACATTAATCAATGATTAAATGGATTTGACATCTGTACCATGCTAATAGATTCTATAATTTTTCACAAAAGAATATACATGTCAATCTCTCAGATAGCTATCTGAGTACTTCTTAGTACATAGATGAATCACTTTTTTTTCCCATTAGATATCTATCTGATTACAATAAGATAATAATATAAACTAATTTAACTCTTGGAGGCACAAGATTCTGACAACTTGATTTGCATGCTCGGGAGATCATCACCGGAGTGATTATTCTCCCAACCACGTAGCTTTCACAGCCCTAGTATTCCTATAACTAGAAGAACCTGACCCGTCACAAGAAAGAACATAAGGAGTATCCTTATGGAAACATGCCATATAAGAACTAGTGATGTGCTTTTTACACAATCTATTATACAACTTTAGATTCTTTCTAATTGAGTATAAAAATCTGAGTGGAATGTAGATCTAAGACACAATGATTTGATAATGCACGCAATCAATGCATTACTTTGTCCAAAGATTCATATATAAAACATATTCTATATTAGATATATGTGTCTATCTATGACAAACACCTCTATCTCAATCTTTCCCTTAGAATTTCATAAGTTTCCTATACTGACTCACTAAGTCATCCTTCATTCATGGTAAATAACTTATTCTATAGAACAACAAACATAATGTTGTATCTCATATTTTGTTGTTCATATGTCTCAAACTTATGATTATACCTATCTAAGAAAGAATAAATTCAGTTTTCCATGTTTTGAAAGATCGTATAAATGTATAAAATAATTTCCTTGATAGTCTCTTCCTACTTTCATAATAACAATTTCTATTTTAGTAACACAATCGTTGATACATAACAGTCAGGAAATGGTAATTCACATGTATCAACTAATATATGCAAAAGCCTTTGAACTTATCAGCCTAAAATATGGCTGAGGCTGGTTTGCTCATGGCGCATAATGGTAAGCTTCTTCTTAATTCAATAACCACTATTAATGTAATGCCCACCTGTACAAGCATGTACAGATGGGCACACATTGTGGAATTTTTTTTTTTGGGCTAAATTGAACAAATTAGATTAAATTAATTAAAAATATGTACCTAATAGATTTCCCGAACATACAACTCAAAAGAGGAAAAAAAATTATGCGGGAAACTCCTCAATCCAATCTATAAAAGACCAAGAACAATGAGCTAGTTATTTCAACTTAATATACTTTCCCACAAGGATAATTACTTACGTTAATACAACATTATCAAGAAACAAATTGATTAAAATGATATTAATTATTAAATTAATATTGAATCTAAATGACAAAGTTTTAATTGCTAATTAAGTTAATTATTTAATTTTCTAATGACTAATAAAGTCAATTTATTAAATAAACTTAATTAACTAATTAAAGAATTAAAACTTAAAGCACTAGAAAAATAAATAAATGATTTAAAACAATATAAAGCAAATTAATAAAATAATCTAATCACATTATTATAATATTAATTTGTTTTAAATCATGTCTTTCTTTGCTTTCTTCCCTACAAACTTATTGATCCAATATCGCTTTGAAACCAAGACCGATTCTTTTAAATTCATAAACATACACACACATATATGTATTATAATATTAATATAGAATAACATGAAAAGCAGAGATATACATATTGATCAATTATGTAAATATACACACACACACACACATATATATATATAAACGTATATATACAGATTCTAATTTATTTAATTATGTTAATAGAATCCAAATAGAGATACGAACACACACACACAGATATATATATATATATGTGGTGAAGGGAACCACTTCCATACAAAAGGCATGCCTTGTTGTCACAAGGGTGCATGAGTATAAACAATAATGGAAAGATTGCAACAAAAACTCAAAAAAGGACATTAGGCATCACTTGGGAATGTGGTGGAGAAGGTGGTGGGTGTCATTAGGAAACTACTCCAACCGTCATCATCGGTCCTCAGCTAGAGGGTGGTCCAGGTGACCAAGCACGAAGTTTCAGGTCTCCATATTATCCCTTATAACTCCCTCTCGAAATAGGCCAAACACTCGTTGCATCTCAACATCATCACGGAGGTGTCCAAGTTCAAACACATGGCCCCAGATTTCAAAGAGAGGTCTCTTGTTGAAGAAGGAGACCGCATCCAGTGTAATTGATTACAGGTGTTGAGCCACCAACTGCTTCACAACTATGCGTGTCAAGCCTTTATGGTCGTGGGCCAGGGTGAAATATGCCAAGAACCTCCCAAGATAAAAGTGGTCATGGAGGTGGAGACCAACAGGGACATGGGGGTCGATAATTTGCACCAGAGCTTGCAAAGTTTCTTCATTCTGGACTATAAACATTCATTGAATTTGTTCTCGAGCATCATTGGAGTCGCACAGGTAGGTGGAGCCATGAACTAGTGCGAAATCCATTGAAAAGGAATTTGAAGCTTGTGGTGATTATTGATGAGAAGTGAGAGGAACATGGTATAAATATACTTGGTATGGAAGTGAATTAAATTTGGCATTGAATGCCCAGTCCCTTCCAATTGTGTAAACTAGCTCAAATAATGAAAATGTGCCCCTAGTTCAGAAGTTTAGAGATGTCATAAGTACCCATTTAGAAGCCAACTCGGTGGGGTGATGATGCCACATGTGTGAGAGAGACAGATTCATAATTGGTAATTTTGAAAAGACATGAAGTGTAGAGGAAGTTATTAAGAAAGCATACGTCATTTTCCAGAGAGCTAGGGAGATATAGAAGTACAAAGCAAAAGTACAAGTTGAATCTAGGTTGGCACCAATGTGGGTGTCAACATGACTAGGTCTGGAAGGCCACGGTCTAGTAGGAAGAGAATTATGAGTTGGTGAAGGCCATGCCTCTGCGCACCCTAGCAAGGATGTCTTGAATGGTGAATTTTCTGAATGGGGTTGGTGAGCCCAAGTTTCCCAGGAAGGCTGAGGCCAGGGCTTTAGGGATATTTGATTCTGTCTATTTGGCAGTGTTAGGTGGTGGACATGAAACCTAGGCCATCAATGTGCCACTAGGAGGAGCCTGGGAGCATGAGAATTTTGGTTGTGGGTGAGCATTAGTTGGGTGAGTAGAGTCATTGTCCCCAATTAGGGCTAAATAAATTGTAGAGTGACCTATTTTGGGAGGTGGTGGGGGAGGAGTGTCCCTATCTGAAGTAGGTGTGGGTTGGACCAAGCCGCCTTGATCTGGGGTGGATAGACCGCGCTCCAGTATGCCATTGGATTTTGTTCTTGTGAGATTTTGGGGGTAATTGTTGTTGGAGTGCCTTCGTCTACCACAGGAGAGGCAAAAAACTTTATTCTCCTCAATCTCTAGTGATTGAGTCCATGTTTTTTGGCCATAGCACAGGGTGATCTCAGATGGGAACCTTTGTATGGCTGTGACTTGAGTGCGTGTGTAGAGATAAGAATCCTATTCAAGACACTCTAGATCCATGTCGATCAGAGTACCAAGTGACCACCTGATCTTTCTAAGGCAATTCTTCAACCAAAACTCAATACACAGATTGTAGAGGTAGAGCCATTTGGGCCCATCATAGTGCTCATAAGTGGTTAGGTTAAATAGGGGAGACCACTAGTAGATGTAAAGAAGAATCTCACCCAATTTTCATGAGAAGCCTTTCAGGATCGAGTCTCTATCATCTTCAAAGAGAAAGATAGAGTTAAAAAACCCCCTTCGGCAAAAACTTTAGCGTGCAGGGGCCCTTCCAAGAGATTTCTATTACACATATGGTTCCTAGGGTTGTCATTGATGTCAATACTATCATGGAGGTGTGATGGTGTTCATGGTTGGATGTCATGTGCAGAGAAGATATAGTTCATGGTTGCTCATGTCATGTCCTATACAACAGAGAAGATATAGTTCATGGTTGGATGACATGTTGAATATAATGAGGTTGTTGATGTTCATGGATGGATGTCTTGCCTTGATTAGTACAGAGAAGAGTTGAGTATGAAGTCATATTAAGATGGGACTTAGAAGCATCAAAAAGACATATTAAGATGGCAATCAGATGCATCAAGAAGATACATTAATATGGGAATTAGAAGCACCAAGAAGATCAGATGTGTTGCTAATATTGGAAGATGTTGCTAGTGGCCTGATCCAAGTTTCATGATGACTAGATTACTGGAAGGGTGTTTTTCTGTTGACAGTTTAAAGATAGTGTTGTTTCTATGAAGGTGTTGGAATATTCTACATTCCTCCACATTTGTAATTGTGGCTATGTGGTTTTGGAACTATGTTCAGGGTACTGTGAAGTTGATAATTCCAAAGTTTCAGATCATCTATCCTTCCGCTATGAAAGTTATGCATGATAAAGTACCCACATGTGTTTTGGTAGAGTAAACTAGTGTTGAAGGCATGTTGAAATGCTCCAAATTCCTCTAGATGTGAATGGTTTCCTTTTTTATTTTGTGGACATGTTTATGGATGTGCATTACATGCTTTCTTATAGTTTCAATCTTCTTAGTGGTCGGCAAGCTTAGATTTTCATTGACAGTATGTTGCAGTGTGTTTTAGATCACTGGTTGTTCTCAAAGTTCATGGTTGAAGATGTGTAGCACAAAATATTTTATGTGCGGAGGTAAAAGAGTGTTTGGAGATGTTGTATGAGTCCTGTAGACTCATCTAGAAGAGTTTCATGAAGATCTTTATGTGAGGACCACCCTTTTTACTTCTGTTCTTGTGACTATTTACATTACTGTTATTGATACTTTTTATATTTGTGGGATAGTAGTTCCCGGATTTGTCAAACTATTAAACTTTATTTTGATTACGAAAAAACTAATTGGGTGATGTTTGGATAAGTTTACATTTTAGAAAAGTTAATTAGGTGATGATGGAAAATTGTAATATGATTTCATTTATGCTATTTAAAACTATGTCATGATAATGCATGTTTTAAAGTTGCTTCGGCTATGATGATTATATGTGAAACTGATCTTGCAATTTAGTGTGCAGGAATTTACTATTCAAACCACAGATTTCGGAGATCATTCCGCACCTTGTTATTGTTATTCCCTGTTAAGCCGATCTGGTTCCACGAGGAACCAAGATCACTCTGTGTTTGATATGGTGTTGTAATGTGGTCTTTCATAAGGTTGAATGGGTTGGTCTACCCTCTTGTAACACTGACTTATGATTTGTGTTGTAAAAAGATTGAATTTGAATTTCTTTTCTTTTATTTAAATCTTTGAGGCATTTTCTTGTGCTTTACCTTGACCATGGGTGTCCAGAATGGGTTAAAGTTGACCCTGGGTTATACCCCATGGGTCTAGGGCCCCATTTGGCATGGGTAACCCTTGAGTAACCTCCATCAGGTCATCTTAACTTCCCCCTGAAGTTAAGTGGCGAAAATTGGAGGTATGGGGGGGACATGATGGGTTGTACCAACACCCAACCCATCCCTCTTTAATCCCCAAGGTAAGAGATGACTACAAACCCATCCATTATAGAAGGATTGACTTGAAGTCACCCTCACCATTAGTGAGATTCCCCATGAGTTGTGGGGTCATCCATAAGGAAGGAAGGAAGAAGAGGCATGGGTCACCTGTCTTTTCCTCCTTTAACTCCTTTTATTTCTCCCATGCGTAAGAGAAATGACATGAGGAGAGGGATAAGGAGTACTCTAGGGATGGGTGAGTGACATAAGCCAACACTCATCCCTTGGGACATAATAGTGGTTTTGGGAAGAGTGAGGAGATGACAAGTGTCACCTCCCCATTCCTCTAAACTGAAAGGATTTGGGTTATTTGAATTCCATTTTTGGGATGGGAGGGGAGTTAGTTGAATTTTGGAGAGTTTGATTTTTATTGCCAAAATAAGAAAGTTAGCTTTTGGGAGAGGAAAAGGAGGAGGGAGTTTGGTGGCTTAGGTTGGAGAAGATCTCAGTGGAGCTCTACAACAGCTTCATCCTTGAAGGGCTTGTAAGGTTAGTTTATTATTACCTTTCTTTCGTATATCTGATTGTTGTATGAAAAGTGTGTGAAAGTTGTTCATTTGTTGTGTTTTAGATATGTTTTTATGGGATCTGTTGTCGGGTTGTTGACAGAGCTTCTCCCACTTGGGAGAAATGCTCATCAAGTTTGGGGTAGGGGAGGAGTGATCCTCCTCGGGTGCATACCTAGTTTCTTCTTTTGGGATGTTGAAAGCCTTGAGGGCATGTATTTGTGACTGGTTCTTTGACTTGAGAGTCAAATACAGATTCCTTGGAAAATGTTGTGATCAAACTTGGTTTGAGGCCAAGAAAAATTGTGTTGGTTATATTATCTGTAAGGGTGACACTCTGGAGTCGAGTGTGTCCACTCTCTTGCCCCTTGTGAAGCTCACTGTAGTTGAGTTTTCGTGTTGTGTAATTTACCCATGGGTGTTTGTGTGCTTTGGGTTTGTTGTTGTTCCCTGTTGTGAAGTGGATTGCTTGAGTTACCCAGGTGTGAGTATGACCTCCCTAGCTCGGGGGTGACCCTCTTGCGGGTCTACGGTAGGGAGGAGAGCTAGATGAGTGGTGTTTTCTTCTTTGTTTGTCTTTGATACACAGGTTTCCTCTTGAAGCTTATGGTTGGATTTGGAGGAGTGCTATCTTTAGGGAGACTATATTTCATCCTTGCTATAAGGAGAGTTTGGTTCTTTGAGCCTCATCCGGTTTCAGTTCATTGTGGAGGGATTTTCTCCCTCTGTAGCTGTAAGAATTATTGTATGGGGAAAGAGAGAAATTCTTCCCTTCAATATTGTTGTTGTGTAAAAATTTTCAATTATATTAGACCTGGTGAAGCTAGTGTTAAGAAATGAAACTTGTATTGATTAGACAAACGAATGAAGTTATCTTTAGTATTGAAATTTGTTATTGTTTTGGATCAAACAATGATATATTTCATTTATAGTTTTGTTTGGAAAGAAAGAATAAATTTCAGTTAGATAGCCTTGTTAGAAATTGTAAATTGATTTTATTTTTGAAAATAAATATAAATAAAGAAGTAATTTTATATGAGTTGTAGATTAGCCATAAACTTTCCAGATGTGAGCCAATGAAATTTGATCTGCATATGATTTTATATTAAATCGCATTTAATTTGACTTTACTAAATCTCTGGTTTAACACTATCTGTATCAAGTCAAAAGTTAGAAGATTGCATATTAAGGAAATTATGGATGGCAGTAAAATTTAGTTATATTTCATTCTCTACATTTAAAACAAATTTCAGGTCTTAAACAAATGGTGATTTTAAATAACTGTTAGTTGAAATGTTCAATTATTAATTGAGAATGTAATTACAAGATAAAATTGCTTTATTTGCTTTCATTTCTCTGTGTTTATGAAGTTACCCGTGAAAGAAAATTAGTAATCTGATTGTTAAACAGAGTTACATTTAATAGCTTTACTTATTTAATTCTCTGTAATTCTTTTTAATTTCTCTGTAAAAAAAAATTTATGTCTGAAAGTTGTGGGATATATATATATATTTATCTAAATGTACTTAGAAAAGTTAATAATATAAAGGAATTTTCATAAAAGAAAATAGAAATAAAAATAATGCATTTTCGCTGTCTACACAACATGGTAAAGAATGGTGGAGAGGTGGTGGGAAGGGTTCGAACCTTCCCACCACCATCCTTGAGTCCTTTGGGTGTGGGGAGGGGCGGAGCCCCCACCCACACCCCACATAGTGGGATGTGGGTGGGGGCTCCGCCCCTCCCCACACCCCCCCCCGTAGAATAAACCATAGTCCGCAGCCGTGTGACCGCGGACTCCCCACTAAAACAAACACCCCGCCGTCAATACTCTGCCTTCTGCCTTCCGCCATGGGAGATGTCTCCCCTGCGCCCGGCTCGCCGTGGATTTCCTGCCCTCTGCCCCGCGCGGCCTTGCCTTCGCATCACTCCCCGTACTCCCTGCCCGCGGCCCCAACGTGGCCTCTGCCACCACAATCCGCCGCCTCAACCCTTGTTAAAACCCCTCCTCACTGCGTGTAAACTCTGGCCGCCCCTCCTCCATGGCCGCCGCCATGAGTAGCAACTGCAATACAAAGAAAAAAAAAACAAAGGGTTAGGGCACCATTGATATGGTATAAGGAAAATTAGGGCTTCAGCTCTTTAAATGAAATGCAATTGTATGTTTTTTTTTTATAAAAAAAAAAGAAGACAATATATTGTTTATATAAATATAAAAATAGAAGAATAACAATTGTAATAATAACAATAGTAATAATATTTAAATAAAGTAATAAAATAAACTAACATTAGTAATTAATAATAATAATAGTATTAATAACAACCAGATTACTATATTTGTATATATATTTATATATGTATATATATATAATCTATATATATATATATATGTATATAGATACATACATCAATTAAATAGGTGATATAAGTTACCAGTGAGGCCATTTTCTCTCTATAACAAGAAGAGAAAATAAAATTATAACTTACAGAGAGCATAAATAAATATACTTTAATAATCCTGGAAGAGTTTCTCGGAAGTTTCAACTATCAACGCAATTCAATAACCAGGAAAATGAAGAGGAAAAATACGCGTCACCTTGTTTAAAAGAACACTGGAAATAAACTTAAGAAGCCATCACAGACATTCCATGTGAGGCCATTTTAATCTCAACTATAGTTATTAAACATCTAATGGAGGAAACATGAAAGAGAGAAAGAAGAAGAAAAACTAACATTGGAAAACACAGAGGAGAAAATGCGCGGCATTTTCCACCTGGGATAAGAGAACTAAGTAGATGAACCCTTCCGCCGATTTCGCTTAGGTACAAGATTAATTAATACATACGTAGAGGAAAATCCTAGATCGGAGAAAACTAGGAGGCTGAGTCCAGCGAAGTAGTAAACCAGCCTGTGTGATCTGGACCATCCGAAAGTTAGGAACAATGTTAAAATAGATACAGTGATAACTCTGATTGATGTAGAATATGAAGAAAGGACAGGATAAACATAAAGAAAATGTAGAAATCAAAAGAGAGAGACCGAAATATAAACAAACTAAATTTCAGAGAAATAGTTAAGGTGAGCGTGATAGAAATACAATCAAAATTAAGATCTAGAGAAACGGAAGAGAGGGCAAACGAACTGTCTTGTTGAGAATGCTAAGTTCGAAGTAGGAGTATATTTCAGGAAATGAGAAAGAAGGCAGACAAATGTGCTTTGCTGAAAAATAACCCAATAGGGAGATCACGAGTCAGTTTAGTAGGAACAAGGCATTGTGGGAAGTTGTTAATCTATTAGGAAACCCTGTAAGTAGTATAGTGTTGAGTAATTCCCACTTACGCCGTAAGGCGTTATGCTGCCAAAATCTACCGAGATTTAGGGTTAGGAACCTTGATAATATAAACCTTGTAGCGACGTTAATGGCGTCGTAGAGACCCCCTTGTTGGACTGTGTGCGTCAGGATGAACGCAATTGTACCTTGTACCCTGCCGACAACTGTAGAGTTTTCGCCTTGAGCGTACACCGTCGAGCATGCTTACGCATGCGAGGGGGTTTTTAGGGAAGCGTGAGAAAATTTTTGATGTTTCATGTCATAATCCACATGACAGATGTGGCTATGACATGTGTGATGAGTGTTGTGACCGCATGGAAAATGTGGGCATGACACTTTATTGTTTCCAGTACCGCACAAGGTTCTCAAGTTGTTGTGGCCGTTATGCTTCAAGTTTCATATGTCTTTGCATAAGGCTGTCTTAATTTCAAATGAGTAGAGTGGGCGGATGTAATTCCTGTGTGTTTGATGATCTAAAGTATGTTTTGGACCTGATTAAGAAAGTGTTGATGTCCTCAAGGCATGGGGCTTCTGCTAGTGTAGCATGTAGTCCTATTTAGGACTTTTCCTCTACACATTTCATGTTGTGTATTGTCTGGCTGACTTGTAAATGTATTTTTCATGTTGTCTTTGGTTGACAAGCAATGTAATCAATGTAATATCATGTATAAACTATAAATCAAAGTGAGTTAGGTGGTGTGTGATTGCAAAGTGATTGATATGGTTCACAAGCAAGATAAGGAGCATAATGAATGCATTATGATGTGTGACCGAAGGAGAAAGAGCAGAGGTTGTTGATGCTGTCCTGATTCATCTTGAAGACATATCTATGATAGTGATCAAGTGTAGAATGTGCAGGTAACTAATCCAATCATCAGAAGAAAGTGTGAAGAGGCATAATTGTAATCATCAAAGGTGTGAACTTCAATGTCAGTTTTCAGGTAGTAGAAGGACTGTCATACTGTAATCTTTTATGAGTATGCTCTCAGATCAGGGAGTAGTTGCTTCCTTGGGTTGTAGCCCTAAAACAAAGTCTGCAGGGAGTTGTAGCTTCCTTGGGAGTGACCCTAAAGTAAATTTTTCAAGGACTAGTTGCTTCCTTGGGTTGTAGCCCTGAAATAAAGTCAACATGGAGTAGTAGCTTCCTTGGGTTGTAGCCCTAAAACAAAGCTGTAATTTTGAGCTTCATATATTGTGAGTTAATCCTCACTGTACTTTTTATCTTCTTGGGTTTTCCATGTATATCTGGTGTTATGTGTTGATGTGCATTGTGTTAATCTTTCATGCTCATTTTAATGTTGTAATTCTTAAGTTTTAATCTACTCTGGATAAGTTGAAGATTGTTTAGATACTAATTCACTCCCCCTCTCAATATCCTGGTGTGTTCAATACTTTTGACCCAGCTTTTAATGCGTTCACGACTCATTTTCAACCTAATGAAGTGGCAGATCACCACCATTTTCTTAAGCATGTCTGTGTCTTCTATGCATTCCTATGTCAAGTATATAATAGGGCATGTTTGACTATATATATATATATATATATATATATATATATATATATATATATATATATATATCATAGACAACATAGAATGAAAGAAAATGTTGCACAGAGGACAACAGTGTGCTAGGATAAGTGATGAACAACACAAGAATTTGTTTGAAATAGACAAGAGGCAAAAATTAAACTTCAACTATTTTTTAAATGTTACATAAGGGTTTTACAAGGTTGTGGAGGTTGTGCCTACATAGGGTCGCGACCCCTCATGACCTGCACAATTCTGCAGCCTGTAAATTCATGGATTCCATGATCTCATAGACCATGGGTGGCCTACCCATAGGAGCTTAGTCCCCAACAAAAGACATATAGAAAAAAAACATCTTCATGAACCCCCCATGACCCATTTGAATGAACGAGGGTTCGTTTGAACCCTATTAAAATAATGTTTAAAAATTAATCCAGGGGGGTTTGATCGAACCTGGCCAATTAAAAATAAATTTAACCGTCGACGTTCGTTCAAACCCCTGGCCGACCAAATTGTTATTATTTGTTTTAATAATGTTATATGCATATAAATATGAACTTTTTAAAAAAAATCATATAACATTGCAAGATTAATTCGCATTATTATTCAGCAAGCAAGATTTTAGAGAAGAAAACTTGAAGAAGAAAATGGGACACAAAAAAAAGACAAAATAAGACTCAAAGAAAGTATTCAAAAGAAAGAGAACAAGAGATGTGCCAAATAAATTTGTCAGGATACCATAGAAAGAAACAAGGTATGTATGCATATTTTTCTTTCCTATTTAATTTATGAGTTTTTAGCATGTAGTAGGATGTTATTTCTAGTTTTGAACATAAATACTAAGTGAATTTATATTTGTTTCAATTGAATGTGTATTAGGGTCCTTCATAGGTTTGCACATTAAGTAAATCATACTCGTATTAAATTTAATCATGAGTTCCTCTCTCTCTCTCGAGTAGATCATTTTAAATCTTTTTCTTTGTATCTCTCTAGAGATCTCCTTAAATCTAGATAAGTCAACTCTCTCTCTCTCTCTTGACTTGAGTAAGTCTTTTTAAAGCTTTTTCTCTCTCTCTCTCTATCCTTTTTTCTCTAAGGTCCTTTCTCTCTCTCTCTCTTGACAAGTACAAGTAGATTTTTAAAGCTCTCTCTCTCTCTCTCTTGACTTAAGTCTTTTTAAATCTCCTTCTTTCTCTCTTTATACGACTTCTCTAGATAGGTCTTCTATCTCACTCTTGACTAAAGTTTTTTTAAAGCTCTTTCTTTAGATCTCTCTTGACTTAAGTATTTTGTGTGTAGAACAGGGTCAACAAGCAAAAAGTTCTCAAGCAAGAGTCAAGCCAAATTTAGATATTGGGGAAAATGAGGCTGAAAAGCACATAGTTGAAGATAGGGAGGAGGCCCAAGTTCAAACAATACATGTTGGAGAGGGGTCAGGATCGCTTCCTTCTATTGGTATGGATGAGCATATGAATCTAGCTAAAGAGGTGAAGACAAAAGTTTCAAGTTATAGAAATTTAGATCATTTACTTGAAATGGATGTGGAGAAATTGAAATATTACGCCAAACAACCTATAAATACTAGTAAGAGGTCAATGAATAAATCTGTAAAGGAAATAATCAATGCTCATTTCAATCATCTTTGTACACTTGAAAAAACCCAACTGTTATCACTTTTACTTCTTTGTAATGAGTTGAAAGAGCCATTACAATTGTTGGGTGCAGATTCAACATTGAATAAGATGAAAGCTTCATACGGCCTAGGATAAGATATTGTGGAAAATGTAAAAAAAGGTAAAGATTCCGTTGGGAAAAATCTCGATCAATAGATAAGGCCATTACAAGAAGAGTGATGTTGACAACTATTTTAAATAGAAATATATCAAGAAGAAGAAAAATCTCTTCATTTTCAACTAAAATTGGTATTAGTAGAAAGACACTAACAAAATATGTGAAAAGGAGAAAGGTTTTGGATGATAGTTCAGAAGGCAATTGGGCAATTATGTGTAGAGCTCCCCATTCTGACATGATTGAAGATTTTGTTAGGAACTGAGTCTCAAATTTTTGGAAAGATAATACTCATCCATCATCAAACAGTAGATGTTATCAGACATAGGATTGGGCTCAATTATTATGAACATCATAGAAAACATTGGCTAGACATAACACAACATGAGATGTATGTGAAATTATGTAATTTGAAGCTTGATATAAAGATTGGGCAAACAATATTTGAAAGGTTAAAGCCATATTATGTGAAGATAAACAAGGCTATTGAAACTTGTTGTTGTTGTTACCATATTGAATTTGATCTCTACTATCAGGTGTTTTGAAAGATGAGAGAAGAAAGTGATGGTTTTCAAAATGCACCTCTTAATCAAGCAAGTCTTTTCATAGAATCCATCTTATGTGATAATGAAATTGGTCAAATAAACTGCATAAAAGGACTTTGTGAAACATGTGGAAATTTGTCTAAATTACCTTTGGGAAACGAAGATACGGACACAAAGATAGTAAATTACAAGAGTTACAAGTATGTAAAGTTTCAAACAAATTTTGGGAAAGAATCCACTAGGTTAAACTATGTAGAAGAGGAGATACCTATTGGAACATTTATGGAAAATTTTCAGAAATTGATACAACCGTACATACAACATGCCTTTTTTGCTAGGTGGCAAGCACAACAGTTTCAAACATTAAGAGATACCTTCCCACTTGGAACAGTTATATCAATAGTCAACTTTGCAAAAAATTACTCTTTTTTACATCAAAACGAGATTCAATCAGATTATTACTTTTCAAATCAGATCACTATTATGGTGCATGTGTGTTATCGACATGCACAATTGGATTTGGATGGTATTGAGAGTACAAATGATGAACGAGACATTAAGAAATAATATCACTTTTATATTAGTGATGATAAAGAGCATGACACACTTTTTGTAGAACATTGCTTTACAATTTTTTTTGAGAATTGGGCAAGCAGGTGTGTAAAAATCAAAAAGCATTTTCTATGGTCAGATGGATGTGCGGCACAATTCAAATCATCACGACCATTTTATGCACCATGTAGATATCATCAAAATTACAAAATACATGTTTGGAGTTTCTTTGAGAGTGGGCATGGAAAGGGTGAACATGATGGCGCAGGAGCTTGCATCAAACATGCTCTAAGAAAGCATCAAATGAATTATTTGGGAGATCGTATAGACAATGTACATGATGTTGTTGAATGGTGTAAGAAAAACTTTGCATCAAATGATGTCGGCACATCTTCAAGAACGAATCGAGACATCCCACATAGAGTGTTTTGGGAGATATCAAGTATGTATACATAAATTTTACATAAATGAAAATTTCAAACTTTAAATTTAATTTGTGTGTGTGTGTGTGTGTTTGAATTTGTATTTAAGTTTAAATTTTAAATCTAGTAAATTCAATTATTTTAAATGAAGTTCTATTAAATTTATATATATGTAATGTTTTTATAATTTTTATGTATCTAGGTGTGGATAGAAGATCAAAGCATGGATGCAAGAGGGTAGAAAAAACAAGATATTTGCATTGTGTCATGAGTACAGATGATCGCCCTGGATGGAAATTGTACACGAGGGACTACTCTTGTTTCTGTGATGACTGTATTTTGGAAAACTTTGAGGCATGCAATAGCCAACAACTTGGATATGTTAGTGAATGGAATGCAGTGCCATTAGTTGTTTCATGCAAAAGATATACAATCATAGTGCTCAAGTATCAATATCACTCAACAATGATGCATAAACAAACACACTAGGCACACCATAGGAGTTTGTATAAACTATGCTATTAGAACCTTTAAACAATGGCCATAGAATTGTATAAACTATATGTCATTAGACCCTTCATGCACAATAGTTAATGTCAAGTAATTGTGATGCATTAAAAAGAACACAAGGCACACCATAGGAATTTGATTGAACCTTCAAAGAAAACTCAAACAACCATGCAAATGCCATACATCATCATGATGCATACAATTATCATGATGCATGAATTCAATCGTTAGACCCTTCACACGAAAGTTGTACAATAATTATGCACAAGAATCAATGTCACTCAACCATGATGCCTAAACAAGCACACTAGGCACACCATAGAAGTTTGATGCAACCTTAAAACAAAACTCATACACCTTAATGACATTTATGCCATTTGAACATTTAAACAAAGAACATAGAACTCAAGGGCATATATTTCAATAGACCTTCATGCAAAATCCATATAATTATTATGCACAAGAGATAATGTTACTTAACCATAATGTGTGAACAAGCACACTAGGCACAACATAGGAGTTTGATGCAACCTTAGAACAAAACCTATACAAATAAATGACATGTTCATTGTTAGAGCATATATATGTGCCATTAGAACCTTCAAACAAAGCCCATATAACTCAATGACATATACTTAATAGACCCTACACAAAAGTCGTGCAATCACCCTACGGAAGAGTCAATGTCACTCAACAATGATGCATGAACAAGCACACTAAGCACACCATATGAGTTTGGTGCAACCTTAAGAGAAAACTCATACAACTCAATGCCATCATGTGCTACTATAACATTCAAACAATGGTCATAGAACTAAATGCCATTTATATCATTGGACCCTTCATAGAAAAGTAATAAAATCATCATGCACATGAGTTAATGTCACTCAACCATGATGCATGAACAAGCACCTTCAAGCAAAGCACATACAACTCAATGATATATTTCATTAGAAGCTTCATGCAAAATCCATACAATCATCATGCAGAAGGGTCAATGTCACTCAATTGTGATGCATGATCAAGGACATGACACACACAACAATTGTTTGGTGTAACCTTAAACAAATTGAATGTAACTCAATATAACCTTCAAAAGATGCCCATGGAACTCAACATCATATATTGCATTAGACCCTTCATGCAAAAGCCTTATAGTAATCGTGCACAAGAGTTAATGTCACACAACCATGATGCATGAACGAGCAAACTAGGCACACCATAAGAGTTTAGTGTAACCTTCAAAACAAATTTGTACAACCATGCAAAAACCATTCAATTATCTTTTGTCTGGAGTTCTATTATGGGCTGAATTGTTTCTCATTCGAGTGCATCTTTAAAGTACGTTTGTCTAAGAAAAATTCCCATTTTTAAGGTCTGAAACCAGAATGGTGGGTTTTTTTGTGTAGGAAAATGCAAAAGAAAATGGAAATTGAAGAACCACAATAGAGACTGACGGAAATCCAAAACCACCAGTTACTTTCTGAAGTCCCTTTATGGTTGTATAAGATGCAATGCTTTAGGGATTTTCTAAGGATGTTCTTAGAATATCATGAGCATTGCATGTGGTAACCTAGATGTGTCTCAAGGTTACCAGATACAACAATTTTTATTTATTTATATTGATTTGTGGAATAGGATATGATTTATCTGCAGCTTTTCTTTTATCATTGCAAGTCATATTTCAGAGTCTGATATACCTCTTCTCATCATTGACTCGTCTATGGACATTCAACATAATTGCTTTCTTTCATTCACTCTTCAACATTGTTATCAAATGGTTGAAGAGGTCTCCTTGGGGGACTTGATTTACTTTCTTTTCCAACTGCTTATTATGAGCATCCGTGTTTCGCATTGCTGCTTTCATTCCTCCAATGCTTTGTTTCCAGACTCTATGGAACAACACTAAAGGGAAGATTCACTAAGAGGTTATGCTTGAGCAACATAGTTCAATGCTAGCAGGGAATGCTTATAGTTATTCATTATTTCTTGCTTATGCTATATAAGAGATACTTGTGCACAATCCATTTATAAATCCATGCTCTGTGGTTTTCTTTACTTTAGTGTGTTTCCTTTTCACGCGAATTTTCACTAGTTTGCATACACCGTTGTAGCGATTCTAGTTTTTGTATCTATTACCATGATTTAGTTCTTTTACTTATGTATTTGTGAACAAATGTGTCATGGATGTACTTTCTTATTTATATTTGAGTACTGATAAGGACATCATTCTTCTTGCTGAAAGCACCCTTTGTGCATTTTTTACTGGACACTTTTTGCAACTCACATATTTGTGCAACACTGTTGTCTTTTGCTAACCTAACAGCTATCTCATTTACGATATATTTTCATGTCTACTCAGATTCTTCGTACATACTTTCTGTATCCTTATTAGTTTTAGTTCTACCTGTGTCATCTGCAAGCCAATTGTCATGGAATTTATAGAGGATTTTATATTAAAGATGATCGTGACAAGAAATCATTTCGATTGAGGTTAATGTTTTTATAGCACTCCAAATCATTTGCTTGTTGCTTTACAATTTTATCCTTGAGACTTCCTTTGCCCTTGAGATAGATTATTCTCAAAATGGAGCATCAGTTATTATGTTTGCTTTATCTGGTTTGTGGATGAGTTGTGTTTGAATCATCAGAGAACAAGGACCATTAATATTGCTTGTTGCTAGTTAACTCTGCTTTGAGCAAGAAATTTAGTAATGGATATTGGTTGATATAGAATCTAGATTTAAGGCCATGTTCCCATTTTTTGATTGGATGAGCTCTTGCTAACAGCTCATGGTTAAAAGTGGGGAATCTCTACTTGCCATTTTTAATTTTCTAGTTCTGGATGCCTTCACTTTTATCATTTTCAAAGAACATTGCTCCTAATGAAATTTTCACTAGTGTGTCTGTGTATCATGAATGATCGAGAGAGCAACACTAATACCATGGCCGTCATCAACATTTGACAACCCACTACTTACTACTTAGTTGTGATTTGCTCAACTCAGCATCAACACCCTCACCACGCATGCTCCCTTCTCCCTTCCCTTGAGGGATGACAGCCTACTTATGAGGCCAAAACTGACCTTTTCTACTTGATGACACTCCCAAAAGACAGACTGTCACATGGAAGACCGACTATTTCATCTTCCATAATCAGGTTACAGTTCTACATTGAAGTCATGTTCTCCTGTTTTCTGATGTTTGTCTATGTTTTGCTTTTGATGTAACCCATTAAATCCTACTTCTCAATGTTATCTTGAGATATCTCATAAGACCAAGATAAGTGGAAGGGCTAGTTGGTTCTACTAAAGTAATGACAGGATTCTCTAATGCTTTATAAGGGTGTAGAATGTTATTTGATATCTTTCTGTCCACTCGAATCTCTTGCTTTTCTTAGTAATAACTGTATTGTGAGGGCTATCTTAGAAGCCCAAGGACAAATATCATATAAGACGTTTGCAAGTCCCAAAAAACTGTCCTAAGGGGTTGAGTTCATGTACATCCCTCGCAAACTGTCAGTCAGATTTTAGTTTGCTAGTCATTTTTAAGTTTTCCCACTCTTAAATCACATAGTACAGATTTCCCATTTACTTTAATTGTAATCAGTTAGACAAAGCTGTATAGATAAATATATATAATCAACAAAGAATGGATAAGTACACAATCATTCACTGCTCAGAAATCATAGGTTTCACATTACAGTAGATATAATGCAGTCAGAGATTGTTTATCCTGCAGGTTGGGATGAGTGATTTGATGCAGATCCTCAGCTGCAGATAAAACTTTCAATGTTTATTGACAAAAAGATAGCAGACAGGCTGGAAAGAAACTCCCACCGTATAACAGTAAACACCAAAATATCATAAAAACACGGCGTAATCAGATTCCATGATCATTTTCAAACACCGCATAACAACAAACTTCTTCATTATCCGGAACTGTGAACAATTACAAAACTTATATGTACAAAGAACAAAAACTCTCCTCAGACTCCTCTCCCCAAAACCTACCCGTATCCCATCTATCCTCTCTAAGTCCAGAAATACACTCAACTTTCCTAACTAAAATAGGATTCTAACTGCTAACTTCTTTAAATCTAACTGTCCCACGTCAGGATTGATTCCTGCTTTTTTAACTCACCCACTCATCATGTTAACGGTAAGGAACTGAAGTTCACTATAAGTCATGGCATGAAATCTGCTATGGTGGATGCTCTGCATCATGATTATAGGCAATTCTGCTGGGATTCGTCAGATGCAATCACTGGTATGCAAGGTCCCGAAGTCTCCTACATGAAGATCGTAGGTGAGCCCTGATGATTGCTGGGTGACTAAAGCTTCTCGAGAATTTCTGGAAACATTGAGTGCCATGCATGCTTTTCGTATATGCCTGCATAATCTTTAGTTAATCTAGTTCCTAGTATTTCGCAAATGAAATTTGAATTTTAAGTGTGTATTTAACAGGTATAGAGAAACTGCATCAATGACTTTATACAACCAGTATCCATTTGGGTTCCAAGAGCCCCGGAAGTGTACGTATCAATTGGCTGTGTTTCTGTGCATTCAAATCTTGTTGAAGAGACTGTGTTTTGAAGATCTTCCATTATGGAATGCCCCAGGCAACTATCCATGAGTGTTACCTCTATCAAGTTCGTAGTGAGGCATTACAATTTGTTGCTCTACGAGCCCAAGCGAGGAAGTGGTGCTCCGAGAGCATGGAAGAGGAGGGGCAGAACTGCTCATCACTCATCTCAAGCTGAACTCCAGTTCCAGTTAGAGGGATATGTTGATGAATGGGCTGGAAAGAGATAAGCATCTTGTTAATCACATCCATTACCATGTGGATAACACTAACAATGCCACCTACTCTCGTCTAGGAACAACTTCCTTCAGTGTTCTCATAAAGTCTGGGAGAGAAATGGAAGGGCTAGAATCGATACGCTCAACACCCTTTCATGGATTTAGTGCAAACCCTGCAAGGGTTGTAATTCTAAAGTGAAGCTCACCATGTATCTACCCAAGCAATCATCCTCCCTTGGCTTGTAAATTCTTGAAATGTCCACCCTTGGGATCAGACCCCAAGGATTTCCAGTCAAAGTGTGATAATTGCGGGTATCTGCACTTACAGAGATACTAATGGTCTTGCCCAAGTATCTGAGGGAGATTATATCACAGTGCTGGGAGAGTATCCTTCAGCTGTAACTTTAATTATGTGTTCAATTAGTTGTTGTAAATGTGAGTTAGTTATTTAAGCCATTCACTGTATTTTCTTTATCTCCTGCTGAGTTTTTGATACTGTATATAATTTCCAGAAAAGAATATTGCCATTCACTGTATTTTCTTTATCAGCAGTGTATTATTTTCTTTTTTTAATAAGGCTTTTATTCAATTAAAAAAAAACTTATAAATAATATAGTTATTTTGAACAAGGTCTTTGTTTCTTTATTGAGTGAAATAAAGAAGGAAAGTCCACAAAATCTCTTCCATCCCTGTGACGGTAAAACCCCGACTCAATCTCATCTTCTTAAAAACATAGGCATCACTTCCTACATCCAAATAGCCTCTGATTTTTTCTAACACTATTGCAGCCTACAATAAATTTGGGTGTAAAATCAAAGACTAAAGCTTAAACTAATTTGTTAATTTGAGTGGAAGCAGTGAGGAGACCCACCAAATTCAAGCTGAGGTCTGTGAATTGAACAAGGGTACATCATTTTCTGGAAGAATAAGGGCTCAATCCCAGAGCAATGAGGATGTGGTATATCTGAAATAATTCTACAACAAAGAGATATAACGATATGCAGACAAAGCAGAATATTACGAGTGCACTAAATACCACTGCTGTAGTAGAAATGATATAAGTAAATGCCAGCAAACAAATGACATTATATTGAATATTCTACTACAATGGCAAAACAAATAAGACCAAAAGAATAAGGGTATATCTGAAACTCCAGTAGCAACTCCACATTGAGAGAGTGAAGAGAGGGGTTCATGGGTGTTTAACCAGTAGTACTAAATAAGACCAAATCTCCATACTAACAAACTGAAAAATAGGAAGCACTACTAAATAAGAAAATTAGAGACAAGAAAATCAATTACCTCAGCCAATAAACTCTATTGAAAGCTTCAAACATTTAAATAATTCTACAACACAGAGATTTAAGATACATAAAAACTTACCAAACTTTCTTCAAATGTAGTGCCTTCTCTTTTCTTCCTTTGAAATTCTTCCTGCAAGCACGTTTCTTTACCCTACGCCAGAAAAGGACACACAACCCAAAAATAAAAACACAAATTACAGGATTAAAAAAATAAGGAATACAAAAAGAAACACATAGAATACAAACACCACACAGAATACCAAAAACAAGTCAAGAACAGGACGAATAGACAAAACATAACAAACAAAGAGAATGAAATGGAGGACATTCAACAGAAAAAAACTTAAAACAAAACAAATAAAGGGAAAATGTGTGGAAATCGAATTTAACAATTTGAGTGGCTGTAATTTTAGTGCCGTTGGAAGGAGGTATAGTTGGCATTCGCCCGCTCCTTCCAACGGCACTAAAATTATAACCACAAAAGATCTCTGGTTTAAATCTCTGTTTTTCTCTTTCTATGCTGCTGTGGATGAAATACTAGTAATTTATGTTTCTGTAATTTGTAATCCGTTTATGACAGTTTAGACATCCATCAATAGGTTTTGATTTTTATTTAAAGCTATAATCATTGTTCATAGCTTCGATATTGTGTAAGGTTCAAGTTCTAGGATAAAGCTGGCGTTGGGAGTTTAGAGTTAAATGTCTTAGGTTTCAAAATAGGAATTTGTGAATATAGTAATTTTATTTATTTGTAAACATACATCAATATTATTTGTAATTTTATTTAGTATCTTCATAATATTAAAAAAATATCTTTGATCTATTTCAAATGTAGTGTGCTATCACATTTTAGTTGTCAATAGTCATGAGAATTAAAACTAGCAATTGGACTCATAGGTTCAATGGGCAGGTTGAAAACTTTCTAAGAAATTATAGAATTTGTTAGATATTTTTCATTATCTATTAATTTATAAGTTATTTAATCCACTAAATATTTTTATCAATTCTTATTGAAATTTCTATCACATTAACTATTGTCTGTTAAAGTTGGCAACTAGGCCTTGGAAAGAAATAGAACTGCAGATGTGTGCATAATGTCTTCCCATTCCGAATAGGAATATATAGGAAGAAGGACAAATGTCTCTGAACTCTGCACATGATCCAAAGACAACAATGATGCCCCTGAAAACTGCTCAAATGTCTCCAATCCACTGCCAAACTGTGACTGAAGAAGACGAGGATGAAGAACAATCTCTGAAGCAGATGATGGTGATGCATCTCCATCGAAGCTATCATCAAAGAGAAGACAAATGTCCTTAATGTGGTCCTCCAAATCTACAAGATGGGACTCTACAAACAAAGATGATATGTCTGCAAGATAGGAATCCCAATGAGGTGGATCAGGAAGACTAATATTGACCTGCTACACAGAATCACTAGAAGCCAATGATGATGCAACATTGAACTCTGAAGTAACAGCAGGTGATGGTGGAGCAATGATCTCATCAGGAGGAGAAGCGATTGAAGCAAGCATTTCAAAGAGATGATGTGAGAAATGATGACACATCTCTTTCTCGTGTTGATTACTTCCACAATATCTTTAATTAGATTTATGCTGATGGTAGAATCCCATGTCCATAGATGATTAGAGATTAAAATATGCAAATAGATTTATGCTGATAACAGAAGCCTTTCAAAGCAAACAGAACCTTTCCAAGAGGCAGCATGTTTAGGATATCCAACAGAAGCCATAAACTTGACAAACTGATTAAAAGATACCTGGGGCTGAATCTTAAAAAACAATTATATAGGTGGCTATGTAGATCTCTCTGATACCTTTCCAACGCCTATTCATTTTTGAAAAATGAAGATTCTGGGCGCAAGAACGAAGATCGAAAGCCAAAAAATATGCCTTGACTTCAAACAGCAATAAATTGTACCAATCAGAAAAATATGCAAAAAATACCTACACCACTGGATTGTGCTCGAAACTAGCTTTCCAACACCTATTTATTTTCAAAAATCTGACTCCGTATGCTCAAGATATGCCTGATTTACCAAAATAGCTCATTTAGGGCAAAGAGGCCAAAAAAAACACTATTAAAGCTCCTGGGCGCCCATGTGACCAGGGGTTGAGTCTTTGGGGGCTGGAAGCTAGGGCACTGGTCACTCATATGACCAGGAGCTGAGTCTCTGGGGGCTGCTGCTTGGAATCTAGGGCCTGGTCCCCCATGCGACCAGTAGTTAAACCCTAGGGGCTAGACCTCCAAAATAAAAAATTCCTTTTTTATTAAGAAATTAAGAAATTATTAAGTACAATGCTTTGGGCAGCTACTGCTCACATAGTAAGAACATTCTGGAAATCAATTGCAAGATGAATAACAAAACCTAGAAGTTGGTCAACATTTATGCCCCCAACACTAAAAATGCCAGGAAGGAACTTTGGGATGGACTGAGCTCCAAAATCAATGAGGATAGAAGAACTCTGTGGATTGTTGGGGGAGGCTTCAACACCCCTCTTTACCCCTCGGAAAATCCTAGGGGCAATATGGACTATTCCAACAGTATGGTGGACCTCACGAATTTCCTGAGTCAAACTGGGCTAATGGATCTTGAAGTCAACAATCAATGGTATTCTTGGACTAATAGAAGAAGGGGCAACTAGTTGATCTAGGTAAAGTTAGATAGAATGTTGGTTTCTCCTAACTGGGATATGATTCAGTATGCTAAATTATCTGCTCTTCCTCGCACCATTTCGGATCACAATGCCCTCCTGCTTGACTGGACTGACAATTGCCGTAAGGGACCCTTCCCGTTCAGGTATGAAATTATGTGGGCCTCCCACCCAAATTTTAAAAACTGCATTGCTGATTGGTGGAAAGTCCCGATTCATGGATCCCCTATGTACAAGCTCACCCAAAAACTGATACATGTCAAAAATCAAGTAAAGGGTTGGAAAAAATTTTGTTTTGGAAATGTAATGAACACTAAGAAACAACTCTCAGATTATCTTTTGGAGGTCCAAGATAAGATGGCCAAAGGAGATGGGAGTGAGAGCACTTATAAAATTGAAGAGGATTTAGTCAAAAACCTGAAGGATGTTACCAGTAAGGAAAAAAAAAATTGGAAGCAGAAGTCTAGGATTCAATGGCTGAAAGAGGAAGATAGGAACATGACCTTCTTCCATCAATCAGCCATGAAACACAGAAAGAGGAACAGTATCACCAAACTGCTGAATGAACAAAACAAAGAGGTGGAGGATGATAGTGAACTAGGTAGACTGGCCTCCAATTACTTCAGAAACTTCCTGGCAGAGCAAAATATCAGAACTAACAGTTTTAAGGAAAACATTCTTCTTAATTGTATTCCTCCTATCCTTTTTGAGGAAAACAATGAAGGCTTGCTGAAGCCTATAATGGAAGAGGAAGTAAGGGCAGTTGTGTTCTCAATGGGGGCCTTCAAAGTGCCTAGGCCGGATGGGTTCCCTCCTACTTTTTTCTAGGAATTATGGGATATAGTGGGCTAATATGTCGCTAATGTTGTTAAATACTTCTCCAGGATGGGCAAGTTCCTTATGCAGATCAATGCCACATTAATTGCGGTAATTCCCAAGAAAAACAACATGGAAGTCATGGTTGATTTCCGCCCCATTAGTTTGTGCAATACTATTTATAAAATCATCACCAAAACTTTGGTCCTCAGAACCGCTTCTGGACAGCCTTGTCTCTAATAGCTAGAAAGGCTTTGTCCCTGGGAGACAAATTTTGGATGCGGCTATCTCAACTCATGAGATCATTCACTCAATGGATAAAAGCAATAAACCGAGTATGGCCCTTAAGTTGGACATATCAAAGGCTTACGATAGAGTCTCTTCGGACTTCCTGTTCAAAGTTCTTAGGAAGTTGGGTTTCAATGACATAATGCTCAATCTGATATCAGAGTGTGTCACCATTGTCAAGTATTCGGTGTTGCTTAATGGCACTTTGCGGTGGTTTTTTGAGGCTGGCAGGGGCCTAAGACAGGGGGACCCCCTGTCCCCTTGCTTATTCATTATTATGGCCGAAGTCTTGGGAAGAAATATTCTGTCCTACTTAGACAATCATTCCCTCTCGGGTGTCAAAGCGGCATCCTCCCTAAGTCTGTCGGCTATCCAACAGTTCGTTGATGATACCATGTTGTTCGGAGCGGCTTCAGTGGTGGAGGTCATGAGATGGAAGAATTTGCTCAACATGTATGTAGAGGTGTCTAGCCAATGCATCAATTATGAAAAGAGTAACGTGTTTTTCTTTAACACTAAGATAGACCTACAAGTGAAGGTTAGAAATATTCTCCAATGCAATCAAGTAGCTCTCCCGGCCACCTACCTATGTCTACCACTAACGGTCAAAGATGTGACCCCGACTTTTTGGAATACAGTTCTAGAGCATATCCATAAGAAAATGGATGGTTGGAAAGGTAAACTCCTAAGCCAAGAGGGCAAGCATCAACTTCTAAAGGCCGCTTTACAAGGCATCCCCACCTATTTACTTTCTCTGTTTAAAATTCCCAGATATATGGTAGAAAAATTAGAAAGGATCCAGAGAAACTTCCTTTCGACAAGAGTGGAGGAAAAGAAGAGGATCTCGCTGGTGGGATGGGATAGATTCTATCAGCCCAAGGCAATTGGAGGTCTGGGAATCAGAAAAATTTAGGGAATGAACAAAGCCTTACTAACCAAAATTGGTTGGACTTTCCTAAAAGAGGAAAAGGATTGGGTTCAAATCATGAAAACCAAATACCTACAGAATGAATCCAACTCTAATATTCTTGATAGAGATTCCTTTCCCAAAGGTTCTATCATTTGGAACAAAATGACCAAATCCAGGAACTCTCTCTCACAAGGCATCAAATGGAAACTAGGTAGAGGAAATAAAATCAGGTTCTGGGAGGATAATTAGCTGCGGGATGAACCCTTGTTGAAAGGTTTCAATTCTATTAAGGAAAGAGTGGTGAGATTCTTTGGTAACAAGGTGAGAAACTATATTACTTGCCATCCCTATAGTCAAAGAAGGTGGAAAAATTTATCGGACTGCTGTAACAACCAACCTGAGAAGCTGGAGTGTCAGATTTTGCAACATGAGTTAGAAAGGTACATAATTCTAGTTTTCCAAAGGGCTGATGAGATGTTTTGGGGTCAAGACCAAAAAGGAAAGTTCATGGTCAAGTCAGCTTACCATCTGCTAACTAACAGTGGTCAGCCGAATTAGTTCTGGAAGAAAGTCTGGAATAGCAAATTACTACCTAAAGTTAACTTTTTCTGGTGGGCTGTGGCACACAAAAAAGTTATTTCCATTGATAACCTTAATAAGAGGGGTTTCCAACTGGTTAACAGATGTGTACTATGTTGTAAAGATCAAGAGACCATACAACACCTACTCCTTAATTGCGAGTTCTCTAAACAAATTTGGGAGAAATCTCTTCAAAAGCTTAACATGGAGTGGGTTTTACAAGAAAACATGGAGGATTTTGCCCAAAGTTGGATCTCCCCCTTCACTCACCCTAGGATAAAGGAACTCTGGAGACAAATTCCCCCTCATCTTGGGTGGAGTGTGTAGAAAGAAATAAATAATCACATTTTCAAAGAAATTGCTTATCCTCCTAATGAGGTTTTCTTCTCTTTTTGCAGAGTGATTGCTGAGAATGCTTCTTCTTGTACTTTGCAAGTTGCTGAGTACCCCCTTCCCTGGTAGAAATTTAGATTGCCAAGAACTGGTGCCTGAAGGAGGATATGAGCAAGGTTGACATATCTAAAAAGATGGCCAGACTTAACACTAGCTGGAAACCTCCCCCCAGTGGCTGGATCAAACTTAACTTTGACAAGGTGGAGAAAAAGAATACTAACCTAGCTAGTGGGGGAGGGATCTTCAGATATTATCATTGCATCTTCATTGCTGCTTATGCTAGGGGCATCAGTCAATAGTCTAATAATGTTGCTAAAGGCATGGTACTTCTTAAAGGGCTTAAGATTTCCCACTCCTTAGGAATTGACAACCTACAAGTGGAAGGAGATTCTAAATTAGTGATTGATGCGGCCCTGGGAAGGTACAACAGTGGTTGGAAATTGAAGAGTTTAATTGAGGATATTATCGACTTACTATCCGGTTTCAATCAGACGGTTATCGGTCATGTTTATTGTGAAGGCAATAAAGTGGCAGATGCGATAGCTAACTTGGGTCAAAGCCTAGACACTTGGCGGTGCTGGAGATTAGTTAATAACCTTCCGCTTCAGATACAAACCCTCATTGAGAAGGAGTTAAGCCCAACCCTCAGTCCCTCATGAGGATAAAACCTAAGCTTTGGAGGAGATTGGGGGGCCAGCAGAGATCTAGAAACTTTTTCTAGCTAGACTCCAGGTACAGGTTGTTGGAGGCCACGAAGGTTAAGTGCCAGCATGTCAATACTCAGACTTGTCTTTTCATAAGCGGTTGCATTTATTACATGTTGAGATGGTGTCTCGAGGGGGTTTCTCACATGCCTAGCCACATGAAATTCTGCCTTGACATCTCGAAGATGCTCAACATGAGATTTAATGATGATTTTATAGGGCTATTTAATTATGAAATGAAAGGGATTAAATGTTCTCTCATGTTGAGAAATAGCAAGTACGCCAACTTCGGCATGAGAAAGGATATGAACATCATTGCTATCAGTTTAAAAACTAAAGCTGGGGATTTGGAGGCTATAGAGTTATCCGAGAGTTACATTGTGTTTGCTCTTTGTTGCATTGCACTTATTTTTTCTGCTGCTTGCATTGTCAACCCATTTGAATCTAGTAAAATGGGTGGGGATAGGTCGCACACAGAGCCTGAGACTTGTGAGGAATTCAAAAAGAATGAGACTATTTAGCACATCTACCATGAGGGTGGAGTTACCTCATATTTGGAGTGTCTACAAGGCCATGATGAAAACCTCCTGGCTCAGTTTCTGCGGTCCTATGATGGTAGAAGGGTTAAGGTTGGTAATGTAGAGTTTGAGATTTTGGAGGAGGTGATTGGGATAGCTATCAGGATATCTACTGATGGCACGAAGTACCCCAGGAAGAGCAAGGTGTCAAATCCTGATAGTATGAAGTTGTTTCTCAATAAAGATGAGGTTCTGAATAGCTTACAAGGGGGTTTTGACTGACAACTCTTACCTCTTCCCTAGGATGAGGTATGTTACATGATAATTAAGTATTTTACTTTAAAGGGAAGGTTTAGGAGGTTTTTTCATTATCACTTCCCACTGCTAAATCATTTTAGGCCTAGTAAGCATATCAGCTTCCCTTTCTATCTCATCTCATCGCTGGAATCCTCCATTGTTGCATCTAAAGAACAACATGCCCTTGAATCTAGTAAACCTAAGATTCCACTCCACCAAGGCTTAATCCTAAGGTTGTATAAGTTCCATCTCGCTCTCTGGCCCCTTAAATCCCTCACTCCCATCAGGATTGAGCCTCAGCCACATAATCCCACCCTGGTGAAGGATTACCCGGTCATTATTACTGAAATCACCCCTGATTCCTATGCTAAGTCCTTAAAAAGTGGCAAGAAGAAACCCACTGTGAACATTAGCCCCGAACCCACCACTGAGGATATCACCCCCATTTCTCCAGCGACAACCCCTGCTAAAAGAAAAATCCTCCAAGGTAGCCCGTCCCTACCCAGTAAGAAGAAGTGGGGAACCTTGGAAGAAGATTTAGACACTGTCAGTGATATTAAGACCTCTAAGGCTACCCTAGTGGTTGAGGAAGTTAGTACTGAAGGGGAAGTGGGGATTCAAACAATGTTGAGGATGAGGTCTACACGCCCACTAACAGCAAAACTCATATGCCGACGACTAGGAGGTCATCTAGGCTTGCTGCCAAACCGGCCTCCATGCACAAAGGAAAAGCTACCTTGTTGGTTAAGGAGGAGGTTGATGAGATGCGGGAAGAGGAACAGTCAGAGGAAAAGAACAAAGGGGTTTCTGAGAAAATGCAGGAAGAAGAAGACTCCCAGGAAGATAACAAGAAGGGTTATGCTGAGCTGCAGGGTTCGGAGACTGAGGGCAACATCAAGATGGACACAGTTGTGGAGGAAACTGAACAACTCAGTGGTGATGTTTCGTTTAACAAAGGCAACAAAATTGAGATGCAGTAAGTGGATGTTTAGGGTCCCAACAACTTCCCTGATTTTAATGTGCAGGGCTCAGATACTATCAGCTCTGAGAAAAAGAAAAAAGGTATTGGTAAGAAGAAAAAAGGTGACAAGAATAAAAAGGACAAGGAAAATGAAACTCTAGAGGCTAGGCTCACTCATCTAGAGCAGAAGTTTAACACTCTGGCTAAATTCTCGACTAGAGTTATGCATAGGTCTACCACTACTCTGGTGGCTCTCCAGAAGGTGGTTCCCAAGGGGCAAGAGAAGAAAGACAAAAAACTGAAGGAGTACGAGGACGCGCTCCAGTTTCTTATAGATGATTGGGACAAGATGTTCGCATAGCCTTTGGAGGCTTGGGTCTACTTTGATGTCAGTCCGATGTTGGTCTGCTATCTCTGTGGTGTCTAGTTTCTTTTGTCTTTTGTTATATTGCAAAAACTTTAATGGTTTGATCGTTTCTGTTTAAGTTTTTTGGTGAGTCTCTATTGGCTGTTTTGTCATGGGATTGGCAGCCTTTTTTGCCACATATCTAATCAAAAACACATAGTCAAAGCTTTATTACATGGAAATATCTAAAGTATGTAAATCATTACATGTTTCAAGTGACCGTTAATTTTTTTGGGGAGATTAGTGGAGAATGCCTTAATTTTAGGATATGTTTCAAGAACCGTTAATTTAAGGATTTGACATGGGCATATGGGATGTGATTTAATAAGTAATTGGGCTCTACCAATTCACATGATGATAGAATCTTTTTGGAGAATATTTTCTATTTAAGGTTTGTGGCTCCTTCGAAGCATTTTTTCGAGAATGGGTATATTTGTGTTCACAACATCAGATTTTTGCATTCTTATAGGTATTAGAAAGTTGGTTCCACCCTCTTTTGTCTGTATTATTTGTTTTAACTTTTGGTACCATTTAAAGATGTTTTGAAATAGATTTCTTGGGACTTTTATGTGCACATCTCAATAGACTTGTATTTGCATTAATTATAATGTGTCATCTTCTACTCAGGGGGAGGGGGTGGTTCATGCAATCATGCACTATAAACACACACTAATGATAAAGTGCCAAACCTTGTATCTATTTGAGGGGGTTATGTAAATCCTTTTTAGGGATATTGTAACTATGAACTAAGATAAAGTCCATTCTAGGGGGTTTGTAAACATGTTTTTTAGTATTACATAACATCATTATGTTGTCACCCTAGACAAAAAGAACTATTTGTTTTAGAAAGAAGGGTTAAAGAATCATTACCTTGAGTAGGATCTACTGCTCTATCTCCATGGACTTGTTCATGAGCTGATTGACAATGAATACTTGAATGTGCTTGGATAAACTACAATGACATAGTCTATAGACTAATAGGTCTTATAGTTTCTAAGGACATCCTACATCACATAGGGCCCATTGATTGCCCTATCACTACCATGACCATAATTAAGTAGTTGTATGGAGATCTTGAATCTCCAATAGGTTGTGATGTCCCCTCAAAGAACCTTACACATGTGGATGGAACTAAAACAACAATTTGTCCTCCTGATACCCCATTTACATTCACTCATACTCAGACCACTGATGTGAGTAGTTCATGGAATGTGTAGTGTAGTCTTTTGACATGCATTAAATTTCCAACACCATTGGCAACTTCGCCACTTGTTCATTTAACAATTTGATGTGGACATATTATGGAATAAGTAGTGTAGTCACATGACATGCATTGTAATTCCACCACCACCTCTTGTAAACACTATAGAGTTCTGAGTCACTTCACTGAGAGCCTTCAATATTTCTTTGTATCAAGACATCTTGTGGGATTGCAGTGTACTCACATGACATGCATTGAGATTCCATCTTCACCTATTACTCTTATAGAGTTTAGATTCACTTCACTAAGAGTTTTAAGCAATTCTTCACAACAAGACATCTTGTGGGAGGTGCAATGTAGTCACATGACATGCATTGAAATTTCACATTCACTTATTGCTCCTACAGAGTTCAGTGATGCTTCACCTAGGCCTTCTAGATACTCTTCACAACAAGACATACCATGGGATGAGCATTGTAGCCACATGACATGCATTAAGATTCAACACCCATACACCACGTCTTTAGTACCTGTTGCATGTTCATCTCCACATGGTTTTGAGCAATCATCCTTTTTAGTTAGGCCTAGGACTCCTAATATGATCTTGGCACCACTCATCACCAACATGGGGACCATTGTACCAATTCCAAAGAAGTACATTTTGTGTTTTTTACCCACATTTTCCTTGATGGATTAGAAGGACCTTCTACATGTACCTTTGGGCCTACTTCTTCCTAAGGGAAGGAACGTTGTTTGGAAAGCATGGAGATCATTAGTCTACAATATCATTCTTTCGTCACTGGTGCAAGAGGCATCACATCTAAGGGGAGCTACCTAGTCTCTCTCTTCACATTTCTCTATCTTTTGGGGGTTTCTCTCTCTTCTTCTTTGGGGGATATCATTATACATGGGTACCTAACATGAACTCGTTATTAGGATTAGGATCAGGATTAGGGTTAGAATTATAATTAGAATTCGGGTTATAGAACTTTGAAGAAGGGTGACAATTAGAAGGAGAATTAGGGTTAAAACTAGGGTTAGGGTTAAAATAAGGGTTAAGATTAGGGTGATATTTAGGGTTACAATTAGAATTAAGGTTAGGGTTATGGTTATGATTAGGTTTATAATTAGGGTTAGGGTTATGGTTAGGGTTTACATTTAGAATTAGGGTTACAATTTGAAAAGAGGTGATAATTAGAATGAAAATTACGATCAAAACTAGGTTTAGGGTTATAATAAGGGTTAGGATTAGGGTAAGATTTAGGGAAGTTACGATTAGAATTAGCATTAGGCTTAGGGTTTGAATTAGTGTTAGAATTAAAATTACTGTTACAATCAATTTTATGGTTAGGGTTAGAATTAGGATTAGTGTTAGGGTTAGTGTTAGGTTTAGACTTAGGGATATAGTTATGGTTAGAATTAGAGATAGGGTTAGAACTAGGGTTGTATATAGGATTTTGATTAGGGTTAGAATTAGGGTCAAGCTTAATGTTAGGATTATAATTATAATTAGGGTTAGAAGGATAGTATTAGGGTTTGGGTTATTGTTAGAATTAGGGTTAGGGTTAGTATTAGGGTTAGGGTTATTGTTAGAATTAGGGTTATGATTCAACATTGAGATTAAAATATTCCTTAAAATAGGTACCCTAATTCTAAATCTAACCCTAATTCTAACCAAAACCATAAGATTACAATTAACATTGTTTTATAAGCCTCAAAACCCTCAATCTAACGCTATTTAACATAATTCTAACCATAATTTTGGCCATAACTCTAATAATAACAATAACCCTAATGCTAACCATAATCCCAACCCTAATTTGAACCCTAATTATATTTCTAACCCTTACCCTAACCCTAATCCTAACACTAATGCTAACCCTAACTCCAATTCTAACCATAATTCTAACTCTAACCCTAATTCTATTCATAACCCTAACCCTAATTGTAACCCTAATTCTAACCTAAACAATAACCCTAACCCTAATTTTAACCCCTAAATTTAATCCTAAATATAATTATATGTTATCTGAAAGATGCAAAACATATTCTTATTTGATAAATTAAAAAAAAAATGTTTATTTAAATAAATATTTATTTATTTGTTAATATTTCATAAAAAGAGAGTCATATAAAACAATGTAAAACAAAACCCAAAATAAAAAATAAAAGAAACCATTAAATTAAAAAGAGGATCCAAGTACAATTAATAAAAGGAAATATTATTTTTTAAGCAAAACCTAACAAATCAAACACGTCGTGAAAAGATTAAAATTTACATAGAAACCTAAAATATTATTTTTGGAACCCAAATATTTTTTAAGTAATTGAACAAAGCTTTCTTGGATCTGTTGCATTGGGGAAATAATTTGATCTAGACCTAAGAATCCTTTCAAAGTCAAAGTTTATAGTAATTGTAGGTTCATTGTTCCTTGGGATCTCTTCGAACATGTAACACATTACAGAGACAAGAAGTCTTTATAACAGGACTAAATATTAACACTCAGGTCCACTACTCAAGGCCCATATATATAAACTTTAATAATTTGATTACTCTATTCAATAATTGATTCACAGTTTTATTTGTAGGGAAGAAAATGAGCATGCCATAGATGCAATCAATGGGCTTGTATGATCTATCACCTTTATTGTGACTTAGAGTGATATAGAGAGAGTAGAGCGTTGGGTATATATCATGAATGAGGGAAGTCCTCCAACTAAGCCTCTTGTTAATAAATGTTCTATTATCAACGAAATATTATCCATCTGAATAGTCAAATAATAATTTTGGTCAATAAGAATAAGACAAATATTTACCACTTTTAATATGAATGAGATATAAATTTATTATTGATTGTTTGACCATTGAACTAGATAATATTTACATAAAATGAGGATGAATCAAATGGAAGGGCTTGAACAGCTGGTACATTGTAAACGTACTGGTAGGTTGAAATCATGCAGACAATGATAGAGGTTGAAATTCTGTCCACATAGTTGGAGGTCGAAAACATTACATATCATTGATTCATGCCAACTGTAGAACAAGTCAATGAAATTGCAGGTGGAAAATACCGGTAAACAGTCTGCACACAACGTGCCGACTGTTTATGGTGGGCGGAATCAAATTATGGGCATTACCATGAACCTTTATTGCACTGTCCTAATCAAAGCCCACTTCATCATCATTTGAGATATATTTCGAGGCACGGATGTGAATATGGTGAAGGTGTCTTCATGTTAAAGAATGGTATTACTTAGTTACAATAACTTTACGACATGTTACGCATTTCCTTTAAGATTAGGAATCGGGATGATGTGAGTGGATTTATTACCATGCCAAACTATGGATAAAAAAGTGAGGTGGAGGATAAAGCAACAACAAATAAACGTGCAAATGATCGTGTCAAGTAAATCGAGCATTCTCTCAAGCTTCTATGAAGCTTTAGAAAATTGGACCTTGGCTGACATTACAACTTGTGAAAGTTGAAGAAGGCTATGGAATTGGCATTTAAGAGGGAATACAATGCAAACTTGTTGTCTATGTGATTCACAAATGATGCCACCTTTTTAAGAGTAGTATTTAGCAATCGCTGATCAATTAGTTTCAGTATTTGGATAGAAAATGTGGCTTGTTGGGTCTTAAGGGCACATCCAAGAAATGCTTAGGAAGTCTTCCCTAGTTCTGGAGAATGCAGTTAGAATAATATATATGGTGGTTGTCTTTTGGTGCTGGCTATCAAGGGCGGTCAAGGTGACATGCCTAGAGGCTTAAAGAATACATAATAATTTCGTTTGCAAGCCCATAATATGTTGTAGATCAAAGGCAATATGGATCAAAGTAAACATAACTAGTTGAAGTTGCAACTAGAAAGAAGAAGAAATGTTTGAATTAGAGGAAATTATATGATAAAGGGTTTGCATACATGACAGTTTAGAAGTTGGACTCCTTATGCTTGTAATTTGTATCAAAATAAGAAATGTGGCCAAGATCTAGGAGTAGGAAATCACGGTAAGATAAAGACAGTTAAAGTATGAAAGACGTCAATAAAAATTTGAGATTGAAGATGATGGAAAAATATTTAAGTGCTTCTCTCTACCACATGGCACCATATCGCAAAAGACTAAATAGTGGCTTTGAGTAGGCATTTGAGCTATGTGGTTATATAATAAAGGAACACACAAATACTGTGATGGAATCCTTGAGTCAAGTTCACGGGACTATTATAAAGACTCTAATTGTAAATAGAACAAGAAAAATTGACAGAGTAGAATAGAATAGACTAGAAAATAGACAGAGATAGCAAACTGATTTGTATAAAAAAATTTGAGAATTGTAAATATAAGTTTCTTTTGAATATGGAGGATTAGGAATTATTTGTCTGTAATTTAGTTATAAATTTCTAATAAATTAGCAAGTTGTTTAAAGTTTGTACATGATGATGGTGATTTTGGATATGAGAATTGAGTTTATAAAATCGCTTTAGATATTACACTTGAATAGTGAAGTGATTATGTGCTAACAAGCACTTCTATTGGAGGTTTGGTACTGATTACTCTGTTTTGTGAATCCAGTTTGAGAATGTAGGAAAACTTAGCCTTGATTTATCCATTTTAAGCCTTTCTAAAATTGATCTCAAAAGTGGATACCATCAGATTAGGATTAGACAAGGGGATGAATAGAAGACAACCTTTAAGACTAATGAGGGTCTTTATGAGTGGGTGGTGATGCCACTTGGACTGTCCAATGCTCCTAGTACTTTCATGTGTCTAATGAATGAGGTATTGAAAGATTTTATTGGCAAATTTGTTGTTGTCTATCTTGACGATATTCTGATTTTCAGCAAGACAAAGGAAGAACATTTGTAGCATTTGGAATAGGTGTTGAAGAAGATACATGAGGAGATTCATAAGAGGATTCAGTCACATTTGTGCATCCATTCTGGATACCATAAAAGGAGGACAGAAATGTAAGTTTATTTGGAATAGAGCAGCTGATGAGTCTTTTGAGATTCTCAAACAAAAAAAGTAGAGAAACCCATTTTGGCTTTGCCTAATTTTAATAAGTTGTTTACTATGGAATGTGATGCCAGTAACCTTGCCATTGGTGCTGTCTTGAGTCAGGAAGGAAGACCTGTTGCTTTCTTTAGTGAAAATCTGAATGATGCTAAACAAAAGTATTCCACATATGATCTAGAATTGTATACAATGGTGCAAGCATTGAAAAAATGGAGACATTATCTCTTGCCCAAGGAATTCATTGTTTATACTAACAACCATGCTTTGAGTTTTCTGAATTCCCAGGGGAAGCTAAATCACAAGCATATGAAGTGGGTCGAACAACTCCAGGTGTATACTTTCTCCATCAAACATAAGAAGGGACACGCCAACAAGGTGGTAGATGCTCTGAGCAAAAGAGTGTGCACTATACAGGAAATCCAGTTGCAAAGTGTGGGAGTGGATTCTCTCAAGAATATGTACCAGGATGATGAGGACTTCAAGGAGATATATGCAGTTTGTTCACAATTTTCAGATTCCTATCATTCTAATTTTTCTAAATTTTTGCTACAGTAGGGGTTACTGTTCAAAGGCAGCCAACTGTGTGTACCTAGGTGTTCCATGAGGGTGAACATCATAAAAGAGAAACATTGTGGTAGTCTTGGAGGTCATTTTGGACTGGACAAGACATTGGAACAAGTGAGAAGGCTTTACTTCTGGCCTAAGATGCAAATAGATGTTAGGAAATTTGTAGAAACTTGTAGCATTTGTCAGAGGGCAAAAGGAACTTCATCCAATGCTGGTCTCTATCAACCACTTCCAATTCCACAAAGGCCATGGGAGTGCATCAGTATGGATTTTGTTTTGGGTCTTCCCCAGACTCAAAGAGGTTTCGATAGTGTATTTGTTGTAGTTGATAGATTCAGTAAAATGGCTCATTTTATGCCATGCAAATGTACCAATGATGCTTCACACATTGCTGGTCTATTCTTTAAGGAGATTGTTCGAATTCATGGTTTGCCATTGAATATTGTCACTGACAGAGATCCCAAGTTTGTGGGACATTTTTGGCGCACTTTGTGGAAGAAATTGGGCACTCAATTATCTTTCACGTTAGCTTATCACCCTCAGACAGATGGACAAACTAAGGTGTTGAATCGATCACTGGCTAATCTTTTGAGGTGTTTGACTAAACAACATGGAGAAGCATGGTATATGGTCATCCCACAAGCAAAATTTGCATATAATGACTCTGTCAATCGGAGCACAGGAAAGAGTCCTTTTGAAGTTGTATATGGGATTCATCCCAGGGGAATTTTGGAGCTCAGGGATCTCCAGAATATGGAGGAAAGGAGTGCACAAGGAGAAGATTTTGCAGTCAACATGAAGGATATCCATGATGCTGTAAGGGAAACTATCCAGAAGACCACAGGGAAATACAAAGAGAGCTGATCACAAGAAAAGGGATGTCCAATACACAGTTGGAGATCTGGTAATGGCATATCTAAAGAAGGAAAGACTTTTGAAGGGGCAGCCCACAAAGCTTCTTATGAACAAGATAGGTCCATGCAAGATTGTACACAAATTTGGACCTAATGCATACAAAATTGAACTTCCTCCAGGTTTAGGGATATCACCCATTTTCAATGTGTCATAATTGTTTCCATTCAGGGGAGATAATGTTGCAGATTCAGATGTGACAGGAGTAGGTGATGCCGAATGGATTTCTAATTTTCCACCGAGTCAGCCAGTACAGCTGGAATGTATTTTGGACACCAAAGTTCTGAAGAAGACCAAACATAAAACCTACAAGCAGTATCTGGTCAAATGGCGTGGTTTGCCTAATGAGGATGCTACCTGGATGAGCGAGGAAGACATCATCAAGCATGGGGTTAATATTTCAGACTTGGTTCCTTAAGGGACTTGAGTTCTTTTAGGCCCCAGGAGTATGGTGCAGGAGCACCTAACACAAGGTGACCTCCATGAGGCATTTGAATCATGTTTTGTTTAGAAAATTGTGTTTTGGGTTGTAATAATGTCTATTTGACCAATGCATGTAATTTTTGTTTATAAGTCCCAAGTAATTAGGTTGCATTTGTCAAGTTGTTAAATGGTTGTTCTCCCAGCCGCTTGGAGATAGTTAGTTTTTCCCAGCCACTTGGAATGGGTTTGGTACTACTCAGGGTGAGTTTATAAACCCAGAGGATTGAACCAAGTGCAGATATCATTTTTATTGTAATCAGATCGAAGAGGAGATTGAATGTAACCATGCATTGTGTTAAGGAGAAATCAAACTATTTTCTGTGTTGTCAATTTGTTTTTCATTCTCTGTAAATATGAATTGTATAGCTATAGATTTCTATTCCTCTATGTTTTCCCATTGTTGCAATATGTCGATATGAAGCATTCCACTGATAAGATTTCTGTCGAAATCAGTGGAATGACTTCGTTGTATCATATTTGTTTGTTTTCTATTTTGTTTCATGATTCGGCGGCACAGAGGACCAAAATTGGTTGTGCACAGTAGATCGCCTAGCATCTCCATGTGCTAGGGTTTGGATTAGAGCAATTGAAGACGCTGTCAGTGAGACAGAAACCATCAGTGAACTGTTCCCCTTTCAGAGCATTAAGGGCAACTTGGCCGAAGGGGAGTTTAGGGCATTGAACAGAAGTCGCGGCTAGAGATGCATATGAGAATGACAAGGTACATCGAGCAGATAACGAGACATTGAGTCGACAGTGGTGTTCTGGCCGATCAAGTCATATCGGCATATCAAGAGGATGAACAAGGAGTTCGCCAATGATGCAAGTCTTACTAACGATTGTGGTCTGAAGGTAACATCAATGAAATTAGTGTGTCGACGGAAGAGTTTTCGAGTGTGCCGACAGGTTTAAGTCCTACCGATAGTGGGTTCGATAGGTTCAAAATTTGATAAGTGTTCACTTCCACTGTGTGCTCTGCATCACCTAGGACATGCCCCACTCTAAGGGCCCCTACCTGTGTCTTTTGTTTCCCCTAAAGAAGATCTTTAGGAACTTTATTTTGAGCATGAGATAATAGGAAATTCTTTCCCCTACCTGAGAAGTCGCCTTCTCTAGCCCATCAAAATCTTAACCACCTTCTATACCACATTCATCCACAACCTAGTCACTTGATGAGGATGTAAAGAATATCTAGGCTAAGTAGAATAACAATGGGATTAGCAAAACTGGTAGATTCATGGACACTGAGACCTCAAAGTGCCCACCATAAAAAAACAAGTTGTTTGGCCCCCTATCAAGAGTAAAGTTGCCATTTGATCCTTGGTCACTCGAAACTTTGTAGCTAGAACTTTCAATCTGTAACACCCAGTTTTGATTTCACTCTAAAAACTAAGTTTTAACCAAAGGTAATTTTTTTTTTTTTTGAAAGTTAAAAATAGAAAAGTAATTTGTTTCCAATTCTTATAACCAAGAAGAACATCCATCGACTTACAATAATCATGAATATATATCTTAAAGCAAAAAGAAATAATCATCCATAACATTTAAACATTGTGCTGTTAAAAGTTACTTAGAACAAATCCAAAATAGGAACTTACCAATGTCACTGCATCTCGATTGTCGACCATCCAAATTCAAGTCTCAGCAATCCTCAAGAATTAAGAAGAGAAAGTATCTTCAAGGAGCTTAACCTCCAACCACAGACCGTTGGTCTCCCACACTCCTTCCTAACCGGAAGTGGCCCTACCCTACCCAAAGAGGATAGACCTAGGATAACCAATGGTGTTTGCCATCTGAGTTTTGGTGTTGTGACCTACGTGACTTGTTATCATGTAATCCCCTAGATACCCTCTAGTCAAGCATGACCACTCCACAAGCTACACCATCCAGTCACAATGAACAATCAATGCACTGGAGGATCATGCATTACCTTGGCCAAAGGATTTGAATATAATTAGCGTTGTATCAATGCATGTAAAAGTTCACCCACCCCACTCGACTCGAATTAATCGCAATCCTACAGTTACCTATTTATAAGTTCTATATAACAACCTTGATAACCTCAAGGTGTTTGAAATTCATCATGCATTAACACATGGCATTGAGGTTTACTCTCTCTCTACAAGCTCATGGAAACCTCTCCGTCTTCATGATAAAAGAATGGTTTCCTAGCATATCAATTATTCGGATAATGCTAAAAGTTATTTCAATGTTCTCTAAGCTAGCCCACTACTTAATTTATCCACTTATGAGTGGTCACTAAACTCATCTTTGTTGTTTTGGAAGGGTTTCTCTAAAAGCCAATTTAAAGAATACAATGCTCAAAAACCCCAGGTTAAAATTTAACACTCACAATATACTACTTCGACGTGTCGAAATCTTCAACATGTGGAAATCTTCAACATGTTGAAATCTTCACCATAGCTTAATCTTGTCGATCTAAACATTAGGAAACCCTGTCATATCATTTCTTCTAGCAATAAAATTGCATGCAAATTTAAACTTGAAACTTGACAAAAGACTCATTACATTGTTTGAAAAACTTCATATTATTAATTGGTAAGACTGTAAGGTCTTCCCTCAGGAACACAATAGTTTAATTACTTTAGTAGTAAAAGAATTACTTACATAGGCAAATAGACTAAAGCTTATCGACCAGTTTAAACTCAAAAAAAGAGAATGACAGTGAAGTCTTATATGTTACGACTTGTACCTCTAAATATTAATAATCCTCTATCGATGGTTGACACAAACAAAACTTTTACTCAAATACTAGCTGATCTTTAAACTTGACAGAGCCAAACAATAGCATTCGACTGGCCAAAAATGATTTCAGTCTATGTCATCGAAGGCTTTGCCTCTGCAGTTTGTAATAGTTGTGAAATGTTTTATGACCAAAACATACTCAGAATTGCACTCTATACATAACTATAAACCTTCTAAAGTAAAACCAATGACTACACATTATTCTCGACCTTCGTCGGACAATGCAATAAATTGTGGGTTTTACATCTAAGGTGCGGTGCAGTGCAGTGTAGAAGACATAAACGTTGCTCATTTTGAAGATAATCAAGGAAACTCACAGCTACGGTTGTTAACTTAAAACACTTTGTATCTTCAAGAAAATTCTAAATTCTATCAAAATGCTAGTGAAGACATTACTTATAACAAGAAGAATTATGACTGCATAGTGAAGAGAAGAAGAGAACCTGTAGATAGACTCTTGAGTCCGCTTACAGACTGGTCCATGACATTTGCTATTCTCTCAGCCATTCACTTGGTGCTTCTTGCACAGACTTCTTTTTGCTTCTCCTCCGTGTTCTCTCCTCTAAAAATTGACCCTTACTACTCTATTTCTCCCCCGTGTAACTGTGAAGGAATAACTGTCTCCTCCACTCCCAGACCATGCCTATCGATAAGGGAATCTATTTGGCATGCAAAAATGTTTTCCACCTTATGCGACCTCAACCAGAAAATGGTTTGGCCATTCCACACAAATCGCGATCATTCTCCAAGATGGAGCTCCACATAGGCGAGGTGGCAGTTGGTAGTTTTAACCAACTGTCTTACTACTCATATCTATTATGAGTATAAATCAATACAAAGGTTTTGAATTAAAAGCTATACCGACAATCAACAAGAGGTCTAAAGCTTGAAGGCAAAAAGACTATTCGAATTAAAAGATATCATAGAAAGAACTTAAATGTGTCCCTCTCAAGCTTCTGCCCGATTATCGACATCACTCAAGAATAAAGGAATTATCTCAAAACGACACTTAAATTATAACTAACAATAATATTACATATTCCAATACCATACGACCAAGGGTACTACACACCATGGTCTCTAGATTTTAAAACATTATTTAAACCCTTCAGTATTCGATAATAGCCCACTAATGAACAATTCAACATCCGTCAAATTTTGCAAGAAGACGTTTACGTCATACGCTCGTAGCGCTTTACGACGATAATGACGAATTGAGCGCAAACACCAAAACAAGGTTTGGGATCGACTTACGCACAATTTTGACTTTTACGCTGAACCAAAAACAAGATAAGACTTACAACTCAACCACAAGTATATACATATAAATGTATAAACAATATATCAGTCGTTCATATTTATCAACACAATTCAGAGTATTATGACACTGATGTTGATTTCCCATACTCAATATGACGACTTACAAAAGGAGAAAGACCTATTCTTGCAAACCTCGACTCTCATCTAAAAATGACTTAGCCCGAACTCAAAGCATCTAGGTTTGTCTACCTGATATGCGTTTTCAGTGGCAAACACCCATGGGTTATTCCAGAGTCTATTCTCTCTTTCTCAAAGATACTTTCTCTTCTTCTTTCTTCCTGGCGAATATGTTCCATCTATTCCTACCTTTGACAATCTCACATATAATTTGTGGTCAGAGTACCAATGTTCTAATCAAAACATATTTATATCAAATCATTTCATTTTCATATCGAAAGACATTTTAATTCATAACATCAAATTGATCATAATCAAGTAGATTCCATAATTTTGCAAAATTAACCTTTTCTATTCATTTCATCAGTTCCTATGATGTTAAAACATATCCACATAACTATACTAATAAAGAAAAAGTAAATAGTAATATTGAATCCAAAAAGGGGATGTAACACAATCCCTTCTTCCCAACCCACAACTTCTTCACCACCCCTTCCTTATCACTACACGAGATAGGACACTACCCAAAAGTAGGGATATAAGGGGGCATCACAAATTGCTAGGTAAACATGTGGTAGATATAAGTGGAATATAGAGAGGGAGATAGATCTTGAATGAACAGATCCAACATCATAGCATCATAGCTCAAGTTTGATCCAAGATGAGACACAATGTTTTCAACTGAAATGTATCCAAATCCTTCACCATTAAAGATCCACAATTTTCAAAGGCTTCCTACAAACTACTAGGCTGGAAAGCAAAAGTTTGATTAGTTTCTATCTCAAAAGTAGGACCCATCTTCCTATTCATTTTTTATTAGTAAAGGGTAGTTTACAATCACTAGCAAGGTGTCCATAGGAGTGGCATCTAGCATACCAAAAGGGTATACTAACATAATCTAATGATTTCTTGAGAAGGATTTCTTCAACTAAACCTTGCTTGAAATCAAAAGCCACTAAAATTTTGGCACCCATCCTAGAAGACTATTTTATGTATGTTAGATCTACCTCCATGAAATTTCTTAATTGGTTCACAATGGCTTGTAAGATTTTATAAGTCCAAAATTCCAAGGGTAATGTTAGCATCTTAACCGACACTGGTTTAGTAGAGGCTTGCTTAGATTGTGGATTAAAACTAGGGGACACATTTTTATGGTTAAAGGATCTTTGACCCCCAAAACTATTTCGAAACCTAAATCTTGGTAACATCCTTAGGTGTTTGGAAAATAAAAGAAATCCATTAGAAGTCCCAAACTTATTAATAGTCTAGTCACCATTAAAACCAAATCCTAAGCCTATGTGATGTGGAGTGAGTGTAGAAAGCTTGATATAGGAAAAATCAACTATGCCAATTGTGTTAGGAAAACCCAAGCCACATGACATTTTAGTCCACCATGTCTATAAAAACAATAGATCCTTCATATGGATCCATAAAGAAATCCACTAACTCCTCTTCCCTCTTCATAGATTCCAACACTTAGAAATGAAGAGCTTCTACATTATCCTCCTCCATTAATGTACACAAATCATGAGCAATAAAAGAACCTTCCACCATCACCACATATAAAGGGAGAAAAAAAAACAAAAAAAGTAGGGAGAAGAGGCAAAAACATATAAATATAAATACGAGAGGCACCAATACTAACAATAAAGGCACGAAGCAGAAAAAGTAATGGGTGAAAGAGTAAAACCTCACCGAGGAAAAAGGACTAAATCTAACCAAAGGGAATAGAGAACCAATGAAAATTGAAACCAAGTACTATCCCACTGAAGACACCAACAAACCTAACATAGCCATATACATTGTCGAATGTGCATATAAACCACAAACATTACCTACTACAAGTTGTTTTGTTTGTATCTAAAGAAATAAGGATATTTGAGTGAACATAATCAACTACGCCTCTTAGTATTTTAAAAGAGAGTGTTTTAGAATATTGGGACTTCTTCCATGCATATTTTAGAGCTTTCAAAACAAAAATACTGCAATCTAGGAAATACTACTTAATTTTAATATTTTAAAGTTTTTTTTAAAAAATTATTTTTATTATAATTGTAAATGAAATTAAGTAGTAACAAAAAGTCCAAGTACCTTGATAATTGTATTAATATAAGATTTATTTGAAAATTACATTAGTTTAAATACACTATGTATAGTTTTTAAAATATTTTTATTAGTTGAAAGAGATATTTAGAATATTGGGACTTCTTCCATGCATATTTTAGAGCTTTCAAAACAAAAATACTGCAATCTAGGAAATACTACTTAATTTTAATATTTTAAAGTTTTTTTAAAAAATTTACTTTTATTATAATTGTAAATGAAATTAAGTAGTAACAAAAAGTCCAAGTACCTTGATAATTGTATTAATATAAGATTTATTTGAAAATTACATTAGTTTAAATACACTATGTATAGTTTTTAAAATATTTTTATTAGTTGAAAGAGATATTTACTAATTTTTTTTTTTATCAAAGTGATAGGATATTGTGACTTCTTCCATGTTAGAAATATAAAATTAGAGCATTTCAAAAGTAAAATGCAAGCATACAACTATTATAAAGGCTAGATATTTTTAAATCCTTTTAAAATTTACATATACTAAAAGCCTTTGGAATGATTTATTTATTTTAAAAGTTTTAAAATATGATTATATAAATTAAATTAACATTGTAGTGAAATTTTTCGCTTTGAATTTTTAATATTTAAATAGCATAAATATTTACTATAAAAGCTTATCTTAGCTTCAAGAATATTTATCAAATATTCTCTACTAACAAGGTCAACCATGTGAAGGTAGAAGCTAATATGGCCTCCCCTAACCTATACCTACTTCTACTTGACCTAAGACAACCACAAAACAACACAACACACAAAACAACACAACATTTGACCTAAGACAACCACAAAACAACACAACACCACACACATATGGTACATTTTACTTTATTTATACAAAATCTTAATTATTTTCTTATTAATATGCAACAAAAATATAAAGATTAGAAGAACTATATTATATGTCATTTTCAATAATGTTCATATGTGATGGTCAAATTTGTCATTATGTACATTTTATACTATATGTGACAATTATGTGCATTGTAAATTGTCTTTGTAAGGGGAGTTCGTTCATGGTTGTGTCCAACGTGAATTGTTTTTGTAAAGGGGAGTTTGTGGTTATTATTGAGTGAAATTCATGGCTATATATCATTGTAAGTTGTGATAGTGAATGGTGTTTGACAAAGGGAGGGGACTTGTGGGTCATAAATAGAATTTGTGATTAATTTTGTATTTGTTAATAATTTGTAATGGGAGTTTATGGTTAATGTCCATTGTGAATAGTTTTTTACAAAGGGAGGTGACTTATGATTCATAAATAGAATATACTTTTGTAAACTTTAAATTTGCATGATAATTTCTAATTAATGGATCAATAAATTAGAACTTAAACATCAACAAAACATATTTAAAAAATGCAAAAGACACAAGAGCCAGACCTTGAGGAATGACCATGGCTGGTGGCCAATCCCTTTGGTCTTTGAAGGGGCCCTTTGCCCCCTTCAATAAAAAATATTCTTTTATTAAACATTGTATTTGTAAATGTTACAAAGCTATTATGTCAATGTAATTGACCATAATATCACTCGTGTATTGTCATGTTTTTTTAGACCCAAGCCCCTCATCATATCTTCAATAGTATATCCCATATATTGAGCTTGCCTACACCAAACATGTGTAAAGTAAGATTTTGTTCATTTGTATTCAAAACCAAAACAAAGGGAATTGATTGAATGCATGTACTAAAGCTGTTAAACTTTAAAAAGAAGACTTATTTTCCATCTCCACAACCTCAGCAGATTCATTTTTGTTGGTTTTAACCATGAGGCAGCAACCTGATACAAAATAAAATAGTTTTTAAGCTGAGTTATTAGAAATCAAATCTACATATATAATTTCAATTTTATCTAATCTTCACCAGACTCACATTAATATTTATAAAAAACATTCTCTGATTTGTTATTTTATTAGAAGTAATATTTCACAATACTAACAGCAGTCTCAAAAAATGCATTGAACAAGATAATAAAAAATATCAACAGTAATACATTAAACAATGTGCATATTTGAAGTATTTAATGTCCCAGAATGCTTTGGGACTCATAGATGTGGAGCTACAAATAAAGTTCACAGTGATTTTTTCCCAAACATTCCAAGAGAGACAAGTATAACTAATATATTTATGCAAAAGAAAAGTAAATGATGCAGGAACATCCATTACCCTTCTGGACTGGGACCCACTATGCTGTCTTTTATGCTAGGCAGTTACCTTCAGCAGTGGCAGCTTGATAAGTAACATATCTTTTGGGCGTTCAAATAAGAGTACGATTTAAATCCTGAAGAAATATGGGCGGCTTTTAGTCAGATGATTTAATATGAAGAATGGATGGTGGGTCAAAATCTGTAAAATTCTTGACAGGCGGGTCAAAATCCAAGGATAACTTATTTTCCCTGTGTGGCGGAGATAATATTCAAATCTTCTAAGGATTAAGCTATACTTTGCAGGGAAAAATTAATGAATTGAGATAGCAACCAGGGTCACCTGATTAAGCAGCAGTTACAAAAGATTATTGCCTTGCAAGCATGTTGGACACAGAGCATATCAAGAAACTGGTAACTGGTATAGCAGGGCATATACTTTCACCTACAGACAGCTTTCCCTACTACAAAATTTGGATGCCAATCAATTACTATCCTTTTAATAATCAAAATTTGGATGCCAATCAATTACTATCCTTTTCATAACCTATGCTAACACCCAAAGCCAAGAAATCTCTCTCCAAAGGTCGCAGGTACACAATTGTTTAGACACAAACTATCAACCAATCACTCAATATTGCAGGGATGAGACATCAAATTTTGACAGTCCATAATGAAATGGTAAACCAATGTTTCAGGATTTGATTGTGTGCGTGTTTTTGTCTCAACGTTTTGGATCATACTCAGAGCAAGGAGGCCAATTCAACAAAGTATGATAAATTATAAGAGTTAGAAATAAATACAAATTTAAAATAAGATAAAATTATAAGATATCTAAGAGCATATCTATATATCTAAAATTAGAAAGTAAAATAAGAATATGTGCAATAGTATATAAACTAAGGAATAAATGAAATTGAGAATATGATTAATTTAATAAATACAATCAATCACATGTTGAAAAAAACAATAGAGAGATAAAAATACATAAATAAATCAAGAGGATGAAAAAAATAAAAAGTAAATATAAATAATAAGGTCTAAATGAGTATAAATAAAAATGAACACGAACATTTATGCAAGAATATTGAGCTAGGGGGAAAAATGAATGAGAACAAGAGGAAACATGAAAAGTAACAATAGATGAATAAGATGAGAAAACAATGCAAAAAAAAAAAATAGATAGCAAAATAATATCAACCCAAAATAGAAAAATAGAAAACTATAATAAATGTAAAAAATGAGTAAATAATTATACGGATAAATGCATATCAAATAATTATAGTCATATATATATATATATATATATAGAAAACTATAATAAATGTAAAAAATAAGAGTAAACAAATATACGGATAAATGCATATCAAATATATATATATATATATATATATATATATATATATATATATATATATATATATATATATATATGACAAAAAATATATAAAAAGATAACTAAAAAATTGCATCACCAAATATATTAAGAATAAGAACCTAACTAAGATTAAACATAAAATAAATCTATGAACAAATCAAGTTAGAAACCAATACAAAAAAATAAAATTAGAAAGAGAAAAAATCAAACTAACAAGGAAAAAGATTAGTAAAAAAGTAATAATGTATCTAAGTAATGTTGAGATAAATAATGTTGGGATGAGACTACCCAAAAAGTCATTGATAAGGAAGAGGTAGCACAAAAGTTCAAGGCACAATTGATTGCCTTGAAAAGGACTATTGCAAGGCATATCAAGAAACTGGGAACTGGTATAACAAGGCCTACTTTCACCTACTGACACCAAGCTTTACCTACTGCAAAATTTCCAGATGCCAATCAATTATTATATTTTTAATAATCAAAATTTGGATGGCCAAGATCATAACCCATGCCAACACCCAAAGCCAAGAAATCTCTCTCCAAAGGTGGCAGGTACACAAGCTATCAATCAATCACTCAATATTGCAGGGATGAGACTACCCAAAAAGCCATTGATAAGGAAGAGGTAGCACAAAACTTCAAAGGCACAATTGATTGGCTTTACTATTGCAAGGCACATCAAGAAATTGGTAACTGGTATAGCAGGGCCTACTTTCACCTACTGACACCAAGCTTTACCTACTGCAAAATTTGGCTGCCAATGAATTACTATTTTTTAATAATCAAAGTTAGACCCCAGGATTGGTTTGTTAGCCTATAGGAGATGATTATGATTCACTTCTCTGATCTAGAATTCAACGAAATCTAATAATTAGAAACATTTGAAGCATTCACCCACAATATATCCTAAACAAAAAATTCAGAAGGAGAAGGGAACCTCAAAACTTAAGCCTTGTTCAATACAAAATAACAAAACAGCCAGGGCAAGGTGTATAAAGGAAATCATATAAACAAATTCTACCCACTGAATTTAACTATTGAAGAAAACATGATATACATAATGTATATCAAAAACTGGTTAGTAGATTACCTGGAAGAAGAATTATTCTGCCTTTCCCATTCCTCTGCTCTGCCTCTGCCTCTGCCCTTCCTTTGCTACCACCATGAACAAAACCCCAACAAAATACAAGAAAAAAAATAAAACACAACACAAAATTAAAATGTACAGAAAAAACAAAATGAATAGACAACCAGCGTGCACGCTGAAACAAAACTACATGAATAAATGTATCAAATACAAAAAAAAATACAGAGAGAATCATAGCATACATAGAAAATATAATTAAAAAGGGGAAAACCATTGAGGGAAGGGAAGAAAACATCTGTAAAAGAAGAAAGAAACATTCAGAAAAGAAAAAAGATCGCGAACAGAGAAAATGACTTATACAGGTTATCACAATTATTTATAATTTCACCTCATTTGAATTCCTTTCTCCCCAACGGCATTAACTATCATGCTATGGATTTGTATTCCACTGGTCATTTTCTTGTCATGCTATGGATTTTTATTCTAAACGGTCATTTTCTGTCATGTTAATGGATTTTTATTCTAACGGTGCATTTTGATAAGATTTGAGTTAATGATTTTAATTCTCTTTGATTATTTTAAATATTTTTCAATAGATTGCAATTTTTAAATTATAATTTATAATAACAACAGAAATAAATGGAGCTATAACAAATTTGTCTTAATCTTCTAATGTTTAAAATTTGGGAAGAAATATGTGATGTTTAGAAACACTTTTAGGAAATCTATTAAAATGTGATGGTTATGTTTTTATTAGTTAGACCCTTATGATGACGAATTCAATGATTTCATAGCAAAGACCAAGGATAAGTAGCGGGCATGCAATAGACCTAGGATCAAAATAATATATAAGGTCTAGCCATTTCAAATACTCTACAACTCATTCCGATTACATTTCTTGTTTTTATCATTATTTTCTAATGTAAGAATGTGGATACTAATACTAACCATTTCTTCTAAAATTTCTAAGTTTCATCCTTATTGTTAAATATTTTGTTATTCCTTTGCCACTAGAGCTTCCAAGTGATCATACCCAAAGTGAGGACCCAAAATTTTGAGAACTATGAGCAATATTGGACATTGCTAGGACTCAAATGTTCTTTAAACGTTTGATTGAAGTTCTATTAGGGAAATTAGAGACAAAGCATAGACATATATCTTTAGCAAAGGCACATTGTAGGAGAAGATGATTGATTTCTTCCTTGTGAGAGGTAACACAAATAGATATTAAGACCCTAGAAACTCTTTTCTAATTGCTCCCAAGCTAGAATCTTACAATGACAAACTATCCATACAAAGACATTGACTTTGGGATTTGAGCCATGATTTGGAAGACTGAATTCTATTCTAAGGGAAAGGATTTAAAATCCTTTCAAGGTTTGAAGTAAGCTTTTCATAACCTAGTTTCACATTATAGGTACCATTGGCTTCATGCTTGCAATCCAAGGAATCCTTCTTATTACTCTAGGATGGTATATGTTACTCCTAAAGAGGTTGAGTTGCCTATAAGTATCATTTTCAATCCCCATAATTGGAAAAGGATTTTCATGTTTAGGTACAAGCATTTGAATGCACCTTATCTACCCAATACTCACCAACCTTAATACGCGACAATCCTCTAGTTTGAAGTTGGAGAGCTTCAAAAGTCTAGATAAATGCATAAGAGGTTTCTCCATAAGCTGGGCATTATGCCAAACTCAAACTCTTATGTCATTATGAATATTCTAAAATACATATCTAGAAATTAGATCTCTAGTAACCTTCATACTTTCCCAAATGGAATATTCCCTAGGGAGATCCTTGGTGGAAAGAATGTAATTTATCTCTTCATTGACTAGGTATTTCTGTCTAAAAATTCTAGTCCATGTCAAGGATATATCTTGTAGAAGTATCTAAACAAGTTTATCTACCAAAGCTAAATCAAAATTGTCGATATATCTAATACCTACTCCGCCTCTTTAATGTTGGCAAAACATTCCATGGGAAATTAGGGGCAAATTGAATTTCTCACCTATTCCTTTCAGAAAGAAAGATCTCATCAATCTTTTTAGTTTCTTGGTGCTATAAGAAAACTTAACTAGTATATGGGAGTCAATTGAAGTAGTAATTTTGTAAGAGTAATCTTTCTGAGTGAAGAAATATTGTTTCCTTTCCATCCAATAATCTTTCATATAATATGGGGTCCAAGAAGTTTCGTATTACTACCTAGAAATAGAGGGAAACCAACACAGAAGTTTGGGAATTATAAATTTTCAAAGGATACTTGCCTATAGACAACTTAGTTTTTGTCTAGCCCCTTAATATTAAGAAAAAGAAAATATTTGGCTTACCTTATTGTTTTTTTACCTAAAAAATTCTCATAATTCTAATGAAGGTTCCTTATCTCCGTAACTTCTTGAAGAGATAGGAAAGAAAAGAGTGAAGTATCATCAATTAGTTATTGATGCATGAAATCCTTTCCATTAAAAAATACTTTTAATAGACCTTTGATTCTCCCTATGTTAAATTGAGATGGCCAATGTCTATACCCAACACTTTACCCATAATTATGAAAAGGTGGGGAGATAGAGCATCTCCTTATCTTGGACCCCTAAAAATATAATAGAACTATTCACCGTCAGAAAGAAAATAGGGGAGGAGTAACAACTCCTAATCCATTGTCCCTAGACTGTCAAGCCTAAATCTCTATAGCTCCTTTTCCAAAAAAGACCTAATTGACATATCACAATCCTTTCCAAAGCTAAGCATTGTTCTAGCATACCTTTTCTTTTATTAATGTGAAGAGATCAAATGATATTATGCATAGAAACTATCGCATTAGTGATTTTCCTACCTCAAACAAAAGTCGCTTGTTCATCAAAGCTTAAATCTTAGAAATAATCTACTTAATTATCTTATCCATGTTAGAGATAATGTTGAAAAATAAATTTTAAAATAAAATAGGGTGGAGGTCCTTTTACTTTAAAGAGTCCTTAAATTAAGGAATGAGGGATAAAAAACTAAAGTTGATGGATTTAAGAATAGATCTAGAAGTTCATGATTATTGTACCATCTCCGATAAATCAACACCCACTTGAACCTTGAAATTTAATGAAACAAAAATTCCAAACACCCACTTGAACCTTGGAATTTAATGAAAGAAAAATTCCAAACACCCACTTGAATTGAGAGCTCCGACTCCTACTATTTTGAGCATGTTTACTTTGACTTTCTCTTTAGAAATTTATATCATAAGGGCTTCATTTATGAACCTATTAATGAGATTTAGAATGTTGTAAATGAACATATTTGTTTCATCTCTTTCCTCACTTTCCTCAATAAGAATGGTCTTGAGTAAGAATTAGGAGAGTTCTAATCACTTGCTGACTTTCTAATATCTTATTAGTAAGTGAATCTTGTCTTCTAATTTTTTTTTGTTTTCTCATATATAGGAAAGATAGATAATTTTGGTGTTTATGTCACCTTCTTTTAGCCATTGAAACCATATTTATGCTTCCAATAGATATCTTCCTCACTTTATATATCTTCCTCACTCTACATATATTCCATTTGAAAAACAAGCCCATATTCCTTCTAAATTAATAGTTTTTTAATGTTTCCCGTTATTCATTCCAAAGTCTTTTTCAAATGAAATAAAATATTAAAAACATTTACATTTGTCTCTTTTAACTTCAATTTTAGGTCTTGGAGTTTATGGTAAAAAAATACATTTTGTCTCACATCTTTCTATGAAGCCTCCTAAGATTTTGTGACTATCCTCTTCAAATCTATGTGTTTATATAGTGACCCATCATTGTCACCCCTGGGATTTAATGTTCATTTTAAAACCTTATGAGGAATCTTAATCCTACTCCTCATAGTCTAATGACAAATGAATATGTGATTTTAGGACATTATGAAAATGTTTTATCTAAGGATAAAACAATTTTGATGAATCATGTTGATTACTTGATGAGTATAACCTAAAGTATAAAACAATGAAGACTAAAAGTATGGATGAATGTTTCTATGAATATAAAGATGACCATGTATATTATTTAAGTACATATTAAATTAATGGACAATATTTAGGTACATATTGATGATTCTATAATTAGAACATATTATTGATGAATTAGATAATAGAGTGCTTATTGACTTGAAGTAAGATTTTATCTCACAAGAGGTTTCCATTGTTTTTCTTGGATGTGGAGGCCATAATTGTATACATCAATGTCAATAAACATTGAAGGGGATGCCTAAATTTGAGCAAGGTAACTAAATGATAACTAGGTAGGTATAGGATTGCATGGAAATCAAGCATAGGTTGATGTAAATAGTTGAATGGTACATCAAATAAAGCAATATAATTGGGGTTAAGGTAACAAAAAATTAATCAAAGGTAAACCATAAATTTCATGGAAGTGGTGGATGTAGATAAGAAAATGTGTGAGAACTAAGGTGGATGGAAGAAGTATCTTGAAGATGACACTTGGGGTTGTAGGATGTAAAGTACATAAGAAATATGGGAAATAAATTATCCTAATTGGAAGTATGATTCCAAGAGGCATTGAAATCAAGGCAAGGATATCAGAAAATAACACCTAGAGAAAAGGAAGCCTAGATAACAAAACCCAAAAAATAAGTGGAAAGTAATTGTGAGAAAATTAGAACTTAGATGTGATTAGGAATTAATGGAGGCTATACATATTGTGTGGTTAAATAAAGTCTACTAAATGATAGTTTTAGGGCATGTTTCAAACACCAAAGACCTAGTGGAATGACATACAAATATGTGATAAATGACAAGACCAATGGGATAAAAAATAAACATTTTTACTAGAAAAATCTTAGGAATGGAAAAGTGTAAGAGGTAGATGAGATGTTTAGGTGCTTTGACTAGTTAAAGGAGTTCCAAGGAAAGAGTGTCTTACATTTACTAGTAAATTCTTTCTAGAATACCATGTGACAACTTCCAAGGAGCCCTACAAATGAAATAAAAAATAACAAAAGGGTGCACCCCATCACTAATAAAGAATACTTAGAATTGGTGGTAGGACCACCTACCAACATGGTCCAATGGTGGGGATCATAAGAAAAGTAATGTATAGGATCTTTCATGGAAATCAAGCATAGGTTTAGATAAATAGTTGAATAACTTACTCCAAATAAAGCAATATAATTGGGGTTGAGGTAACAAAAAAATTAATCAAAGGTAAACCATAAATATCATGGTAGTGGTGGATGTAGATAAGAATATGTATGGGAATTGAGGTGGATGGAAGAAGTATCTCAAATAAGACACTTGAGGTTGTAGGATGTTAGGTTCATAGGAAATATGGGAAATAAATTATCGTAATTGGAAGTATGAGTCCAAGAGGAATTGAAATCAAGGCAAGGATATAAGAAACTAACACCTAGAGAAAAGGAAGCTTGGATAATAAAACCCAAAACATAAGTGGAAAGTAATTGTGAGAAAATTAGAACTTAGATGTGATTAGGAATTAATGGAGGGTGCACATATTGTGTGGTTAAATAAAGTCTACTAAATGATAGTTTTAGGGCATGGTTAAAACACTAAAGACCTAGTGGAATGACATGTGATAAATGACAAGATTAGTGTGATAACAAATAAACATTTTTATTAGAAAAATATTAGGAATGCAAAAGTGTAAGAGGTAGATGAGATGTTTAGGCTCTTTGACTAGTTAAAAGAGTTCCATGGAAAGAATGCCTTACATTTACTAGTAAAATCTTTCTAGCATACCATGTGACACCTTCCAAGGAGCCCTACAAATGAAATAAAAAATAACAAAAGGGTGCACCCCATCACTAATAAAGAATACTTAGAATTGGTGGTAGGACCACCTACCAACATGGTCCAATGGTGGGGATCATAAGAAAAGTAATGTATAGGATCTTTCATGGAAATCAAGCATAGGTTTAGATAAATAGTTGAATAACTTACTCCAAATAAAGCAATATAATTGGGGTTGAGGTAACAAAAAAATTAATCAAAGGTAAACCATAAATATCATGGTAGTGGTGGATGTAGATAAGAATATGTATGGGAATTGAGGTGGATGGAAGAAGTATCTCAAATAAGACACTTGAGGTTGTAGGATGTTAGGTTCATAGGAAATATGGGAAATAAATTATCGTAATTGGAAGTATGAGTCCAAGAGGAATTGAAATCAAGGCAAGGATATAAGAAACTAACACCTAGAGAAAAGGAAGCTTGGATAATAAAACCCAAAACATAAGTGGAAAGTAATTGTGAGAAAATTAGAACTTAGATGTGATTAGGAATTAATGGAGGGTGCACATATTGTGTGGTTAAATAAAGTCTACTAAATGATAGTTTTAGGGCATGGTTAAAACACTAAAGACCTAGTGGAATGACATGTGATAAATGACAAGATTAGTGTGATAACAAATAAACATTTTTACTAGAAAAATATTAGGAATGCAAAAGTGTAAGAGGTAGATGAGATGTTTAGGCTCTTTGACTAGTTAAAAGAGTTCCATGGAAAGAATGCCTTACATTTACTAGTAAAATCTTTCTAGCATACCATGTGACACCTTCCAAGGAGCCCTACAAATGAAATAAAAAATAACAAAAGGGTGCACCCCATCACTAATAAAGAATACTTAGAATTGGTGGTAGGACCACCTACCAACATGGTCCAATGGTGGGGATCATAAGAAAAGTAATGTATAGGATCTTTCATGGAAATCAAGCATAGGTTTAGATAAATAGTTGAATAACTTACTCCAAATAAAGCAATATAATTGGGGTTGAGGTAACAAAAAAATTAATCAAAGGTAAACCATAAATATCATGGTAGTGGTGGATGTAGATAAGAATATGTATGGGAATTGAGGTGGATGGAAGAAGTATCTCAAATAAGACACTTGAGGTTGTAGGATGTTAGGTTCATAGGAAATATGGGAAATAAATTATCGTAATTGGAAGTATGAGTCCAAGAGGAATTGAAATCAAGGCAAGGATATAAGAAACTAACACCTAGAGAAAAGGAAGCTTGGATAATAAAACCCAAAACATAAGTGGAAAGTAATTGTGAGAAAATTAGAACTTAGATGTGATTAGGAATTAATGGAGGGTGCACACATTGTGTGGTTAAATAAAGTCTACTAAATGATAGTTTTAGGGCATGGTTAAAACACTAAAGACCTAGTGGAATGACATGTGATAAATGACAAGATTAGTGTGATAACAAATAAACATTTTTACTAGAAAAATATTAGGAATGCAAAAGTGTAAGAGGTAGATGAGATGTTTAGGCTCTTTGACTAGTTAAAAGAGTTCCATGGAAAGAATGCCTTACATTTACTAGTAAAATCTTTCTAGCATACCATGTGACACCTTCCAAGGAGCCCTACAAATGAAATAAAAAATAACAAAGGGGTGAACCCCATCACTAATAAATAATACTTAGCATCAATGGTAGGACCACCTACCAACATGGACCAACGGCGGGATCAAAATCAAAGTAATGTTTCCATGTTTATATCTAGGATTCCCACATGCTATTAGATAAAACTAATGTGGAAAGTGTAATATAAAAATTATGCTAGTACTAACTTCTACATTGTACATTAATATTCCTTGGGTAGTGTTGTGCCTTGCACACACGCCCCATTTTGACAAATGGAGACCCCCTCTTTTGCTTTGGCTTGGAGTCTAGACCTCTCTTGCTTATGATGATGAGAAGGTGAATTTGTGCTTAGAATGCATGACTTGTTACAGATTTGGGTATTTCACATGTGTGGAGTCAGTTGATATTTTTCATGATTGATTTGGAAGTGTCTTGAGTGGTCTTGTGCTTAAAAAATAGCCATTTGTTGCCTTCTGCATTGGGATTAGGTGTTATTGTACTTTGCTCTAAAAACCTATGTCACGGGATGTTGACCTTGAAAGTGCTTCTGCAGGATATTTCATGTTAAAATTCATAGTTTCCAGATCTTATAGTTGCAAAATCATGTCAAATTCCATTAGATTTCACCAAGGGGTCCATAAGCTTTCACCCTGATACATGTTCCTGAAGCCCTGATTTGGCTAAGTCTGAAATCCTGAAAATCTTGAAAAATGGCTCAGTCTGAAATCTGGTAGAACCTCAAAATTCTAGAATCTGCATATGAAATCCTATGGATCTGGAACCTATCTCAAACATCCTGAAAGTATATTTAAAAATATTTAAAGTATATTTTTAAATATACTTATACTTAAATATATTTTTAAATATACTTTCACCCTGACCAATTCAAAATCTGGTGCTAAAAACACCTCCTACTGCAAAAAGCGCTAAAACAGCCTCCAACCGACCTTTGTGCTAAATTTGCCTCCGACCGACCTCCCTCCAAGCCACCGCTAAGTCAGTCGGACCAAAAATCCGCGCTAAGGTCGGACGGACCAAAAATCCGCGCTAAGGTCGGACAACCCCAAAAATCCCGCTTTTTATAGAAAATGCTGGAAAAACATGAAATTAAAGTCTGCAAATGGATCCTAATGACTGCAAAAACTTCCTAGATCAATATATTGGCCAAATGGGTACTCAAAAATGATGAAAAATGTAGAAAATCATGCAAAAATCACTAGATTTAAGAGGTTGTTTACAAGAAGGTGACATTGACAATGAGTTGTTTTTGACTGATTCGTGACTGCAAATGAACATGTTTTGATCCAAATTGATGGAAAATGACTTATTTATGATGAAATTGATGCTTGGTCATGTTTGTTGTAGGTCTAAGAGCACAAAGGAGCCAACTAGAGCCGTCTTGGAAGGATGTACACACAGATATGCAGTACTGATCCAGAGATGCAGAATCGACATTCTATCAACCAAATTGCTGCTACACATGCAAAAGGAAGTCAGTATAATGTCTAAGATGATAAAGATGAGTCTCAGGAGTTAAAAGACATAGAAGATCATGCCAAATCACTGTTGTTCCTACAGATCCAGTCCAATGTCCTAGTGATCCAGTCCGAGGGTCATAACTCCTAGCTATTTTATCAGAATTTAAACTTCTTGGACTCGTTGGAAAGATAAACCGGTTGTCTAGTTTGAGCTGCCCGGCTACTTAGGCTTAATGCCAGCTGTCGATAGGTTTCGAGCCCCTATTCCGCTCTGAAGGCCTCCGAAAATGCAATTTACTACGATGTAGAAAATACCAAAAATTATATTTTTAATATTTTTCCCAAAATGCCACTCAAATAACCTTGGATCGGATCACCAAGACATGCATACAGCTGTCCCAGTAGGCCAGTCATCAAGAATCAGTCTAGAAAGCATCCAATTGGATATATCTTCACTAATAAAGTGCCGAATACTCCTTTTTGATCCAGTCAGCACTTGGAATCCCGTGGATCCACATCAGCTCAAGTTTTCAAGTGTCATGTGACTCTATTTTGGCTTTATTAGGCCTTGAAAATTGACTTTTCATCATGTATAACCAAATGGGTATCTATTTTGTCCAGATTCAATGTATTTGCAACCTATATTTTGTCTTTTTCCTACAAGACAAAGGCAAATCAGAAAATGTAACAAACTGATGTATCTTATTAAATGCCATGTAATTTGGACCGTCGGTGTTGAGTTAATCTCCACCGTCCATTTGAAGAACTAGGGTATGCTGCTTTCTATATAAAGGGCTGCCATTTCCACTTTTTGTAAGAGAGATTTTGATGCCAAATTGTTGACTCTGTGCCATTTGAATTAAATACAAAGCAAGTTTCTGCAGCATTTCTGAGAATTTGCATCTTGTTTCAATTCATTGTGGTCTTCATGGTTTGCTTCTTGCTCTCCCATAGTTAGATTAGTTGTGCTTTTATGATGTTAATGGTTTATTGTAGTATTTGATGAATGTTCCAAGTCCATACTTTTAGTTGTTTGCTGATGGTAAATGACTGTGTAAAGTTAGCCTGGGCTTATTATTTGTGCTAAAGTTCAACTTCATTTTATGAGTTAAGTTGTGCCATTTATTGGGTATTTAACAACTGAATGTGGTCTGAAAATCTTTCGACTTCCATTGAAGATAGCACCGTTTTCTGCAGCACTGTAACACCCATTTCAGTTTGGTAACTCAGAAAACTGGTTCAAAGTCTGGAATATTTGTCTACTAAAGATAACCCTTGCATTGTGAATGTCACTTAGGATTCCTTCTAAACCCTAAATCTTTTGCATTTTCTTTAAACCCCATGTTTAGTTGTTAGAATAGAAACTTCAGCAGCATCTCACCTTGTATATCAGCTGAAAATCATAATAGGGTTTATGTGTATTTGTTGTCTCAACCTTGAAGATTTGCAGACTGCATGTAAGACCCCTTGTAGGTACAGCTAGAACATAATTATTGAGAAATTCCAAGCAAGCTAAGACCTAGCTGTATTATCCTTGGAGTAGTCTTGCCTAGGGTGAGATACTTTTCAAGAGAGGTGTGAAATCAGCAATCACACCTGCGTTGTTGCGTGCTAAAACCACCATCAACAGAATTGGCGCTAGAAGGAGGGCGGACAAAGATTTTTATGCACGCTTTCATCTTTTTTGGTTCATCGCACATGCTGAAATGAAACGAATGTACAGAAAATTTTGATCCAATGGGTACACATAAAGGTTTCAGTCATGAAATCCCTTCATTCTTCAGAGGACCGTCTCAGATGTCATATCATGAAGAAAACTTCCAAGTAGATATCCCACTTTTCAAAGAAGTGTTAGATAGGCAGATCAGAGTGAAGTATCCCCCACTAACACTGCTCGATTTTAGTTCACCTCAGATTTGCACTGTACATCCTGGAGAACTACATGACAAAATTGACTGTTTGACTTTTCTCCAAAGATTGGATCTACATTTAAAGGGATTACTTCCTATTTTTGAAGTTTATAAACCTGAAGCAGGATATGGATATGACAAACATATAGAGAGCAAGACCATGCAAGGAGCTGCAAATCTTCCATCCATAAATGATCGCGGTCAACAAGGCAATCTGCACATTGGAGAAATTGAAGTCCCTCAAGTTGTTCATCAAAATACATGTCGAGATGATGAGAGCAGGCAATGCATGTGGTTTGCAGGTCACCCAACTAATGAAGATGAGGTCCCTGCCTGGATAAAGCTTGGTTTTCAACCATTGGATCCAGACTATTCAGTCACAGAATATGCTATCCCAGCATGGCAAAAATCTAATTCTCAGTCACAAGGCAGTGAACAGAGCAATGCACAAGATCAGATTTATGCTGCAAAGAATGTGGACAAGGTAGATGATAAATCAGACTTGATGAACAGTCATGTTGAAGATGCAGATCAGCAATCAAATGTTTCACAGACATCAAATCCTAAGATTGAATTTGCTGCTACAGAGGTACAAAACATCTGTCCCTTGCAGGTGGATGATAATTCTGAGTTGGAACAACAGTTAGATCAGATCAAATACGTGCAAGAACAAGAAGCAATTAGCCCTCCAAATGAAGAACAGTCATGGGCAGCAATGCAGAAAATTGTTTCAATTGACACGCTTGAGCCACAATCTGATTGTTGGATGAAAAATGATCAAACTACTGAGTATATCAGCACAGTGAACTACAAAGATCAGTCATATCAGATCACTGCGGTTACTCCCACAGAGTTTTCAGTTGAGTCAAATGAAGAAGAAGAATATGATGCATCACTTCAAGGCAGCACTAACATCATAAATCCAACTATGCAAGAAGAAAGAGACCTTGTTGTTACTGCAGACAGTGAATTGCCAACCCTATGCCTACCCTTAATTCAAACACGAAGATTGCTGATTGGTGCAGAGGAAGTTTTATTAGAGCATGTGACTGATTTTGATGAAGTAGATTCAACTATAACACATGTTCCCCATGTTGCTCCTGTTTATACATGCAATGAAGAAGATCTCCACATGGTTGATGCTAATCCCATGATAAGAAATGAAAGTATAAGTCTGCAATCTGAGAATGAAAATCAAACAGTCACACAAAGTGATGGCTTGGAATCTTTTTCATGTCAGTCACTTGATCACATCATTGAGTTGATATCAACAATGAGCAAGGATATGCTGTTGCATGGGAACTCACCGCACATGACAGATTTTGCTTTAGCCACTTCATGCAGAGTTCATCCAGATGATCCACATTCTGAAGACGGTTGCTTAGATTTTCTATTTGCTTGGGAGGTTGCTGCAGCATTCAGTGCTCCAGAGGTATTTAATGAACAGGATATGGCCAACCACAAGCTGAAAACCCCTGAAGATGAGAAGGTATTCGGTGCAATGCAACAAGGAGATGAACTTACAACTCTAACCGACAATACTATAAATCAGGTTGTATCTTCCCTTTCTCTGCTTAGTTCTAATTATCAATTTGATTATGGTGATTTAGGTAAGACAACTTGCATTTGGATTGATCATGGCCCTAATGAATTGCCCCAATTGCTGATTTTATGCGACTGGCACCTTGAAGATGAGCCTAGCTTGCCCATACCCTACTATTCAGAGTACAAAGATGAATTTGCCAAGCTTAGGACACTGAGCCGCACCTTGTTACTCCTGCATGTCCTAAGAAATCAGTCACGAGGGAGTGTTAATACCTGCTATCCAAGATCTTTGCACCTAGTCTTACTTGTTTCTAGTTAGGTTTTAGTTAGTTTCTTGTTGTTTAGTTTAGTTTCTGCTTTTGCTTTTCCTTGGCTATAGGTAGTAGTTGTTAGTTATTGCTTTCTGCATGTGTTGCTTGGGTTAGAGTAGTTTGCTTTGCTTTTCGCTCCTGTGCTTGCTTTGCTTGGGTTCTCCATTTATCGAATGTGGTGGCAATTGTGGAGACCTGCAGATGCTTTGGGCAAATAGTCTGCAGTCTTTCTTTGAGAAGCAAAGTTACTTAGGCCTTGCTGTGGGTTCCGCTGTTATACCAGGAAATATGATGTTTGTTCATTGGAAACGAGTCATTAGTTGGTGCACCTAAAGTATTTTCTAACCATATATCTCTCACACTTTAAATAACCCTGAAGTAGCTAAGTGAGTCTGGGTGATCTTGTGTAAGTGAAGAGTTTTGGGTCCTCCATTTTACCACCAACACCAATTCTGCAGATCCAGATGAGAGTGGCAGGCGGTACTAAGTACTGCTAGCCTACTGGGTAAAAATAAAAGGTGTTTTTCAACACCAGACCCACTACAAAGTATTAACATAAAGATTGTCATTTAAATACTCTCACATGAAGACTGTTATCTAAAGATTATTAGCATCTGAAATCATCAAAGGCATTATCAAGAAAGAATATCATTGCCGAAGAATTGTTACTGGAAGGATCATCATTCACCTCTATCAAGGCTCATCACGTCTCAACATCAGAGGCATTCTCTTGGTGGTAAAATAATCCCAACTTCATAGCTTAGCACGAAGGATCTTTGATGAACTTAGTTGCCAAGGGATGGGAATGAATGCAATTGCACACACTTAGGTTTTCAGGATACGGATGGTTGGACTGGTTAGTGGTCTTTGATTCTTTGATAGGGTATCATGCTTTCTCGTTTAATGTGTGGGAAACACAGAGATTCTGGGTTCGAACTAACATTTATCTTAGAAATGCTCTGGAGCATTTCCCAATAGAGTCGCCATTTGTTGTGCCTTGCACACACGCCCCATTTTGACAAATGGAGACCCCCTCTTTTGCTTTGGCTTGGAGTCTAGACCTCTCTTGCTTATGATGACGAGAAGGTGAATTTGTGCTTAGAATGCATGACTTGTTACAGATTTGGGTATTTCACATGTGTGGAGTCAGTTGATGTTTTTCATGATTGATTTGGAAGTGTCTTGAGTGGTCTTGTGCTTAAAAAATAGCCATTTGTTGCCTTCTGCATTGGGATTAGGTGTTATTGTACTTTGCTCTAAAAACCTATGTCACGGGATGTTGACCTTGAAAGTGCTTCTGCAGGATGTTTCATGTTGAAATTCATAGTTTCCAGATCTTATAGTTGCAAAATCATGTCAAATTCCATTAGATTTCACCAAGGGGTCCATAAGCTTTCACCCTGATACATGTTCCTGAAGCCCTGATTTGGCTAAGTCTGAAATCCTGAAAATCCTGAAAAATGGCTAAGTCTGAAATCTGGTAGAACCTCAAAATTCTAGAATCTGCATATGAAATCCTATGGATCTGGAACCTATCTCAAACATCCTGAAAGTATATTTAAAAATATTTAAAGTATAAGAATCTAAACTTATACTTAAATATATTTTTAAATATACTTTCACCCTGACCAATTCAAAATCTGGTGCTAAAAACACCTCCTACTGCAAAAAGCGCTAAAACAGCCTCCAACCGACCTTTGCGCTAAATTTGCCTCCGACCAACCTCCCTCCAAGCCACCGCTAAGTCAGTCGGACCAAAAATCCGTGCTAAGGTCGGACGGACCAAAAATCCGCGCTAAGGTCGGACAACCCCAAAAATCTCGCTTTTTACAGAAAATGCTGGAAAAACATGAAATTAAAGTCTGCAAATGGATCCTAATGACTGCAAAAACTTCCTAGATCAATATATTGGCCAAATGGGTACTCAAAAATGATGAAAAATGCAGAAAATCATGCAAAAATCACTAGATTTAAGAGGTTGTTTACAAGAAGGTGACATTGACAATGAGTTGTTTTTGACTGATTCATGACTGCAAATGAACATGTTTTGATCCAAATTGATGGAAAATGACTTATTTATGATGAAATTGATGCTTGGTCGTGTTTGTTGTAGGTCTAAGAGCACAAAGGAGCCAACTAGAGCCGTCTTGGAAGGATGTACACACAGATATGCAGTACTGATCCAGAGATGCAGAATCGACATTCTATCAACCAAATTGCTGCTACACATGCAAAAGGAAGTCAGTATAATGTCTAAGATGATAAAGATGAGTCTCAGGAGTTAAAAGACATAGAAGATCATGCCAAATCACTGTTGTTCCTGCAGATCCAGTCCAATGTCCTAGTGATCCAGTCCGAGGGTCATAACTCCTAGCTATTTTATCAGAATTTAAACTTCTTGGACTCGTTGGAAAGATAAACCGGTTGTCTAGTTTGAGCTGCCCGGCTACTTAGGCTTAATGCTAGGCTGTCGATAGGTTTCGAGCCCCTATTCCGCTCTGAAGGCCTCCGAAAATGCAATTTACTACGATGTAGAAAATACCAAAAATTATATTTTTGATATTTTCCCCAAAATGCCACTCAAATAACCTTGGATCGGATCACCAAGACATGCATACAGTTGTCCCAGTAGGCCAATCATCAAGAATCAGTCTAGAAAGCATCCAATTGGATATATCTTCACTAATAAAGTGTCGAATACTCCTTTTTGATCCAGTCAGCACTTGGAATCCCGTGGATCTACATCAGCTCAAGTTTTCAAGTGTCATGTGACTCTATTTTGGCTTTATTAGGCCTTGAAAATTGACTTTTCATCATGTATAACCAAATGGGTATCTATTTTATCCAGATTCAATGTATTTGCAACCTATATTTTGTCTTTTTCCTACAAGACAAAGGCAAATCCAAAAATGTAACAAACTGATGTATCTTATTTAATGCCATGTAATTTGGACCATCGGTGTTGAGTTAATCTCCACCGTCCATTTGAAGAACTAGGGTATGCTGCTTTCTATATAAAGGGCTGCCATTTCCACTTTTTGTAAGAGAGATTTTGATGCCAAATTGTTGACTCTGTGCCATTTGAATTAAATACAAAGCAAGTTTCTACAGCATTTCTGAGAATTTGCATCTTGTTTCAATTCATTGTGGTCTTCATGGTTTGCTTCTTACTCTCCCATAGTTAGATTAGTTGTGCTTTTATGATGTTAATGGTTTATTGCAGTATTTGATGAATGTTCCAAGTCCATACTTTTAGTTGTTTGCTGATGGTAAATGACTGTGTAAAGTTAGCCTGGGCTTATTATTTGTGCTAAAGTTCAACTTCATTTTATGAGTTAAGTTGCGCCATTTATTGGGTATTTAACGACTGAATGTGGTCTGAAAATCTTTCGACTTCCATTGAAGATAGCACCGTTTTCTGCAGCACTGTAACACCCATTTCAGTTTGGTAACTCAGAAAACTGGTTCAAAGTCTGGAATATTTGTCTACTAAAGATAACCCTTGCATTGTGAATGTCACTTAGGATTCCTTCTAAACCCTAAATCTTTTGCATTTTCTTTAAACCCCATGTTTAGTTGTTAGAATAGAAACTTCAGCAGCATCTCACCTTGTATATCAGCTAAAAATCATAATAGGGTTTATGTGTATTTGTTGTCTCAACCTTGAAGATTTGCAGACTGCATGTAAGACCCCTTGTAGGTACAGCTAGAACATAACCATTGAGAAATTCCAAGCAAGCTAAGACCTAGCTATATTATCCTTGGAGTAGTCTTGCCTAGGGTGAGATACTTTTCAAGAGAGGTGTGAAATCAGCAATCACACCTGCGTTGTTGCGTGCTAAAACCACCATCAACAGGTAGGAAAATGGTAATTTATAGAAAATTGAAGTACATAATCAAAATTATAAATTATAGAAATAAAGGAACCTGACACTAAAAAATGGAATTCACTATCTCAAATGCCAATGTGATGGATAAACATCCACACGAAGAGCTATAGTCCTTTCATGCACTGTCGTCCTAGCCTTACTCCAAAATTTCTATTTTTCCAAACTTACTCCAAGAAAGGAAATATCAAAAAATCATTGAGTATCATGAAAATTTTGCAACAGTAATCAATAGTCATATTAGTCTTATGTACCAATTATAGACTAACTAAAAGTGCTTCAAATGTTAGTAATTACCAATACAATTAAACTAGGATTCCAAATAGGATGCTCATATATCAAATTAGAAATTATCTAGGATAACTCATAAAAACCATTTTAAGGCCTTGACCACCTTTAACTCATTCTAACAAATACTTAGTCACATTTGTTGATCTTCCCCTCATGGGACTGAACCAATGGTGTCAAAATGTTTAGGTGGGTGGGTGAATGCTAGATAAGGCCTAATTTCACTCCCCAAGTTTCTCAATCCTTCCAGGGTACACAGTTCTAGCAAAGTCTCTTAATAGCCCTAAGAGAAAAAAGGGGACAAACTTTGACGGAGTGATTCTTTGAAGCTATAGTATCTACTAATGTTCTATTTGCACCAACAACTATATGTAAGGTACTTAGAACTACAATACCCTATCTTGGTTTTCATCAACTTGAAACTTTTTGACCATGCCAAAAATAAAACACTCTTGTAAAATACCTTAGTGAAGTTGAGTGTAATGTTTCTAAGAACCATATTTTATGTTCTTCACCTTATGGGACCAAACTAATAGTGCCAAAATATTGGGTTGTGAGGTCAATGCTAGAAGGGCATAATTTTATTCCCCAAGTGTCTCAATGCCTTCAAGATACATGGTTCCAATAATGTCTCTCAAGAGGTGTAATGCCCCAACTTTTATAGTAGGACATGTTAAAGGACAAAAATATGATGATCAAAATTTTCATGATATAATTGTAACACTCACATGTCACAATTGTACATTCAAGCACTAAAACTACCACACAACAACACTAAAGTAACCATAAAAGGTGGAAACAAGGACATACACATATCTACTTGACAACAACAACCAACATTGATAAATGGCCAACAAGCCAAGCAATGTCAACACATGACAAATAATCCAAAAGGAGGATTGATCATGAAGCCTCACATCTTATTGGTAACCATGAATCAACATGCTAACTAAAAATAATAATGATAACAATTCAAATAAAGGTAATATACAATTCCCAATTAAAACTAATATTCATGCAAAATATGATAAATATCATATGAAATTCCATGATCCTTTGACACCAATGTTGAGAAGGGATAAATACAACTATGGGAATCTCATCCATTATGTGGGAACAATAAAACCCAACTCATAAGCATAACATAAACCAATAACATCACATATAAAAGATGGCTCCAACATGCCAACTTAATTATTTCTACACCTAAAACAACTTTCACAAGACAATCCCCTTTCAAATCAATGTTCATTTTCCAACTAAATAATCATATAAATTAACAACATGAAGGAGGCTACTTCCCAAACATGGAAGGATCACAGTGCAATAATAAAATTACACAAAGAATAATATTACAACATTAATAAATCACATCCAAGGTACTCCAATAGGCACAAGATACAACATGATTATAAAGTAAATAATACACAAGGAGCTCTTCCAGCTCCCAAGAGATCTTCCTATAGGACCAATGGGGAAGTGTTACCCACCACCCTCTGTATTTCCATCATCGAGTTCCATAAATGTCTACATCACTCTAGGAAACCCTTGAGCTATGGAGAAGATCATGGCAACACTAGATATCAAGCCAAGGCTCACACAAACAAGGGTCTCAAACAAGACACCAGGGTAATCCACACAAGGTTGAACACGGGTTCCATACACACCCAACATATCACCAAGGGGATAAAATCACTAGTATAATTCAATGTACACCCACACATGAATACACACATAACATGCTCCAATGCATAATTCATCACAAGGTTACTCATGAGCCAACCAAGCAAAAGAAGGAAAGAGTTTAACACATAAGCATCAATAATTTTAAATTCATACACATCCTTATTTTATTCATCATTAGTAACCATATCATTTCAAAGTAGTGGAGAAGAGAAGGGACAACATTCCAAATTCATAATACAATCCATCCATTAATGCATGCTAAAACATCATTTTCTCAAAATGAAATATAGCACAAAAAAAGATGTGACATCATCATGTCAATAACATACATACATTCATCAAGATAAAATAATGATGCAAGGGGATTATGGCCTTCTATACGGAACCCATAGGAAAACTAGGTATCCATTCCTAATTTCAAAAGTCAACTTTGATTAAAAAGGTTAGCTATGACCAAAAAGGTCAAAACATGGAGAGATCAAGTCAAAACATGTAACACTCATATACACATAGATAGAAGTATACAATTCTAACATAAGGCCTATGAAAAGGTCAACTTTGACCACAAATTCAAAGCATGAAAATTGAGGTCAAAACATGTGACACTCATGTTCAATAAGTAGGGAATAGTATTTCCCACATGAGACTTTTTATCTCACAAAATAATATTGAAAACTAAGGATTATAACACAATTTTCATTTTTCAAAAAGAGGGAAAAACCATAGAATCCCCAATTCCACCATTGGAGACATCCCTCAAGAACACCAAAATTTCAATTTTTTAAAATACACAAAATTTCAAAAACTAAAGGTACCCTTATGGTCCTAACATGCACAAAAACACACTTTTCAACTCAAACTAAATCTTTCCTACTCACAAACCATTCTAGGAATTTTTTTCCAAAACTTGGCCTCTTTTCTTGTATTTTGAAAATTAATTTTAAATCCAATCTAAAACATAACTAAAACTACTTATTTGCATCAATCAACTCTATTCATTCCTACAATGAAGAGACCATATGCATCCACCTATTGTGGGCATGGTAAATGTAAAATTTAAATTCTTAAAAGCATGAAACCACAAGGAAATTACCTCTATCCAAGAAAGCTATCATATGGAAAAATCTCTTCTTGAGAGGCACAAAAGCAACAAGAATTACTTCCTACACTGAAACAATCCCAAGACCAATCCAATGCACTCCTAAACACAAGTAGAATGCAACAAACCCACTAGCTCAGTTAAGTTATCTCTAAAACAACTAGTTTTTTTTAAGTATTAATAATATCTAAAATGGAATACCATAACCATGCAAAGTATAACAATTCAATTGAACTTGTAAATATAATAGTTCAACTGAATTACTCATTCTTATTTTAATCCAAAACATTAATCAATGATTAAATGGATTTGACATCTGTACCGTGCTAATAGATTCTACAATTTTTCACAAAAGAATATACATGTCAATCTCTCAGATAGCTATCTGAGTACTTCTTAGTACATAGATGAATCACTTTTTTCCCCATTAGATATCTATCTGATTAGAATAAGATAATAATATAAACTAATTTAACTCTTGGAGGCACAAGATTCTGACAACTTGATTTGCATGCTCGGGAGATCATCACCGGAGTGATTATTCTCCCAACCACGCAACTTTCACATCCCCAGTATTCCTATAACTAGAAGAACCCAACTCGTCACAAGAAAGAACATAAGGAGTATCCTTATGGAACCATGCCATATAAGAACTACTGATGTGCTTTTTAAACATAATCTATTATACAACTTTAGATTCCTTCTAATTGAGTATAAAAATTTGACTAGAATGTAAATCTAAGACACAATGATTTGACAATGCATGCAATCAATGCATTACTTTGTCCAAAGATTCATATACAAAACATATTCTATATTAGATATATGTGTGTATCTATCACAAACACATCTATCTCAATCTTTCCCTTAGAATTTCATAAGTTTCCTATACTGACTCACTAAGTCATCCTTCATTCATGGTAAACAACTTATTCTATAGAACAACAAACATAATGTTTTATCTCAGATTCTGTTGTTCATATGTCTCAAACTTATGATAATACCTATCTAAGAAAGTATAAATTCAGTTTTCCATGTTTTGAAAGATCGTATAAATGTATAAAATAATTTCCTTGATAGTCTCTTCCTACTTTCATAATAACAATTTCTATCTTAGTAACACAATCGTTGATACATAACAGTCAACAAATGGTAATTCACATGTATCAACTAATATATGCAAAAACCTTTGAGCTTATCAGCCTAAAATATGGCTGAGGCTAGTTTGCTCATGGCCCATAATGGTAAGCTTCTTCTTAGTTCAATGACCACTGTTAATGTAATGCCCACCTATACAAGCATGTACAAATGGGCACACATTGCAGAATTTTTTTTAAGGGTTACATTGAACAAATTAGATTAAATTAATTAACAATGTGTACCTAATAGATTTCCCAAACATACAACTCAAAAGAGGAAAAAAAATTCTATGGGAAACTCCTCAATCCAATCTATAAAAGACCAGGAACAATGAGCTAGTCATTTCAACTTAATATACTTTCCCACAATGATAATTACTTACGTTACTACAACATTATCAAGAAACAAATTGATTAAAATGATATTAATTATTAAATTAATATTGAATTAAAATGACAAAGTTTTAATTGCTAATTAAGTTTATTTATTAAATAAACTTAATTAACTAATTAAAGAATTAAAACTTAAAGCAATAGAAAAATAAATAAATGATTTAAAACAATATAAAGCAAATTAATAAAATAATCTAATCACATTATAATAATATTAATTTGTTTTAAATCATGTCTTTCTTTGCTCTCTTCCCTACAAACTTATTTAACCAAGACTGGTTCTTTTAAATTCACACACACACACACACAGAGGAAAGATTGCAACAAAAACTCAAAAAAGGGCATTAGGCATCACTTGGGAATGTGGTGGAGAAGGTGGCCAAGCATGAAGTTCCAGGTCTCCATATTATCCCTTATAACTCCCTCTCAAAATAGGCCAAACACTCTTTGCATCTCAGCATCATCGTAGAGGTGTCCAAGTTCAAACACACAACCCTAGCTTTCAAAGAGAGGTCTCTTGTTGAAGAAGGAGACCGCATCGGGTGCACAAGTATAAATAATAATGGAAAGATTGCAACAAAAACTCAAAAAAGGACATTAGGCATCACTTGGGAATGTGGTGGAGAAGGTGGCGAGTGCCATTAGTAAACTATTCCAGCCACTGTCATCGGTCCTCGGCTAGAGGGTACTCCAGGTGACCAAGTTCCAGGTCTCCATATTATCCCTTATAACTCCCTCTCAAAATAGGCCAAACACTCTTTGCATCTCAGCATCATCGCAGAGGTGTCCAAGTTCAAACACATAACCCTAGCTTTCAAAGAGAGGTCCCTTGTTGAAGGAGACCGCATTGGGTGCACGAGTATAAACAATAATGGAAAGATTGCAACAAAAACTCAAAAAAGGACATTAGGCATCACTTGGGAATGTGGTGGAGAAGGTGGTGGGTGCCATTAGTAAACTACTCCAGCCACTGTCATCGGTCCTCAGCTAGAGGGTACTCCAGGTGACCAAGCACGAAGTTCCTGGTCTCCATATTATCCCTTATAACTCCCTCTCAAAATAGGCCAAACACTCTTTGCATCTTAGCATCATCGCAGAGGTGTCCAAGTTCAAACACACAACCCTAGCTTTCAAAGAGAGGTCTCTTGTTGAAGAAGGAGACCACATCCAGTGCAATTGATTATAGGTGTTGAGCCACCAACTGCTTCACAACTATGCATGTCAAGCCTTTATGGTTGTGGGCCAGGGTGAAATATGCTAGGAACCTCCCAAGATAGAAGTGGTCATGGAGGTGGAGACCAATAGGGACATGGGGGTCGATAATTTGCACTAGAGCTTGTAAAGTTTCTTCGTTTTGGACTATAAACATCCATTAAATTTGTTCTCGAGCATCATTGGAGTTGCACAGATAGGTGGAGCCATGAATTGGTGTGAAAGCCATTGAAAAGGAATTTGAAGCTTGTAGTGAACATTGATGAGAAGTGAGTGGAACATGGTATAAATAAACTTCGTATGAAAGTGAATTAAATTTGTCATTGAATGCCCAATCCCTTCTGATTGTGTAAACTAGCTCAAATGATGAAAATGTGCCTCCAGTTCAGAAGTTTAGAGATGTCATAAGTACCCATTTAGAAGCCAACTCAATGGGGTGATGAAGCTACATGTGTGAGAGAGACAGATTCATAATTGGTAATTTTGAAAAGGCACATAGTGCAGAGGAAGTTATTAAGAAAGCATATGTCATTTTCTAGAGAGCTAGGGAGATACACAAGTACAAAGGGAAAGTACAAGTTGAATCTAGGTTGGCGCCAACGTGGGTGTCAACATGACTAGGTTTGGAAAGCCACGGTCTAGTAGGAAGAGAATTATGAGTCAGTGAAGGCCATGCCTCTGTGCACCCTAGCAAGGATGTCCTAAATGGTGAATTTTCTGAATGGGGTTGGTGAGCCCAAGTTTCCCAGGAAGGCCGAGGCTAGGGCTTTAAGGATATTCGATTTTGTCTATTTGGCAATGTCAGGTGGTGGAAATGAAACCTAGGCCATCAATGTGCCACTAGGAGGAGCCTGGGAGCATGAGAATTTTGGTTGTGGGTGAGTATTAGTCGGGTGAGTAGAGTCATTGTCCCCAATTAGGGCTAAATAAATTTAGAGTGACCTATTTTGGGAGGTGGTGGGGGAGGAGTGTGCCTATCTGAAGTAGATGTGGGTTGGACTGAGCGCCTTGATTTGGGGTGGATAGACCACGCTCCAGCATGCCATTGGATTCTATTCTTGTGAGATTTTGGGGGTAATTGTCGTCGGAGTGCCTTTGGCTACCATAGGAGAGGCAAAAAACTTTATTCTCCTCAATCTCTAGTGATTGAGTCCATGTTTTTTGGCCATGGCACAGGGTGATCTCCGATGGGAACCTTTGTATGGCTGCGACTTGAGTACGTGTGTAGAGATAGGAATCCTATTCTAGACACTCGAGATCCATGTCGATCAGAGTACCAAGTGACCACCTGATCTTTCTAAGGCAGTTCTTCAACCAAAACTCAATACACAGATTGTAGAGGTAGAGCCATTTGGGCCCATCATAGGGCTCATAAGTGGTCAGGTTAAACAGGGGAGACCACTAGCGGATGTAAAGAAGAATCTCACCTAATTTTCATGAGTAGCTTTTCAGGATCGAGTCTCTATCATCTTCAAAGAGAAAGATAGAGTTAAAAAACCCCTTCAGTAAAAACTTTAGCGTGCAGGGGGCCTTCCAAGAGCTTTCTGTTACACATATGGTTCCTAGGGTTGTCATTGATGTCAACACTATCATGGAGGTGTGATGGTGTTCATGGTTGGATGTCATGTGTAGAGAAGGTATAGTTCATGGTTGCCTATGTCATGTCCTATACAACAGAGAAGATATAGTTCATGGTTGGATGACATGTTGAATATAATGAGGTTGCTGATGTTCATGGATGGATGTACTACCTTGATTAGTACAGAGAAGAGTTGAGTATGAAGTCATATTAAGATGGGAATCAAATGCATCAAGAAGGTACATTAATATGGGAATTAGAAGCACCAAGAAGATCAGATGTGTTTCTAATGTTGGAAGATGTTGTTGGTGGCCTAATCCAAGTTTCATGATGACTGGATTACCAGAAGGGTGTTTTTCTGTAGACAGTTTGAAGATAGTGTTGTTTCTGTGAAGGTGTTGGAATGCTCTGTATTCCTCTGCATTGTAGTTGTGGCTATGTGGTTTTGGAACTATGTTCAGGGTACTATGAAGGTGATAATTCCAAAGTTTCAGATCATTTGTCCTTCCGCTATGAATGTTATGCATGATAAAGTACCCACATGTGTTTTGGTAGAGTAAACTAGTGTTGAAGGCATGTTGAAATGCTTCGCATTCCTCTGGATGTGAATGGTTTCCTTTTTTATTTTGTGGACATGTTTATGGATGTGGATTACATGCTTCCTTGTAGTTTCAAGCTTCGTAATGGTCCGCAAGCTTAGTTTTTCATTGATAGTATATTGCAATGTGTTTCAGATGACTGGTTGTTCTCAGAGTTCATGGTTGAAGATGTGTAGCACAAAATATTTTATGTGTGGAGGTAAAAGAGTGTTTGGAGATGTTGTATGACTCCTGTAGACTCATCTGGAAGAGTTTCATGAAGATCTTTATTATTTTCAGTATTGCACAAGGTTCTCAAGTTGTGGCTGTTATGCTTCAAGTTTCATATGTCTTTGCTTAAGGCTGTCTTAATTTCAAATGAGTAGAGTGGGCAGATGTAATTCCTTTGTGTTTGATGATCTGAAGTATGTTTTGGACCTAATTGCGCAAGTGTTGATGTTCGCAAGGCATGGGGCTTCTGCTAGTGTAGCGTGTAGTCTTGTTTAGGACTTTTCCTCTACACGTTTCGTGTTGTGTATTGTTTGGTTGACTTGTAAATGTATTTTTCATGTTGTCTTTGGCTGACAAGCAATGTAATCAATGTAATATCATGTATAAACTATAAATCAAAGTGAGTTAGGTGGTGTGTGATTGCAAAGTGATTGATATGGTTCAGATGCAAGATAATGAGCATAATGAATGCATTATGATGTGTGACTGAAGGAGAAAGAGCAGAGGTTGTTGATGTTGTCTTGATTCATCTTGAAGACAAATTTGTGATAGTGATCAAGTGTAGAGTGTGCCTAGCTGATCCAATCATCAAAAGAAAGTGTGAAGAGACATAATTGTAATCATCAAAGGTGTGATCTTAAATGTCAATTTTCAGGTAGTAGAAGGACTGTCATACTATAATCTTTTTATGAGTATGCTCTCAGATCAGGGAGTAGTTGCTTCCTTGGGTTGTAGCCCTAAAACAAAGTTTGCAGGGAGTTGTAGATTTCTTAGGAGTGACCCTAAAGTAAAGTTTTCAAGGACTAGTTGCTTCCTTGGGTTGTATCCCTGAAATAAAGTCAACATGGATTAGTAGATTCCTTAGGTTGTAGCCCTAAAACAAAGTTGTAATTTTGAGCTTCATATATTGTGAGTTAATCCTCACCATAGTTTTTACCTTCTTGGGTTTTCTATGTATATTTATTGTTATGTGTTGATGTGCATTGTGTTAATCTTTCATGCTTATTTTAATGTTTTAATTCTTAAGTTTTAATCTACTCTAGAGAAGTTGAAGATTGTTTAGATACTGATTCACTCCCCCTCTCACTATCCTGGTGTGTTCAACACTTTTGACCTAGCTTTTAATGTGTTCACGACTCATTTTTAGCCCGATGAAGTGGCATATCACCACCATTTTCTTAACATGTCTGTCTTCTATACATTCCTTTGTCAAGTATATAATAGGGCGCGTATGACTCCACACTCCATTAAAAAAATGCATATATATATCATAGACAACATAGAATGAAAGAAAATGTTGTGCAGAGGACAACAGTGTGCTAGGATAAGCAATGAACAACACAAGAATTTGTTTGAAATAGACAAGAGGCAAAAATTAAACTTCAACTATTTTTTAAATGTTACATAAGGGTTTTACAAGGTTGTGGAGGTTGTGCCTCCATAGGGTTGCGACCCCTCATGACCTGCACAATTTTGCAGCCTATAAAGTCGTGGGTTCCATGATCTCATAGACCATGGGTGGCCTACCCACAGGAGCTTAGTCCCCAACAAAAGACATACAAAAAAAAACATCTTCATGAATCCCCCATGACCCATTCGAACCCTATTAAAATAATGTTTAAAAATTAATCTAGGGGGTTCGATCGAACCTGGCCAATTAAAAATAAATTTAACCGCTGACGTTCGTTCAAACCCCTGGCAAACCAAATTGTTATTATTTGTTTTAATAATGTTATATGCATATAACTATGAACTTTAAAAAAAAAATCATGTAGCATTACAAGATTAATTCGCATTATTATTCAGCAAGCAAGATTTTGGAGAAGAAAACTTTTGGTAGAGGATTTGAGAGAATAAAACTTGAAGAAGAAAATGGGAGACAAAAAAAAAGACAAAATAAGACTCAAAGAAAGTATTCAAAAGAAAGAGAACAAAAGATGCGCCAAATAAATTTGACAAGATACCATAGAAAGAAACAAGGTATGTATGTATATTTTCTTTCCTATTTAATTTATGAGCTTTTAGCATGTAGTAGGATGTTATTTCTAGTTTTGAACATAAATACTAAGTGAATTTATATTTGTTTCAATTGAATGTGTATTAGGGTCCTTCATAGGTTTGCACATTAAGTAAATCATACTCGTATTAAATTTAATCATAAGTTCCTCTCTCTCTCTCTCTCTCTCTCTCTCTCTCTGGACTTGAATAAGTCTTTTTAAAGTTTTTTTCTCTCTCTATCCTTTTTCTCTAAGGTCCTTTCTCTCTCTCAAGTAGATTTTTTAAGCTCTCTCTCTCTCTTGACTTAAGTCTTTTTAAATCTCCTTTCTCTCTTTATATGACTTCTCTAGATAGGTCTTCTATCTCTCTCTTGACTTAAGTTCTTTTAAAGCTCTTTCTTTAGATCTCTCTTGACTTAAGTATTTTGTGTGTAGAACGGGCTCAACATGCAGAAAGTTCTCAAGCAAGATTTGAGCCAAATTTAGATATTGGGGCAAATGAGGTTGAAGAGCACATAGTTGAAGATAGGGAGGAGGCCCAAGTTCAAACAATGCATGTTGGAGAGGGGTCAGGATCGCTTCCTTCTATTGGTATGGATGAGCATATGAATCTAGTTAAAGAGGTGAAGACAAAAATTTTAAGTTATAGAAATTAAGAACATTTACTTGAAATGGATGTGGAGAAATTGAAATATTATGCCAAACAACCTATAAATACTAGTAAGAGGTCAATGAATAAATCTATAAAGGAAATAATCAATGCTCATTTCAATCATCTTTGTACACTTGAAAAAACCCAACTGTTATCACTTTTACTTCTTTGTAATGAGTTGAAAGAGCCATTACAATTGTTGGGTGTAGATTCGACATTGAATAATAGGAAAGCTTATACGGCCTAGGATAAGATATTGTTTAAAATGTAAAAAAAGGTTTAGATTCCGTTGGGAAAAATCTCGATCAATGGATAAGGCCATTACAAGAAGAGTGATGTTGACAACTATTTTAAATAGAAATATATCAAGAATAAGAAAAATCTCTTCACTTTCAACTCAAATTGGTATTAGTAGAAAGACCCTAACAAAATATGTGAAAAGGAGAAAGGTTTTGGATGATAGTTCAGAAGGCAATTGGGCAATTATGTGTAGAGCTCCCTGTTCTGATAGGATTGAAGATGTTGTTAGGAACTTGGTCTCAAATTTTTGGAAAGATAATACTCATCCATCATCAAATAGTAGAGATGTTATTAGACACAGGATTGGGCTCAATTATTATGAACATCATATAAAAAATTGGCTAGACATAACACAACATGAGATGTATGTGAAATTTTGTAATTTGAATCCTGATATAAAGATTGGGCAAACAATGTTTGAAAGGTTAAAGCCATATAATGTGAAGATAAACAAGGCTTTTGAAACTTGTTGTTGTCGCTATCATATTGAATTTGATCTCTACTATCAGGTGTTTTGAAAGATGAGAGAAGAAAGTGATGGTTTTCAAAATGCACCTCCTAATTGAGTAAGTCTTTTCATAGAATCCATCTTATGTAATAATGCAATTGGTCAAATAAACTGCATAAAAGGACTTTGTGAAACATGTGGAAATTTGGTTAAATTACCTTTGAGAAATTAAGATACTGACCCAACAAAAATAGTAACTTGCAAGAGTTACAAGTATGTAAATTTTCAAACAAATTTTGGGAAAGAATCCACAAGGTTAAACTATGTAGAAGAGGAAATACATATTAGAACATTTATGGAAAATTTTCAAAAATTGATACAACTGTACATACAACATGCCATTTTTTCTATGTGGCAAGCACAACAATTTCAAACATTAAGAGATACTTTCCCACCTAGAACAGTTATATAAGTAGTCGACTTTGCAGAAAATTACTCTTTTTTACATCAAAAAGAGATTCAATTAGATTATTACTTTTCAAAGCAGATCACTATTATGGTGCATGTGTGCTATTAACATGCACAATTAAATTTGGATGGTGTTGAGAGTACAAATGATGAACGAGTCATTAAGAAAGAATATCACTTTTATATTAGTGATGATAAAGAACATGACACACTTTTTGTACAACATTGCTTTACAATTTTTTTTGAGAATTGGGCAAGCAGGCGTGTAAAAATTCCAAAGTATTTTGTATGGTCAAATGGATGTGTAGCACAATTCAAATCATCAGGATCATTTTATGCACTATATAGATATCATCGAAATTACAAAATACATGTTTGGAGTTTCTTTGAGAGTGGGCATGGAAAGGGTGAACATGATGGCACAGGAGCTTGCATCAAACGTGCTCTAAGAAAGCATCAAATGATTATTTAGGGGATCGTATAGACAATGTACATCATGTTGTTGAATGGTGTAAGAAACACTTTGCATCAAATGAGGTCGGCACATCTTCAGGAACAAATCGATACATCCCACATAGAGTGTTTTGGGAGATATCAAGTATGTATATATAAATTTTACATAAATGAAAATTTCAAACTTTAAATTTAATTTGTGTGTGTGTGTGTGTGTGTGTGTGTGTGTGTGTGTGTGTGTGTGTGTGTTTGAATTTGTATTTAAGTTTAAATTTTAAATCTAGTAAATTCAATTATTTTAAATGAAGTTCTATTAAATTTATATATATGTAATTTTTTTATAATTTTTATCTATCTAGGTGTGGATAGAAGATCAAAGCATGGATGCAAGAGGGTAAACAAAACAAGATCTTTGCATTGTGTCATGAGTACAGATGATCGCCCTGGATGGAAATTGTACATGAGGGATTACTCTTGTTTCTGTGATGAGTGCATTTTGGAAAACTTTGAGGCATGGAATAGCCAACAACTTGGATATGATAGTGAATGGAATGCGGTGCCATTAGTTGTTTCATGCAAAAGATATACAATCACAGTGCTCAAGTATCAATATCACTCAACAATGATGCATAAACAAACACACCAGGCACACCATAAGAGTTTGTATAAACTATGCTATTAGAACCTTTAAACAATGGCCATAGAATTGTATAAACTATACGTCATTAGACCCTTCATGCATAATAGTTAATGTCAAGCAATTGTGATGCATTAACAAGAACACAAGGCACACCATAGGAATTTGATTGAACCTTCAAAGAAAACTCAAACAACCATGCAAAAACCATACATCATCATGATGCATACAATTATCATGATGCATGAATTCAATCATTAGACCCTTCACACAAAAGTTGTACAATAATTATGCACAAGAATCAATGTCACTCAACCATGATGCCTAAACAAGCACACTAGGCACACCACAGAAGTTTGATGCAACCTTAAAACAAAACTCATACACCTTAATGACATTTATGCCATTTGAACCTTTAAACAAAGAACATAGAACTCAAGGGCATATATTTCAATACCTTCATGCAAAATCCATATAATTATTATGCACAAGAGATAATGTTACTTAACCATAATGTGTGAACAAGAACACTAGGCACAACATAGGAGTTTGATGCAACCTTAGAACAAAACCTATACAAATAAATGACACGTTCATTGTTAGAGCATATATATGTGCCATTAGAACCTTCAAACAAAGCCCATATAACTCAATGACATATACTTAATAGACCCTACACAAAAATTGTGCAATCACCCTATGGAAGAGTCAATGTCACTCAACAATGATGCATGAACAAGCACACTAAGCACACCATATGAGTTTGGTGCAACCTTAAGAGAAAACTCATACAACTCAATGCCATCATGTGCTACTATAACATTCAAACAATGGTCATAGAACTAAATGCCATATTTATCATTGGACCCTTCATAGAAAATCAATAAAATCATCATGCACATGAGTTAATGTCACTCAACCGTGATGCATGAACAAGCACCTTCAAGAAAAGCACATACAACTCAATGATATATTTCATTAGAAGCTTCATGCAAAATCCATACAATCATCATGCAGAAGGGTCAATGTCACTCAATTGTGATGCATGATCAAGGACATAACACACACAACAATTGTTTGGTGTAACCTTAAACAAATTGAATGTAACTCAATATAAGCTTCAAAAGGTGCCCATGGAACTCAACATCATATATTGCATTAGACCCTTCATGCAAAAGCCTTATAGTAATCGTGCACAAGAGTTAATGTCACACAACCATGATGCATGAACAAGCAAACTAGGCACACCATAAGAGTTTAGTGTAACCTTCAAAAAAAATTGTACAACCATGCAAAAACCATACAATTATCATGATGTATGAACTCAATCATATATATTTCATTAGACCCTTTACACAAAAGGCCTACAATAATAATGAACAAGAGCCAATTTCACTAAACTATGATGCATGATCAAGCATACTAAGGAGTTTGTGATGTGACCTTAAAACAAAACCCATATAACTCAATGGCATTTATGCCATTAGAACCTTCAAGAAAAAGATGCATAGAGCTCAATGACATATTTCATTAGATTTTCATGCAAAATCCACATAATTATCATACACATGAGTCAATGTCACTCAACCATAATACATGAACAAGTACACTCGGCACAACGTAGATGTTTGATGCAACCTTAAACAAAACATATACAAATTCCTTCAAACAAATCCCATATAACTCAATGAACAATGTCATCATGATAATGTCATGCAACCATGATGCATGAATGAGCATACTAAACACACCAATCAATTTGATGCAACCTTAATACAAAACCCATACAAATCAATAATATATGTGTCATGAGAACCTTCAAAAAAGAACATAGATCTCAATGACATATATTTCTTTACACCTTAACACAAAATCCATATAGTTATCATGCACGGGAGATAATATCACTTAAATATGATGCATGAACAATTGTAGCACACTATAGGAGTTTAATGCAACCTTAAAACAAAACCCATACTTAATGATATATTTATCATTAGACTATATATGCCATTCGAACCTTCAAACAAAGCCCATACAACTCAATGAAACATTTTATTCGACCCTTTGAAATCAAAGTCTTATAATCAACATGTACAGGAGTTAATGTCACATAACCATAATGCATGAACAAGTACACAAGACATACTATAGGAGTTTAGTGAAACCCTAATACAAAACCCATACAACTCAATGCCATCATCTCATTATAACCTTCAAATAATGCCTATAGAACTTAATGGCATATATGTCATTAGACCTGTCACGCAAAATCCATACAATCATCATGCACAAGAGTCGATGTCACTCATCCATGATGCATGTGCATGAACAATCACCTTGAAATAAAGCCCATAACCACACAATGACATAGCTTTCATTAGTCACTTCATGCAAGTCATACAATCATCATGCAACCTTCAAACAACCATAAGATTTGATATCACTCAACTGATACAAGAACAAGTATTTTAAGCACACCACACATGTTTGGTGTAACCTTAAAATAAAACCCATACAACTCAATGTCGTCATATGCCATTATGATGCAGGAGCATCCGGAAGCATTCAGAACAATTGAGATAGTTAAATATGAAGTTGTAGAGTATAGGGAGAGTGACCTTGGAGAATATTGCATTTGCATATTAGAGGTTGCAGAGATGGACTTAGTATCTAGACATAGTCATCTACAACATATCCAAAATTTAGATCATTTGGGTTTGATTCCGGAGAGATATCACTATCAAAAGATTACCTATGTTTACCTATTTTCACACAGTAAAGCCAACAGTGTTTAGTGAAGTCTAATTGGCTTGCAGAGCAAATCCGTGACTTGCGGAGACTAAAGGAACATTATTCAATGAAGTATAGGACCTAGTCAACCTTCATGGAGATCCGCGTGAAGTTTTGTGAACCAACAGAGCAATACCTTATGTTTAGATCCAACCTATCCATGTACACACATTTCATACTAGTCGTTGCAATTAGGCCGACTTGTTAATGTTTAGAAAGCTTGTGGAGGATATAAATAAGAGATAAAGGATTGTTTCCAAGTAAGTGATTGATAGCACGAAGATATGAAGCAAGATCCTAAGTTGTTTTGATCCGAATGAGTAGTAGAACAGAGTAGAAGGCAGAGCAGGAAGTAGAAGGAGTCACAGAGCAGAGAATTGAGATGTAGAAGAAAGAAATCATGGAAGAATATTGTTGTATGAATCTTTTGTAATCCCTGGGCTACGGCCTAGCACCTGTAAAGCTCTTGAGGCATGTGTAATTCGATTTGAAGTTATAATATATGAGGGTTTTTCCCTATTAGGGTTTTCCCATGATACATCTTTGTGTTATGTGTTCATGAATATCTGTTATCTTTCTATTGATTAGTTGTTGGCTTCTATTGCATATCCATTGTAATCATGGTGTTAGTTGATTAGGCTGCAAGACTGGACAGTCCCTCACCAAACCCTCCTACCTTGACTACATCACATTACAACCTTCAAACAATGCCCATTTAACACAATGATATATGTTATTACACCCTTGACATAAACGCCATACAATCATCATGCACAAGAGTCAATATTACTAAACCATGATGCATGAACATGCACACTAGGCACAACAAAGCAATTTGATACATCCTTAGTGCCATATTCATCACTTGATCCATCACACAAAATTTATATAATTATCATGAATAAGAGTCAATATCACTCAACCACACTAAGAACACCATAGGAGTTTGATGCAACCTTAAAAAAAAACCCTACAACTTAGGGACATATTAATTATTATATCCTTCACACAAAAGCCATACAATCATCGTGAAAAAGAGTCAATGTCACTCAACCACACTAGGAACACCATAAGAGTTTGATGCAACCTTCAAAGAAAACTCATACAATGTAGTGGCATATTCATCATTAGAACCTTAAAACAAAAGTCATACAATCATCATGAATAAGATTGTCAATGCCCCTCAATCATAATGCAAGAACAAGCACATTGGGAACAACCTAGAATCATGAAGAACCTTCAAATAAAACCCATACAACTCAATGATATATATACCATTAAACCCTTCATATGTGAAAGTCATGATCATCATGCACACAAGCGAATGTCACTAACCATAATGCATACATAAGAACATTAGGAACATTATAAGAGTTTGATGAGTGAACAAACACACTAGGCACACCAAAGGAGTTTGATGCAACCTTCAAACAAAATCTGTACAACTCAATGTCACAAATTATCCCCTTCTAGCCAAAGTCATACAAAGTTTAAGATCTGTGATCTCCATCACATGTATTTTATTAGACCCTTCACTCAAAAGGCATGCAATCATTATGCATAAGATTCAATCTCACTCAACCATGATGCATGAACAATTGCACTAAGTGTGTCATAGGAGTTTGACGCAACATTCAATAAAACCCATACAACTTAGTGGCATATTCATCATTAGACCCTTCACACAAAAGTCATACAATCATCATGAATAAGAGTCAATGTCACTCAGCCATAAAGAATGAACAGGAAAACTAGGCACACCATAAGAGTTTGATACAACCTTCAAAGAAAACCCATACAACTTAGTGTCATATTCATCTTTAGACCCTTCAAACAAAAGCTATAAATCATCATGAATAAGAATCAACCTCACTCAACAAAAATGTATAACAAGCACACTAGGCACGCCATAGGAATTTAATGCAACCTTTAAAGAAAATCCATACAACTTAGTGACAAATTTATCATTAGACCCTTCACACAAAAGTCATACAATCATCATGAATAAGAGTCAATGTTACTCAACCATAATGTATGAAGAAGCACACCAAGGACACCATAGGAGTTTGATGCAACCATCAAAGAAAACCCATACAACTTAGTGTCATATTCATCATTAGACCCTTCAATCAAAAGCTATAAATCATCGTGAATAAGAATCAACCTCACTCAATCATAATGTATAACAAGCACACTAGGCACACCATAGGAATTTAATGCAACCTTTAAAGAAAACCCATACAACTTAGTGACATATTTATCATTAGACCCTTGACACAAAAGTCATACAATCATCATGAATAAGACTCAATGTTACTCAACCATAATGTATGAAGAAGCACACCAAGCACACCATAGGAGTTTGATGCAACCATCAAAGAAAACCCATTCAACTTAGTCACATATTCATCATTAGACCCTTTACACAAAAGCCATATAATCGTCATCAATAGGAGTCAATCTCACTCAACCATAATGGATGAAAAAGCACACCATTGCAGATTGATGCAACCTTCAAAGAAAACCCATACAACTTAGTGATATATTCATCATCTAACCCTTGAACAAAAAACTAAAGAATCATAAGAGACAATCTCACTCACCATAATGCATGAACAAGAACACTAGGCAAACCTTACAAGTTTGATGCAACCTTCGAAGAAAACCCATAAAATTTAGTGGCATATTCATCATTTGACCCTTCAAACAAAAGCCATATAATCACCATGAATAATAGTCTATTCAACCCCAACAAGAACACCATAGGAATTTGATACAACCTTCAAAGAAAGCCCATATAACTTAGTGACATATTCATCATCAGACCCTTGACAAAAAATCCATACAATTGTCATGAATAAGAATCAATGCCACTCAACCATAGTGTATGTACAAGCACACGAGCACACCATAAGACTTTGATGCAAGATTATGTCATGCCCATATTTTCCATGTGGTCACAACACACATCGCACGTGTCATAGCCACATCTGTCATGTGGTTATGACACGAGATATGAAAAACTTTTCTCACACTGTCCTAAAAACCCCCTTCGCATGCGTACACATGCTCAACGGTGTTCTCTCATGGCGAAACGCTACGCTCTTCGGCGGAATACAAGTACAATTGCATGCAACCAGAAGCATATAGATCAACAAGAGGGTCTATACAACGCTGCTAACGTCATTGCAAGAGTGAGATTACCAAAGTTCTTAAATCGAACCCTCGGCAATTTTCGGTAGCATAATGCCTTACGGCGTTAGTGGGAATTACGCTGCACTCATTTACGCACGTGGTTCGCTGATAGAGGAACAACTTCCCACGACGCCTTGTTCCGACTAAACCGACTAGTGATCTCCCTATTTAGTCATTTTTCAGCCAGGCACGGTTGTCTGTCTCCTCTCTTGTTTCCTGAAACATACTCCTCCTATGACTTAGCATTTTCAACAAGGCGGTTTGGTTGCTCTCTCTTCCCTTTTCACAAGTTCTTAATTTTGATTATATCTTTATCGCCCTTACCTTAACTATTCCTCTGTTAATTTAGTGTGTTTATATTTCGGTCTCTCTCTCTCTTTCGTTTTCTATGCTTTCTTTATGTGCATCCTGACCTTTCTTCATGATTTACGTCAATCAGGGTTATTACTGCAGCTATTGTTGATATTAAACCTAATTTCAGGATGATCTAGGTCACAAAGGCTGGTTTACTATTTCGCTGGACTCGGTCTCCTAATCTTCCCCGATCTAGGTTCCTCCTCTTCGTATATACTTAGTCAACTTGTTCCTAAGCAAATTTGGCAGAAGGGTCCGTCAACTTAGTTCTCTTATCCCATGTGAGAAATGTCGCGCATTTTCTCCTCCGTGTTTTCCAGTGTTAGTTTTTCTTCTTCGGACCCTCTTACAGGTTTACTTATGAGGTCGTTTGCTACAGTTGAGATTAATATGGCCACATGGATAGTCAGTGGTGGCTTCTTAAGTTTATTTCCAGTGTTCTTTTGAACAAGTGATCTGTAATTTTCCTCTTCATTTTCCGGGTGATTGGTATTACGTTGATAGTTGAAACTTCCGAGAAACTCTTTCCAGAGTATCACTGAATATTCTTTAATTCTCTTTTACATTAAAATTTCATTTTCTCTTGTTTATAATTACTGTTGTTACTATAATGACTATTAATCCACTGGTTGTGACTCGTTTAACGTTGTAAATAGATTCAGGAGGCTCTCCACTTTATAAAACCCTGTTCATGGTAATATATCTTCTTTGGTTGTTGTGTTCAACACTTAATAACATCTACTGTGTGAATATAATTTGTTATATTTTTTTTTTTTTCTCTATATCCATGAGACATGGTTTATAACGATTTAAAACGAGGGCCCAATAAAATGGTTCATAGATTTACTCCTAAGTATATTATATATATATATATATATATATATATATATATATATATATATATATATATATATATATATATATATATATATATATATACATATATATATATATATATATATACATATATATATATAATATATTTATTTTAATGTCAATGCATAGGACGAAATTGGTTTACCACGACTTATATATCTATATCTCTATGTATATATATATATATATATAGATATAGATAGATATATAATCATTATTATATTATATATATAGCTATATACATAGACATATATAGTATATATATATATGCCTATATATAGAGCTATATAAAAACTGTATTTATATTCAAATAAACCAATCATATGTTAGGGCTCAAGCCCTAACATTTTATTGCTTTAGATTCCACAGCCGACGGCGGCCATGGGCGGCGGTGGCCGCAGTGACAGAGCGGCGGACAGGATCGGCGGTGGCCGCAGAGCGGCGGACAGGATCGACGGTGGCCGCAGAGCGGCGGGCCTGTGCAGGCCGCGGGAGGCATAAGGGATTGGGGGGGGATGTGGAGTGGGGCGGAGCCCCACCCACATTCCCACGACGTGGGGTGTGGGTGGGGCTCCGCCCCACTCCACACCTTCATATATATGTATGAGGGTCTGCGGTGGGGATTTCTCCCCACCGCCTATTCTAAACCGCGACTGTATTTTAATCCGCGGCTTAAACTTTGACAGTCTTTCACAAGATGCTAATCGTTGATTATTATCAATAATAATATATTTACAAGTATATATATATATATATATATATATATATATATATATATATATATTTATATATATTCATATATAAATATATATATATATATATGTATATATCAACGATAATATATTTATATATATATATATATTTCATATATATATATATATATCCCTTTTTTTTTATATTGATATATAACATTTAATTTCATAACAATTATAATTACTTTCAATTTCTCTATTATTCTGAAAAATGATAATTACTCAAAATGAGAAATATATATATATCTCTATATATATTTATAAATTTATTTAGAGAAAAATATTCTTTATGTATTTGTATAATTCCAATTCCTAAAATTTCTCAAATTCACTACTTTATGCATTTTCTCCAAATCAACCTGTTAGAAAGAAATTGTCATAACAATTAGATATAAATATAAATATATATATATATATATATATATATATATATATATATATATATAGATATCCCAATTTCACTTAATCGATAGAAATGGTAAATAGCTATCCCTTTATATAAGTATAGATTTCCATTTTCATAAACATTTAAGAATGCTTAAATGTACAAACAGAATATATATACATGCTAGAATTTAACAGAATCCACTAAATATGGAGAAGAACTCAAACATTTAAAACTGTCTTTTCCATTTTAACATTGAACTATAAAAACTAACATTTCAACTAGTTAAGCAATTCCAAACTTTCAAATGTAAACAACTCAGATTAGATTGCCAAAAATGAACTTTTCCTTTCAGTAATACTTGAAACACAAAAATTGCTATTGAACAAAGTTTGCAACATCAACTTAAAATTTAAGCACATTCATATTACAGCTTCTCAATCATGAATACTACCACTTAACTTCCCAGATATGAACTTTCTCCTCCCAAACAGTATACAACTGAGAACTTATGACAACCAAATAAAAGTCCAATAATAACAAGATCAGGGAGGTGATTTTCTTCACTCCCAGAATATCATTAATTTACAACAATAACAAGAGAGGTGTTCTCTCTTCATCTCTATGAAATGAACCAGGCCTAATTCTCATGACAAGAAGATGAACTGTTTCTTCATAAATAGCCAACCAGAAGCTCCAAGAGAAAAACCTGCGTATCAAAGACAAACAAAGAAGAAAATACCACTCGTCTAGCTCTCCTCCCTACCGTAGACCCGCAAGAGGGTCACCCCCGAGCTAGGGAGACCATACTCACACCTGGGTACTCAAACACTCCACTTCACAACAGAAACAACAACAATCCCAAAGCACACATACACCCGTGGGTATTTTACACAATACGGAAACTCAACTACAGTGAGTTTCATAAGGGGCAGGAGAGTGGACACACTCGACTCCAGAGTGTCACCCTGACAGATAAATGAACTAATATAAATTTCTCTTGGTCTCAACCAAGTGTGATCACAATTTGTAAGAAATCTGTATATGACTCTCAAGTCAAAAATACAGTCACAGATACATGCCCTCAAGGCTTTCAACATCCCAAAAGAAGGAAACAGGTATGCACCCGAGGAGGATCTCTCCTCCCCTACCCCAAACTTGATGAGCATTTCTCCCAAGTGGGAGACGCTCTGTCAAACAACCCGACAAGAACCCCACAGAAACAAGTCTAAACACATATTTCACACACATTTCATACACGTTTCAAGTCTACAAAATCAAAGGTAAAAATTCAGACCAACCTTGCAAAGCCCTCCTAGAATGAAGTTGTTGCAGAGTCCACAGAGTTCACTTCCAACCTTAGCCACCAACTCCCTCTCCCTTCTCTATCTTCCAAACTAACTTCTCTATTTTTGGTAAGGCCAAAATGAAAGTTTTTTTTCCCAAAATTCAACTAACTCCCTCTCATCCCAAAATTTGAAAATAAATAACCCAAATTCTCTTTCTTTTAATTTTGAGAAATGGGGAAGTGACACTTGTCACCTCCTCACCCTTCCCAAAAACCACTATTCTGTCCAGGTGGCTTATGTCACTCTCCATTCCCAAGGGTACTCCTTATTCCTCTCATGTGACTCCACTTTCTCATGGGAGAAATAAAAAAAAGAGTTAAATGGGAACAAGACAGGTGACCCATGCCTCTTTCTCCTTTCTTCACATGGGTGTCCCCATAGTACATGGGGGAATCTCACTAAAGAAGAGGTGACTTTCACTAATGGGTGGCATCTCTTATCTAGGGAAATGTAGAGGGGATGGGTTGAGTGTTGGTACAACCCATCATGTCCCCTCCTACCTTCAATTTTCGCCACTTAACTTCAGGGGAAGGTTAAGTTGACTAGATGGAGGTTACTCAAGGGTTACCCATGCCAAATGGGCCCCTGGACCCATGGGGTATAACCCAGGGTCAACTTTAACCCATACAAGACACCCCTGGTCAAGGTAAAGCACAAGAAAAGGGCCTCATAATTTAAATAAAATAAGAAATTTCAAATTCAATCTCTTTACAACACTTAATTATAAAAATAATGTTACATGAGGGTAACCTAACCCACTCGACCATACGAAAGACCACATTACATCATGACATCAAACACAAAGAGATCTTGGTTCCTCGTGGGACTAGATCGGCTTAACCGGGAATAACAATTAACAAGGTGTGGAATGATCTCCGAAATCTGTGGTTCGATTAGTAATCCCTGCACACTCAATTACAAGATCAGTAACCACATAAATTCATCATAGCCGAAGCAACTTAAATAAAACATGCATTCTCATGCCCTAGTACAATTTAACATAATTAAAAATCATATTACAATTTTTCCATCATTACCTAATTCATTTTTCTGAAAAGTAAACTTATCCAAACATCACCCAATTAGTTTTTCCGAAAACATAATAAAGTTAAATAGTCTGACAAATTCCGGGAACTGCTATCCCACAAGTATGAAAGTAACAATAACAGTACTGTAAATAGTCATAACAACAGTAGTAAAAAGGGCGGTCCTCACAGATTAAAAGAAAACCCATACCACTTAGCGACATATTCATCATTAGAACCTTCACACAAAATCCATACAATCATCATGAATAAGAGAGAGTCAACATCACCCAATCATAGTGCACACACAAGCAGACTAGGTGCAACATATAAGTTTGAAGAAGCTTCAAATAAAACCCATACAACTCAATGACATATATACTATTATACCCTTCCCATGGAAGTCATGATCATCATGCACGAGAATGAATGTCACGAGAGTGAATGTCACTAACATAAGAACATTAAGAGTAGTATAAGAGTTTGATGCATGAACAAGCACACTAGAAAGAACAAAGGAATCTAATGCAACCTTCAAACGAAATTCATATAATGTAATGTCACATATCCATCAATATACCCTTCACACAAATGTCATACAATAGTTATAATTCATGAAATCTCACATATATTTTATTAGACCATTCACTGAGAAGACACACAATCATCATGCATAAGATTCAGTGTCACTCAACCATAATGCATGAACAATCACACTAGACACGACATACGAGTTTGAAGCAATATTAAAAACACACACAATTGGGTGACATATTCATCATTAGACCCTTCACACAAAATCCACATAATCATCATGAATAAGAAAGAGCCAATGTCACTCAACCACACTAGGTGCACACCATAAGAGTTTGATGCAATCTTCAAAGAAAACCCATACAATTTAGTGACATTCATCAATAGACCCTTCACAAAAAATCCATACAATCATCATGACTAAGTCAATGTCATTCAACCATAATGTATGAACAAGCACATTAGGCACACTGTAGAAGTTTGATACAACCTTCAAAGAAACCCCATACAACTTAGTGACATAGTCATCATTATACCTTTAACATAAAAGCCATACAATCATCATGAACAAGAGTTAATCTCACTCAGCCATAATGTATAACAAGCACACTAGGCATATCATAGGAGTTTTATGCAACCTTCAAAGAAAACCCATACAATTTACAACATATTCATCATTAGGCCCTTCACACAAAAGCCATACAATCATCATGAATAAATGTAAATGTTGCTTATACATAATGTATGAACAAACACACTATAGGAGTTTAATGCAACCCTTAAAGAAACCCCATAAAACTTAGTGAGATATTCATCATTAGACCCTTGAAATAAAAGCCAAAGAATCATAAGAGACAATCTCACTTAACCATAATGTATGAACAAGCACACCAAACCCACCATAGGAGTTTGATGTAACCTTCATAAAAACACATACAACCTAGTCACATATTCATCATAGACTCTTCACACAAAAGTCATACAATCATTATGAATTACAATCAATCTCACTCAACTGTAATGTATGATCAAGCACACTAGGCACACTATAGAAGTTTGATGCAACCTTCAAAGAAAACTCATACAACTTAGTCACATACTCATCATTAGACCCTTCACACAAAAATGATACAACCATCATGAACAAGAGTCAATCTCACTCAACCATAATGTATGAACAAGCACACCAGCCACACCAAAGGAGTTTGATGCAACCTTCAAAGAAAACCCATACAACTTAGTGACATACTCATCATTAGACCCTTCACACAAAAATGATACAACCATCATGAACAAGAGTCAATCTCACTCAACCATAATGTATGAACAAGCACACCAGCCACACCAAAGGAGTTTGATGCAACCTTCAAAGAAAACCCATACAACTTAGTCACATACACATCATTAGACCCTTCACACAAAAATGATACAACCATCATGAACAAGATTCAATCTCACTCAACCATAATGTATGAACAAGCGCACTAGCCACACCAAAGGAGTTTGATGCAACCTTCAAAGAAAACTCATACAACTTAGTCACATACTCATCATTAGACCCTTCACACAAAAATGATACAACCATCATGAACAAGAGTCAATCTCACTCAACCATAATGTATGAACAAGCAAACCAGCCACACCAAAGGAGTTTTATGCAACCTTCAAAGAAAACCCATGCAACTTAGTCACATACTCATCATTAGACCCTTCACACAAAAGTCATACAATCATAAAAAATGAGAGTCAATGTCACTCAACCATAATGTACGAACAAGCATGCTAGGCACTGTTGGTGTAATTAAATATTTAATTACACTTTATTAAGTTTACTTAGGGCTAATTTTAGTCTTAGGTTATTCTTAAGTCATATTAGGGTTTTTCTCTAACTTGCAAATATAAAAACAAGTTCTCACATGTAATTCTTTAATCCATTTCATTAATTCATCTTTATTGTGCAAATTATTTCTCTTTGCTTTTTTCTCTTGTGGAAGGTAAATCTTAGGTTTTGCAGGTGATCTTTGTGGCTTGAATTAATTATCAAATTCAACATGGTATCAGAGCCTTAGCTCTTGGTCATATGAGGGACCACTGCCCTAGCCGCTAGCCCCCAAAGACTCAGCACCTGGTCACATGGGCACCCAGGGGCTTCAATAGTGTTTTTTTTTGGGCCTCTTTGCACTAAAGGAGCAGTTTTGGTAAATCAAGCATATCTTGAGCATACGGAGTCAGATTTTTGAAAAAAAATAGGCGTAGGAAAGCTGGTTTCAAGCACAATCTAGTGGTGCAGGTATTTTTTTCAAGTTTTTCTGATTGGTATAATTTATTGCTGTTTGAAGTTAAGGCATCTTTTTTGGCCTTCGAGCTCCGTTCTTGCGCCTAGAATCTCCGTTTTTCAAAAACGAATAGGCGTTGGAAAGGTATCAAAGAGATCTACACAGCCAACTATATAATGTTTTCAGATTCAGTCCTAGGTATATTTTAAATCAGTTTGTCAATTTTATGGCTTCTGTTGGATATCCTGGACATGCTGCCTCCTGAAAAGTTTCTGTTTGCTTTGAAAGACTTCTATTATCAGCATAAATCTATTTGCATATTTTGATCTATAATCATCTAAGGAGATGGGATTCTACCATCAGAATAAATCTATTTGCAGATATTATGGAAGTAATCAACATGAGAAAGAGATGTGTCCTCATTTCTCACATCATCTCTTTGAAATGCTTCTTTCAATCGCTTCTCCTCTTGATGAGATCATTGTTCCACCATCACCTACTGCTACTTCAGAGTTCAGTGTTGCATCATCATTGGCTTCTAGTGATTCTATGCAGCAGGTCAATATTAGTCTTCCTGATCCACCTCATTGGGATTCCTATCTTGCAGACATATCATCTTTGTTTGTAGAGTCCCATCTTATAGATTTGGAGGACCACATTGAGGACATTTGTCTTCTTTTTTATGACAGCTTCGATGGAGTTGCATCACCATCATATGCTTCAAAGATTGTTCTTCATCCTCCTCTTCTTCAGTCACAGTTTGACAGTGGATTGGAGACATTTGAGCAGTTTTCAGGAGCATCATTATTGTCTTTGGATCATGTGCAGAGTTCAGAGACATTTGTCCTTCTTCCTGTATATTCCTATCCAGAATGGGAAGACATTATACACACATCTGCAGTTCTATTTCTTCCTAAGGGGAGGAATGTTGTTCGACGTTCATGGGTCTTCATCTTTATTCTATGTCGAGCATCTTCCAGCACTGCAGGAGTCATCTTGAGGAGCGGCTGCATGGTCTCTCTTCTCATCTCTATTTTGGGAGGGAGCATTTCCTCGCATGGGGTTTCATCCTTCTCACTTCTGGGGGGGTCATCAGACCTTCTCTCTTCTTCCTCTCTTATGGGGGGCGGCATTCTTGATTGTACTTTTGTGATGGATTCACTTCTTGGGGGGTCTTAGTTTTAGTCCTTCTTCCATCACATGTTTATGTACTTGTATTTTTCTCTCTTTTGGAGAGGAGTTTTCTCCCACTGGGTTTTTCTCCTTTCTCTCCACTTTATGAGAGATTCTTGTTGTTCATGGGTACCTAAAATGGCCTTGTAGCCGGGACCCATTCTTGCATTAGTTGCATGCTTTTCATTTCTCCTTAAGTTGCACTTATGGGGGGGTGTTGGTGTAATTAAATATTTAATTACACTTTATTAAGTTTACTTAGGGCTAATTTTAGTCTTAGGTTATTCTTAAGTTATATTAGGGTTTTTCTCTAACTTGCAAATATAAAAAAGCAAGTTCTCACATGTAATTCTTTAATCCATTTCATTAATTCATCTTTATTGTGCAAATTATTCCTCTTTGCTTTTTTCTCTTGTGGAAGGTAAATCTTAGGTTTTGCAGGTGATCTTTGTGGCTTGAATTAATTATCAAATTCAACAGGCACACCATAGAAGTTTGATATAACCTTCAAAGAAAACCCATACCACTTAGTGACATTCATCATAAGACCCTTCACACAAAACCATACAATCATCATGAATAAGAAAGAGTCAATGCCACTCAACCATAGAAGTTTGAAGAACCTTGAAATAAAATCTATACTCAATGTCATTATATCCTTCCCATGAAATTCATGATCATCATGTACAAGAGTGAATGCCACCAACCATAATGCATAGATAAGAACATTAGGAACACTATAAGAGTTTGATCTATGAACAAGCACACTAGGCACACCATAGAATTTTGAAGTTGAAATAACATCCATACACTCAACGACATATATGCCATTTTATCCTTCCCACTCAAGCACAAAGTGGTTTGATGCAACCTTAAAACAAAACCCATACAACACAATGTCAAATATTCATCATTATAAATTCATACAATAATTATGATTCATGAACTCCATCACATATTTTATTGGACCCTTCACTCAAAAGGCATATAATCATCGTGCATAAGATTTAATGTGACTCAACCATGATGCATGAACAATCACACTAGGCACGCCATAGGAGTTTGGTGCAAGATTAAAATGCCCCATACAATTTAGTGACATATTCATCATTAGACTGAAGGGGTTTGATGCAACCTTAAAACAAAACCCATACAACGCAATGTGAAATATTCATCATTATAAATTCATACAATAATTATGATTCATGAACTCCATCACATAATTTATTGGACCCTTCACTCAAAAGGCATATAATCATCGTGCATAAGATTTAATGTGACTCAACCATGATGCATGAACAATCACACTAGGCACACCATAGGAGTTTGGTGCAAGATTAAAATGCCCCATACAATTTAGTGACATATTCATCATTAGACCCTTCACACAAAAGCATCATGAATAAGAGTCCATGTCACTCAACCACACTAGGAACATCATAGGAGTTTGATGCAATCTTCAAAAAAACCCATACAATTTAATGTCATAGTCATCATTAGACTCTTCACACAAAAAGTCATATAATCATCATGACTAAGAGAGTCAATGCCACTGAACCATAATGCATAACAAGCACACTAGGCACACCATACAAGTTTGAAGAACTTTCAAATGAAACCCATACAAATCAATGACATTTTTGCCATTATACTCTTTACACGAAAGTCATGATCATCATGCATAAGAGTGAATGCCACTAACCACATTGCATACATAAGAACATTAGGGACAAGTTATAATAGATTGACGAACACTAGTCATGTTGCATGCTTCACACAAAAGCCATGACACTCATATGATACTATGTCGCTAACCCTTATACACACAATTTTTGCCATATTCCATTAAAACCATCACACCAAAGTTAATCTGACTAATAATGATTCATGGGTAAACACAATATGCACACTAAATATAGTAATGTAATTGTTTAATTATCAAAAAATAAACTACATCTAGAACATTTATTTGTTTACAATAACAACTACAAAAATATAAAAACTAAAAATAGCATAAAAAGAATGAGACCTCTTCAAGGATGTCCATGGCCATACTTTAAGAGTTTATGGAGGGATATTTCTACCACTCCTCAAAAAATAATACAAATTTAATAAATTGTACGTGTTCAGTAATGGAAATACAAGGAATTTAAGTCTTCACACAAAAGCATTTCCAACTAAGATATTGATATCTTTCAATTAGAATAAACTTTCAAAGTGTAGATTTATTTTATTGCAATCCAATAACACCCTATACATTGTACTTTTCACACCTAAAGTAAATAAAAATTAACATGAAAATCATCAAATGATGTGTATATCTATTATCCAAAAGCACTTCCCTCAACTTGCTATTTATATTTTTAGTAAGCTTGTACATTTTTGAGATCGACAAAAATCAAAAGAGAATTAATATCACCAAATAGCATACACAATCCAAATGAATCCTAAGCATTGTAGATTTCACACCTACCATCAATAAAACTTCAACATCAAAATCATCAAACAATGTATATTTACCATCTAAAACACTTCATTTAACTTGTTATTTATATTCTTATGGGAAGCTTTCACATTTATGAGATGAATAAACATATATTTTAAAATAAAATCAACAATGAAATCAATAACATCACGAATACCTAAGCATAACAAATAGTTATAAGGATGCAAACTCCTCCATTTTAAAGAAAAATAAAAAAGACCAAATATTTTTTCTAATAATAAGGTTAAATAATCACACTAAATATAGTTATTTAATTGTTTAATTACCAATAAATTAAAATATTTTATTTGATTAACATAACAATTTAATAACTTTAATGAAAATAGAAAAACTAAAAATATCATGAAAAAATTGGTAGAGACCTCTTGGAGGATGTCCATGACCATCCTTAAAGAGTTTATGGAGGGATATTTCTATCCCTCCTCAAAAAATAATACATATTTTATTAATTATAATTGTTAAGCAATGTTTAGAAAGAATATAAGTCTTCCCTTGAGCATTATGTTTAAGTTCATACCCCTATACAAGAGCATAGTTTCTACCGCTATACAAAAGCATTTCCAACTTAGATATTGATATCTTTTAATTAGAATAAACTTCCCAAGAGTAAATTTATTTTGTGCAATCCAAGTGAACCTACACATTGTACATTTCACAACTAAAATTAATCAAACTTCACATCAAAATTATCAAATGATGTGTACATTTACTATCCAAAAACACTACCCTAATTTTAGGATTTATATTTTCAGTATAAGCATACACAATCCAAATGAATTCTAGAGACTACATTTCACACTTAACCTCAATAAAACTTCGACATTTAAAACACTTTCTTTAACTTGTTACTTATATTCTAAAAGGAAACATTTACATTTATGAGATCAATAAACATACATTTCAAAATAAAATCAATAACATCATGAATACCATAAAAACTCCAAATAGTTTTATAGGATACAAACTCCCCCATTTGAGAGAAAAAAAAAAAAAAACACAATAACTTCAATAAAAGTGTAAGAGAGAATTGTAAACATGACTTTACTGAATTGTCAATGCTCCGAGTTCAATCTCCCCTGCTTCAAATGAATAGTCCACCTACAACAGTCCATCTACTTTTGTTAAATGAGGTAGAAAAAGTGCAAATTCTATATGGCTACTTCTCCAAAGTAGAAATTGATATAGTCATAGCCTAGAAATAATCATAGTCTATGCTACGCACAAAATCAGTCAAGAATGAATAAACTCAGTAACACAACCCAAATGCACTAGAAATTTAAAGATGAAAAAAATTTCCACAGAAAAACACATTGGCATGGTAAGAAGGAATTAGATGGTATATTTCCAAATTTGTAATGGTCCTATATGTGACATATTGACATCTATTTGGGGACACACCTTGACAACTTGCAATCAAATGTACTTACAGAATAAAGCAAATGATAATAATAAAACACAGGAATGAATTTTAAGCGGGAGCAGTTACAGTCCGACGTTTCCTTCAAGTTCTAACAGACCCACTCTAACGTTTGCTTCAAGTTCCATTGGAATTTAATCTGACTGGCGGTCTCATATTAAATTTCTGGGCGTTTACCTCTCCATTTAATTCCAGATTTCCTAGAAATTAGAATACAAAAGGCAAAGAATTATTCAGACAGCAACAGAAAAGCCAGTCAGTAGATGTAATGTTGTCAGATAATGCATTACCAGAATATCAATGCCGCCAAATTTTTCTTCAAGTGAGAACAACAGTCAGACCACTATCTCTTGAAGTGAGAACAACAGTCAGACCCTGCTTTGCAAGTTGTCGAACAATCTCAAACCCAATACCTCTATTACTTCCAGTTACTACTGCCAGTGTATCTGTAGACCACCATCTGCCACAAAATTAATTATTTAGCATATAGCTGTAGCATCAATTGTTGGAGTAAAATTTGAGATACATACTCTCTAGTACTCTTCTGTTACATCCCATCTAAAACCAATAATAAATGCCTGTTAAATCTATATGGCATTTGATCTCATTAACTATGGTTGGACATTAATTATGGTTGGACAAGACAGCAACTGTTCAAGTAGCCAACTGTGAATAATACTTTTATATGTTATGTCCCAGACCATATTGGTCAAATGGATGATGGAATCCATACATAGCAAACTTAAACCAAGACAAGAATCCCAAAAAATCAGGGTGAAGTCATGACGAGGCATATGTACATTGTCATCATCCTCAGAAGTTCCAATTTAAAGGAGCTTATTGACCTGTGGATAAATGTGATCCACAAAAGGCTATAGACAGCCATCCAACACCAGCATTTGCCATTCATCATCAGCATTGACATTTTTTTGTTGTGCACTTTTATTCTCTACTCTTGTTTCACTGTGTCCTGCAATATCCTATAAATCCCAGAGGATGCATTCTAAGGACAGTGATATGTTCTGGGCAGGTGAGCTGGATAATTTATGATGCAAATAATAATAGTTTGGTGGCATGAAACACTAATATAACAAGAGGCCAGTTTGCCGCTACCATTTGCTGCATCAACATCATATTCAGTGAATGCACAACAGTGTTTTAACTCCTAAGATTAGTTCCTTGGTCAAAGACCAAAGGAACCTGCATTGCACTGGAAATCCCATGGCAATCTTGAGGCTAAAAATCATCTTTTTATATGCCTTTTTGAATTCAATCTTACCTCTACTTCATACTTATATGTATCATGTCTATTGTTGATGAAAATTGAAATCCCTGCCAGGATTTATGACGAACTAATCGGTTTATGAATTATACATGGATATTGTGGAATGTATCCTGATTCGTTATCATAAAGCCATACCAGGAATATGATAGGCTGATGTGCTGAATTGGACAATAATGTAAGACATGACAACTCATAGTGGATATACATGTTTATTGTTATCACCTTAACTAATCTAGATGCCAGAAGGTCCAGGAGACAAACCAATCTTGAGAAAGCAGATTTACAGATTATGCGGAGGAAAACAAGAGACTAGTAAACCAACAATGACATGTCCCCAATATGATTTTTTTATATTTTCTGACTTTTTTTGTGTTTTCTAGATGTTATCAACTGAAATTATGGAAATATAGATAACTACAGCAAGATATGATAACCGTGAATAGCAGCAAATAGAATGGAAATATCAATATAGGAATCCCAATTTTATTTTATTTGCCTGCAGCAACTGGAATGATAACAATTCTGAATATGTTGAGCTGAAAATGTAAATTTCAGCATTACATATGATTGACATCAACTCACTGACACAACATACAGCAGATTCTGAAATATTGGTTGATAGCTAGAAAATGAGTGCTTGTAGACTGCTGTTAGACTCTACGGAATCTTCAAAACCCTTTGTTCTACCAAGGATGATCAGTGGATCTGCCTTTAGTCAATATTTATGATGCTGGCAGCACACAGCAGACGTTGGGCCAACCTCTGATAATCAGCAAATGAGCCCGGTAAAAGGGTTGCGGACTACCTAGAGTGTGTATCGGTACCCCAGTCAAACTGTATGCAGTTCAAATCTTCTTCGAGCAAGGTAAATGGTGCAGTTAGTGATCAGTACCACTGTCATGTGCAGCCAAACCAGCAATGTACCTTCTGAATGGCACAATCTACCTGTGAATGCCAGCAATTAGCTCCTAACCATCCACAAAACCCTCAACAAATGGCAGTAGAGTATGGAACGTGCTGTGATCCCCTCCTATCAATTGCCACTCACAAAGTTGTGTAATAGGGTTGCTATGTTGAAATATCATACGACCACTCTAGGAAGGCCCTTAAATGGCGTGGAATTATGTCAAAGTGTAGGCACCCAGAAATAAGTAGAAATCAGCAACCTAAAATTTGTTGAAAATCTAAAAATGCAGAAATGTGCTCCCTTGATGGCAACAAACTATTTGCTTGCAAATCTTGATTGCTCAACCTGAAAAATAAGCACAAAGTCTTCAAATCAGCTCACTACGCAACTCCCGTGCAGAATTACGAATGATAGAAGCAAGGGTTTTTGCCCTCACCTCCAAGAAGAAAATCCAAGAGGGTTTTCATCCCCGTAGACCTTAGAAAACAGCCAAGGGTTTTTGTCCTTGAATGCAAATTCGAAAACAAAGCTCACAATAGAAAATACCAAATGAAATTTTCATGCTGAAATGAAGCCAGACATCTCCTTGATATACCTTTCCAAATCATGCCCTTGAATTCAAATTTCCCTCAGGTATTTAAAAATGCTTTTTATTTAATTTTAATTTTAAGTATTTAAAAATACTTTTTATTTAATACTAGTGTTTAAATACACATTTTATTTTAATTATAATAATATTATTAAGTTGCTCCTAAAATTAGAAATTACTGGACCCAATTTAAAATATTATTAATTATTTTAGTTCAAAAAAGAGGACATAATTGCTTGTCTACAAGTAATTGTAAACCCAAATCCACAAGTAATTGTAAACCCAAATGCTCAAGCATTGTCGTGCCAATATGATGAATCTTGCTATAATGTCTATAGAGTATAGACCCTATACCTATCAAATGAAACAACTTCTGTCAAAAAACACCATGCAAACTTGGATACTCAAATACCATCCTACCAACATTATGAATCATACTATAGCCTCTAAATCCCGTATCTGTCAAGTGGAGCTACTTGGGCCAACAAGTATATCTCCCAAATCCACTACCCACAACGATTGTATGCAACCCCTGCAACTTAGGACACAATTTGGCCAACAAGTGTGCATGATCCACAACACAAACCTCTGAAAATAGAAAACAAAGGATTGTCATGGTGGCTTGCTGGGCGTATGGGACTGCATTAATAGTTTAGATAGGCATATTAATAGTTTCCAAAACATTTGGAGCAGTGACCAAGATTCAAGATTCTGATATTTTCTGTGTTTATTTAAAAGAACATAGACATGTATGAATTTATTGCATTATGTGTTTGGGCATGCTTTTTTTGTCTCGAGTTCTATTATGGGCTAAATTGTTTCTCATTCGAGTGCATCTTTAAAGTACGTTTGTTTAAGAAAAATTCCCATTTTTAAGGTCAGAAACCAGAATGGTGGGTTTTTTTGGTGGGAAAATGCAAAAGAAAATGGAAATTGAAGAACCACAATAGAGACTGACGGAAATCCAAAACCACCAATTACTTTCTGAATTCCCTTTGTGGTTGTATAAGATGCAATGCTTTAGGGATTCTCTAAGGATGTTCTTAGAATATCATGAGCATTGCATGTGGTAACCTAGATGTGTCTCAAGGTTACCAGATACAACAATTTTTATTTATTTATATTGATTTGTGGAATAGGAGATGATTTATCTGCAGCTTTTCTTTTATCATTGCAAGTCATATTTCAGAGTCTGATATACCTCTTCTCATCATTGACTCGTCTATGGACATTCAAAATAATTGCTTTCTTTCATTCACTCTACAACATTGTTATCAAATGGTTGAAGAGGTCTCCTTGGGGGACTTGATTTACTTTCTTTTCCAACTGCTTATTATGAGCATCTGTGTTTCGCATTGCTGCTTTCATTCCTCCAATTCTTTGTTTCCAGACTCTATAGAACAACACTAAAGGGAAGATGTTATGCTTGAGCAACATAGTTCAATGCTAGCAGGGAATGCTTATAGTTATTCATTATTTCTTGCTTATGCTATATCAGAGATACTTGTGCACAATCCATTTATAAATCCATGCTCTGTGGTTTTCTTTACTTTAGTGTGTTTCCTTTTCACGCGAATTTTCACTAGTTTGCATACACCGTTGTAGCAATTCTAGTTATTGTATCTATTACCATGATTTAGTTCTTTTACTTATGTATTTGTGAACAAATGTGTCATGGATGTACTTTCTTATTTATATTTGAGTACTGATAAGGACATCATTCTTCTTGCTGAAAGCACCCTTTGTGCATTTTTTACTGGACACTTTTTGCAACTCACATATTTGTGCAACACTGTTGTCTTTTGCTAACCTAACAGCTATCTCATTTATGATATATTTTCATGTCTACTCAGATTCTTCGTACATACTTTCTATATCCTTATTAGTTTTAGTTCTACCTGTGTCATCTGCAAGCCAATTGTCATGGAATTTATAGAGGATTTTATATTAAAGATGATCGTGACAAGAAATCATTTCGATTGAGGTTAATGTTTTTATAGCTTCCAAATCATTTGGTTGTTGCTTTACAATTTTATCCTTGCGACTTCTTTTGCCATTGAGATAGATTATTCTCAAAATGGAGCATCAGTTATTATGTTTGCTTTATCTGGTTTGTAGATGAGTTGTGTTTGAATCATCAGAGAATAAGGACCATTAATATTGCCTGTTGCTAGTTAACTCTGCTTTGAGCAAGAAATTTAGTAATGGATATTGGTTGATATAGAATCTAGATTTAAGGCCATGTTCCCATTTTTTGATTGGATGAGCTTTTGCTAACAGCTCATGGTTAAAAGTGGGGAATCTCTACTTGCCATTTTTAATTTTCTAGTTCTGGATGCCTTCACTTTTATCATTTTCAAAGAACATTGCTCCTAATGAAATTTTCACTTGTGTGTCTGTGTATCATGAATGATCGAAAGAGCAACACTAATACCATGGCCGTCATCAACATTTGACAACCCACTACTTACTACTTAGTTATGATTTGCTCAACTCAGCATCAACACCCTCACCACGCATGCTCCCTTCTCCCTTATGAGGCCAAAACTGACCTTGTCTACTTGATGACACTCCTAAAAGACAAACTGTCACATGGAAGACCGACTATTTCATCTTCCATAATCAGGTTACAGTTCTACATTGAAGTCATGTTCTCCTGTTTTCTGATGTTTGTCTATGTTTTGCTTTTGATGTAACCCATTAAATCCTACTTCTCAATGTTATCTTGAGATATCTCATAAGACCAAGATAAGTGGAAGGGCTAGTTGGTTCTACTAAAGTAATGACGGGATTCTCTAATGCTTTATAAGGGTGTAGAATGTTATTTGATATCTTTCTGTCCACTCGAATCTCTTGCTTTTCTTAGTAATAACTGTATTGTGAAGGCTATCTTAGGAGCCCAAGGACAAATATCATATAAGACGTTTGCAAGTCCCAAAAAATTGTCCTAAGGCGTTGAGTTCATGTACATCCCTCGCAAACTGTCAGTCAGATTTTAGTTTGCTAGAGTCATTTTTTAGTTTTCCCACTCTTAAATCACATAGTACAGATTTCCCATTTACTTTAATTATAATCAGTTATACAAAGCTGTATAGATAAATATATATAATCAACAAAGAGTAGATAAGTACACAATCATTCACTGCTCAGAAATCATAGGTTTCACATTACAGTAGATATAATGCAGTCAGAGATTGTTTATCCCCCAGGTTGGGATGAGTGATTATAAGCAATTCTGCTGGGATTCGTCAGATGCAATCACTGGTATGCAAGGTCCCTAAGTCTCCTACATGAAGATCGTAGGTGAGCCCTGATGATTGCTGGAAGCATACCAGGACTGTCCCTCATGAGATTTGGTCTTATTTAGTACTACTGGTTAAACACCCCATGAAGAGAGGGGTTCATGGGTGTTTAACCAGTAGTACTAAATAAGACCAAATCTCCATACTAACAAACTGAAAATTAGGAAGAACTACTAAATAAGAAAATTAGAGACAAGAAAATCAATTACCTCAGCCAATAAACTCTATTGAAAGCTTCAAATATTTAAATAATTCTACAACACACAGATTTAAGATACATAAAAACTTACCAAACTTTCTTCAAATGTAGTGCCTTCTCTTTTCTTCCTTTGAAATTCTTCCTGCAAGCACTTTTCTTTACCCTCCGCCAGAAAAGGACACACAACCCAAAAATAAAGACACAAATTACAGGATTAAAAAAACAAGGAATACAAATAAAAAACATAGAATAAAAATACCACACAGAGAATACCAAAAACAAGTCAAGAACAGGACGAACAGAAAAAAATGTAACGAACAAAAAGAATGGAGCACATTCAACAGAACAGAACAAAGCAAATAAAGGGAAAATGTCACTTGTATATTTAACATCTGATCGAGTGGGTGTAATTTTAGTGCCGTTGGAAGAAGGTGTAGTTGGCATTTGCCCGCTCCTTCCAACGGCACTAAAATTATAACCACTAAAATTCTGGTCGGCGTTAGTTTAACTCTCTGTTTTTCTCTTCTCTGTTTTTCTCTTTCTATGCTGCTGTGGATGACTGTAGAGAAGTGCTCTTTTATTGTTCCAGTAATTTGTAATCCGTTTAGACATCCATCAATAGGTTTTCATTTTTATTTAAAGCTATAATCATTGTTTATAGCTTTGATATTGTGTAAAGTTCAAGTTCAAGGGATTTGGTGTTCGAGTTAAAAGATTTTGGAAGTTTAGGGGTATTATGTTCTATGATAAAGTTGGCGTTGGGAGTTTAGAGTTAAATGTTTTAGGTTTCAAAATAGGAATTTGTGAATATAGTAATTTTATTTATTTGTAAACATACATTAATATTATTTGTTCCCTAATATTAAGAGTATCTTAATTTATCTTTATAATATTAAAAAATATCTTTGATCTATTTCAAATGTAGTGTGCTATCACATTTTAGTTGTCAATAGAAATGAGAATTAAAATTATTGGAGGTTGTCAAAATAGTAATTAATTTTGTGATGAAAATTAATTGCTTTGTGATTTGTCATAGCCAATTAGTTTAGATATATCCTTCTAGAGGTGCCTAATGTTAGGATTGGTGATTAAATATAGGCACCTCCAGAAAGGATATCTCTTGGCGTACTTTAGATATATTTTTTAAATATAGGTATGCTAGTAGCATCCTCAACAAGCCTAATTATAACTATAATATAGAATATTATAATATAGATTAAATATATTATTATAATATAATATATAATAATATTATTATATAATATATTATATTATAATTATAATTAGGGTTAGCATTTTCAAGTTAGAATTAGGGTTACAATTACTATTAGAGTATATGATGAAAGTAGATTGTCATTGATGTCAAAAAGGTGTTGGTATTGATAAGAGTTGTTCATGTCATCAGGATCAGTGATTGATAAGAGATGTTATCAGGATATCTTCATTGGTGGTTGTTAATATGATGATCTTGGTTTTGTTTATGATGGTTTTGGATTTATGCTTGATAATGGTTGCTAAGATATCAATCTTGTGAAATGAAGTTCTTATTGGTGTTGATAACTATGTTTCTCTTCAATGTATGACAGTGATACAGGTGATCAGTGGTTCATGATGTCATATTGTAGATAAGATGTTCAAAGGTTCAATGCACAAAGAGTTTGATAAGTTCAATGTAATCTTGATATTGTGAAGTATTGGTTGTCATGGCAAAGAGCTTAAGATGTTGCAAAGAGCTCTTATCAGATATTAGCATTTGTTGGTTAAGATGGTTGAAAATGAAAAAAGTCAATTCATAACACTTTTCTTTGCATCTATTTTGCAAAGTGTTCTTGTAGGAAGAAGTTGATGGGCTAATTTGATTGATAAATCCTAGAGGCAACAGGTCTTGTTGATTGTAGTATGTTTCAAATTGTAGTTTACATCAGATTTGGCATTGTATTGTAAAAAGTGTCTTGTGTAGATATAGGAGGATGGTTCTCATTCTTTATCATGTCAAGAAGTGTGTGCAAGAGTAGATTGGTTGCAGATTGATAGTTCATATTGTCTCTATCATGGAAATCTTGGTTATCTCTTGTGTAGTCTTCATGTTAGTGATTATGGGTGAAAGGTGTAATGAGTAGTCTTGCATGGTGTTCAAATTCATATGTCTGAATCATCTAAAACCTAAGAGCTATCTTTATGCCATCAGACTTTATGCTTTTGGGAGATCTTGGAGACTTGTCATGTGTGTCAAATAGTGTTGGTGATTGTGGAAGAATTATTTTTTTGGAAAGTTTGTTTTTCAATCACATGTGATGTCATAAGGAGTGTGTCAGTCTTCTTCATCATAAGTCGTATTGTAACAAGAAGTGCTATTGTGCTGAGAGTTTGGTACAATCTATGGGGCAGCTTATAACAATGGTTTGATGCTTGGTTTGGTATGCTTTACTTGGTGTTTGATGTCTTGTTGCTTTCAAGTTCATATGGTTGTTCAATATACAGATGTACAAGGATAGAGCTTTCAAGACAAGTTTTAGGACAGCAAATTGCAAAAGTGATCAGTGCCTTAAATTTTTCAAAAACTAGTGGTATTAGAGCCTAGGTTCCCTTTAGAAGCTTAATCAATTTGGGTAGGTTTGATGAGTGGAGTACCATGGGTAAGCACAAAAGAAATAAGAACATGAGAAATGTCAAGTCTCAGTCTGATCAAAAGGTATAGTCTATATCAAATTCAAATGCTGGTATATAATCAGTTGATATACAAAATGTTTCACAAGATGTTCCTTTCTTTGATGGTTCAGACTTCCGTATTTGGTGTTTTAGGATGCAAGTCTATCTATTTTCATTAGGATATGGTGTATGGATGTCTGTTGAGAATGGTTATTCTATTTCCTCTCTATCACCTAATGATACAAGTAATAAAGAAGCTTATGAATACAATGACACTGCAAAGAAGGTTATTTTATGTGGGTTATCTAATGAAGTTTCTTGCAAAGTGATGTATTGTGATACAACTCAGGATATGTGGAAGGAATTGAAAAGAATTTATCAAGATGATGCACTTGAAGAAGAGGTCAGCTTGGTATGTGAGAAAAGTGACAATGATAGAAGACATTCACATGAAGGAGTTGAGGTCCAATCTATTTCAGAAGAAGATCACATTATAAGTGTTGATGAACAAGAGTTTGAAGTTGATATAGAAGGAGAGCTCATATGTGTTCTAAGTGAACTCAGGAAATATAAAAAGGGGAACCATAAATTACAATTGCAGCTACAACAAGAAAAAGACCTCAAAGACAAAGCACTCTCTGCACTTTAAGAGGCAAGAAGTCAAATTGTGAGTTTAAGAACACAAATTGATGATTCAGAAAAATTGATTACAAGCCTAAATATTGAGATTGAAGAGGCCAAGAGAATGATAGATTTTTCTAAGTATAAAAATGAAGTAAAATCATTTAAATGCATAAAACTTGAAGATGAAATTATTACCTTGAGAAAAAATATTGAAAGCCTCAAAGTTCTGTCAAAGAGAAATAATGAGTTTGAAAAGAGCACCACCAAGTTATATGAGATGTTGGGAAAGCAAAAACTATATGGAGACACTACTGGACTTGGATATGAAGAAGGAGAGTGTTCCAAAGTCAGAGAAACTCCTAGAAAGAAAATCAATCTTCATGCTACTGTTCCTGAAGGCAAAAAGAAGTCAGAAGCTGAAATGAATACCAAAGATGAATTTGTAAAAATGCACAGTCAAAGAAGAAAGTTCAAAAGAAATATTCCGGTAAGACAAGCATATATGTAGAGGTATAATTATTCATTTAATAGTTATTGTTATACTTGTAATCACTTTGGCCACAAAGCAGTTGATTGCAAAAGGAATACTAATCTTGTATGTTACAAGTGCAATAATGTTGGTCACATACAAAGGAACTGTAAAATGCATAGAAGATATGATCCTCCATGGAGGCATAACATAAATGCTTAGGGAATGTCAAAAAGGTATTATCAATCATTTGATTATGATTACAACATAATTTGTTATAATTGCAACTCTCTTGGTCATAAAGCACACAGTTGTAGGAAAGCATCACCTGATTTGAAAAAGTGGAAATGGAAAGAGACTGAAAAAGTTTGGAGGAAGAAAGATCCTGTGAAAGTGTGGAAGCAAAAACAAAGTCATGAGAAGACAAATCCTAAACTTGTGCATCTTGCACAAGTTACATCATCAGTTGAATAATAGATAGCATAAAGTTAGGGGGAGTTGTTCATGTCCTATCAATTTTCTCCAAGAAGTTTCAGGAAGGAGATCATTGGTATTAGATCCAAAGGTTCCAGGTTATAATCTCCCCTGCAAGTGACGCGGGCTCCCACGAGTGACGTTGGGGGAGATTGTTGGCACTGAGCCATCATCTCTCACAGGATTCGTGACATGGCTTAACCGCCTCCCATGGATTCATTAACTCTAGTGGTTGTATCAGGCATTAATAGGTCGACCTTTTGGTGTAATGGCAACTGTGTTTCCAACAAGAATTAGGGTTATAATTATGATTAGTTTAGAGTTAGGATTTGAATGAAGGTAAGGTTTAGAATTACGGTTAGATTGAGGGTTAGGGTGAGAATTAGGATGATGCTTAAAATTAGGGTTACAATAAGGTTTTAATCTATTTAGAGTTATAGTTGTGAAAAAATCATTTCTTAATTTATATTTTTTGGAAATTCATTAAATATAGAATATTGCAGTGCTTGGATTCATATTAATTATCATAATAATTATGTGTTGGGTAAGTGCAAAAAGATGGGGGGCCAAAAAGTGGCCAAATGGTTTTAAAAAAAAATCATACATAACGCGCTCGCGTTATTAACTATTATAAATTAAAAAAAAGGATTGTCATTTCATTTCATTTCAGTTTTTCTCCTCTATCCCTGCGGATTGCAAACCCTAGGAAGCGCGGTCGCATTTTGAAAAAGATAATTCAACACCAAAATCTTGCCAATTCATCGCCAAAATGCCACCACGACATCGAGCACGCCAAAGGAGTGAGTTTTATTTATTTTTTTGTTTGAATTTGCTTCTAAATAGGTAGGTTTGAGTTGTTTTTTGATCTATATTTCGTTAATTATCAGGAAATGTTAATGCACCTCCTCCTCCTCCTCCTCCTCCTCAAAATCCACAAAATCCTGAGGAGGAAATACCTGTGGAACAACCTCCTCCATCCATTCCTTGACATGCCCATGGAACACAAGAAAATATAATGGGGCAAATTGAAAACAACAAAAAAAAAATTAAAGATATAACTGCAAAGTTGAAAGATCCTTCCACTTCAACCTTACATAGGTCCACACTTGCTGAATCTCTTGAATCTATGTTATCAAATGTAGATTCAATTAGCAAGCAAATAACTAGTTGGATAGACAAGAAGAGAGAGTTTAGAGATTATTATGTAGACAAGCTGTCATACCAAAATGTGAAAAAATTACAAATCACAAAATTAGACTTATGTTTGATTTTCACAAACCTAGAAACAAATCAACCTCTACCCATTACATGCAAGAGGTTCCCTATCCATTGGTGCAACAACCAAGTGATAAGGGACAATTTTGGGCAGAGGTGGTGGATGGTTTTTGACCATCCTCCATGCAATAATAACAAGGTCCCACAATACTTTTTGAGGAAACTCTACTGCGAGTTTGTCCTCAATAAAGTGACAAACTATTTTGATATGCTGGACTTCTAGGGTAGAGGTGGGGGGTCAGCACAAGATAGACTAGGGGCATGTCTTGACCCACAGTGGGTAGTGAGATGAGTAATTAGCAGACCAGCCCATGAGCATGTTTTTATCCCTCCCATTGTGAAGGAGAGTGTTGAGGTCGATACACTTTAGTCCATTAGTGCCTTGACCCAGAGCATCATAGAGCATGCCAGTCCTGTAGCACAGAGTGGGTTGGAAGATAGTGCGAGGAGTAGGGTCCCACCCCATGCTTGTCAAGCTTGCGGGTCAGCCTGTGGTTATGACCCCATGGATAGTCAGGACACAGGTGCACAGGCTACATCTACAGCTGAGCAGTTGGTGATGACAGATACCCTCTTGAGTGAGACTTTTGGCCTTGATACTCAGGTGAATATTAGCAAGTTTATTGAATTTAATTTATTAAATTTTATTTTTGAAATACAAGATTAACTAATTTAAATTGATGATTTTAATGAAATTTCAGGTTCCTAGCATCGATGTAGTTTTCAGTGGTTCGCCACCTAGATTTTACACTAGATCATCTACTGTCAGGGTATGTAACTAGTAAACAATTATAAATATTACATGTGAATAGCATCGTTATATGAATGGTATTCTAATATCTGATTTTGGATATTGAATAGGTTAATATTGTAGATTTCACGGTAACACCTGCCAGCGGTGGTGGACTTCAAAGCTTTACAGAGGTAATAAAATAAATAGTTTAATGAATGAATTGTACTTACTAGATTTTTGTATGTGACTTGTGTGCTTTATTGTGTGTACTTCCATGTTTAGATGAACGTGTGTGTATGTTAGGAGCCATGATTTGCATCACTATTATAGTTTTCGTAATTGAATAATGTTGTTTTATTTCCAGATGATGCAGGCTGCGGAGACACCTCCCCATGTTCAGAGGGCAATGGAGCATGGTGTGGCCTCTGCGATTCATAGCTCCATGGCATTGACAGGGGTATGAGGCAGATTAGTAAATTTCAATTTACATTCATTGTTATAGTTGTCTATTTTTGAAAAATCAAAAGATTATTGATTTGAAGCTTAATTTCTATCTGGATGGTTTCTATAGGACATGACATCACCAGGGCCTATTCCTGCTACTGAGGCAAGTGAGGAGACTGATTATATGTTAGCGGTAAGTGATTATTTTGTTAAATGTTTCATTTTTTATAACATTTAATTTATATATATTAATGTCTATACTTTTTATTGTAACAACTAAAGATGCAAGAAGAACTAAATAGGAGGAGTAGCCCTCAGGTTTGTAGTAGACCACCCACATGCGCATCTCCATCCCCTAGAAGATCAAAGGCTGCCCATGATCTATTCTCTTCACCAGCCAAAAGGGAATGATTTTTTATTGTGTTCCTTTGTATGCCTATATGGCATTTGTGGACATATATTTTGTATTGTATATAGTTGACACTGTATGCTTATATGGCATTCTTGTAAGCCTATATGGCTATTTTGTATATATGTTAAACTTATATCGACAGATATTGATGTATGCCTATATGGATATTTGGTTAATACAAATCTTTTTTATTGATGAAGTCCATACTTGCATTATAAATCCACATTTGAATGGATATTTGTAGATGGCTACTTCAAATATTTAAAGTCCAATTATATTACATAGGATGTTTGTTGATCCAATAAGCTAGCTATTCTTATGCAAGTATCACCTAAACCTCATTTTGGAACTAAAATATAAAAGTTGTATTTAAAAAAAAAAATGAATCATCATGTTCAACAGAAAATATTAATATTATTTATGAGTAGCATAGAATGTCAACTGCATGCAATACAAAAAAATGAATCATCATGTTATTCTTTAAGTTTGAGATCCTAAAAATGACTAAGTCTAGTAGCCTGATATCCTGAAACACTAGGATGAATATCCAAGTCATTAGAATGATTGCACCTTGAGAAAAAGTCATTAGGATGAGCTCCTAAAGGAGACTTTCTTAAACATTCAAACATTGAGCAACAAGCATGAAGGGTTAAGGTGCAATTTGCAACTCATAAAGCCTCAAAAGGGTGCCCAACTTAGAGAGAGCATTCATTTAAGACAAGGCGCCCATTGACACCTGTTCCACCATAAAAGTGCGCCTAAGGTGGAAGGAGAACAAGCCTCTAGTAAGTGAAGCGCACCTATTATCTAAACCACTTCATTATGGCAACCTAGCATGAGGAGGAGTATATAAGTCAATAGGAAATGGTGCCTAGAATGCAAATGAAGGACTAAGTGGCATTTTCAATAAGCATCAATTCACCTTGAGCTTTCAATAAATACATCAAATTGAGCCCCATAAGCCTAGGCTCCCTTTGCCTTCAAAAGAACCTTGTATCGATGTCAAGAGTTGGTCGTATTGGCATATCGGCAAACCTTGGTTAGGCTTCTCCGATAGTGGTCTGTCTTGCCGACGAGTGTGGTTCAAAGTCAAAGACATCGGTGTATCGGAAGATAACCCCATCGGTGCATCGGAAGAGCAGTTGAGAGATTTGCCGATGAAGGGGGTCACACCGACAGTCGAAATCCATCGGTGTATCGGTCTAACAAGATTAGAGTTCACCAATGTTTGGAGTCTCACCGACGGGTGTGATCCGAAGGTTGTCATTGGTGAGATCGGTGTGTCAGCAAAAGAGTTTTTGAGTGTGTCGATGGTATTAAGTCCTACCGATAGGCAAGGGACTTAGAGATCGGAGTGACAAAGACATCGGTGTGAAAGGATATAAAGTCACCGATAGCGGTCTGTCTAACTGATAAGAGTCAATGATGGGATGTTTGTCATAAGTGAAATCAAATGGAGTCATGGTCGCATCAGCCTATCGGCCGATGAAATTTTAAGCTCGCCGATGGATCAGGATAATACTATCAAGCATCCACATAATAGTAGATAATCTTATCAAAAGTCACAGAGAAATTTCTAAGGACCATAGTGTTATCCCTATGACTTGACACATACTGCTTATTTCATAAAGCAAAGGGACATGATATAAATATTGTTGTTATATGGAGCCTAATCAGACTCAGAGGTTAAATTCACCCAACTTTTATCAGCGTGGTTTCCCCCCAAATATTTTCCTACTAGTTTTGGCACCTTGAAGTCTAAGTGCATGAAAATCATTCTGAGTTGGCAACCTAATTTAATGACTTGACATGGATCCCAAAACCACCTATTGGACCAATAGGATCCTTGGTGCTTACTTCATGCATTATGATTTCTAGGCGCCAGTTTGATGCTCCATCACAAGGAAAGTGCGCCCACACTTGCAAGTATTTTTCTTCAGGATCTAGGCGCCAGTTCAAGGTTGTAGTTGCCAAGAAGAGCACCTAGCAAGAGGAAGTCTTTTGTAGTCTCCAAAACACATGAAACACTTGACTAACAACAAGATAACTTTTTCCCAAGTTAGGCGCTTCAAGAGGGAAGTTAAAACATGAATAAGTGCCAACTTGTCTAGGCGCAAACTCAAGCTTGTTGAGGATACACATGGCACCCAACATTCCTTAGTGATTTCATGAAATTCAAACGCTCAGAACTGTTCAAGGAATGCCCAATGCCCCTTCTTGATGATAGGCACCAAAGTGAGGGTGGAATTGGACCTTGATGGCATTAGGCACTATCTAGAGTATGCTACTCCATGGAAATGCGCCTTCTTGCTTAGAGTAATTCAAACACTCCAAGGTCTTTAGTGATCAATTCCCTAACTTATGAAATGTCCTTCATTTTAAAACACATTGTAATGCTCTAGAGAGATGACTATACCTAGGCATCAATTTGGGTTAGAAATGCCTCCAAAGTGCACCTTCTCTTTCAGAATGCAAAACAAGGTCCAAAGGTGCTAATAAACTGAAGCGCTTCTTTGGAAAAGTCCCAGAGGTTAAGATGCGCCTTGTCTTAATGAGGTGCAACTCTTGGGTAAGAAAACTTGTAAAGTGTACCTAACTTACTGAAAAGGTTGATAACTTCTAAACCCTTCCTGGAACTTAGATTGCTTCAACTGAAGATCATCTTGCACCAATACATCACCAAACTTTCAAACATAAGATCAATTCAAACTTAGGCGCTCATTAAGAGTCTTTCCAATGTTGGCGCATCTGAGAGGTTGAACTGGCAAGAGATGGCGCGTAGCTTCCTAAACCTTGTTTCAATATGTTTGAGTTCCAAAGTTGACTCAATGGTATCAAGATGGCCCCATAGAGTCTTTGGACTAGTTCCTTAGAGTTTCAAAAACATTCTGGCTCCTTGAAAATTCCTCCTAGATGCTTGGGCGCCATTTCAAGGTCCTGGAACCATGATGTAGTGCCTTATTGCTCTAGGCACCCATTCACGATTGTGCAACTTGAGATTGGCGCCTAAAGTGAAGAGGCTTTCATCCTGACTTAATACACTGCCTCCTTATGACAATTTTTGGGGCAGCAAAAAACCTTTCACCACAGGAAAATGTCTTAGAGATATAAAAACTAAGAGAGGTTATTGTAGAGGCACTCTACGTGATCGCGTTGGCTCAGACGAAATGTTTCTAAGTGACACAATTTTTGAGTAACATCTTGTCAAAGATTTGCTGCCTTTTTGCACTTTGGACTCTTCAGGGATATCATCGGTACAATGTAGCTCAGACTGTTTCGACATGTTTGGATGAAAAATAGGACCATACCTAGCGTAAATGTACCCATCCGAACGTGTTGGAACAATCAGTTTGGTCACATTAGGAGTAGGACGAAAGTTACACCCCTTTGCAACTTTACACTGCCTGCTTCTGACGATTTTTGGGGTAGCAGAAAACCTTTCACCATAGGTAAATACCTCAGAGATATTAAAAACTGAGAGAGGTTATTGTAGGACTCTACGTGATCACATTGCCTCAGATGGAATGTTTCTAAGTGACATAGTTTTTGAGTAACATCTCGTCAAAGATTGCTGCCTTTTTGCACTTTGGACTCTTCAGGGATATTGTTGGTACAATGTAGCTTGGACTGTTTCGACATGTTTGGGTGAAAAAAAGACCATGACTAGCATAAATGTACCCATCTGGATGGGTTGGAACAGTCTGTTTGGTCACATCAGGAGTAGGATGAAAGTTACATCCCTTTGCGGTTTTACACTGCCTCCTAACAATTTTTGGGGCAGCAGAAAACCTTTCACCACAGGCAAATGCCTCAGAGATATAAAAAATGGAGAGGTTATTATAGATGCACTCTACATGATCACATTGCCTCTAATGGAATGTTTCTAAGTGATACATTTTTTGAGTAACATCTCGTCAAAGATTGCTGCCTTTTTACACTTTGGACTCTTCAGGGATATCATCGGTACAACGTAGCTCAGACTGTTTTGACATGTTTGGGTGAAAAAAAGGACCATGCCTAGCGTAAATGTACCCATCCGGATGCGTTGGAATAGTCAGTTTAGTCACATCAAGATCAGGACAAAAGTTACACCCCTTTGCAACTTTACATTGCCTCCTTCTGACAATTTTTGGGGCAGCAGAAAACCTTTCACCAAGGGCAAATGTCTCAGAGATATAAAAAAATGAGAGAGGTTATTGTAGAGGAAATCTACGTGATCGCGTTGCCTTAGACAGAATGTTTCTAAGTGACACAGTTTTTGAGTAACATATTGTCAAAGATTGCTGCCTTTTTGCACTTTGGACTCTTCAGGTATATCGTTGGTACAATATAGCTCAGACTGTTTCGACATGTTTGGGTGAAAAATAGGACCATGCCTAGTGTAAATGTACCTATTCAGATGCATTGGAATAGTCAGTTTGGTTGCATTAGGAGCAGAACGAAAGTTACAGCCCTTTGCAACTTTACACTGCCTCCTTTTGACGATTTTTGGGGTAGCAGAAAACCTTTCACCACGGGCAAATGTCTCAAAGATGTAAAAAATTGAGAGAGGTTATTGTAGAGGCACTCTACGTGATCACGTTATCTTAGATGGAATATTTCTAAGTGACACAATTTTTGAGTAACGTCTTGTCAAAGATTGCTGCCTTTTTGCACTTTGGACTCTTCAGGGATATCGTCGGTACAATGTAGCTTGGACTGTTTCAACATGTTTGGGTGAAAAATAGAACCATACCTAGCATAAATGTACCCATCTAGACGCGTTGGAGCAGTCAGTTTGGTCACATCAGAAGCAGGACAAAATTTACACCCCTTTGTAACTTTACACTGCCTCCTTCTGATGATTTTTGGGGCAGCAAAAAACCTTTCACCACGGGCAAATGTCTTAGAGATATAAAAAATTGAGAGAGGTTATTATAGAGGCACTCTACATGATCGTGTTGCCTCAAACAAAATGTTTCTAAGTGACACGATTTTTGAGTAACATCTTGTCAAAGATTGCTGCCTTTTTGCACTTTGGACTCTTCAGGGATATCATCGGTACAATGTAGCTCGGACAGTTTCGACATGTTTGGGTGAAAAATAGGACTATGCCTAGCGTAAATGTACCCATTTGGATGTGTTGGAATCGTCAGTTTGGTCACATCAGGAGCAAGACACCAAAAATACAAAAGTTGCTTTGTGCAACTTGACAACATTGACACTTTTTTGCAACATGACTCAAAAACTCAAACTAACCCCAAATGACTCAAAGTGACTTAAAATCACCTTGATTTTGGTGCCCAATGTACATTATAGAGGTCTAGATGCTCCTTATCATTCAAACATCTTAGATGAGCGCCTAGGAAAGGAAAAAACTCTAAGTTTCATCATCATGAGCGCCTAATATCAAGAGACTTTAATGGCTCAAACCTTAGCATGGAGTCCTAAGGCGCATTTCATGTCTCCTTTCATCCATTTTGGAGCCTTTATGTAGATTTTTCAACTTGATTTGGCACCCTATATGTGAAGGAAGATCTAAAGGCATGAAATGGATGTCGTTTTGCAAGAGTTTGGATCATCAAAATTGAAAGAAATAAGTCTATTAAGCTTGGGCACCCTTGGTCTTCTTTTCATTCATTATGAGCGCCTTAGGAGAATGGTATATAGGTCATCATCATGATTGGGTGCCCTGGATCTAGAGTGTTGGAGAGATCATCAAATGGTGTCTAGAGGAAGTAGGGTGAGTTATGAGTTTGATCGCATCAGGAGCAGGACACCAAAAATGCATAACATGATGATGTAAAAATGTGTGTGTTAAAATGCAGGAGGAAATAAAAAAAGACAAACCTTACAAATTAATGTGCATACTTATAACTCAATGTAACATGACTTTACAAAATCAATGTGAATACTTACAAATTAATCCAATAAACGATCCAGGTCTCCTCTACTCTTTATTGTGTCAAGTATTGCTTCATGGTCAGACTCACGCACCTTCCACAAGATTTTGTTCAAAGGTCTACCCCGATACTTTATCAAATGAACATTGGATGCCATGACAAGGTTCGAGTAATGAAGAATCTTTCGATGCGTGTCAAAGTCCTAAATAGCCAAATATTAACACTCTTATGTGGCTACCTTCTAAGCCATGTTCCAGTAATAACCACTGAGCCTATAGGGTATTCGATGTTTTCTCCATCTGTAACAAGGGCCTCCAATTTCTTTTTGGCCTCAACACAACGACATAAGTAATAATTTGTTCCCTTTTCATTATCTTCATCTGCAATAACTACATATACGTGCCCTACATTGATATGTGTAGCAAATTAGATGAAATTAGTCAACATTACAAAAACACTACAAAGTAGTATGACATTACCTGGTTGAACTAGATGAAATTAGATGCATATACGTACCCTATATTACCTGGTTGAACTAAATCTGATATGTGGTCAAAGTCAACTGATGATTCCATTTGTGTTAGTTCCAGTGTCGTTGGGGGTCGATACGTGTCAAATGGGCTAAAATAACTTAACTGCCATTCGTCAACCCACTCCTTTAACTCACACTCATCCCAGACTTGAATTGTACAGGAAGAACAAAAGCATGACATCTTTCGTGTATGGATACTCCATGAACCTACATTTGAGCTTTTGAAAGAGTGCATCTCATTTGATCCTGTCAGTGTACAATAGTCCTCATATGGTGCAATGTTAGTATCATGTATCAACCAAAAAAATCTACGAACTAAAGACTTACCTTCATTACCTGGACCCATGGAAGCATTACACCACTCGAAATTCAATTTTGCATTTGTCAACTTTACATTGTCTTTATACTTTAACTCTTCTCGTGCTATGGCTCTTTTGATACATGCTCCTACACCATCATGCTCCCCCTTTCCATGCCTGACCTCACAAAAGTTCCACATATGCTGAATACCTGTAAAATTATGCCTCCTACTCAGCCAATAGAAATTCTACGAATTCTTGAATTATGATGCACAGTTATCTGACCATATGATATGCTGACTAAACGATATGCCCCTTCTAGCCAAATCATTGTAGAACACCTAAAAGTAACCTTGCACAAACTCCGTAGAATGCGTGCGATCATCACTAATATAGAAATTATACTCCCTTATGATCTTTCTATCATCCTCTGTACTATCATTCGCATGAATGAATGCGATGTGCACAAATATAGAAACCTATGTGGAGTTGTAATATTGTGATTGCACCTCACACTGTGGCTGTAGACTGTAGCTCTCTGCAAAGTTGATGACTGAAACAATACTGCCAACTAAAAATGTGTCCTCGCATAACTTGAATTGCAAGTCTAACCATCGAGCTCTATGGGCATGTCTTGCATACTCATACACTATGTTGTCACAAAATATAGGCAAAAATTGATACACTAGAATCTTTTCAATAACCAATTCACACCTCTTTGCTTCTTTACCATCTTTTGTATTGTATGCCACTATTTTATACTTGCCAAACTCTACTAGTTCATTTCCAACCGCATGTGTTCTTTCCATATGTTCACATATTGGCAAATGTTGCAAGCCACCACAACGATGACATGTGCCATCCAAGCATAATTTCTTGTAGAATATTTGACCTTCCTCTCTTTCACATAAAATTATTCATATGAAGTCTCTTGAAGATGTTGGTGGGGCACATATGGTACAATCTTGCAAATCATTGTTAGTATGCATATCTAAACATATAGACCTATAAGCATCAAAATGGTTAGAAAATTCAATATGTAATCTACAACAACAAGTAGTGCGTGTGTGATTTATCTTAACATAGAAAGGTTTTAGTATTTCAAAATATCTTTGACAAATTTTAATTTGAGGATAATTCTCTAGAAATTTACCATAAAACTGTGTTTGAGTCTCATCCAAAAAATGCTTTGGATGTGGCTCGCGGTTCTGACTACTGATTCTCCTTCTTACCACATCCCTTTGATTCGGAGATACCCTTGTGTAATTCTTCCAAAAATCTTCAATTAGTGATCTCAATGCTTCAACAATTGGTTTATCTTTTCATGGTAGTCTCCCCGAGAATGCCCATAATTCATTGGCATTAGTGTCCTCAATTCTTTGGCGTCTTCCAATGGCTCTTGATAAAATTTTCCTATTAATTCTTAATTGTTGACTCGTCTTTCTAATGAGACGAGCTTTCCTCATTTGACTACTTACTATAGGCGATGTAATCACACACCGTGTTGCATTACTATCTTTTGTGTGTGAGGTGTTACCCACACTCTCATACGCACTCATTAGATTCTTGACAATAGATTTTTCACTTGAAGCCTCTGATGTTCTCAACCCAAGAATCTTCATGATAGACCTATACTTTATACTTCGCATCATTTCAACGAATAGTTGACATCTTGCAGTCTCATTTAACTTTTCAAAGAACAATCTCCAAATCTTATTAGCATATCTTCTACAAGTGCGTTTTGGAATCTTACTTTCCATTGGCTGCAAAATATTCTCATCAATATCAATCAAATACTTTGGCTTTCTATGCAAAATTCTAGGTGGTGTTAAGTTAGGTAAATTCATCTCAACATTAAGAATTTTATCAATATTTAAATTAGATGGGTTAGATGGCATACCTTCGATCGAAGATGGAATAGATGACATACCTTGAGGTTGAGGTGGGAATGATGGCGTACCTCCTTTATCACATGTGAGTGATGATGTACTCTCAACTTGAGATGTGGTAGATGGTGTCCCTACATGTTGACTTGCAGTAGAGAACATGTCTCCAACTATGGTATTCAAATCTCTCATACCACGAAGTTTTTTCATTCGTTCTCTTTGTGCCACCAGTACCATATCTATTTGTGATGGTTGTGGTTCCTCTTCAATTGGTATGTCTTCATTTATCGTGTCCAATTTCCTCTTCTCACAAAGTTCCCTCATAGCTACTGCTTTCTTTGCATTCTTAGCTTCTATCTCTTCCTGTGTTGGTTTAATTCTTGATCGTTTCCTCCGCATGACGGAGAATTTGTCTATAGCATGATAAAGAGACCAATATTAGTTCCTAATAAATGAATACAAGATAATAGTGGGATTGTAATTTTATTATGTTGTAAGGATTTATTCTTGTATAGTTTGACATCATGGTATGTTAAGGTCTGTTTATTACCCATAATTATTAAAGAGCCCAAGTTTAGAAAATATACATGGCATCATGTGAGATTGTAGGCTGCTTTCTTGATTGTGAATGTGTCTATTTTAAATATGTATGATAAAGCATGATAAAGTAATCCAATCTGAAATAAGGAAATTGTAAAGAACATGCATGTAAAGACTTGACATACCTAAAAAATGAAGATTTGAATGGAGAGAGTACCCAATTATGTAGTGTTTTTTTCTTCTTGCATCAAACTCCTCAACAATTTGAGTTTTTCACCACTTGCTTCCTTTTCAATGTTAAATTGAATAACACTCAAATATAATTACTAACAACAATACTATTAACCAATCTATGATGTTAAATTCCTAAAATTAAATCACAATTAACATTGCAACACTACAAAAATTGAAACTTGAATAGATATATATCAAACTTGGTGTGAAAACTATGTTATTTCCTCCTTCTCAAGTTGGCCAAGCAGAAAATGTGGTGGAAAGATCATGCAAAGGTGGTACAATGTGTCAAATATGCATGTGAACTTCCCAACAGCATGAAAGCACTTTTTTTTTGTCAGAGCACATGCAGAATCAGTATGAAAATAGAGCATGTGGACCTAGATCACGCGGGTCAACACTTTTTTACCATTTCTATAGCAACACAAAACACGAGCGCGTTATAACGCACTCACGTTATAATGCGCTCGCATTTTGTCCTACTATAGATTGATCACATCTCTTTCCAAACCTTCCCCTTCAGACTTGAATGACCACAAGGTTTTTGAGGGAGAACTTTTCTTCTTTCCTGCAAGAGCTTGCCAGATGCTCCACCATATGATAGGCATAACAATGAAGGCTCAAGCCCTCATAATCAAGTTCTTGATAGAAAATGCCCATCGAGGAAGAAAGACAGATCTTCTTTGGAAGCATAAGTTCTAGTTTGTGACAAATCCTTATCCAAGCATAAATAGCAAGGGTTTTGTCAAGCGATTTCCAATCCACTTCCACAAAGTCTCCTGAAGAATTCCTGATTGATTCCAAAACATCCACACCCCAAAACTAGAGAGGCAATCAATATAATCAAACCCATAAATCTACATTTGATGACAAAAACCCTCAACACTATACCTTAAACCCTAATCCCTCACCCCTTAACCCTCAACCCTAAACCTTATCCCTAAACCCTAATCCCTCAACCCTCAACCCTAATCTGTCATCCCTCAACTCTAATCCCTCATCCCTAAACCCTAAATGCTATCCCTATTCCTAAACACTCAACAAACTCAATACTATACCTTGAACCCTAATCCCTTATCCCTAAACCCTCCAACCCTATCCCTAATCCTTACACCCTCCACACTCTACTTTAACCCTAATCCCTCGACCCTCAACCCTATCCCTAAACCTTTGACCCTCAAACCTCAACCCTCAACCCTCAACGTCAAACCCTAATCCCTCAACCCTTAACTCTGATCCCTCGACCCTCAACCCTATCCCTAAACCCTAAACCCTAAACCCTCAACCCTCAATGTCAAATCCTAATCCCTCAACCCTTCACTCTAATCCCTCAACCCTAAACCCTCAACACTATACCTTAAACCCTAATCCCTCAACCCTAAACCTAAACCTTATCCCTAAACCCTAATCCCTCAACCCTAATCCATCATCAGTCATCCCTCAACTCTAATCCCTCATCCCTAAACCTGAAAACCTATCCCTACATGCTCAACACTCAACACTATATCTTAAACCCTAATCCCTTACCCCTCATCCCTAAAGCCTCAACCCTAAATCATTAAACCTTCAACCCTAAACCCTATCCCCAATCCCTCTACCCTCGACACTCTTATTTAACCCTAATCCCTTGACCATTAACACTATCCCTCAACCTCAACCCTCAACCCTTAACTCTCAACATTAAACCCTAATTCATCAACCCTAAACCTTAATCCCTCAAACCTAAACCCTATCCCTAAACCATCAACCCTCGACACTATACCTTAAACCCTAATCCCTATCCCTCAACCCTTAACCCTTAAAACTTAAACCCTATCCCTACACCCTCAACACTTGACACTATATCTTAAGCCTTAAACCCTCATCCCTAAAGCCTCAACCCTCAATCCTTAAACCTTCAACCCTAAACCCTATCCCTAATCCATCTACCCTCGACACTCTAACCCTAACCTTGACATTAAATGCTAATCTGTCAACCCTAAACCCTAATCCGTCAACCCTAAACCATATCCCTAAACCCTCAACCCTCAACACTATACCTTAAACCCTAATCCCTCAACCCTCAACCCTAAACCTTATCCCTAAACCCTAATCCCTCAACCCTAATCCATCATCCCTCAACTCTAATCCCTCATCCCTAAACACTAAATTCTATCCCTATTCCTAAACCCTCAATAGACTCGATACTATACCTTAAACCCTAATCCCTTATCCCTAAACCCTCCAACCCTATCCCTAATCCTTACACCCTCCACACTCTACTTTAACCCTAATCCCTCGACCCTCAACCCTATCTCTAAACCCTTGACCCTCAAACCTCAACCCTCAACCCTCAACGTCAAAACCTAATCCCTCAACCCTTAACTTTGATCCCTCAACCCTCAACCCTATCCCTAAACCTAAACCCTAAACCCTCAACCCTCAACGTCAAATCCTAATCCCTCAACCCTTCACTCTAATCCCTCAACCCTAAACCCTATCCCTAAACCCTCAACACTATACCTTAAACCCTAATCCCTCAACCCTAAACCTTATCCCTAAACCCTAATCCCTCAACCCTAATCTGTCATCCGTCATCCCTCAACTCTAATCCCTCATCGCTAAACCCTCAATGCTATCCCTATCCCTAGACCCTCAATGGGCTCGATACTATACATTAAACCCTAATCCCTTATCCGTAACCCTCCAATCCTATCCCTTAACCCTAATCCCTTGACCCTCAACCCTATCCCGAAACACTTAACCCTTGAACCTCAATGTACTCAACCCTCAACATCAAACCCTAATCCCTCAACCCATTACTCTGATCCCTTGACCCTTAACCCTTAAAACTTGAACCCTAAAACCTATCCCTACACACTCGACACTCAACACTATATCTTAAACCCTAATCCCTTAACCCTCATCCCTAAAGCCTCAACCCTAAATCATTAAACCTTCAACCCTAAACCCTATCCCTAATCCCTCTACCCTCGACACTCTTATTTAACCCTAATCCCTTGACCATTAACCCTATCCCTCAACCTCAACCCTCAACCCTAAACCCTCAACTCTCAACATTAAACCCTAATTCATCAACCCTAAACCCTAATCCCTCAAACCTAAACCCTATCCCTAAACCATCAACCCTCAACACTATACCTTAAACCCTAATCCCTATCCCTTAACCCTTAACCCTTAAAACTTAAACCCTATCCCTACACCCTCAACACTTGACACTATATCTTAAGCCTTAAACCCTCATCCCTAAATCCTCAACCCTCAATCCTTAAACCTTCAACCCTAAACCCTATCTCTAATCCCTCTACCATCGACACTCTAACCCTAACCTCGACTAATCTGTCAACCCTAAACCCTAATCCGTCAACCCTAAACCCTATCCCTAAACCCTCAACCCTCAACACTATACCTTAAATCCTAATCCCTCAACCCTCAACCCTAAACCTTATCCCTAAACCCTAATCCCTCAACCCTAATCCATCATCCCTCAACTCTAATCCCTCATCCCTAAACTCTAAATGTTATCCCTATTCCTAAACCCTCAACAGACTCGATACTATACCTTAAACCCTAATCCCTTATCCCTAAACCCTCCAACCCTATCCCTAATCCTTACACCCTCCACACTCTACTTTAACCCTAATCCATCGACCCTCAACCCTATCCCTAAACCCTTGACCCTCAAACCTCAACCCTCAACACTCAACGTCAAACCCTAATCCCTCAAACCTTAACTCTGATCCCTCGACCCTTACCCCTATCCCTAAACCCTAAACCCTCAACCCTCAACATCAAATCCTAATCCCTCAACCCTTCACTCTAATCTCTCAACCATAAACCCTATCCCTAAACCCTCAACACTATACCTTAAACCCTATTCCCTCAACCCTAATCCTAAACCTTATCCCTAAACCCTAATCCCTAAACCTGAATCTGTCATCCATCATCCCTTAACTCTAATCCCTCATCCCTAAACCCTAAATGCTATCCCTATTCCTAGACCCTCAATAGGCTTGATACTATACCTTAAACCCTAATCCCTTATCCTTAAACCCTCCAATCCTATCCCTTAACCCTAATCCCTCGACCCTCAACCCTATCTCAAAAACCTTAACCCTCAAACCTTAATGTACTCAACCCTCAATGTCAAACCCTAATCCCTCAACCCTTAACTCTGATCCCTCGACCCTTAACCCTTAAAACTTGAACCCTAAAACCTATCCCTACACACTTGACACTCGACACTATATCTTAAACCCTAATCCCTTAACCCTCATCCCTAAAGCCTCAACCCTAAATCATTAAACCTTCAACCCTAAACCCTATCCCTAATCCCTCTACCCTCGACACTCTTATTTAACCCTAATCCCTTGACCATTAACCCAATCCCTTAACCTCAACCCTCAACCCTCAACTCTCAACATTAAAGCCTAATTCATCAACCCTAAACCCTAATCCCTCAAACCTAAACCCTATCCCTAAACCATCAACCCTCAACACTATACCTTAAACCCTAATCCCTATCCCTCAACCCTTAACCCTTAAAACTTAAACCCTATCCCTACACCCTCAACACTTGACACTATATCTTAAGCCTTAAACCCTCATCCCTAAAGCCTCGACCCTCAATCCTTAAACCTTAAACCCTAAACGCTATCCCTAATCCCTCTACCCTTGACACTCTAACCCTAACCATGACATTAAATGCTAATTCGTCAACCCTAAACCCTAATCCATCAACCCTAAACCCTCAACACTATACCTTAAACCCTAATCCCTCAACCCTCAACCCTAAACCTTATCCCTAAACCCTAATCACTCAACCCTAATCCATCATAATCCCTCATCCCTAAACCCTAAATTCTATCCCTATTCCTAAACCCTCAATAGACTCGATACTATACCTTAAACCCTAATCCCTTATCCCTAAACCCTCCAACCCTATCCCTAATCCTTACACCCTCCACACTCTACTTTAACCCTAATCCCTCGACCCTCAACCCTTCACCCTCGAACCTCAACCCTCAACCCTCAACGTCAAACCCTAATCCCTACACCCTTAACTCTGATCCCTCAACCCTCAACCCTATCCCTAAACCTTAAACCCTAAACTCTCAACCCTCAATGTCAAATCCTAATCCCTCAACCCTTCACTCTAATCCCTCAACCCTAAACAATATCCCTAAACCCTCAACACTATACCTTAAACCCTAATCCCTCAACCCTAACCCTAAACCTTATCCCTAAACCCTAATCCCTCAACCCTAATCTGTCATCCATCATCCCTTAACTCTAATCCCTCATCCCTAAACCCTAAATGCTATCCCTATTCCTAGACCCTCAACGAGCTTGATACTATACCTTAAACCCTAATCCCTTATCCGTAAACCCTCCAATCATATCCCTTAACCCTAATCCCTCAACCCTCAACCCTATCCCAAAACCCTTAACCCTTGAACCTCAATGTACTCAACCATCAACGTCAAACCCTAATCCCTCAACCCTTAACTCTGATCCCTCAACCCTTAACCCTTAAAATTTGAACCCTAAAACCTATCCCTACACGCTCAACACTTGACACTATATCTTAAACCATAATCCCTTAACCCTCATCCCTAAAGCCTCAACCCTAAATCATTAAACCTTCAACCCTAAACCCTATCCCTAATCCCTCTACCCTCGACACTCTTATTTAACCCTAATCCCTTGACCATTAACCCTATCCATCAACCTCAACCTTCAACTCTCAACATTAAACCCTAATTCATCAACCATAAACCCTAATCCCTCAAACATAAATCCTATCCCTAAACCATTAACCCTCAACACTATACCTTAAACCGTAATCTCTATCCCTCAACCCTTAACCCTTAAAACTTAAACCCTATCCCTACACCCTCAACACTTGACACTATATCTTAAGCCTTAAACCCTCATCCCTAAAGCCTCAACCCTCAATCCTTAAACCTTCAACCCTAAACCCTATCCCTAATCCCTCTACCCTCGACACTCTAACCCTAACCTCGACATTAAATGCTAATCCGTCAACCCTAAACCCTATCTCTAAACCCTCAACACTATACCTCAAACCCTAATCCCTTAACCCTCAACCCTAAACTTTATCCCTAAACCCTAATCCATCATCCCTCAACTCTAATCCCTCATCCCTAAACCCTAAATGCTATCCCTATTCCTAAAACCCTCAACATATTCGATACTATACCTTAAACCCTAATCCCTTATCCCTAAACCTTCCAACCCTATTCCTAATCCTTACACCCTCCACACTCTACTTTAACCCTAATCCCTCGACCCTCAACCCTATCCCTAAACCCTTGACCCTTGAACCTTAACCCTCAACCGTCAACGTCAAACCCTAATCCCTCAACCCTTAACTCTAATCCCTTAACCCTCAACCCTATCCCTAAACCCTAAACCCTCAACCCTCAACATCAAATCCTAATCCCTCAACCCTTCACTCTAATCTCTCAACCCTAAACCCTATCCCTAAACCCTCAACACTATACCTTAAACCCTAATCCCTCAACCCTAACCCTAAACCTTATCCCTAAACCCTAATTCCTCAACCCTAATCCGTCATCCATCATCCCTCAACTCTAATCACTCATCCCTAAACCCTAAATGCTATCCCTATTCCTGTACCCCCAATAGGCTCGATACTATACCTTAAACCCTAATCCCTTATCCCTAAACCCTCCAATCCTATCCCTTAACCCTAATCGCTCGACCCTCAACCCTATCCCAAAACCCTAAACCCTTGAACCTCAATGTACTCAACTGTCAACGTCAAACCCTAATCCCTCAACCCTTAACCCTTAAAACTTGAACCCTAAAACCTATCCCTACATGCTCGACACTCGACACTATATCTTAAACCCTAATCCCTTAACCCTCATCCCTAAAGCCTCAACCCTAAATCATTAAACCTTGAACCCTAAACCCTATCCCTAATCCCTCTACCCTCGACACTCTTATTTAACCCTAATCCCTTGACCATTAACCCTATCCCTCAACCTCAACCCTAAACCCTAATCCCTCAAACCTAAACCCTATCCCTAAACCATCAACCCTCAACACTATACCTTAAACCCTAATCCCTATCCCTCAACCCTTAACCCTTAAAACTTAAACCCTATCCCTACACCCTCAACACTTGACACTATATCTTAAGCCTTAAACCCTCATCCCTAAAGCCTCAACCCTCAATCCTTAAACCTTCAACCCTAAACCCTATCCGTAATCCCTCTACCCTCAACACTCTAACCCTAACCTTGACATTAAATGTTAATCCGCCAACCCTAAACCCTAATTCTTGAACCCTAAACCCTATCCCTAAACCCTCAACCCTCAACACTATACCTTAAACCCTAATCCCTCAACCCTCAACCCTAAACCTTATCCCTAAACCCTAATCCCTCAACCCTAATCTATCATCCCTCAACTCTAATCCCTCATCCCTAAACCGTAAATGCTATCCCTATTCCTAAACCCTCAATAGACTCAATACTATACCTTAAACCCTAATCCCTTATCCCTAAACCCTCCAACCCTATCCCTAATCCTTACACCCTCCACACTCTACTTTAACCCTAATCCCTCGACCCTCAACCCTATCCTTAAACCCTTGACCCTCAAACCTCAACCCTCAACCCTCAACGTCAAACCCTAATCCCTCAACCCTTAACTCTGATCCCTCGACCCTCAACCCTATCCCTAAACCCTAAACCCTAAACCCTCAACCCTCAATGTCAAATCCTAATCCCTCAACCCTTCACTCTAAACTCTCAAGCCTAAACCCTATCCGTAAACCCTCAACACTATACCTTAAACCCTAATCCCTCAACCCTAACCCTAAACCTTATCCCTAAACCCTAATCCCTCAACCCTAATTTGTCATCTGTCATCCCTCAACTCTAATCCCTCATCCCTAAACCCTAAACGCTATCCCTATTCCTAGACCCTCAATAGGCTCGATACTATACCTTAAACCCTAATCCCTTATCCCTAAACCCTCCAATCCTATCCCTTAACCCTAATCCCTTGACCCTCAACCCTATCCCAAAACCCTTAACCCTAGAACCTCAATGTACTCAACCCTCAACGTCAAACCCTAATCCCTCAACCCTTAACTCTGATCCCTCGACCCTTAACCCTTAAAACTTGAACCCTAAAACCTATCCCTACAGGCTCGACACTCGACACTATATCTTAAACCCTAATCCCTTAACCCTCATCCCTAAAGCCTCAACCCTAAATCATTAAACCTTCAACCCTAAACCCTATCCCTAATCCCTCTACCCTTGACACTCTTATTTAACCCTAATCCCTTGACCATTAACCCTATCCCTCAACCTCAACCCTCAACCCTCAACCCTTAACTCTCAACATTAAACCCTAATTCATCAACCCTAAACCCTAATCCCTCAAACCTAAACCCTATCCCTAAACCATCAACCCTCAACACTATACCTTAAACCCTAATCCCTATCCCTCAACCCTTAACCCTTAAAACTTAAACCCTATCCCTACACCCTCAACACTTGACACTATATCTTAAGCCTTAAACCCTCATCCCTAAAGCCTCAACCCTCAATCCTTAAACCTTCAACCCTAAACCCTATCCCTAATCCCTCTACCCTCGACACTCTAACCCTAAGCTCGACATTAAATGCTAATCCATCAACCCTAAACCCTAATCCGTCAACCCTAAACCCTATCCCTAAACCCTCAACCCTCAACACTATACCTTAAAACCTAATCCATCAACCCTAAAACCTAATCCCTCAACCCTCAACCCTAAACACTATCAATAAACCCTCAACCCTCGACACTATACCTTAAACCCTATGAGAAAAGCTTTGCATATGGTACATCCACAGTGAGTAATTAACAGTTGAAATCAGAAAGATGATAATTATGAGAAAAGATTTGCATTGGGGTACATCTATGTTTCTTGCTGTCCACCCCGCACTTAGGGAAGGTATATTGTTATGAAACAGGCAAATAATCTCCCATTGTTTACTGGCTCTATCCACAAGAACTACTAAACTATACCTTAAACCCTAATCCCTCAACTCTAAACTTTCAACCCTAAACCCTATCCCTAATCCCTCTACCCTCAACACTCTACCTTAAACCTAATCCCTCAACCCTTAACCCTAAACGCTATCCCTAAAGCCTCAACCCTAAACCCTAATCCCTCAATGTCCTAAACTCTAATCCCTTATCCCTAAACTCTAAATCCTATCCCTATATGCTTAACCCTCAACCTTAATCACTCAATCCTTATCCACCCCTCTCCTCCCCTATCTGGCTCACTCCCATCTCTACCCTCGACACTATACATACATACATATAGGCATACATAGATACATACATACATACATACATACATACATACATATAGGTATACATACATACATGCATGATTAATAGCCTTGAACATAAAAAAATTTAAGGGGAACATAACGTGAGCACATTGTAACACGCTCGCGTTATGTCAAACATGACAAACAACAAACTTGTGAAAAAGAAAAAATACAAAGCAAAATATAACGCGAGCGCATTATAACGCGCTCGCGTTATGTCTTGCTTTGGGAATCCCAAGCCTTGGGCTTGGAATTTGCTTTGGATTTCCAACCCAAATGCTTGGAGTGCCTTTTAAATAGTCACAGGCGTGTTTTTCCATATTGTTCAAGATTTCACATAATTTTGTTCGTGCTAACCCTCAGATTTGCACGTGTTTCAAGGTCAAACAAATCAAACACCTGGGTAATGTTAGGCTTTCTCTTAGCTATTTGACGATGTGATTTTTTTCACATTTTAACAATGTTAAGCCTTTCATCTTTAATTTCTTTTGTTTGTGTGTCCATTTTTGGGCAAAAACCACTGTTTGGTCTTTTTTTCATTGTAAATTAACTATTCATTGAAATTTCAAAAAATTACATATTTAGAAACTAGACTCCATTCTACAAATATTAAAAAAAGAAAAAAATGATTTTCCATTGGTTTTCAAAATTTATAGGGGTAGCACGGCCAAAATTCTATTTTTTAGGATGTGTCCACTTTGAAAATTAGTAAAAAATCAAATATTCATCAAAAAATTATCAGAAAAATTGGGCATAAACTACATGGTATTAGCTAATTTCTCACTGAAGCGATTTTAAAAATACCAAAAAAAGTTGACCTTTTGAGGGAGGCACAAAACATGCTATGTTATGTTTTTTTGATAGAAACAACACCAATTTCTATGGCTCCCTCTTTTGAACCCCTTAATCTATGTCATTTTAAAAGAAAAAAGTAGTTTAGAAAGTAGACTTGGAGCGCTACGAACATTGTTTTGGTTGCATCTCCAAATTTTGAGTGTAACTATGCTCAATTTCTCATCCAAGGCCAGTATTTCCTGATTTCAGAAAAAAAGTGGCCACTTAAGACCCCTTTTTGGCACCCCATCTTCTTGCACTTACCCTGTTGTGGAATTAATTTAAATAAATTTTGTTGTTTTAGAATTAAGATTTCTTTTATTTTACTTTATAATTATTCAGTTTAGTGAAGCATAATTTCATCTTTTATTATTAGTGTAATGAAGTTAATTTCTTAGAATATGCATAAATCAACACATCATAAGACAAACATATATAATATGAAGTATTCCAATGCATGTACATTGCCACCCTAGTACTTGTACACATAAGAATAGTATTTGTCCACATAAATCATTCATATCATGGTTGTTTGATTTGAGAAATTTAGGGTTATGGTAAGTGTGTGAAATTATCTTTGTACAAATAACAAATAAAATCAACAAAGTTTAGTAACAAAAATATACGTGGAGAAAGCTTTTGGGGGAAAACAACACCAGCAAAGAGCACTAAGTATATATTCATATGTATAAATAGTATTTGAGATATATAAGATATTATTTATATGCCCTATTGTACTATGCTTTGGTCTACTTTGTTTGCTCTGCTCTACTTTTCTTTGTTTTAACTTCTCTGCTCTACTCTGCTTTGTTGAGTTTATTCTGCTCTACTCTACTCTTTTATGTTTGCTCTATTTTTTCTCTACTATGCTATGCTCTATTCAGTTTTCTCTACTTTTCTCTATTCTGCTTTGCTCTACTCTACTCTACTCTGCTTTGCTCTATTCTAATCTACTCTACTTTGCTTTGATATGCTTTACTCTGCTATGTTCTACTATACTCTGCTCTGTTCTACTCTGTTATTCTCTGCTCTATTTTGCTCTACTCTACTCTGTTCTTCTCTGCTCTGCTCTAATCTACTTTGCTCCACTCTGTTCTATTCTATTGTGTTCTAATAATTTTAGTCTTTCTTCTTCAACTTTTCTCTTACCAAGTTTTTTTCCCTTTTTCATTTTTTCATAACAATCATAAGTAAATGGTGAAATTATTCTAAGACCTTGTAATGACTTTACACTAGATATAGCCACAAATGTTAATCATGTTCTTTCCTTTTGCCCTATGTCAATTGTCGCTTTTGAAAGAGTCAAACCTTGTGATTTGTGTATTGTTAATGCCCAAGCCAATCTTAAGGGTATTTGGATTGTTCGGCCCCTTTGTATTGGTGTAATTGGAATTGTACGAGGAGATTGAACTTCAAATGGTATCCCTATGTAATTATCAAACTCCCCCATAACATATGTTAGTGGTTCAGGTGGTGCACTTCCAGGTTTGTATATTATTTTTCGAGCATACCCTAGAGATCCATTTACAAGGACTGCTTCTATCGAAAGATTAAAAGTTAACATCACTCTTGCATCCTTAGCAAGTAATAACTCCATATCAATTTCCTCAATCTGACCTACTTCTAGCACATTGACACTACCCACTCTTGTTGCAATGCTACGTGCAACTAGATGCCTCAATGAGAATAATTTATTTTTATTGTGACTATGCACATTATCATTTTTTGCAAACAAATGAATAGTACTGTCAAATTCTTCATTGGTTGGTGCATCTATGCAAATATTGGTTCTTGCCATGAGCAACTTCCAGTCATCAATAGTTGGTTTTGCATCTCTTAGATTTGTCAGAAGTTGACGAAATCTTTTTTGTTCAATGCTTTCCCCTTCTTGTCTAAATATTTTATCCAAAGTAACAACGGTTTTGAATTCTTCCCATAATAGTTTACCACATCTGTTACTATCATAAGGTGGTCTATCACTAACAGGAGGTAACTGACCTAAATGTCCAACAAGAATGATAGATACACCTGCAAAATATTAGACAATGATGGCCTTCATTAGTGTCTACTATTAATTGTTAGATTTAATAATAATCAAGTATATGTTTTAAAATAGGCAAAAATTGCATATCTTCATTAAAAAACATACATATACCTCCAAAACTCATGTCTGCATTTTCAGGGAATGACGGGGGGAAGCTTCAATCTATCAATATATCAAATCTTTAAACAAAATTATCCAATTCACCCCTTTACAAATTCCAACCCACTTTTTTAGGGTTTCAAAAATCTCTATAATTATACCACCAAATGAGACTAAAAATACCTCTTTATTCATCTTCAATCCTCTAATCAATATGAACAATATTATATTACCAAAAATAAAAAAACGTGAAATGTGATGGCTACAACAATACAACAAATAACAACCACCTATAAAGTATATTATATTATATTATTGTAGACACCCAAAATTATCCCAAATTTGTCCATGCCCTGCAACACCTAGTCAAATACATTACTAAGACATCATGTAGCATTTTGTCCTAATCCTACTCTTAATTCCACCTAATCCACTTAGCCAATTAATTAAATAAATTTTATTTATTTAATTAATTTCCACATCATATCCTATCCCATCCTAACCACCTAGCCAATTAATTAAATAAATTTTATTTAATTAATTAGTTTCCCAAGCACATATCCCATCATTTATCCTCTCTTTTCATTATATGCCGACATTTGTCCATCTTCCATTTGAAACATGTGTAGTAGTACATTTTTCATTTAATATTCTTTTTATGTACACAATCACACATGTAGTATGTTTTTGTGTACACGGTCACATAGGAGCCTTATCCTCCTTCATACACTTGTCACATGACCACAACTCCCTTAAAGAGTGGGAATAACTAATCAATCCTAGCCGTCCACATCAATCATTTAGCCTTTTAATCTCAACCATCCTTTCAAATCAAGCCTTTCCCATAAATCAACCCTCTCCCAAGCCATTAGCATGCATTGAGTTGGAGTATCCTTATGCTGTTGAAATATCATTAGAATCTTTGCATCATTCTTCATTCATCTATCTTCCATTGTCTTTTCATCTATCATTTTCTATCTATCCTCTTCATCATAATGTTATGATGTCGAATTGAGCAACCAACATATCAAATCAATCGATCTATCAATATTGCATCCATCATTGCATCTATTTGAGGTATTGAAGATTTAGATTAGGTAATGCATTTCATTATTTTATCATTTTCATTTTATCCAAATTTTTCATTATCCATTTTGGTGAACCTAACGTGAACATGCCCTATTGGATCTAATCATTAGTTTTTATAGCTTCTTGTTGCAAAAATTTGCCTTTTTCTAACGTTAGTTTGTCAAGATTTGGATGAAAATGTATTTCGATGATCTCCTAGCTTAAATCTAACCTCACCATTGCGTCCGGGGGGGCCATTTCCATAAATTTTGAGTACAAATTTGCCTAGATTTCATGAAGAAAAGAGCGTTTGGTGAAGAAACTCACATTCAAGCTGCAGAAAATCACTTTTGGCATTTCTGCATCACTTTTGAGCAAAAACTAGTCACGTTTGACCAAAAACTAGTCACTTTTGAGCAACAACCAATCACTTTTCGCTTTTCTACCTCACTTTTGAACAAAAACCATTCACTTCTAGCATTTATGGATCACTTTTGAGGAAAAACCAGTCGCTTTTGACTATTTCTGGATCACTTCTGAGCTAATAGTGATCATTTCTGGTTTGCAGTGGATCACTTTTGATCGAAAAGTGGTCGCTTCTGGCTATTTCGGTCACTTTCATCAATTTAGGGTTTTTTGTTGACATTTGATCTTGCAGGGTGCTTTGCCAAATTTTTATTGATCAATCAAGGGTTTTCATCTGTGTTTTGCATGATCCTGATCATTATATTATCACTAGGTAATCAATTTGATTAGGGTTTTCATTTTTATTGAGCTAACACCCTTGGTTTTGTAAGATCTTATCAATTTATCATTCTAGGGTTTTCAATTTATTAATCTGTGGTTGCAGGGAGTCCATTTAATCATATTTTATCCACTGGATTTGATATTCTAGGGTTTGCAATCTCTGATAGTCATTTTTTTAATGATCCTAACCCTAATTGTGTAGAAACAGGAATTTTTAAGCATTTGGTAAGTTTACCTTGCTTTTGAGTGAAAACTACTAGCTTTTGGTAAATTTGCCTCACTTTTGAGCAAAAACTATTTGCTTTTGGCAAACTTTAGCTTGCATATGATTAAAATTGCATCACTTTTGGCTCTGTAACTTGCTTTTGGTTGCTATCATTGTGGATTTTGGTTTTTCTATCATAACTTTCACATACGGAGGCCAAATCGTACAAACAAGGACTCATTGGAAAGCTAAGAGGATGAACTTTGGAATGGAGCAAGTTTTATTAGGTGGATATATCATTTTATCATCTTTTTTATTATTCAAAGTCAAAGTTGTTTTTAAACTTCAATTGAGCATATCTTAAGTGAAATCAATCAGATTTCAACGAATTTTTTTCTCAAATTGATTAGAATCTCTTGAACCTTATATTTTTGCAATCCCTTTTTTTGTATCAAATCATTTTCATCATGTTTTATCAGATTACATCTTTTTCACATAATCATCTTCTTTGCAAGTTTACTTGTTTCTTTTTCAATTTTGTGGCTTGTAGTGGTCCATCAAAGGAACTGGAGTAGTGTTTGGATCAATCACAATAGCAAGTGGAAAGGAAAAATAATTAGGTGCACACTTCTAATCTTTCATCTCTTAATCATCGTTTGATCACACTTTTGGACTTTGGGCTTAAAATGAACAACTTGCTTACAATCACATCAAAAATTGGGATAAAATGAACAAGTGTCTTCTATCACATCTGGATTTGGGTCTAAAAAGAACAAGTGCTTGAATTGTCTTCCTAGTGCAGGAGCACCTACAAAATCATGTTTTCGTTTGTAATAAGGTCTATTGACCAATGCATTTTCATTTTGTATCTAGGTTCATGTTGTAAGTCCCAAGTAACTTAGGGGACATTTATCAATTGTAATCAAATCATGCTAAAAATAGCAATAATGCCAAAAATAGGCAGTAGTGTTTCCCAGCCGCTTGGATTGATCTCCCAGCTGCTTGGAGTCAGTTCGGTACTACTCAAGGCGAGTTGATAAATACCCAGAGGATATAACCAAATGCAGATATCATTATTGAATGTAATCATATTGAAGAAGTGATCGAATGTGATTGCATTGTGTTCAAGAGAAATAAAGCATTTATGTTCTGTCCATTTGATTTTCATTTTTATAATTGTGAATCGCGCAACTATAGATTTCCATTCATTTTGCATTTCCATTGTTGCCGTATGTTGCCGTGAAGCATTCCACTAGTGAGATTTCTGTCAAAATCAGTGGAATGGCTTCAATGTATTAGTATTCATTTTGTTCTTTGTTTTGGTTTTCCTGTTCGATAGTGCAGAGGATCTAGATAGGGCATTTCACGCAGTAGGGATGGCCTAGCATCTCCACTATGAGGGTTAGGAAGGAAGTAAACTGTGTGATGACATTTTTGACGAATCAGCCAAGGTTACAAGTGACCACTGACGAAGTAAGCCTCACCAACAGTAGACGACATTGGGGTATTTGAAGAAGGATGAGAGACTTGGCCGATGGAGTTGAATCAGTGGCTCATCAGTTAGTTCATTGACTACAAGAAATTAGGGCATCGGTCTGTGTATCCGCTGTGCGCTCCCCATCATATTGGTATCAGAGCTTAGAAAAAGATTTGGGCTGCAAATCAAATTAAGGATCTGCAAGAGTGTTGGCGTTTGGGTTTTGTCTGTGAATGTTTATGTCAGACAAAGAAAGCAAGACAGAGGCGGAGAGGATGCCTCCCAAAAGTATGTCGTAGGACGCCATTAAGAAGCTGATCAAGGATATGCTTGCATCCAAGTTGGGAGAGTTCAAGAAATCCAAAGGCAAAGAGAGGGAAGATGAAAGTGACAGCGATGAAGGCGATGCAGAAATTGTCAAAACCAATAAAAAGATAGAGGAGATACCAGCAGACCAGAGGGCATTTTTAAATGCATTGAAGTCAGTAAATAGGGACACCATAGATGGGTTACCTATGTATAGTGGAAGTATGGAAGCTAAAGAGGTGATTGACTAGATTGAGGCATTGAACAATCATTTCAAATATAAAGAAATCCCTGATGATAAGAGGGTTAAGTTGGCAAAGACAAGATTGCAGGGATCTGCTCTTGCATGGTGGAATTATGAACAAGGAGAGAGAATCAAGGAGGGGAAGAATATGATAACCTCCTAGGAAAGGATGAAGACCAAACTCAAGGCACAGTTCTTACCCCTGGACTACGATGTGTAGATGTATAAGAAATTGCAGAACCTCAGACAGAGAGATCTTGATGTGAATGCATACACACAAGAGTTTCATAAACTCAGTCTTAGGTAAAAGAGACAAGAAGAAGAGTCAGAGAAGGTGGCTAGGTATTTAAATGGCCTAAGGATGAACATCCAAGATGAGATCAACATTTTAGCACCAGACACAGTGAACAAGTGTTTCCAAATGGACTTAAGGGCTAAAGAAAAGATAAAGAGAAAGAGTGAGTAGAACAATAGAGGTAGAGGTGGAAGGAATTTCAGAGGTAGAGGTAGTTTTGGAGGAAGAAGTCCTAACTAGAGGCCTAGTGGTGAGTTTAGCCAAGAAGAACAAGTTGGGGACTCAAGTAGCAAAGGAGGTTACCGAGGAAGAAGACCTAATGGAAGAGGTGGGACAAATGGATTAGGTAGAGGATCCAAATTCTCCATTATGAGATGTTATAACTGCAATCAGATAGGACACCTGGCATACGAGTGTCCAGAGAAGGCCTCAACTTCTCATGGTGGTGAGAAGAGAACCACTTTGATTCAAGAAGATGCAAGGAGTGTGACATCTCCTGAAGTGAATCTAGAATCAGAAACACGAGAGAATCTGATGATCAAGAGGACGCTGCTCAAGGAACCAGTGTAGGCTGGACCATCACAATGAAGGGCTTTATTTAGAATCAACTGTAAGATCCAAGGTAAGGTTTGTAAAGTCATTATTGACTTTGGTTCTATTGATAACATTATATCTTTGGAAGTAGTGAACAAGTTGAGGTTAGAAAAGATACCCCATAGTAGTCCATATAAAGTCAGTTGGTTGAACAAGGGGCAACACGTACTCATCAATGAACAAGCATGGGTAGAATTCAATATTAAGGGGTAAAGAGACAAGATTTTGTTTGACATCCTTCCAAAGGATGCTTGCCATATTTTGTTAGGTAGACCATGGTAGTTTGACAGAAAGGCTCATCATGATGGAGAAAAGAATGCTTACTCATTCCAAAAGGATGGTGTGACTTATAGGATACAGTCATTGGTAGAAGAGGACCCATAGGATGTAGGGTCTAGTGTAATGCTGGTAGGAGAAAAAGAATTCATGGATACACTAAAGGAAGGTGATGGAGTAGGTTTTTCTTTGATTGTGAAGCCTAAGGGGGAAAAGAAGGAAAGTGTGAGAGAAGTAGGACCTAAAGAGGTCAGAGACTTGCTTGAGAGTTACAAAGGTGTGATTGCAAAGGATATACTTGATTCCCTACCACCAATCAGAGATATTAGCCATCTGATAGATCTCATACCAGGAGCAGTACTTCCTAATAAGGAAGCATATAAAATGACCCCTCAGCAGAATGAAGAGATAGCAAAACAGATTCAAGAACTCCTATGATAAGGAAGAGTCTTAGTCCATGTGCAGTACCTACTATTTTAGCCCCAAAGAAAGATGGGAAATGGAGACTGTGTACTGATTCTCAGGCAATAAATAGGATAACCATCTAGTATAGGTTTCCTATTCCTAGAATAGGAGATCTAATGGATTGTTTGGGAGGGGTTACTTATTTCTCCAAAATAGACTTGAAGAGTGGGTACCATCAAATAAGGATAAGAGAAGGGGATGAGTGGAAGACAGCTTTCAAAACCAATGAAGGGTTGTATGAGTGGCTTGTGATGCCGTTTGATCTTTCCAATGCCCCTAGCACCTTTATGAGGCTGATGAATGAGGTGTTGCAGAATTTCATAGGAAAATTTGTGGTAGTCTACCTTGATGATATCTTGGTATTCAGTAAGAGCAAGGAAGAGCACTTGAAACATTTGGAGATAGTCTTGAAGAGGCTGCAAGAACAAAAGTTACTAATAAACTTGGAAAAGTGTGACTTCATGAAACAAGAATTGGTGTATCTAGGTTTTGTCATCTCTAAGGGTAATTTGAAAATAGATCCCTCCAAGGTAGAAGCTATTTTGAATTGGCCTACACCCAAGACAACAGGAGAGGTCAGAAGTTTTCATGGTTTGGCCACATTTTACAGGAAATTCATTAAGAACTATAGTGACATCTGTGCACCTATCTTGGATACCATCAAGGGTGGAGGTAAGATGAAGTTTGTGTGGACAAGAGAAGCAGATAGGAGTTTTGAAAGTCTAAAATAGAAAGCTGCTAAATTTCCTATTTTAGTGTTACCTGATTTCAATATGGTTTTCACAATTGAATGTGATGCAAGTGGATTGGCCATAGGAGCAGTGTTGAGCCAAGAAGGTAGACTAGTAGCCTTCTTCAGTGAAAAGTTAAATGAATCCAAGACGAAATACTTCTCTTATGATTTAGAGTTGTATGATATGGTACAAGCTCTGAGAAAATGGAGGCACTACTTGCTTCCTAAGGAATTTATTGTATACTCTAACAATCATGCTCTTAGTTTTTTGAATGGACAGGAAAAGCTTAGTCATAGACACATGAAATGGGTGGAAAGTCTTCAAGCATACACCTTCATCATCAAACATAAGAAAGGAATAACCAATAAGGTTGCTGATGATCTAAGCAGAAGGGTGTTGACAGTGCAAGAAGTGCAACTACAAAGTATGGGTGTTGAGTCACTGAAAGGATTGTATGAAGAAGACAATGATTTTAAGGAGATTTACAGGGTATACATCGAGTTTACCAATGCTTTCCACAGTGACTTTTCAGATTATACATTTCAGGATGGTCTTTTGTTTAAGGGAAGTCAACTATGTATCCCTAAGTGTTCAATGAGGGATAATATAGTGAAGGAAAAACATAGTGGTGGTTTAGGAGGACATTTTGGCCTTAATAAAACTTTAGATCTTGTTAGAAGGTTTTACTTTTGGCCAAGGATGCAATTTGATATTAGAAGTTTTGTTGAGAGTTGTATGATTTACCAGTGAGCAAAGGGAGTCTCAACCAATGCAGGATTGTACCAACCTTTGCCCATACCAAACAAACCTTGGGAAAGTTTAAGTATGGATTTTGTGATGCGATTGCCCAAGACAAGGACAAGTTATGATAGTGTGTTTGTTGTGGTAGATAGATTCAGCAAAATGGCACACTTTATTCCTTGTAAGACCACCAATGATGCTAGTTACATTGCAAGTTTGTTCTTTAAAGAAATTATCAGGATTCATGGATTACCTTTGAGTATTGTATCTGACAGAGACAACAAATTTTTGGGACATTTTTGGAGAACCTTGTGGAAAAGATTGGGTACAAATTTGTCTTTTAGTTCAGCCTATCACCCTCAGACTGATGGTCAAACTGAGGTTGTGAATAGGTCATTAGGCAATCTGCTAAGATGTTTGACAAGAGAACATGGTAGTAGTTGGGATGTGGTACTCCCACAAGCAGAGTATGCCTATAATGATTCTACAAATAGAAGTACAGGTCTAAGTCCATTTGAAGTTGTTTATGGTAGTCATCCTAGAGGAATTTTTGTAGTATGAGATGTTCAAGGGATGGACAAAAGGAGTGGACATGCTGATACATTTGCAGAGGCTATGCAAGAGATCCATCAACAAGTCAAAGATACTCTACACCAGAATAGTCAAAAGATCAAAGATAGAATGGATCAAAGAAGAAGGGATGTGCAGTACCAAATAGGAGATATGGTCATGGTTCATCTCAACAAGAACCGACTATCAAAGATGGAGTGTATTTTAGATAGCAGGATAGCCAAGAAGACCAGAAATCAAACATATTTTGAGCACTTAGTCAAATGGCAAGGACTTCCAGACTCAGAGGCCACATGGATGCTGGAAGTAGACATCAAAAAGTAGGGTGGTGATTTGCAAGAGTTAGTCTCTAAGAGGACTTGAGACAACTTTCACCCGAGGAGTATGGTGCAGGAGCACCTACAAAATCGTGTTTTCTTTTGTAATAAGGTCTATTGACCAATGCATTTTCATTTTGTATCTAGGTTCATGTTGTAAGTCCTAAGTGACTTAAGGGACATTTGTCAATTATAATCAAATCATGCTAAAAATAGCAATAATGCCAAAAATAGGTAGTAGTGTTTCCCAGCCGCTTGGAGTTAGTTCGGTACTACTCAGGGTGAGTTGATAAATACCTAGAGGATTGAACCAAATGCAGATATCATTATCGAATGTAATCAGATTGAAGAAGTGATTGAATGTGATTGTATTGTGTTTAGGAGAAATAAAGCATTTTTGTTCTGTCAATTTAATTTCTATTTTTATAACTGTGAATCATGCAACTGTAGATTTCCATTCATTTTGCATTTTCTATTGTTGCTGTATGTCACCGTGAAGCATTCCACTGGTGAGATTTCTATCAAAATTAGTGGAATGGCTTCAATGTATCAGTATTTGTTTTGTTCTTTGTTTTGTTTTTCTTGTTCGACAGTGCAGAGGATCCAAATAGGGCATTTCACATAGTGAGGACGGCCTAGCATCTCCATGTGCTAGGGTTAGGAAGGAAGTAAACTATGCGATGACATTTTTGGTGAATCGGCCAAGGTTATAAGTGACCACCGATAAAACAAGCCTCACCAACAGCAGATGACATCGGGGTATTTGCAGAAGGATGAGAGACTTGGCCAATGGAGTTGAATCAGTGGCTCATCAGTTAGTTCGTTGACTGTGAGAAATTAGGGCATTAGTCTGTGTATCCACTGTGCACTTCCCATCACTTCCACACATTTCATTTTCTAAAGGGTTAATTTACAACTACAAGTGTGAATCAATTGACAGCTCACTTGGTTTGCTTTTGTTTACCCTATTTAGGAGGCTTGCTTGGAGACACACCAGTCCAAGGGATGACCTCAACCGAGGCTGAATCGAAAGACACCCTCATTGGGAGTTATAAATCTTGTCACTCTTGGCTAAGCCCCAGATAACTTTATACCTTTGGGAAGTGAAGGTGAAGGGTGGGTTACCCCTTTTTCCATGCTGTGTGGTAGGATTTGGCTTTCAATTCCTTAGTCAATGTTGTGTAATCTAGCCTAAGACCTAATTGGCCATACCCACTTGACTAGACATTAGGGCTTGTTGATGTGTCTTCAAGTGCTTGCTTAATAATCATCACATTTAACTTTCAAGGTTAAAATTGCTTATGTGTCTTGCGTGAGTGATTCATGTGTGTATATGCATAATAAATTGTTTGAACATTGCCAAATCAATCTCTAAACACCAAACACATAAACAATTAATCTAAACATTCATCCTAGTCAACACACATCTTAAGCCACGTCATCCACTCTTGTCATTCCACATCACATCCTAATCATACCCAAATTAATTTCATCCTAAGCATATCCTAGTCACATCAAAACAACATTGATCCTAATCATTTCCATCCTAAGCATACCCCAATCACTTTCATTTTAGTCACCTTCATCCTAATCACACATCCAAGTCATCCACATCATCATTAAATCATAATCAAGCAATTGCCAAAAAGGTCTTAAGACTTAAACACCTGTGTGACACCATGCCAAAATTAGAAGACCTAGCACTAAAACTCATTTTTCGAGTTCGCAAAGCTTGAGCAAGCAAATCACCTCTAGACCAACAAATCATTCAAGAGGCCAATGACATGATTCAACAACTTCAATCTCAAGAAAGCCAATCACTTCAACTATGACAACTCATAGGACACACACAACACCTCATGGCCACTTGTCAAGCCCAACAATGACATCATCCTCTATCCATTCAACATCAACTAATACCACATTACCCTTACATGTCATCCCCATCCATTCTATATCAAACTTAGCCATCCACATGTCATATCACCCCTTCATCAACCTATCACACCTTTCCCAATTTCAACCCTTATCCATATCAATCCATATCACAACAACCATTATCCTATGCAACCCCTCCATCATCATCACATCAACACATTCACCACCAACAACAACAAGTAATATTACAGCAACAAATCCAAACACCATTCCAACTTCCACAAATCCCACCTCAATCCTATGTGTCATCCACCTTAACTTCATACCAACCTCATCTATCCACCTATCATGTCAATGCCACATCAACATATCCACCCACATCATAACAACATGTGAGCCCAAGTCTACCTTGGCAACAAGATCAAATGCCCTCAACTTTATATCAACCCCAAGACCTTTTATCTGCATATCCCACCATTTCACCCAACCACCAAGACTATCAATGGCCTCCACAACAAGCACAAGTGAGCCCAAGTCCACCTATGTTGCAAGACCTAATTACCTTTGACAAGGGAGATACCAATCTAGCCAATGCATCCTATGAGTGGCCTCCATCATCCAATCAAATACCAATCCATGACCCTATCCTAACACCACCATGTGATCCTACCCCTAGTGCTTTGGTCCATCAACCTTCATTACCTTCATCCTTGTGTTCCATTAATCCTCCACCACAAGATCCCTTGGACATAACCGTACAACAATTGGTCCAAGCAAATTTGATTGAGCTTCCACCGATAAAATCCTTTGAAGAAGTGCACTTTAAACCCCCTTGGTATAAAGCTGATGCATACTATACATACCATAGGGTTAAGGGTTATACGACAACCAATTGTACCAAACTTAAGAGATTGATCAAAAACCTCATAAATTGTGGTAAGATTAATCCCAATCCAAATCTTGATCCATTTAATCCAATTAGCCCTCAACCTAATCACAATCCTCAACCTACAACTCCATCTACCTTTATTATTCATCCATTATATTGCCCATTTACCCATACACTTGCAAAGGATGTGATCCATTGGCTACTAGCTAGGAACAACTTATCCCCATGTCAAACATCTATTCAAGAGCCCTCCATTAACATGCCTAGCCCTTCAAGCCCATCATGTGACCCACAAGCCATCAAGCCTATTCATGAACTTCCTATCATGAACCCAAGTCAAGAGCCATCATACCTTCATGTTGTTGACCAAGAACCTATCCAAGAGTCATCTCCTTCCATCCAAGCAACCTAAGAGGTATGTCAAGAGCACAACCCTAAGCATGTGAAAACATCAACCTCTAGTCCTAATCAAGATTAACACACTTCCATCCACCCCATCCATAACATATATCTTTTCCATGATCAAGATGATATCCGTAATAATGAACCTATTCATGAGCCACTTGATCGTATCCATCTCCCAACAACTATTCATGAGCAAGCTATCCAAATTCAACCTATCCATAACATTTACCTTCTTTATGATCAAGATGATACCTATGAAGAAGCTATCCATGAGCACCTTGATCCTATCCATAATCCTATATCTATCCATGAGCAAGATATCCAAATTGCTCCTAGTCATCCACCATCTAGTCCTGTCCATAATGAGCAAACATCCACTTGTCATGATGAGACACTTGTCCCCCAAGTAAGCATAAAAGATCAAACAAATAACTTGGATCTTAGTGAACACAATGCTAATCAAGATCCTAATGATCCTCCTTCCACATCCTCCATCGATTCCACTTCAAGTCCACCATCATATCCACTTGGTCTTACTACCCTTATACATGAGTGTTCTTCTTTAGGACAACAACGACATTTATCCACTTCACCTTCTCCATCCAATAATGAACTCAAGTCTAATGTTCAAAGCACACCAAGTCCTATAGTCCATCGCATACTTTGAAACATGAACTACCAAGGTAAAGGCCTAGGCCTTTATGAACAAGGTATTTTGAAGCCAAACCATGTCAAGATTCCTCCATGCTCATATGGCCTTAGATATACACCCCAAGGTAAACACTTTAAATATGTTGGTAATTCCTCCATCCCTCCTAAGTCCACTTTCCATCACAAACCACATCATATACCCAAAACATATGTAGCCATTCCACCTCCATCAACTTACAAATGTCAAAAGCATGTGACCATACACCTTCCACCATCCACTTTACCTCCATTACTTCCAACTCCTAACATCCCACTATCCACTTTACCTCCACTCCTTCCAACTCCTAATATCCCTCCATCCACTTTGCCTCCATTATTACCAACACCTAATTATCCACTTATCCATAAGCACCCTTACAATCCTAATCATGACCAACAAATGCACATATTGTCTAAACATAAAGCTTCCACTCATTTCACCAACCCCACTTCCACCAAACCCATGGGATTCCAAAATAAAAATTTGGATGCCTCCTTTCATAAAGCCAAAAATCCTAAGGGTCCAAATGCCTTAGGACATTAATGCCAAAAGTCAAAGCAAAGTACTTTTACAAAGCTATCTAAATCACTACCCAAGCCCAAATCTGCACAAGAAAAGGTCAAAACTAAAATAGTTTGGGTCCCTAAGCACAAATCAAGCAAGTCAAATGAGGCATCCTCAACCACATCTCAAAAATCCCAATTTTTCTGTTCCATTCAAAACTTTTAAAATATCCCAAAAATCCCACAAGCAAGGAAAAAATCATGAAAATCCTAAGTCTATGTGGGTCCCCAAATGCTTACATCATCCATCCACTAAGAAAACATCCCCATTGCTTCCTACACCACCTTCCCATCAAAAGCTTCATTGTTTATCATGGTGTGTGCAACCATTGGTCATGATTCCCTTCCATTCCAAAACATTCCCACATACCTCCATCTCCCCAACCTTCATCCATTATCTTACATATCTCCCCCATCACTTTCCTATGGTCCATGCTTTTGCATAAGTCTTTCATCCATCCTTTTCCATATGTCATACATAATCCACATCATAATCCATTAGCCTACCTTTCACCCATCCTTACACAAACCTTTCATCATAATTCAGTATCTACCTACTCCATCTCTCATCCATGTAATCCCTTACCAACATCTTGAGCATATTAACATTTCACATGGTCCATGCATTGACATCCATCTCTAATGGGACACTATCAACCTTCATGGAACTAGACACTTGAGTCCCTCCTATCCATTACCATGGTGAAAACCTACTTGCAGGTGCCATGTATAATTTTCATGCTATCTTATAAAAAATAAATAAATAAAGTAAAGAGAAATCCCTTCATCCAACGGTGAAAACCTGGTAAACAGGTGCCTTGGATAAGTACCATGATGAAAACCTGGCAAACATGCATCATGTGTAGGTTGATCTTCCATGTCACTTACACTTGGGGGCACATTGTCTCATCCAAACTATCTATTCCATCCTACCATATTATCCTATCCTACCATCCTTCTCCATTATCCTGCATACCTATCATAATCCTCCATCCATCCTCCTTTCCTCCTTTTGATCTTGATAGAGACATGGGGGCAAAATGTTGAAATATGCATTGGTTATCTCTTGATATACTTCACTCTTTCCAAACAATCCTATCATTATCCACCTATCATAAGCCTTGTCATATAAAAGCCATCATGTCATCCTTTTTTCGTAAGTTTTGTCATGCAAAATCTTAAGTCTATACCTAGAATGGAGGCATGTTGTTCCTATGCGAGATAGTCTTCGGAGATCACATCCTAGCTCCATTATGAGGCATACATCCATCCACTATAGTTTATTCTTATATCTATCCATTTATTATGAGATTTTCATTCCATAGCCTATTCTTATCTATCAATCTATCACGACCTTTCCCTTTTATGGCCTATCCCTTTATCCACCCATTTATCATGAGCCTTCCATCCCATTTACTATCACCCATCCTTTTATCCATCCAATCCCATTCATCCATCCTCGCATCTAGACTTGGTTTTCCCTTGTCATTGGTATCAAGAACAAAGGCTACCTAAATTGTAAATCCATTGGCATTTTTCAAAACATTCCAAAAAAAATCCAAAAAAATCAAATATCCCAAAAATCCAAAAAAAAAAACAAAAAAATCAAATATTCCAAAAACACAAAAAATTCAAATATCCATAAAAACTCCAAGCAAGAAAATCAATGAATCACATCAAATTCATCAAACTCAAACAAATCCAATCAAATCATCAAATCAAATCACAAATCCATCAAAAACCAAATGTAATCAAATCAACTATCATCTATCATCAATCAAAATCATCAAATCCAATCAAATCAAATCAAATTCATCAACGATCAATCATCATCAAATCTCAAATCCATCAAAGCAGATCAAATATCCAGTCAAATCATCAAATCAAGCTAATCTATCAATCAATCAAAATCACATTAATCCAATCCATATCATCCCATCAATAAAACCAACCCTCAAATCAAAGCAATCCATCAAATTCATCAATCACATTCATATCAATCAAATCAATTCATCAATCATTTCATCCAATCAAATCATTTAAAGCAATAATCCAAATGCAAATCATGAATCCATATCAATCAAGGTAATCAATTGTGTCAAATTATCCAATCACATCCTTGGTCTTGATCCTAATCTTGTTGTAAACTAAATCAATCATCATCATCATCAAGCATCCTTGTATTGATCTAGGGATATAACGTTCCCCAAAATGACAACACTATTATCATCGTCAATCAATCAATCATTGTTTTATAGCTTGACAGGAGAAATACCTTGTTTTCTTTTGTATCATTTGTTGCTTGCTTTCTTGTGAGTGTTATCATTTTATCTTGCATTTGCATCAAATCAATATCATTCCAGCTAATATTCGTATCTTATGTATGTTGGAATAGCTTTTTGTATTATCCTTTGCATCTAAGGTCATATTATACCTTTTGTGCATTAGGACTTCAATCCTCTAAGTTTACTTCCTTATATGTTAGACAAGGTTGTATTATACTGGGGCACAAGACACATCGTCACCCTGGCCATTATACCTTGGTGCATAACGTCTAGTTCTATATCAAACATCATGGTTGCTCACCTTCATTGCAGCATAATGCATCCTTCATTTCTTCTATCCATCCCGTTATCTTCTTGACCAATTCATTTTCTTTCGAGAGCCTACCCATGTTTGTCCAACCCGCCTATCCTCTCGAGGGGGCATCATCGTCCTATCTTTCCATCATCATCTTATCTTTTCATCATCATCATCATCATCATCCCATTTCATCCCATCATTTTCCTTTATCCATACCTTAGCTTCTTTGAAATGATGTTACTCGATATAAATCTCATCATCTTAAACATCATCTCAAAGAGGGGCAAAATGTAGACACCCAAAATTGTCCCAAATTTGTCCATGCCCTGCAACACCTAGTCAAATACATTACTAAGACATCATGTAGCATTTTGTCCTAATCCCACTCTTAATTCCACCTAATCCACTTAGCCAATTAATTAAATAAATTTTATTTATTTAATTAATTTTCCTCACATATCCCATCATTTATCCTCACCTTTCATTATATGCTGACATTTGTCCATCTTCCATTTGAAACATGTGTGGTAGTACATTTTTCATTTAATATTCTTTTTATGTACACAATCACACATGTAGTACTTTTTGTGTACACGGTCACATATGAGCCTTATCCTCCTTCATACACTTGCCACATGACTACAACTCCCTTAAAGAGTGGGAATAACTAATCAATCCTAGCCGTCCACATCAGTCATTCAGCCTTTTAATCTCAACCATCCATTCAAATGAAGCCTTTCCTATAAATCAACCCTCTCCCAAGCCATTATCATGGATTGACTTGGAGTATTCTTATGTTGCTGAAATATCATTAGAATCTTTGCATCATTCTTCATTCATCTATCTTCCATTGTCTTTTCATCTATCATTTTCCATCTATCATCTCCATCCTAATGTTATGCTACCGAATTGAGCAACCAACATATCAAATCAATCGATCTATAAATCTTGCATCCATCATTGCATCTATTTGAGGTATTGAAGATTTGGATTAGGTAATGCATTTCATTGTTTTAACATTTTCATTTTATCCAAATTTTTCATTATACAATTATAATAAAATTTTTACATGTATCAGTTGAGTGCCATGTTCTTGATTTTATCTTACACCACATTGGCATAAAATACATACCAAAGCCAAAAAAACATTACTGAGCTTAGCATAATATTCAAAAAAGCTACAAACTATATACTTCCATTAGAGATATATATATCCTCAACAAGGGCTTGAACAAGTACTAGAATAGGAACCAAGATAGAGGCCATAACTAAGGCAAAAACGTTAGCAGACACTATAGAGGGAACATTACCCTTGGGGACCTTGGGTATTTTCTTAGGTGGGGAGTTCTTGGAGGCATGGTACAACTATAGACAAAGAGCTTTAAACACCTCTCTAGCTTTAGAAATCATTGACTCACCTAGTATATGGTGGTGTGAGCTTACTACTCTCATGAAGGCATTCGAGCATTTGTTGCGAAGACCCTCTTGCATCATATTATAGACACACCTTGCTGCTAGGTAGAAAGATAATAAATTATAAGGAAATATTCCCCCAAGCATCGTGATACCATTAGTAAAATTGTATTGCTCCATTTCCTTATTAAAATTTTCTTTCAAGAACAACAATTCTAAATATAGCCATTGCCAAGAGACAAACCAATCCAATATCATGAATGATATCCATCGAGTTAGATAGGAAAATCAACACCACAGTGTTGTACTCCAAAATATGTGGGCAAGACATGAGAATATCTTGACCATTTACACTCCTTATAGTATTTTCAATTATGTCACTATCAAATAGAAAGACATGAGCTAGTTTTAAAACCAAGTCATAACAACCAACTTCTATAGGTTCCCACTTATAGGTATGAATGTACACTCGCATGTTAATAGGAAAGGACTCCATTCTTAGAAAATATAAGTTCTTCAACTATAGATTTGAATGAGGATTGAAGTGTTTATTAATAGGCCCTTCGTATAGGGGACACCTATCATTTCCACATGTAGATGGCATAGAAACAAGAGCATCTCATTTGCAATAGTGATTACTTCCCACATGAATAAATCCTAAAAGAAAATCTAGAAAATTACTAACTCTTGCATCACCAAGGCTTGGATTTGATTTAACCACTCATTTCCTAGTAATTTGATATCTCCTCATACATATGTTGATAATAGATACTTATCCTCACTCATTCAAAAAACCATCCACCTTAATGTCACCTTTGTGCAAGATGTGATCAAAGATTTCACTTGTGCAAGATGAATTTTAAATCCTTTGACAATCTAGAAGTGGACCACCCTTTGTTTGAAATAAGTAATCCCTTATGCCATTTATAAAATCATTGCTAGCTCAGCTATATGGTCATTAATACTTCAGGTACATGTACAAGTGCACTCACAATAATGGTTAGATAAAATAACAAAATTTATTGGTTATCCCCTAGTTGGGAGGCTGATAAAATCATGATGGCTCTTCTATCCCTTGATTCTACAAACAATAAATCCTTATCTTTCCAAAATTTTCCACTCTTTTCCTTCAATATACTCTTCCCCATGTTCAATTACCATTTGAATTTGGAACTTGTATGCTAATTTATTGGATTCATAGTAATAATGGCCACATTCATAATATTCAAAATCATCTAACAAATTCCAAGCCATCTCAAGAATTGTTATCAACCTCTAATTATTGTTTCTCCCTAGTTTGATGGCATTTATGGTCAACATAAAACCCACCTCTATAAAAAATCTCTTTATATTTTATTTTCAAGCAATTGCTAATTGTAATATCAATGCTTGGACTTCTACCTCAGTATTAGATCCCATTGGAAGCTTTGTGGAAGGAGCTAGTATAAGTCTTCCTTCTTTGTCCCTTAGAACACATCCTACACCTAAGAGCCCAATATTCACATGAGAGGCTCCATCAAAGTTAATTTTGACAAGAAATGTCAAAGGAGCTAGCCATTTTATCAATGACCAATTGGGTTTAGTAATGATGCCCTTAACTGATCCATGAACTAGTGGTGGTTTTAGTAGTGGCCAAGTTATAAATAATTTATTGTCCCAACATGAGAATTTATTAGGATTTTGTACATTCTTGAAGACATATGACATCACAGTTTTAAAAATTGCTCTCTTCAATTTAAGAAACTTTTTATAAAAATCAACTTAGAAACATTTATAAAAATAAAGTTAAAAAAATGAAGTTAGACAAGTCTGTATAATAGGTTAGTGTTACACAAATTCCCAAACATGAAAGGTGAATATTCAATCCAAAGACATTTTCAAGTGTATTCCATAGAGATCAGAGTGCATGTACACCATCCCATACAATATTTATAGCAACAAAATTTATGCAATTTTAATCTTTTCTAGGATATGAACTTAAAAAAGTATTGTTGTTTAATTGTGTTAAAAAATTAGAGCATTTATATTTACCGTGTATTGCAAGTTTTTAACTATGATTTTTTCTTATTTCCTTGTGATTATATTTAGGAGGAATAGTCATTAGTCTATGTTGTATCACTTTCCATCGACATGCATAGGCCATGTCAATGGATGTCTATAAATTTATAATGGATGGGTATAAGTGCATCTTGTAGGGAGAATAGCCACTTTTCAAACTAAAATTGACATAAATATATAAAACTAATATTTTAGAATCAAAGTGTAATGATGAAATTTACATACCCATGTCAATTTCTATTTAGTTTTGGGCCTACTCTAAGAGAATGTCTTAATGTAATTACATATATTGATAAATGGCCTAATCTTGTGTGAATTTGGGCTTCTTCATTAATCCTTCACCCATCCCATTTACATACATTCTCACATCTGATCATACCTTATCTATTTATACACATTCTACCATACATTTTATGTTTATTGCATCCCCATGTATGGAAATTCATTCCCCACAAATATTACCATTTTATCATTGTAGGTCAATACCATAGGTATAGGATTGATCATGCTCCTATGGATCTAACCCCCAAATTTAAAAAAATTAAGTTCAATTTTTTTTAGCTCCCACCCATTCTATTCCCACCATGAGTTAACGTAGTATAAATTTCACATGATTATTGCTATGCAATGCTATTTAAAGACTTGAACATTTGGACATTAATTCACATTAGGGAATAATCCAAGGTCATTCATCTTACTAGATCTTCATGGAGCATTTATCATGGGAATATTTTGATTTGAGTCAACAACAACATTCCTCTTTTCCTAGATTAGAGATCCCTAGAGCATCATGAACCATGTTTGCATTTACTTCTTCATTTTCCAAATCATCCATTTGCATGTTTGAAACAATTATGCAATTAAATCTTGCTAAACAACCATTAGAGGGTCAAAACCATGTAGTCAGTGTTTAAACCTAAATTAAAATGCATTTAGAAAGCATAAAAGTCATTTAAAAGACTTAATTTAATTTGCAACAAGGTCTTCATGTGTCAAAGGTTGAGATTGTATGTGAGATATGTCAAACAGGGGCATAGATAGGTGACTTTGTCTTTTGTAGTACCCTAGATAGGCACAACAATGATGTTTCTTTTGTTGAATGCACAAGACAACTGAGAGGGGGGGTGAATCAGTTGTATCAAAATTTCAAACCCTCACAAACATCCAGATCCATATTAACCTTTAAAATTTTATGATGATTAAGCATGAATCACAAATAACAGAAATTGAAACATAACAGCACCAAACACAAGACAACGCCATATTTTACGTGGAAAACCCAAGAAACAAAAAACCACGGTGAGGATTAGCTCACAATATAAAGTAGTAGCAATACCGAATTACAAGAGGCTTGCTACCCAAAAGAGAGAATGCTCACTGCAGGTGGACTCACTACCCACTGAGAAAGAAAGAGAGAAGAGAAGAATGGCTCACTTCTAGGCTTTGAATTGATTTAATTACATTTAAACTATGCATGGAGTTCAATTCCAATGAAGCTCAATATCCATCACAACACAAACAACACCTTCGCAATAATACTAAAAATAGTAGACACCTTCTGCTCACTACATCCAGTAGTCTAACACATGAAAGCTCTTACTAACCTGATCAAATTCACATCATAAACATCATATCCCTCACATATATCAACATCCACGACTCCTTGACACTTATTTATATCATCATCAATCATGAAAACATTCTCCAAGGTCAGCAGCACAACTTAACCCATAAAATTCAAATTAGGTCTGGACCTAAACATTTCTGTGGAGGAAAGGAATGAATGAAAACCACATCATGCCTTAGCATGGACCTAAATCCACTCTAACACACTTCAACACTCTTTCACAATCAACGAAGCACAATCACAATTAGTGTAAACAACCAAGTCGGCCAATCTTGTGTTAACACTATGAACTTTTAAGTGCGCACTTCCTCAATACCAAAAGATGACATGTGGACCATGCACCAAGCTTGAACATGATCTAGAAACATCCACAAGCACCTGAAAACCAACAAGTTCCTTTGCAACATCTTTCACCTGAAGAAACATCACACTGGAGTACTTAACCAGGTATATCATGCTCTGTTATCATTTGCAACTTAAGAAATGTACTTGATGAGCACCAAACAATGAACCACTTGAGCTGAAGGAGGATATAGACTTTCTAAGCACACATCCATAACTGCAACAATTGAAACCAAACTATGGAGAAATGTGGAGCAAAATACTTTCTCCCAGACACACTGCAAACACTATTAAACACTATTCTTAAACTAGTGAACACAACTTTTACTGCACAACGATCTGAAGCACCAAATTTTAAATATAGCATCTTCAAACACTTATAAACAACATATCCAAACCACACACTCAGATCTCCAACACAAAAGAAATGTGGAGCAAAAACTAGAACAACACTCTGTAAGCAAGAAGACCTCTTCAACACATTGTTTCCAATTTTAATTAAATTTTCTCAAAAGCACTTGGAAACCCAACAAAAAAAGCATATCCTCAACATCTTCAGCACCTCTACAAAGTAGCCAAATCACTTTTAGTAAGACAACTTAATCAAACAATAACAACCTCATCAGAAGACACAGTTGGCATCAACGACAACACAAACTTGTTGACATCAATGACAACACCGATTAGCACATACTTGCAACATCTTTATTGCTCAAACTATCAAATTTAAAATCATAAAAACCTATTTTACTATCAAATTTAAGCAATTAAATGTTTGAAGCGACAAATGGTAAGATGTGATTGGCCAAGGGAAATATGACTAGCAAAGGATGGAGGTTTGGGAATTTTAATGGTGGGAGGATGTAATGGTTAGAGGAAGTGAAGGTTTTACTACTAGGATGTTGAGGGGGACTAGTAAGAAAAATTGTGAAGGTCTAAAAGTGATAAAGGGAAGGAAGGATAAAAGTGTGCAAAATTAGGTCTCAAAAGGCCAAGATACCTAGAGAAATAAGCTCCATCAAAAGGGGAATCTAACATATGAAAACTCAAAATTCTGAAGATGAGACTTGGGGATTAAGGATTGGGAGTATGGGATACTTGAAGAAGTGAGGATCAGGATTGTTGAATACTCTATGCCAAAAGGTGACCAAAGATTAGGGATTAGGGATTGAGAGTACTGCGTACTTGATATAGGAAGGCAAGGACAAAAACCAAACTTTAAAATTTCACTAGAATAAAGAAGCGAGACAGCATGGGGGTTAAGGATCAAGGATCCAAGATACTTCCTACCTCAAAGTCAAGTGGCAATAAAATTTCTAGGGGCATACCAAATAGCAAGGTATATGCCTTTGAAAAATCTAGTCCTATGTATCAAGGTGAAGAAAAGTCTGATCAATCAACAAAGGAAGAGGTAGAAAGATGTTAGGATTTGGGGTTTAGGAAGATCACTTGCATAATTAAATAATTATTCAAATTCTCAAAGGCTCAAACTTGAATGTAACTAAGGAAAGCAAGTTCCAAAGATTGGGGATATCGTATAATGGATTACCCCAGTGATTGTAAGAAAGGGATGATGGCAAATAGAAACATGCAATATCAGTGAACAAGATAGAGTGAGGGTCTGGGGTTCAAGAAACTTCATGATTGAGTATTTGAGCATGAAAAATCCTAAAAACTTGAAAGAAAAATCCTTAAGGAAAATCTAGAAGCACAAGGTTTTGGGGAATGAAGGAAAAGCATGATAGTATAGACATTTTTGAAAACTCACCCAAGGCTTAAAATAATCTCAAACAACCTCATACTTAAAGATTTATTAGGATTTTTATGATATGGACAAATGATTATGGCATGATGGCAAGGGAAAGCAAGACACTAAGCATGAATTTGACCAAGGGGGGCCCACTGAGAAAATCTTTGATTGGATATCAATAGTGGGATAAGCAGGGTGAAAGCAACAAAGAAGGCACAAACATAAAAGGAGTTCTCTAATTTTGCTTAAAATTATTGAAGTTCATGCAAGGTTAAATACTAAATCCAAGACATGATCATTGATGAACTACTTATTCTTTAACTTGAAACTAACTACATCAAACAAGTTCTATAGAGCTATCCTACAAATACAAAAGAATGCAAAATAGTTTAGATAATCTCACACATTCATTACATTATGAAGGAAGCAAAAAATAACATTCTAGTGTTGTGTTGTTTGAAATTGACTCAGATACTTTACAGGTGAGTCAAACTCTGATGTAGCACATGAAATGTATCCTTGCTAAAGGTTCCTACTCAGTCACTTCTCTCATGGAAAAATCCAATTGAGTAGTGGTAGAATTGAGGGGTTGTTTTATTTCTGGGGAAGTAAAATGTTGTGGATCGAAGTTGGGTTGCTGGTGAGGTTTTGAATATGGATTGCATTAGATGATTATTTTGATTGTTTCATGGAATCATTTGATGTTGTTGATGGAAACTCTAGATGGGTGTTATTGTTGTTATTCTGACGTGACTTGGAGGGTCATTTTATTGGACTATGTTTAATTCATTTGTTGTAAAGTGAAAAAATGGATCCAGTCTTCTTTTCTTTGAGTCAATTAATTCCTTGAGGAGTCTAAATTATCTTGCTAAAATCTCCTCTCAGTGGCTTTTTTCATTATCTAGTTCAATTTGCTCAAAATTTCTACTTGTTCTTGGGCTTCTTCCTCAATAGGTTTTCCTTGGATGGGGAGATTTTCTGTAATTTCCTCTAAGATTTATTTAATCCAATCTTCTTTCACAACTGGGCACATTGAGTGTGTGCATTGAGTGAAGGAAGAGGGGTGTTCTATTTTTTCTTGTTTTATTGAAAGCTTTATACCTAGTGATGAAATCAGGGGTTTGTTTGAGCATTGAAAGTTATATACCTTGTGACAGAACCAAGGGTTTTATTTATTGTTGTTTTCATGTTTAAATGAGTTTCTAATACAATTTTACTTCTAAATGTACATGCAACTATCTTTTTTGTATTTTAGAGATTTTAAATATGATCTAATTACTACTTTCTATATGTAGTGCCATTCCAAATGGATTTTCCTTAATATAATTTGTCTATGTTTTTGGTTTTTTCAAGATTGATTCATGAGATTAAGCTATTCTAGTAAATAAAACTTGTAGCTATTTTAATAATGTAATGAATTGGAAAACTACATCTAGAAAAGCAATAAGCCAAGAGAAAATAAAAGACAAGTTTTGCTTCTCAAGGGCAAGGGTGTTTTCTAATTACTATTTCTAATCTATAAAATAATAAAAGAACTTGTAATCTAGTGTAAGAGCGCCAATGCTAGGCTTGCATCCTTAATGACCCAGCTTTGACCGATAAACTTCCCTACATTAATATTTAGGGCACTCATAGTTATGGGATTCATTATACAGGGGGCATAAATATTGGCTTGGTGGGACACACAGATTCAGATTGGATAGGCGATTCTCAAGATCACAAGTCTACTATAGGGTATTGCTTCTCTCTTGGTTTCGGTCCAGTTTCTTGGCTAAGCAAGAAGTGGTCTACTATTGCTAATTCATCCACATAGGCCGAGTATTGAGGACTAGTTAATGTTACTATTGAGTCTATTTGGCTTTAAAATATTCTCACTGAGTTTGGTATTCCCATCCAGAAGCCTACAGTCATATTTTGTGACAACTAGAGTGCGATTCAGATATCTCACAATCTGGTCCATCATTAGTGGACCAAACACATTGAGATTCACATACACTTCATTCAGGAGTAGATTCATGAGCAGATCATTAATCTCATGTATTGTTCTACATCAGATCATATCGCTGACATCTTCACCAAACCTTTCATTGAAAGCAACTTCCTTCATCTTCGAGCTTTGTTGGGGGTGCAGTAGGTGTCCACTTTATGGTGGGTCTTTTAGTCCTCTTTACTCTCTCTATTCTGGGGGGTATCTTTTCTCTCTTTTGGGGAGGAGTTTTTTCCCACTGGGTTTTCTCCTTTTCTCTGTTTGTGAGAGATTTTTTGTACATGGGTACCTAATATGGCCTTGTTGCTAGGACCCATTCTTTCATTCTTTCTTTAGTCAGCTTCTCCCTAAGTTGCACTTAAGGGGAGGTGTTAGTGTGAATAAGGATATTACTTAACTAGTTTTTTCCATTGTTGTGTTGATAATTCATATTATTTAACTATTTATTAGTTAAATAATATTTACACACATATTCACATGTTAAGTTGACTTAGTGAGCCTTCTATATATTTCTAGATTTTTTTTACTTGTTTCTAGTTGTTGATAGTTGTCTTATAGTTGTCATATCCTACACATCAACTTGTAGACACCCAAATTTGTCCATTTCTTGCAACACCTAATCAAATACATTATTAGAAACATCATGTAGCATTTTATCCTAATCCCACTCCTAATTCCACTTATCCAACTTTCCAATTAATTAAATAAATCATATTTATTTAATTAATTTTCCATCCTAATCTAATTTATCTCACTAGCTAATTAATTAAATAAATCTCATTTATTTGATTAATTTCTCATTTATCCCACTAGCCAATTAATTAAATAAATCTTATTTATTTAATTAATTTCCCACCTTTCCTCTAATTTAAATAAGCCCTCTACCATTTTCCAACTAATTCAAATAAAATATTTGAATTTATCCTCACCTCTCACCACATTCCAACACTTGTCCACCTCTCAATTGAATCATGTGTGGTAGTACAACTTTCATTTAATATCCTTCACATGTCCAACTAATAGGTCAGCCCTATTCTTCTTCGCACACTTGTCACATGACTACAATTCCTCATGGAGTGGGAAAACCTATTTGATCCTAGTCGTCCACATCATTGAAATCAACTTTCAATTTCAACCATCAATTCAAATCAACCCTTTACTATAAATCAACCCTCTCACAAGCCATTTGATGCAATGAGTTTTCAAGTATTCTTATGCTGTTGAATTGACATTATATCTTCTCATCATTCATCCTCATGCCATTATTATGCTACTGAAATAGTGAGCAACCAACATTCCTCCCATATTCAACCTTCGAAAGCTTGCATGCCTATGTGAGATTGAGAAGAGCAATGGAGATAAATCAAGTGTAGTGTGGAGATCAGTTTGCATTTGCATTTGTTATTTTGATTTTCATGTTATCTTATGGTCTATTGTGCTTGTTAGGGTTTTAGTTGTTTTTTGTTTATACATTTACCCTGATTTTACCCTAGCTACATTTGGCATGCCCGGTGGGACTGCTTGCAAATCTACCAATTTTTAATGATTTCTAAAGATTAGTATTTGTAGGTTGATTCCAGGCCTGAAATGGACCTCATCGTTGTGTCTGGGAGGCCTCGTAGATGAAAAATGATATATAACACTTGATTTTTTACTACAGAAAAAAATTTGAATTTTTTTTAGTTTTGACCCCTCTCGCAGGACCATACCATACAGATCAATACTAACCTGTACGACCCCTATGCAGGGGTCTTCAGTCAAATTTTTGGTTTTTCGTAGCTCATTTCATTGTGGTCAGAGGTGAAATTTTTGGTTAATATTATTGGTTGTAGGCTATTTTTTTAGGGTTTACAAAGTATATTATTTGTTTATGTGGTGTTGTAGGGAAAATGTGCTTGCAGGTTTAAAAAATAAGCAAGCCCTGATTCAATCGTCGTTGTTGAGAAACCCTACATAGTCACCTTTTAATGTAGAGTCGACACTAAAGCCTGGCCATTCTATCGCCCCTACCTACCTATTGCCATCTAGCAAAGACCGGACACCACCAACCTTAAACCCCCAGCACCTCTCCTCTGCTCAGCCTTTGATTATCCCCACTCGGCCCTGCGTTCACCGCTAACCTCCATGTTGCCTCCTTTGAGCCACCTCCCATTTTGACCTCTGCTCATATCACCAGTTGACCACTGCCCATCTACTTATTGACCCAGCTGTGAGCCCTTGGCGACTGCCTCTAAACTTTTTGTGAGCCATCATTTTCGCTGACCACCTGAAACCCTAGACTATTGGCTGATCTTGAGTTCATAGCCATCCATAGCAAACCCTAAACTGTCAAGTCTTAAACAACTAGTCCCTTAACCCTTAAGCCTTTGTTGCCTTATTTGGTGGCTTCCCTTAAGCCCACAGTTGCAACTTTCTAGGGGGGCTATACCTTGTGCCCCACTTTCTTATTTTTATTTTTTATTTTTTTGCCCTTTGCCTCCTGGTCACATGGGTGACCAAGGGTTTAACTAAACATAACCACCACAGTAATCGCCAGTGCATAATATCTCATATGACTAAACCACCAGCGGTTAGTTGTTGACAGCTAGCCTTACTATCACCTCCTACATGCCCTAATAGGGAATTTTTTTTCTTTTCATCATAACTTGGTCATACGACATCAAAAATTTGTAAACAAGGACTCGTTGGAAAGATGATTCAATCAACTAGACAATGTTGTAGATTTCATTAGGTGACTGTGTCATTTATTAGGCTTTTGTTCTCAGTCAAGGTCATCTTTGCATGCAAACTTCAAATGCTCATAACTCTTATAAAATTGATCTGTTTTTTAGGATTTTTTTAAAAAGCTGCATAGAATTCTATCTAGAATCTATTCATGACATTTATTTTTCTGTATCTCATCATCTTGATCATATTTTATCAGCTTGCTTTATTTTTGCATAATACACTTGTTTGCAAGTTTACTCACATTCTTCTTATTTTCATGGCTTGTAGGTGCATCTAAGGAGCTGTAGCAGCATTGGAATTAGTCATACATATTAGATTTGGAGTGAAAATTTTAGGTGCATTCATTTCATCTCTCATCTTTCATTCAATCAATTGATCTTGTTTGCAAACACAATTGAATTTGGGACTTAAAAGGAACATTTGTTTACTCTCACATTTAGATTTTGGGCTTAAAACAAATCATTGTCTTCAATCACACATCGAAATTGGGCATAAAATTAACCATTTTCTTCCATCACACATTTTGACTTGGGATTAAAAAATAACAAGTGCTTGAATTGTTTGGTGAATTTGAGTGAGATTAGTGGTATGTATGCTCTCCTCATGTGCTTCATGCGACCTTGAGAATCATAAACACCTTTCATCCATTCAATTTCACACCACACATTTCATTTTTCTTAAAGGGAAATTAAAAAGTGGGAGTGTGAATCAAGTGTGCGTGTGTATGCTCTCTCCACGCACTATAATGTGATCTTGGAGATAGAAAACACCTTACTTGGTTTTCTTTTGTCATATCCTTCTTAGGAGGCCTGCTTGGAGACACACCACTCCAAGGGACGACCTCAACTCTAGCATTCCAGCGGAGTATAAATAGTGAGGTGTGAATCGAAAGACACCCTCTTTGGAAGTCAAAATCTTGTCACTCTTGGCTAAGCCCCAAAGAACTTTATACCTTTGGGAAGTGAAGGTGAAGGGTGGGTTACCCCTTTCTCCCAACTGTGTGGCATTATTTCACTTTCATTTCAAGGAATTGGGCCCCCCGTACCTTGACTATATTGGGGACATCCTTAGTCAACATGTGCAACCTAGCTTAAGACCTAATTAGTCACACCTACTTGACTAATCTAGGGCTTGTTGATGTGTCTTCCACAAGTTCTTGCTTAATCATCACTTTCTTCAAATTTCAAAGTCAATTTTCTTATGTGTCTTGCATGTGTGATTCATGTGTGTACATTTGTAATAATTTGTTTGCAAATTGCTAAATCAAGCTATAAATAGAAAACACATAAACACTTCTTCCTAAACATTATTTCCATCACATGCACTCTAAGACAAGTCATCCTAATCATATCCTAATCATCATCATCCTCTTTCTAATCCAATCAATCATTATCTCAATCATTCCACATCATCATCATAATCCTAGTCAAGCACTTGCCAAAATGGTCTTAATCCTTAAACATATGTGTGATACCATGCCAACATTAGAAGACCTAGCACCCTAATTCCAAGACCTCATTCACACACTTCACCAAATTCCACAATTTCTAGACCAACAAACCATACAAAGGCTCCATATTGGTGCAGTCACAGTGTTCACAAAATGAACTGTCTGGACTGTGCAACAAGAGTAAACACAATGGAAACAACTCAAAGAAATGGAACAAATGTAGATTCAGTCATTCAGTATATCATAGAATTCAAATACAATCTGGCCGGCAACATGCAGGCTTACAATTAAGGCTCATAGGCCTGATTACATATATGCGCAAGATAAAGCTTTGAAGCTCCTTCGTACAAATCTAAACTATCAGATCTTTCTTATCTGAATAGTTATTTTCCTAAGGATCTATTACATCAATATATCATTTTTGGACCAATAGATTCCTCCACATCAGCCAAGGAAGATCACAAACTCTAATGAAGAGTTGTAACGTGTTCATAGATAGGTCAGACCTAAATGCATAGATCACTTCCTCAAATGAATGGAACAAATGTTCGGACCCTTGGGGAAGGTCAGCCACAAACCAAAGGACATTGAATGATGTGTCATTAAGATTCACAAGTCAAGGAATGATTAGCAAGCATTCTCCTTTAGCTAATTACCATAGACTGTCAGGATGCTCTGCTCTAAGAAAACAATTGATCTTCTGATAGCGATAACTTTCCAGTAACTAATCCAAATGCTCTAAATTATTGATATGATGTAGATGAATGAATGTAGATGCTAAGTCTAGGTCTGTAAGATGTGAAATGCCAAAACCAGACCACAAGCGGAAAACTACTATTGACTAAACTGCCTGAACTAAACTAGAAAATGAAAGAACTGAAATGCAAACAAACTAAAATGCAAATGTTTTTGGTTGATGCAAGATTTCTCTTGAACCAGGGATGCTCTTTCATTAGACATCTAGGGTTATTGAAAAAGTGAGTCCCTCACTTTGTCAGGGCTAAGGGAGAACCAAGACGGTCTACCTCAGCCTAAGCAATCCATGATGAATCTTCTTCCGTTCTACCTTTCCACTTCACGAGATATTCTTTGTATTGTCTTCCTCTAGTGCTGCATCCAACTCTGTTGTCCAAGATGTCTTCAATATGTTCTGATGTTTGTTGTGGTACTGCTTCTTCAAGTCTTCTTCCATGCTATCATTGAACTCTGCTTCATGATACTAATATAAGTCTGCAATGTTGAAAATAGGTGATATACCCAATGTCTCCAGTAATTCTACTTCATATGCATTTCCTAAATCAAATTTCTTGAGTATCTTACAAGGTCCAAACTTTTTCATCTTCAACTTGTTATATGTCCCAACTGAAAATCTTTCTTTTCTCAAGTACACCATCACTTCATCTCCCACTTCAAATTCCTTATGTCTTCTCTTCTCATCATCCTTTTCCTTATACTTACTATTCATATTCTCCAAATGCTTCTTTATCTGATTATGCACTGTCTTCATATGATCTGCAAATTCTTCTGCTTCTACACTTTTCTTTTCTTATCTACTGATGTCTCTTAATTCTACAACTCCTCTAGATTCACTCCTATAACAATCTCAAAAGGTGTTCTTCCAGTACTTTTGTTTACTGAATTATGGTATGCAAACTCTGCGTTTGAAAGAATCAAATCCCAACTTCCAGTTTTCTCTCCAAACAAACATATCAACAACTTTCCCAAACTCTTATTCACTACCTCTATCTGTCCATCTGTTTGTGGATGAAAAGTTCAACTAAACTTCAAATATGTCTTCATCTTCTTCTAAAGTGTCCTCCAAAAGTATCCAACAAACTTTGTATCTCTGTCTGAAACTATACTCTTAGGTAATCCATGCAATCTCACAATATGCTTGAAAAATAGGTCAGCTACATGCACTGCATCAGTTGTCTTCTTACAAGCTATGAAATGAGCCATCTTTGAAAATATGTCAACCACTACAAATATTAAATCATGTCCTCTCTATGTCTTAGGCAATCCCATTACAAAATCCATGCTTATGTCTTCCCAAGGTCTCTCTGGTATTGTCAAAGGTTTATACAATCCAATGTTCTGACTACTCCCTTTTGCAACTTGACAAACTCTACAACTTTGCACAAATCTTTGAACATCCTTATGTATCTAAGGCGAAAAGTAAATTTCACTCACCAAAGCCACTGTCTTATCAATGCTAAAATGTCTTGCCAATCCACCACTGCTTCTCCTTGATCAAATTATCTCTCATTGAACTTCTAGGTTTGCACAACTAACTTCCTTTGAACAACATATCTTCTTGAATGAAATAGTCTAACCACTTACCCCTATCTGTCACAACAGGTTCCTTGTATGCTTTCCAAGGTTCTGCAAAATCAGTGTCTCCCTCATACATGTTATTCAATTCATCAAAACCCAACACTTCCACTCTCATCTCTGTCAACAAGTTTCTTCTCCTACTCAATGCATCAGCAACTTTGTTTGATTTTCCACTCCTATGCTCCAACACAAAAGTATAACTCTGCATGAACTCTACCCATGTCATATGTCTCTGATTCAACTTACCTCGACTATTCAAATATTGCAAAGCTTGATGATCTGTATACAACACAAATTCCTTAGGCAACAAATAATGTCTCCACTTCTTCAAGGCTTGAATTATGGCATAGAACTCTTGATCATAAACTAAATATCTTCTCCTTGCATCATTCAACTTCTCACTGAAATAAGATACATGTCTGTCTTCTTGACTTAAACCACTCCAATTGCATTTCCAATTGCATCACAATCAACTTGAAATACCTTATTGAAATCCGGTAATGCCAAAATAGGTTGCTCTGTCACTTTTTGCTTCAAAAATTCAAAACTTTTGTCTACTCCAGATGTCCACTTGAAATATTTTCTGTCACCTCTCATTGTCTCTGTCATAGGGTTACAAACTGAACTAAAATTTCTAATGAACTTCCGGTAGAAACTAGCCAATCAATGAAATGATCTAACCTCTCCAATGCTCTCCGGTGTAGGCCATTTAACAATTGCTTTCACCTTCTCAGGGTCCATCTTCAATCCTTCCATAGAAATCACAAATCCCAAATATACCAACTCTTCTTTCATGAAACTACACTTCTTGATCTTTATCAACAATTTCTCTTCTCTCAATCTCTACAAAACTTGTCTAATATGCCACAAATGTTCTTCTTTTGTCTTACTAAAAATTAGAATGTCATCCAAGTATACAATAACAAACTTACCCAAGAATTTATTCAAGACTTCATTCATCAACCTCATGAAAGTACTCGGTGCATTTGTCAGTCTAAAAGGCATCACTAACCACTCATACAATCCTTCATTTGTCTTAAAAGCAATCTTCCATTCATCATCGTCTTTGATTATGATCTGATGGTATCCACTTTTCAAATCTATCTTTGTGAAATATCTAGCTCCACTCAAACAATCCATGATATCATCCATCCTAGGTAAAGGAAATCTATACTTAACTGTGATCTTGTTTATTGCTCTGGAATCAATACACATTCTCTATTCTCCATCTTTCTTAGGTAATAGCACTGCAGGTATTGCACAAGGACTCAAGCTTTCTCTAATCAAACCTTTCCTCAACAAGTCTTGTATCTATCTATTCAATTCTTCATTCTCTGTCAGTGTCATTCTATGTGCTATTTTGTTAGGCAAACTTGCTCCTGGTATAAGATCCATGTGATGACTGATACTCCTTATAGGTGGTAATCCATCAGGCACATTATCTAATATGATGTCTTCATACTCTGTTAGCAACTCTCTTATCTCCTCCGGTTGTGATTCTTCAGTCTCCTTCTTTAATGCTTCAGGCTTTTTAGGAATCAATGCATAACACATATTCTCATGTTTCAAACCATCCAGAAATTTTCTTCCATCTACCAAACAGATTCTAGCATTCCCACATACTTCACTCTTAGGATCATCCTCCAAAGGAATCAGAGTGATTCTCTTTCCATTTGATGTTATAATGTATGTAATATTTCTCCCATCATGTATAGCTTTTCTACCATACTGCCACGGTCTACCCAACAAGATATGACATACATCCATAAGCATAATATCACACAAGACTTCATCGTGATAAGATCCAATATGAAATTTCACCAAACATTATTCACTCACCAGTACCTTATGATCATCTTGAATCCATGCTATCTGATATGGCTTAGGGTGTTGCAATCTTTCCAACTTCAACTTAGTCACCATCTCCTTTGAAACTAGGTTATCTAAACTACCACTATCAATTACAACTTTACAACACTTACCTCCTAATTTGCATCCAGTTCTAAACAAGTTTTTCCTCTATGGTGGTTCTTCATTTATCTCTTCTTGAAATAGTGCTCTCCTCATCACAAGTGATTCTCCTTTCTCTAGTTTACCAGTAGAACTAGGGTCATCTACTTCAACAGGTTCTTCTTCAACAAAGGCTGCTCTTTCACTATTTTTTGTCCTCTTACTCGTACTACCCTGATTACACTCAAATGCTCTATGTCCTTCACCTCCACACTTGAAACAAGTACCTCTGAATGTTCTCTTATCAAATCCTCGTCCTTCTCTTCTGTATCCTTCATTCTGGTATGCACTAGGGCTTCCTCCCCGTTAAATTTTTTTATCATCTTTCTTAACTAGGATGTCAAACTTGTTCTGCTCTAAAAATGGTCGATCATATCTAGAAAATGTTCTACCTCTTTGAAATTTACCTCCTCTACCTCTCTGTCTCTGATCATGTCTCTTATTTAGCTTCTCTTCAACTTTCAAGGCAAATTGATATGCTTCTTCCAAGAATGTCACCCTCACCAAGCTTAGCTCTTCTTGAATGTTCAATCTCAGTCCATTGATGTATCTAGCCACTTTCTCCTTGCTTGCTTCACTATGTCCTATTCCTTTGATCATTTATGAAATTCTTTAGTGTACTCTTTCACAGATTTTTCCTTTTGTCTCAGGTTTTGCAATCTTTTCAACAACTTCAACTCATAGTCAATAGGTATAAACTAATTTTTCAACTTTGTCACCATCCGGTCTCACTTTGTAATCTTTTCTTTTCCTCTTCTATTTCTCTCTAACTGAACTTCTTTCCACCATATACCAACATGTCCTTTCAACTTTGTCTATACAAATTTCACCTTCTCCAGATCTTCAATTTCCTCATATTCAAAGTATTCTTCCATATCATTTATTCAGTCAATTAACTCTTTAGGATTCAAATTACCAATATAATTTGGTACATCAACTCTAGGTCTCTTTCCAATCTTTGAAATAGCTCACAACATCTTTACCTATTTTGATTCTTCTTCTCCATCACCTTCTAGGGTTTCTCCAGTTTGTTGAATAGATTGAAATTCTTCTTCATCATCACTTTCAACATTAGGTCTCGGTGTCAATCCTCTTCACCTATCTTCCTCGACAGCATCTAAATGAATTTGCATGGTCTTCATCAATTCCATCATCTCATCCATTCTATTAGCCATTGTACCAACATGAGCAACTCTTCATGGTGGCATCTTCCTAGGATCAAGTGCAAACTGCCTCAAATTCAGTGATTAGGCTACAAGCGACAACTACCTCTCAATCGGCAATCGGTTGTGCACAAGTAACCTACCTCGGATCGTCGATCTACTTACAACAAGATCTTATAGAATCCCCTTCACTAATTCTTTCCACAGAATCAAACTTTCTCTCTGATACCACTTGGTGCAGTCACGGTAGGAGGGTTCACAGAATGAACTGTCCAGACCATGTAGCAAGAGTAAACACAACAGAAACAACTCAAAGAAATGGAACAAATGTAGATTTAGTCATTTAGTATATCATAGAATTTAAATACAATCTGACCAGCAACATGCAGGCTTACAATTAGGGCTCATAGGCCTGATTACATACATGCGCAAGATAAAGCTTTGAATCTCCTTCACACAAATCTAAACTATCAGATCTTTCTTATGTGAATAGCTTCTTTCCTAAGGAACTATTACATCAATATATATCATTTCTAGACCAATAGAGTCCTCCATGTCAGCCAAGGAAGATCATAAACTCCAATGAAGAGCTGTAACATGTTCACAGATAGGTCAGACCTAAATTCATAGAACACTTCCTCAAATGAATGGAACAAATGTGTGGACCCTTGGGGAAGGTCAGCCACAAACCAAAGGGCATTGAATGATGTGTCATTAAGATCTGTAAGTCAAGGAATGATCCGCAAGCCTTCTCCTTTAGCTGATTACCATAGACTGTCAAGATGCTCTACTATGAGAAAATAGTTGATCTTCTAATAGCGATAACTTTCTGGTAACTGATCCAAATACTCTGAATTCTTGATATGATGTAGATGAATGATTGTAGATGCTAAGTCCAGGTCCACAAAATGTGAAATGCCAAAACTAGACCACAAGATGAAAACTGCTACTAACTGAACTGCCTAAACTGAACTAGAAAATGAAAGAAATAAAATGTAAATGTTTTTGGTTGATGCAAGATTGTTCTTGAATGAGGGATGCTCTTGCATCACATATCATCATCCAACAACTTCAAACAAGACAATCAACTCAAATGCAACAACTCCTAGCACAAGCCCAACACTTCTTAGCCACTTGTCAAATCCAACAAGCACATCATCCTGTATCCATTCATTAGCAACCAATGCCATCTCAATCCTATGTTTCATCCCCCTCCACTTCATACCAATCTAATCCATCCACATGTCAAATCAATTCCACATCAACTTACCCCACTTCAAACTAATCTAATCAATCCACATGCCAAATCAATTCCACATCAATTTATCCCACTTCATACCAATCTAATCCATCCACCTAGCATATCAATTCTACATCACTTTACCCCACTTCTTCCAATATCAACCAACATCCATATCAATCCATACCCTGAGATCTTCCACCTACATGTTCCACCATTTCACCTTACCACCAAATTCATTCACAAGACTATCAAGTGCCTTCACAACAAGAACATGTGAGCCCAAGTACACCTTTGCAACAAGATCAAATGCTTTCAAGACATCATGCCACCTTTGACAAGGGGAACACCACTCTAGATTATGAATCCTATGGGTATCATCCATCACCATACAATCGAATGCCAATCCAAGAGCCTACTAGTCATATCTCGACACCACCATGTAATCCTACTCCTACTCCATTGATCAACCAACCTTCTAATCCATCAAGCCCTTCATTTCCTTCATCACCATGTTACTCTAATTTTTCACCAAGAGATAATGTTGAGATGCTTTTACAATGGATGCTTGAAGCAAAACTCATTGAACTTCCTGAAATCAAACCATGCGAGGAAAGTACATTTAGTTCCCTTGGGTACAATGAGTATGATTATTGTGCATACCATAGGATCAAAGGTCATAATACAAATAAATGCCCCATATCTATCCCAATCGTCTACAAGATGTACAAACATAGAATAGGTAAGTATGCCAAATCATCCCAATCCTTTGTGTCACCCCCATCTAGTCAAAGTCCTAATCCATCCAATCCTACTATCACTAGTAGAAATTTGGAAAATAAATGACTACGTGACTAAAACTTTTAGTCACAACAACTAAAAATGATTAAATTCTAGTCATATTTTGCAACACAACTATAAATGACTAAATAAATGACTAATTTGATGGTGGGTAAAAAACACAACTATAAATGACTAAATAATTAGTCACACAAATAAAAATTAGAAAGAAAGGGAAATTAAAAAAATATTTCGAATTAGAAAGAGGGAAATTTAGAGAGGGAAAGTTTTTCCATGAAAAATAATTCAAACAAAAGAAACCTGACCGCCTCTATGCTCAAGACATTGTTCATGCATTGGACGCACTATATAGGGGTTGAATTCGCGCTCAAAAATAGGTAAGTCTCATTGATGTCCCTCTTTTTACATTGATGAATTGGAATACAATCGCTTGAAGATGCTAATTTTATTATATTTTGTTAAATTTTGTATTGGGCAGACCCATTTCAGGGGGATTTCTCAGAAGTGATAGAAGAGTTTCTGGAGAATGGCATGGCCAGATGCATTGCATTCAATCGCCGAGGAACCTTACTAGCAGATCTGGTATTCATGTGTTTTTTAAACTATAATTTTTTGTTGTGTTTGGTATGCTGTTTCAATTATGTCCATTTACCAGATGCTATAAATGCAGACACTAAAATCTAATTCAATCTGTCGACTGTTAATACTCAAACAATAACCCTCTTATTAAGGATGCATGAAGTTCAAATCTCAGTTGTGAAGGATCAGGGTTTCACCTAATTGTAGAAGAAATGCCTCAACCTTGTAAACTTTTTAAAAAGAAAACAACAAATAATCTTATATTGCTTAATACCCATTTCAGTTTATGCCAGCCCTATCGTAGTTTAGTCCCCTGAATAGTCATTATTGTGTTGAAGTATTGGTTATTAATACTAGTGTTGGTGTGTTCTGAAGAGTATTCAATATGCTCCATTGTTAAAATGAGGTTTGATTTTTCTTAATTGAGGTCATCTTAGGTGGTTCAACTTGGCTTAAAATGCCCAAGTGACGAGCTTGCAGATCAATCTAGGGTTTCTAGCTTTTTTTCTGTGATATGGAAGTCACCCTTTCAAATGTTTTTCTCCCTGATGATTGTCTAACTAAAATGTCCTTTTAGCATGATGATTTTCCTCTCATGGAAAAATTCATGGGAAGAAGACTAGATGACATATGGAATTTATGAGGCTGGATACAAAGTTAAATTCTTCCTTTTAAGGATTTCTTTCTTCTTCAAGTTTGCTAAGGATAGAGAGTTTTCTCAAACAAGGGTCATGATATTTTTGGCAAATCTAGGTTGTTTTTATGTCCTCTAGCAACCATTTTTAGACCTAGATCATCTCTTTTTCAAATGTTCCCTTTTGGATCCCACTTCTACAACCTCCCTCTGGTTTGTAGAGCAATGAAGACAGTTCAGTTCCTTGCAAAGATCTATACCTCTAGACCAATGCTAGTCACAAGTTGCATAGTGCATCATAACGATTGCCTTACACCCTATGCAGTTGTTAGTAGCTAGATAACACAACCAATTTTAATCATCAATATCAACACTATAAAATTGTATGCTTCTCTACACTATGCAAATGATACTCATCCTTCCTAGCACTCAAAAGCACTCATTGCCACATGTTTACTTGCATTCAACACATCTAAAAAACTAAACAAAAAATAAAGGGCACTTGATAGCAAGGTTTCCCTTCAAATTTAACTCCAAAAACTAACATACAATTTAGCAAAATTACCCCTCATATTTCAGCTCTATTATCCAATTAATTTACCCTCAAAATTGTCAAGCCTAAAAAATAATTTAGCAATATGACCTCTCAAATTTCAACTCTAAAATCTATCAATTTACTGTACAAGATAACAATTCTTTGGGTTCTCAAGTCTTTATCTTTGTACTTCCTTTCATTCAGAATCATATGGGCATTGGCTTCTTAGGTCTTTATCTTTATACTTCATCACATGCATTATCATGTCATAAGATCTCTAACACAATACCATGGAAGCCTCAATGCATCTCATATAAAGCTAAATAGTTTAAAAAAACAACAAAGTAAGAAACATACTCAGCAAAAGTGATGACAAATTGGCAAATTATCTTCTCATTTTTTTGTACAATTGAGAACATTCCCAATGTCAAATTCTTTGATACATCAAATGACTCCTCCAAATTATTACTTTTTTAAAAATAGAAAGTTCATAGTTTATAATACTAAGAAATCTTCAATCTTTTTTCCATTTCTATTATCTAAAAGCAAATAACAAGTACTCAAGAAAGAATCAAAAATAACAAAGTCAATTAATATGGCAGCCTAAAATAAGCCTCAAACAATACAAGGAAAGAAGGATTACAACCTAGTTTAAAGTCTTTCCCAAAATTTTGAATCAAGAGTAAACCACTAATGATAAGAAACAATAATAGGAAACATGGTTTACAACCTGATCCCCATAAATTGTTGACACAAAGCAACCTAAAGAAAAAAGAAAATAAAAGATGAAATTTCAAAATAATCAAAGCTCTATAATTGTTTAATTATGATTAAGTACGTGTACATGCTAAGCCTTCTCTCTACAATGCACATTACTGACATGCCCAATGTGTTGATGATTACCACCACCATGAGGATGCTCAACAGGATTCAGTGCCACACCACAAACCTTGGCCCAACAATTTCTTTTGACCCTATATTTGTGATATGCATTACCAACTTTGAGCATTGGCTTTTCTGTCCTTCCACCACTAGTAAGCTAACCAATCATGGCTCTGCAACTACTTGGCACAATCTTATTAGCTCCAGATGGAAGCTTTACCCTGTAAATTGAAACCAATTTCCAAGACTCATCAAACAAGGCTATTAAAAATCTACAAAATCAAAAATTACATAAATCTGAACATTAAGAGAACTTGGATAATTGTTCCAAAATTATTTCCACTACCTTTGAAATAATTGCATTTATCAACTCACTGTAATCTTGGAAAAAAAATTAAGCATAGAAATATGCCATAAGTCTCCACAAGGTGTACACCTAGAACTCAAAATGGTTTGAAAATAATTTGGAAAAAGCCACCATCCATAGGACATCACAATAGATGCATCACATGTTTGTTGTTAGCCAAGATGCAAGATGATAAACAAAAATGATAATGAGTCAAGGGGAACATCAAGAAGTAGTACATTCAAATTAAATTTCAATCAGCGGCTAAATGAGCACAACCCACTTTGACTTGTCATAAGTTTAAAATATTAGAATAGGTACATTTTTATGTCTGTAAAGGTGACAACAATCCAACAATGGATCAAACGTTTCAGATTGAAATGCAATAGAAATGCATTGCAAATGACAACAATCAAATTTGAAATTACTCAGCTCATAAAAGAATAGTGGAGAAAAGGTAGAAAAAATGTTCTTTGATTTGATCGGGCCAATGAGAAATATTGTCTCAAAAATTCTATATCACCATGTCTTTGGCAACTTTGTTACCAATACCTTGGCCAACATTATTACACAAATGAAGAGCATTATCGGCAAAAATAAAAATTGATTTGAGGCTTCACTAAGATAGCTTGACAAAGAGAAATGATATAGGTTACTAAGACATGCATATGACCCCCGAGATGGGATAATACCAAAAGCTAAAACAGATCATACATCTAGACACAATCTACAAAATTCTATTAATGGTGATATCATCTAGGATACCAAGAGGCATTGTAAAATGAGATTAGCAATGATTGTCTGTTGTTTTGACTTATTTTAACAAATGAGTTTCTAATGTGAAGTGTCAACCAAGGATTTTATTACCATTCTATTGAATGTCATTTTCTAATTCATGACTATAAATTTTGAACCAAATGAGGCCTTCCAATGCTTTGGCTTTGGGGGTTCATGATCTTATCGATTACCTGTGATGGAGTGGACATGTCCTGTCTACTTTTATGACTAAGGAACACACAAAATCAACAATAGAAACAAGATAGGATGGAAACTATTGGAGCCAATGGGTCATAGATATAAAATTAAAGTGAATGTCTAAGCATGGTTAATGATCTTTTATTTTGTTTCTTCTAACTATATTTGTTCAGCTATCAAGGGGGTGTAAGTCATGGCATAGCTAGATGTATCTCTTTATTGCCTTAAGGTAGATCCTCACATGATTCTTATCTTGGTAGCAAGGGTATCTCAACACCAAATATTATTTAGAATCCCATTCCATGAAATGTAATGACTGCAAACTACTATCCCTTGACTTATCTCTACCATAAAGACAACTCTATGGAACATGTAGAGGGTTTAAGTCATGGCTTGGATGTGTCTAATTCATAGTTTGTTCTATCTCCATTTCAAAAATATTGTCTCAAAAATTTAACTATATCACCATGACTTGTTCCTTTCCGCAGTATCGCAAACTATTTCTTTGACCATCGCAGGACCACGGTATACTAAACATTACTTGAAGCCTTTCACCACACTACTGTACTCCTTCATTGAAACTGTCGTGGGGCCACAATATTCAACACTTACATAACTTAAACTCCTTATACCTCCATACCACAAGCCTCACTTGAGGCCGTTGCGGGGGCGCGGTGTACTATTTTCCTCTACTCCTTACCACCATACCACAAGCCTCACTTGAGGCCGTCGCGGGGGCATGGTGTACTATTTTCCTCTACTCCTTATCACTATACCGCAAGCCTCACTTGAGGTCACCGTGGGGACATGATGTACGGTTTTCCTCTGCTCCTTCTTACTGCATTACCGTCGGTTATTCTCTTGACTATCGCGGGACTGTGACGAAGTATCATATGCTACTTAAATTTATACTGCCAGCCCGCCACTTCATTTTGAGACCGCTGCGGGGCTACGGTAATCGATCTATGCATACCACAATGCCGCAAGTTCAATCTCTTCATGTTGTGGGATAGCGATAACTACTCCCTTGTTATCCTTGGTTCCCACACACCCGCCAAGACCTTTTGAGTGACCTATGGGACTACAGTGAGAGACAAAAACACATCAATGGTCAAAAATATAAATATCTTTCACATGGACTTGGTATGGGGTGCTTATGAATGACTCCTAGAATAAATTTAAAAGAAATATGGATCCCTAAGATGGATTTATGGAAGGAAATTTGCATGGATTTATGGATTTATCAAATGTTCTTTTATCAAAAGTATGAAGGTATCTTTATTGTAGGTTTTTTTCCCTATATTATTTATTCTTGGTTTGAACTCCTTGATTTTGTGGTTTTTTGTTAGGACCTAGAGCTTTCATATGTAGGACCACCTACAAGGCGCGTAAGGAATCATCTAGATCATAACTTAGGAGGTGGTTAGAATTCATTGAGTGGTATAATGGTGGTTGAACTGTCCTGGTCTGTACAACTAAGAGATGTACTTGTGTGCTTTGTAGGTTGTTTGTTTAATTTTTTGATGCTTAGACAAACATCATAAATAGGTAGGATGATATTTTTTGTAATTTATTCCTTCAATCACTTGTCATAGGTCTAGTTGGAGGTAGCAGAGTTGGTGGAATGGAGGGTGTACCTTATCCACCTATTTATTCAAGCAGAAATATTGCAAGTTCCACTTTGGATCACCAAAGACTTCACAAAAACATCTACACAAAATTCAATAATGAAGAATTTATGCACAAATTCTCTTTTGAATATGCACAAAGCCTCCACTATAATACTGCACTATTGCTAGGCCTTGCGGTGATGTGAGTGATTCCTGCATCACTGCAAATCCCAGCAATAAGCCATGTGGTGTTGTAGTGGAGGCTTTGTGCATAGATTATTCATTATTGAATTTTGTGCAAAAAAAATTGTGAAGGCTTTGGTGATCCAAAGTGGAACTTACAACTAAAATATCTGATAAAAATCTACTTCCAAATATGCTTTTGATGGATGCTCATATCCTCATCCAAAGCTCCAATTCACACACAGGCAATAAGGATGCTTTCAAAGGTTGAGGAGTTGGGCTTTACACCCACTAATTGCATTTTCTTAAAATTATCTAAGGACTTTTTAGAAAAAAAAAACCCATTTTAAACATATCCTTTAATCATGGCATTCCATGATATCACATTTCTTTGAGGCATTTTTTGAAACAATTCACTTGCCTTGTCTATGCTTCCACATTTTCATGTATGTCTAGCAAGGCACTTGCAACTACAACATATGAAAAAAAAAAATCCCTATTGTTATGCTTTGATGGATGTCCCTTCGTTATTAATGGATATCTGATGTAGTGCACATTATTATAGTGCAAGCCTATTTTTTAAATTGTTTCATTTAGCATCACCAATATTCTCCACAAGAACATTGTCCTTGTTTAAAATGATGGAAATGGTTCACATCTCTTAGAAAAATTTCTCTTGCAACAATCTTGGAGATGAATTTAGATGTAGTGTGAAAATCATAACATACTTGAAGGTTCTTAACAACTCTAATGGTTGTACCAGGGGCCATGTTTAACAAACCAAATGCAATTGCTAACTTTTCACTATGGTGGTAGATAAATGATTCTTTTTTCTTCTATTCCACGGCATTAAGTAAAAGTCTTGAATCTAGAAATACCCTACTACCTTCATTTGCCAAGCCAATTTCTCCAATTTTGCATAGCTCTCCCATGTTTGTGGATGTGATCTGTCTCCTACACAAAAAAACATGTACAATTTTATGCTCTTCAATCCAACTACATGTAGGTATCTTTTTAATTCCTCTATCTTTCATCAATCTCCTTACTATTTAAACCTCACCACACCTGCCTACTTCTGCACAGATGTTTTAGAGAAGAACATAAGTTGCAAGATTTTTAGGATGCAACTAAAAAAACAATGTTGCTGGAATACTCATCCTACATTTAAATTCTAAATTCTAGGAAATTATATACAGTAAATAGATTGATGGCTATTTGGATAGTGAAATTATTAGCTTTCTTATAAATTAACTGAAATATCTTGTCTTGAAATATCTAGAAGGATTACTTTAATTAAAGAGGATTTTGTGGTTATTTTTGTAACAATGATTAACAGTGATTTTACAGTGCAGCTAGCTTGATATTTTCATTCAAGATACAAGTCATCAAAGTCAAGCACATACCAAGAAGATGGTACTCTACTTCAAACCCTCAACCTCATTTCGTTTAGTATGCTTACATGGGGATATTAAGGAAGTTGCTAAACAATTAATATATATCATTTGTTGTTTGTGAAGGAGAATCCTGTGAGATCCAATATGGCAGTGGATCAATATCTGGTTTCTTATGTAAAGATGATGTCACGGTTGGGAAACTTGTTGTGAAACATCAAGTTAGTAATTTTTGGATGTTAAGGCTTCCCAGTTGGATATCAAAGATCTTTTCTCATCAACTTAATTTGGAATTTATGTATAATTAATAGATTCTTTCATGGTGCAGGTCTTTACTGAGACAACACATGAACTAGGGTTGACTTTTTTTTTGAATTGGTAATGATGCTTAGAGCATCATAATATATTAGTATTAATAAAAATATTTTTACAGATTACAAAAAAGGCCCTTCTTGGCCAAAAAGATAACATAACATAGCATTTTAACTAAGAGCCCTGAACAAAGCTATAGATCTAAAAGGCCCTTTCTGGCCAAAAAGGAAACCAAAGTTATAGCGAAGCTAAAAACTTAAAATAGAAAGAGCGGTTCACATGTTGTCCATATTTAAATCTGCAACCCTAAAGCCACAGACCCCCAGTTGGATTCTCAGTAGAAAGGACTATATCATCAATATTGGTAAAGGGAACTACTGGTGGTTGGAAATTCGACAAGAAGCTCCATGCATTGAATACTTCCTCTATCCTTTCCCTCTTGGACCTTCCAAATGTAGAACTGTGAACCCGTAGTGAATTATCAAAGAGTTATATGTTACCTGATTGCAAACTTGAAATCATCACTTGATAAACATAATTAAAACTAGGTTTATTAATGATATCTTCATGGACGAAGAGTACCCTACCAAGGCTAAGCCATCATGGAGATTATAAGTAGCAAAAGCTTCAAATAGCTTGACATCTAGGACTAGATAGTCATGAACAAACATTGATGCTATCCTTTTAACCTTATCAACCTAATGAAATAAGTCCATCGCATTTGAGAGAAAATGAGATACTAGATACAAAGCATAACATACCCTAGATTGTAGCAGAAAATCTCTATCACATACATCTATCAAAGAATCCTCCACTGGCTCTTCATTGAGTAGTTTGAAGGCCCTAGCCATGAAATCTGAGTTGATGCTTCCATGCATTGGTTGTTCCCATGGTTGAACAGGTAAATGAATTCGACAATTGTGGGGATAGAGAGACATTGCAGATACATAACAAGAGTAAAATCAAGAGGAAAGAATAAAATAATGACATAGATACCATGGTCTCTTGCATAAAAAGAGGATCACACGAGCCAACATAATGAATTGAAGTCATTCAAGCCAGCGGGGAAATAAAACCAAGGTAGATGAGATCCAAATGTGGATTATATTGCTCAGCTCCCATTACTCCTCTTATAGAGCATTAAATGAATATAATCAAAGAGACATGTGCGAAGCAAACAATTAATGCCAGATGGAAATCTACATAGATTTCAAGCTTCAAAATGACTAAATATACTACTAATTGACATCAATTAATAATTAAATTGACTAAATATACTACCAATTGATAGAAATTAGTGAACAGTGAATAAATATGACTAAATATATGACCAGTGTTAAATTAGTGAATACAAATGACTAAATATACTACCAAATTGATCAAAATGATGATTAAAATTAATGACTAAATACACTACCAATGGACAGAAATCAGTGAATAAAAATGACTTAATAAGTGACCAGTTAACAACAATCAATGACTAAATTAATGACTAAATATATCAGTGAATAAAAAATGACTAAATAAGTGACTAGATTACAACAATCAATGACTAAATATACTACCAAATCGATCAATCAAAACAACCAATAAATGACTAAAAATGGTTTAGTCATCAATTTGGTCGTGTTATAAATGACTGGTAATAAACTACTAATGGTCACGTGATCATGTTTGGTCATTTATAAGCAATTTTTTGTAGTTTTTTAGTAATATATTGCTCTTTTTATACTAGTGTATCCCTCCATCCAATCCAAATCCTAATATGTCCAATCCCATTATCCATCCATCCAATCAAAATCCTAATCCTAAGCCTACAACACCATCCACCATTATTATCCATCCATTATATTGTCCATACACCCATACACTTATGACAGATGTGATCCAATGGCTATTAGCAAGGAACAAACCATCTCCATGTCAAACACCTATCCTTGAGCCTATTAATGAACCCTCAAACACCATGTCTAGTCCTTCAATCCCATCATGTAGTCTGCAACCCATCAAGTCTATTGAAGAGTCTCCCCTGATGAGTCCAAGTCAAGATCCATTGTAGCTTCATGTTGTTAACCATCAAGAGCCTATCAAGCCTATTCAAGAGTCTCCCACTTCCACTTCCATCCAAAATCAAGAACTATGTCAAGAGTATAATCCAAAGTATGTGGAAACATCAAGCCCTCATTCAAATAAGGATCAAAGCATCTCTAAGTTCAACTCATGATCTATATATTGTCTATGAGTAAGATATTATCTCTAATCATGACCCTATTTGTGAGAAAATTTATCCCATTCATAACACATTTAATCCTATTTATGCTCACATTTATGATCAAGGTTCTATCTATGATCATGAAAACCATAACGATCCTCTTAGCCAAACTTTATTCATTCCATGATTAAGAGATTATCACTCCACCTATATCTACTCCCATAACCATCCATGAGAAAGATATCCAAATTTCTCCTATCCATCCTCTACCTAGTCCTATCCATGATCTACAAATATCCGCCTCCCTTGATGAGACATATGTCTCCCAAGTAAGCATAGAAGATCAAACAAATAGATTGGGTCTAAATGAACACAATGATAATAAAGATCCTAATGATCCTTCCACATCCACTATCAACCCCATTTCAAGTCCACCATCATATCCACTTGGTCTTACCACCTTAATCCATAAATGTTCCTCCTTGGGACAACAACAACCTTTGTCCACCACTTCACCTTCTTCATCCAATAATGAGCTCAAGTCTAGTTCCCAAAACATACATATTCCCATTGTCCATTGCATACTCCAAAACATTAACTACCAAGGTAAACGCTTAGGCCTTCATGAAAAAGGTATTTTGGAGCCAATCCATGTCAAAGTCCCTCCACGCTCATATGTCCTTAGATACACACCCCAAGGTAAACAATCTAAAGATGTTGGTAATTCTTCCATGCATCATAAGTCCACCACTTTCCATCACAAACCACATCATATACCCAAAACATACGTGGCCATTTCACCTCCACCATCCTACAAATGTCAAAAGCATGTGACCATACACCTTCCACCATCCAATTTATCTCCATTACTTCCATCTCCTAATTTCCCTCCATCAACTTTACCTCCACTCCTTCCAACTCCTACTATCCCTCCATCCACTTTACCTCCACTTCTACCAACACCTAATTATCCACTTCTCCATAAGTCCCCTAAAAATCCTAATCATGACCAACAAATGCATACATTGTCTAAACATGAAGCTTCCACTCATTCCACCAAACCCACGGGATTCAAAAGTAAAAATTTGGATGCCTTTACCCATAAATCCAAACATCCTAAGGACCGTCATGCCTTGGTACATCAATGCAAAGAATTAAATAAAAATCCATCTAAAAATCTATCCAAACACATACCTCCGAAAGAAAAGGCCAAAACTAAAATGGTTTGGGTCCCTAAGCAAAAATCAAGCAAGTTAAATAAGGCATCCACATCCCAAAAATCCCAACCATCCCCTTCCATCCAAAATTTCCATTCCATTCAATAATTCCAAAAATCCCACAAGCAAAACAAAAATCATAAAAATACTAAGTCTATGTGGGTACCTAAGTCACTATGTCACCCATCTCCTAAGAAAACATTGCCATTACTTCCTACACCACCTTCCAATCAAAAGCTTCAATGTTTATTTCGGTGTGTGCAACTGTTGGTCATGATTCCATTCTCACATACCTCCATCTCCCAAGTCACTTTCCTATGGTCCATACTTTTGCATAAGCCTTTCATCCATCCTTTTTCATAAGTCCTTAATCCATATCATAATTCACTATCCTTCCATACATAATCCACATCATAATCCACTATCTACCTAATCCATCTTCCTCTCAAGCAATCCCCTACCAACATCTATGAGCATGATGGCATTTGACATGGTCCATGTGATGACATCCATCTCTAATGGGACTATCACCTTTCATGGAACTAGACACTTAAGTCCCTCCTATCCATATTCCCCTTCTCCTATCAATAATATTAATAATAATATAAAAAAAATTAAAATAGTAAAGAGAAATCTCTTCATCCAATGGTGAAAACCACCCTTGGTGGCACCTTGGATAAGTACCATGATGAAAACTTGGCAAGCAGGAATCATGTGCAAGTTGATCTTCTATGTCACTTACACTTGGGGGCACGTTGTCTCATCTCAACTATCATTTCCAACCTACCATTATCTTTCTATCTATCCCATCATACCATACCATCCCATCCTATCCTATCTTACTATCCTTAGCCATTGCACCCACATACATACACCTATCCTATTGAATCCATCCATCCTCCCTTCCTCCTTTTGATCTTGATAAAGATATGAGGGAAAAATGTTGACAAATGCTTTGGATATCTCTTGATATACCTTATCCTTTCTAAACCAATCCATCATGTCATCCTTTTGTCATACGTTTTGTCATGTAAAATCCTAAGTCTACTACCTAGAATGGGGCATGTTATTCCTATGTGACATAGTCTTTGGAGATCACATCCTAGCTCCATTATGAGGCATACATACATCCACTATAGCCTAACCTTGTATCTATCTATCATGAGTCTTTCGTTCCATGGCCTATCCTCTTATCTACCCATCTATCATGAGTTTTCCATCCCATCCATCTATCATGAGTTTACCATAACATTTACTAATTGCCCATCCTTTTCTCCATCCAATCCTACCTCCATCCTTGCATATAGACTTGGTTTTCCCTTGTCATTTGTATCCTAGCACAAAGGCTACCCAAATTGTAAACCCAAAAAAATAAAAAACACTCAAAAATCCAAAAAAATCAAAACATTAAAAATCCAAAAAAATTAAATATTCTCAAAATCCGAAAAAATCAAATATAAAAAAAAATCCAAGAGATAAAATCAATCCAAATCATCCAATCAATTCAATTAAATCAATCCCATTCATCGATTTAAATCAAATCAATTCTTCCAAATCAAATCAATTCTTCCAAATCAAATCAATTCTTCAAATTCAATCCAATCAATTCATCATCAATCCAACCATCATTCCAATCACACCATTCATCAAATCACTTCATCTAATCAATTGACTCATGCAAAAGTCTTATAATCAACATGTATAGGAGTCAATGTCACATAACCATAATGCATGAACAAGTACACAAGACATATTATAGGAGTTCAATGCAACCCTAATACAAAACCCACAACTCAATGTCATCATGTCATTACAACCTTCAAATAATGCCCATCGAACTTAATGGCATATATGTCATTAGACCCTTCATGAAAAATCCATACAATCATCATGTGTAAGAGTCGATGTCACTCATCCATGATGCATGTGCATGAACAATCACCTTGAAATAAATCCCATAAACACACAATGACATATCTTTCATTAGTCACTTCATGCAAGTCATACAATCATCATGCAACCTCCAAAAAACCATAAGATTTGATATCACTCAACTAATACAAGAACAAGTATTCTAAGCACACCACACGTGTTTGGTGTAACCTTAAAATAAAACCCATACAACTCAATGTCATCATATGCCATTAGAACCTTTAAATAGTGCTCATTTAACACAATGATATATTTTATTACACCCTTCACATAGACGCCATACAATCATCATGCACAATAGTCAATATTACTAAACCATGATGCATGAACATGCACACTAGGCACAACAAAGCAGTTTGATGCATCCTTAGTGTCATATTCATCACTAGATCCATCACACAAAATTTATATAATTATCATGAATAAGAGTCAATGTCACCTAACCACACTAAGAACACCATATGAGTTTGATGCAACCTTAAAAAAAACCCATACAACTTAGGGGCATATTAATTATTATACCCTTTACACAAAAGCCATACAATCATCATGAAAAAGAGTCAATGTCACTCAACCACACTAGGAACACCATAAGAGTTTGATGCAACCTTCAAAGAAAACCCATACAATTTAGTGGCATATTTATCATTAGACCCTTAACACAAAAATCATACAATCATCATGAATAAGATTGTCAATGCCCCTCAATCATAATGCATGAATAAGCACATTGGGAACAACATAGAAGCTTGAAGAACCTTCAAATAAAACCCATACAACTCAATGATATATATACCATTATACCCTTCACATGTGAAAGTCATGATCATCATCCACAAGAGTGAATGTTACTAAACATAATGCATACATAAGAGCATTAGGAACATTATAAGAGTTTGATGAGTGAACAAACACACTAGGCACACCAAAGGAGTTTGATGCAACCTTCAAACAAAATCAATACAACTCAATCTTTCAAATTATCCCCTTCTAGCAAAAGTCATACAAAGTTTATGATTCATGATCTTCATCACATGTATTTTATTAGACCCTTCACTCAAAAGGCATGCAATCATTATGCGTAAGATTCAATCTCACTCAACCATGATGCATGAACAATCACACTAAGCGTGTCATAGGAGTTTGATGCAACATTCAATAAAACCCATACAACTTAGTGGTATATTCATCATTAGACCCTTCACACAAAAGTCATACAATCATCATGAATAAGACTCAATATCACTCAACCATAATGTATGAACAGGCAATCTAGGCACACCATAAGAGTTTGATACAACCTTCAAAGAAAACCCATACAACTTAGTGGCATATTCATCATTAGACCCTTCAAACAAAAGCTATAAATCATCGTGAATAAGATTCAACCTCACTCAACCATAATGTATAACAAGCACACTAGGCACACCATAGGAATTTAATGCAACCTTTAAAGGAAATCCATACAACTTAGTGACATATTTATCATTAGACCCTTCACACAAAAGTCATACAATCATCATGAATAAGAGTCAATGTTACTCAACCATAATGTATGAAGAAGCACACCAAGAACACCATAGGAGTTTGATGCAACCATCAAAGAAACCCCATTCAACTTAGTTACATATTCATCATTAGACCCTTCACACAAAAGCCATATAATCATCATCAATAAGAGTCAATCTCACACAACCATAATGGATGAAAAAGCACACCAGGCACACCATTGGAGATTGATGCAACCTTTGAAGAAAACCCATACAACTTAGTGATATATTCATCATCAAACCCTTGAAACAAAAAACTAAAGAATCATAAGAGACAATCTCACTCACCATAATGTATGAACAAGAACACTAGGCAAACCGTAGGAGTTTGATGCAACCTTCAAAGAAAACCCATACAACTTAGTGGCATATTCATCATTTGTGATGCAGAAAAAGGACTCAAACAAGACCAACTTGACACATTCCAAAACTGGGTTTCAATACAAATGATGCAAATGTGTTTTCTTTTTCATTCTTGGCAACTTGCTCTTAAACCCTAAAACATGGAGCAACAATTTAGACATTTTGGACATAACTTTCATTGCAGACCTGATATTCAAAATCTAAGACCTATTTGAGATACCCTTTTGGCCCTTATTAAACATATGTCAAAATAGACTAGGTTGTTTTGAACGAAATAGGGCAAAATAAGGCTATTCCAAACTGGGAACCCTAGGCAGAATTTAGACATGTTGTTTGTGAAAATGCCATAACTCACTCAAAACCTAATGAAATCACATGCAACCAAAACCACCTTAGCCCCTGAAGCTAAATCCACCTCCCACCTATCATGTTGTCTAGATGCCACTAGCCTGTAACGCTCCACAATAGATGGAGATATAAAAGAATCGGACGCTAAAGAATCAAACAAGACACTAACTAAAACATCACCAATCCTACATGAGGCATCGATAATCATGGCCTGATGGTCAACCTAGCATTTCTCGACTACTGTAAAGAATTTGTGGAACCTACCCACATCTCTGGCTATCTTATAGGAAGCCCTCGAATGAGGCCCACCTACTCCAAATCCCTATGGGCACTCTCTAGCTAGGTGCCTTGTACCTCCACACATAAAACAAGGTCCCCCCATCTATCCCTATGCAGGCGAGGTCTTGCTAAACTAGGAAGACTCAGTCCTACTAATGTTACTAGGTCCTCCCCTAAAGGATTGGTGAGTTTGGGAGGGTCTGACATACTATCCCTGTAGTCTCTGATCTCTGTGAGGTCCCTATTACTGCCATGGTCTAGTGTGGCTACCATGTGGTCCTTGCTATGGTCTAGGTCTCTGTCTCTATTGTTGCTACTACTGGGGTACTCTATGAGGTCTTGAGGAAGATCTAAATCCCCCCTTGAAAGCGTGGGAAGACCGATGGAAAGCATGATCCTGCTATCCCTGATTACAGTTTCGAAATAGCTCCCACGACTCCTAGGACCTCCTATTGGATTTTTTCCCAAACTGGATGCTTCCCAGTTATCCCTAAAAGGTAGCCATCATTGATCAATAGGATTTCTGGGCCAGGGGCCAACAGTACAGGAGATAGACTATATAAATATCTCATCTTCTTCTTTAGGCTCTGCAGAACCAAGGGGGGTATTCCCTATTCAACATCAATAAAATGTGCCTATGACTTACTAGGATGTTGATACAAAGCAGATAAATACTCTCTTATGCAGACCAAAACTGTGGGAAAAGTGCAAAGAGGCTAGCCTTGTGCCTATGTTAAGTTGTGAGACAAAGGATTTTGGTCCTAAAACTACTTCTAATATCCTAAAGGTTTGTATTTGAAGTTTGAGTTTGTATTTTGTATTTGGATGCAAGAATGGGACTTTAGGTCGTAACCTCAATACAATACCAGACTGGTGCCTATCTTGGCCTCGGAGTCAATAGACATACACATGTGAATGATTACCATAAACTTGGATCAATAACTGAGTTTCAAGGGGATTTTATAGTGTCTGCCTTACATATACTTCCCAAGATTGAGTATTTAGTCATTCATACTTAATGATATCCCTGTTGCAGCAAACTTTTCCCAATGTTTAACCTAAAACATTCAATTTGTCCCTTGAATAAAGGTAAGAGATTAAACATTCAACATAGAAAATTAGTATTCCTGAATCCCAAATAACCCTTAGCTATTCAGATTCAAAAGAAAAGATACCCACAACTTGGAGACAAATGTCCAAACACATGCAATAGAGCATTTCTCATAAAAAAACAACATGAAACCAGTAGATTATGCATAAAACATACAACACATGATTCATAAACTCACAAGGCACAAAACAGAGTCACCAACAAGACTGTATCCTATTACTCGACCAAAATTTCCCAAATCTTCAACAACCTAAATGAGTAACACAGTTTGCCTTTTATAGCAAGATCGTGTACTTAGCAATAATTACAAGGCATTTTCAAAATCCTACCAAATACATTGCACCATCAGAATGGCACCCAAAATATTCAATGCAGCAGGGGGGACAAAGAGGAAAAAGCAGGTGGAATCAGGATCTGCACCGCTGCCTGAAGATTTTCTTCATCAAATTTGGTGGTTGGCCGGTCAATCATACCCATACCTCTCTGCAAATCACCATTAATAGCATACCAACTTGCGGCCTCTAGAAACACAACTAACTGTGTACTCTGTAGTTTTCCCACCTAGAATGACATTATAGAGGTGTGAAAAACCCTCCGTTTGAACAGAGCCATTGATTTTCCAACTATCGCCAAGATCTGCGGCCCCAAATCAAGCTGAAAAGTCGTTGACCAATAGAATCATGCCACATAGGTGCTTTATCTCCTTTGACTTTTCCCATCGCAACATTCATTTTTCCTTTTCTGCCTCAATTTACTTTTAAATCCTTGTATATGCAAAATGCATATACATGCAACTGTCTGGACATGTTGCACCCCCTGATTGGTTCTCTATTGCCGTGACATCTTCATCTCCATCGGCCATCGAGGAAACTCTGGAGGTATCCGCTGATGTATAAGGTCTCAGCAATATGCCAATGTATCTCCTTTGCTTTTGCATATCGCATTGTATAATGCACATACAAGTGCAATATACATACAAGGCGTGGACTCCAAATTTTATTTGTTGCATCTGATTCCTCCATCGGGTCCGAATTGTATGTTTCCTTTGTATATCGGCTTGTATGTGCAAACATACAACGTGGACATACAACTGGTGGGCCCCAGGCCTTACATCTTTCAACTTTGTACATAACCAATGTATGTCACATATACAAAGCGAACATACAAGCAAAACATACATACAAACAATGAGCTTCATTTTTTTATCAACCGAAATGTATGTTCACTTCTGATCTAACTTGTATATTAGGAATGTATGTAATATGTGCAATCAGTGGGCCCCACATGCTTTTGACAACTTTAACTTCAACTGGCCTTGTATATTTCTTTGTATTTCCACTTGTATGTCCGAATTTACATTGGGAACATACAATCCCAACATACAACCGTGAACTTCACCCTATTTCACAAATATTGCAAACCTTCTGGCCGCATCCACTATGCACCTACCCGCTTGCATAATTCTCTTGTATATGCCAATGAATGTTATTTCGCCGATGAACCCTTTCACTGTAGTGAATGCATGTCCGCCTCCTTATACATTTTCCACTGTATAAACCTGATGTACATTCGGCTTTGCACAACTTCCTTGTATGTCGCCAATGTGCCTTTTGCTTGCATGTTTCCCTTTGTATCTAACCATTGCATGTCAAAACATACAACACAAATATACATGCAAACTATCACATACAAGCAGGGAATATTCCCAGAATCTGCAACAGATTCCTTAATACATATAAAAACCCGATATGCATTAAAAATGCATACAATCAATTTTTTCACTTTTTTGAAGGCCGATTGAAAATTTTTGGCCCACTAATGTACATTTACACTTGTACATACAAAGATGCATACATTCGATAGATTTCACCGCCACATAAAGTGATTTTGGATTTAGCATTTTTTCTCAAGCATGATGGGAGAAAGCGGTAAAGCAATGGATAGGGGCCGGTCAACTTACGAGTGCAAAGGCATGAATATGTAGCTTAAGTGAAAGATGACTTGCAACAGGAGGTCAACGATGAAACAGAAAATACAAAGCAGGAAGCCAAGGGAAAATAAAACCTAAGGCATTAAGAGTTTGAGGGAATAAAACATAAGCTTGCAGACTTGACTCAAAACCCTAACCCTAGGTGGGCACCACCATTGGCTCTGACTGGGGACGTGCAGGCGCAAGGCTGTAGCGAGAACCAAACCACTCCGGGACAGACCAGACAAAATGCAAAACACCACCAACTATACAAGGCATGTACAGACTATTCACACCTAATTTACAATGTGCACACATGATATTCATTTCTGAAAAGTAAGGTTTTAGGAACTAACCGTGCACAGGCAATTCCAGTAGTTCACTATCTAGGGCCTGGAGAAAGTAAGAATCTTCTCCATGAGTATTGCTGATTTGATATGGGCCCATCCACAAGGGCTCAAATTTACCATGCTTTCCCTTATCTTGACTTTTTTCATTCCAAACAAGGACCAAGTCACTTATCTGAAACTTCCTTTCTATAGCCCTTTTATCAAACAAATATTTCACCTTTTGTTGTTTCTTGATATTTGTCTTCTGTGCTTCTCTTCTGATTTCAACCAATGCAACCAGTTGATTTATCCTTTCATTCATTGATTCCTCAATCTCTTCCTCATTTTCCTATATGAATCTATAAACTGGTAGGAAATTATTCACAGGTAACTTTGCTGTTGTACCATATACCAGCTGAAAAGGTGACTTTCTAATTGCTTTTTTCACTGTTATCTAGTCAGCCCATAGTGTCATCTTTAACTTTGAATCCCATGCCCTTTTGTTCTTGTTTACCATCCTTTTGATGATTTTCATGAGGCGTTTGTTACTTGACTCTGCTTGACCATTTCCTTGTGGATGATATGGTGATGCATATGACAAATCAATCCCATAGTTGTTGCAAAAATCAACAAATTTACCAGATCTGAAACACATAGCATTGTCTGTGACCACTTTGACTGGCACTCCAAATCTGATAACAATATGTTCCAAAATAAAATCCATCACCACCTTTCTTGTAGCTTTCTTAGTTGAAATGGCTTCCATCCATTTAGTAAAATAGTCAGTAGCAACCAAAATCCAACTATGTCCTCCACTTGATTTTTCTAAAATTTCCCTTATAAAGTTCTAAGGGGTAATGGACCCTCATACTTTAGTTTTCATGAGAACCATTGACAGGGATCACATTTTCTTACCATCTTTTGCGCATCTGAGAAAAGGGTAGCCACCAATAGCCTGCTCTAAGAATTTTGTGAGCTGTGGTTTTGGTAGTGTAGTGTCCACCACACATCCCTTTGTGCATGTCATTTTGATGAAGGGGGTAAATCATAAAACACATAATAACAGAAATTGAACATAGAGAATAGAACTTTCTTTTATTGATCTGGGCAACTCATTACATTACAGAAGCTTAATTACAATAAGAGGAATCAGTCCTCCACAGGCTGCAACACACTACAGCTACCATCACCAGGCTCTGGAATCTTTCACCTTCTGTAACCCCCAAATCAACTAGGGTTTATGTTTTCCTGCCTATTCTTGACTCTACACTTGCCCCCTTAACTCTACTACTGCCTAGGGTCCCCAAAATAGCCATAAATAACACTTTTTGGTGGCCTCCAACTAAATTTCGAAATTTACAACTCCCTATAAAAGTAGGTAAACTTTCGGGAAGCATAACTTTTGATCCGGGTGTCCGATTAACGAATTGTTTTAGGCATCAGAAAGCTTGCGATGTGAACTATCATGCCAAAAATTTGTAAACAGATTTCTATCAACTTTTCAGGATGTTTAGGGAAGTTTTAGTGCCTCATATCTCGTTTCAAAAATTTTTAGGGGCTTTTTAAAAAACAAAAACTTTAATATCTTTCAGCTCACAAATGATCTTTGCCTGATTCCTTCGCCAAAGGTCTTATATTTCCATTTAGTAACTTTCTGCAAGTTTTCACTTCAATCCATGCCCAACTGCAAACTTTCCAAAAATAGCAAGTAGACTTTCCAAAACAGGTAGGTTGCTATTTTTAGAAGTTTTGGAAAAACTGAAAGTCCTACATCATTATTCTGGATATTATGGAACCAAAAACACTAATTATGGAAAGAAATGAAAACAACTACAATGATTTTGGATTAACTTTCTTTTGGGTGATGCAAGATTACCCTTACACCACTAGATGCTCCTGCATCAAACACCCAGGGTAATTTGAGAAGTGACCATGTCACGTCTCAGATGTTTATGTGAGGGAAATCCAAACGGTCAACCTCTGCCTTAGATAACCAAGAGGAATCTTCAATAGGCCTTCCTTTCCATTTTACCAGATAATCTTCATATTGCTTGTTCCGAGTACTTCTTCCCACACGACTATCCAAGATCTCTTCTATCTCGTCCATTGAAGTAGATGATGGAATACTCCACTGCACTTCTGTTGGTACATCCTCTGCTCCACCTTCATGATATTCTGATAAATCAACAATGTTGAAAACAGGGGAAATATTGATCCCATTCGGTAGCTCTACCTCATATGCATTGCCTGAATCATGCTTCTTCAAGATTTTGCATGGTCCAAATTTCTTCATTTTCAACTTATTGTATGTTCCAATTGGGAACCTTTCTTTTCTCAAGTGAACCATGACTTCATCTCCTACCTGGAACTCCTTATACCTCTTCTTCTGATTTGCCTTAGCCTTATACTGAGTATTCATCTTATTAATGTGCTTTCTCACCTCTTCATGCAAATTCTTTAGATGTTCTGCAAAGTTTTCAGCCTCGGCACTTGTCTTTTCTCCCTTATCCAGATTCCTTAACTCTGAAGCATTTCTTGGACTATTTCCATATACAATCTAGAATGGTGATTTACCAGTACTCCTATTGACAGAATTGTTGTAAGCAAATTCTGCCTGTGGTAAAATCAAATCCCATCCCTTGGGCTTATCTCCTACTAAGCACCGTAGCAGGTTACCCAAACTCCTATTCACCACTTCGGTCTGTCCATCAGTCTGTGGATGGTGTACAGAACTGAACTTCAAATCTATCTTCAACTTCTTCCATAATGTCCTCCAGAAATATCCAACGAACTTGGTATCTCGATATGAAACTATACTCTTTGGTAGACCATGTAGTCTCACCACCTCTCTGAAAAATAATTCGGCAATATGAACAACATCATTAGTCTTCTTGCAAGGAATAAAATATGCCATCTTCAAGAATCTGTCCACCACCACAAAAATGGAATCATGTCCTCTCTGTGTCCTTGGTAAACCAAGAACAAAATCCATATTGATATCATCCCATGGCTTCTCTGGTACAGGTAATGGTTGATACAACCCTGTATTCTGACTTGTTCCTTTTGCCATCTGACATACTCTGTAACTCTGCACAAACTTCCTCACATCCTGCTACAGCTGTGGCCAATAATAATTTTTACCAACAATAGCAATGGTCTTATCTCGACCAAAGTGTCCGGCCAATCCTCCACTATGCTTCTCCTTAATCAGGTTCTTTCTCATGGAACTCCTTGGAATGCACAACTGGCTTCCTCTAAACAACATGCCATCTTGGATTATGAAATCCAACCATCTTGTCCTGTCCAAAGTAACAGGTTCCAAACAAGCTTTCCAGGCCTCTGCAAAATCTGGATCCTCATGATACAAATTTTGAGCTCATCGAACCCAACAACCTCTATCTTCATTTCTATCAACAAATTTTGCCTTCTGCTCAAGGCATCTGCAACTCTATTGGACTTCCCACTCCTGTGCTTCAAAACAAAAGTATAGCTCTGCAAAAACTCAACCCATTTTAAGTGCCTTTGGTTTAACTTTCCTTGACTATTAAGATATCGCAAAGCCTGATGATCAGTATATAAAAAAAACTCCTTTGGCAACAAATAATGTCTCCATTTCTTCAAAGCCTGAACTATTGCATAAACTCTTGATCATAAACATAATACTTTTTCTTGGCATCATTAAGCTTCTCACTAAAATAAGCAATGGGCTTACCTTCTTGGCTCAAAACAGCTCCTATACCACTACCACTAGCATCACAATCTACCTGAAATACCTTATTGAAATCTAGAAGTGCCAAAACAGGTTGCTCTACAACTTTCTGCTTCAATGTATCAAAGCTCTTGTCTGCTCCTTTAGTCCATTGAAACTCTTTTCTATCCCCTCTCATTGTCTCAGTTAGGGGGCACAAATGCTACTAAAATTCCTGATAAACTTTATGTAAAAACTTACCAAACCATGAAAGGATCTTACCTCCGTTGTACTCCTTGGCGTAGGCCATTCAATGATAGCCCTTACTTTTTCTGGGTCCATCTTAAGACCTTCTTCTGAGACTACAAATCCCAGGTATACCAACTCCTTCTTTGTAAAACTACATTTCTTTAGATTAATCAACAACTTCTCCTCCCTAAGCTTCTCTAGAACTCTTCTGATATGCATCAAATGCTCATCCCAAGTCTTACTAAAAATTAAAATATCATCCAAATAAACAATAACAAAACTTCCCAAAAATTCTTTCAATACCTCGTTCATGAGCCGCATGAATGTGCTCGGTGCATTGGTTAGCCCAAATGGCATGAATAACCACTCATACAAACCTTCCTTTGTCTTGAAGGCTGTCTTCCATTCATCTCCTTCTCTGATACGAATCTGGTGCTACCCACTCTTCAGGTCAATTTTCATGAAATACTTGGCTCCACTCAAACAATCCATAATGTCATCCATTCTTGGTAATGGAAATCTATACTTGATAGTTATCTTATTGATGGATCGAGAGTCTATACACATCCTCCATTCTCCATCCTTCTTTGGTGCTAGTACTGTAGGTACCGTACATGGACTTAGGCTCTCCCTTATTAGTCCCTTCCTTAACAACTCCTGAACTTGTTTGTTTAGCTCTTCATTCTCTGCAGGGGTCATTCTGTGGGCTGCCTTGTTTGGCAAACTGGCTCCTGGTATCAAATCTATTTGATGACTTATCTTCTTTACTGGTGGCAAACCTTCTGGTACATTATCAGAGATAATGTCCTAGAACTCTTCCAACATATCTGAAACTTCTGCTAGTACATCTTCACAGCTCTCTTGACTAATCTTAGCAATCAATGCAAAGCAATGACGCTCATGCTTCATACCCTCCAAAAATTTCCTGCCATCTACCAGGTAAATTCTTGCAGTACTACATACCTTTTCTTCCACCTCCTTCAAGGGCTTCAACTTATGACGAACTCCATCCTTTGTCAGGGAATATGTGTTTGCACAGCCATCATGGACAGCGCTCCTATCATATTGCCACAGCCTCCCCAACAGCATATGACATGCATCCATCGGTATGATATCACACAACACCTCATCATGGTAATCACCAATCTTGAACTTCACTAAACACTGCTCATTGACCAAAGCTCTATGGTCCTTCTGCAACCATGCAATCCAATATGGATGTGGATGCTTTCTTCTTGTCAACTTCAACTTGTCAACCATTTCCTCTGAAACAAGATTATCAATGTTTCCACTGTCAATAATAATATCACAACACTTACCTTCACATTTGCACCTTGTGTGAAATAAACTCTTCCTCTGATTGGGTTCTTTCTCCTCATTTAGCAAGGTTCTAACAGCTAGGGTTTCTCCCATTTCAGCATCTTTAGAATGCTCAAAATGTGCATCTTCATCTACATGTGCAACTCATACATTGCCTTCAGGTCTTCTATTTGTCCTTCCTTGATGTTGCGGACACTCGTATGCTTGATGCCCTTCTTCCCCACATTGGAAACAGGTTCCTCTAAAACCTCCTCTTCCAGGTCCTTGCCCAGGTCTACCTCTTCCTCTTCCTCTTTGCTCACCATTGTTCTGGTCACGAGGGCGGTAGGCGTTATCCCCTCTCTGATTTCGACTGGTGCCAGCTTCTTCATTTTTCTTTTGATCTTCATTATGGCCTCCATAGGGCCTCCCACCAATCCTTTCGCCTTAACATATTCCCCTTTGCTTGCTGTCAAATATTTTATTCAGCTTCTCTTCCACCTTCAAGGAAAACTGGTATGCATCTTCTATGGTGGTCATTCTGACTAGGCTCAGCTCCTCTTGAATACTCGGCCTCAACCCATTAATGTAATGGGCCACCTTCTCCTTGTTGGCCTCTCCATGTCCTGTCCTGATAGTGATCTTATAAAAATCTTCTGTATACTCCTTAACAGACTTGTTACCTTGCTTCAGTCCTTGCAACTTCTTTAGTAACTCCATCTCATAATCCACAGGAATGAACTGCTTCTTTAGTTTCTCCACCATCCAATCCCATCTGGTGATCTTTCCTTTTCCTCTTCTATTCCTCTCTAGTTGGACCTCCTTCCACCAAATATTGGCATGGCCCTTCAACTTTGTTTTTGCAAACTTGACTCGATCTGGGTCCTCCACATCTTCATACTCAAAATACTCCTCCATGTCATTGATCCAATCAATAAGCTGTTCTGGGTTCAAATCCCCAAAATATGTAGAAACCTTGATCCTGGGCCTCTTTCTGATCTTCGAAATAGCCCTCAACAACCTAACTTCTGCAGGATCTCTGATAGCTTCTTGTTCTTCCTCAGATAGCTCTTCTTCAGCGTCATCTTCGCTTTCGTCTCTTATCCTCAGCTCAAACCCTCTTCGTAGCTCCTCTTGTAACGCATCAATTTGCCTTTGTAGGGCTCTAAAACCCTGTTCTGTCAAAGCATTCCTCCCAACATGATTTCTTCGTGGAGGCATCCTGGTCTCCGCAGCAAACCCACAACCTCAGGTCCTGGTGCAAACTGCCTCACGGTCGGCGATCTATCTACACACTCAAGAACCCTTGCTCTGATACCACTTGATGAAGGGGGTAAATCATAAAACACATAATAACAGAAATTAAACACAGAAAATACAACTTTCTTTTATTGATCTGGGCAACTCATTACATTACAGAAGCTTAATTACAATAAGAGGAATCAGTCCTCCACAGGCTGCAACACACTACAGCTACCATCACCAGGCTCTAGAATCTTTCGCCTTCTGTAACCCCCAAATCAGCTAGGGTTTCTGTTTTCCTGCCTATTCTTGACTCTACACTTGCCCCCTTAACTCTACTACTGCCTAGGGTCCCCAAAATAGCCATGAATAACACTTTTTGGTGGCCTCCAACTAAATTTCAAAATTTATAACTCCCTATAAAAGTAGGTAAACTTCCGGGAAGTATAACTTTTGATTCGAGTGTCCGATTGACGAACCGTTTTAGGCATCAAAAAGATCGCAATGTGAACTATCATGCCAAAAATCTATAAATAGATTTCCATCAACTTTTTAGGATGTTTAGGGAAGTTTTAGTGCCTCATATCTCATTTCAAAAAAATTTAGGGGCTTTTCAGAAAACAAAAACTTTAATATCTTTCAGCTCACAATGATCTTTGCTTGATTCCTTCACCAAAGGTCTTATATTTCCATTTAGTAATTTTCTGCAAGTTTTCGCTTCAATCTGTGCCCAACTGCAAACTTTCCAAAAATAGCAGGTAGACTTTCCAAAACAGGTAGGTTGCTATTTTTAGCAGTTTTGGAAAAACTAAAAGTCCTACATCATTATTCTGGATATTATGGAACCAGAAACACTAATTATGGAAAGAAATGAAAACAACTATAATGATTTTGAATTAACTTCTTTTTGGGTGATGCAACATTGCCCTTACACCACTGGATGCTCCTACATCACATTTAAAATACCAGTAGCTTGATTTTCATCCACACATCTAAGTAAGACACCATCAAGATTCTTCCAATACAATTCTCCTTGAATAATTATGTATCTGATAGCATGTAACTTTAAATTCCTTTCTTGACTATCACTGAGATGGGAAGGACAATTTAAATTCTGCAAATAGTACACAATATCCTTGTACCATTCAGATTCTGACACATTAACAACTTCATTATGAACCACATTCACTTGGCATTCTTCCAAATTTGATTGTGTCATCATCTTAGCCAAACCTTGTCCTCTTACCAATTTTGTGATTTGTATCTCAATGTTTAACTCCTGTAACTTGTTAATCCACCCACATCTTCTTCCTGTCACTTCTTACTGAGTGAAAATATCTTTAACTGCTGCATGGGGTACATATGCAATTATCTGAGATCCTACTAAGTATGGCCTAAAGCTTTTGACTTCCCTAACCAATGCATATGCTTGCTTCTCCATGATATCATATTTTAACTCAGCTGCCTGCAATGACATGCTAAAGAAAGCAATAAGTTGCTCAAAACCCTCTTCATTTTTTTGTAATAAACATGTAGCAACAGTATGAAAAGAAGCAAATGAGAACAACTGGAGTGGCTTAGAAAAATCAGGAGATTTCAACACAGGAGCCATCTTTATAGCTTCTTTGATGTTCTGAAATGATTTAATTGCTTCACTCTCCCATTTGACAGTCTGACCCTTCTTCAACATTTTAGAAATATCCCTTGTAATCTCTGCGAAGTTGGGGATGAATCTTCTAAAAAAATTAATCTGTCCAAAGAAGGACGGAATGCCTTTCATCATTTTGGGAATTTGAATCCTGTCAATTGTAGCAACCCTTTTAGGATCAATCCTAACTCCATCCTTGGAAACAATGTGTCCCAATAGTTTTCCTTCCACTACTCCAAAAGTACATTTCTTTGGGTTAAGTGAAATGCCATATTCCAATGCTCTAATAAAAATTTGTTCTAGATGCATGCAATGTTGCTCCTCTTTTTTTGAATAGTCAGTTAAATCATCCTGATATACGGCCAGAATTGAATCAATCAATCCTGCAAAAGCAACATCCATAGCCCTCTGAAATGTAGCACCTACATTTGTTAGTCCAAATGACATTCTCACATATACATAGGTTCCCCATGGAGTGGTAAAGGAAGTCTTGTATTTTTCAGATTCTTTTACCTTCACCTGATTGTATCCTAAAAATCCATCCATCATGGATAAAAGCTCACAATCAGTCACCTTCTGCAGCATACCCTCCATGTTAGGCAGTGGATAATTATCCTTCAAAGATGATACATTCAAGTTTCTGAAGTCCACACAAAGTCTTATATCACCATTTTTCTTTCTGACTGGGACAAGATTGGACTCCCAAGTTGAGTGTCTAAGAGGTATAATTATTCCAGCCTCCCTAAGCTTCATAAGTTCTTGCATTTTTGGAGCCAAAGTTGGGTTAATAGGTCATTGTTTTTGTCTGAATGGCTTAGCTTCAGGTTTCAAAGGAATCTCATGCTGGAATAAGTCTTTTCTATAAGCTTTTAGGTCCTCATATGACTAGGCAAAGACATGCTTATATTTTTTTAATAAGGCAATCAACATACTTCTGATGTGTGGCTTGAGTTGTTTGCCAATATATACCTTTTGGGGGGCATGGTGTGTCCCCAAGTTTATCTCCTCTAAGTCATCCTTGTTAGTAGGAAATACCTTTGTAATAAACTGGTCTCTATTGTCAAATACTTTTTTCTAAAGCAACTAACCCTCTAGGGATTTTATTTGTTTTAAGTTGAATCACGTCTTTCCCCAAAAGAGTCTCTTTTCCATTCACAACTTCTACAAAGTTTTGAAAATCAATCTCCTAGTTCTCATATTCATCTATGCAGTGTAGGAACCTCAACAAATCTCTACAATCATCAAACACCTGCCAACTGCATATATTTTCTGGTACTACAGGTCTAACCTTAACTTCAACATAGACAGAGTGATATCATCCAGCCTTATGGCCACATTAGCTGAAAAGTCTACCATGACATTCTTTGATCTTTCTATCCAATTTATTGAAAAAGCATCAAATAATTCAATTGTGTCCCATACAACATGCTTATACTGTTTTAACCTCTTATTCTTTGAAGCATATTTATCTCTCACCTGGGAAACAATTAATTTTGAATCCCCAAACAATTTTATCATCTTAATTCCATGCTTCAAAGCAACATTTAATCCTAGTAACAGAGCCTCATATTCTATAATATTATTTGTGCAAGAAAACCTTAACAGGAAAGAGAACTTCAGGAGCTTACCTGCTAGAGACAAAAACACAACTCCAGCACCAGAGCCTTCTTTTGAACAAGCTCCATCGAAAGACATAGTCCAGAGACCCTGTTGGTCAAGTTCTTGAATGCAAAGATCTCTCTCCTTATTTCCTTGATCATCTGAGACAACTCTAAAATTTTCACAGTTAATATCCACAAAACAAATATGCTCATTTGAATCTTGATCTTCCACCATTTCTAGTGACCTCTCTTCTCTAACCAGTTTGACATTTCTACCATTCATTGGGATCATGGCCTATGATAAATCTAATTGCATACTCCCTCCAATCAATGTTACCCATCTTCTTGACAACAACATACCATATTGTGGCTTTATGTCAACCACTGTTATATTCATTCTGTAAGTCTTTTCTGGATATGTTGCTAACATAAAATCACATCCTTCATGATTCCAATAATTGGCACTTCCCTAGCATCCATTGCATAACATTTTCCATATACCTTATCTATTTTCAATTCAGCTTGTTGCATGATAGCCAGAGGCATAATATTTGTTGATGCTCCCGAGTCAAGCATACAATTCTTGATTACTTTCCCATTGATAACAAGGGAGACATAAAACTGTTCAACCTGTGAAGGACACTTTGTCATTGTCACTCCCAGATAGACTTTAGGGACCTCATCCTCATCAATATACAAGGCTTGCTTCTCACCTTGGGTCTCTATATTCTGCTTGTCCTGACAAGATACTCCTAAAATTAAGGACAATGCCTTATTCCTGAATTCTTCAGCTTTCATCATCGCCACCAATGGAATGGAGACCTTTACCTAGGATGAAACCTGAGTTATGTCAAAGGAAGCATAATTTTGTATAACAGTTGTAGCCTGAGCCGTGGTTTTACTCTTATCCTGAGCTGATCCAGCTTTAATCTTAACGGCCTTCTGACTGTCGTCCAGGACCTGAGAATCCTTATTTTAATCCTTTTTTTGGGGAATTTTATTTTCTGGTCCTTGGGAATCATGACCTGGTTTTTTCTTAGAGTTCTTCTTATTACTATTCCATTGCATCTTTTGTGGTCCAGCCACTTTATGATTATGCACTGGTTAATTAACAAAGGTGCTTTCTAGTTGACGTGGATTGCCTACCTGGGCTTTACCTCTAAGATTATAATTGCTCTTGACCTGAGCCACTATTGCTGCTATGAGAGCTCTAATCTCCTCATCAGAAGGTCTTCTCAAGTTATTCAGGAAGATGCATGAGTCGTAAGCATACGCATAATTATCTTCATCATTCTCATCACAGGGAATCTGCTAGCAAACCTGAGTCCCATAACTTGTGCTTTCATCAGCGTCATAAGAAGAATACTCCTTATTCATGGACAACATATTGACACTATCATCCTCCATACAATGTGGTTCATTGCATTCATCACAGGCAATAGCATTATTATATAGAGATTGAGCAATCATACACTGCGATTGTGAATAAGGCATTTGACAAATTATGCACCATGGGGTGTCATCAACAATGTTAACAACTTTCCTCAAAGGATCAGGGGTCTCCTTGACATTCTGAGCTCTTTGATTAGTGTTACTATTTGGGAAAATGGCTTTACCATTATGCCAGTTAGTGTTAAATGGCATATCATGCAATGATGGTCTCTTCTCTTGTCTTTGGTAAACCTGCCTTTCAGGACCTATCCCCTTTTCATTTTTAGCAAGTCTATAACTGAGGTCCTTAACAACAGTTGTCAATTTATCCAATTTCTCTTCAGAGGTAGATGCATTACCTCGAGTACTTTGAGACTTATTATTTGGATTTTGCAGAATCTTTACATCCTCCCTTCTGTTTGTCTTACCAGATGCTTTCCTATTATTTTCAATGTTGATTGCAATTCTAAAAGCATCCCTGAGGCTAGTAGGACCCTTATCTCTTAACCCATAAGTTCTTTTAGTATCAAAAGCATTTATGTACAGCACCATACACATTGGTTCATTAGGCCTCATGTGAGGTGGTAATTTGTTCAACACTTTAGTGAATCTAGCATTAAAATCTGCAACCTGCTCATTTGACCCCTTAGTAATACTAGTGAATTCATTTACAAAAAAGCTTGGGTCAGTCTTGTCAGCATATTGTTCTTTAAAAATCCTTCTGAAGTCATCCCATGATGAGATACTTTGGTCAAGTAGACTTTTATACCATTCTCTAGCTCCATCAACTAAGGATTGCATAAACAATTTCATAAAAACATCCTCATGCTCAACCTCAAAGTTGTCCATGACATTTTGAAAGGCTTTCAAATGATCTTCACCTGACACAACATTATTTCCTGAGAACTTTGCTATCTGGGGTCTTACATGTTTGTCAATGGGGTTAGGGTAACTAGGAATACCATTAAAAAATAGCTGCCTAAATCTATCCAACTGCATAGGTTGTCTATCAAACTGATTAACATTGGCATTCCTATTAGCATTCTGATTTCTCATATTATTCAATGGTATCCTAACATTGTTTATATTATGTCTCTGATCATTCTGTTGATACTGGACTTCATTTATTTGCTAGTTTCTTAGCACATTTGTATTATCAAGGGTGGGAACTGAATCATGTTGAGCAATTTTTAGAGCTTGCACCTTTTGTCTCATATCATCTCTAATCCTCAAAGCCTACAAATATTCTAATTTAGCCCTCAGGTTCTTGATTTCTTCAGTTAATTCTTCATCTCTAGGCATAGACGAGGATGGTCCCATTCCATTTTGGTCATCATCATCATCATCCCTTGGGGATTCAGCTTCTTCAAATTTGTCAGGAAGATCTAAGAAAGGGTGCTCCTGAAACACCTTTGATCTCATTCTCAATCTATTACCTTGTTGTCTTTCATACATATCGTGAATTTCAGCCTCTATGTTCGAAAAATAAGGTGCCTGCTACTCTGAAGACCTTGGATCATCTTGAGTATTATTATTGTTTCTAGGGCTAGGAGAACCTTCTTGATTGGCCTAAACAGCCCCCTTTTTCCTATACATCATTTTTCTGGATAATTCTTCAAATAAAGGATTATGCAGGGATCTTCTCCCTTGCATACAAATTTTACTTTACCAGTTGGGAGATTGTTCGGAGTCACCACCTACAACTAGGAATTAATTTCTTCAAAAACCAAGGTTCTTACACAAAGCATTCCCCAACGGAGTCACCAAATCTGTTGGATTTTTTCCCAAACTAATGCTTCCCAATTATCCCTACAAGGTAGCCATCATTGATCAATAGGATTTCTGAGCCAGGGGCCAACAGTACAGGAGATAGACTCTATAAATATCTCCTCTTCTTCTTTAGGCTCTACAGAACCAAGGGGGGTATTCCCTATTCAACATCAATAAAATGTGCCTATGACTTACTAGGATGTTGATACAAAGCAGATAAATCCTCTCTTATGCAAACCAAAACTGTGGGATAAGTGCAAAGGGGCTAGCCTTGGGCCTATGTTCAGTTGTGAGATAGAGGATTTTGATCCTAAAACTACTTCTAATATCCTAAAGGTTTGTATTTGAAGTTTGAGTTTGTATTTTGTATTTGGATGCAAAAATGGGACTTTAGGTCATAAGCTCAATACAATACTAGATTTGTGCCTACCTTGGGCTCGGAGTCAATAGACATACACATGTGAATGATTACCATAAACTTGGATCAATAACTGAGTTTCAAGGGGATTTTATAGTGTCTGCCTTACAGATACTTCCCAAGATTGAGTATTTAGTCATTCATACTTAATGATATCCCTATTGTAACAAGCTTTGCCCAATGTTTAACCTAAAACATTCAATTTGTCCCTTGAACAAAGGTAAGAGATTAAACATTCAACACAGAAAATCAGTATTCCTGAATCCCAAATAACCCTTAGCTATTCAGAATCAAAAGAAAAGATACCCACAACTTGGAGACAAATGTCCAAACACATGCAATAGAGCATTTCTCATATAAAACAACATGAAACCAGTAGATTATGCATAAAACATACAACACATGATTCATAAACTCACAAGGCACAAAACAAAGTCACCAGCAAGACTGTATCCTATTACTCCACCAAAATTTGCCAAATCTTCAACAACCTAAATGAGTAACACAGTTTGCCTTTTATAGCAAGACCATGTACTCAGCAATAATTACAAGGCATTTTTAAAATCCCGCCAAATACATTGTACCATTAGAATGGTGCCCAAAATATTCAATGTAGCAGGGGGGACAAAGAGGAAAAAGCAAGTGGAATCAGGATCTGCATCGTTGCCTGAAGATTTTCTTCATCAAATTTGGTGGTTGGTCAGTCAATCATACCCATACCTCTCTGCAAATCACCATTAATGGCATACCAACCCATGGCCTCTAGAAATGTAGCTAATTGCATATTCTATAGTTTTCCCGCCCACAATGCCACTGTAGAGGCGTGAAAAACCCTCCGTTTGAACAAAGCCATTGATTTTCCAACTATCGCCAAGATCTGCGGCCCCAAATCGAGCTGAAAAGTTGTTGACCAATAGAATCATGCCACATAGGTGCTTTATCTCCTTTGACTTTTCCCATCGCAACATTCATTTTGCCTTTTCTGCCTTAATTGCCTTTTAAATCCTTGTATATGTAGAATGCATATACATGCAACTGTCTGGACACGTGGCACCCCCTGATTGGTTCTCTGTCACCGTGACATCTTCATCTCCATCAGCCATCAAGGAAACTCTGGAGGTATCCACCGATGTATAAGGTCTCGGCGATATGCCAATGTATCTCCTTTGCTTTTGCATATCACATTGTATAATGCACATACAAGTGCAATATACATACAAGGCGCAGACTCCAAATTTTATTCGTTGCATCTAATTCCTCCTTCAAGTCCGAATTGTATGTTTCCTTTGTATATCAGCTTGTATGTGCAAACATACAACACGGACATACAACTGGTGGGCCCCAGGCCTTGCATCTTTCAACTTTGTACATAACCAATGTATGTCACATATACAATGCGAACATACAAGCAAAACATACATACAAATAGCGGGCTTCATTTTTTATCAACCGGAATGTATGTTCACTTCTGATCCGGCTTGTATATTAGGAATGTATGTTCTATTGCATGTGCAACATACAATCACAAATATATGCAATCGGTGGGCCCCACATTGTTTTGACTACTTTAACTTCAACCAGCCTTGTATATTTCTTTGTATTTCCACTTGTATGTCTGAATGTACATTGGAAACATACAATCCCAACATACAACCACGGACCTCACCCTGTTTCACAAATATTGCAAACCTTCTGGCCGCGTCCACTATGCACCTGCCCGCTTGCATAATTCTCTTGTATATGCCAATGAATGTTGTTTCACCGATGAACCCTTTTACTGTAGCGAATGCATGTCCACCTCCTTATACATTTTCCACTGTATAAACCTGATGTACATTCGGCTTTGCACAACTTCCTTGTATGTTGCCAATGTGCCTTTTGCTTGCATGTTTCCCTTTGTATCTAGTCGTTGCATGTCAAAACATACAACACAAATATACATGCAAACCATCACATACAAGTAGGGAATATTCCTGGAATCTGTGACAGATTCCTTAATGCATATACAAACCCGATATGCATTCAAAATGCATATAATCAATTTTTTCACTTTTTTGAAGGCCGATTGAACATTTTTGGCCCGCCAATGTACATTTACACTTATACATACAAAGACACATACATTCGACAGATTTCACCGCCACATAAAGTGATTTTGGACTTAGAATTTTTTCTCAAGTACGACGAGAGAAAGCGGTAAAGCAATGCATAGGGGCCGGTCAACTTATGAGTGTAAAGGCATGAATATGTAACTTAAGTGAAAGATGACTTGCAACAGGAGGTCAACGACGAAATAGAAAATACAAAGCAGGAAGCTGAGGGAAAATAAAACCTAAGGCATTAAGAGTTTGAGGGAATAAAACATAAACTTGCAGACCCGACTCAAAAGCCTAACCTTAGGTGGGCACCACCACCTCCCATGCACCTCCTCTGCTATCAGGGCCTTCTCCATAGCACCCCTAAGGTCCTCTGGGTTGGCCATGCATACTGTTCCTGAGATGCTAGGGCTGAGGCCCCTAATGAAATAGTTGAGTAATTTCTCATCTTAAATATAGTCTACATATTGAAGGAGCTCTAAAATCTTCTCTCATCCTAGGCCACTGTAAGGTCTCTCTGTTGTAAATCATGAAACTCATCAATGTGTCTCTACTAAAAGTGCTCTGAAATATATCACGCTCTAAAGTGCTCCAAAAGGATGTCCCATGAAAGAGTGTCCAATGAGATATGAAGCTTTTGCTCCTCCTGGCACCATTCGGTCAAAGCAAGAGTCAATGTCACTCATCCATGATGCATGAACAAACACTCTAGGGACACCATAGGAGTTTAATAGAACCTTCAAACAAAACCCATAGAACTCAATTACATATGTCATTAGAACATTCAAATAAATACCCTACATCTCAATGACATATATTTCATTAGACTCTTCATGCAAAAGATATACAATCATAGTGCTTAAGTATCAATATCACTCAACAATGATGCATAAATGAACACACCAAGCACACCATAGGAGTTTGTATAAACTATACTATTAGAACCTTTAAACAATGGCCATAGAATTATATAAACTATACATCATTAGACCCTTCATGCACAATAGTTAATGTCAAGCAATCGTGATGCATTAACAAGAACACAAGGCACACCATAGGAGTTTGATTGAACATTCAAATAAAACACAAACAACCATGCAAAAGAAATACATCATCATGATGCATATAATTATCATGATGCATGAATTCAATCATTAGACCCTTCACATGAAAGTTGTAAAATAATTATGCACAAGAATCAATGTCACTCAACCATGATGCCTAAACAAGCACACTAGGCACACCATAGGAGTTATATTACTCCCTTAATATTGGTGTACATAGGGTTATGAATAGTTGGCTTGTGGCTATCTTAACTCCTAATTAAGTCATGTTATCATTATTATATTATTATTTAGTTAGATAGGTCATACTAGCTATTATATAGGGGTGTGTTTATTCATCCTAAGCATAATTAGATATATATAGGAGGATGTGAGTCTTATTTCATCATCATATTGTGAAGCGTGTTCTCATTGGAGATATTTGGAGGTTACCCCCTCGAAGTGGCTTGTTATTCTTAGTTATTATCAAGTATTTGTAGAATATTTCATATCATCTTCTTCCATTGTGTAAGTTATTTCATTACAAGTGGTATCAGAGCATGATCTTGGCACCGTAGAGGCAAGGTTTTTTCTCAATATTGGAGGCGATTTTGGGAAGATCATAAATTTCATATTTTAGTGAATTTTTTAAAGATTTTTAAAGCATTTTTGAAGACCATATTAAAGAAGCTACAGTCCAGATTTCAGAAGAATTGGAGTAGAATTGAGCAAATTATTGTAGAATTATGATTTCTACACAATTTATTTTGGATCTACATATCTCTCACATCCTGCCAAATTGGAGCCTAATTTTTATTGGGTTTTTGAAGACATAATAGAGGAGCCTACAATCCAAAAAAAATAAGCAAGTTATTGCGAAATTAAGGTTTCCAACTAATTCGCTCTCAAGGCTGCAAATATGCTAATTTTTTGGATTTTTTCTAGGTAAGTGGTATTTTGGCCCTAGTAAGTTACAGTAAAAATTTTAGAGAATTTACATTTCATTTGTGTGATTTTTTTCAAAAATATTGGTTTCCATCATGACGGGGCCTGCAACAAGAGGCAAAATGAATGTTGTCACACTGGGAAAGTCCTCTGATAAGGATGAGGAAACAATAGAGGATAGTAATCCCAATGAGGAAATAAGTAAGGTAAAAGAAGAGGTTTCCTCAATTAAGAGGGATATGTGTGATCTAAGAGGAGATATATCAGATATACGAAGCATGTTAAACACCTATATGAATGAACCAAGAAAGTTGTTCTCAAGCAACCAAGGTGAAACCTTTGTTGGCAAATGGTTAGCACTCCCCATGGGATTCATGACATGGACTAACCACCTCCCATGGATTCATTAACTCTAGCACTTGTATCAAAAATTGATAGGTCGACCTTTTGGTTTAACAGCAATCATGGGCCAACAATTGGTATCAGAGCGAAAGGTCACGGGTTCAAATCCCCCTGGGTAACACTGGGGGGGAGTTTGTTGGCAGATGGTCAGTGCTCCCCGTGGGATTTGTGACATGGACTAACCGCCTCCCGTGGATTCATTAACTCTGGCGCTTGTATCAGAAATTGATAGGACGACCTTTTGGTTTAACGACAATCGTGGGCCAACAACGTTCAAGTCAGCTAATACTAACACAAATTGTAATACTCCTATGGGATCTAGGAATTTGTTTCCAAAGGTGGATATGTGCAAGTTTGATGGCAAGGATCCTCTAACATGGATAAACCAAATGGAGAATTTTTTTGAAGTACATCAAATCCCATATGGACAAAAGGTCACAATGGCTTCCCTATATCTAGAACCAAATCAATTCATTTGGTATCATTGGCTTTGTACTTATCGGAGGAAAAAGGGTCTCACCGTCTCATGGTCAATTTTTATAGAAGAACTCCAAGCACAATAAGCAATAGTGTGACAGGCAACTTCTTTAGCTAGGTTGCTAAACTTCAACAAACAAGATCAATTAAGGGTTATATTCAGAAATTCCAAAATCTATCCTTCAGAGTGGATACAATTATAGAGGAGAACTTGAATGATTTATTCTTGGGTGGTCTCAAGGATCACATTCAACATGAGGTACGCATGTTTAGTCCTAGCTCAGTAAATGAGTCTTTTATCTTGGCACGTAGGGTAGAGAAGTATCTGGTTCCTAGGAAGCAAGGGGCTAATGTGACAAGAGAGAAAGAATATTCAACACATTCTCTTCCTCAACCTACTAGGTTGACCCCATAGCAAATTGAGGAGAAAAGAGCAAAAGGGTTGTGTTTCAATTGTGATAGCAAATACAGTCGAGGACATAAATGCAGTGAAAAGAAATTGTTCTATATTGAAGGTCCAAGTGAGGAAGAAGAGGAGGAACCCATATTAGAGGAGGATAGGGAGTCAAGTGAGGAATCACATGATTCTCAACCAATCATTTCTTATCATGCACTCTCAAGTTTTAGTGCACCACAAACTCTCAAGGTAGTGGGTTTCTTAAAGAAGTAGAAAGTAACAGTGTTGATCAACTCAGGTAGTACTCATAATTTCATCAACAAAAAGTTGCAACTCGTCTAAATTGTTTTATATATCTAGCCCTAGAGTTTCAGGTTTTGATTGCAGATGGTGGTACAGTTAGTTGTTTGGGGAAGTGCCATAGCATTAAATTATCCATGGGAGATTATCAACTTGATACCCCAATGTATGCAATATCCATGGGTACAACATATATTATTTTGGGAGTACAATGGCTTACTACATTGGGAATAATTTAGATGAACTTCCAAGAACTATTCATGAGATTTCAATTAGAAGGAAAGGTAGTGGAGCTAAGGGGGTTGAAAGGCAAAATCCCCACAAATGGTAAGCTCTCATCAAATGCAAAAGTTGCTTAAGAAAGGAGTGGATGGATTTGTGGCCCAACTATGTTCATTAGAAGTCTCTTAATCTAATGCTCCTACTCATCCAGATTTACAAGCAATAATTGATTGTCACTCAGTGGTTCTTGGAGATATGCCTAAAGGACTTCCTCCTAAGAGGGATCATGATCATGCCATACAACTAGTTCCAGGGAGCCAACCACCAAACATTAGGCTTTATAGGTACCCACACATACAAAAAAGTGAGATAGAAAAAATTATTGAGGAGATGCTAGAGGCAGGAATTATCAGGCATAGCCAAAGTGCTTACTCCTTGCCTATGGTGATGGTGCATCAGAAGGATGAAACTTGGCGCATGTGTCCAGATTATAGAGTGTTCAACATGTACACCATTAAAGATAAGTTTCCTATTCTAGTCATTGATGATTTGCTAGATGAATTGAATGGAGCTATGTATTTTACCAAGTTAGATCTTAGATCTGGTTATCACCAAATTCAGATTAAGGAGGAAGATATTTGTAAGATGGCATTTTGAACTCATGAGGGTCATTATGAATTTTTCGTGATGCCATTCAGTCTTACCAATGCACCATCTACATTCCAAAGTTTGATAAATTTCATTTTTAAGAAGTTCTTGAGAAAGTTTGTGTTAGTGTTCTTTGATGATATATTGATTTATAGCACTTGACTTGGGAAGAACATTTGTAGCATGTAGATCAAGCATTACAATTACTTGAAGGTCATCAACTCTATGCTAAGCCATCCAAGTTTGCTTTTGGTCTTAAGGAGGTGGAGTATTTGGGACACATAGTTTCACATGAAGGAGTAAAGGTGGACCCTAACAAAATTAAGGCTATCATGGAATGGCCTATTCCAAAAACCATTAAGAAACTAAGGGGTTTCTTGGGATTGATAGGGTACTATAGAAGATTTGTGAAGAATTATGGTCGTATAACAGCACCCCTCACCACTCTATTGAAGAAGGATTATTTTCATTGGAATGAGTCCAGTAATGTAGCATTTGAGAAATTGGAGGCTATGTGTACAACTCCAGTGCTTGCCACTCTAGACTTCACCAAGGAATTCATTATAGAATGTGATGCTTTTGGAAATGGGATAGGAGCAGTTCTCATGCAAGAAGGTCAACCAATTGTGTTTGAGAGTCGTCAATTAAAGGGTAAGAATCAACTCAAACCTCTTTATGAGAAGGAAATGCTAGCAATCCTTCATGCAGTTAAACAATGGAGGCCTTATCTAATGGGTCAACACTTCGAGGTTAAGACAGATCATGATAGCCTAAAATATTTTTTGGAACAAAGATTATCCTTTGAAGAGCAACAAAAATGGGTCACTAAGATGTTGGGATATGACTTTGAGATTGTATATAAGAAAGGGAAGGAAAATATTGTGGCCAATGCACTTTCTAGGAAGGATGAGAAAGATGAAGCCTTGTTGTGTGTCCTTTCAATATTACAAGCAAATTGGGTGGAAGAAGCCAAAGCAGAGTGGCAAAATGATGTTGCGACAAGTAATATCATCCAACAATTAAAAAGTGATCCTAGTAGTTCAGATAAGTTTTGTTTGAAGGGGGGTGTCCTTTGGTATAAAGAGCACTTGTATCTCTGCAAGAATTCCACTCTTAAACACACGATTCTCAAAGAGCTACATGAGTCCCCAGTTGGTGGTCATTCAAGATTTTTGAAGACATATCATCGGGTCAAGCAAGATTTTTTTTAGGAAGAGCTAAAAGGTGATGTTCAAAAATTTCTGGCTGAATGTTTGGTTTGTCAAAGAAATAGGGGGGAGACAATTAACACACCAAGTCTCTTTCAGCCCTTATCTATTCCTAACTAGCATTGGGAAGAGGTATCCATGGACTTCATCACAGGGCTTCCCAAATATAAAGGTCATAATGTCATCATGGTAGTAGTTGATTGCCTCACTAAATATGCACATTTCATTGAATTATCACATCCTTTTACAGCAAGTGCAGTGGCAAATTTTTTTTGGAGAATATCCAAAAGCTACATGGTACACCTAAGGTTATTGTCAGTGATCGTGATCATATCTTTACTAGTCACTTTTGGAAAGATTTATTGTCATGTTTGGATACTCAATTGGCTCATAGTTCTTCATACCATCCTCAATCAGATGGGCAAACTGAGGTTGTTAATAAGTGTTTGGAATGATATCTACGTTGTTTCACTTCAGAGAAACGGTCTCAATGGGTAGATTGGCTACCACTTGTAGAATGGTGGTATAACACTTCTTTTCATAGCTCATCAAAAATGTCTCCATTTTTGGCACTTTATGGATATCATCCTCCTTCCATCACATCATCATTAAAGGTGTCACCAAGAGTTCATGTAGTAGAGGACCACTTGCTTCATCAACAACAGGTACTTTTAGGACTCAAGGAGAAATTATCTATGGAACAAAATTGAATGAAACAACAGGAGGATCAACATCGTAGTGAAAGAAGTTTTGAAGTTGGGGATTGGGTTTTCTTGAGATTGCAGCCTTATAAACAAATCTCACTGAAGCAACAAAAAAAGAATAATAAGTTGTCTCCAAGATATGGGCCATACCAAGTCATGCAAAAGATTGGTAGTGTTGCCTACAAGCTAGAGTTGCCACCAAAAACAAAGATACATCTAGTTTTTCATGTTTCTTGTTTGAAGAAGTTAATTGGGCATAATATTCCTACTCAAACAGTACTACCAAAGCTCGATGAAGAAGGAAGAATCATTTTGGAACCAAAATGCATTCTCCAAACATGCACGAAGAAGCTGAGGAATAGAACCCTCACTGAGTATCTCATCCAATGGAAGAATTTACTAGTTGAAGAGGCCACATGGGAGGATGAGGAGTTCATTCAAAATAATCCACACTTGGTTAGCATTGAGGATAATTCTTCTTTGAAGAGGGGGGCATGCTACACCCTTAATATTGGTGTACATAGGGTTATGAATAGTCAGCTTGTGGCTATGTTAACTCCTAATTAAATCATGTTATCATTATTATATTATTATTTAGTTAGATAGGTCAGACTAGGTGTTATATAGGGGTGTGTCTATTCATCCTAAGCATAATTAGATATATATAGGAGGATGTGAGTCTTATTTCATCATCATATTGTGAAGTGTGTTCTCATTGGAGATATTTGGAGGTTGGCCCCTCGAAGTGGCCTATTATTCTCAGTTATTATCAAGTATTTGTAGAATATTTCATATCATCTTCTTCCATTGTACAAGTTATTTCATTACAAGTTTGATGCAACCTTAAAATAAAACTCATACACCTTAATGACATTTATGCCATTTGAACCTTTAAACAAAGAACGTAGAACTCAAGGGCATATATTTCAATAGACCTTCATGCAAAATCCATATAATTATTATGCACAAGAGATAATGTTACTTAACCACAATGTATGAACAAGCACACTAGGCACAACATAGGAGTTTGATGCAACCTTAAAAAAAACTATACAAATAAATGACATGTTCATTGTTAGAGCATATATATGTGCCATTAGAACATTCAAACAAAGCCCATATAACTCAATGACATATAGTTAATAGACCCTACACAAAAGTCATGTAATCACCCTACAGAAGAGTCAATGTCACTCAAAATTGATGCATGAACAAGCACACTAAGCACACCATATGAGTTTGGTGCAACCTTAAGAGAAAACCCATACAACTCAATGCCATCATGTGCTACTATAACATTCAAACAAAGTTCATAGAACTAAATGCCATATATATCATTGGACCCTTCATAGAAAAGAGATAAAATCATCATGCACATGAGTTAATGTCACTCAACCATGATGCATGAACAAGCACCTTCAAACAAAGCACATGCAACTCAATGATATATTTCATTAGAAGCTTCAAGAAATATCGATACAATCCTCATGCAGAAGGGTCAATGTCACTCAATTGAGATGCATGATCAAGGACATGACACAAACAAGAATTGTTTGGTGTAACCTTAAACAAACCAAATGTAACTCAATATAACCTTCAAAAGATGCCCATGGAACTCAACATCATATTTTGCATTAGACCCTTCATGTAAAAGCCTTATAGTCATCGTGCATAAGAGTTAATGTCACACAACCATGATGCATAAACAAGCAAACTAGGCACACCATAAGAGTTTAGTGTAACCTTCAAATAAAATTTGTACAATCATGCAAAAACTATACAATTATCATGATGTATGAACTCGATCATATATATTTCATTAGACCCTTTACACAAAAGGCCTACAATAATAATGAACCAAGAGCCAATTTTACTCAACCATGATGCATGATCAAGCACAGTAGGGAGTTTGTGATGTAACCCTAAAACAAAACCCATATAACTCAATGGCATTTATGCCATTAGAACCTTCAAGAAAAAGATGCATAGAGCTCAATGGCATAGTTCATTAGATTTTCATGCAAAATCCATATAATTATCATACACATGATTCAATATCACTCAACCATAATGCATGAACATGTACACTTGGCACAACGTAGGTGTTTGATGCAACCTTAAACAAAACACATACAAATTCCTTCAAACAAATCCCATATAACTCAATGAAATCATCATGATAATTTCATGCAACCATGATGCATGAATGAGCATACTAGATACACCAATCAATTTGATGCAACCTTAATACAAAACCCATACAAGTGAATAATATGTGTCATTAGAACCTTAAAAAAAGAACATAGATCTCAATGACATATTTCTTTACACCTTCACACAAAATCCATATAGTTATCATGCACAAGAGATAATATCACTTAAATATGATGCATGAACAATTGTACTATGCACACTATAGGAGTTTAATGCAACCTTAAAAAAAACCCATACTTAATGATATATTTATCATTAGACTATATATGCCATTAGAACCTCCAAACAAAGCCTGTACAACTTAATGAAACATTTTATTAGACCCTTCATGCAAAAGTCTTATAATCAACATGTATAGGAGTCAATGTCACATAACCATAATGCATGAACAAGTACACAAGACATATTATAGGAGTTCAATGCAACCCTAATACAAAACCCACAACTCAATGTCATGATGTCATTACAACCTTCAAATAATGCCCATAGAACTTAATGGCATATATGTCATTAGACCCTTCATGCAAAATCCATACAATCATCATGTGCAAGAGTTGATGTCACTCATCCATGATGCATGTGCATGAACAATCACCTTGAAATAAATCCCATAAACACACAATGACATATCTTTCATTAGTCGCTTCATGCAAGTCATATAATCATCATGCAACCTCCAAACAACCATAAGATTTGATATCACTCAACTGATACAAGAACAAGTATTCTAAGCACACCACACGCATTTGGTGTAACCTTAAAATAAAACCCATACAACTCAATGTCATCATATGCCATTAGAACCTTCAAACAGTGCTCATTTAACACAATGATATATGTTATTACACCCTTCACATAAACGCCATACAATCATCATGCACAAGAGTCAATATTACTAAACCATGATGCATGAACATGCACACTAGGCACAAGAAAGCAGTTTGATGCATCCTTAGTGTCATATTCATCACTAGATCCATCACACAAAATTTATATAATTATCATGAATAAGAGTCAATGTCACTTAACCACACTAAGAACACCATATGAGTTTGATGCAACCTTAAAAAAAACCCATACAACTTAGGGGCATATTAATTATTATACCCTTTACACAAAAGCCATACAATCATCATGAAAAAGAGTCAATGTCACTCAACCACACTAGGAACACCATAAGAGTTTGATGCAACCTTCAAAGAAAACTTATACAATTTAGTTACATATTCATCATTAGACCCTTAAAACTGATGGGGAGTGCACAGCGGATACCAGTCCAAGCCCTAGTTTCTCATAGTCAACAAACTAATAGCTAAGCCACTGGTTCAACTCCATCGACCAAGTCTTTCATCCTTCTCCAATTCCCCGATGGCATTTTCCCTTGGTGAGACTCGTAATCTTTGGTCAATTCACCAAAAATGTATTCACACAGTTTACTTCCTTCCTAACCCTAGCACATGGAGATGCTAGGTCGTCCTTACTGCGCGAAACGCCCTATCGGGATCCTCTGCACCGCCGAACAGGAAAAACAAAACAAAGAGCAAAACAAATATTCATACAACAAAGCCATTCCACTAATTTCGATAGAAATCTCACTAGTGGAATGCTTCACCACAACATACGGCAACAATGGAAAATACAAAATGAATGGAAATCTACAATTACATGATTTTACAGTTGTAAGAAATGGAAATTAAATGGATAGAACATAATTGCTTTATTTCTCCTGAGCACAATACAATCGCATTCAATCACTTCTTTAATCTGATTACACTCAATGATCATTTGGCCATTCGTGTGGGCATTTATCAACTCGCCCTGAGTAGTATTGAACTGAGTCCAAGCGGCTGGGAGATCAATCCAAGCGGTTGGGGAACACTACTGCCTATTTTTGGCATTATTGTTATTTTTAGCATGATTCGATTACAATTGACAAATGTCCCCTGAGTCACTTGGGACTTAAAACATGAACCTAGATACAAAATGAAAATGCATTGGTCAATAGACCTTATTAGAAAAGAAAACACGATTTTGTAGGTGCTCTTGCACCATACTCCCCAGGTGAAAGTTGTCTCAAGTCCTCTTAGAGACTAACTGCTGCAAATCACCACCCTGCTTTTTGATGTCTGCTTCCAGCATCCATGTGGCCTCTGAGTCTGGAAGTCCATGCCATTTGACTAAGTTCTCAAAATATGTCTAATTTCTGGTCTTCTTGGTTGTCCTGCTATCCAAAATACACTCCATCTTTGGTGGTTCCTTAGGTGGTAAATGCTGCACCCACTATGTATTGTCTTGGACAGAATCTTTTGTACCTTCTCTTGTATCAGGACTGCTATATAATGTCAGATCAGCAACATTGAAGATAGGTGAAATAGCAATATCATCAGGGAGTTCAATTTTGTAAGCATTAGAACCATATTTCTATAGAATCTGACACGGTCCAATTTTCCTCATCATCAACTTGTTGTGGCTTCCCTTGGGTAGTCGGTTCTTGTTGAGATGAACCATGACCATATCTCCTATATGGTACTGCACATCCCTTCTTCTTTGATCCACGCTAGCTTTGATCTTCGGACTGTTCTAGTGTAGAGTATCTCTGACTTGGTGATGGATCTCTTGCATAGCCTCTACAAATGTATCAGCATGTCCACTCCTTTTGTCCATCCCTTGAACATCTCTCAATTCAAAAATTCCTCTAGGATGACTACCATAAACAAATTCAAAAGGACTTAGACCTGTACTTCTGTTTGTAGAATCATTATAGGCATACTCTACTTGTGGGAGTACCACATCCCAACTACTGCTATGTTCTCTTGTCAAACATCTCAGTAGATTGTCTAATAACCTATTCACAACCTCAGTTTGACCATCAGTCTGAGGGTGATAGGCTAAACTAAAAGACAAATTGGTACCCAATCTTTTCCACAAGGTTCTCCAGAAATGTCCCACAAATTTGTTGTCTCTGTCAGATACAATACTCAAAGGTAATCCATGAATCATGACAATTTCTTTAAAGAACAAACTTGCAATGTAACTAGCATCATTGGTGGTCTTACAAGGAATAAAGTGCGCCATCTTGTTGAATCTATCTACCACAACAAACACACTATCATAACCTATCCTTGTCTTGGGCAATCCCATCACAAAATCCATACTAAAACTTTCCCAAGGCCTATTTGGGATGGGCAAAGGTTGGTACAGTCCTGCATTGGTTAAGACTCCCTTTGCTCGCTGGCAAATCATACAACTCTCAACAAACCTTCAGATATCAGATTGCATCCTTGGCCAAAAGTAAAACCATCTGACAAGATCTAAGGTCTTATTGAGCCCAAAATGTCCTCCTAAACCACCACTATGTTTTTCCTTCACAATATTATCCCTCATTGAACACTTAGGGATACATAGTTGACTACCTTTAAACAAAAGTCCATCCTGCAATGTAGAATCTAAAAATTCACTGTGGAAAGCATTGGCAAACTCACTACATACCCTGTAAATCTCCTTGAAATCTTGGTCCTCTTTATACAATCCTTTGAGGGACTCAACACCCATACTTTGTAGCTACACTTCTTGCACTGTCAACACCCTTCTGCTTAGAGCATCAACAACCTTATTGGTTATTCCTTTCTTATGTTTGATGATGAAGGTGTATGCTTGAAGACTTTCCACCCATTTCATGTGTCTATGACTGAGCTTTTCCTATCCATTCAAAAAACTGAGAGCATGATTGTCAGTGTATACAATAAATTCCTTAGGAAGCAAGTAGTGCCTCCATTTTTTCAGAGCTTGTACCATAGCGTACAACTCTAAATCATAAGATGAGTATTTTCTCTTGGCTTCATTTAACTTTTCACTGAAGAAGGCTACTGGTCTACCTTCTTGGCTCAACACTGCTCCTATGGCCAATCCACTTGCAGCACATTCAATTGTGAAAACCTTAGTGAAATCAGGTAACACTAAAATAGGGAAATTAGCAACTTTCTATTTTAGACTTTCAAAGCTCCTATCTGCTTCTCTTGTCCTCCACCCTTGATGGTCTCCAACATAGGTGCATAGATGTCATTGTAGTTTTTAATGAATTTTCTGTAAAATGTGGCCAAACCATGAAAACTTCTGACCTCTCCTGTTGTCCTGGGTGTAGGCCAATTCAAAATAGCTTCTACCTTGGAAGGATCCATTTTCAAATCACCCTTAGAGATGACAAAACCTAGATACACCAATTCTTGTTTCATGAAGTCACACTTTTCCAAGTTTATCAATAACTTTTCATCTTACAGCCTCTTCAAGACTATCTCCAAATGTTTCAAGTGCTCTTCCTTGCTCTTACTAAACACCAAGATATCATCAAGGTAGACTACCACAAATTTTCCTATGAATTCCTGCAACACTTCATTCATCAACCTCATAAAAGTGTTAGGGGCATTTGAAAGACCGAACGGCATCACAAGCCACTCATACAACCCTTCATTCGTTTTGAAAGTTGTCTTCCACTCATCCCCTTCTCTTATCCTTATCTGATGGTACCCACTCTTCAAGTCTATTTTGGAGAAATAAGTAGCCCCTCCCAAACAATCCATTAGATCTTCTATTCTAGGAATAGGAAACCTATACCTGATGGTTATCCTATTTATTGCCCTAGAATCAGTACACAGTCTCCCATCTTTCTTTGGGGCTAAAATAGTAGGTACTGCACATGGACTAAGACTCTTCCTTATCAGCCCTTTGTTTAGGAGTTCTTGAATCTATTTTTCTATCTCTTCATTCTGCTGAGGGGTCATTTTATATGCTGCCTTATTAGGAAGTACTGCCCCTGGTATGAGATCTATCTAATGGCTAATATCTTTGATTGGTGGTAGGGAATCAGGTATATCCTTTGCACTTACTCCCTTGTAACTCTCAAGCAAATCTCTGACCTCTTTAGGTCCTACTTCTCTCACACTTTCCTTCTTTTCCCCCTTAGGGTTCACAATCAAAGCAAAACCTACTCCATCACCTTCCTTTAGTGTATCCATGAATTCTTTTTCTCCTACCAGCATTACACTAGACCCTACATGTTGTGGATCCTTTTCTACCAATGATTGTATCCTATAAGTCGCACCATCCTTTTGGAATGAGTAAGCATTCTTTTCACCATCATGATGAGCCTTTCTGTCAAACGACCATGGCCTGCCTAACAAAAGATGGCAAGCATCCATTGGAAGGATGTCACACAAAATCTTGTCTCTATACCCCTTAATACTGAATTCTACCCATGCCTGTTCATTGATGAGTACGTGCTGCCCCTTGTTCAACCAATTGACTTTATATGGACTGCTATGGGGTATCTTTTCTAACTTCAACTTATTCACTGCTTCTAAAGATATAATGTTATCAGTAGAACCAAAGTCAATAATGACTTTACAAACCTTATCTTGGATCTTGCAGTTGATTCTGAACAAAGCCCTTCTTTGCGATGGTTCATCCTGCACTGGTTCCTTGAGCAGTGTCCTCGTGATCATCAGATTCTCTCCCATTTCTGATTCTAGATTCACTTCAGATGTGTCACACTCCTTGTATCTTCTTGAATCAAAGTGGTTCTCTTCTCACCACCATGAGAAGTTGAGGCCTTCTCTGGACACTCATATGTCAAGTGCCCTATGTGATTGCAGTTATAACATCTCATATTGGAGAACTTGGATGCTCTACCTGATCCATTTGTCCCACCTCTTCCATTAGGCCTTCTTCCTTGATAGCCTCCTCTGCTACTGGAGTCCCCAACTTGCTCTTCTTGGCTAGACTCACCACTAGGCCTCTGGTTAGGACTCCTTCCTCCAAAACTGCCTCTGCCTTTGAATTCCATCCACCTCTACCTCTAGTGTTCTACTCACTTTTTCTCTTTATCTTCTCTTCAGCCCTTAAGGCCATTTGGAAACACTTGTTCACTGTGTCTAGTGCTAAGATGCTGATCTCATCTTGGATGTTCATCCTTAGGCCATTTAAATACTTGGCCACCTTCTCTGACTCTTCTTCTTGTCTCTTTGACCTGAGACTGAGTTTATGAAACTCTTGTGTGTATGCATTTACATCAAGGTCTCTCTGTCTGAGGTTCTGCAATTTCTTATACATCTGCACATCATAGTCCAAGGGTAAGAATTGTGCCTTGAGTTTGGTCTTCATCCTTTCCCAGGAGGTTATCATATTCTTCCCCTCCTTGACTCTCTCTCATAATTCCACCATGCAAGAGCAGATCCCTGCAATCTTGCCTTTGCCAACTTAACCCTCTTATCATCAGGGATTTCTTTATATTTGAAATGATTGTTTAATGCCTCAATCCAGTCAATCACCTCTTCAGCTTCCATACTTCCACTATACATAGGCAACTCATCTATGGTGTCCCTATTGACTAACTTTAATGCATTTAAAAATGCCCTCTGGTCTACTAGTATCTCCTCTGTCTTTTTACTAGTTTCGGCAATTTCCGCATCACCTTCATCACTGTCACTTTCATCTTCCCTCTCTTTGCCTTTGGATTGCTTGAACTCTCCCAACTTAGATGCAAGCATCTCCTTGATCAGCTTCTTAACGGTATCTTGTGACATACTTTTGGGAGGCATCCTCTCCGCCTGTCTCGCTTTCTTTGTCTGACATAAACATTCACAGACAACACCCAAACGCCAACACTTTTGCAAATCCTCAATTCGATTTGCAACCCATATCATTTTTTCAAGCTTTGATACCAATATGATGGGGAGCACACAGCGGATACCAGCCCAAGCCCTAGTTTCTCACAGTCGACAAACTAACAGTTGAGCCACTGGTTCAACTCCATCGACTAAGTCTCTCATCCTTCTCCAATGCCCCGATGGCATTTGCCCTTGGTAAGACTCATAATCTTTGGTCAATTCACCAAAAATGTCATCGCATAGTTTACTTCCTTCCTAACCCTAGCACATGGAGATGCTAGGTCGTTCTTACTGCGTGAAACGCCCTATCGAGATCCTTTGCACCGCTGAACAAGAAAAACAAAACAAAGAGCAAAACAAATATTCATACAACGAAGCCATTCCACTGATTTCGATGGAAATCTCACTAGTGGAATGCTTCACGATGACATACGGCAACAATGGAAAATGTAAAATGAATGGAAATCTACAGTTACATGATTGTACAGTTGTAAGAAATGGAAATCAAATGGACATAACATAATTGCTTTATTTATCCTGAGCACAATACAATCGCATTCGATCACTTCTTCAATCTGATTACATTCGATGATCATTTGGCCATTCCTGTGGGCATTTATCAACTTGCCCTAAGTAGTACCGAACTGAATCCAAGCAGCTGGGAAACACTACTACCTATTTTTGGCATTATTGCTATTTTTAGCATGATTCGATTACAATTGACAAATGTCCCCTAAGTCACTTGGGACTTACAACATGAACCTAGATACAAAATGGAAATGCATTGGTCAATAGACCTTATTACAAAAGAAAACATGATTTTGTAGGTGCTCCTGCACCAAACACAAAAATCATACAATCATCATGAATAAGATTGTCAATGCCCCTCAATCATAATGCATGAATAAGCACATTGGGAACAACATAGAAGCTTGAAGAACCTTCAAATAAAACCCATACAACTCAATGATATATATACCATTAGACCCTTCACATGCGAAAGTCATGATCATCATGCACAAGAGTGAATATTAATAACCATAATGCATACATAAGAACATTAGGAACATTATAAGAGTTTGATGAGTGAACAAACAACTAGGCACACCAAAGGAGTTTGATGCAACCTTCAAACAAAATCCATACAACTCAATGTCACAAATTATCTCCTTCTAGCAAAAGTCATACAAAGTTTATGATTCATGATCTCCATCACATGTATTGTATTAGACCCTTCACTCAAAATGCATGTAATCATTATGCGTAAGATTCAATCTCACTCAACCATGATGCATGAACAATCACACTAAGCATGTCATAGGAGTTTGATGCAACATTCAATAAAACCCATACAACTTAGTGGCATATTCATCATTAGACCCTTCACACAAAAGTCATACAATCATCATGAATAAGAGTCAATATCACTCAACCATAATGTATGAACAGGCAAACTAGGCACACCATAAGAGTTTGATACAACCTTCAAAGAAAACTCATACAACTTAGTGGCATATTCATCATTAGACCCTTCAAACAAAAACTATAATCATCGTGAATAAGAGTCAACCTCACTCAACCATAATGTATAACAAGCACACTAGGCACACCATAGGAATTTAATGCAACCTTTAAAGGAAATCCATACAACTTAGTGACATATTTATCATTAGACCCTTCACACAAAAGTCATACAATCATCATGAATAAGAGTCAATGTTACTTAACCATAATGTATGAAGAAGCACACCATGCACACCATAGGAGTTTGATGCAACCATCAAAGAAACCCCATTCAACTTAGTCATATATTCATCATTAGATCCTTCACACAAAAGCCATATAATCATCATCAATAAGAGTCAATCTCACTCAACCATAATGGATAAAAAAGCACACCAGGCACACCATTGGAGATTGATGCAACCATTAAAGAAAACACATACAACTTAGTGATATATTCATCATCAAACCCTTGAAACAAAAAACTAAAGAATCATAAGAGACAATCTCACTCACCATAATGTATGAACAAGAACACTAGGCAAATCGTAGGAGTTTGATGCAACCTTCAAAGAAAACCCATACAACTTAGTGGTATATTCATCATTTGTGATGCAGAGGAAGGACTCAAACAAGACCAACTTGACACATTCCAAAACTGGGTTTCAATACAAATGATGCAAATGTGTATTCTTTTTCATTCTTGGCAACTTGCTATTAAACCCTAAAACATGGTGCATTAATTTAGACCTATTTGGGCATAACTTTCATTGCAGACATGATATTCAAAATCTAAGACCTATTTGAGATACCCTTTTGGCCCTTACTAAACATATGTCAAAATAGGCTGGGTTGTTTTGAACTGAATAAGGCAAAATAAGGCTATTCCAAACTAGGAACCCTAGGCAGAATTCAGACATGTTTGTGAAAATGTCATAACTCACTCAAAACCTAATGAAATCACATGAAACCAAAAGAATTGTAAACTAGAAACAAATATCTTTCCATCTATCTATTATATTCCCTTATATGAGGCCATACTAGGCTGTATCATGTGTGTTTTTAGACTGCATTTTTAAAAAATTGAACTTTACAAACCTACTCTCAATAAAAATGCCATAACTTATTCAAATCTCCATGAAATTAGATGAAACAAAAATAAATGGAAAGTAGATTCGATTTAATTTCATGCCCAATTGGTTTTAGACAAGTACAGAATTGTATAGGTTTGTACCATGCACGGGAACAACAGAAAAACGTTTGAAATTGCAGAAAATAGAATTGTTTTTATTGCTTCACTCCAAAAATCCAACAATCAACCCTCCATTCGACTTGGAGGCTCATATTTATGCTTGTACAATCAAGTTGTGCCCCCCAACCAACCTACAACTACTATTTAACAACTTTTAACAAACTTTTAAAAGTTGCCACTTGACAAGAAAAGTTGTTATGACAACACTTGACAACTTTTGACAATGTTTTTATTTTTCAACTAAATGACACCAAACCTTCATCAATGACTCCAAATGATTTATATTGGCCTAAAATGACCTTATTAACATTGAACAATACAAAATAAGACAAAAACTCAAACTTTGCCTCTGTAGGCATCAGGTCCTGAGGGTGCTTCTACACCATACTCCCAAGGAAAAGAAAACTCTTAGTTCCATCTGAGATGTGATTTGCAAATTTGTCAATGTCTTCCATCTTGGACTCCTTCAATCTACAAATCTAATATGTTCTGCATTCTTGAATTTCCCTGGATCTTTCTTCCTCTTCTTGCAGCATCTCTTACTTAGCATCTTCTCAACTTCCAAGTTCCAAAATTTGAGTTCTCATTCATATGCCTCAGTACCACAGTCTATGTCTTCATCTTCATCATTGGAATATAATTTATCAGCATATTCATCAAATCAGAAAATACAACCATTACCTCGGTTGTTTTGGCAACATCTTCGTCCCCATAGTGTACTACATTTGTATATCCATCTTTATACAATGTATGCACTGCTCCTCCTCCTTTAGACTCTTTTCCATCTTCATTTTCATCTGCTACACCTGTGAACACATACTCACAAATATGGTGAGAAATAAAATCTTGAGTCTCAATGGACCCATTTTCTTTACATTTTTCCTCTTCCACAGATGGCTTAGGCTCTTCCATCATCAACCAAGGCTCTCCAAAGTCTAGTTCTGCTATCCTCTCTTGCCTTTTTCTCCTATGAATGGTCTTCATGATATGCCACTTTATCCTCTTTCTTATTGGTAAATGCCAACCACTTTCATGTTCTGCCTTCTCAAGACACTGCTACATCTCAAGTTCCATTCTTTCTTGAACTTTTCCCATTCGTTCCAAGGCTTGTCTCAGCTCTGCTAGCTTTTGCTCAATATTAATTTGTTTTACCTTCTCATCCTTCTTTATCTCTCTTTCCTCTCTTTTTCTCTCTTGTTGCTTGTTTGGCAACTTCATACTCTTCAAGTCTCCACGGACTAATCTTCTCAACATTTTCATTCTTCTTTCTCAAGCAAGTCTCTTTCACCTTGTTTCTTCTCAATGCTTCTTGTCTTCATGATACCTCACCTTAGGCCCCCTTCTTTTCCCTTGGCCTAGTCTTTTGGTATCCAGGTTCTTCCTTCAACCTGCAAAAAGATAATACAAAACTCACAAAATAGCCTTGCCCAAATTTTTGGGCTTTGATACCAATTTGATACAGAGGAAGGACTCAAACAAGACCAACTTAACACATTCCAAAACTAGGTTTCAATACAAATGATGCAAATGTCAATTCTTGTTCATTCTTGGCAACTTGCTCTTAAACCCTAAAACATGGAGTAATAATTTAGACCTTTTTGGGCATAACTTTCATTGCAAACCTGATATTCAAAATCTAAGACCTGTTTGAGATACCCTTTTGGCCCTTACTAAACATATGTCAAATAGGCTAGGGTTGTTTTGAACGGAATAGGACAAAACAAGGTTGTTCGAAACTAGGAACCCTAGGCGGGTTTCAAACCTATTGTTACTAAAAATGTCATAACTCACTCAAAACTTAATGAAATCACATGCAACCAAAAGAATTTTAAACAAGAAACAAATATCTTTCAATCCATCTATTATATTCCCTAATATGGGAGCATATCAGGTTGTACCATACCTATTTTTAGACTACATTTTCAGAAAATTAAACTTTACAGGCCTACCCTCAATAAAAATGTCATAACTTATTCAAATCTTGATGAAATTAGATGCAACAAAAAGAAATGGAAAGTAGATTCAATTTACTTTCATACCCAATTGGTTTTAGACAAGTATAGGGTTGTACATGTCCATACCATGCACAGGAACAACAGAAAAATGTTTGAAATTATAGAAAATAGAATTATTTGTATTGCTTCACTCCAAAAATCCAACAATCAACCCTCCATTCGACTTGGAGGCTCATATTTATGCTTGTAAAATCAATTTATGCCCCCCAACCAACCTACAACTACCATTTAACAACTTTTAACAAACTTTTAAAAAGTTGTCATTTGACAAGAAAAGTTGTTATGACAACACTTGACAACTTTTGACAATGTTTCATTTTTCAACTAAATGACACCAAACCCTCATCAATGACTCTAAATGACTTACATTGGCCTAAAATGACCTTATTAACATTGAACAACATAAAATAAGACAAAAACTCAAACTTTGTCTCTTGTAGGCATCGGGTCCTGAGGGTGCTCCTGCACCAATTTGACCCTTCAAACAAAAGCTATATAATCACCATGAATAAGAGTCTATTCAACCATACCAAGCACACAATAGGAATTTGATACAACCTTCAAAGAAAGACCATACAACTTAGTGACATATTCATCATTAGAACCTTCACACAAAATCCATACAATTGTCATGAATAAGAATCAATGCCACTCAACCATAGTGTATGAACAAGCACACAATCACACCATAGGACTTTGATACAAGATTAAAAGAAAACCCATACCACTTAGTGACATATTCATCATTAAAACCTTCACACAAAATTCATACAATCATCATGAATAAGAGACAGTCAACGCCGCTCAATCATAGTGCACACACAAGGACACTAGGTGCAACATATAAGTTTTAAAAATTCAAATAAAACCCATACAACTCAATGACATATATACTATTATACCCTTCCCATGAAAGTCATGATCATCATGCACAAGAGTGAATGTCACTAACCTTAATGATTACATAAGAACATTAATAGTACTATAAGAGTTTGATGCATGAACAAGCACGCTATAAAGAACAAAGGGGTTTGATACAACCTTCAAACAAAATTCATACAAAGTAATGTCACATATCCATCATTAAACCCTTCACAAAAAAGTCGTACAATAATTATAATTCATGAACTCTCACATATATTTTATTAGACTATTCACTGAGAAGACACACAATCATCGTGCATAAGATTCAGTATCACTCAACCATAATGCATGAACAATCACACTAGACACGACATACGAGTTTGATGCAATATTAAAAACTCATACAATTGAGTGACATATTCATCATTAGACCCTTCACACAAAATCCACATAATCATCATGAATAAGAAAGAGTCAATGTCACTCAACCACACTAGGCACACACCATAAGAGTTTGATGCAATCTTCAAAGAAAACCCATACAATTTAGTAACATTCATCAATAGGCCCTTCACACAAAATCCATACAATCGTCATGACTAAGTCAATGTCATTCAACCATAATGTATGAACAAGCACATTATGCACACTGTAGAAGTTCGATGCAACCTTCAACACAAAAGTCATACAATCATCATGAACAAGAGTTAATCTCACTCAACGATAATGTATGAACAAGCACACTAGGCATATGATAGGAGTTTTATGCAACCTTCAGAGAAAACCCATACAACTTACGACATATTCATCATTAAGCCCTTCACACAAAAGCCATACAATCATCATGAATAAATGTAACCGTCACTTATTCATAATGTATGAACAAACACACTATAAAAGTTTAATGCAACCTTTAAAGAAACCCCATACAACTTAGTGAGATATTCATCAGTAGACCCTTGAAATAAAATGCCAAAGAATCATAAGAGACAATCTCACTCAACCATAATGTATGAACATGCACACCAAACCCACCATAGGAGTAAGTCATACAATCATTATGAATAACAGTCAATCTCACTCAACTGTAATGTATGAACAAGCACACCAGGCACACTAGAAGTTTGATGCAACCTTCAAAGAAAACTCATACAACTTAGTCACATACTCATCATTAGACCCACACAAAAATGATACAACCATCATGAACAACAGTCAATCTCACTCAACCATAATGTATGAACAAGCACACCAGCCACACCAAAGGAGTTTGATGCAACCTTTAAAGAAAACCCATACAACTTAGTGACATATTCATTATCGGACCCTTCACACAAAAGTCATACAATCATAAAAAATGAGAGTCAATGTCACTCAACCATAATGTACAAACAAGAATGCTAGGCACACCATAGAAGTTTGATATAACCTTCAAAGAAAACCCATACCACTTAGTGACATATTCATCATAAGACCCTTCACACAATACCATACAATCATCATGAATAAGAAAGAGTCAATGTCACTCAACCATAGAAGTTTGAAGAACATTGAAATAAAATCCATACTAAATGACATATATGTCATTATATCCTTCCCATGAAAGTCATGATTATCATGTACAAGAGTGAATGTCACCAACCATAATGCATACATAAGAACATTAGGAACACTATAAGAGTTTGATGCATGAACAAGCACACTAGGCACACCATAGAAGTTTGAAGAACCTTGAAATAACATCCATACACTCAATGACATATATGCCATTATATCCTTCCCACTCAAGCACAAAGGGGTTTGATGCAACCTTAAAACAAAACCCATACAACGCAATGTCAAATATTCATCATTTTAAATTCATACAATAATTATGATTCATGAACTCCATCACATATTTTATTGGACCCTTCACTCAAAAGGCATATAATCATTGTGCATATGATTTAATGTCACTCAACCATGATGCATGAACAATCACACTAGGCATGCCATAAGAGTTTGTTGCAAGATTAAAATGCCCCATACAATTTAGCGACATATTCATTATTAGACCCTTCACACAAAAGCATCATGAATCAGAGTCTATGTCACTCAACCACACTAGGAACACCATAGGAGTTAGATGCAATCTTCAAAAAACCCATACAATTTAATGTCATATTCATCATTCGACTCTTCACACAAAAAGTTATATAATCATCATGACTAAGAGAGTCAATGCCACTCAAACATAATGCATAACAAGCATGCTAGGCACACCATACAAGTTTGAAGAACTTTAAAATGAAATCCATACAAATCAATGACATTTTTGCCATTATATCCTTCACGCAAAAGTCATGACTAGCATGCATAAGAGTGAATGCCACTAACCACATTGCATACATAAGAGCATTAGGGACAAGTTATAAGAGTTTGATGCACACTAGTCATGATGCATGCTTCACACAAAAGCCATGACACTCATATGATACTATGTCACTAACACTTATACACACAATTTTTGCCATAGTCCATTAAAACCATCACACCAAAGTTAATGTGACTAATAATGATGCATGGGTAAACACAATATGCACACTAAATATAGTAATGTAATTGTTTAATTACCAAAAAATAAACTACATCTAGAACATTTATGTGTTTAACATAACAACTACAAAAATATAAAAACTAAAAATAGCATAAAAAGAATGAGACCTCTTCAAGGATGTCCATGGCCATACTTAAAGAGTTTATGGAGGGATATTTCTACCACTCCTCAAAAAATAATACAAATTTAATAAATTGTACAAGTTGAGTAATGTAAATACAAGGAATTTAAGTCTTCACACAAAAGCATTTCCAACTAAGATATTGATATCTTTTAATTAGAATAAACTTTCAAAGTGTAGATTTATTTTATTGCAATCCAATTGCACCCTACACATTGTACTTTTCACACCTAAAATTAATAATAATTCACATGAAAATCATCAAATGATGTGCACATTTATTATCCAAAAGCACTTCCCTCAACTTGTGATTTATATTTTTAGTAAGCTTTTACATTTTTGAGATCGACAAAAATCAAAAGAGAATGAATATCACCAAATAGCATACACAATCCAAATGAATACTAAGCATTGTACATTTCACACCTAATATCAATAAAACTTCAACATCAAAATCACCAAACAATGTATATTTACCATCTAAAACACTTCATTTAACTTGTTATTTATATTCTTATGGGAAGCTTTCACATTTATGAGATGAATACACATATATTTTAAAATGGAATCAACAATGAAATCAATAACATCATGAATACCTAAGCATAACAAATAGTTATGAGGATGCAAACTCCTCCATTTTAAAGAAAAATAAAAAAGACCAAATATTTTTTCCAATAATAAGGTTAAATTATATACAAAGCCTAAAAATACTAAAAATATTAAAATATATGCACGTGAATGCCATTAAACATTGATGCATGATAAACACAATAATCACACTAAATATAGTTATTTAATTGTTTAATTACCAATAAATTAAAATATTTTATTTGATTAACATAACAATTTAAAAACTTCAATGAAAATAGAAAAACTAAAAATATCATGAAAAAATTGTTAGAGACCTCTTCAAAGATGTCCATGGCCATCCTTAAAGAGTTTATGGAGGGATATTTCTATCCCTCAAAAAATAATACATATTTTATTAATTATAATTGTTGAGCAATGTTTACAAAGAATTTAAGTCTTCCTTTGAGCTTTATGTTTAAGTTCATACCACTATACAAAAGCATTTCCAATTAAGATATTGATATCTTTTAATTAGAATAAACTTCCCAAGAGTAAATTTATTTTGTGCAATCCAAGTGAACCTGCACATTGTACATTTTACAACTAAAATTAATCAAACTTCACATCAAAATTATCAAATGATGTGTACATTTACTATCCAAAAACACTACCCTCAATTTACTATTTATATTTTTAGTGAACTTCAACGTTGAGACCAACAAAAATCAATGATAGAATCAGTTTCAGTATAAGCATACACAATCCAAATGAATTCTAGAGACTACATTTCACACCTAATCTCTATAAAACTTCAACATTAAAAACACTTTCTTTAACTTGTTACTTATATTCTTATAGGAAACTCTTACATTTATGAGATCAAGAAACATATATTTCAAAATAAAATCAATAACATCATGAATACCATAAACACACCAAATAGTTTTATAGGATACAAACTCCCCCATTTTAAAGAAAAATTAAAAAAAACCACAATTACTTCAATAAATGTGTGTAAGAGAGAATTGCAAACATGACCTTACTAAATTGTCAATGTTCCGAGTTCAATCTCCCCTGCTTCAAATGAATAGTCCACCTACAACAGTCCATCTACTTTTGTTAAATGAGGTAGAAATGGTGCAAATTCTATATAGCTACTTCTCCAAAGTAGAAATTGAAATAGTCATAGCCTAGAAATAATGATAGTCTATGCTACGCACAAAATCAGTCAAGAATGAATAAACTCAGTAACACAACCCAAATGCACTAGAAATTTAAAGATGAAAAAAATTTCCACACAGAAAAACACATTGGCATGGTAAGAAGAAATTATGTGACATATTTGTTCAACATGGTTGTCATTGATGTCAAAGTGTTTGGATGAATGCTCTTGGTATCATTGGAGTTGTTATGATGTCAATGATTTCATTGGTATTGTTTAGTGATTAGCAGGTTGTATCCATGATAGGAGTTCAGGAGTTCATGTTGTAGACCACAGTGTTGATACTCCTTGGTATAGTGTTGAGAGGAGTTCATAGAGTTCATAAGGAGTGTATTCTTGAGTTAGGAGATGTTTCTGATATGGTGCTCCCGGAGGTCAGTTGTCAGTTTTTCTTTAGGTTCAATGCTTCATACATGTCTTCATCAGTCTTCATCAGGATCTTCAAGGTTAGTGGCATATGCGCAATATGCACTGAGTTTTTCTTTGCTCCACGTAATTTTGGAAGTGCTTATATCAGTTGAAAAGAAGTGCAGTATTAACTAGAGATCAGTGGAGTGGTTTGACAATGGTTTTAAAAAGTTTGCTTCACAATTCTTAAACCCTAAAGGTTTCATTCTTTAGCCCTAGGCCATAAAATGTGGTAGTTTACAAGTTCATAGACGGGCAGCACTTTTTGTTTTGTTTTAACAGTGACTTGCTATAGCAAGTCAGAGATGACTTAAGTTACAAACTAAAGGGGTTTAATACATTGTTTAACCGGCCCTCTTAACCTGAGCTTACCGATAGATTTTTGTTCTCAGGCGCCAAAGTGCAAATCAGTGGTATAGTTTGAAAGAAGGCAGGGCGCGAATCAAAAGATTAACGTTCCATGTTTAAAGTAACTTTAGACCCTAACGACTTTATGGCATGTATAAACTTTGATGTCTGTTTGGTTGTATTCTTTGTGTGGTGCAGTTGGTTAACTGTTTTGATTAACTGCTTTTGAAACTGTAGACAGTTTTAATTCCTCTCTTCCACGAGTGTCCAGGGTTCTTTTTTTGGGATACACACCTACATAGAATAATGCTATGTGGAGTCGAAGGCAATGAAAAAGACTGAACATAAAAAATCACAGTAACTTAATGGTACAGAGTATATTATGCAGAATGCTCTTTTGGAATTTTTCTTGTCTGGAGATATAGCTATCAAATGATATTAACCACTGTATAAAAGAGGGTTTTGAATGGTGTTGCAGAATGATATTTTTAGCAGATGTTAATTGCAGACGTTCTTGTGTGATTACAGATGCAGTACTTGTGTAGGACAGAGATAGACTATGCTGTGAAGAGCTGGTTTTTATGTGTTACCTTCCTTCTAAAGATTTCGTCAAAGATTTACGCACAGAGCTACAAACTTGAAGGAGATACCTTGTAACAAGCAACATGGTAAAGTACTTTCACTGAAGATTAACTTGTTTTTGGTTGAGTGTATGTCATGAACATTAAACAATGATATATGTATTGAAGGGTTTAATCAAAATTAGGATTTCTCCATAACTGAGTGAAATGACAGAACTTTTCTATACTTGGTTCTTATTTTGAAGTCTTGAAGTCTTGAAAAGAATCTTACATAAGGAGGAAGTTGCTTGAAGCAGGTGCTTAACAAAGGAGACATAAGTTATTATGTATGTCATTGTCTTTATTGGTGTGATAGGAGGTTGGTTGTAAAGAAATTATCATACATATGTTAAGGTGGCTTGTTGAAGAGAGTATGAACTTGATTTTGTTCATATATGCAGCAAGAAGAGGAAATGCATTTTCTTAGACTGTTTGTTTGGTGATGTAATAAGTGTTGTAAACAATGTATTATGCTTCTACTGATATTATTGTTTGGTGGAGAGGGTCAATTTATTTGGTGTAATACAGTGAATCAGGGAAACCCCCTAACTATCTTTTCTTCATTCTGAGTTGTTGTAAGGTCATGTCAGTGAGACACAAGTGGACCTTTGTATGCCAGTGAGGCTATGTATACCAGTGAGTCAGATCTTTGTATGCCAGTGAGGCTTTGTAATTGGGAAGTTGAGTTAAGCCAGTGAGGCATCTTTCTCGAGTGGTTTTTCATCCCTATGAGGGTTTTCCACTCATAAATTATTGTGTTATGGTGTCTCTTGTTTGTGGTTTATTATTCTTGCTTCTTTGTGGTTAAAGTTGAAGTCAAATTGATCAAAGCATCTTGATTCTCTTATATTGTCAATCAAATAATCTATAGGTGTGTAAAGATTAAAAAGATTATAGACCACTGATTCAACCCCCCTCTTAGTGGTCCCGGTACTCCAACAATATTGACATCTATTTGGGGACACACCTTGACAACTTGCAATCAAATGTACTTACAGAATAAAGCAAATGATAATAATAAAACACAGGAATGAATTTTAACCTGGGGTCTAATTTAAGTGGGTGCAGTTACAGTCCGACGTTTCCTTCAAGTTCTAACAGACCCACTCTGACGTTTGCTTCAAGTTCCATTGGCATTTAATCTGACTGGCGGTTTCATATTAAATTTCTGGGCGTTTACCTCTCCATTTAATTCCAGATTTCCTAGAATACAAAAGGCAAAGAATTATTCAGACAGAAACAGAAAAGCCAGTCAGTAGATGTAATGTTGTCAGATAATGCATTACCAGAATATCAATGCTGCCAAATTTTTCTTCAACCCATTTGGCAAACAGATTTACAGAATTTGTATCCACTATATCTAATTGATGGAAAACCACATTTAATCCCTATTCCTGGAAAGATGCAACCACTTCCTGTCCTCTACCACTATCTCTTGAAGTGAGAACAACAGTCAGACCCTGCTTTGCAAGTTGTCGAACAATCTCAAACCCAATACCTCTATTACTTCCGGTTACTACTGCCAGTGTATCTGTAGACCACCATCTGCCACAAAATTAATTATTTAGCATATAGCTGTCGAATCAATTGTTGGAGTAAAATTTGAGATACATACTCTCTAGTACTCTTCTGTTACATCCCATCTAAAACCAATAATAAATGCCTGTTAAATCTATATGGCATTTGATCTCATTAACTATGGTTGGACATTAATTATGCTAGACAAATTAACACAAGACAGCAACTGTTCAAGTAGCCAACTGTGAATATTACTTTTATATGTTATGTCCCATACCATATTGGTCAAATGGATGATGGAATCCATACATAGCAAACTTAAACCAAGACAAGAATCCCAAAATCAGGGTGAAGTGATGACGAGGCATATGTACATTGTCATCATCCTCAGAAGTTACAATTTAAAGGAGCTTATTGACCTGTGGATAAATGTGATCCAAAAAAAGCTATAGACAGCCCTCCAACACCAGCATTCGCCATTCATCATCAGCATTGACATTTTTTTGTTGTGCACTTTTATTCTCTACTCTTGTTTCACTGTGTCCTGCAATATCCTATAAATCCCAGAGGATGCATTCTAAGGATAGTGATATGTTCTGGGCAGGTGAGCTGGATAATTTATGATGCAAATAATAATAGTTTGGTGGCATGAAACACTAATATAACAAGAAGCCAGTTTGCCGCTACCATTTGCTGCATCAACATCATATTCAGTGAATGCACAACAGTGTTTTAACTCCTAAGATTAGTTCCTTGGTCAAAGACCAAAGGAACCTGCATTGCACTGGAAATCCCATGGCAATCTTGAGGCTAAAAATCATATTTTTATATTCCTTTTTGAATTCAATCTTATCTCTACTTCATACTTATATGTATCATGTTTATTGTTGATGAAAATTGAAATCCCTGCCAGGATTTATGACGAACTAATCGGTTTATGAATTATACATGGATATTGTGGAATGTATCCTGATTCGTTATCATAAAGCCATACCAGGAATATGATAGGCTGATGTGCTGAATTGGACAATAATGTAAGACATGACAACACATAGTGGATATACATGTTTATTGTTATCACCTTAACTAATCTAGATGCCAGAAGGTCCAGGATACAAACCAATCATGAGAAAGCGGGTTTACAGATTATGCGGAGGAAAACAAGAGACTAGTAAACCAACAATGAAATGTCCCCAATATGATTTTTTTATATTTTCTGACTTTCTTTTGTGTTTTCTAGATGTTATCAACTGAAATTATGCAAATATAGATAGCTACAGCAAGATATGATAACATTGAATAGCAGCAAAAAGAATGGAAATATCAATATAGGAATCCCAATTTTATTTTATTTGCCTGCAGCAACTGGAATGATAAGAATTATGAATATGTTGAGCTGAAAATGTAAATTTCAGCCTTACATATGATTGACATCAACTCACTGACACAACATACAGCAGATTCTGAAATATTGGTTGATAGCTAGAAAATGAGTGCTTGTAGACTGCTGTTAGACTCTACGGAATCTTCAAAACCCTTTGTTGTACCAAGGATGATCAGTGGATCTGCCTTTAGTCAATATTTATGAAGCTGGCAGCACACAGCAGACCTGGGGGTAACCTCTGATAATCAGCAAATATAGAAATGAGCCTGGTAGAAGGGATGCGGACTGCCTGGAGTGTGACTGTGAATCGGTACCCTAGTCAAACTGTATGCAGTTCAAATCTTCTTCGAGCAAGGTAAATGGTGCAGTTAGTGATCAGTACCACTGTCATGTGCAGCCAAACCAGCAATGTACCTTCTGAATGGCACAATCTACCTGTGAATGCCAGCAATTACCTCCTAACCATCCACAAAACCCTCAACAAATGGCAGTAGAGTATGGAACGTGCTGTGATCCCCTCCTATCAATTGCCACTCACAAAGTTGTGTGATAGGGTTGCTATGTTGCCAGTTCAGCTCGTCAAACACTAACAACTCAGCAAGATGTGTAATCAACTCTGAAATGCAGCAACAAACCCTCCAAAACTGCACCTAAACAATGATCCTTGAATATGCTGGTCGCTCCTCCAATTATGTTGAAATATCATACGACTACTCTAGGAAGGCCCTTAAATGGCGTGGAATTATGTCAAAGTGTAGGCACCCAGAAATAATAGAAATCAGCAACCTAAAATTTGTTGAAAGTCTAAAAATGCAGAAATGTGATCCCTTGATGGAAACAAACTACTTGCTTGCAAATCTTGATTGCTCAACCTGAAAAATAAGCACGAAGTCTCCAAATCAGCTCACTATGCAACTTCCGTGCAGAATTGCCAATGGTAGAAGCAAGGGTTTTTGCCCTCCCCTCCAAGAAGATAACCCAAGAGGGTTTTCATCCCCCCTAGACCTTAGAAAACAGCCAAGGGTTTTCATCCTTGAATGCAAATTCGAAAACAAAGCTCACAATAGAAAATACCAAATGAAATTTTTATGCTGAAATGAAGCCAGACGTCTCCTTGATATACCTTTCCAAATCATGCCCTTGAATTCAAATTTCCCTCCTGGTATTTAAAAATGCTTTTTATTTTATTTTATTTTAATTTTAAGTATTTAAAAATACTTTTTATTTAATACTAGTGTTTAAATACACATTTTATTTTAATTATAATAATATTATTAAGTTGCCCCTAAAATTAGAAATTACTGGACCCAACTTAAAATATTATTAATTATTTTAGTCCAAAAAAGAGGACATGACAGTCCACCCTTCTCAGAATTTCTTGTCCACACGTAATTGCAAACCCAAATGCTCAAGCATTGTCGTGCCAATATGATCAATCATGCTATAATGTCTATAGAGTATAGACCCTATACCTATCAAATGAAACAACTTCTGTCAAAAAACACCATGCAAACTCGGATACTCAAATACCATCCTACCAACACTATGAATCATGCTATAGCCTATAAATCCTGTATCTGTCAAGTGGAGCTACTTGGACCAACAAGTATATCTCCCAACTCCACTACCCACAACTATTGTATGCAACCCCTGCAACTTAGGACACAATTTGGCCAACAAGTGTGCATGATCCACAACACAAACCTCTGAAAATAGAAAACAAAGGAGTGTGATGGTGGCTTGCTGGGTGTATGGGACTGCATTAATAGTTTATATAGGCATATTAATAGTTTCCAAAACATTTGGAGCAGTGACCAAGATTCAAGATTCTGATATTTTCTGTGTTTATTTAAAAGAACATAGACATGTATGAATTTACAGCATTATGCGTTTGGGCATGCTTCTTTTGTCTGGAGTTCTATTATGGGCTGAATTGTTTCTCATTCGAGTGCATCTTTAAAGTACGTTTGTCTAAGAAAAATTCCCATTTTTAAGGTCAGAAACCAGAATGGTGGGTTTTTTTGTGTAGGAAAATGCAAAAGAAAATGGAAATTGAAGAACCACAATAGAGACTGACGGAAATCCAAAACCACCAATTACTTTCTGAAGTCCCTTTGTGGTTGTATAAGATGCAATGCTTTAGGGATTTTCTAAGGATGTTCTTAGAATATCATGAGCATTGCATGTGGTAACCTAGATGTGTCTCAAGGTTACCAGATACAACAATTTTTATTTATTTATATTGATTTGTGGAATAGGAGATGATTTATCTGCAGCTTTTCTTTTATCATTGCAAGTCATATTTCAGAGTCTGATATACCTCTTCTCATCATTGACTCGTCTATGGACATTCAACATAATTGCTTTCTCTCATTCACTCTTCAACATTGTTATCAAATGGTTGAAGAGGTCTCCTTGGGGGACTTGATTTACTTTCTTTTCCAACTGCTTATTATGAGCATCTGTGTTTCGCATTGCTGCTTTCATTCCTCCAATGCTTTGTTTCCAGACTCTATGGAACAACACTAAAGGGAAGATGCACTAAGAGGTTATGCTTGAGCAACATAGTTCAATGCTAGCAGGGAATGCTTATAGTTATTCATTATTTCTTGCTTATGCTATATAAGAGATACTTGTGCACAATCCATTTATAAATCCATGCTCTGTGGTTTTCTTTACTTTAGTGTGTTTCCTTTTCACTCGAATTTTCACTAGTTTGCATACACCGTTGTAGCGATTCTAGTTATTGTATCTATTACCATGATTTATTTCTTTTGCTTATGTATTTGTGAACAAATGTGTCATGGATGTACTCTCTTATTTATATTTGAGTACTGATAAGGACATCATTCTTCTTGCTGAAAGCACCCTTTGTGCATTTTTTACTGGACACTTTTTGCAACTCACATATTTGTGCAACACTGTTGTCTTTTGCTAACCTAACAGCTATCTCATTTATGATATATTTTCATGTCTACTCAGATTCTTCGTACATACTTTCTGTATCCTTATTAGTTTTAGTTCTACCTGTGTCATCTGCAAGCCAATTGTCATGGAATTTATAGAGGATTTTATATTAAAGACGATCGTGACAAGAAATCATTTCGATTGAGGTTAATGTTTTTATAGCATTCCAAATCATTTACTTGTTGCTTTACAATTTTATCCTTGAGACTTCCTTTGCCATTGAGATAGATTATTCTCAAAATGGAGCATCAGTTATTATGTTTGCTTTATCTGGTTTGTAGATGAGTTGTGTTTGAATCATCAGAGAATAAGGACCATTAATATTGCTTGTTGCTAGTTAACTCTGCTTTGAGCAAGAAATTTAGTAATGGATATTGGTCCATGTTCCCATTTTTTGATTGGATGAGCTCTTGCTAACAGCTCATGGTTAAAAGTGGGGAATCCCTACTTGCCATTTTTAATTTTCTAGTTCTGGATGCCTTCACTTTTATCATTTTCAAAGAACATTGCTCCTAATGAAATTTTCACTTGTGTGTCTGTGTATCATGACAGCCTACTTATGAGACTGTGTTTTGAAGATGTTCCATTATGGAATGCCCCAGGCAATTATCAAGTTCGTAGTGAGGCTTTACAATTTGTTGCTCTACGAGCCCAAGCGAGGAAGTGGTGCTCCGAGAGCATGGAAGAGGAGGGGCAGAACTGCTCATCACTCATCTCAAGCTGAACTCCAGTTCCAGTTAGAGGGATATGTTGATGAATGGGCTGGAAAGAGATAAGCATCTTGTTAATCACATCCATTACCATGTGGATAACACTAACAATGCCACCTCCTCTCGTCTAGGAACAACTTCCTTCAGTGTTCTCATAAAGTCTGGGAGAGAAATGGAAGGGCTAGAATATAGTGTAGAAGTTGGGATTGGAACACCAGCTCTGGAACAACTGATGGGAATCGATACGCTCAACTCCCTCTCATGGATTCAGTGCAAACCCTGCAAGGGTTGCAATTATAAAGTGAAGCTCACCATGTATCTACCCAAACAATCATCCTCCCTTGGCTTGTAAATTCTTGAAATGTCCACCCTTGGGATCAGACCCCTAGGATTTCCAGTCAAAGTGTGATAATTGGGGGTATCTGCACTTACAGAGATACTAACGGTCTTTCCCAAGTATCTGAGGGAGATTATATCACAGTGCTGGGAGAGTATCATTCAGCTGTAACTTTAATTATGTGTTCAATTAGTAGTTGTAAATCTGAGTTAGTTATTTAAGCCATTCACTGTATTTTCTTTATCTCCTGCTGAGTTTTTGATACTGTATATAATTTCCAGAAAAGAATATCACCATTCACTGTATTTTCTTTTTCAGCTGTGTATTATTTTCCTTTTTTTAATAAGGTTTTTATTCAATTAAAAAAAACTTATAAATAATATAGTTATTTTGAACAAGGTCTTTGTTTCTTTATTGAGTGAAATAAATAAGGAAAGTTCACAAAATCTCTTCCATCCCTGTGATGGTAAAACTGTCACTCAATCTCATCTTGTTAAAAACATAGGCATCTCTTCCTACATCCAAATAGCCTCTCATTTTTTCTAACACTATTGCAGCCTACAATAAATTTGGGTGTAAAATCAACGACTAAAGCTTAAACTAACTTGTTCATTTAAGTGGAAATGGAACAAAACTGAGCAGTGAGGAGACCCACCTAATTCAAGCTGAGGTCTGTGAATTGAACAAGGGTACAGCTATTTTGATTGGGGACAAGTGACCCATTTCATTTTCTGGAAGAATAAGGGTATATCTGAAACTCCAGTAGCAACTCCACATTGAGAGAGTGAAGAGAGGGGTTCATGGGTGTTTAACCAGTAGTACTAAATAAGACCAAATCTCCATACTAACAAACTGAAAAATAGGAAGCACTACTAAATAAGAAAATTAGAGACAAGAAAATCAATTACCTCAGCCAATAAACTGTATCGAAAGCTTCAAGTTCAAATATTTAAATAATTCTACAACACAGAGATTTAAGATACATAAAAACTTACTAAACTTTCTTCAAATGTAGTGCCTTCTCTTTTCTTCCTTCGAAATTCTTCCTGCGAACACTTTTCTTTACCCTCCGCCAGAAAAGGACACACAACCCAAAAATAAAGACACAAATTACAGGATTAAAAAAACAAGGAATACAAAAAGAAACACATAGAATACAAACACAACACACAGAATACCAAAAACAAGTCAAGAACAGGACGAACAGACAAAACATAACAAACAAAGAGAATGAAATGGAGGACATTCAACAGAAGAAAACTTAAAACAAAACAAATAAAGGGAAAATGTGTGGAAATCGAATTTAACAATTTGAGTGGCTGTAATTTTAGTGCCGTTGGAAGGAGGTATAGTTGGCATTCGCCCACTCCTTCCAACGGCACTAAAATTATAACCACAAAAGATCTCTGGTTTAAATCTCTGTTTTTCTCTTTCAATGCTGCTGTGGATGACTCTACAGAACTGCTCTTTTATTGTTCCTGTAATTTGTAATCCGTTTATGACAAGTTTAGACATCCATCAATAGGTTTTGATTTTTATTTAAAGCTATAAACGTTGTTTATTGCTTAGATATTGTGTAATATTGTAGTTGTTAATATTATGATTCTAATAGCACACTGAAAGCCAAGCAATATAAAACAAGTGTCCCCTCTCTTGTAGTGTTGTAATTATAGTATTTGTTTAGTTGTAATTTTTTTTAGATTAAATATTGGTTGTATAGAAAAATTGCATTCCAATAATTGAAAAATTAATTTTTGAAGAGTGCTTAATAATAAATATTAATAATATAATTAATAATATTATTAAAATTATAAGTATAACTAATAACAAAAAATGAGATATTGAATTTTACCATTCAAAAGAGTCCAGTTACATGCCCATCACTAGTGAATTTGCTACATAATCTCAAGAATAATGTGTACGTATAAACAACAATATTGAAAAAACCTCATGTTACCTCCCGTAATGACTATCGCAATAATGAGATAACATATATCGAAGAGGGAACAACATGTCGAAGAGAGTAATATTATGATCCCTTGGATAGACCGATGAAAAAAGTCACGATGAATATTATCAAAGTATATATGAGATAAAGAAATAATGTAATGTTGTCGATAGCCATAGAAGGCCACATCAAAGAGAGGTTAACAAATAAAGGGATACAATTATAAGTCCTTTCGAAGTCCCGAGAATGGGAGTACAACGTTAATACAACATCGAGGGGAAGTGTGGATATCGGTAGGAGAAGAATGGAACTCCCCTCGATAGTTTCGATGACAATAAAAAGGGGACTTTGTCAGTATTAAGTAACTCATATCGAAGTAAGAATGAAATATCGGGAGTATAATTTATGAAACACAACGAACGATAATTTTGAAGGAACTCTTAGATATCGAAGTGAGACAGTTTGGAGTGTCTTCGATGAATTTGAAAAGAAAATAAAAGCCTAGTATTGAAATGGAAATGGAAGGATGACCAAGATATCGATGAGAGCAAAGTTAAAATATGTTCAATATAACGAAAAGTAGTGTCCGTCTCGTTGATATGACAGCTACATTTTCGAAGAGATAGTTGACATTAATATTGGTTATGGTGACAAGAAAGGTGGCAAGAATGTCATTTATGAATCAAGGGTCAAATCTTGTATACCTAATTCCGACAATATTTCAATGGTAAAATTGTGAAGAGAATACAGAGGATGGAATAGGAGGACACGACATTGCTTTATAGTGGAGGATTATGGAAATGACATTCTTGATTCAAGTAAGCATTCAAAAACCAGCTGAAGTTTATCTGAAATATTTGCATTGTCAAGAGGTTAGGATTTTAAATGAATGGAGAATACATCAAAAACAAAAAAACCTAAGAGACAGAAAACAGGGTCCAGACCATTGAACCAGGATATGATTGACCAATGTCTTAGCTCTGGACCAAGGTCCCAGAGAAGTGTGCAATTAAACCCCTCAGTTGAAAAATTAGAAGATAAATAGAGAAAATTGGGTGATATATGTACACCAAAAAGGGGATATGACATGTTTATGTACCACTATAAGAAAATGTATAGGCATGAACCAGAATGTAATCCTTGGAGACTGAATCTAGGAAAACTAGTGGTGCCGAATGTATTTGTGAATGTGGAGCTGATGAGGGTACTAGCTAAGATGTATGACCCGAAGACATTTACAATTTGCCTTCCAGATGGGTCATCTTTCATTTCCATTACCAAGAATTATGTCTCTATGGTTTTCCAATTGGACATGAGCATGTCAACAACACTCAGAATTAAAGACCTTTTGGATGAATATCATAGTATGGACACTAGTTATAAAAGGTGGAAACTGCCTTTACATAGACCTCGAGATGAACATAATCAACTTAAAATATTTTCTATAGATGAACACCCTCCATTTCCTGTAGAATCGTTTGAAGAATATTTCCAATACACGTATTATTTAGTTGGGCAAGTATTAGGAGTGGATGTTCCTGCACTCATGTCGACAACCTCGATGGTCTTAGCAGCAAACATACAGAACAGGGATGCTAGGCCATTTGATTATGTAGAATATTTGGCAAAGGTATTGAATAGAGAACTTGCTTCCCTGAAAAACAATAATGAAATTCTTAATTTCAAACATTATTCATTGTTGATGCACCTTGTTTTATATGAAGGGTAGTCAATAGGATTATGGAGTGAGAATTTAAGGATTAAAGATATAGATAATGATGGCAACATAAGGCCAATACAAATGTGGATGTCAATTTGGGATAACAGATCTATAAAATCACATTACTTGTATTTTGAAGAATACTTTGTGAAACCCCTGTACAGATTGCTTGGTCATTGTTGCGAATATAATTTCTCACCTGAAATACAATAGTTTCTTCATCCCAAGGACAAAGATCAAAAAAGAAAGGTAGATCACAATTGGGGAGATTGGTATGCATATGAGGACTACACCGTGATTAGGGTGTGTGGCTTCGAAGCAACCCCACTCCTTCTCCCAAAGACAATCCCTGACAGAGTTGCTTATCCAGAAATAGTGAGGCAATTGGCATATTCAGATTTCATGCATCTTAAGCATTATAACAAGCAATCCCTCATGCCTGGGACTCTGTGTTTTGGTGATTTTACTGTTATTTCTGATAAGGGGTATGATGCTATTGAGAGCTAGTTGGAGTACTACAACTTGCCAAAAGGAAGTGAAAGAAAAGCATTTGATCCTAAGCATTATATCAATGATGTTAAAATAACACAAAAGTTGAAAGGCTATAAACATGAACATTCTTTATCAATGATGAGTTAATAAAAAATCTTGATGAACCCAATGCAGCAAAAAGGATAAGTGTATATAACATAATAATGATGGCAGAGGCATGGAGGAGGAATCAAAACCCATTGTATAGAGAAGCTTTTAATGAAATAAAGGATCCTCTTGAAAGAATTGATCAGTTGATCTCACATGAGGATGAGTTGACTAGAGTGGTGCCTACCTCAGCCTTTGAGGTAAGAAGAGATGTTCATTTAAAAAGGGATGTGACCAGAATACAAGATGAAAGCATAATTCCACTCTGCCATTTATCTCCACAACTCAGTCCAGATATCATTTTTTCTATTAACACTCATATGCTAGGTGAAGTAGATGTTGAGGAGGAAATTGAAAGTGTACAAATTAGTAAGCCTGTTATTGGACAATATGAGCCACCAAAAGAGAGGAATGTTGTTGTATTTGAAGCATCAGATCATGTATGTGATGATGTCAGGCATCATGCAAGTGAGGAGTTTATTTCAGATGATAGTTTCATTCAAATTGCAGAATTCAAATCGTTTGTTTAAGAATATAAGGGAAAATTGGTAAGAGAAAAAATAAAAGAAATTACACCAGAAAAGGAAGTTGATGCCTTGAAAGAGTTACAGGAAGAGGTTGATAAAGAAATAGAGAATATGACTCCTGAAAAGGGGCGAGAATTGTTAAAAGAGGCTGGGGTTATGCTTCTCCCAAGATGGGATATCAGTTTTGCTATAGTTTTTGACAGTTTCTTGAAAAGGCAAGACAAAACTTTGCAATTAAGTACTGAAGCAAGTGATAAAATGTATAGTGGATCAGGGTATAACCCTAACAATGCCACTCTTGTAATTTGGGTGCTATACCCACCAGGGAAAAAGCCCACCATTATTCATGATCCGAGCCAAGTTTTTGGTCACCTTTTAGTACAAAGATTGGGGGATACTGATCCCCTTTTGACAACTGATCTAAATATCAATGTTGCTAAATTCACCGAAGCACAGATTGAAAAGCTAGTAAGAGATAATAAAAAGCTTGTTTCTGAAAATAAAAAACTAAGGCAATAAGTGGCTAGTTATAAGGATAAGATGATTCCTTCGCCAACTACTTTCTATCTAGTAATAGAAAGTAATGAAAGGTTCTTAGAGGCTATATCCAAAAGTATATATTGGAAGCATAAAGTTGAGCAATCCCAAAAGAAATATGATAAATTAAAAAAGGAGACAAAGAGAGTGAAAATTGAAATTGTTTCAGAAATAATAAAGAGTGAAGATGGTTGAACAAGCTAATAAATTGTGGGGTGCATACACAAGAACATACAATGCTCTTAAGGAAAACAATAGATTACAAAACAGATTGATGGAAAAGAGAGAAGAACTGGTGAATAATGAAAATGTTGAAGGCAAAATTATGAAAACTTGGGAAAGTTTAAATAAAACACATCAACAGTTCAACAAAATGATCACAGAAGAACTTAATGACTATAATATCTCATTAGACATTTCTTTCCCCAGTTTCTTCAATGATGAAGGTGACCTTAAAGAACGCATTGTTCAGAAAGAAGAACTAAGCCATATATTACTGGAGGCACTCATGAAAGTAAATGATGAATTATTAGTTATGGAGAACACACATGTACAGCTGAATGGGATTTCTGCTCTGGGGTTTGCTATGAAGGAATTAAGTGCTATGACGGATACTTATAGCAGCGAAAAGTACATTGAGCATGTCTCCAAAGTCAATCTATTTATTGCACGAGCAATGTGAACATTGTTTTAGAGTCGTCAGAGGGAAGGACCAGAACATTCAAATGTCAGACTATGGAGAGGATAACTTTTCCAGGCCAATGGTCATGAGTTGTCTACGATGATTAACAGATTTTGGTATCATGAGTGTTTCTGGTCTTCAAACTATTTTTGTTGTTATTTCTTTATGTTTTAAAATAAGAATTAATCATTAGTTAGATGAGGAGACATGAACTCTGAAAAGACATGTTGACTTGTAATGACTTTGTTTGGCAAAGAGATGGGTTAGCCTGATGATGAGACACTGAGTATGCATTTAGTAACATTCCTAGTTTCTTTGTTTGTCTTCATGTGCAGTTGTTAACAAAATGTAGTGTTACTCTTTATATTTATGAATGTTACAATTGTTTGTTAAGTGTGTAAATGGTTGTATGGTCTATGTGCCAGCTAGAACTTCATGTGCTCATGTAGTTGAGGTTTAATTCAAAATAATAATGTTGCCGTGCTTACAAGTGGCATCATTATGACTATTTTTTTCATAGCACAACTGTATTTTAGTGTATGCATGATTGTACATAAATTGGTTTAGACCACAAAGAAAATGATATTTTCTTTAAACACAAGTTAAAAAATAGAAAGAAGCAATGAGAACATAGCATAACAGAAAGATCAAATTGTTCAAAACCAAGAATTACAAGGCTTGCCCCTGTATGTCTTCAAAATGTTCAACCCTTCATCAAATTGAGGTAGAGGATAAAGCATATTTAAACAAAGTTGCTACTAAATAGTATTTAGTAATTTATGGAAAGGAATGTATTCAAACATATTAATATAGAAAATGTCCAAACTAAAAGAAACTGAAGTCACTGTCCATGGGTAGAGAAAATTTAACCTAGGCACAATAGTGGGATTTCTAGTAGATGGGTAGATAAAATTAAACTGAAGTTCAACAATGGGATTTCTTGTAACATATGATAAAGACTTCCCTTGCATTTTGAAATCATAGATAACAACTTTTTCTTCTCAAATCTAGAGAATAAAGTGCACTCAACAGAGCAAGCAATATGTTGTCATGTCTTTCCTTGTTTCTAATAATATCACATTTCTATTCATACAAACAGGATTCAAGATTTCATATATCTATACCTTTGAGAAAAACTGGTTCGTAGTGTTGTGATGCTCACAACAAGCCCCATTTTACCCTTTAGCAAAATGAGGACCCCTATTGTGGCTTTTGCTTTTGGCTTGTGTGGTTTCTGCTTGCTTGGCGGTATAGGTAAAATTGTCCTTGGTGCTTGAAATATGATATTCACAATGCTTGGTGATAAATGGTTGTTATTAGTAAAATTTGCTTCAAAAATCAGCTAGGGTTGTTTTTTGAATGATTTAAAAAAATTGTGTATTCTGAGTTATGTCGGTTTTGTGAAAAGTCAATGCTGGATTTATGTTGGGTCAACATGTATCCAATATACATTTTCATTTGCATGTATCTGTTATGCTTTTGGTCTGTCAGGTTATTACATTCATCATGTTTTAAATCACTTATTGTTAATGGTTTAAAATGAACTTATGCAGGTTCAGACCTGGCGGTGTTTTGTGAAGAATTGTATAAATGTAGAAGTCCACATTTGTGTTTGTATATTACAACTCATGTTAAAGATACAAATTCAAAATATACATAGGCGGATGTCAAAATAAGTTCAAAGTAATGTATAAAGTTGGAGTCATCTCATTTGTATGATTAATACATTGTTTTGGTATACTTTTGATACAAATGTAGATCCGGACCCGAAGGTAAAATTCAATTGAGTTTAGAAAATGAAACGTGAATGCTCATCTTTGTATGTATTGTTGTATGTATAATCACATGTATCTGAAAAATATATACATAAAACCGGACACAACTAGGAAAATAAAATGTTGTAAACTTTAAGAGAAGTCCACGTTTGTATATTTAGATGCATGTATTAGAAATACAAAAGTCAAAGATGCAGTTGCAGACTTGAACTCAGGATTAAATAACGAATAAAGTGTAGTTGTTCATAACAATGGTTAGAAAAAGTCAACATCGTGAATATTTGTATATTCGCATGTATATGGTATACATGAAAATATACAAATTTAAATTTTATGCAATACCTGATGCAATTAAAGGTTTGAACATTGTATATTTCGTGTGGGGTCCACATTTGTATGTTTGAGATGCATGAATGCGATATACAAAAAGGGTGATACAAATGACATAGATACAAGATCGGACCCGAAACTAATTTCAATTTGTTTTATAAACCTGATAGAGTCCGAGTTTGTATATTTTGGATGATTGTATAAGATATACATAAGGATATACAAAATAGAATATGCAAAAATAAGAGAGAGAAAATACTAAAGTGCATAAGGACTTGTCATATGTATTTGAAATACAAAAGTGAAAAGTGCACGTATATGAGATACAAGGTGAAAAAGTGTAAAAGGCCAACGTATACAAAATTCAAATATGCAGGAAAAGGTTAAAGTAAAATGCAAATCAAATTGTATGCATTAATTACAACATTTAATGCTCTATCTACCACAGAATACCTAATGTCAAATGAGTAAAAGGAATTTTGATTGCATTAATCTTCACAATTGCATTCATAGTTCAGTTGCAGAGCATTTTACAGATTTAAAGCTAAGTGCGATTCAAAGACGAATTGTGGATTCAAGGCAGCTGTGTTAATTTGAATGATAAATTTCTTGTCAACGGTATTAAAGTCAACGGTTGCGAATTTAGGTATGTATCTAAGATCCCACTTGTGTTTAATGAAATTGGATTATGGTAATTTTACAGTGATTACAGTAGAATAATATGAATGGTTTAAACTTAATTAATCATTGTTATAAGTGGGAAGCTTAAACATGGTGGGGTAGATATATAGAATTTGAAAAAAGGGGAAAAAGACAAGACCATAAGGTTAAATGTTAAATGGTAAATGTATATGGTAAAAATGCTAGGAAATATGGACATGGTTGTAAAATGAATGTATATCTTTTCAGGATGCCACCTAAGGGAAAGAAAATTGAGAAGATAGCTGGAAAAGCTGAAAAGAAAGACACAAGAGTTAAAGAAGAATTTGTAGTTAGAGGTTATAGTTCAAATATATATGCTTCAGGAGGAAGGGTAATGGACACTGAATTTGGAGATTTTGATTTTGAAGAAATATTGGAGAAGATTAGAGCACCGAGTGCATCCTTGGCCATGAAGAACATATGGGATGTGGGATTGTATAATGCTGCAGGATTTCCATTAGCAATGGAGGCTAGGGACTTGGTTCTTGAATGTATCCAAAGATATGATCTGAATTCCAGGAAGGTAAAACATAATGGGGTGGTGTTTACATATTTGTCTGTCAAGGCTATAGTAGAAACCTTTGGGTTGAAGATTACTGAAAAGATGAAAGAAATAGATATAGAGAAATACTCAGATGATTTTAAGAAGAATGAAGCATCCTGTAAAAGTGCAATATTCTACGGATGGTATTCTCTAGATAAGAAGCCAAAGGTAGCTGCTAGGGTACCAAAGAATTTGTACAAGTTGGATTTCAAGGAAGACATCTACATCATGATTACATTGTTGATCAGACTAATGGGTCTCGCGGATGCTGCTACATTTGAGCCATGGATGTTTTCTATGATACAATTTATCAGAGAAGAGACGGGGAATGTTCATTGGGCTTTGGCCATTAGTAATGCCATTTATGCACAAGTCTTGAGACTTATAAACAAAAGTTCTTCATGTCATCTTATATTGTATATTCTTGTGCAGCCAAGATGCAATTGAATGGAATACCGAGGATTGGCACATTGGGAAGTTGACCACAACAGAAGTTAGTAAATGATCATTACCCGGACCTACAGGAACAAAATGTAGGGAAGAATTTCATAAGGGTAAATGATGTGTTTTCCATTTACCTGGTGAGGATATTGACAGGAGAAAGAGACAAAAGGTTGTCTGAATAAGCAAAGAATGCAATCACATGGCACAACACTTGGTATATACAGTTCTCTACCTTTACATACATTAGAACTGAAGGATTTAAAGGAAAACCTTTTAGACTACCAAGATACCCATCAGACAGAGTAGTGTTGTTGGAGTTTACAAGACAGATATTGGATGTTTATGCAATGTATAAGGCCAAGTTTAATAGGGGCAACATCAAATTTCCCTTTGTTATTGGAGGGTACCAATGTTTTAATGAAGACATAGCTAAAGCCTCAAAGGTAGAGTTGCTATATTATGGTTTTCCAACTTTTGATTTGGCCAGATCTTTTGATCCATTCAAAAGGATTCATAATTTTATAGATAAAAAGTTTAAACATCAACCTCAGCTTGAAGATTTTTGGGCTGATTGTGACAGTGAAGTTGAAGTTAAAAAAAGGGCTCATTAGAGATTGACCCTTGATCAAATCAGAACCTTGGGAGTGATTCAAGTGCCCCAAGAGATGAGAGATGATGATGAGAAGAAAAAAAGGGCTCATTAGAGATTGACCCTTGATCAAGTCAGAACCTTGGGAGTGATTCAGGTGCCCCAAGAGATGAGAGATGATGATGAGAAGACCTTGCATACAAGCTATGACAACAAAAAGGTTGCTGAGGAAATTATGACTGAACCAGATTGGAGCCAACCTGATGAGATTTCATTAGACAATATTTCAAAGTCAATACTAGAATATTCTGAGGTGTGGATTAAAGAAAGGATAGAAGAATTGAAAGCTAAAGGAGTAACAGTCACCTACTAAGGAAATAAAGGTAAAAAGAGAAGCCTAGAAAGTGAAGATAATTTTGATGATTTCTTGAGAAGAAAGAGGCAGGTGGTAGAGGCCAAAATAACTAAGGATAACATGGAAGCCACATTAATGGACCCTTATGCACTAGGAATAATAGTGGCTATCCCTTCGGGAACCTTTACATCAACAAAGGGATGAACATCTACCTCAGCTGCCACAATAGAGCGGGATCCAGTAAAGGCATCTGTAGTATCAGAACAAACACTTACATCTATAGTGCCTATACAAACACCAAGTGTTCAGGTGACATCAGAGGCTCAGTAGCCACTTTTGGAAACACAAACTCAACAGGAGAAGATACAAAGGTTTATACTGGTCAAACAAGAAATGACCGAGGAGATGGTGGAAAAAACATCGACGGCCCAAGCATCTACAGAGGATAATATAGAAGTGGTGGATGTTGATAAAATTGAAGATGTTGATGATATTGAAGATGATAAGGATGAAGGTGGTGATGATAGCTTGGAGATAAGTAGTGAGGAGGAAGACGATAGGCAAGTACCAAAAACTCACCTCATGTTGGGAGCATTCGATGCAAGTGCATCACAAAATGCAGCAACATCCTAAGATCCAAAAGGTGCCATATCATCAAAAGAAAAAGTAGAAATAATTGACCCATTTGATACTTTAGTGCCCAAAAACATCATGGAGGAAGTCAAAGAGGCTGGCAAGGAGATTATGAGAAATTAGGAAGAGGAGAAAGAAAATAAAGATTTGGATAACATGCCAACTGCTCAGGGTGAAGGTTTACCAAGTCAAGAAAATATGCCTGTATTTGGGATGGAAGGACAACAAAATGTTGAACAACAACAATCTCATGAGAAACAACCTCTTCAAGATCAGCCACCTCCACAGCAACAACATGACCAACATCAACAACAACAAGAAGAACAAGAATAGGAAGAAGAGCATGAGGAATAAGAACAAGCTGAGGTTCTAACAGAGGAGCCTCAGGATGAGGTAAGGAATGACAAAGCTGCAAGTACCAGTGTAGAAGTATCATCTTGGGTAGGTTCTGAGGTACGACAGGTTACAACAGTGCAATTAGCACCCATTGATATAAAAAGCCTATTAGGTAATGAGGCCACCAGAAGGGGTAAAAGGAAAGCAAAAATAATGTCTGCAATCAAAAGAGATCCTTTAGGGACAAGGACTGTGCCAATGGTAGTTCCACAAGTAGATAAAGAAAAGGGAGAAATGGGAATGGAAGAATATAATGTCATTAGCATGAATCTTGGTCATGTGAATAGAGAGCAGCATATTGAAGAATTACAGGAAATGACAGAGTTCACTGCTAGTAAAATGAGGAAAGACAAACAAAAAATAAGGAATTTGAAGGGGCAAATTGCCTAGTTACAACAATTTATTCAAGAAGTATTTGATCATGCACAAAGTGTACCAGAGTTATCTTCTAAACTAACTATTTTATCTAAGGAACAGATAGGAGGAATAGAAAATAAAAGGCATGAAGCTAACATGTTGGAAGATTATGTCAGGACATTTATTCAAAAGGGGGAAGAAGTAATAAAAATTGTAATTGGCAATTGGAACATAACCGTGACTAAGAAAAATAATTGTGCTAACCTTGTACAAAGATGTCGGGCTAGAATATTGCAGAATAGGGATGAGTTAAAGAAACTCCATACTATGGAGGGACATACACAGTCATTGGTTAATGAGGGAATTATAACTTTACATATTGTTTTTTCAAATACCTAGATGGAAGATGGAGCTGAAGTTTAAAGAAGGTCTAATCAGACCTTGCCTTATCAATGTGCAAGAGTTAGAAAGGACTGCTCAGGATTTGTTAAAGAAACATGAGATAGTGGAGCATTTGGTTAAGCATCCATGCCCCCAAGTGCAGGTATATGATGTAGATACAACCATAAAGGAGTTTAGGGATAGTTTTTAGTCATGTATTGATGACCCTGTGAACAAATTGGATGAAGAGGTAATGGAGTTAAGTGCAAAGATTAAAAAGTATCATAAAAGAAGGGAGGATAGGGAAAGCAGAGCACAAGTATTGAAGACAAGTGTGGAAATGCAGAGTATACCTAGGATGCTTCTCAAAGAACAAGTCATGCGTCTATATCCACAGTGGCTAAAAGATATACACATTACATGAGAAAGAAGAAAGGGGATATGTAGGTAGAGGACACTAGGGATAGTGATTAGAATACTTGTTCACAGTTTGTTTCATGTTCTATTCTGTTATAGTTTTGTACTAGTAGAATGGTCAAAGTAAAAGTTAAATATTTCAAAAGATTCTAAAATGCATCTTTGCACTGGAAAGAATATTCCTTTGAGATATTCTAGAGCGACAGTTAACATCATGAGCCAATCTTTACCTAACGTCGATGTTATAGTTTGAATTTGGATCGTTGATGGTTTTGTAACCATAGCAGGGGATCTTAGTCTATATAAGGATCTTTGGTATACATATTTTAGTACACATGGCTGACATAGAAAAGTTACCAGAGAGTTTGCAAGAGAAGTGACTGGTGAAAATACTTTGAGCATAGTGACTTGAGTGAGAATTTACCTATGTCTATAGGAAGGAATATGTGGAACATCATGTTTCCTTGCTATATCTGTAAAAATGCCTGTAAGTTTTGATGATGTTGTGAATGTATTCAGAAAATTGAATTCATGAAATATTGTAAATGTGAAATGGCTACATATATCAATAAATACAAACATTGAATTTCTGCATCTATTCCAGAGTGTCATTCGATTTATGTGTTTTATTGATATATTCCTAGAAGATTGCAATTCTATATGTGAATTCGTGAAATGATCTGGATTAACATATAAGAGTTTACTTGTTTTTGAATTGTCCAATGTAATCAAAATTTGTCCACGTGAGTAGCAGAACATCATATTTGTTTAGATCATGTCTCTTACCTTATCTTTTATCTTTCTTTTTACCAATAGTTTAAATAAATAACCAAAATGCAATCATTGAAAGGAAATTGTTAAAGATTATGGTAAATATATGGAAATGCTAAAGATCTTTTGATAATTTTCATAATGTTTGAAAATAAAGTTTGTTTCTGTAAAATTCATGCAAAGATTGACTTGAAAGTTGTAAACATTTGCAAAGGATCATTATCTTTAGAAGTATTTGAGGTTATTTGCAAAGAATAAGTAACAATGGCCAGTAATGAACTTTTAATTCACGTAAGGCCCCTTGAACAAACAACTTCACATTAAACCTTGAGTAAGTCCAACATAGTCATGACCTGACTATCGAAGCCTTGGGATTGTGAATTATTATTCACTAATTATTCATATCTTTCAAGATAGATTAAGTTCTTTGTGAATTTATCTCATGTTGTGTGTGTATAACAACCACATCAACACGTAGTATAACATTTTCCACACTAGTTGGTTAAGATTAGCAGTAGCCTACTACTAAGGACATTATCAATAGATTAAAGTGGTTGGTTAACATTAAATTCACATTAAGGTCACCCAAAAGTTATCAAGACATATACTTGTCATCAAGGAGCTAATTTTGAAACCTAAGGTTCTCAATTCCGAGTTGGCTTTAGCAAAAATTTTTAAATAAGAAATACAAACAACATAATACCAATGAGGTCGTGGGATTGAGATTAATTTGCATCACATCTTCTATGTGAAGACTGTCTAAAAGGCATCATGAGAAATTAAGTATTGGCTAACATCAGTCAAAAATGACTCTCAAGGCAGGGGATTGGGTTTGTCAATTGAGAGAGACTTGGAAAGCCTTTAAGGTGATTTCATTTACAAAATTCAATATTTGTTACTATTAAATCACATGTTAATAGATTTCAAAACAACTGGAATGTACTTTTTATTGGAATAGCAATGGCTTCTACCAGTCCTTGCTCCAATCTACTCTCCTGTCAACTCTTAACACTTTGGTGGCTCCACCTTCATATCAAATAGTGCAAAAACGGTAGTTGGTAACTGAAATTGGATTGAATTTTGTCAATCAAACATGTGATGGAGAAATACATGAAACAAAGTTTGTAACTGTTCATTAATGCCATAGAAAATATTGCAAAAATGGTAGTTGGTAACTGAAATTGGACTGAATTTCATCAATCAAACATGTGATGGAGAAATCTATGAAACAAAGTTTTAGTCCTAAGTTTTTTTCATTTCTATTAAAGTTCATAAATACATTTAATTTTAGAGCACGAAGAAACAATTTTATCTGTAAGCACAATTTAAATAACACAAAGAAGCAACGAGAACAAAGCATAACAGAAAAATCAAACTGTTACCAATAGAAAGGTTGGGCATATATAAATTGTATTATTGTACTATATAAATATTGTCTAAATCACAAAACTTGTATCTATAAACTGTACAAGTATAGTATATAAAAGTGGTGAAAAGCAGAAAACTGTTTAGAGTTATGAGTTGCATCTCAAGAGTGGTGGATCAGACTTAAAGAATCTAGTACAAGTCTTTTGTTCACAATTATAAAAAAAAAGATCTAAATCATTAAATCCCAAGTATTTTATGTAATTTGAGATAACAGAACTTGATATAGGAAGGCAAGGATGGAAAACAAACTTTAAAATTTCACTAGAATAAAGAAGTGAGATAACATGGGGGTGAAGGATCAGGGATCCAAGATACTTCCTACCTCAAAGTCAAGTGGCAATAAAATTTCTAGAGGCATACCAAATAGCAAGGTTTAGGCCTTTGGAAAATCTAGTCCTAGGTATCAAGGTGAAGAAAAGTCTGATCAATCAACAAAGGAAGAGGTAGAAAGATGTTAGGATTTGGGGTTTAGGAAGATCACTTGCATAATTAAATAATTATTCAAATTCTCAAAGGCTTAGACTTGAATGCAACTGAGGAAAGCAAGTTCCAAAGATTGGGGATACCTTATAACGGACTACCCTAGGGATTGTAAGAAAGGGATGATGGCAAGTAGAAACCTACAATATCAATGAAGAAGATAGAGTGAGGGTCTGGGGTTCAAGAAAATTCATGATTGAGTATTTGAGCATGAAAAAACCTAAAAACTTGAAAGAAAAATCCTTAAGGAAAAATCTAGAAGCACAAGGTTTTGGGGAATGGAGGAAAAACATGATAGTAGAGACCTTTTTGAAAACTCACCCAAGGCTTAAAATAATCTCAAACAAACTCATACTTAGAGATTTATTAGGATTTTTATGATATGGACAAATGACTATGGCATGAGGCTAAGGGAAAGCAAGACATTAAGCATGAATTTGACCAAGGGCGCCCACTAAGAAAATCTTTGATTGGATATCAATAACGGGATAAGCAGGGTGAAAGCAACAAAGAAGGCACAAACATAAAATGGGTTCTCTAATTTTGCTTAAAATTATTGAAGTTCACGCAAGGCATAAACAAACCCATTTTGATGGAAGGTTAAGTATTAAATCCAAGACATGATCATTGATGAACTACTTATTTTTGAGGTCTATAGAATTTATAAAGGAGATGGTACCCTACTACAAGATGGCCCAATCATTCTTGAACTTGCAACTAACTACATCAAACAAGTTCTATAGAGTTATCCTACAAATACAAAAGAATGCAAAATAGTTTAGAAATTATAATCTCACACATTCATTACATTATGAAGTAAGCAAAAAATAACATTCTAGTGTTGTGTTGGTTGAAATAGACTCAGACACTTTGTAGGTGAGTCAAACTTTGATGTAGCACATGAAATGCATCATTGCTAAAGGTTCCTACTCAGTCACTCCTACTCTCATGGAAAAATCCAGTTGAGTAGTGGTGGAATTGAGGGGTTGTTTTATTTGTGGGGAAGTAAAATGTTGTGGATGGAAGTTGGGTTGCTAGTGAGGTTTTGAGTATGGATTGCATTAGATGATTATTTTGATTTTTTCATGGAATCATTTGATGTTGATGGAAACTCTAGATGGGTGTTATTGTTGTTATTCTGACGTGACTTGGAGGGTCATTTTATTGGACTATGTTTAATTCATTTGTTGTAAAGTGAAAAAATGCATCTAGTCTTCTTTGTTCTAAGTCAATTAATTCCTTGAGGAGTCTAAATTATCCTGCTAAAATCTCCTCTCAGTGGCTTTTGTCATTATCTAGTTCAATTTGCTCAAAATTTCTACTTGTTCTTGGGCTTCTTCCTCAATAGGGTTTCCTTGGATGGGCAAATTTTCTCTAATTTCCTCTAAGATTGATTTAAAATCCAATCTTCTTTCACACCTAGGCACATTGAGTGTGTGCATTGAGTGAAGGAAGAGGGATGTTCTATTTTTGCTTGTTTTGTTGAAAGCTTTATACCTAATGATGAAATCAAGGGTTTGTTTGAACATTGAAAGCTATATACCTTGTGATAGAACCAAGGGTTTTCTTTATTGCTGTTTTCATGTTTAAATGAGTTTCTAATACAAGTTTACTTCTAAATGTACACACAACTATCTTTTTTGTATTTTAGAGCTTTTAAATATGATTTAATTACTACTTTCTATATGCAGTGCAAATCCAAATGGATATTCCTTAATATAATTTGTCTATGTTTTTAGTTTTTTCAAGATTGATTCATGAGATTAAGTTATTCTAGTAAATAAAACTTGTAGCTATTTTAATAATGCAATGAATTGGAAAACTAGATCTAGAAAAGCAATAAGCCAAGAGAAAATAAAAGACAAGTTCTGCTTCTCAAGGGCAAGGGTGTTTTCTAATGTATAAAATAATAAAAGAACTTGTAATCCAGTGTAAGAGTGCCAATGCTAGGCTTGCATCCTCAATGGCCCAGCTTTGACTGGTAAACTTCTCTACATCAATATTTAGGTCACTCACAGTTATGGGATTCATTATGTAGCGAGCATGGATATTGACTTGGTGGGACACACAGATTCAGATTGGGTAGGTGATTCTCAAAATCACAAGTCTAATTTAGGGTATTGCTTCTCTCTTGGTTCTGGTCCAATTTCTTGGTTGAGCAAGAAGCGGTCTGCTATTGCTCCTTCATCCATAGAGGCTGAGTATCAAGGAGCAGTTAATGCTACTATTGAGGCTATTTGGCTTAAAAATATTCTCATTGAGTTTGGTATTCCCTTCCGAAAGCCTATAGTCATATTTTGTGACAACCAGAGTGCGATTTAGATATCTCGTAATCCAGTCCATCATCAACAGACCAAACACATTAAGGTTTGCATGCACTTCATTCGGGAGCTGATTCATGAGCAGATCATTGATCTCAGGTATTGTTCGACATTAGAACATATCATTGACATCTTCACAAAACCCTTCACTGAAAACAAGTTCCTTCATCTGCGAGCTTTGTTGGGGGTGCAGTAGGTCACTTCAGGGTGGGTCTTTTAGTCCTTCTCTTTACTCTATTCTGAGGGTATCTTTTCTCTCTTTTGGGGAGGAGTTTTTTCCCACTGGGTTTTCTCATTTTCTCCGTTTGTGAGAGATTTTTTGTACATGGGTACCTAATATGGCCTTTTTGCTAAGACCCATTCTTGCATTCTTTCTTTAGTCAGCTTCTCTCTAAGTTGCACTTAAGGGGGGGTGTTAGTGTGAATAGGGATAATTCATCGTGAAGAATCTTTATTGAGAAATTTTAGAATTACAATTTGTAGATAAATATGTGTTAACCGATATGGATTAACACATTATAGATTCTCTATACAATTTATGATTGTTCAGATCGCTCTAAGCACAGAACAAGAGCATACTCTTGTGATCCTAAGACTCAGCCTAGAACTCTATCAAACTCTAAATTAAACTCTAAATGCCCAAGAATGAGGCGGAGTCTTCTTTTTATAGGCTGCGGACCTCAAAACTTATTAAGCTATCCTAGAAATCCGACCATACAAAATCCACATGTAGCAACTACTGTAGAAATGGATAGCTATTAGGTAGTCTTGTCTGTAAACATTAACAATAGTAGTGAAAAAGGCAATCACTTCGAATACACCGTAAGTGAGGACAACCCACTTTACACCCAAAAGCGGATATGGGGATCTTGTTTTTCCTGATGTAGGGTTGCATTCTGTTGTCGGATCATAACGTGGCTGACATCATGGCATAGACAAACCCATGTGCTAGTTTATCCAAATATGATTGGTGGAAGAAGATTACTAGGAATTGGTTCAAAAGCGATGTCCAAATCATCATTTCTCCTTCTAAAAGCATAAACTATGTGTGTTATTTCTTCACGATATGCCAAATCTAATTTTGTGTATACTGCTACCAAGGCTGGGCGGAGAACAGGTTCCATGTCATCAATCATAGCCTTTAAAAACTAATTATGAACCATAGGATAATATTCTACTCTAGATAGGTGATAACAACTTGGATTAGTCAAATAACTAATCATTCCTTCTTCAATTGCCCATGAAAAGTTTCCCTGGATGTAATCAAAAAATTCTATCATATCAAGTGGTAAGATACAATTGTTATGAGCAGCAAAGATATCAGCAAAATCTTCAAACTTGGTTTGGAGTATGGTGATGTTGTTAATGAAGCCATACTTAGCACATTTTAACATTTTTTTATTTATCTTTATAATCCAATTCATAGGTATCAAAGAAGTGATACAAATGTCAAAAGAAAATCCATTCTTGATTGAATAGGCTATATTGGCTTCATCTAACTGAAAGTGTTCTAAAAATGCAACCTACTCATCCGGTTCAAGAACTCCTTGTTCAAAATGTTCTGAAATCTGTTTTCTTAATCCTTAAGCCATTTGTTAAGAAAATAAGCTTGAAGAATAGGTTCAAGGATTTCTAGAGGTAATTGGGGAACCATCATTTTATTACCTTCTTTATCTATCATCTCATAGACTTCCATCCCATCTTCTCTTAAGAAAGTTCCAGTTAGTTCAATCATCATAAATGCAATCTCAGCCAATTTTGGCATCTCTCTGGTTAGATTGTCAGCTAGTGGATTGTTATCTTGTTGTATCCATTCAATATCAAAATCATAACTTATAAAATCTAAGTACCACCATGCAATTCTACCATGACCCAGATCTTTATCTGGTTTCTTTTTTAAGAGAGACCTCATAGGTTGGTTGTCTATTCTTACAATGAAGTGTGCAAGTTTCAAGGATATTTTGAATTTCTGAATACCCTTCTTAACAACCAAAATCTCCTTTTCATATATTGTATACTTGCATTCTGTATCAGTAAAAGTTCCTGATCTGTAACCACAAATTTGTGCCCTTTTAAAGGAATTTCGTGTAACAAAACAATACTCCACACATTATCAAAAGCATCAGTATATAAAATCAATGGGTAGCCATCCTTTGGCATATGCAGAGTGGGAAGATGCTGACATTTTCCTTTGATTTTTCTGACTATCTCAGTCAGTTCTTTAGTCCATCCTTATGCTCTATCTTTTAATTGTCCTTGAATCTTTGCTTTGTGTTTGGCCAAGCCATTATAAAAAGGACAAACATAATTAAGACAACCCAAAAACCTCTAAATTTGCTTTTTCCCAATTAACACATTAGGAAATTCATTTATATGTTTCAGAATATGGGGCTATAGTTTAACTTTCCCTTCAAAAAGAATTAATCCAAGGAAGTCAATTTCTTCTTGGCCAATTACCATCTTTTTAGCAGATAGACATATTCCATGTTCTTTTATTGCATTATACAAATGCTGCAAATGTTCTAAATGTTCTAAAGAATCATTTGAAAGACAATAATGTCATCAATATATACCACACAAAAATCTTTCAATGTTCTGAGAGCCTTGTCCATCCTTCTCTGAAAATAAGCAGGAGCAGTTTTTAAACCAAATGGCATTACATTCCATTCATATAACCCTTGAGGAATAGAAAAGCTAGTTTTATACCTATCTTCTTCTTTTACCTTTACTTGCCAAAATCCTAACTTGCAGTCAAACTTAGAAAATATCCTTTTGGAGGCTGCTCTCGTAATCAAGTTAGTACTGAATGGTATTGGATAATTGAATGGAAGAATTATATCATTAAGAGGTTTGTAATTGACATAAAATCTCTTTTTACCTCTTTCCTTTTTTGTTCTCTTATTTACAAAGAAGGCTGGACAACTGAAAGGACTCTTGCTTTCTCGAATGAAGTGGCCTTGAAGCAATTCTTCCAAATGTTCATCCATCTCCTTGACTTCTGTTGGACTCATCAGATATGCTGGCTCGAATGGAATTACTGATTAGCATTATAGCTTGATCTTGATTTCACATCCTTCATGTTCCTTTGACCCAAACTGCAGAGGATTGAGACTTACACTCAGAATTGTGACTTCGGTTTCCTGGGCGCTGTCAGGTCAAATTTCAGTACACACACGGACCCTTTCCCTCCTTGCCATGGGGTGATCTGCCACATCACTCTCGCTCACGTGGGAGTAGCCAGTCGAGAGGAGGCGAGACACGGTGAGGGTCTGGCTCGTTTGAGAGCTGGGCTTCGCGAAGGGGAGTCGGCAAGATCTATGGCCGTTGTTGTGCATTTTGTTGAATATTTCACTCAATTGTTGTGGTAGTTGAGATAACCCTATCACCCGAAAGGTCACTAGTTTCTCTCCTTCTATTTGGGCTCCTTGAATTCCACCTTTATGTGGGTAAATGATTATTTTCGTTAATGGCTTCTGCTATTTTTGTCTCTAAGAAATGCTCTGTGTAGTTGTAATTGCCTAATTTCTTCAACCAACAATAGAACAAATGGGTCTCCTTGTGGTGTAATGTGTCTGTTGTTGAATTAGTGGATGAATCTCCTCGATCTTGTCTTGGATAGCCCTTACCCACTCCCCTCTTTCTCCTAAACACATTTGTGAATAAGGATAGAGAAAGTTGTGTAATTGCTAACTCTAACCTGATCTAGGGTTTCGACCTAGGGTTTGTTTGTGATACCTCGTGATGGAATCGAGGGTTTTGCAATGTTATCTATTTTACTAGATCTATATGAATGCAATCTAAATGATAATATGCAAAGCATGTTTTTGGTATTTTTAGAGTATTTTTGGAAAGGAAAATGCTTGTAATCTATGCAATAAATGTGCATACAATCCTATATGAAAAGTTGAATCTATGTTTTTGTAGGTTTTTAGTATTTTCAATGCAATCTAATTAAATGGAAAGGAAAGATGCTTTTTCTAACAAAGTAGATCTATGAATGTAAAAATGATTAATCTAGCATCAAGATCTAACCTATCAAGGAAAAAGCACAATGTTACTATTCCCAAGAGCAAAGTGTGATGATATAATTACTATGAAAGCAATGAAAAGAACCTAAAAGAGATGAAGATTTGAAGACTCCACTACCCTCAGTATCCTTGTGTAGGCAACCTCGAATCCTTTTGTGACAGTAGGTGATTCTCTTAATGACAAAAAGACTCAAAGAAGTGAAAAGAAGCTTTTGTGAAACTTGTGTGAGCTTGATGCGAGCTTGGATAGAGCACAATGGCATAAAAAAAGAAATAGTGTAGCGTTGCTTGTCCGAACAATCAAAGTTAAAGGCACTTATGTCCTGTATGAGCATATGAATGCTAGATTGGAGAGCAAACTTGGCAAGAGCTGGTGCACAATGAATTGGCCTCCGTGGAAGAGATTTGAAGCTATGCAACAATGAAATCTTTGAAGCTTTGGAAAAACTAAAGAAAGAAATGAAGGAGGCTCAAGGGCTTGTGAAGAAGCTTGAAAAAGCTTGTGAAGATGAGAAGGGTATTCTCCAACTTGTTCAACTTGAAAAATAATGAAAGGTGAGGGGTATTTATAGGTTACAAGAAGGGATTGGATTGAAGAGTTAACTCATTTGATTGATGAGTTAACAAGAATAGATTAGGTAGTTAACAAGGTTGATTACCTAGTGAACTTAATTGATTAGAGAATGATGAAACAATGATAGCTTATCACTAAAGAAGAAATGGAGTTAGAAGAATGCATGAGATTGATTAAAGAGTTAATTTGAGATCAAATAGAGCTAAGTATGCATGTATGGGTGCATGAAATAGTTAACTCTATATCAAGGATCAAAAATCATGCAAACAGAAGGAAAAATAGGTGAAAATAGAGCTAAAACATGAGAGAAACTTCATTTTTTCTATAGATCAAAAGACAGCAGAGTCGCCACCTTCATCAAACAGGGTCACCCAGGGAGATCCTAGGTCGCCCGAGTGGCTACCCCGGATCAAGAGTGCAGAATGCAGAAATCAGGATGGCAGAAGGCAAGGGGGAAGAAAAGGATGGATTATGTACTAGAAAACGGGCCAATCATGTGGAAGAATCCAAATCTCCACTTGCATCCTCAGGATCCCCAGTGGGGATCTAGAAATAATAGGGGGAGATTTGGATTGGATGGTCAAAATTGAAAACGAAAAGCAAGATATGGATCGAGGGACCTCTAGAAGGCTTCTATGAGGTGCACTAGATGAAATATAAAGGGGAGAGGTGAAAACTCACCTACAAGACACTCAAAAGGCTTAGGATCAAGGTCAAAAGCCAAAAAATGCAAGTCGACAAGTGTCACAACAAGTGTCGAAAAGCGTCGCAAATAGGGAAGAAAAGAAATCGACAAAGCAGAAATGACACAAGACAAGAAGAAAGGACATGTCATCAAGAGGCCTGCTGCCTAAAGGATTTATTTTCACGCTTACATGTACGTGACAAGGATTTGAATCATCATAGGGGTCCTCATGGAGGGAGTGCTCGATTTTGGTGCTTACATATTTGCCCCCTCGGGGACGGTAGTCTACCTGAAAGGTAGGTACCATTCCTGAACTAGGCCTTACCTGTTGTCGATTTTCCCACAATGTGTACCTGTAATAACTAGTATTACTATGGCATCTAGATACATCAAAATGAATAATGAAAACTGAAATGACGAACTTACCATGGGTCGTTTGAGTTCAACTAGTCGCTTGCTTTTGTCAGTTTGGAGTTATAGGGATGAGAGCACGCAAAACAATGCATGAAACAAAATGCATAAAAGCAAAGAACTAGTCTAAAATGCATAGAAGACATGCTAAGCTAGAGAGGAGAGTAGATTTTCCTTTTTATTGCATATTTTTGAAGAACATATTTGATTTTTAGGGATTTTTTTGATGTTTTACAATTTTTAGGTTTTTGTGGAGATCTTGTGAAGGTTTGATTTGACACTCCTTGAGGTCTTTGAGAGACCTACACTTAAGATATTTATACCCTTGCCCCCTTGCATGGGGAGACTCGTGTACTTGATTACACAGTTTTGCTCTTTTGACTTATTGGAGTGACTTGTGCTCAGACATTGTTTTAAACTTATTATTACCAGACTTGATTTGATGAGATCCATACATAGCTTTAGTTGACATCTTGTACTTCACTTTCTCTTTTATGCATATGGTTGATTAGAGATTTTATTTTTCATACAAGAATGCATACATAAGATGATCACATATGGAAGATGTAATTTGTTTTTGTCTTTTTAGGAATATATATATATGAATGCAGATGATGATATGTAGATGCAATAACAGAAGAAATGCTGAAATGAAACATTTACTCTTATCACGAGTTATGACATTGACTTTATTGCTTTGAGACTCTTTTTCTAATTTTGATATGAGTGATGCAATGTGGAACAAACAAAATGACTGCTATTAAATACAATTTTCAATTCAAGGGATTGCGGGTTGCCTTGATATAAGAGATCTATTCAAGGCTACGAGATAGGATTTAGGGAAAACTCAAGTGGGGGAGTGAAAATGAATCATGGAGTGCTTCCGATTTCTAGGCTTTGCTAAAGGCTAAACACTGATCCTTATCTAGATAGGACAATCTAACAAACTTTCAACTTGGACAAGCAACAAGTTTTATAGGTGTTCCCTAGACTTAGATCATAGATGGCCAGCAAGATAGACTCGAGGTAAAGGATATCTGGGAAAAAACAAGGGTCCCTAGATAGAAGATGATCCTAGAGATAACTAGACTCTTCGGCTTTGCCCAGCTAGTGTGTGTGTGTGCTTACTACCTTTCTTTCTCTATTAGAATGTCACTCTTGAGGCTTCAAGCTTAGACTGATCTCCACCCAAGAGTACGGACATTCAACAACCTTCTCTCTTTCACTCTTTTTTTGTATCTCCCTTTTTTTTTTGCTTTTCACTTTTTTTGTATTTTCCTCACTTGATTTTTCCCATTTTTTTGGATTTTTACTTTTCAAGAAATGAATGCTTTTTGGACTCTTTGCTATGCAATGTTTTGATATCTCAATTCTCACTTTTGACACTCTTATTTTAATCACTCATTTTTTTATTCACTTGTATCTTAGATTGCTTCCTTCAGTGTTTTGATCTTCCTGACGTTTTTGGCCAAGACAGATAAGGGGTTGAGCGCCACCTAAAGTTTTTGTAACCTAGTTGGACTTCTCTTCTACTAGCAAAGAATTGGGAAGGTCTACTTGCAAGCTTCCTTTTAACACTGTAGGTTTGAATACTGACCTTTCTTAGACCTAACATCTTAACTCATTAAGACTGGGATCAGTGTAAAGCTAAGAGCTAGGCTTTGATTTAGAATCACTGGGAATGAAGGGGGATAATGGCAATTTGTGAAAAATGAGGAATCTCTAGGTCCTGAAAAGATGACGTATATCTGGGAAACACCAGACTCCTTACTAAAGAGAAAATAGTACAAGAGCAAGTCACGAACTATAATGCAAGATGAAATGAATGATGCAGAAGTGCAAGAAACAAACTGTTTTTGACATTTTTGATTTTATAATTTTTTGTGTTTTTATGTTTTATGATTTTTTATGAGATGCTAAGATCTTTTCCTTCCATAATGCACAAGAGGTAGTGTCATTTCTGACGTCTTCCTTAACTATGTGTGGACCTATCCAATTTGGTCTAAACTTCACTTGAAAGTCTTTGCAAGGACACTCGAAGACTTGGTGTGAAAATGTTTTTGTATTTAGTGAGGAATTTTGTGTACTCACATGTTTCATTGTTTGATGATTTGCCCCCTAGCTTTGCCATTTTATGTTCTTGTATAGTTTCATTTCTTTTTTTGAATTTTTGAGGGGAAATTGGAGTTGGTGTTGACTCTCCTAGTTTCTATGTGGATTATAATTCTTCTTCTTCAGTCATGGTTTCAACCATAGGGAAGTTTATGTCTGGTTCGATTGGAATGGCCACTAAGTTGAATGGAGTGTAAGACTTTGTTGAGTTGGGATCGAAGGGGAATTCTCCTTTTGCCCCCTTCCCTATACATTTTGAGGTCTTGGCTATGTTTGCAACTTGTTTTGATGTCTCTCCTTTTTCAAAAATGTTGATTTTTGGGTCACTAGTGGTTTCCATGGTCTTTCCCTTATTTTTGACTTGTTCAACTCTATAATGGCTGAAAGGATCATGATCTCATTTGATGATGTGGGTTTGTCCCATGTGCAAGAAGTGGATTTCTTGAAATAGTGTGGAGGGAATGGTCCTCATCCTATGGACCCAAGGCCTTCCTAAGATCATGTTGTAAGTGGTTTCTTTATTGCTGACATAAAATTCAGTAGGGAGGGTTTTGGGACCCAATGTGATTTGAAGATTGACCCTACCCATGGTTTGAGTGTTTAGGTTATCATGAATTCTAAGAATGGAAGTTTGTTTTGTGATTTGTGTTTTGTCGTAACCCATTCTTTGAAGAAGTGAAAAGGAGACTATGTTGATTACAGACCCATCATCAATCATTATATGTTTAATGGAACAGTCTTGAACTTGGACTATCATATGGAGGGGGAGGTCACCTCATTTGGCTATGTCATTGTCTAAGGGGAACTTTTCAAAATCAAATTTTGAAGAAGAACACTTTTCATTTGGAGTGTTTTGAACTATATGGCCTAGATCTAAGGCATCAAGGAGAGCATTCTTGTGCATAGGAGCACTCTTGATAAGCTCTAGCATGTGAGAAAAATTTGAATTGTTGGTGTCATCTGGTTGTTTTGGTCCTGGTATGACACAAATTTCTTGATCTTTAACTAATTCCACAAGGGCTAAGGTGTTTTGATCAAAGCTATTGGGACTAAGTTCTTCATCTTGTGAGAATGTGTCCATGAATGATTTTTGTTGACGTTTTGGGAGGTTTGATATGAAGTGATGGTACCCCCGACATGACTTGATGTCATGCCCCCTTCTCTTGTGAAATGAGCAATATTTATCATGATTGTGATCTCAAGTTTTACGATGATTGTTGTATGACTTCTTGTTGATTCTCAAGGGATAGTTGTTGGCATTTTCATTCCCCAAATTTGTATGACTATCGTAGTCACAATTATCGTCATTCCTTGATGGTGAAGTGTTTGTTGATCCATCTATATCTTGATCATTTGTCCAGGATTTGTTATTTGTATCATGGTTTATCAATCTTCCATTAGGATCATACTCCATTCTTTCACTATTAATAGTAGCTTGGTCAATTCTAAGGGCACTTTCAAGTGCTTCTTCGTATGATTTATAAGGGATTTTTTGGACTAGTTCTCATATGTCATTGTTGAGAGCATGTAAGAAGAGATCATAAAGTTCTCTATGATCCATCTTTGGTGCACTAGTTGAAGAATAGAGAACTTTCCTCCATCGTGTGATACAATGTGCAACAGACTCATTGGCTTCTTGTTTGATTGTTAAAAATTCTCGTATTCCTATCTTGACCAATTTGTTTATGTAAAAGGCAGCCACAAATTGATCAATGAGTTGCCTAAAAGAGTGGATCGATGCTTCTGGAAGTCGATAGTACCAATCTAGAGCAATACCCTCTAAAGGTTTTGGAAAAATCGTTTCTACCACCCCATCCCAAGGAAGGAGTTCTCGCACTGCCATGATGTAAGCCTTGATATGAGAGTTGGGATCACCCTCTCCTTTAAATTTTGGAAGCTCAGAGAGAGGCCGTGGTAGTATAACTTGACGAATGTTGTAGTCAAGAGGCTCCTTTAAATACTTGAGGTATGTTCCTATGAGGGAGTTATGTGTAGAGAATTTCGTTCCTTCAAACATTAGCCCTTCAAGTGGGGTTTGTTGTGTTTGTTGAAAGGGTATGCAAGATTGTTGATATCCTGAAAAATTTGGATGACTAGATGGTGTCATGTTTATGTTATGAATATTGGGTGAGATCATTTGTGGTTGATCTTGCATCATAGGGATCCCACCTATTTGATTGAGATTTGTCATGTTGGATGGTGAGGGCAAGGGAGGCCTGAATGCTCCATGGAAATTTGGATGAGGGGTATTTTGTTTTACCCTCGGGTTTGATTTGATCTTGTCAATGAAATGATTTCCATGTGCCCTAGGTTTTTCCTCAATTTTGTTTTGGCAATCTTGTTCAACCCTCCTATCCTCAACGGTCTCGATTCGTTGGACCAAACTTTCTATAAGGTCTGTGAGTGAGGCTTTGTCCATTATTTGAGTTTGTCCACCTTGTGATGGATTGCTTTGTATTGGGGTTTGACTGACCATACTTGTTCCTTTTGATGACACTTCACATGTTATGGGTTTTTTATCTTGATGCACTATGTGGAGGGGTTTCCGTGCAGACCGAACACTCACTTGGCATATTTTGATTTGGTCAATGTTGTGGGGATCTTGTTGGATCCCCTTTGAGTCTTTGGAGCTTGATTGATTTGAGATTGAAGCTATTAGATCTGAACATGTGCAAATTTTATTAGAGGGGTGATTCCCCTGAGCTTCTTGTAAGTTCTCCTCTTGACAACATACTTCACTGTCCATTTCAGTGGCCATTTTTTTATGGCTTGTTATGGGTTGATCATCTTGATGGATCTCAGATTGAATGCTCATTGGTTGTGTTTTGATTTAGACAAGTTGAATGACCATGTTTTCATTTATTTGAGGCTTCTGTTGGATGCCCTTTAAGTTTGAGTCTTTAAAATCTAATTGATCTGAGATTGAATCCATTGGATCTGAAGGTGTGTTGATTTTACTTGAGGGGATATTCCCCTAGACATTTTGTGATTTTGTCCTAGATTTTTATTGCATGAAGTATTGTGACATGCGCAAAAAATTGAAAGAGCCCATCCCAAAAGGATTTGCTCTTTACGTTGGGTTCACCAAAATATGTACACTTGGAATCGTGACTCCGGAAGCTTGGGGGCTGTCGAGTCAGATTTTGGCACGCACACAGACCCTTTCCCTCCTTTCCATGGGGCGATCCACCACGTCACTCTCGCTCACGTGGGAGTAGCCAGTCGAGAGGAGGCGAGACACGGCAGGGGTCTGGCTTGTTTGAGAGTTGGACTTCGCAAAGGGGGGTCGGCAAGATCTATGGCCGTTGTTGTTGTGTATTTTGTTGAATGTTTCACTCAATTGTTGTGGTAGTTGAGATAACCCTATGACCCAAAAGGTCACTAGTTTCTCTCCTTCTTTTGGATTCCTTGAATTCCACCTTTGTGTGGGTAAACAGTTGTTTTCATTAATGGCTTCTGCTATTTTTATGTCTCTGAGAAATGCTCTGTGTAGTTGTAATTGCCTAATTTCTTCAACCAATAATAGACCAAATGGGTCTCCTTGTGATGTAATCTGTGTCTGTTGTTGAATTAGTGGATGAATCTCCTTGATCTCGTCTTGGATAGCCCTTACCCACTCCCCTCTTACTCCTAAACACATTCGTGAATTAGGATAGAGAAAGTTGTGTAATTGCTAACTCTAACCAGATCTAGGGTTCTGACCTAAGGTTTTTGTTGACCTAGGGTTTGTTTGTGAATACCTCATGATGGAATCAAGGGTTTTGCAATGTTATCTATTTTACTAGATCTATATGAATGCAAGCTAAATGATAATATGAAAAGCATTTTTTTGGTATTTTTAGAGTATTTTTGGAAAGGAAAATGCTTCTAATCTATGTAATAAATGTGCATGCAATCCTATATGAAAAGTTGAATCTATGTTTTTGTGGGTTTTTGGTATTTTCAATGCAATCTAATTAAATGGAAAGGAAAGATGCTTTTTCTAACAAAGTAGATCTATGAATGTAAAAATGATTAATCTAGCATGCAAGATCTAACCTATCAAGGAAAAAGCACAATGTTACTATTCCCAAGAGCAAAGTGTGATGATCTAATTACTATGAAAGCAATGAAAAGAAACTGAAAGAGATGAAGATTTGAAGACTCCACCACCCTCAATATCCTTGTGTAGGCAGCCTCGAATCCTTTTGTAACAGCAAGTGATTCTCTCGACGAGAAAAAGACTCAAAGAAGCAAAAAGAAGCTTTTGTGAAGCTTGTGTGAGCTTGATGCGAGCTTGGATTGAGCACAATGGCATAAAAAAAAGAAGCAGTGTAGCGTTGCTTGTCTGAACAATCAAAGTAAAAGACACTTACATACTGTATGAGCATATGAATGCTAGATTGGAGAGAAAACTTGGCAAGAGCTGGTGCACAATGAATTTGCCTCCGTGGAAGAGCTTTGAAATTATGCAACAATGAAAGCTTTGAAGCTTTGGAAAAACTAAAGAAAGAAATGAAGAAAGAGGCTCAAGGGCCTTTGAAGAAGCTTGAAAAAACTTGTGAAGATGAGAAGGGTATTCTCCAACTTGCTCAACATGGAAAATAATGAAGAGGTGAGGGGTATTTATAGGTTAGAAGAGGGGATTGGATTGAAGAGTTAACTCATTTGATTGATGAGTTAACAAGAATAGATTGGAGAGTTAAAAAGGTTGATTACCCAGTGAACTCAATTGATTAGAGAATGATGAAGCCATGATAGCTTCACTGAAGAAGAAATGGAGTTAGAAGAATGCATGAGATTGATTAGAGAGTTAATTTGAGATCAAATGGAGCTAATTATGCATGTGTGGGTGCATGAAATAGTTAACTCTATATTAAGGATCAAAAATCATGCAAACAGAAGGAAAAATAGGCGAAAACATAGGTAAAATGCGAGAGAAACTTCAGTTTTTCTGTGGGTCAAAAGATGGCAGGGGTCACCACCTTTGTCAGACAGGGTCATCCAGGGAGAACCTGGGTCGTCTGGGGGGCAACCCTAGATCAAGAGTGCAGAATGTAGAAATCAGGATGGAAAAAGGAAAGGGGGAAGAAAAGGATGGATTCTGCACTAGAAAACAGGTCAATCATGTGGAAGAATCCAAATCTCCACTTGCGTCCTTAGGATCCCTAGTGGGGATCTAGAAATAATAGGGGGAGATTTGGATTGGATGGTCAAAATCAAAAATAGAAAGCGGGAGATGAATTGGGGGACCTCTAGAAGGCTTCTATGAGGTGGTCTAGATGAAATACAAAGGGGAGAGGTGAAAACTCATCTACAAGACACTCACAAGGCTTAGGATCAAGGTTGAAAGCTAGAAAACGCAAGTTGACAAGTGTCGCAACAAGTGTCGAAAAGCGTCGCAAACAAGGAAGAAAAAAAATCGACAAAGTAGAAATGACACAAGACAAGAAAAAAGGACATGTCATCAAGAGGCCTGCTACCCAAAAGATTTATTTTCACACTTACATGTACGTGTCAAGGATTTGAATCATCATAGGGGTCCTTGTGGAGGGAGTGCGTGATTTTGGTACTTACAGAGACTGCAACATTCTTGTTCAAATTTAGCCTTGACTGGTTCGAGCAGTAGTGACAATTTTTGGGCTTGAAGATTGGCATTTTCTTTTCTTCCTAGTTTAGTAGTTTCTTTGTCAAACTTGTAATTGACTACTTTTAAAGCAGAAATCTTTATTGGGCCATCTTCATGTCTGAGAGATATTTCATGAGTTCTGAGAACAAATGGTTGATATTTAGTCAAGAATAGAAATCCTAATAAAACATCACCTCTTAAAGCATTATACTCAACGAAATTAGTTACAGATTTCTTTTACTAAATCTCAATAGTAACATCTTGTGTATATCTACCCATCTAGATTTGTTCCCCATTGATTGCATAACCTGTTGGGAGTTCTGGCCTGGGTTTCCAAAATTCTGGAGAGATTACATTAGTCTTTGCAAAACTTTTTGAAGAGCTAGAATCTACAAAGGCATCCATGGGAATTTGTTTGTAACTAGGAAAATAGAAATTGATACGAATATATGTGCAATTTTCAGCAAGATATAGTGCATTTGCTGGTTTGTCATCCTTGTTATCGGCTTTGAACAAAATTTATCTAATCTCCCCCATGACAGAAGCGAGTGTAGTAATTTCCTTTTTTTTGCAAATAAACTTGGCGTGCAAGGTTTTGAATATCCTCCATAAGATGATCCAATTTGGAGCATACAACATCAAGCTGGTTAGAGGCAAATTTTTTGGAAGACAGTTTTTTCTTAAGAGGAGGTGGAGAAGAGGAACGGGGTGAAGCTAGCTTTTTCTTCCATTTGGGATGTATGTATCTAATGGAAGTAGAGGGTCTTGAGCTTCTAAGCTTCTTTTGAAGAGAGTCATGTTCTTCCCAAGTCTTGATATGAGTTGTTTTTTGACAGTAGTCCTTCTTTCTTCTTTTGTCCCAACCATTCTATAAGGATCTTTGGCCTTAGCCATGTCAATTTTGAAGGTGAGATCCCGAATGGCTCACTTCACAACTTTTGTCACTGCAGAGGGTGAGTCAGATGAACTAGAGGAATCTAAACTACTTTCTTCATCTAAAGTGGATTCACAAACTTTTCTAGACTTTTCCTTTCCAATAGAGAAATGTTCAGGAAAAAATTCAACTAACTCAAAAATCTAGTCATCTAAAAATTGAGTAAAAGCATCAAAAGTATCTACAATCTCCCAATTATAATATACATCTTGTTCTTGAAAAAGAACATAAACCTTTGTTCCAAAATTTAGCTTTCTAGGACAATTTGTGGCATAATGGTGACCCTTGCAAATGAAACATTTTACTGGTCCCTTTCCTGGATTCTTATTCTTCTTGAACAAATATTTAGGAGGATTTCTATTTTTAAAAGAATTCTTATGTACAGGAGCAAATCGATACCTCTTTTTGTGGCTTCTGTGCTTGGGATGAAAAGATCTTTCCATATTATCATCATCATAGGTTCTTTTACTACACTTTTTGCATTTACAAGACATTTTATGGAATTTTCTTACCTACTTGAAGTCCTTAAGCTGGTTGATTGGAGGTAAATTACAGTATTCTCTCAAATTGCATGAAGAATTAAACTATTCTCTGTTGTCATTCAAAGCTTTGAGTAGACATTGCTTATCCAACTTATAAGTGACTAAGGTTTTTAGCTCAAAAAATGTACATTTTTCCACCTTAGTCTTTTTCCTATCCATCAAATAGTCTTCTACCCATTCTCCTAACCCATAAGGAAGTGAATTGAGATAATATTTTTGGTAGTAGGACCATGGATCTTATTAGCTGCAATCATATATTTTTCGAATATAAGATTGTATTTGTGCAATTTGCCTAAATTTTTGAGCTATAGTGAATACAAAATTTTCTCAGCTTCAAGTACATCATTTTTCCTATTGCCATAGAATAGACCAATGAGCATGATTTTTCACATTGAAAGTCCTTCAGAAGATATAGCATTTCTACCCATATCCATTTCTTTGACATACTCTTCTCCTAATACTGGATCTTGGGAAATAACACCATTGTTAGGTAAACCATTCCACCATTCTCTAAGTTTACTAGACATCAATCTAACATCATACAAAATTTTATTAGATTTAGACCAGACAGAATCTCTGGTGTCATAGAAATTTTCTAGTGTATGACACCAGGTGCAAATAGCATTGTATGGGTCAACAATTTTGTTAATATTCAAAATATACCCGGAGGTGGCATAAGCTCTCATTTGTTTTGGTCTGGAATTTTCTGTAACAACATCCCTCATTTCAATATCTATATTACCGCCTACTGATTCATGGTTGGCCATAAAATTTTCCCATTCTTCAGCATCATTCAATTGTTCTAAAAAAAATTCTTCATTAACCAGTGTTGGTTCTTCATTTTCAGATGCTTGGGATGATTCTCCATCTAAGAATATTTCTTCATCAGAAAGAGAAACATCCATATGTGTTGCAGCAAGTTCATCCATATAGATTGGTTCATTATCCTCAATTTGAAGTTCTTGTAACCAATCTTTCATTTCTTCTATATGCTGCATGGCATGTTCCTTTTGTTTAGAGAAAATTAATTTTGTAGGCCTAGGGGTTGTTTTGGTTCTAGAGGGTGCTACTTGTTGTTCTTCATCAGGTTCATTAGAAATTAAAATACCTTTTCTCGTCTGAACTTTAACTCTTTGTTTTTGTAGAGGTTCTGAGTAGTGTGATTTAGCTTCTTCAATTTCTTCCTCAAAACTATCTTTTCCTTTTTGGGAAACTCTGATTTTCTTTGTATATCTTCTATTTTTTTTCTAAATTTCTAGACACATGTTCTAATAATGCTTTGTTTTCATGGGCCTTATTATCTCTTCTAGCATCAGGAGAGGCTAAATCATCAGAAATCTTGGTGATAGATGTGTCGGTTCTTTGAGTCAGGGTTTGAATGGTTGTGACAAAATTCTTAATATTCCTGACATGGTATGAGATTCCTAAAGTATCATTCAGAAGAGATGTTGATTGCTTTTCAAATTTCATAATATTGAAGTCCATTCTATTTATAGTATTTTCTACATTCAACAGAGTTCCATAAGCAGAAGTAGAATTTGTTGCAACTTGCTTAACATCAAGTGTCATATCATCCAAATTTTCTTGAGCAGATATCATCCACTGGGCTTGCCAGTTCCTCTAAGCTTCTAATTATTTTTGCTAAGCCCCTACTTTAGTATGAAGTCTTGACTCATATCTACCCCATAGCTTTTTATCAATGTTTATAACCAGGGGTTGGCCATCTACCTGGTTCATTACCAGTGACTTCAATTACAGTATTTGGATCCATTTGGATCTGATATCTACCCTTCTCTTTTCACCATTATATCTAGGCAGTGATTCTCTCATCATACAAGAGGGTTCGTCCATCCTGAGTATATTAATTCCCTTTTGTTTTTTGTCTTCCTCATCTTTTGGGGTCAGGTGAAGCCTAGAGCTTACTTGCCTGACTAATTTATCCATTAAAACTGGATCATTACTCAAATCAGAGGTTGATGCAAAAGATTTTCTAGAAGGATAAGGATTGACACACATGCGAGGTCTGGAAGGTTTGGAAACAGAATGGCTAGAGGATGTAGAACATTCCTCGGGGTTATAGTCCATATATGGCTTATTAACAAAACTAGGGAATGAATGAGCCATAGATAAAACTTCACCTTAAAGGTTGGAGTCTAGCCATCTTTTCATCCACCAAAGGTTGTTCCATGATGGTCTGGTCTGGGACAGATTGGAGTGTAACATTGGCTAATCGCCTTGTCTGGAATAAGGGCCTATTAGAAAATCCATTTCTTTGCACATGAAGGTCTTGAAACTAGGTTTCTGTTGGTTCAGGAGTTGTTCAATATAATAGGAAATCGTATGTCAAACCCAATATGGTCAATGATTCTACCATAATCTAGCAAGTTTGAAGATCCTTGTAGGAAACCTACCCCCATGGGCAAAGAAACTAGAGGTGACACATTATTCATTATTCTGTAAACACAACGTCCTCCAATAGTGGCATACACAGATCCTGGCATGACAGACACACCCTTTACTTGCAGAAGAAGGCAAAATGTAAAAGAGATGAATTTATCAGATAGCGAAATGGTGAAATTTGGACATACAGAGATCACGTCATCCTCTTTCTCAGCATTGAGGACACCACAAAACTGGGCTATAACAGCTTGTTCCAAGATTTTGTAGCGTGTATCGACGAGAGTGGCAAAAAACTGAGCACCAATATTATAGTTGAAATGGTGGACAATCAAATCAACATGAGGAAAGTAGACATGAAAATATCCCTTCTCTCTCCAACGAGAGACATCAGATGGAAGTAAGAAAGGGAGGGAAATTGGACAAATGCCTTCTCTAGAGACCAATTGATTTATTTTAGATTGACGAAAAGAATCACAGATTTTGGCTTTGACTCCCTTTTCAGGGTATAATGTAGAGATCTTAATGTCAAGGAATTTGAAGTTACCCTTCTCATCTACAACATTTTCATCACTATCTTGAAAGTAATTATGCAAAACTTCAGACAATGTAGAGCTAGCATTCATTGATCTTCTACTAGCCATAATGAGAAATAAGAACTTATTGATTTACGGTCACGATATTCTCTGCTACTTTGGTCGACTTACTAATTCCCTTCACACGGCTCTCCTGGCCTTCAATGCGGGACTTATGGCTGCGACTTCCACAGATACTACTCACGCTACTAGTAAAGTGTTTAGAACAGATATCTCATAAATACAGATCAAAGAACAAAGAAACAGATTGGCTTTGATACCAATTTGAGCACACTAGAAAGAACATTAATGATTACATAAGAACATTAAGAGTACTATAAGAGTTTGATGCATGAACAAGCACACTAGAAAGAACAAAGGAGTATGATGCAACCTTAAAACAAAAATCATACAACGTAATGTCACATATCCATCATTATACCCTTCACACAAAAGTCATACAATAATTATGATTCATGAACTCTCACATATATTTTATTAGACCATTCACTGAGAAGACACACAATCATCGTGCATAAGATTCAATGTCACTCAACTATAATGCATGAACAATCACACTAGACACGACATACGAGTTTGATGCAATATTAAAAACTCATACAATTGAGTGACATATTCATCATTAGACCCTTCACACAAAATCCACATAATCATCATCAATAAGGAAGAGTCAATGTCACTCAACCACACTAGGCACACACCATAAGAGTTTGATGAAATCTTCAAAGAAAACCCATACAATTTAGTGACATTCATCAATAGGCCCTTCACACAAAATCCATACAATCATCATGACTAAGTCAATGTCATACAACCATAATGTATGAACACGCACATTAGGCACACTGTAGAAGTTCGATGCAAACTTCAAAGAAACCCCATACAACTTAGTGACAAAAGTCATCATTATACCTTTAACACAAAAGTCATACAATCATCATGAACAAGAGTTAATCTCACTCAGCCATAATGTATGAACAAGCACACTAGGCATATCATAGGAGTTTTATGCACCCTTCAAAGAAAACCCATGTAACTTGCGACATATTCATCATTAGGCCCTTCACACAAAAGCCATATAATCATCATGAATAAATGTAAATGTCACTTATTCATAATGTATGAACAACCACACTATAGGAGTTTAATGCAACCTTTAAAGAAACCACATACAACTTAGTGAGATATTCATCATTAGACCCTTGAAATAAAAGCCAAAGAATCATAAGAGACAATCTCACTCAACCATAATGTATGAACAAGCACACCAAACCCACCATAGGAGTTTGATGCAACCTTCATAGAAACACATACAACTTAGTCACATGTTCATAATAGACCCTTCACACAAAAGTCATACAATCATTATGAATAACAGTCAGTCTCACTCAACCGTAATGTATGAACAAGCACACCAGGCACACTATAGAAGTTTGATGTAACCTTCAAAGAAAACTCATACAACTTAGTCACATACTCATCATTAGACCCTTCACACAAAAATGATACAACCATCATGAACAAGAGTCAATATCACTCAACCATAATATATGAACAAGCACACCAACCACACCAAAGGAGTTTGATGCAACCTTCAAAGATAACCCATACAACTTAGTGACATTTTCATCATTAGACCCTTCACACAAAAGTCATACAATCATAAAAAATGAGAGTCAATGTCACTCAACCATAATGTATGAACAAGCATGCTAGGCACACCATAGAAGTTTGATATAACCTTCAAAGAAAACCCATACCACTTAGTGACATATTCATCATAAGACCCTTCACACAAAACCATACAATCATCATGAATAACAAAGAGTCAATGCCACTCAACCATAGAAGTTTGAAGAACCTTGAAATAAAATCCATACTCAATGACATATATGTCATTATATCCTTCCCATGAAAGTCATGATCATCATGTACAAGAGTGAATGTCACCAACCATAATACATACATAAGAACATTAGGAACACTATAAGAGTTTGATGCATGAACAAGCACACTAGGCACTCCATAGAAGTTTGAAGAACCTTGAAATAACATCAATACACTCAATGACATATATGCCATTATATCCTTCCCACTCAAGCACAAAGGGGTTTGATGCAACCTTAAAACCAAACCCATACAATAAATTCATCATTATAAATTCATACAATAATTATGATTCATGAACTCCATCACATATTTTATTGGACCCTTCACTCAAAAGGCATATAATCATCATGCATAAGATTTAATGTCACTCAACCATGATGCATGAACAATCACACTAGGCACGCCATAGGAGTTTGTTGCAAGATTGAAATGCCCCATACAATTTAGTGACATTCATCATTAGACTCTTCACACAAAAGCATCATGAATAAGAGTCCATGTCACTCAACCACACTAGAAACACCATAGGAGTTTGATGCAATCTTCAAAAAAACCCATACAATTTAATGTCATATTCATCATTAGAGTCTTCACACAAAAAGTCATATAATCATCATGACTAAGAGAGCCAATGCCACTCAACCATAATGCATAACAAGCACACTAGGCACACCATACAAGTTTTAAGAACTTTCAAATGAAACCCATACAAATCAATGACATTTTTGCCATTATACCCTTCACACGAAAGTCATGATCATCATGCATAAAAGTGAATGCCACTAACCACATTGCATACATAAGAACATTAGGGACAAGTTATAAGAGTTTGATGCACGCTAGTCATGATGCATGCTTCACACAAAAGCCATGACACTCATATGATACTATGTCGCTAACCCTTATACACACAATTTTTGCCATATTCCATTAAAACCATCACACCAAAGTTAACGTGACTAATAATGATTCATGGGTAAACACAATATGCACACTAAATATAGTAATGTAATTGTTTAATTATCAAAAAATAAACTACATCTAGAACATTTATTTGTTTAACATAACTACAAAAATATAAAAACAAAAAATAACATAAAAAGAATGAGACCTCTTCAAGAATGTCCAAGGCCATACTTTAAGAGTTTATGGAGGGATATTTCTACCACTCAAAAAATAATACAAATTTAATAAATTGTGCAAGTTGAGTAATGTAAATACAAGGAATTTAAGTCTTCACACAAAAGCATTTCCAACTAAGATATTGATATCTTTCAATTAGAATAAACTTTCAAAGTGTAGATTTATTTTATTGCAATCCAATTGCACCCTACACATTGTACTTTTCACACCTAAAGTTAATAAAAATTCACATGAAAATCATCAAATGATGTGTATATTTATTATCCAAAAGCACTTCCCTCAACTTGCTATTTATATTTTTAGTAAGCTTTTACATTTTATGAGATGAATAAACATATATTCTAAAATAAAAGCAACTACCATAATCAAAAGAGAATTAATATCACCAAATAGCATACATAATCCAAATGAATCCTAAGCATTGTACATTTCACACCTACCATCAATAAAACTTCAACATCAAATTCATCAAACAATGTATATTTACCATCTAAAACACTTCATTTAACTTGTTATTTATATTCTTATGGAAAGCTTTCACATTTATGAGATGAATAAACATATATTCTAAAATAAAAGCAACAATGAAATCAATAACATCATGAATACCTAAGCATAACAAATAGTTATAAGGATGGAAACTCGTCCATTTTAAAGAAAAATAAAAAAGCCTAAAAATACTAAAAATATTAAATTATATGCACATGAATGCCATTAAACAATGATGCACCATAAACATAATAATCACACTAAATAATTGTTTAATTACCAATTTATTTGATTAACATAACAATTTAATAACTTTAATGAAAATAGAAAAACTAAAAATATCATGAAAAAATTGGTAGAGACCTCTTCAAGGATGTCCATGGCCATCCTTAAAGAGTTTATGGAGGGATATTTCTATACCTCCTCAAAAAATAATACATATCTTATTATTATAATTGTTGAGCAATGTTTACAAAGAATATATGTCTTCCTTTGAGCTTCATGTTTAAGTTCATACCACCATACAAAAGCATAGTTTCTACCACTATACAAAAGCATTTCCAACTAACATATTGATATCTTTTAATTAGAATAAACTTCCCAAGAGTAAATTTATTTTGTGCAATCCAAGTGAACCTGCACGTTGTACATTTCACAACTAAAATTAATCAAACTTCACATCAAAATTATCAAATGATGTGTACATTTACTATACAAAAACACTACCCTCATTTTACTATTTATATTTTAGTAAACTTTTACATTGAGACCAACAAAAATCAATGATAGAATCAGTTTCATCAGTTTCAATATAAGCATACACAATCCAAATGAATTCTAGAGACTACATTTCAAACCTAACCTCAATAAAACTTCGACATTAAAAACATTTTTCTTTAACTTATTACTTATATTCTTATAGGAAACTTTTACATTTATGAGATCAATAAACATGCATTTCAAAATAAAATCAATAACATCATGAATACCATAAACACGCCAAATAATTTTATAGGATACAAACTCCCCCATTTTAAAGAAAAACAAAAAAAACCACAATAACTTCAATCAAAGTGTAAGAGAATTGCAAACATGATCTTACTGAATTGTCAATGTTCCGAGTTCAATCTCCTCTGCTTCAAATGAATAGTCCACCTACAACAGTCCATCTACTTTTGTTAAACGAGGTAGAAATAGTGCAAATTCTATATGGCTACTTCTCCAAAGTAGAAATTGAAATAGTCAGAGCCTAGAAATAATCATAGTCTATGCTATGCACAAAATCAGTCAAGAGTGAATAAACTCAGTAACACGACCCAACAGAAAAACACATTGGCATGGTAAGAAGGGATTAGATGGTATTTTTCCAATTTGTAATGGTCCTATATGTGACATATTGACATCTATTTGGGGACACACCTTGACAACTTGCAATCAAATGTACTTACAGAATAAAGCAAATGATAATAATAAAACAGCAATGAATTTTAACCTGGGGGTCTAATTTAAGTGGGAGCAGTTACAGTCCGACGTTTCCTTCAAGTTCTAACAGACCCACTCTGACGTTTGCTTCAAGTTCCATAGGAATTTAATCTGACTGGCGGTTTCATATTAAATTTCTGGGCAGTTACCTCTCCATTTAATTCCAGATTTCCTAGAATACAAAAGGCAAAGAATTACTCAGACAGAAACAGAAAAGCCAGTCAGTAGATGTAATGTTGTCAGATAATGCATTACCAGAATATCAATGCCGCCAAATTTTTCTTCAACCCATTTGGCAAACAGATTTTACAGAATTTGTATCCACTAGATCTAATTGATGGAAAACCACATTTAATCCTGTTCCTGGAAAGATGCAACCACTTCCTGTTGAAGTGAGAACAATAGTCAGACCCTGCTTTGCAAGTTGTCGAACAATCTCAAACCCAATACCTTTATTACTTCCAGTTACTACTGCCAGTGTATCTGTAGACCACCATCTGCCACAAAATTAATTGGTTAGCATATAGCTGTAGCATCAATTGTTGGAGTAAAATTTGAGATACATACGCTCTAGTACTCTTCCGTTACACTTACATCCCATCTAAAACCAATAATAAATGCCTGTTAAATCTATATGGCATTTGATCTCATTAACTATGGTTTGACATTAATTATGCTAGACAAATTAAAACAAGACAGCAACTGTTCAAGTAGCCAACTGTGAATATTACTTTTATATGTTATGTCCCAGACCATATTGGTCAAATGGATGATCGGAATCCATACATAGCAAACTTAAACCAAGACAAGAATCCCAAAATCAGGGTGAAGTCATGACGAGGCATATGTACATTGTCATCATCCTCAGAAGTTACAATTTAAAGGAGCTTATTGACCTGTCGATAAATGTGATCCAAAAAAAGCTATAGACAGCCCTCCAATACCAGCATTTGCCATTCATCATCAGCATTGACATTTTTGACTTTTATTCTCTACTCTTGTTTCACTGTGTCCTGCAATATCCTATAAATCCCAGAGGATGCATTCTAAGGATAGTGATATGTTCTGGGCAGGTGAGCTGGATAATTTATGATGTAAATAATAATAGTTTGGTGGCATGAAATACTAATATAACAAGAAGCCAGTTTGCCGCTACCATTTGCTGCATGAACATCATATTCAGTGAATGCACAACAGTGTTTTGACTCCTAAGATTAGTGCCCTGGTCAAAGACCAAAGGAACCTGCATTGCACTGGAAATCCCATGGCAATCTTGAGGCTAAAAATCATATTTTTATATGCCTTTCTGAATTCAATCTTATCTCTACTTCATACTTATATGTATTATGTATATTGTTGATGAAAATTGAAATCCCTCCCAGGATTTATGACGAACTAATCGGTTTATGAATTATACATGGATATTGTGGAATGTATCCTGATTCGTTATCATAAAACCATACTAGGAATATGATAGGCTGATGTGCTGAATTGGACAATGATGTAAGACATGACAACTCATAGTGGATATACATGTTTATTGTTATCACTTATCACCTTAACTGATCTAGATCCCAGATGGTCCAGGAGGCAAACCAATCTTGAGAAAGCGAGTTTACATATTATGCGGAGGAAAACAAGAGATTAGTAAACCAACAATGAAATGTCCCCAATATGATTTTTTTTTATTTTCTGACTTTTTTTTGTGTTTTCTAGATGTTATCAACTGAAATTGTGCAAATATAGATAGCTACAGCAAGTTATGATAACCTTGAATAGCAGCAAATAGAATGGAAATATCAATATAGGAATCCCAATTTTATTTTATTTGCCTGCAGCAACTGGAATGATAACAATTATGAATATGTTGAGCTGAAAATGTAAATTTCAGAATTACATATGATTGACATCAACTCACTGACACAACATACAGCAGATTCTGAAATATTAGTTGATAGCTGGATAATGAGTGCTTGTAGACTGCTGTTAGACTCTACGGAATCCTCAAAACCCTTTCTTGTACCAAGAATGATCAGTGGATCTGCCTTTAGTCAAAATTTATGATGCTGGCAGCACACAGTAGACCTGGGGGTAACCTCTGTTAATCAGCAAATATAGAAATGAGCCTGGTCAAAGGGTTGCAGACTGCCTGGAGTGTGAATCGGTACCCTAGTCAAACTGTATGCAGTTCAAATCTTCTTCGAGCAAGGTAAATGGTGCAATGTACCTTCTGAATGGCGCAATCTACCTATGAATGCCAGCAATCAGCTCCTAACCATCCACAAAACCCTCAACAAATGGCGGTAGAGTATGGAACATGCTGTGATCCCCTCCTATCAATTGCCACTCACAAAGTTGTGTGATAGGGTTGCTATGTTGCCGGTTCAGCACATCAAACACTAACAACTCAGCAAGATGTGTAATCAACTCTGAAATGCAGCAACAAACCCTCCAAAACTGCACCTAAACAATGATCCTTGAATATGCTGGTCGCTCCTCCAATTATGCTGAAATATCATAGACCACTCTAGGAAGGCCCTTAAATGGTGTGGAATTATGTCAAAGTGTAGGCACCCAGAAATGAGTAGAAATAAGCAACCTAAAATTTGTTGAAAGTCTAAAAATGCAGAAATGTGATCCCTTGATGGCAACAAACTATTTGCTTGCAAATTTTGATTGCTCAACCTGAAAAATACGCACAAAGTCTCCAAATCAGCTCACTATTCAACTCCCGTGCAGAATTACCAATGTTACAAGCAAGGGTTTTTGCCCTCACCTCCAAGATGGAAATCCAAGAGGGTTTTCATCCTCCTAGACCTTAGAAAACAGTCAAGGGTTTTCGTCCTTGAATGCAAATTTGAAAACAAAGCTCACAATAGAAAATGCCAAATGAAATCTTCGTGCTAAAATGAAGCCAGAGACCTCCTTGATATACCTTTCCAAATCATGCCCTTGAATTCAAATTTCCCTCCAAGTATTTAAAAATGCTTTTTATTTTATTTTAATTTTAAGTATTTAAAAATACTTTTTATTTAATACTAGTGTTTAAATACACATTTATTTTAATTATAATAATATTATTAAGTTGCCCCTAAAAGTCCAAAAAAGAGGACATGACAGCCCGCCCTTCCCAGAATTGCTTGTCCACAAGTAATTGCAAACCCAAATGCTCAAGCATTGTCGTGCCAATATGTTGAATCATGCTATAATGTCTATAAAGTATAAACCCTATACCTATCAAATGAAACAACTTCTGCCAAAAAATACCATGCAAACTCGGATGCTCAAATACCATCCTACCAACACTATGAATCATGCTATAGCCTCTAAATCCCGTATAAGTCAAGTGGAGCAACTTGGGCCAACAAGTATATCTCCCAACTCCACTACCCACAACGATTGTATGCAACCCCTGCAACTTAGGACACAATTTGGCCAACAAGTGTGCATGATCCACAACACAAACCTCTGAAAATAGAAAATAAAGGAGGAGTGTGATGGTCGCTTGCTGGGCGTATGGGGCTGCATTAATAGTTTAGATAGTTTAGATAGGCATATTAATAGTTTCCAAAACATTTGGAGCAGTGACCAAGATTCAAGATTCAAGATTCTGATATTTTTTGTGTTTATTTAAAAGAACATAGACGTGTATGAATTTACTGCATTATGTGTTTGGGCATGCTTCTCTTGTCTGGAGTTCTATTATGGGCTAAATTGTTTCTCATTCGTTTGTCTAAGAAAAATTCCCACTTTTAAGGTCAGAAACCAGAATGGTGGGTTTTTTTTGTGTGGGAAAATGCAAAAGAAAATGGAAATTGAAGAACCACAATAGAGACTGACGGAAATCCAAAACCACCAATTACTTTCTGAAGTCCCTTTGTGGTTGTATAAGATGCAATGCTTTAGGGATTTTCTAAGGATGTTCTTAGAATATCATGAGCGTTGCATGTGGTAACCTAGATGTGTCTCAAGGTTACCAGATTCAACAATTTTTATTGATTTATATTGATTTGTGGAATATGAGATGATTTATCTGCAGCTTTTCTTTTATCATTGCAAGTCATATTTCAGAGTCTGATATACCTCTTCTCATAATTGACTCATCTATGGAAATTCAACATAATTGCTTTCTTTCATTCACTCTTCTACATTGTTATCAAATGGTTGAAGAGGTCTCCTAGGGGGACTTGCTTTACTTGCTTTTCCAACTGCTTATTATGAGCATCTGTGTTTCGCATTGCTGCTTTCATTCCTCCAATGCTTTGTTTCCAGACTCTATGGAACAACACTAAAGGGAAGATGCACTAAGAGGTTATGCTTGAGCAACATAGTTCAATGCTAGCAGGGAATGCTTATAGTTATTAATTATTTCAAGCTTATGCTATATAAGAGATACTTGTACACAATCCATTTATAAATCCATGCTCTGTGGTTTTCTTTACTTTAGAGTGTTTCCTTTTCACGTGAATTTTCTCTAGTTTGCATACACCGTTGTAGCGATTCTAGTTATTGTATCTATTACCATGATTTAGTTCTTTTACTTATGCATTTGTGAACAAATGTGGCATGGATCTACTTTCTTATTTATATTTGAGTACTGATAAGGACATCATTCTTCTTGCTGAAAGCACCCTTTGTGCATTTTTTACCGGATACTTTTTGCAACCCACATATTTGTGCAACACTGTTGTGTTTTGCTAACCTAACAGCTATCTCATTTATGATATATTTTCATGTCTACTCAGATTCTTCGTACATACTTTCTGTATCCTTATTAGTTTTAGTTCTACCTGTGTCATCTGCAAGCCAATTGTCATGGAATTTATAGAGGATTTTATATTAAAGACGATCGTCAAAAGAAATCATTTTAATTGAGGTTAATGTTTTTATAGCATTCCAAATCATTTGCTTGTTGCTTCACAATTTTATCCTTGAGACTTCCTTTGCCATTGATATAGATTATTCTCAAAACGGAGCATCAGTTATTATGTTTGCTTTATCTGGTTTGTAGATGAGTTGTGTTTGAATCATCAGAGAATAAGGACCATTAATATTGCTTGTTGCTAGTTAACTCTGCTTTGAGCAAGAAATTTAATAATGGATATTGGTTGATATAGAATCTAGATTTAAGGCCATGTTCCCATTTTTTGATTGGATGAGCTCTTGCTAACAGCTCATGGTTAAAAGTGGGGAATCTCTACTTGCCATTTTTAATTTTCTAGTTCTGGATGCCTTCACTTTTACCTGTTTCAAAGAACATTGCTCCTAATGAAATTTTCACTTGTGTGTCTGTGTATCATGAATGATCGAGAGAGCAACTCTAATTCCATGGCCGTCATCAACATTTGACAACCTACTACTTACTACTTAGTTGTGATTTGCTCAACTCAGCATCAACTTCAGCGCCAACACCTAAATTGACACTTTATGACACAAATGTTGGATCCTCCAGGAATCAACACCCTCACCACGCATGCTTCCTTCTCCCTTCCCTCGAGGGATGACAGCCTACTTATGAGTTAAGAGGCCAAAACTGACCTTGTCTACTTGATGACACTCCTAAAAGATAAACTGTCACATGGAAGACCGACTATTTCATCTTCCATAATCAGGTTACAGTTCTACATTGAAGTCATGTTCTCCTGTGTTCTGATGTTTGTCCATGTTTTACTTTTGATGTAACCCATTAAATCCTACTTCTCAATGTTATCTTGAGATATCTCATAAGACCAAGATAAATGGAAGGGCTAGTTTGTTCTACTAAAGTAATGACGGGATTCTCTAATGCTTTATAAGGGTGTAGAATGTTATTTGATATCTTTCTGTCCACTCGAATCTCTTGCTTTTCTTATTAAAAACTTAGTAATAACTGTATTGTGAGGGCCTGGTCTGCTGTTTATGTGCTGTCAATTTGCTGTTTCTGGCATGTTGTAAGAACAGGCCCAATAACACTGAAAAAACCATAACAACAGTAATGAACATAGGGCAAACAGGGCAAAACATAACAGCAATGAACATAGCAAACGCAAGGCAAAACAGAGTTAGATAACTCAGAAATTATATTCATCTAGCATTCATTACATCACATCCGAATGCCGTGTCTAACAGCAATCCAGATACTGTATCTAACAGCTATCCGGATGCTATATCCAGCAACCATCCAAAGGCTATGTATTCAACAGCTCTCTCCAATCACATATATATAATTATAGAACCTTTGAAGTCTGGAAGCTTTTAGCTTTTTAGAAAACTCTTAAACCTGGAATGTTCTTTTTTAGAACATATCTTACAATATTTTTTTTTAGAACAGCTCCAAGAATGTTCTAGCTTATGGAAGGCTCTAGAATCATTCTACAATTTTCTAGACAATCTTAATCCTTAACACATGTTAGAGGCCTGATGCCCTTGGGGCTGTTTTGTTAAAGGGACCTGGACCCTGGTTTCCAGCTGAACTTATCAAAAACTGTATTGTGAGGGCTATCTTAGAAGCCCAAGGACAAATATCATATAAGACGTTTGCAAGTCCCAAAAAACTGTCCTAAGGGGTTGAGTTCATGTACATCCCTCGCAAACTGTCAAGTCAGATTTTAGTTTGCTACAGTCATTTTTTAGTTTTTCCGCTCTTAAATCACACAGTACAGATTTCCTATTTACTTTAATTGTAATCAGTTATACAGAGCTGTATAGATAAATATATATAATCAACAAAGAGTAGATAAGTACACAATCATTCACTGCTCAGAAATCATAGGTATCACATTACAGTAGATATAATGCAGTCAGAGATTGTTTATCCCGCAGGTTGGGATGAGTGATTATAGGCAATTCCGCTGCGATTCGTCAGATGCAATCACTGGTATGCAAGGTCCCTAAGTCGCCTACATGAAGGTCGTGCAAGCTAGCCTTTGATGTTGGAGAATAACCTGCGGAAATCGTAGGTCGGCCCTGATGATTGCTGGGTATATTACAGAATCCCTGAAGATCATATAGGCGTTCAAGGTGTCAGAGACACTCTGGAAGCATACCAGGCAATGGGCATCTCTTCCTACACCCAAATAGCCTCTCATTTTTTCTAACACTATTGCAGCCTACAATAAATTTGGGTGTAAAATCAACGACTAAATCTTAAACTAACTTGTTAATTTGAGTGGAAATGGAACAAAACTGAGCACTGAGGAGACCCACCTAATTCAAGCTGAGGTCTGTGAATTGAACAAGGGTACAGCTATTTTGATTGGGGACAATGGACCCATTTCATTTTCTGGAAGAATAAGGGCTCAATCCCAGAGCAATGAGGATGTGATATATCTGAAACTCCAGTAGCAACTCCACATTGAGAGAGTGAAGAGAGGGGTTCATGGGTGTTTAACCAGTAGTACTAAATAAGACCAAATCTCCATACTAACAAACTAAAAAATAGGAAGCACTACTAAATAAGAAAATTAGAGACAAGAAAATCAATTACCTCTGCCAATAAACTCTATTGAAAGCTTCAAATATTTAAATAATTCTACAACAGAGATTTAAGATATGTAAAAACTTACCAAACTTTCTTCAAATGCAGTGCCTTCTCTTTTCTTCCTTGGGAATTCTTCCTGCCAGCACTTTTCTTTACCCTCCACCAGAAAAGGGCACACAACCCAAAAATAAATGACAGGATTAAAAAAACAAGGAATACAAATAAAAAACATAGAATACAAATACCACATAGAGAATACCAAAAACAAGTCAAGAACAGGACGAACAGAAAAAAAATGTAACAAACAAAAAGAATGGAGCACATTCAACAGAACAGAATAAAGCAAATAAAGGGAAAATGTCACTTGTATAAGTGGAAATCGAATTTAACCTCTGATCGAGTGGGTGTAATTTTAGTGCCGTTGGAAGGAGGTATAGTTGGCATTGGCTGTAATTATAACCAGTAAAATTCTGGTCGGCATTAATTTAAATCTCTGTTTTTCTCTTCTCTGTTTTTCTCTTTCTATGCTGCTGTGGATGACTGTAGAGAAGTGCTCTTTTATTGTTCCAGTAATTTGTAATCCGTTTATGACACAGTTTAGACATCCATCAATAGGTTTTTATTTTTATTTAGAGCTATAATTATTGTTTATAGCTTTGATATTGTGTAAAGTTCAAGTTCAAGGGATTTGGTGTTCAAGTTAAAAGGTTTTGAAAGTTTAGGGGTATTATGTTCTATGATAAAGTTAAATGTTTTAGGTTTCAAAATAGGAATTTGTGAATATAGTAATTTTATTTATTTGTAAACATACATTAATATTATTTGTTCCGTAATATTAAGAGTATTTTAGGTTATCTTTATAATATTAAAAAACATCTTTAATCTATTTTAAATGTAGTGTGCTATCACATTTTAGTTGTCAATAGTAATGAGAATTAAAATTATTGGAGGTTGTCAAAATAGTAATTAATTTTGTGATGAAAATTAATTGCTTTGTAATTTCTCATAGCCAATTAGTTTAGATATCTATTAGTTTAGATATATCCTTCTAGAGGTGCCTAATGTTAGGATTGGTGATTAAATATAGACGCCTCCAAAAAGGATATCTCTTGGCATACTTTAGATATATTTTTTAAAATATAGGTATGCTAGTAGCATCCTCAGCAAGCCTAATTATAACTATAATATATAATATTATAATATAGATTAAATATATTATTATAATATAATATATAATAATATTATTATATAATATATTATTATAATATAATATATAATAATATTATTATATAATATATTATATTATAATTATAATTAGGGTTAGCATTAGTGTTCAAGTTAGAATTAGGGTTACAATTAGTATTAGAGTATATGATGAAAGTAGATTGTTATTGATGTCAAAAAGGTGTTGGTATTGACAAGAGTTGCTCATGTCATCAGGATCAATGATTGATAAGAGATGTCATCAGGATATCTTCATTGATGGTTTTTAATATGATGATCTTGGTTTTTTTTTATTATGGTTTTGGATTCATGTTTGATAATGGTTGCTACGATATCAATCTTGTGAAATGAAGTTCTTATTGGTGTTGATAACTATGTTGCTCTTCAGTGTATGACAGTGATATAGGTGATCAGTGGTTCATGATGTCATATTGCAGATAAGATGTTCAAGGGTTCAATGCACAAAGAGTTTGATAAGTTTGATGTAATCTTGATATTGTGAAGTATTGGTTGTCATGGCAAAGAGCTTAAGGTGTTGCAAAGAGCTCTTATCATATATTAGCATGTGTTGGTTAAGATGGTTGAAAATGAAAGAAGTCAATTCATAACACTTTTCTTTGCATTTGTTTTGCAAAGTGTTCTTGTAGGAAGAAGTTGATGGGCTGATTTGATTGATAAATCCTAGAGGCAACAGCTCTTGTTAATTGTAGTATGTTTCAGATTGTAGTTTACATCAGATTTGACATTGTATTGTAAAAAGTGTCTTGTGCAAATACAGGAGGATGGTTCTCATTCTTTATCATGTCAAGAAGTGTGTGCAAGAGTAGATTGGTTGCAGATTGATAATTCAAGTTGTCCTTATCATGGAAATCTTGGTTATCTCTTGTGTAGTCTTCATGTTAGTGATTGTGGGTGAAAGGTGTAATGAGTAGTCTTGCATGGTGTTCAAATTCATATGTCTGAATCATCTAAAACCTAAGAGCTATCTTTATGCCATCAGACTTTATGCTTTGGGAGATCTTGGAGACTTGTCATTTGTGTCAAATAATGTTGGTGATTGTGGAAGAATTGTTTGTTTGGAAAGTTTGTTTTTCAATCACATGTGATGTCATAAGGAGTGTGTCAGTCTTCTTCATCATAAGTGGTATTGTAACAAGAAGTGGTATTGTGCTGAGAGTTTGGTACAATCTATGGGGCAGCTTATAACAGTGGTTTGATGCTTGGTTTGGTATCCTTTACTTGGTGTTTGATGTCTTGTTGCTTTCAAGTTCATATGGTTGTTCAATATGTAGATGTACAAGGACAAAGCTTTCAAGACAAGTTTTAGGACAGCAAATTGCAAAAGTGATCAGTGCCTTAAATTTTTTAGAAACTAGTGGTATAAGAGCCTAGGTTCCCTTTAGAATCTTAATCAGTTTGGGTAGGTTCGGTGAGTGGATTACCATGGGTAAGTGCAAAAGAAATAAGAGCATGAGAAATGTCAAGTCTCAGTCTGATCAAAAGGTACAGTCTGTATCAAATTTAGATGTTGGTTATATACAATCAGTTGATATAAAAAATGTTTCACAAGATGTTCCTTTCTTTGATGGTTTAGACTTCCCTATTTGGTGTTTTAGGATGCAATCCTATCTATTTTCATTAGGATATGGTGTATGGATGTCCGTTGAGAATGGTTATTTTATTTCCTCTCTATCACCTAATGGTACAAGTAATAAAGAGGCTTATGAATACAATGACACTGCAAAGAAGGCTATTTTATGTGGATTATCTAATGAAGTTTCTTGCAAAGTGATGTATTGCGATACAACTTAGGATATGTGGAAGGAATTGAAAAGAATTTATCAAGATGATGCACTTGAAGAAGAGGTCAGCTTGGTATGTGAGAAAAGTGACAATGATAGAAGACATTCACATGAAGGAGTTGAGGTCCAATCTATTTCAAAAGAAGATCACATTATAAGTGATGATGAACAAGAGTTTGAAGTTGATATAGAAGGAGAGCTCATATGTGCTCTAAGTGAACTCAGGAAATATAAAAAGGAGAACCAAAAATTACAATTGCAGCTACATCAAGAAAAAGACCTCAAAGACAAAGCACTCTATGAGCTTGAAGAGGCAAGAAGTCAGACTGTGAGTTTAAGAACACAAATTTATGATTAAAAAAAAATGATTACAAGCCTAAAGATTGAGATTGAAGAGGCCAAGAGAATGATAGATTTTGCTAAGTCTGAAAATCAAGTAAAATCTTTTGAATGCATAAAACTTGAAGCTGAAATTATTACCTTGAGAAAAAATATTGAAAGTCTCAAAGTTTTATCGAAGAGAAATAACGAGTTTGAAAAGAGCACCACCAAGTTATATGAGATGTTGGGAAAGAAAAAACTATATGGAGACACTACTAGACTTGGATATAAAGAAGGAGAGTGTTCCAAAGTCAGAGAAACTCCTAGAAAGAAAATTGATCTTCATGCTACTATTCCTGAAGGCAAAAAGAAGTCAGAAGCTTAAATGAATACCAAAGATGAATTTGTAAAAATGCATAATCAAACAAGAAAGTTCAGAAGATATATTCCAGTAAGACAAGCATATATGTACAGGTATAATTATTCATTTAATAGTTATTGTTATACTTGTAATCACTTTGGCCACAAAGAAGTTGATTGCAAAAGGAATACTAACCTTGTCTGTTACAAGTGCAATAATGTTGGTCACATATAAAGGAATTGTAAAATGCATAGAAGATATGATCCTGCATGGAAGCATAACATAAACGCACAGAGAATGTCAAAAAGGTATTATCAGTCATTTGATTATGATTACAACATAATTTGTTATAATTTCAACTCTCTTGGTCATAAATCACACAGTTGCAGGAAAGCATCACCTGATTTGAAAAAGTGGAAATGGAAAGAGACTGAAAAAGTTTGGAGGAAGAAAGATCCTGTAAAAGTGTGGAAGCAGAAACAAAGTCATGAGAAGACAAATCCTAAACTTGTGCATCTTGCACAAGGTACATCATCAGTTGAATAATAGATAGCATAAAGTTAGGGGGAGTTGTTCATGTCCAATCAATTTTCCCCAAGAAGTTTCAAGAAGGAGATCATTGGTATCAGAGCCAAAGGTTCCGAGTTTGAATCTCCCCCACGAGTGATGCTGGGGGGATTGTTGGCAGTGAGCCAGCATCTCTTGCGGGATTCATGACATGGCTTAACTGCCTTTCGTGGATTCATTAACTCTAGCGGTTGTATCGGGCATTAACAGGTCAACCTTTTGGTGCAACAACAACTGTGTTTCCAACAAGAATTAGGGTTATAATTACGATTAGTTTATAGTTAGGATTTGAATGAAGGTAAGGTTTACAATTAGGGTTAGATTGAGGGTTAGGGTGAGAATTAGGATAATGCCTAAAATTAGGGTTACACTAAGGTTTTAATCTATTTAGAGTTATAGTTGTGAAAAAATCATTTTTTAATTTATAATTTTTGGAAATTCATTAAATATAGAATATTGCAGTGCTTGGATTTGTATTAATTATCATAATAATTATGTGTTGTGGAATTAATTTAAATAAATTTTGTTGTTTTAGAATTAAGATTTATTTTATTTTACTTTATAATTATTTAGTTTAGTGAATCATAATTTCATCTTTTATTATTAGTGTAATGAAGTTAATTTTTTAGAATATGCATAAATCAACACATCATAAGACAAACATATATAATATGAAGTATTCCAATGCATGTACATTGCCACCCTAGTACTTGTACACATAAGAATAGTATTTGTCCATGTAAATCATTCATATCATGGTTGTTTGATTTGAGTAACTTAGGGTTATGGTAAGTGTGTGAAATTATCTTTGTACAAATAACAAATAAAATCAACAAAGTTTAGTAACAAAAATATACGTGGAGAAAGCTTTTGGGGGAAAACAACACCAACAAAGAGCACCAAGTATATACACCAAGTATATATTCATCTATATAAATAGCATTTGAGATATAGAAGATATTATTTCTATGCCTTATTGTACTATGCTTTGGTCTAGTTTGTTTGCTTTGCTCTACTTTGCTTTGTTTTAACTTCTCTACTCTACTCTTCTCTGTTGAGTTTATTCTGCTCTACTCTACTCTTCTATGTTTTCTCTGCTCTGCTTTTTCTCTACTATGCTATGCTCTATTCAGTTTTCTTTGCTTTTCTCTATTCTACTCTCTGTTCTACTCTGCTATTCTCTGCTCTGTTTTGCTCTACTTTGCTATGTTCTACTCTGCTATGCTCTAGTCTATTTTTCTCCACTTTGTTCTACTCTGTTGTGTTCTAATAATTTTAGTCTTTCTTCTTCAACTTTTCTCTTACCAAGTTGTTTTCCCTTTTTTATTTTTTCATAACGATCATAAGTAAATGGTGGAATTATTCTAAGACCTTGTAATGACTTTACACGAGATATAGCCACAAATGTTAATCATGTTCTTTCATTTTGCCCTATGTCAATTGTGGCTTTTAAAAGAGTCAAACTTTGTGATTTGTGTATTGTTAATTCCCAAGCCAATCTTAAGGGTATTTGGATTGTTCAGCCCCTTTGTATTGGTGTAATTGGAATGGTATGAGGAGATTGATCTTCAAATGGTATCCCCATGTAATTATCAAACTCCACCATAACATATGTCGATGGTTCAGGTGGTGCACTTCCAGGTTTGTATATTATTTTTTGAGCATACCCTAGAGATCCATTTACAGGGCCTGCTTCTATCCAAAGATTAGAAGTTAACATCACTCTTGCATCCTTAGCAAGTAATAACTCCATATCAATTTCATCAATCTAACCTACTTCTGGTGCATTGACACTACCCACTCTTGTTGCAATGCTACGTGCAACTGGATGCTTCAATGAGAATAATTTCTTTTTATTGTGACTATGCACATTATCATTTGTTGCAAACAAATGAATAGTACTATCAAATTTTTCATTGGTTGGTGCATCTATGCAAACATTGGTTCTTGTCATGAGCAACTTCCAGTCATCAATAGTTGGTTTTGCATCTCTTAGATTTGTTAGAAGTTGACAAAATCTTTTTTGTTCAATGCTTTCCCCTTCTTGTCTAAATGTTTTATCCAAAATAACAATGGTTTTGAAGTCTTCCCATAATAGTTTACCACGTCTATTACTATCATATGGTGGTCTATCACTAACAGGAGGTAACTGACCTAAATGTCCAACGAGAATCATAGATACACCTACAAAATGTTAGAAAATGATGGCCTTCATTAGTGTCTACTATTAATTGTTAGATTTAATAATAATCAAGTATATGTTTTAAAATAGGCAAAAATTGCATATCTTCATTAAAAAAACATACGTATACCTCCAAAACTCATGTCTGCATTTTCAGGGAATGCCAGGGGGAAGCTTCAATCTGTCAATATATCAAATCTTTAAACAAAATTATCCAATTCACCCCTTTACAAATTCCAACCTACTTTTTCAGGGTTTCAAAATTCTCTATAATTATGCCACCAAATGAGACTAAAAATAACTCTTTATTCATCTTCAATCCTCTAATCAATATGAACAATATTATATTACCAAAAATTAAAAAAATGTGAAATGTGATGGCTACAACACAATAAAAAACAACCACCTATAAAGTATATTATATTATATTATTTTAGATACCCAAAATTGTCCCAAATTTGTCCATGCCCTGCAACACCTAGTCAAATACATTACTAAGACATCATGTAGCATTTTGTCCTAATCCCACTCTTAATTCCACCTAATCCACTTAGTCAATTAATTAAATAAATTTTATTTATTTAATTAATTTCCCTCACATATCCCATCGTTTATCCTCACCTTTCATTATATGCCAACATTTGTCCATCTTCCATTTGAAACATGTGTGGTAGTACATTTTTCATTTAATATTTTTTTATGTACACAATCACACATGTAGTACTTTTTGTGTACACGGTCACATATGAGCCTTATCCTCCTTCATACACTTGTCACATGACTACAACTCCCTTAAAGAGTGGGAATAACCAATCAATCCTAGCCATCCACATCAATCATTTAGCCTTTTAATCTCAACCATCCATTCAAATCAAGTCTTTCCTATAAATCAACCCTCTCCCAAGCCATTAGCATGCATTGAGTTGGAGTATCCTTATGTTGTTGAAATATCATTAGAATCTTTGCATCATTCTTCATTCATCTATCTTCCATTGTCTTTTCATCTATCATTTTCCATCTATCATCTTCATCATAATGTTATGCTGTCGAATTGAGCAACCAACATATCAAATCAATCGATCTATCAATCTTGCATCCATCATTGCATCTATTTGAGGTATTGAAGATTTGGATTAGGTAATGCATTTCCTTATTTTATCATTTTCATTTTATCCAAAATTTGCATTATACATTTTGGTGAACCTAACGTGAGCATGCCCTTTTGGATCTAATCATTAGTTTTTATAGCTTCTTGTTGCAAAAATTTGCCTTTTTCTAACCCTAGTTTGTTAATATTTGGATGAAAATGTATGTAGATGATCTCCTAGCTCAAATCTAACCTCACCATTACGTCTGAGGGGGCCGTTTCCATAAGTTTTGAGTACAAATTTACCTAGATTTCATGAAGAAAAGAGTGTTTGGTGAAGAAACTCGCATTCGAGCTGTAGAAAATCACTTTTGGCATTTTTGCATCACTTTTGAGCAAAAACCAGTCGCTTTTGAGCAAAAACTAGTTGCTTTTGACCAAAAACTAGTCGCTTTTGAGCAAAAACCAATTGCTTTTGGCATTTCTGCCTCACTTTTGAACAAAAACCAGTCACTTCTGACATTTTTGTGTCGCTTTTGAGCAAAAACCAGTCATTTTCAGCTATTTCTGGATCACTTATGAGCTAATAGTGATTGCTTCTAGTCTACATTGGATCGCTTTTGATCAAAAACTGGTCGCTTCTGGCTATTTCAGTTGCTTTCATCAATTTAGGGTTTTTTGTTGACATTTGATCTTGCAGGGTGCTTTGCTAAATTTTTATTGATTAATCAAGGGTTTTTATCTATGTTTGGCATGATCCTGATCATTATATTATCATTAGGTAATCAATTTGATTAGGGTTTTCATTTTTATTGAGCTAACACCCTTGGTTTTGCAAGATCTTATCAATTTATCATTCTAGGGTTTTCAATTTATCAATCTGTGGTTGCAAGGAGTCCATTTAATCATATTTCATCCACCAAATTTGATATTCTAGGGTTTGCAATATCTGATAAACATTTTTTTATGATCCTAACCCTAATTGTGCAAAAACATGAATTTTTAAGCATTTGGTAAGTTTACCTCGCTTTTGAGCGAAAACTACTATCTTTTGGTAAATTTGCCTCATTTTTGAGCAAAAACTACTCGCTTTTGGCAAAATCTAGCTCACATATGATCAAAATTGCATCACTTTTCGCTCTATAACTCGCTTTTGGTTGCTATCATTGTGGATTTTCATTTTTCTATCATAACTTTCACATACGAAGGCCAAATTGCGCAAACAAGGACTCATTAGAAAGCTGAGAGGACGAACTTCGTAATGGAGCAGGTTTTATTAGGTGACTATATCATTTTACCATATTTTTTATTAGTCAAAGTCAAACTTGTTTTTAAACTTCAATTGAGCATATCTTGAGCGAAATCAATCAGGTTTCAATGAATTTTTTTTTTCAAATTGCTTAGAATCTCCTAAACCTTCTATTTGTGCAATCCATTTTTTTGTATCAGATCATTTTCATCAAGTTTTATCAGATTTCATCTTTTTCACATAATCATGTTCTTTGCAAGTTTACTTGTTTCGTTTTCAAATTTGTGGCTTGTAACGACATCAAAGGAGCTGAAGCAGTGTTTCGATCAATCACAATAGTAAGTGGAAAGTGAAAATAATTAGGTGCACATATTCTAATCTTTCATCTCTTAATCATCGTTTGATCACACATTTGGACTTTGGGCTTAAAATGAACAACTTGCTTGCAATCACATCAAAAATTGGGATAAAACGAATAAGTGTCTTCTATCACATTTGGCTTTGGGTCTAAAAAGAACAAGTGCTTGAATTGTCTTCCACACATTTCATTTTCTAAAGGGTTGATTTACAACTGCGATTGTGAATCAAGTGACAGCTCACTTAGTTTGCTTTTGTTTACCTTATTAGGAGGCTTGCTTGGAGACACACCACTCCAAGGGATGACCTCAACCGAGGCTGAATTGAAAGACACCCTCATTGGGAGTTGTAAATCTTGGCACTCTTGGCTAAGCCCCAAAGAACTTTATACCTTTGGGAAGTGAAGGTGAAGGGTGGGTTACCCCTTTCTCCCGGCTGTGTGGCAGGATTTCACTTTCAATTCCTTAGTCAATCTTGTGCAATATAGCCTAAGACCTAATTGGCCATACCCACTTGACTAGACATTAGGGCTTGTTGATGTGTCTTCAAGTGCTTGCTTAATAATCATCACATTTAACTTTCAAGGTTAAAATTACTTATGTGTCTTGCGTGAGTGATTCATGTGTGTATATGCATAATCATTTGTTTGAACATTGCCAAATCAAGCTCTAAACACCAAACACATAAACAATTTAATCTAAACATTCATCCTAGTCAACACACATCTTAAGCTACATCATCCACATAATCCACTCTTGTCATTCCACATCACATCCTAATCATACCCAAATCAATTTCATCCTAAACATATTCTAGTCACATCAAAACAATATTGATCCTAATCATTTCCATCCTAAGCATACCCCAATCCCTTTCATTTTAGTCACCTTCATCCTAATCACACATCCAAGTCATCCACATCATCATTAAATCATATCAAGCACTTGCCAAAAAGGTCTTAAGACTTAAACACTTGTGTGACACCATGCCAAAATTAGAAGACATAGCACTAAAACTCATTTTCCAACTTCGTAAAGCTCGAGCAAGCAAATCACCTCTAGACCACAAATCATTCAAGAGGCCAATGACATGATTCAACAACTTCAATCTCATGAAAGCCAATCACTTCAACTACGACAACGCATAGCACACACACAACACCTCATGGCCAATTATCAAGCCCAACAAGCACATCATCCTCTATCCATTCAACATCAACCAATACCACATCACCCTTACATGTCATCCCCATCCATTCCATATCAAACTCATCCATCCACATGTCATATCATCCCTTCATCAACCTATCACACCTTTCCCAATGTCAACCCTTATCCATATCACAACAACCATTATCCTACGCAATCCCTCCATCATCATCACATCAACACATTCACCACCAACAACAACAAGTAATATCACAGCAACAAATCCAAACACCATCCCAACCTCCACAAATTCCACCTCAATCCTATGTGTCATCTACCTTAACTTCATACCAACCTCACCTATCCACCTATCATGTCAATTCCACATCAACATATCCACCCACATCACAACAACATGTGAGCCCAAGTCCACTTTGGAAACAAGATCAAATGCCCTTAACTTTATATCAACCCCAACACCTTTTATCTACATATACCACCATTTCGCCCAACCACCAAGACTATCAATGGCCTCCACAACAAGCACAAGTGAGCCCAAGTCCACCTATGCTGCAAGACCTAATTACCTTTGACAAGGGAGATACCAATCTAGCCAATGCATCCTATGAGTGGCCTCCATCATCCAATCAAATGCCAATCCATGAGCCTATCCCAACACCACCATGTGATCCTACCCCTAGTCCATTGGTCCATCAACCTTCATTACCTTCATCCTCGTGTTCCATTAATCCTCCACCACAAGATCCCTTGGACATAACCGTACAACAATTGGTCCAAGAAAATTTGATTGAGCTTCCACCGATAAAATCCTTTGAAGCAATCCACTTTAAACCCCCTTGGTATAAAGATGATGCATACTGTGCTAACCATAGGGTTAAGGGTCATACGGCAACCAATTGTGGCAAACTTAAGAGATTGATCAAAAACCTCATAAATTGTGGTAAGATTAATCCCAATCCAAATCCTAATCCATTTAATCCAATTAGCCCTCAACCTAATCACAATCCTCAATCTACAACTCCATCTACCCTTATTATTCATCCATTATATTGCCCATTTACCCATACACTTACAAAGGATGTGATCCATTGGCTACTAGCTAGGAACAACTTATCCCCATGTCGAACATCTATTCAAGAGCCTTCCATTAACATGCCTAGCCCTTCAAGACCATCTTGTGACCCATAAGCCATCAAGCCTATTCATGAACTTCCTATCATGAACCCAAGTCAAGAGCCATCATACCTTCATGTTGTTGACCAAGAACCTATCCAAGAGTCATCTCCTTCCATCCAAGCAACCCAAGAGGTATGTCAAGAGCACAACCCTAAGCATGTGAAAACATCAACCCCTAGTCCTAATCAAGATCAACGCACTTCCATCCACCCCATCCATAACATATATCATTTCCATGATCAAGATGATATCCATAATAATGAGCCTATTCATGAGCCACTTGTTCCTATCCATCTCCCAACAACTATTCATGAGCAAGCTATCCAAATTCAACCTATCCATAACATTTATCTTCTATATGATCAAGATAATACCTATGAAAAAGCTATTCATGAGCACCTTGATCCTATCCATAATCCTATATCTATCTATGAGCAAGATATCCAAATTGCTCCTAGTCATCTGCCATCTAGTCCTATCCATAATGAGCAAACATCCACTTTGTCATGATGAGACACTTGTCCCCCAAGTAAGCATAAAAGATCAAACAAATAACTTGGATCTTAGTGAACATAATGCTAATCAAGATCCCAATGATCCTCCTTCCACATCCACCATTGATTCCACTTCAAGTCCACCATCATATCCACTTGGTCTTACCACCCTTATACATGATTGTTCTTCTTTAGGACAACAACAACCTTTATCCACTTCACCTTCTCCATCCAATAATGAATCCAAGTCTAATGTTCAAAGCACACCAAGTCCTATAGTCCATCGCATACTCTGAAACATGAACTACCAAGGTAAAGGCCTAGGCCTTTATGAACAAGGTAATTTGGAGTCAAACCATGTCAAGATTCCTCCATGATCATATGGCCTTGATATACACCCCAAGGTAAACACTTTAAAGATGTTGGCAATTCCTCCATCCCTCCTAAGTCCACTTTCCATCACAAACCACATCATATACCCAAAACATATGTAGCCATTCCACCTCCATCAACTTACAAATGTCAAAAGCATGTGACCATACGCCTTCTACCATCCACTTTACCTCCATTACTTCCAACTCCTAACATCCCACTATCCACTTTACCTCCACTCCTTCTAACTCCTAATATCCCTCCATCCACCTTGCCTCCGTTGTTACCAACACCTATTTATCCACTTATCCATAAGCACCCTTATAATCCTAATCATGACCAACAAATGCATATATTGTATAAACATAAAGCTTCCACTCATTTCACCAATCCCACTTCCACCAAACCCATGGGATTCCAAAATAAAAATTTGGATGCCTCCTTTCATAAAGCCAAAAATCCTAAGGGTCCAAATGCCTTAGGACATCAATGCCGACATCAAAGCAAAGTACATTTACAAAGCTATCCAAATCACTACCCAAGCCCAAATCTTCACAAGAAAAGGTCAAAAATAAAATGGTTTGGGTCCCTAAGCACAAATCAAGCAAGTCAAATGAGGCATCCTCATCCACATCTCAAAAATCCCAACTTTTCTGTTCCATTCAAAAGTTTCAAATATCCCAAAAATCCCATAAGCAAGGAAAAAATCATGAAAATCCTAAGTCTATGTTGGTCCCCAAATGCTTACATCATCCATACACTAAGCAAACATCTCCATTGCTTCCTACACCACCTTCCCACCAAAAGCTTCATCGTTTATCACGGTGTGTGCAACCGTTGGTCATGATTTTTTCCATTCCAAAACATTCCCACATACCTCCATCTCCCCAACCTTCATCCATTATCTTACATATTTCCCTCATCACTTTCCTATGGTCCATGCTTTTGCATAAGTCTTTCATCCATCCTTTTCCATATGTCATACATAATCCACATCATAATCCATTAGCCTACCTTTCATCCATCCTTACACAAACCTTTCATCATAATCTACTATATATCTACTCCATCTCTCCTCCATGCAATCCCTTACTTACATCTTGAGCATATTAACATTTCACATGGTCCATGCATTAACATCCATCTCTAATGGGACACTATCAACCTTCATGGAACTAGACACTTGAATCCCTCCTATCCATTACCATGGTGAAAACCTGCTCACAGGTGCCATGTGTAATTGTCATGCTATCCTATAAAAAAAAAGTAAAGAGAATTCCCTTCGTCCAACAGTGAAAACCTTGTAAACAGGTGCCTTGGATAAGTACCATGATGAAAACCTGGCAAACAGGCATCATGTGTAGGTTGATCTTCTATGTCACTTACACTTGGGGGCACATTGTCTCATCCAAACTATCTATTCCATCCTACCATACTATCCTATCCTACCATTCTTCTCCATTATCCCGCATACCTATCATAATCCCCCATCCATCCTCCTTTCCTCCTTTTGATCTTGATAGAGACATGGGGGGAAAATGTTGAAATATGCTTTGGTTATCTCTTGATATACCTCACTCTTTCCAAACAATCCTATCATTATCCACCTATCATAAGCCTTGTCATATAAAATCCATCATGTCATCCTTTTGTCGTAAGTTTTGTCGTGCAAAATCTTAAGTCTATACCTGGAATGTGGGCATGTTGTTCCTATGCGTCATAGTCTTTGGAGATCACATCCTAGCTCCATTATGAGGCATACATCCATCCACTATAGTCTATTATTATATCTATCCATTTATTATGAGCTTTCCATTCCATAACCTATTCTTATATCTATCAATCTATCATGAGCTTTCCCTTTTATGGCCTATCCTTTTATCCACCCATTTATCATGGGCCTTCCATCCCATTTACTATCACCCATCCTTTTATCCATCCAATCCCATTCATCCATCCTCACATCTAGACTTGGTTTTCCCTTGTCATTGGTATCAAGCACAAAGGCTACCTAAATTGTAAATCCATTGGCATTTTCTAAAACATTTCAAAAAAATCCAAAAAAATCAAATATGCCAAAAACACAAAAAAATCAAATATCCATAAAAAATCCAAGCAATAAAATCAATCGAATCACATCAAATTCATCAAACTCAAATAAATCCAATCAAATCACCAAATTAAATCACAAATCCATGAAAAACCAAATCCAATCAAATCAACTATCATCTATCATCAATCAAAATCATCAAATCAAATCACAAATCCATCAAAACAAATCCAATCAAATCATCAAATCAAATCAAATCCATCAACCATCAATCATCATCAAATCTCAAATACATCAAAGCAAATCAAATACCCAATCAAATCATCAAATCAAGCCAATCTATCTATCAATCAAAATCACATTAATCCAATCCATATCATCCCATCAATAAAACCAACCCTCAAATCAAATCAATCCATCAAATTCATCAATCACATTCATATCAATCAAATCAATTCATCCAATCAAATCAATCATCAAATCATTTCAAGCAATAATCCAAATGCAAATCATTAATCCATATCAATCAAGCTAATCAATTGTGTCAAATTATCCAATTACATCCTTGGTCTTGATCCTAATCTTGTCGTAAACCAAATCAATCAATCAATCATCATCATCATCAAGCATCCTTGTGTTGATCTAGGGATATAGCATTCTCCGCAATGACAACACTATTATCATCATCAATCAATCAATCATTAGTTTACAACTTGACAGGGGCAATACCTTGTTTGTTTTTGTATCATTTGTACATGCTTGCTTTCTTGCTTGTGTGTGTTAACATTTTATCTTGCATTTGTATCAAATTGATATCATTCCAGCTAATATTTATATCTTATGTATGTTGGAATAGCTTTTTGCATTATCCTTTGCATCTAAGGTCATATTATACCTTTTGTACATTAGGACTTCAATGCTCTAAGTTTACTTCCTCATACATTAGACAAGGTTGTATTATGCTGGGGCACAAGACACATCGTCACCCTAGTCCTTATACCTTAGTGCATAACGTCTACTGCTATATCAAACATCATGGTTGCTCACCTTCATTGCAACATAACACATTCTTCATTTCTTCTATCCATCCCCATATTTTGTTGACCAATTCATTTTCTTTCGAGAGCCTACTTGTGTTTGTCCAAACTGCCTATCTTCTTGAGGGGGCATCCTCATCCTATCTTTCCATCATCATCCTATCTTTTCATCATCATCATCATCATCCAATTTCATCCCATCATTTTCCTTTATCCATACCTTAGCTTCTTTGAAATGATGTTAATCGATATAAATCTCATCATCTTGAACATCATCTCAAAGAGAGGCAAAATGTAGACACCCAAAATTGTCCCAAATTTGTCCATGCCCTACAACACCTAGTCAAATACATTACTAAGACATCATGTAGCATTTTGTCCTAATCCCACTCTTAATTCCACCTAATCCACTTAGCCAATTAATTAAATACATTTTATTTATTTAATTAATTTCCCATCTTAATCCATCCTTAATCCACTTAGCCAACTAATTAAATAAATTTTATTTATTTAATTAATTTCTCTCACATATCCCATCATTTATCCTCACCTTTCATTATATGCCGACATTTGTCCATCTTCCATTTGAAACATGTGTGGTAGTACATTTTTCATTTAATATATTCTTTTTATGTACACAATCACACATGTATACTTTTTGTGTACACGGTCACATATGAGCCTTATTCTCCTTCATACACTTGTCACATGAATACAACTCTCTTAAAGAGTGGAAATAACTAATCAATCCTAGCCATCCACATCAATCATTTAGCCTTTTAATCTGAACCATCCATTCAAATCAAGCCTTTCCTATAAATCAACCCTCTCCCAAGCCATTAGCATGCATTGAGTTGGAGTATCCTTATGCTGCTGAAATATCATTAGAATCTTTGCATCATTCTTCATTCATCTATCTTCCATTGTCTTTTCATCTATCATTTTCCATCTATCATCTTCATCCTAATGTTATGCTGCCGAATTGAGCAACCAACATATCAAATCAATCGATCTATCAATCTTGCATCCATCATTGCATCAATTTGAGGTATTAAAGATTTGGAGTAGATAATGCATTTCATTGTTTTATCATTTTCATTTTATCCAAATTTTTCATTATACAATTATAATAAAATTTTTACATGTATCAGTTGAGTGCCATGTTCTTGATTTTATATTACACCACATTGGCATAAAATACATACCAAAGCCAAAAAAACATTACTGAGCTTAGCATAATATTCAAAAAATCTACAAACTATATACTTCCATTAGAGCTATATCTATCCTCAACAAGGGCTTGAACAAGTACTAGAATAGGAACCAAGATAGAGGCCATAGCTGAGGCAAAAACATTAGCAGGCGCTATAGAGGGAACATTACCCTTGGGGACCTTGGGTACTTTCTTAGGTGGGGAGTTCTTGGAGGCATGATACAACTATAGAGAAAGAGCTTTAAACACCTCTCTGGCTTTAGAAATCATTGACTCACCTAGTATATGGTGGTGTGAGCTTACTACTCTCATGAAGACATTTGAGCACTTGTTGCGAAGACCCTCTTGCATCATATTATAAACACACCTTACTGCTAGGTAGAAAGCTAATAAGTTATAAGGAAATATTCCCCCAAGCATCGTGATACCATCAGTAAAATCATATTGCTCCATTTCCTTATTAAAATTTTCTTTCAAGAACAAGCAATTCTAAATATAGCAATTGCCTAGAGACAAACCAATCCAATATCGTGAATGATATCTATCGAGTTAGATAGGAAAATCAACACCATAGTGTTGTACTCCAAAATATGTGGGCAAGCCATGAGAATATCTTGACCATTTACACTCCATATAGTATTTTCAATTATGTCACTATCAAATAGAAAGACATGAGCTAGTTTTAAAACCAAGTCATAACAACCAACTTCTATAGGTTCCCACTTATAGGTATGAATGTACACTCACATGTTAATAGGAAAGGACTCCATTCTTAGCAAATATAAGTTCTTCAACTACAGATTTGAATGAGGATTGAAGTGTTTATTAATAGGCCCTTCGTATAGGGGACACCTATCATTTCCACTTGTAGATGGCATAGAAACAAGAGCATCTCATTTGCAATAGTGATTTCTTCCCACATGAATAAATCCTAAAAGAAAATCAGGAAAAGGACTAATTTTTGCATCACTGAGGCTTGGATTTGATTTAACCACTCATTTCCTAGTAATTTGATATCCCCTCATACATATGTTGATAATAGATACTTATCCTCATTCAAAAAACCATCCACCTTAATGTCACCTTTTTGCAAGATGTGATCAAGGATTTCACTTGTGCAAGATGAATTTTAAATCCTTTGACAATCTAGAAGTGGACCACCCTTTGTTTGAAATAAGTAATCCGTTATGCCATTTATAAAATCATTGCTAGCTCATCTATATGGTCATTAATACTTCAGGTACATGTACAAGTGCACTCACAATAATGGTTAGATAAAATAACAAAATTTATTGGTTATCCCCTAGTTGGGAGGCTGATGAAATCATGATGCCTCTTCTATCCCTTGATTCTACAAACAATAAATCCTTATCTTTCCAAAATTTTCCACTCTTTGCCTTCAATATACTCTTCCCCATGTTCAATTACCATTTGAATTTGGAACCTGTATGCTAATTTATTGGATTCATAGTAATAATGGCCACATTCATAATATTCAAAATCATCTAACAAATTCCAAGCCATCTCGAGAATGTTTATCAACCTCTGATTATTGTTTCTCCCTAGTTTGATGGCATTTATGGTCAACATAAAATCCACCTCTATAGAAAATCTCTTTATATTTTATTTTCAAGCAATTGATAATCGCAATATAAATATTTGGACATCTACCTCAGTATTAGATCCCATTGGAAGCTTTGTGGAAGCAGTTAGTATAAATCTTCCTTCTTTGTCCCTTAGAACACATCCTACACCTAAGAGCCCAAGATTCCCATAAGAGGCCCCATCAAAGTTAATTTTGACAAGAGATGTCAAAGGAGCTAGCCATTTTTATCAATGACCAATTGGGTTTAGTAATGATGCCCTTAACTGATCGACGAACTAGTGGTGGTTTTAGTAGTGGCCAAGTTTTAAATAATTTATTGTCCCAACATGAGAATTTATTAATATTCTAAACATTCTTGAAGACATGTGACATCACAATTTTAGAAATTGCTCTCTCCAATTTAAGACATTTTTTATAAAAATCAACTTAGAAACATTTATAAAAATAAAGTTAAAAAAAATGAAGTTAGACAAGTCTGTATAATAGGTTAGTGTTACACAAATTCCCAAACATGAAAGGTGAATATTCAATCCAAAGACATTTTCAAGTGTATTCCATAGAGATCGGAGTGCATGTACACCATCCCATACAATATTTCTAGCAATGAAATTTATGCAACTTTAATCTTTTCTAGGATATGAACTTAAAAAAGTATTGTTGTTTAATTGTGTTAAAAATTTAGAGCATTTATATTTACCATGTATTGCAAGTTTTTAACTATGATTTTTTCTTGTTTCCTTGTGATTATATTTAGGAGGAATAGTCATTAGTCTATGTTGTATCACTTTCCATCGACATGCATAGGCCATGTCAATGGATGGCTATAGATTTATAATGGATGGGTATAAGTGCATCTTGTAGGGAGAATAGCCACTTTTCAAACTAAAATTGAAATAAATATATAAAACTAATATTGTAGAATCAAAGTGTAATGATAAAATTTACATACCCATGTCAATTTCTATTTAGTTTTGGGCCTACTCTAAGAGAATGTCTTAATGTAATTACATACATTGATAAATGGCCTAATCTTGTGTGAATTTGGGCTTCTTCATTAATCCTTCACCCATCTAATTTACATACATTCTCACATCTGATCATACCTGTAGACTCCTAAAATTGGCACAGGTCGAATTAAGTAAATATTCTGATATTTATCTTAATTCTTATTTTCTTCTGTCAATTAAATAAATATTCAAAGTTTATTTGATTGGTTCATTATCATCATTTTATTTAATCCCTAAATTCTTCTAATGTCTCAAATCCTAAATCCACCTCACAAAATCCACTTCATCAATCCACCTCATCTTTCCACATCATCCCTTCCACCTCACCATGTTGCACATATAATTAAATATTCTTGATATTTAATTAGCTAATATCCTCCAAAATCCAAAATTGAATTCTTAATTCAATGTTCCCCACTAGCCTCCACCAATTAATTCAATTATTCCCCACTATCCTCCACCAATTGAATTTTCAATTCAATTGTTCCCCACTATTCTCCACTCATTGAATTTTCAATTCAATTGTTCCCCATTATCCTCCACCATGAATTCTTAATTCAATTGTCATAACTCACTATCCTCCACCATGAATTCTTAATTCAATTGTCATAATCCACTATCCTCCACTCTAAATTTTTAATTCATCCATTATGAATTAAAGATTCACAAAAAATGAGAGCCATTGATCTCATCAGTTGATCTTCACCCTCCATTCTATTTTCAGAAAATCTATAAATAGAACCCTTCTCTAAGCAATGAGAGAGACTTCTTCTGGCATCCTTACTATGCCCAAATTCCTCTAGGGAATCTTCTTCTTCTTCTCTTCTTCTCTTCTCCATACCGTCGTAATGCAGGAAATCATATCACATAGCCATTTCTACTTGTCATCTTGAGGAATCAAAGCAAGGAAGCAAGCTCCCTGAGGGCCCATCTTCATCATTCAAGATCGAGAAAGAATAGGCGACTAATGGAAGCCGCAGGGTAACAAGGTTGTAAGTTTTATGCTTTCATTTGTTTGTTCTTGTTATTCGCACATTTCATTGTTGTTTGGGTTTTCATTATCTTTATTGATTTATCTCGATTTTCCCATTCACAATACCTTATCTATTTATACACATTCTACCATACATTTCATGTCTATTGCATCCCCATGTATGGAAATTCATTCCCCACAAATATTACCATTTTATCATTGTAGGTCAATACCATAGGTGCAGGATCGATCCTGCTCCTATGGATCTAACCCCCAAATTTAAAAAATTTAAGTTCAATTTTTTTTAGCTCCCACCCATTCTATTCCCACCATGAGTTAACGTTTTATAAATTTCACATGATTATTGCTATGCAATGCTATTTAAAGACTTGAACATTTGGACATTAATTCACATTAGGAAATCATCCAAGGTCATTCATCTTACTAGATCTTCATGGAGCATTTATCATGGGAATATTTTGATTTGAGTCAACAACATTCCTCTTTTCTTGGATTAGAGATCCCTAGAGCATCATGAACCATGTTTGCATTTACTTCTTCATTTGCCAAATCATCCATTTGCATGCTTAAAACAATTATGCAATTAAATCTTGCGTAAACAACCATTAGAGGGTCAAAACCATGTAGTCAGTATTTAAACCTAAATTAAAATGCATTTAGAAAGAATAAAAGTCATTTAAAAGACTAATTTAATTTGCAACAAGGTCTTCATGTGTCAAAGGTTGAGATTGTATGTGAGATATGTCAAATAGGGGCCTAGATAGGTGACTGTCTTTTGTAATACCCTAGACAGGCACAACAATGATGTTTTTTTGTTGAATGCACAAGACAACTGAGAGGGGGGGTGAATTAGTTGTATCAAAATTTCAAACCCTCACAAACATTCAGATCCACATTAGCCTTTAAACTTTTATGATGATTAAGTATGAATCACAAATAACAGAAACTAAAACGTAACAGCACCAAACATAAGACAACACTAGATTTTACATGGAAAACCCAAGAAGAGAAAAACCATGGTGAGGATTAGCTTGCAATATAAAGTAGTAGCAATACTGAATTACAAGAGGCTCGCTACCTAAAAGAGATAATACTCATTGCAAGTGGACTCACTACCTATTGAGAAAGAAAGAGAGAAGAGAACAATGGCTCACTGCTAGGCTTTTAACTGATATAATTACATTTAACCTATGCATGGATTTTAGTTCCAATGAAGCTCAATATCCATCACAACACAAACAACACCTTCGCAACAATACTGAAAATAGTACACACCTTCTGCTCACTACATCTAGTAGTCTAACACATGAAAGCTCTTACTAACCTGATCAAATTTACATCATAAACATCATATCCCTCACATATATCGACATCCACGACTCCTTGACACTTATTTATACCATCATCAATCATGAAAACATTCTCCAAGGTCAGCAACACAACTTAACCCATAAAATTCAAATTAGGTCTAGACCTAAACATTCCCATTGAGGAAAGGAATGAATGTCGACCACATCATGCCTTAGCATAGACCTAAATCCACTCTAACACGCTTCAACATGCTTTCACAATCAACGAAGCACAACCGCAATTAGTGTAAACAAGCAAGTCGGCCAATCTTGTGTTAACACTATGAACTTTTAAGTGCACACTTCCTCAATACCAAAATATGACATGTGGACCACACACCAAGCTTGAACATGATCTAGAAACATCCATAAGCACCTAAAAACCAACAAGTTCCTTTGCAACATCTTTCACCTGAAGAAACATCACACTAGAGTACTTAACCAGCTATATCATGCTCTGTCATCATCTGGAACTTAAGAAATGTACTTGAGGAGCACCAAACAATGAACCACTTGAGATGAAGGAAGATATAGACTTTGTAAGCACACATCTAGAACTATAACACCTGAAACCATTCTGTGGAGAAATGTGGAGTAGAATACTTTCTCCCAAACACACTGCAAACACTGTTAAACACTATTCTCAAATTGGTGAACACAACTTTTACTACACAACTATCTGAAGCACCAAATTTTGGATATAGCATCTTCAAACACTTCTAAACAACATATCCAAACCACACACTCAGATCTCCAACACAAAAGAAATGTGGAGCAAAAACTAGAACAAAACTCTGTAAACTAGAAGACTTCTTCAACACATTGTTTCCAATTTTAATCAAATTTTCTCAAAAGCACTTGGAAACCCAACAACAAAAGCATATCCTCAACATGTTCAGCACCTCTACAAAGCAACCAAATCACTTTTAGCAAGACAACTTAATCAAACAACAACAACCTCATCAGAAGACACAATTGACATCAATGACAACACAAACTTGTTGACATTAATGACAACACCAATTAGCACATACTTGCAACATCTTTATTGATCAATCTGTCAAATTTAAAATCATAAAAACCTATTTTACTATCAAATTTATGCAATTAAATGTTTGAAGGGACAAATGGCAAGATGTGATTGGCCAAGGAAATATAACTAGCAAAGGGTGGAGGTTTGGGAATTTTAATGGTGGGAGGATGTAATAGTCAGAGGAAGTGAAGGTTTCACTACTAGGATATTGAGGGAGACTAGTAAGAAAAATTGTGAAGGTCTAAAAGTGGCAAAGGGAAGGAAGGATAAAAGTGTGCAAAATTAGGTCTCAAAAGGCCAAGATACCTAGAGAAATAAGTTCCATCAAAAGGGGAATCTAACATGCAAAAACTCAAAATTCTGAAGATGGGACTTGGGGATTGAGGATTCAGAGTATGGCATACTTGAAAAAGTGAAGATCAGGATTGTTGAATATTCTATGCCAAAAGGTGACCAAAGATTAGGGATTAGGGATTGAGAGTATTGTGCACTTGATATAGGAAGGCAAGGATGGAAACCAAACTTTAAAATTTCACTAGAATAAAGAAGTGAGATAGCATGGGGGTTAAGGACCAGAGATCCAAGATACTTCCTACCTCAAAGTCAAGTGGCAATAAAATTTATAGGGGCATACCAAATAGCAAGGTTTAGGCCTTTGAAATATCTAGTCCTAGGTATCAAGGTGAAGAAAAGTCTGATCAATCAACAAAGGAAGAGGTAGAAAGATGTTAGGATTTGGGGTTTAGGAAGATCACTTGCATAATTAATAATTATTCAAATTCTCAAAGGCTCAGACTTGAATGCAACTGAGGAAAGCAAGTTCCAAAGATTGGGGATATCGTATAATGGATTACCCCAGGGATTGTAAGAAAGGGATGATGGCAAGTAGAACATGCAATATCAGTGAAGAAGATAGAGTGAGGGTCTGGGGTTCAAGAAAATTCATGATTGAGTATTTGAGCATGAAAAATCCTAAAAACTTGAAAGAAAAATCCTTAAGAAATATAGAAGCACAAGGTTTTGGGGAATGAAGAAAATCATGATAGTATACACATTTTTGTAAACTCACCAAAGGCTTAAAATAATCTCAAACAACCTCATACTTAGAGATTTATTAGGATTTTTATGATATGGACAAATGACTATGGCATGATGGCAAGGGAAAGCAAGACACTAAGCATGAATTTGACCGAGGGGGGCCCACTGAGAAAATCTTTGATTGGATATCAATAATGGGATAAGCAGGGTGAAAGCAACAAAGAAGGCACAAACATAAAAGGAGTTCTCTAATTTTGCTTAAAATTATTGAATTTCATGCAAGGTTAAGTACTAAATCCAAGACATGATCATTGATGAACTACTTATTCTTGAACTTGAAACTAACTACATAAAACAAGTTCTATAGAGTTATCCTACAAATACAAAAGAATGCAAAATAGTTTAGATAATCTCACACATTCGTTACATTATGAAGGAAGAAAAAAATAACATTCTAGTGTTGTGTTGTTTGAAATTGACTCAGACACTTTGCAGGTGAGTCAAACTCTGATGTAGCACATGAAATGTATCCTTGCTAAAGGTTCCTACTCAGTCACTCCTACTCTCATGGAAAAATCTAGTTAAGTAGTGGTGGAATTGAGGGGTTGTTTTATTTGTGGGGAAGTAAAATGTTGTGGATGGAAGTTGGGTTGCTGGTGAGGTTTTGAATATGGATTGCATTAGATGATTGTTTTAATTGTTTCATGGAATCATTTGATGTTGTTGATGGAAAATCTAGATGGGTGTTATTGTTGTTATTCTGACATGACTTGGAGGGTCATTTTATTAGACTATGTTTAATTCATCTGTTGTAAAGTGAAAAAATGCATCTATTCTTCTTCGTTCTAAGTTAATTAATTCCTTGAGGAGTCTAAATTATCTTGCTAAAATCTCCTCTCAGTGGCTTTTTTCATTATCTAGTTCAATTTGCTCAAAATTTCTACTTGTTCTTGGGCTTCTTCCTCAATAGGTTTTCCTTGGATGGGGAGATTTTCTCTAATTTCCTCTAAGATTTATTTAATCCAATCTTCTTTCACACCTAGGCACATTGAGTGTGTGCATTGAGTGAAGGAAGAGGGATGCTCTATTTTTTCTTGTTTTATTGAAATCTTTATACCTAATGATGAAATCAGGGGTTTGTTTGAATATTGAAAGTTATATACCTTGTGATAGAACCAAGGGTTTTATTTATTGTTGTTTTCATGTTTAAATGCGTTTCTTTCTAATGCAATTTTACTTCTAAATGTACATGCAACTATCTTTTTTGTATTTTAGAGCTTTTAAATATGATTTAATTACTACTTTCTATATGTAGTGCCAATCCAAATGGGTTTTCCTTAATATAATTTGTCTATGTTTTTGGTTTTTTCAAGATTGATTCATGAGATTAAGCTATTCTAGTAAATAAAACTTGTAGCTATTTTAATAATGTAATGAATTGGAAAACTAGATCTAGAAAAGCAATAAGCCAAGAGAAAATAAAAGACAAGTTTTGCTTCTCAAGGGCAAGGGTGTTTTCTAATTACTATTTCTAATCTATAAAATAATAAAAGAACTTGTAATCTAGTGTAAGAGTGCCAATGCTAAGCTTGCATCCTTAATGACCCAGCTTTGACTAGTAAACTTCTCTACATCAATATTCAGGGCACTCACAGTTATGGGATTCATTATGCAGCGGGCATGAATATTGACTTGGTGGGACACATAGATTCAAATTGGGTAGGCGATTCTTAGGATCACAAGTCTACTTCAGGGTATTGCTTCTCTCTTGGTTTTGGTCCAGTTTCTTGGCTGAGCAAGAAGCAGTCTGCTATTGCTCTTTCATCCACACAGGTTGAGTATTGAGGAGCAGTTAATGCTACTATTGAGGCTCTTTGGCTTAAAAATATTGTCACTGAGTTTGGTATTCCCTTTCGGAAGCCTACAGTCATATTTTGTGACACCCAGAGTGTGATTCAGATATCTTGCAATCTAGTCCATCATCAACAGACCAAACACATTGAGATTCACATGCACTTCATTCAGGAGTTGATTCATGAGTAGATCATTGATCTCATGTATTGTTCGACATCAGAGCATATCACTGACATCTTCACCAAACCCTTCATTGAAAGCAAGTTCCTTCATCTACGAGCTTTGTTGGGGGTGTGGTAGGTGTCCACTTCATGGTGGGTCTTTTAGTCCTCTTTATTCTCTCTATTCTGTGGGTATCTTTTCTCTCTTTTGGGGAGGAGTTTTTTCCCACTGGGTTTTCTCCTTTTCTCCGTTTGTGAGAGATTTTTTGTACATGGGTACCTAATATGGCCTTGTTGCTGGGACCCATTCTTGCATTCTTTCTTTAGTTAGTTTCTCCCTAAGTTGCACTTAAGGGGAGGTGTTAGTGTGAATAGGGATATTACCTAACTAATTTTTTCCCTTTTTGTGTGGAAAATTCATATTATTTAATTATTTATTAGTTAAATAATATTCACACACATATTCACATGTTAAGTTGACTTAGTGAGCCTTCTACATATTTCTAGATATTTCTAGTTGTTGATAGTTGTCTTATAGTTGTCATATCCTACACATCAACTTGTAGACACCCAAATTTGTCCATGTCTTGCAACACCTAATCAAATACATTATTAGAGACATCATGTAGCATTTTGTCCTAATCCCACCCCTAATTCCACTTATCCAACTTTCCAATTAATTAAATAAATCATATTTATTTAATTAATTTGCCATCCTAATCTCATTTATCTCACTAGCCAATTAATTAAATAAATCCTATTTATTTAATTAATTTCCCACCTTTCCTCTGATTTAAATAAATAAAATATTTATTTAAATAAGCCCTCTACCATTTTCCAACTAATTCAAATAAAATATTTGAATTTATCCTCACCTTTCACCACATTCCAACACTTGTCCACCTCTCAATTAAATCATGTGTGGTAGTACAACTTTCATTTAATATCCTTCACATGTCCAACTAATAAGTCAACCCTATTCTTCTTCTCACAGTTGTCACATGATTACAACTCCTCATGGAGTGGGAAAACCTATTCAATCCTAGCCGTCCACATCATTGAAATCAACTTTTGATATCAACCATCAATTCAAATAAGCCCTTTCCTATAAATCAACCCTCTCACAAGCCATTTGATGCAATGAGTTTTCAAGTATTCTTATGCTGTCGAATTGACATTAGAGCCTCTCATCATTCATCCTCATGCCATTGTTATGCTACTAAAATAGTGAGAAACCAACATTCCTCCCATATTCAACCTTTAAAATCTTGCATGCCTATGTGAGGTTGAGAAGAGCAATGGAGATAAATCAAGCGTAGCATGGAGATCAGTTTGCATTTGCATTTGTTATTTCGATTTTCATGTTATCTTATGCTCTATTATGCTTGTTAGGGTTTTAGTTGTTTGTTGTTTATGCATTCACCATGATTCTACCCTAGCTACATTTGGCACGCTTGGTGGGACTACTTGCAAATCTAATAATTTTTAATGATTTCTAAAAATTAGGTTTTGCAGGTTGATTCCAGGCCTAAAATGGACCTCGTCATTGCATCCAGGAGGCCTCGCAGGTGAAAAATGACATATAACACTTGATTTTTTACTATAGAAAAAAAATGATTTTTTTTTTGGCTTTGGCCCTTGTCGCAGGACCATACCGTACGGATCCATACTAATCCGTATGGCCCATACGTAGGGGTCTTCAGTTAAATTTATGGTTTTTTGTATCTCATTTCATTGTGGTCATAGGTGAAATTTTTGGTTAATATTATTGGTTACAGGCTATTTTGTCTCAGGGTTTACAGAGTATATTGTTTGTTTATGTGGTGTTCCAGGGAAAATGTGCTTGCAGGTTTAAAAAATAAGCAAGCCCTGATTCAATCGTCATTGAGAAACCCTACATAGTCATCTTTTATTGTAGAGTCGACACTAAATCCTAGCCATTCCGTTGCCCCTACCTACCTGTTGCCACCTAGCAAAGACCAGTCACCACCAACCTTAAACCCTTAGCACCTCTCCTCCGCTCAGCCTTTGATTATCCCCGCTCGGCCCTGAGTTCACCGCTAACCTCCCTTTCACCTCCTTGAGCCACCTCCCATTTCGACCTCCACTCTATCACCAATCAACCACCGCCTATCTACTTATTGACCCAGCTATGAGCCCTTGGCGACTGCCTCTAAACTTTCTGTGAGCCATCATATTCAGCGACCACCTGACACCCTAGACCGTTAGCCAATCCTAAGTTCATAGCCATCCATAGAAAACCCTAAACTATTGAGTCTTAAACAACTAGTCCCTTAAGCCTTAAGCCTTCACTACCTTAGTTGGTGGCTTCCCTTAAGCCCACGGTCATGACTTTCTGGGAGGGGGGACTATACCTTGTGCCCCCCTTTCTTATTTTTCTTTTTTATTTTTCTGCCCTTCGCCTTCTGGTCACATGGGTGACCAATGGTTTAACTAAACATAACCACCACAATAATCGTTAGCACATAACCTCTCATGTGATCAGACAGAAGCTAAACCACTAGCGGTTAGCTATTGACAGCCAACCTTACTATCACCTCCTACATGCCCTAACAAGGCTTTTTTTTCTTTTCATCATAACTCGGTCATACGACATCAAAAATTCATAAACAAGGACTCGTTGGAAAGATGATTTAGTCAACTATGCAATGTTGTAGATTTCATTAGGTGACTATGTCATTTATTAGGCTTTTGTTCTCAGTCAAGGTCAACTTTGCATGCAAACTTCAAATACTCATAACTCTTACAAAATTGATCTATTTTTCACGATTTTTTTAAAAACTACATAGAATTCTATCTAGAATATATTCATGACATTTATTTTTCTATATCTCATCATCTTGATCATATTTTATGATCTTGCTTTATTTTTGCATAATACACTTGTTTGCAAGTTTACTCACATTCTTCTTGTTTTCATGGCTTGTAGGTGCATCTAAGGAGCTGTAGTATCATTGGAATCAGTCATACAAATAAGATTTAGAGTGAAAATTTTAGGTGCATTCATTTCATCTCTCATATTTCATTTAACCAATCAATCTTGTTTACAAACACACTTGAACTTGGGACTTAAAAGGAACATTTGTTTGCTCTCACATTTGGATTTTGGGCTTAAAACAAATCATTGTCTTCATTAACACATAGAAATTGGGCATAAAATTAACCTTTGTCTTCCATCACACATTTTGACTTGGGATTAAAAAAGAACAAGTGCTTGAACTATTTGGTGAATTTGAGTGAGATTAGTGGTGTGTATGCTCTTCTCATGCACTTCGTGAGACCTTGAGAATCATAAACACCTTTCATCCATTCAATTTCATACCACACATTTCATTTTTCTTAAAGGAAAATTAAAAAGTGCAAGTGTCAATCAAGTGTGCATGTGTATGCTCTCTCCTCGCACTGTAATGTGATCTTGGAGATCAAAAACACCTTACTTGGTTTGCTTTTGTCATATCCTTCTTAGGAGGCCTACTTGGAGACACACCACTCCAAGGGATGACCTCAACTCTAGCATTCTGGTGGAGTATAAATAGCGAGGTGTGAATTGAAAGACACCCTCTTTAGAAGTTGAAATCTTGTCACTCTTGGCTAAGCCCCAAAGAACTTTATACCTTTGGGAAGTGAAGGTGAAGGGTGGGTTACCCATTTCTCCCAACTATGTGGCATTATATTACTTTCATTTTAGGAAATTGGGCCCCCCATACCTTGAGTATATTGGGGAAATCCTTAGTCAACTTATGCAACCTAGCTTAAGACCTAATTAGCCACACCTACTTAACTAATCTAGGGCTTGCTGATGTGTCTTCCACAAGTGCTTGCTTAATCATCACATTCTTCAAATTTAAAAGTCAATTTGCTTATGTTTCTTGTTTGTGTCATTCATGTGTGTACATGTGTAATAATTTGTTTGCAAATTGCTAAATCAAGCTATAAATAGAAAACACATAAACACTTCTTCCTAAACATTCTTTCCATCACATGCACTTTGAGACAAGTCATCCTAATCATATCCTAATCATCATCATCCTCTTTCTAATCCAATCAATCATTATCCCAATCATTCCACATCATCATCATAATCCTAGTCAAGCACTTGCCAAAAGTGTCTTAATCCTTAAACACATGTGTGATACCATACCAACATTAGAAGATGTCATGCCTACATTTCCCATGTAGTCACAACATGCATCACACGTGTTATGTCCACATTTGTCATGTGGTCATGACATGAAATATCAAAAAAAATTACCACGCTTCCCTAGAAACCCCCTCGCACGTGTAAGCGTGCTGGGTGGCGTTACACGTAAGGCGTAAACATGACAATTGAAGGCGGGGTAATGCGTTCACTTGCGCATACCATTTGAAGGCCAACTAGGGGGTCGATGCAATGCAGTTAACATCGCCAATAGGGTTAGGATCAATGATCAAAACTCTAGGTCAACCTAAGTGAATGATGGGATTTTGACATAAGTCAAATTCTAGTGCATGAGAAACTATACTTTAATGCCAAAACCTAATATTGATAACTGACAAAAAAACAAGAATTTAATCCTAAGCAAGGTTAAATTTTACTAACCTAGCTATACCCTAAATTCTGGGAAAATCTGGCAACATAACGTCTCACAGGTGTGATTAGGGTTTATTATAATAAAACTAATTTTGATCGAAAGATACTGGGTTGGTTTTAAATTACCTACGTTACACTTGTTAAATTGGTAGAAAAGTTAATTAGATCAATTCACAAACCCCAAAATTCATTAATGAAATCTCTACATAGATGCCCAGAACATTTTTCAACAAAGCTCAATCGATTTGTTCTCCTTCACATTTTCTATCAATCAGAGCTATCACTGCATCCTTTACGTTATTCCTAATTTCTTGGTTGACTAGATCACAAAAGCATGTTACACTACTTCATTTAGATAGTTTACTAGGTTTGTTAAGTGAGTAAAATGAATAACTTATTTAGTTATTTAATTCCCACCAGGATTAAGCATATGTTGCAAATAAATCAAAAAACTAAAATTACATAAATAAACTTAAATTAAAACTTCATACAAATTTACTCTAACTTATTCTCTTTACCCGAAAAAGGTTCCCCAAATAACATTAATAAAACAATTTCCACAAACCCCAAATATATGTATTTTAATTTTCCTTCTAACATATAACACATTTCAACTCACATGATTAAGTTAAAACCCCAACTTAAAACAAACAAGAGAAGGAAAAAGGAAAAATAGAATAAATAAAATAACTAATTTAAAATCCCTCTTACCTTAAAATCCATCCTATTAAAAAAACAATATCATTATGTAGAAAGGAAAATAACCCTAGCCTCCATTCTCACCTCATTTCTCTCCTTCTCTCTCTCACATTCTTCTCTCTTATTTTTTTTTTTGTTTGCAGGTTTGGGGAAATGGCCTCCATGGATGGAAGCTCAAGAGGTATACTTATTATGTATACTCGTTTAATATTTTTTTTGTGTTTAAATATATTATCAAATTACCCTTTTTTTTTGCATATACCTTTGGTTATACCAAAGGGTTTCCATATATATATATATATATATTAAAAATAGCCATGTTCAAACAATGTATTGGCAGGTTTTGAAGTAGGGAGACCTGTAGAACTGTAGGCAGAGGGATGGCAAACTGTGGTGTCACCAGAGGGACGACAGAGTTGTGGGTGTTAAGTGAGCCGCGGTGGGGTTAGGGATCGGCGACAGTGACGGGAAAGGGGTCTGTACAGGGTGTGGGGAGGCCGTTGAAGGGAGAGGAGCGTGGGAGGTGTGAGCGCGACGAGCATGGGGGGTAATGGGGTTGTGGGGAGTGGGCGGAGCCCCCACCCCACACCCATAGACAAAGACAAACATGGTTAACAGTGGGGGGGTCGAACCCTCCCCACCAAACTATATTTAAAAAAAACAAAACTCTGCTTTAAGTTGGCAGAAAATGCAATAAACAAACACAGTCTTTTCTTTTTATTAATAATGAAAACTATATATCTTTATGGAAAGCAATTGTTATTTTTTACAAAAAAAAACATTTTCCAGTTTGCATAGAATAAACAGCAACATCAAGTTTTAATTTTAAACCAATATACTCAAATATATATATATATATAAGCAATGAACACATATAGGTTATATATATACATATATATATTTTTATATATATGTGAGTATATATAAATGTATATACATCTCTAAAATAATTATATTAAATATAATTTTATGCCTATATTGGGATAAAAAATACTTCCACATAAACCATGTTGGTAAGGAAACTAACCCAGCGAGCAAATGCAACTAATTATATTATTTTTCTAAAATACAAGTAGTTCAAATGTGTATATTTTCTTTTCTTAAAATGAAGGCATTTTCATTATAAAATTTTCTTTTTGACAAAAAGGCAAATAGATTTAACACTATATAATTTTCTTATTCCTTTGGAACTAAAACAACAATGGTTATATATATATTTATTTATTTATTTATCTTTTCTAAGAGAAAATTTTCTTATCATTAACAACTATCTAACTTTTGTTTTTGAATAAAACTTTTACATATCAGTGAGAAAGAACAACCATTTTACTTATAATCACCTTTTTTTTCTTTTCCAACTCATAGCATAAAAAAAAATCAGAAATATAATTACTTTCACTTCCTATTCATTCAAGACAAATGCAACTCATGGATAAATATTTGTTCATACAACTCAAGAGAGCAAAACTCTTCTCTTGATAGCTAAAATAAATACACAAGGCCTCTCTTGGCCATACTCTCTAAAGAGCACAAAATAACAACGCTTAAGGCTAATAATATTTTCTTCAACTTCACATAGCTCCATTTTCCTGCAATGACACAAAAAGGGGAAGAAGCCACAACAAAATGCTCTCCTCCCTACCATTGACTCACTCATGAGTCACCCCCGAGCTAGGAGGTCATCCTCACACAAGGTAAGCACACATCACTTTCAACAAATTTACTCAACACAACAACAAGAAAGCTCCCATGATTTTCACATAACAACAACTCACTCAAAATGAGTTCAATGGGGTAGGGGAGTGGACATCACTCAACTCAAGAGTGCCACTCCAAAAACTTTCCAAAACATAAATCCCTCAAGGCCTCAAGCCCACACAAATAAACATGATTTCACAATTTTCTCTTATACACATATTGCTCAAATTCACAATTTTGCCATCAAAGCTAAAACTCCATGAAACCAAGGATGTGACCTCAAGGAGGATCACTCCTCCCCCACCCCACACATGTTGAGCATCTTCTCCCAAGTAGAAGAGGCTCTCACAACTTCCATACCCAATTTTCCCGCAACACAAAGTAAAATCAACAAAATGAATTCCCACACACACAACATGCAAGTAAAGAAAATGCATAAGGAAATACATTTGCCTTGAATCCTACTTTATAGAGCCCAAATGGAAGATAGTTGAGAAGAGCTCCTCTAACTCCTCCAAGTTGAGCCACCAATTTCCCTCTAATTTTTTCCCCTAAAATAATTAAAATAAAAAATTGCCAAAAATTCAACAACCCACTCCCTCCCTTCAAGAGGGATTAAAATAGGCTCTTCTCATGAGCCTTGAGAAATGGGGAGGTGACACATGTCACCTCCTCACTCTTCCACCCAACTACTAGCAAGACTCTTGGAATGGGGTGGTGACACATGTCATTCACCCAATCCACTAAGTCTTCTCTCATCCACTTGTCCTCTCTTGATTATGTGCGAGAGAAAGGTGGAGCCAATGAAGGAGTGGGTGCCACATGTGCCCCAATCCTCTCCTCCTAAGAAGGACCACTCAACCCCAAGGTACCCTCACCAATTGTGAGAGAAACTTGGAGTAGAGTCCTCCACAATTAAGGGGTCTTGAAGACTCTCCCAACCTAGGGAAGAGGAAAGGAAGAGGTTGAATGTTTAACCCACTCATCCTCTCCCTCCCAAGCTTCCATTTTCGTCACTTTACTTCAGGGTGAAGTTAAAGTGACCAAATAGAAGTTTATCTAAGGTTATACAAGCTCAAATGACCCCTAGACCCTAGGGGTACAACCTAGGGTCAAGTTTAACCAATTTTGAGCACCAAAGGTTAAGTAAAAATACATAAAAAAGGGGTCACAAAATTATAACTCAAAAATGAAATTCAAATGACACTACAACTTACAACACCAATTAGAAATCAAATAAAAGAAGGGTGGACCTAACCCAACTAACACTATGCAACAACATTGCAAAAATTCATCATGCAAATATAGTTGATCCTGGTTCCTCTTGGAACTAGATCGGCTTCACAAAAACAAGACAGTGTGTGGGATGATCTCCAAGTATCTGTGGCTTCATTAGAAACACCTGTGCACTCAAATGAAATGTTAATCTAACATGTATATGATAGCCGAAGCAAAGTGAAACAAGCACATACAACATCACATGTTCATATAAGCATCAAGGAAATCACATTATAATTAAATTCTAAATTTTGCATTTCAAACATCCATCACAGATATAATTACATAACAAATTCCTAACCAAAATCACATGCATAGTATCCAAATAACATCATAATGTAAATCACATGTCTAACCTCATCAGTGAATCAATATCAATGTCCAATCACATCGTAATCATGCTAAACATAATAAATCCACATAAAGCATAAAATCTAATAGTCCTGCAAATCGGGATCAACAGTCTGATAAGTCTAATACATGTCATCAAAAGTAAAATAAAGTAGTCAAATATAAGGGACTAAAAAGGTAGGCCTCACATCCTCCCCCTAAGACTGTACTTCCTCCTAGAAGTCGTCAAAGAGGTGAGGATAAAGAGCCCTCAATCTCGCTGCATCCTCCCATGTCGTCGTGACCTTATCGTACATGTCCCACTGGACCCTTACCTGGTGCAGCTCTCGACCTTAAAGGCCTAGCGTCCAACGAGACAATATGCAATTGGTTCCAAAGCCAGCTGTCGGTCTACCTCTACCTGAAGAGTACTCCAATCCAATACATGAGATAAATCAGATATGTAACATCGTAAAACAGAAACATGAAAAACATTGTGGATACGTGAAAGGCTAGGTGGCAAGGCTAGACGATAGGCTACAGGTCCTATCTGTTCCAAGATCTCAAAAGGTCCAACAAAATGAGGTGCGAGCTTAGAGCCCTTTCCGTAATAGATTGGACTCTTGTGCGGTCACACTCTCAAGAACACTCTGTCCCTAACTGAGAAGCTCCGATCTACCCTCTTAGCATTGATATACTTCTTCTATCGATCCTGTGCCTCCTGAAGTCTCTACCTAATCAAAGTCACCTGCTGCTCCATATCCTGAACCAATTCTAGCCCTATTGCAACCCTGTCCTCAATACGGTCCCAACTCAAAGGTGTCCTTCAAGGTCTGCCGTACAAGGCCTGAAAATGAGGCATACCCAACGAGCTATGATGCCCATTGTTGTAGGCAAACTCAACTAGATACAAATACTCCTCCCATCTACTCTGGTGATCCATGACATACATACAAAGCATATCCTCAAGAACCTGATTAAATCTCTCTGTCTGTCCATCAGTCTCAGGATGATAAGCAGAACTGAAGTTGAGCTATGTGCCCAACGCCTGTTGTAAGACTCTCCAAAAGGCTGAAGTGAATACTGAATCCTTGTCAGAAATGATACGGCGAGGTACCCCATGTAATCTAACAATCTGATCCAAGAATACTCTCACCACAGATGGTGCATTATACGTCATGCGTACAGGTGAGAAATGCGCCACCTTAGTCAACTTTTCAACTGTCACCATGATGACATCATGGCGTCGTGATGGCATAGGAAGACCAACAATGAAGTCCATGGAAATGGTGTCCCATTTCCACTCAGGTATCTCATGAGGGTATAAAAGACCCGTTGGATGCCGATGCTCATCCTTGACCCTCTGGCACTCGAGGCAACAAGCAACATACTCTGCAATATCTTGTCTCATACCCGCCCAATGGTATAATTGTTGCAAGTCAGCATGCATCTTCTTCACCCCTGGGTGTGCTGCATAAGGTGCTCTATGAGCCTCTGCAAGAACTACTGCACAAAGATCACCCGCACGGGGTACATAGATGCGTTGTCGATGTCTAAGCAATCCATCTAACTCAAGGGAATATCCTACAAATCTACCCTTAAGGGCCCTCTATGACTGGATCTCCTACTGTACCTTAAGGAACCACTCATCCAGAGTCAGATGTTGAATGATGCCCTCTCTCAAGTCCACACTCCAGGTCAAGGTTAGGATGTCGTGGTGCCTTCGACTCAAAGTGTCAACAACCATGTTCTCCTTCCTTTTGATGTAGTGGACATCAAAGTCGTAATCGCATAGAAACTCCATTCAACACCACTGGCGAGCATTCAAATTCGGCTGTGTGAATATGTACTGCAAACTATGGTGATCTGAATGAAGCTCAAAGCGACAACCCAAAAGAAAGTGTCTCCAATGAACAAGAGCATGAACCACTACTACGAGCTCTAAATCGTGAGTAGGGTAGTTCAGTTCATGTGTCTTGAGATTACGAGACTCATATGCAATCGCTCTACCACCCTACATGAGCACGGCTCCCAAACCCTCAAGTGATGCATTTCTACAAACTACAAAATCCTCTGCAGGATCAGGAACCACTAAGATGGGAGCATTAATAAGACACTCTTTGAGGACCCCAAAGGCCCTCTCGCATCGCTCGGTCCAAGTGAAACTCTTCCCTTTCCGCTAAAGGGAAGTAATGGGGTGCGCTATCTTGGAAAAGCCCTCTACGAATCTGTGGTAGTAACTGACTAATCCCATGAAACTCCTGACCTTTGTCACACTGGTGGGTGTTGGCCAATCTCTAATAGCTCTGATCTTTGATGGATCTACGGAGATGCCATCACTTGATAGGATGTGGCCCAAGTACTGTACCTCTATCCTGAAGAAGGCACATTTCGCCAGGTTGCCATAAAGCTGCTGCTCTCTCAAGCACTGCAAAACCTAACGTAGGTGCTCCTCATGTTCCTTCTTAGTCCGTGAATAGATCAATATGTTATCAAGAAAAATAATCACGAACCAATCCAAGTAGGTATGGAACACCCCATTCATGACACTCATGAACACTACAGGGGCATTTGTCAAACCGAAGGGGACCACAACGAACTCATAGTGGCTGTATCTAGTCCAGAAAGTGGTCTTATGAATATCCACCTCTGTGATACGCAACTGATGGTAAATGGACTTCAGGTCAATTTTAGAGAACACCCTGGCTCCCTGCATCTGGTCGAAGAGATCATCAATCCTAGGTAGAGGGTAACGGTTCTTCACTGTCACCTTATTCAACTACCTATAATCCATGCATAACCGAAGTGACCCATCCTTCTTCTTCATGAAGATAACTGGAGTGCCCCAAGGTGAAATGCTTGGTCGGATGTGCCCCTTCTCGAGCAAGTCCTCAAGCTGCAACTTGAGCTCTCTAAGCTCATGAGTCGTCATCTTGTAGGGTGCACGAGACACTAGCTCGGCACCCAGCACTAAGTCAATATGAAAGTCTACCTCACGACAGGGTGGCATCCCTAGTAATTCTGATGGAAACACGTCAGCAAACTCTCTCAAGATGGGGTGATCATCCAAAGATGCCTCAGGCTCATCCTCTGATTTGTCACTAACTGTGATAGCGAACATCTGACATCCCTTCCGCATGCAACGCTTAAGCTGCTAAGTGGATATCATATGAATTGCCATGGGCTTCTGAATGCCCACTATCTCAATCAGTGCACCATGATCATCTAAGCAACTAATCACCTTCTGGAGACAATCTAGCTTGGCTCTATGAGCCGCAAGCCAATCCATACCCAAAACTACATCGTAGGATCCTAATGGCATAACTCTAAGGTCACAAGATGTAGTGAAGGACCCTAAAGAGATCTCACAATCCCGAACCAAGACATCTACTGACATCCTGGCCCCAGAGGCCAACTCAACCTCCCACCTAATGTCCTGCCTAGAAGCCACCAGCCTGCAACGTTCCACTAATGATGTAGATAGAAAAGAATCAGTAGCTCCAGAGTCAAAAAGAATAGAGATGGGGGCACCCCCGATCATACCTGATGTCTCAATCATGGATGCCTGATAGTCAGCCTGGTGGTTATCAACCATTGTAAACATGTGGTGGGACTTGCCCACATCCCCTACAGTCTACTCTGACCCTCCTAAACGGGGTTGTCCCCTTGCTGTAAAGCCCTGTGGCTCTCTGGCTAGATGTCCTACTCTACCACACACATAGCATGGGCCCCGAGCCTGTATCTATCCCGTCTGAGTCCTACCCGACTGCTGCTGTCTAGATCTACCTGTGGAACCCTGTGAACCCTTGTATGATTGTTGAGACCTCGCGGGCCCCGTAGGTGGTCTCAGTTGCCTTTGGTCTCTACGTGGGCCTTGTTGCTGCCATCCTTAATTCTACCCTCCATGTGCCCTTTGTTGGGGTCTAGACCTCTGCTGATTCTACTACTGCTACTGTGGAGGTCTAGGAGGTAATGACGGAGGACTAAATCCTCCTCTCTATTGTGGTAGTGGTGGTCTACAATAACTCTGTTGGTACTACTGCTGCCCACAATCCTGAAACTGGGGGTGTGATCCCTACCCTCATCTCTATATCTCCTCAGCTATGTATGCCTTCTCAGTAGCATCACTCGATGTCTGGGGGTCTGCCATGCGTATAGGCCCTGCTATGCTATGGTTCAATCCTCTGATGAACTTATGAACTAGGAGTTTCTCATCGTGGAGATACTCTGCATATCGAGACAACTTAGTGAATCTGCCCTTGTACTAAGCAACAGTAAGCCCTCTCTGTTGAAGATCGTGAAACACGTCTATGCGACACTGTCTATAGTGATCTGATAAATATCGTGCGTTGAAGTGCTCATTGAAGGTCTCCCAAGTGAGTGTGTCCAATGATAGATGATACTTGCACTCCTCAATGTGCCACCAAGTAGCTGCTGCATCTCGCAATAGGTGGATTGCCATAGGTGCCTTTGTGTTGCCCTCGTAAGGACGCAATGTAAAGCATCTGTCTAGACTAATGAGACAAACCTTAGCTTCAGCTCCCTCTGTAGAACTGACAAAAGTAGGAGGATTCAACCTCAACACGTCCCTAATGGGGTCTCCTCGGTCTCTGTGCCCTCTAATGGGCTCATCTGCATAATAATCATACGTCCTGTGAATGATCTACTCCACTTGCACTGTCTCCTCACACCTATCATGACATGGAGGGCTCCTACTACAGTCCCTGTAGGTTGATCCAACCTCCTCTACCATCGTATCTGGTATCTCCACAAACAACTCCACATGTGGTGCCTCTTGCGGTTTGACACGAGGCTCCACATGTGACTCTGCTCGTGGTTCCACGCGTGGCTCCTCTCGCAGATCAACACGGGGCTCAGCACGTGGCTTTATGTGTGGTGCATCTACAGCTGGTGGTAGCCTATCTAACACTACTTGTAGTGCCTGAAGTATCTGTGGTCCAATGTCTAGTATAGGTAGGACTTGTGGTGTCGGTGGTGCTTGTGGTGCCTGACCCTCAGCCGAAGAATCACTATGCACCTCGACAGATGTAGTGTGGCATGAACGCACTTGCCGAACTCGTCGGGTAGGCATCCTACAAAACAAGGTAATCACTAATTAATTGAGTTACGGAATAAGTAACATGCCCAAATAAGCCCAGTGTTTAAACTTAGGCTCTAATACCAAATGTCATGCCCACATTTCCCATGCGGTCACGACATGCATCACACGTGTCATATCCACATTTGTCATGTGGTCATGACATGAAATATCAAAATTTTTTACCATGCTTCCCTAGAAACCCCCTCGAACGCGTAAGCGTGTTTGATTGCGTTACGCATAAGGTGTAAACATGACAGTTGAAGGTGGGGTAATGCATTCACTTGTGCATACCATTTCACAATGAAGGCCAACTAGGGGGTCGATGCGATGCAGTTAACATCGCCAATAGGGTTAAGATCAACGATCAAAACCCTAGGTCAACCGAAGTGAATGATGGGATTTTGACATAAGTCAAAATCAAAAGTCAAATTCTAGTGCATGAGAAAATATAATTTAATGCCAAAACCTAATGTCAATAACCGACAAAAAAATAATAATTTAATCCTAATCAAGGTTAAATTTTACTAACCTAGCTATACCCTAAATTTCAGGAAAATCCGGCAGCATAACGCCTCACGGGCGTGATTAGGGTTTAGTATAATAAAACTAATTTTGATTGAAAGATACTGGGTTGGTTTTAAATTACCTACGTTACACTAGTTAAATTGGTAGAATAGTTAATTAGATTAATTAACAAACCCCAAAATTTATTAATGAAATCTCTACAAAGATGCCCAGAACATTTTTCAACAAAGCTCCATTGATTTGTTCTCCTTCACGTTTTCTATCAATCAAAGCTATCACTCCATCCTTTACGTTATTCCTAATTTCTTGGTAGACCAGAACACAGAAGCATGTTACACTACTTCATTTAGATGGTTTACTAGGTTTGTTAAGTGAGTAAAACGAATAACTTATTTAGTTATTTAATTCCCACCAGGATTAAGCATATGTTGCAAATAAATCACAAAAATAAAATTACATAAATAAATTTAAATTAAAACTTCATACAAATTTACTCTAACTTATTCTATTTACCTACAAAAGGTTCCCCAAATAACATTAATAAAACAACTTCCACAAACCCCAAATATATGTATTTTAATTTTCCTTCTAACATATAACACATTTCAACTCACATGATTAAATTAAAACCCCAACTTAAAACAAACAAGAGAGGGAAAAAGGAAAAATAGAATAAATAAAAGAACTAATTTAAAATCCCTCTCTTGCCCTAAAAGCCATCCTATTAAAAAAACAATATCATTATGGAGAAAGGAAAATGACCCTAGCCTCCATTCTCACCTCATTTCTCTCCTTCTCCCTCTCACATTCTTCTCTCTTATTATTATTTTTTTGTTTGCAGGTTTGGGGAAATGGCCTCCATGGATGGAAGCTCAAGAGGTATACTTATTATATATACCCGTTTAAGTTTTTTTTTGTGTGTTTAAATATATTATCAAAGTACCCTTTTTTTTGCATATACCTCTGGTTATAGCAGAGGATTTCCATCTTAAATATATATATTTTTATTTATTAAAAATAGCCATGTTCAAACAATGTATTGGTAGGTTTTGAAGTAGGGAGACTTGTAGAACTGTGGGCGGAGGGGTGACGAACTGTGGAGTTGGCAGAGGGACGGTAGAGCTGTGGGTGTTAAGGGAGCTGTGGCGGGGTTAGGGGATTGGCAGTAGTGACAGGAAAGGGTCTGCACAGGGTGTGGGGAGGTCGTTGAAGGGAGAGGAGTGCAGGAGGTGTGAGCGCGGTGAGTAGGGGGTAAAGGGGGTGTGGGGAGGGGGCGGGGCTCAGCACGTGGCTTTATGTGTGGCGCATCTACAGCTAGTGGTAGCCTATCTAACACTTCCTGTAGTGCTTGAAGTATCTGTGGTCCAATGTCTAGTATAGGTAGGACTTGTGGTGTTGGTGGTGCTTGACCCTCAGCCGAAGAATCACTATGCACCTCGACGGATGTAGTGTGGCATGAATGCACTCGCCGAACTCGTCGGGGAGGCATCCTACAAAACAAGGTAATCACTAATTAATTGAATTGCGGAATAAGTAACATGCCCAAATAAGCCCAGTGTTTAAACTTAGGCTCTAATACCAAATGTCATGCCCACATTTCCCATGCGGTCACGACACGCATCACACGTGTCATATCCACATTTGTCATGTGGTCATGACATGAAATATCAAAATTTTTTACCATGCTTTCCTAGAAACCCCCTCGAACGCATAAGCGTGTTTGATGGCGTTACGCATAAGGTGTAAACATGACAGTTGAAGGTGGGGTAATGCATTCACTTGTGCATACCATTTCACAATGAAGGCCAACTAGGGGGTCGATGCGACACAGTTAACATCGCCAATAGGGTTAAGATCAACGATCAAAACCCTAGGTCAACCGAAGTGAATGATGGGATTTTGACATAAGTCAAAATCAAAAGTCAAATTCTAGTGCATGAGAAAATATAATTTAATGCCAAAACTTAATGTCAATAACCGACAAAAAAATAATAATTTAATCCTAAGCAAGGTTAAATTTTACTAACCTAGCAATACCCTAAATTTTAGGAAAATCCGACAGCATAACGCCTCACAGGCGTGATTAGGGTTTATTATAATAAAACTAATTTTGATCAAAAGATACTGGGTTGGTTTTAAATTACCTACATTACACTAGTTAAATTGGTAGAATAGTTAATTAGATTAATTAACAAACCCCAAAATTCATTAATGAAATCTCTACAAAGATGCCCAGAACATTTTTCAACAAAGCTCCATTGATTTGTTCTCCTTCACATTTTCTATCAATCAAAGCTATCACTCCATCCTTTACGTTATTCCTAATTTCTTGGTAGACCAGAACACAGAAGCATGTTACACTACTTCATTTAGATGGTTTACTAGGTTTGTTAAGTGAGTAAAACGAATAACTTATTTAGTTATTTAATTCCCACCAGGATTAAGCATATGTTGCAAATAAATCACAAAACTAAAATTACATAAATAAATTTAAATTAAAACTTCATACAAATTTACTCTAACTTATTCTATTTACCTACAAAAGGTTCCCCAAATAACATTAATAAAACAACTTCCACAAACCCCAAATATATGTATTTTAATTTTCCTTCTAACATATAACACATTTCAACTCACATGATTAAATTAAAACCCCAACTTAAAACAAACAAGAGAGGGAAAAAGGAAAAATAGAATAAATAAAAGAACTAATTTAAAATCCCTCTCTTGCCCTAAAAGCCGTCCTATTAAAAAAACAATATCATTATGGAGAAAGGAAAATGACCCTAGCCTCCATTCTCACCTCATTTCTCTCCTTCTCCCTCTCACATTCTTCTCTCTTATTATTTTTTTTTTGTTTGCAGGTTTGGGGAAATGGCCTCCATGGATGGAAGCTCAAGAGGTATACTTATTGTATATACCCGTTTAATTTTTTTTTGTGTGTTTAAATATATTATCAAATTACCCTTTTTTTTGCATATACCTCTGGTTATAGCAGAGGATTTCCATCTTAAATATATATATTTTTATTTATTAAAAATAGCCATGTTCAAACAATGTATTGGCAGGTTTTGAAGTAGGGAGACTTGTAGAACTGTGGGCGAAGGGGTGACGAACTGTGGCGTTGGCGGAGGGACAGTAGAGCTGTGGGTGTTAAGGGAGCTGTGGCGGGTTAGGGGATTGGCGGTAGTGACAGGAAAGGGTCTGCACAGGGTGTGGAGAGGTCGTTGAAGGGAGAGGAGTGCGGGAGGCGTGAGCGCGGTGAGTAGGGGGTAAAGGGGGTGTGGGGAGGGGGCGGAGCCCCCACCCACACCCCACCGTGGTGGGATGTGGGTGGGGGGGCTCCACCCCCTCCCCACACCCATAAACAAAGACAACCATGGTGGATGGTGGTGGGGTCGAACCCTCCCCACCAAACTGTAGTTAAAAAAAAAACTCTGCTTTAAATCACGGTGGGGTGTGGGTGGGGGCTCCGCCCCCTCCCCACACCCATAAACAAAGACAACCATGGTGGACGGTGGGGGGTTCGAACCCTCCCCACCAAACTGTATTTAAAAAAAAAAACTCTGCTTTAAGTTTGTAAAAAATGCAATAAAAAAACACAGTCTTTTCTTTTTATTAATAATGAAAACTATATATATATATATATGGAAAGCAACTATTATTTTTTACAAAAAAAACATTTTCTAGTTTGCACAGAATAAATAGCAACATCAAGTTTTAAGTTTAAACCAATATATATATATATAAACAATGAACACATATAGGTTATATATATACATATATATATTTTTATATATATGTGAGTATATATAAATATATATACATCTCTTAAATAATTATATTAAATATAGTTTTATGCTTATATTGGGATAAAAATACTTCCACATAAACCATGTTGGTAAGGAAACTAACCCAGCCAACAAATGCAACTAATTATATTATTTTTCTAAGATACAAGTAGTTCAAATGTGTATATTTTATTTTATTAAAATGAAGGCATTTTCATTATAAAATTTTCTTTTTGACAAAAAGGCAAATAGATTTAACACCATATAATTTTCTTATTCCTTTGGAACTAAAACAACAATGGTTATATATATATATATATATTCTAAGAGAAAATATTCTGATCATTAACAACTATCTAACTTTTGTTTTTGAATAAAACTTTTACATATCAATGAGAAAGAACAACCATTTTACTTATAATCACCTTTTTTTTCTTTTCCAACTCATAGCATAAAAAAAAAATCAGAAATATAATTACTTTCACTTCCTATTCATTCAAGATAGATGCAAGTCATGGATAAATATTTGTTCATACAACTCAAGAGAGCAAAACTCTTCTCTTGATAGCTAAAATAAATACACAAGGCCTCTCTTGGTCATACTCTCTCAAGAGCACAAAATAACAACGCTTAAGGATAATAATATTTTCTTCAACTTCACATAGCTCCATTTTCCTGCAATGACACAAAAAGGGGAAGAAGCCACAACAAAATACTCTCCTCCCTACCATTGACTCACTTATGAGTCACCCCTGAGCTAGGAGGTCATCCTCACACAAGGTAAGCACACACCACTTTCAACAAATTCACTCAACACAACAACAAAAAAGCTCCCATGGTTTTCACATAACAACAACTCACTCAAGATGAGTTCAATGGGGTAGGGGAGTGGACATCACTCAACTCAAGAGTGTCACTCCAAAACTTTCCAAAACATAAATCCCTCAAGGCCTCAAGCCCACACAAATAAACATGATTTCACAATTTTCTCTTATACACATATTGCTCAAATTCACAATTTTACCCTCAAGGCTAAAAGTCCATGAAATCAAGGATGTGACCCCGAGGAGGTTCACTCCTCCCCCACCCCACAAATGTTGAGCATCTTCTCCCAAGTAGGAGAGGTTCTCACAACTCCCATACCCAATGTTCCCACAACACAAAGTAAAATCATCAAAATGAACTCACACACACACAACATGCAAGTAAAGAAAATGCATACGGAAATGCATTTGCCTTGAATCCCACCTTATAGAGCCCAAATGGAAGATAGTTGAGAAGAGCTCCTCTAACTCCTTCTCCAAGTTGAGCCACCAATTTCCCTCTAACTTTTTCCCCCAAAATAATTAAAATAAAAAATTACCAAAAATTCAACAACCCCCTCCCTCCTTTCAAGAGGGATTAAAATAGGCTCTTCTCATGAGCCTTGAGGAATGGGGAGGTGACACATGTCACCTCCTCACTTTTCCACCCAACTACTAGCAAGACTCTTAGAATGGGGTGATGACACATGTCATTCACCCAATCAACTAAGTCTTTCTCCCATCCACTTGTCCTCTCTTGATTATGTGGGAGAGAAAGGTGGAGCCAAAGAAGGAGTGGGTGCCACATGTGCCCCAATCCTCTCCTCCTAAGAAGGACCACTCAACCCCAAGGTACCCTCACCAATTGTGGGAGAGACTTGGAGTAGAGTCCTCCACAATTAAGGGGTCTTGAAGTCTCCCCCAACCTAGGGAAGAGGAAAGTAAGAGGTTGAGTGTTTGACCCACTCATCCTCTTCCTCCCAAGCTTCCATTTTCGTCACTTTACTTCAGGGTGAAGTTAAAGTGACCAAATGGAAGTTTACCTAAGGTTATACAAGCCCAAATGACCCCCAGACCCTAGGGGTACAACCCATGGTCAAGTTTAACCCATTTTGAGCACCAAAGGTTGAGTAAAAACACATAGAAAAGGGGTCACAAAAATTATAACTCAAAAATGAAATTCAAATGACACTACAACTTACAACACCAATTAGAAATCAAATAAAAGTAGGGTAGACCTAACCCAACTAACACCATGTAACAACATTACAAAAATTTATCATGCAAATATAGTTGATCTTGGTTCCTTTTGGAACTAGATCGGCTTCACAAGGGAAAACAACACAGTGTGTGGGATGATCTATGAGTATCTGTGGCTTCGTTAGAAACACCTACGCACTCAAATGATATGTTAATCCGACATGTATATGATAGCCGAAGCAAAGTGAAACAAGCACATACAACATCACATGTTCATATAAGCATCAAGGAAATCACATTATAATTAAATTCTAAATTCTGCATTTCAAACATCCATCACAGATATAATTACATAACAAATTCCTAACTAAAATCACATGCATAGTATCCAAATAACATCATAATGTAAATCACATGTCTAACCTTATCAATGAATCAATATGAATGTCCAATCACATCGTAGTTATGCTAAACATAATAAATCCACATAAAGCATAACATCTAGTAGTCCTGCAAATCAGGATCAACAATCCCATAAGTCTAATACGTGTCATCAAAAGTAAAATAAAGTAGTCAAATATAAGGGACTGAAAAGGTAGGCCTCACAGAAGACCTAGCACCCCAATTCCAAGACCTCATTCACACACTTCACCAAATTCTACAACCTCTAGACCAACAAACCATACAAAGGCTCATATTGGTCCAGTCACGGTAGGAGGGTTCATAGAATGAACTGTCTAGACCATGCAGCAAAAGTAAACATAATGGAAACAACTCAAAGAATTTGAACAAATGCAGATTCAATCATTTAGTATATCATAGAATTCAAATACAATCTGGTTGGCAACATGTGGGCTTACAATTAGGGCTCACATGCCTAATTACATACATGTACAAATAAAGCTTTGAAGCTCCTTCACACAAATCTAAACTATCAGATATTTCTTATCTGAATAGGTACTTTCGTAAGGATCTATTACATCAATATATATCACTTCCAGACCAATAAATTCTTTCACGTCGGCCAAGGAAGATCACAAACTCCAATTAAGAGCGGTAACGTGTTCACAAATAGGTCAAACCTAAATGCATAGAACACTTCCTCAAATGAATGGAACAAACATGCAGACCCTTGGGGAAGGTCGGCCATGAACCAAAGGACATTGAATGATGTGTCATTGAGATCCACAAATCAAGGAATGATCCGCAATCCTTCTCCTTTAGCTGATTACCATAGACTGTCAAGATGCTCTGCTTTGAGAAAATAGTTGATCTTTTGATAGCGATAAATTTCTAGTAACTGATCCAAATGGTCTGAATTCTTGATATGATGTAGATGAATGAATGTAGATACTAAGTCTAGGTCCACAAGATGTGAAATGCCAAAACTGGACCACAAGCTAAAAACTGCTATTGACTGAACTGTTTGAACTAAACTGAAAAATGAAAGAACTAAAATGCAAATATTTTTGGTTGATGCAAGATTGCTCTTGAACCAGGGATGCTCTTCCATCAGACATTCGGGGTTATTAAAAAAGTGTGTCCCTCACTTTGTCGGGGCTAAGGGAGAACCAAGATGGTCCAGCTCAGCCTGAGAAATCCATGATGAATCTTCTTCCGGTCTACCTTTCCACTTCACTAGATATTCTTTGTATTGTCTTCCTCTAGTGCTGCATCCAACTCAGCTGTCCAAGATGTCTTCAATCTGTTCTGGTGGTAGTTGTGGTAACTGCTTCTTCAAGTCTTCTTCCATGCTATCACTAAACTTTGCTTCATGATACTAATATAAGTCTGCAATGTTGAAAATAGGTGATATACCCAATGTCTTCAGTAAGTCTACTTCATATGCATTTCCTGAATCAAATTTCCTGAGTATCTTACAAGGTCCAAACTTCATCTTCAACTTGTTATATGTCCCAATTGGAAATCTTTCTTTTCTCAAGTACACCATCACTTCATCTCCCACTTCAAATTCCTTATGCCTTCTCTTCTCATCAGCCTTTCCTTATACTTACTGTTCATATTTTCCAAATGCTTCTTTATGTGATTATGCACTATATTCATATGATCTACAAATTCTTCTGCTTCAACACTTTTCTTTTCTTCTGTACTGATGTCTCTTAATTCTGCAACTCCTCTAAGATTCACTCTGGTAACAATCTTAAAAGGTGTTCTTCCGATACTTCTATTTATTGAATTATTGTATGCAAACTCTACTTGTGAAAGAATCAAATCCCAACTTTCGGTTTTCTCTCCAACCAAACATCTCAACAAGTTTCCCAAACTCCTATTCACTACCTCTATCTGTCCATCTGTCTGTGGAAGAATAGTTGAACTAAACTTCAAATATATCTTCTTTTTCTTCCAATGTCCTCCAAAAGTATCCAACAAACTTTGTATCTCTGTCTGAAACTATACTCTTAGGTAATCCATGCAATCTCGTAATCTCCTTGAAAAATAGGTCAGCTACATGCACTGCATCAGTTGTCTTCTTACAATGTATGAAATGAGCCATCTTTGAAAATCTGTCAACCACTACAAATATTGAATCATATCCTCTCTATGTCTTAGGCAATCCCATTACAATATCCATGTTTATGTCTTCCTAAGGTCTCTCCGGTACTGTCAAAGGTTTATACAATCCAGTGTTCTGACTACTCCCTTTTGCAACTTGACAAACTCTACAACTTTGCATGAATCTCCGAACATCCTTATGTATCTAAGGCCAAAAGAAATTTTCACTCACCAAAGCCACTATCTTATCAATGCCAAAATGTCCTGCCAATCCACCTCTATGCTTCTCCTTGATCAAATTATCTCTCATTGAACTTCTAGGTTTGCACAACTGACTTCCTTTGAACACCATATCTTCTTGAATGAAATAGTCTAACCACTTACTCCTATCTATCATAACAGGTTCCTTGCATGCTTTCCAAGGTTCTGCAAAATCAATGTCTCCCTCATACATGTTCTTTAATTCATCAAAACCCAACACTTCCACTCTCATCTCTGTGAACAAGTTTCTTCTCCTACTCAATGCATCAACAACTTTGTTTGATTTTCCACTCTTATGCTCTAGCACAAAAGTATAACTCTGCATCAACTCTACCTATCTCATATGTCTCTGATTCAACATACCTTGACTATTCAAATATTGCAAATCTTGATGATTTGTATACAACACAAATTCCTTAGGCAACAAATAATGTCTCCACTTCTTCAAGGATTGATTTATGGCATAGAACTCTTGATCATAAATTGAATATCTTCTCCTTGTATCATTCAACTTCTCACTGAAATAAGCTACAGGTCTACCTTATTGACTTAACACTACTCCAATTGCATTTCCACTTGCATCACAATCAACTTGAAATACATTATTGAAATCCAGTAATACCAAAATAGGTTTCTTTGTCACTTTCTACTTCAACAATTCAAAACTTTTGTTTTCTCCAGATGTCCACTTGAAATTGTTTCTGTCACCTCTCATTGTCTCTGTCATAGGGTTACAAACTAAACTAAAATCTCTGATGAACTTTCGGTAGAAACTAGCCAATCCATGAAATGATCTAACCTCTCCAATGGTCTCCAATGTAGGCCATTTAACAATTGCTTTCACCTTCTTAGGGTCCATCTTAAATCCTTCTGTAGAAATCACAAATCCCAAATATACCAACTCTTCATGAAACTACACTTCTTGATGTTTATCAACAATTTCTCTTCTCTTAGTCTCTGCAAAACTTGTCTAATATGCCACAAATGTTCTTCTTTTGTCTTATTAAAAATTAGAATGTTATCTAAGTATACAATAACAAACTTACCCAAGAATTTCTTCAAGACTTCATTCATCAACCTCATGAAAGTACTCGGTACATTTGTCAATCCAAAAGGCATTACTAACCACTCATACAATCCTTTATTTGTCTTAAAAAGTAGTCTTCCATTCATCACCGTCTCTAATTCTGATTTGATGGTATCCACTTTTTAAACCTATCTTTGTGAAATATCTAGCTCCATTCAAACAATCCATGATATCATCCATCCTAGGTAAAGGAAATCTATACTTAACTGTGATCTTGTTTATTGCTCTGGAATCAGTACACATTCTCCATTCTCCATCTTTCTTAGGTGCTAGCACTACAGGTACTACACAAGGACTCAAGCTTTCTCTGATCAAACCTTTCCTCAACAACTCTTGTATCTGTCTATTCAATTCTTCATTCTCTGCCAGTGTCATTATATGTGCTTCTTTGTTAGGCAAATTTGCTCCTGGTATAAGATCCATGTGATGACTGATAGTCCTTATAGGTGGTAATCCATCAGACACATTATCTAATATGATGTCTTCATACTCTGTCAACAACTCTCTTATCTCCTCCAGTTGTGATTCTTTAGTCTCATTCTTCAATGCTTCAGGCTTTTTAGGAATCAATGCATAACACATATTCTCATGTTTCAAACCATCCAGAAATTTTCTTCCATCTACCAAACAGATTCTAGCATTCCCACATACTTCACTCTTAGGATCATCCTCCAAAGGAATCAAAGTGATTCTCTTTTCATTTGATGTTATAGTGTATGTATTCTTTCTCCCATCATGTATAGTTTTTCTATCATACTACCAAGGTCTACCCAACAAGATATGACATACATCCATTGGCATAATATCATACAAGACTTCATCATGATAAGATCTAATATGAAATTTCACTAAACATTGTTCACTCACCAGTACCTTATGATCATCCTGAATCCATGCTATTTGATATGGCTTAGGGTTTTTCAATCTTTCCAACTTCAACTTAGTCACCATCTCCTCTAAAACTAGGTTATCTGAACTACCACTATCAATTACAACTTTACAACACTTACCTCCTGATTTGCATCTAGTTCTTAACAAGCTTTTCATTTGCGGTGGTTCTTCATTTATCTCTGCTTGAAATAGTGCTCTCCTCATCACAAGTGATTCTCCTTTCTCTGGTTTACCAACAGAAATGGGGTCATCTACTTCAACAGGTTCTTCTTCAACAAAGGCTTCTCTTCCACTATTTTCTATCCTCTAACTTGTACTACCTTGATTACACTCAAATGCTCTATGTCCTTCACCTCCACACTTGAAATAGTACCTCTAAATGTTCTCTTACCAAATCCTTTTCCTTCTCTTCTGTATCCTTCATTCCGGTATGCAATAGGGTTTCCTCTTCGATAAAAAATTCTTTCATCTTTCTTGACTGGGCTATCAAACTTGTTCTGCTCTGAAAATGGTCGATCATATCCATAAAATGTTCTACCTCTATGAAATTTACCTCCTCTACCTCTCTGTCTCTGATCATGTCTCTTATTCAGCTTCTCTTCAACTTTCAAGGCAAACTGATATGCTTCTTCCAAGGATGTCATCCTCACCAAGCTTAGCTCTTCTTGAATGTTCAATCTCAATCCATTGATGTATCTAGCCACTTTCTCCTTGCTTGCTTCACTATGTCCTATTCTTATGATCATCTTATGAAATTCTTCAGTGTACTCCTTCACAGATTTCTCCTTTTGTCTCAGGTTTTGCAATCTTTTCAATAGCTCCAACTCATAGTCAGCAGGTATAAACTAATTTTTCAACTTTGTCACCATCCGATCCCACTTTGTAATCTTTTCTTTTCCTCTTCTATTTCTCTCTAATTGAACTTCTTTGCACCATATAGCAACATGTCCTTTCAACTTTGTCTTTGCAAATTTCACCTTCTCTGGATCTTCAATTTCCTCATATATAAAGTATTCTTCCATATCATTTATCCACTCAATTAACTCTTTAGGATTCAAATTACCTATATAATTCAGCACATCAACTCTAGGTCTCTTTCTAATCTTTGAAATAGCTCGCAACATATTTACCTGATCTGATTCTTCTTCTCCATCACCTTCTAGGGTTTCACCAGTTTGTTCAGCAGATTAAAATTCTTCTTCATCATCACTTTCAACATTAGGTCTCGGTGTCAATCCTCTTCGCCTATCTTCCTCGACAACATCCAAATGAATTCACATGGTCTTCATTAATTCCATCATCTCATCCATTCTATTAGCCATTGTACCAATAGGAGGAACTCTTCGCAACGACATCTTCCTAGGATCAAGTGCAAACTGCCTCAAATTCAGCGATCGGGCTACAAGAAACAACTGCCTCTTAATCAGCAATCGATTGCACACAAGTAACCTGCCTCGAATTGGCTATCTACTTACAACAAGATCTTATAGAATCCCCTTCACCAATTTACTCCACAGAATCAAACTTTCACTTTGATACCACTTGGTGTAGTCATGGTAGGAGGGTTCACAGAATGAACTGTCCAGACCGTGCAGCAAGAGTAAATACAATGAAAACAACTAAAAGAAATGGAACAAATGCAGATTTAGTCATTCAGTATATCATAGAATTCAAATACAATTTGGTTGGCAACATGCGGGCTTATAATTAGGGCTCACAAGCCTGATTACATACATGTGCAAGATAAAGCTTTGACGATCCTTCACACAAATCTCAATTATTAGATCTTTCTTATGTGAATAGTTGCTTTCCTAAGGATCTATTACATCAATATATATCATTTTCAGACCAATAGAGTCCTCTGTGTCGGCCAAGGAAGATCACAAACTCCAATGAAGAGCTGTAACGTGTTCACAGATAGGTCAGACCTAAATGCATAGAACACTTCCTCAAATGAATGGAACAAACATGCAGACCCTTGGGGAAGGTTGGCCATTAACCAAAGGACATTGAATGATGTGTCATTGAGATCCAAAAGTCAAGGAATGATCTACAAGCCTTCTCCTTTAGTTGATTACCATAGACTGTCAGGATGCTCTGCTATGAGAAAATAGTTCATCTTCTGATAGTGATAACTTTCTGGTAACTTATCCAAATGCTCTAAATTCTTGATATGATGTAGATGAATGAATGTAGATGCTAAGTCCAGGTCTGCAAGATGTGAAATGCCCAAACCAAACCACAAGATGAAAACTACTACTGACTGAACTGCCTGAACTGAACTGGAAAATGAAAGAACTGAAATGTAAACAAACTAAAATGCAAATGTTTTTGGTTTATGCAAGATTACTCTTGAACCAGGGATTCTCCTGCATCACATATCATCATCCAACAAATTCAAACAAGCCAATAACCTCAAATGCAACAACTCCTAGCACAAGCCCAACACTTCTTAGGCACTTGTCAAATCCAACAAGCACATCATCCTCTATCCATTCATTATCAACCAATGCCATCTCAATCCTATGTTTCATCCCCCTCCACTTCATACCAATCTAATCCATCCTCATGTCAAATTAATTCCGCATCATCTTATCCCACTTCAAACCAATCTAATCAATCCACATGCCAAATCAATTCGATATCAATTTATCCCACTTCATACCAATCTAATCCATCCACCTATCATATTAGTTTTACATCACCTTACCCCACTTCTTCCAATATCAACCAACATCCATATCAATCCATACCCCAAGATCTTCCACCTACATATCCCACCATTTCACCTTACCACCAAATTCATTCACAAGACTATCAAGTGCCTTCACAACAAGAACATGTGAGCCCAAGTCCACCTTTGCAACAAGATCAAATGCTTTCAAGACCTCATGCCACCTTTGACAAGGGGAACACCACTCTAGATTATGCATCCTATGGGTATCATCCATCACCATCCAATCAAATGCCAATCCAAGAGCCTACTAGTCCTATCTCAACACCACCATGTAATCCTACTCCTACTCCATTGATCCACCAACCTTCTAATCCATCAAGCCCTTCTTTTCCTTCACTATGTTACTCTAATTTTTTACCAAGAGATAATGTTGAGATGTTTTTACAATGGATGCTTGAAGCAAAACTCATTGAACTTCCTAAAATAAAACCATGTGAGGAAAGTACATTTAGTTCCCTTGGGTACAATGAGTATGATTATTGTGCATGCCATATAATCAAAGGTCATAATACAAATGAATGCCCCATATTTATCCCAATCATCTACAAGATGTACAAACATAGAATAGGTAAGTATGCCAAATCATCCCAATCCTATGTGTCACCCCCATCTAGTCAAAGTCCTAATCCATCCAATCCTACTATCACTAGTAAAATTTTGGCAAATAAATGACTACGTGACTAAAACTTTTAGTCACGACAACTAAAAATGATTAAATTCTAGTCATTTTTTGCAACATAACTATAAATGACTAAATAAATGACTAATTTGATGGTGCGTAAAAAACACAGCTATAAATGACTAAATAATTAGTCACACAAATAAAAATTAGAAAGAAAGAGAAATTAAAAAAATATTTCAAATTAGAAAGAGGGAAATTTAGAGAGGGAATTTTTTTCCATGAAAAATAATTCAAACAAAAGAAACCTAACTGCCTCTATGCTCAAGACATTGTTCATGCATTGGACGCATTATACAGGGGTTGAATTCACGCTCAAAAATAGGTAAGGCTCATTGATGTCCCTCTTTTTGCATCGATGAATTGTAATACAATCGCTTGAAGATGCTAATTTTATTGTATTTTGTTAAATTTTGTATTGGGCAGACCCATTTCAGGGGGATTTCTCAGAAGTGATAGAAGAGTTTCTGGAGAAGGGCATGGCCAGATGCATTGCATTCAATCACCCAGGAACCTTACTAGCAGGTCTGGTATTCATGTGTTTTTTAAACTATAATTTTTTGTTGTGTTTGGTACTCTGTTTCAGTTATGCCCATTTGCCAAATGCTATAAATAGAGACATTGAAATCTAATTCAATCTGTCGACTGTTAATACTCAAACAATACCCCTCTTATTAGGGATGCACGAAGTTCAAATCTTAGTTGTGAAGGATTAGGGTTTCACCTAATTGTAGAAGAACTGCCTCAACCTTGTAAACTTTTTTAAAAGAAAACAATAAATAATCTTATATTGCTTAATACCCATTTCAGTTTCTACCAACCCTATCATAGTTTAGTCCCCTGAATAGTCATTATTGTGTTGAAGTATTGGTTATTAATACTAGTGTTGGTGTGTTATGAAGAGTATTCAATATGCTCCGTTATTAAAATGGGGTTTGTTTTTTCTTAATTGGGGTCATCTTAGGTGGTTCAACTTGGCTTAAAATGCCCAACTGACAAGCTTGCAGATCAATCTAGGGTTTCTAGCTTTTTTTTTGTGATATGGAAGTCACCCTTTTAGATGTTTCTCTCCCTGATGATTGTCTAACTAAAATGTCCTTTTAGCATGATGATTTTCGTCTCATGGGAAAATTCATGGGAAGAAGACTAGATGACATATGGAATTTACAATGCTGGATATAGAGTTAAATTCTTCCTTTTAAAGATTTCTTTCTTCTTCAAGTCTGCCGAGGATAGAGAGTTTTCTCAAACAAGGGTCATGATATTTTTGGCAAATCTGGGTTGTTTTTATGTCCTCTGGAAACCATTTTTAGACCTAGATCATCTCTTTTTCAAATGTTCCCTTTTGGATCCCACTTCTACAACCTCCCTTTGGTTTGTAGAGCAGTGAAGACAGTTCAGTTGCTTGCAAAGATCTATACCTCTAGACCAATGCTAGTCACAAGTTGCATAGTGCATCATAACGATTACCTTACACCCTATGCAGTTGTTAGTAGCTAGACAGCACAACCAATTTTAATCATCAATATCAACACTTTAAAATTATATGCTTCTTTGCACCATGCAAATGATACTCATGCTTCCTAGCACTCGAAAGCACTCATTGCCACATGTTTACTTGCATTCAACACATCTAAAAAACTAAACAAAAAATAAAGGGCACTTGATACCAAGGTTTCCCTTCAAATTTTACTCCAAAAACAAACATACAATTCAACAAAATTACCCCTTAGATTTCAGCTCTATTATCCAATTAATTTGCCCTCAAAATTATTAAGCTTAACAAATGATTCAGCAATATGACCTCTCAAATTTCAACTCTAAAATCTATCAATTTACTGTGCAAGATAACAATTCTTTAGGTTCTCAAGTCTTTATCTTTGTACTTCCTTTCATTCAGAATCATATGGTCATTGGCTTCTCAAGTCTTTTTCTTTCTACTTCATCACATACTTGCATTATCATGTCATAAGATCTCTAACACAATACCATGAAAGCCTTAATGCATCTCGTATAAAGCCAAATCGTTAAAAAAAACAACAAAGTAAGAAACATACTTAGCAAAAGTGATGACAAATTGGCACATTATCTTCTCATTTTTTTGTATAGTTGAGAACATTCCAAATGTCAAATTCTTTGATACATCAAATGACTCCTCCAAATTATTACTTTTTTTAAAAATAGGAAGTTCATAGTTTATAATAATAAGAAATCGTCAATCTTTTTTCCATTTCTATGATCTGAACGCAAATAACAAACACTCAAGAAAGAATCAAAAATAACAAAGTCAATTAATATGACAGCCTAAAATAAGCCTCAAACAATACAAGGAAACAAGGATTACAACCTAGTTTGAAGTCTTTCCCAAAATTTTGAATCAAGAGTAAACCACTAATGATAAGAAACAATAATAGGAAACATGGTTTACAACCTGGTCCCCATAAATTGTTGACACAAAGCAACCTAAAGAAAAAAGAAACTAGAAGACGACATTTTTGAATAATTAGAGCTCTATAATTGTTTAATTATGATTAAGTACATGTACATGCTAAGCCTTCTTTGTACAATGCACGGTACTAACATGCCCAATGTGTTGATGATCACCACCACCATGAGCATGCTCAACAGGATTCATTTCCACACCATGAACCTTGGGCCAACAATTTCTTTTGACCCTATATTTGTGATATGCATTGCCAACTTTGAGCATTGGCTTTTTTGTCCTTCCACCACCATTAACCTGACCAATCATGGCTCTGCAACTACTTGGCACAATCTTCTTAGCTCTAGATGGAAGCTTTACCCTGTAAATTGAAACCAATTTCCAAGACTCATCAAACAAGGCTATTAAAAATCTGCAAAATAAAAAATTACACAAATCTGAACATTAAGAGAGAACTTCGATAATTGTTCCAAAGTTATTTCCACTACCTTTGGAATAATTGCATTTACCAGCTCACTGTAACCTTGGAAAAAAAATTAAGCATAGAAATATGCCATAAGTCTCCACAAGGTGTACACCTAGAACTCAAAATGGTTTGAAAATAATTTGGAAAAAGCCACCATCCATAGGACATCACAATAGATGCATCACAGATTTGTTGCTAACCAAAAAGCAAGATGATAAACAAAAATGATAATGAGTCAAGGGGAACATCAAGAAGTAGTACATTCAAATTAAATTTCAACCAGCTGCTAAACAAGCACAACCCACTTTGACTTGTCATAAGTTCAAAATATTAGAATAGGTACATTTTCATGTCTGTAAAGGTGACAACAATCCAACAATGGATCAAACGTTTCAGATTGAAATGCAATAGAAATGCATTGCAAATGACAACAATCAAATTTGAAATTACTGAGCTCATAAAAGAATAGCGGAGAAAAGGTAGAAAAAATGTTCTTTGATTTGATCGGGCTAATGAGAAATATTGTCTAAAAAATTCTATATCACCATGTCTTTGGTAACTTCATTACCAATACCTTGGCCAACATTATTACTCAAATGAAGAGCATTATGGGGCAAAAATAAAAACTGATTTGAGGCTTCACTAAGATAGCTTGACAAAGAGAAATGATATATCTTACTAAGACAGGCATATGACCCCAGAGATGGGATAATACCAAAAGCTAAAACAGATCATACATCTAGACACAATCTACAAAATGTTATTAATGTTGATATCATCTAGGATACCAATAGGCATTGTAAAATGAGATTAGCAATGATTGTCTGTTGTTTTGAATTATTTTAACAAATGAGTTTCTAATGTGAAGTGTCAACCAAGGATTTTATTACCATTCTATTGACTATCATTTTCTAAGTCATGACTATCAATTTTGAACCAAATGAGGCCTTCCAATGCTTTGGCTTTGGGGGCTCATGATCTTATCAATTGCTTGTGATGGAGTTGCCTGTCCTGTCTGATTTTATGACTGAGGAACACACATAATCTACAATAGAAACAAGATAGGATGGCAACTATTGGAGCCAATGGACCATAGATGTAAAATTAAAGTGAATGTCTAAGCATGGTTAATGATCTTTTATTTTGTTTCTTCTAATTACATTTGTTTAGCTGTCAAGGGGGTGTAAGTCATGTCATAGATAGATGTATCTCTTTATTGCCTTAAGGCAGATCCTCACATGATTCTTATCTTGGTAGCAGGGGTATCTCAACACCAAAATTTATTTAGAATCCCACTCCATGAAATGTAATGACTGCAAACTACTATCCCTTGACTTATCTCTACCATAAAGACAACTCTGCGGAACATGTAGAGGGTGTAAGTCATGGCTTGGCTATGTCTAAGAAAGTTCATAGTTTGTTTTATCTCCATTTTAGAAATATTCTCTCAAAAATTTAACTATATCACCATGACTTATTCCTTGCCGGAGTACCACAAACTGTTTCTTTAACCATCGCGGGACCGTGGTATACTAAACATCACTTGAAGCCTTTCACCACACTACTGTACTCCTTCATTGAAACTGTCATGGGGCCGTAGTATTCAACACTTACATAACTTAAACTCCTTATACCGCCATACGACAAGCCTCACTTGAGGCTGCCGCAGGGGCATGGTGTACTATTTTCCTCTACTCCTTACCACCATACCGTAAGCCTCACTTGAGGCTGCCGCGAGGGTGCGGTGTACTATTTTCCTTTGCTCCTTCTTACCGCTATACCGTTAGCCTCACTTGAGGCCGCCGTGGGGGTGCGATGTACGGTTTTCCTTTGCTCCTTACCGCATTACCTCTGGTTATTCTCTTGACTACTGCAAGACTGCGACGAAGTGTCATATGTCATTTAAATTTATACCGCTAGCCTGCCACTTCATTTTGAGACCGCTGTGGGGCTGCGGTAATTATTCTTTGCATACCACAATGCTGCAAGTTCAATCTCTTCATGTTGTGGGATATCGATAACTGCTCCCTTGTAATCCTTAGTTCTTGTACATATGCTTTCATATGCAAGACCACCTACAAGGTGCCAAAGGAGTCATCTAGATCATGACTTAGGAGGTGGTTAGTATTCATTGAGTGGTATAATGGTGGTTGAACTATCCTGGTCTATACAACTAAGAGATGTACTTGTGTGCTTTGTAGTTTGTTTGCTTAATTTTTTGATGCTTAGAAAAACATCATAAATAGATAGGATAATATTTTTTATAATTTATTCCTTCAATCACTTGTCATAGGTCCAATTGGAGGTAGCAGAGTTGGTGGAATGGAGGGTGAACCTTATCCACCTATTTATTCAAGCAGAAATGTTGCAAGTTCCACTTCGGATCACTAAAGCCTTCACAAAAACATCTGCACAAAATTCAATAATGAAGAATTTATGCACAAATTCTCTTTTGAATGATGCACAAAGCCTCCACCGCAATGCTACATTGTTGCTAGGCCTTGTGGTGATGCAAGTGATTCCTGCATCACCACAAAGCCTAGCAATAAACCATGTGGTGTTGCAGTGGAGACTTTGTGCATCATTCAAAAGAGAATTTGTGCATAAATTATTCATTATTGAATTTTGTGCAGCAATTTTTGTGAAGGCTTTGGTGATCCAAAGTGGAACTTGCAACTATAATATCTGATAAAAATCTACTTCCAAATATGCTTTTGATGGATGTTCATATCCTCATCCAAAGCTCCAATTCACACACAGGAAAGAAGGATGCTTTCAAAGGTTGAGGAGTTGGGCTTTACACCCACTGGTTGCATTTTCTTAAAATTTTCTAAGGACTTTTCAAAAAAAAACCCATTTTAAACATATCCTTTAATCACGACATTCCATGATATCACATTTCTTTGAGGTATTTTTTGAAACAGTTCACTTGCCTTGTTTATGCTTCCACATTTTCATGAATGTCTAGCAGGGTACTTGTAACTACAACATATGAAAAAAAAAATCCCTATTGTTATGCTTTGATGGATGTCCCTTCATTATTAATGGATATCTGATGTAGTGCACATTATTATAGTGCAAGCCTATTTTTTGATTGTTTCATTTAGCATCATCAATATTCTCCACAAGAACATTGTCCCTATTTAAAATGATGGAAATGGTTCACATCTCTCAGAACAATTTCTCTTGCAACAATCTTGGAGATGTATTTAGATGTAGTGTGAAAATCATAACATACTTAAAGGTTCTTAACAACTCTAATGGTTGTACTAGGGGCCATGTTTAACAAACCAAATGCAATTGCTAACTTTTCACTATGGTGGTGGATAAATGATTCTTTTTTCTTCTATTCCACAGCATTAAGTAAAAGTCTTGAATCTGGAAATACCCTACTGCCTTCATTTGCCAAGCCAATTTCTCCAATTTTGCATAGCTCTCCCATGTTTGTGGATGTGATATGTCTACTACACAAAAAAGCATGTACCATTTTATGCCCTTCAATACAACTACATGCAGGTATCTTTTTAATTCCTCTATCTTTCATCAATATTCTTACTATTTGAACCTCACCACACCTGCCCGCTTCTGCATAGATGTTTTAAAGAAGAACATAAGTTGCAACATTTTTAGGATGTAACTAAAAAAACAATGTTGCTGGAATACTCAGCCTACATTCAAATTCTAAATTTTGGGAAATTATATACAGTAAATAGATTGATGGCTATTTGGATAGTGAAATTATTAGCTTTCTTAGAAATTAACTGAAATATCTTGTTTTGAAATATCTAGAAGGATTACTTTAATTAAAGAGGATTTTGTGGTTACTTTTGTAACAATGATTTTACAGTGCAGCTAGCTTGCTATTTTCATTCAAGATACAAGTCATCAAAGTCAAGCACATACCAAAAAGATGATACTCTACTTCAAACCCTCAACCTCACTTAGTTTAGTATGCTTACATGGGGATATTAAGGAAGTTGCTAAACAATTAATATATATCATTTGTTGTTTGTGAAGGAGAATCCTGTGATATCCAATATGGCAGTGGATCAATATCTAGTTTCTTATGTAAAGATGATGTCACAGTTGGGAAACTTGTTGTGAAACATCAAGTTAGTAATTTTTGGATGTTAAGGCTTCCCCATTGGATATCAAAGATCTTTTCTCATCAACTTAATTTGGAATTTATGTATAATTAATGGATTCTTTCATGGTGCGGGTCTTTACTGAGACAACACATGAACTAGGGTTGACATTTTTTTTGAATCGGTAAGGATGCTTAGAGCATCATAATATATTAGTAGTAATAAAAATGTTTTTACAGATTACAAAAAAGGCCTTTCTTGGCCAAAAAGATAACATAACAGAGCATTTTAACTAAGAGCCCTGAACAGAGGTACAAATCTAAAAGGCACTTTCTTCTAAAAAGGAAACCAAAGTTACAGCGAAGCCAAAAACTTAAAACAGAAAGAGTGGTTCACATGTTGTCCATATTTAAATCCGTAACCCTAAAGCCATGGACCCCCAGTTGGATACTCAGTAGAAAGGACTGTATCATCAATATTGGTGAAGGGAACTACTGGTGGTTGGAAATTTGACAAGAAGCTCCATGCATTGAATACTTCCTCTATCCTTTCCCTCTTGGACCTTCCAAATGCAGAATTGTGAACCCGCAGTGAATTATCAAAGAGCTCTATGTTACCTGATTTCAAACTTGAAATCATCGCTTGATAAACACAATTAAAACTAGGTTTATTAATGATATCTTCATGGAGGAAGAGTCCCCCTACCAAGGCTGAGCCATAATTGAGATTATAAGTAGTAAAAGCTTCAAATAGCTTAACATATGGGACTAGATAGTCATGAACAAACATTGATGCTTTCCTTTTAACCTTATCAACCTGATGAAATAAGTCCATTGCATTTGAGAGAAAATGAGATAATAGATGCGAAGCATAACATACCCCGGATTGCAGCAGAAAATCATACATCTATCAAAGCATCCTCCACCGACTCTTCATTGAGTAATTTGAAGGCCCTAGCCATGAAATCTGAGTTGATGCTTCCATGCATTGGTTGTTCCCATGGTTGAACAGGCAAATGAAGTTGACAATTGTGGGGATAGAGAGACATTGCAGATACACAGCAAGAACAAAATGAAGAGGCAAAAACAAAATAATGACATAGATACCATGGTCTCTTGCATAAAAAGAGGATCGCATGAGCCAACATAATGAATTGAAGTCATTCAAGCCAGCGGGGAAATAAAACCTAGGCAGATGAGATCCAAATGTGGATTATATTGCACAGCTCCCAACACTCCTCTTCCAAAGCATTTAATGAATATAATCAAAGAGACATGTACGAAGCAAATAATTAATGCCAAATGGAAATCTACATAGATTGCAAGCTTCAAAATGACTAAATATACTACTAATTGATGTCAATTAATAATTAAATTGATAAATATACTACCAATTGACATAAATTAGTGAACAGTGAATAAATATGACTAAATCTATGACCAGTGTTAAATTAGTGAATAAAAATGACTAAATATACTACCAAGTTGATCAAAATGATGATTAAAATTAATGACTAAATTCACTACCAATGGACAAAAATCAGTGAATAAAAATGCCTAAATAAGTGACCAGTTAACAACAATCAATGACTAAATATATCAGTGAATAAAAAATGACTAAATAAGTGACCAGATTACAACAATCAGTGACTAAATATACTACCAAATCAATCAATCAAAACAACCAATAAATGACTAAAAATGGTTTAGTCATCAATTTGGTCATGTTATAAATGACTGGCAATAAAATACTAATGGTCATGTGACCATGTTTGGTCATTTATAAGCAATTTTTAGTAGTTTTTTAGTAATATATTGCTCTTTTTGTACTAGTGTATCCCTCCATCCAATACAAATCCTAATATGTCCAATCCCATTATCCCTCCATCCAATCAAAATCCTAATCCTAAGCTTACAACACCAATCACCATTATTATCCATCCATTATATTGTCTATACACCCATACACTTATGACGTATGTGATCCAATGGCTATTAGCAAGGAATAAACCATCTCCATGTCAAATACCTATCCTTGAGCCTATCAATGAACCCTCAAACACCATGTCTAGTCCTTCAATCCCATCATGTAGTATGCAACCCATCAGGTCTATTAAAGAGTCTCCCCCGATGAGTCCAAGTCAAGATCCATTGTACCTTCATGTTTTTGACCATCAAGAGCCTATCAAGCTTATTCAAGAGTCTCCCACTTCCACTTCCATACAAAATCAAGAGCTATGTCAAGAGTATAATCCAAAGTATGTGGAAACATCAAGCCCTCATCCAAATCAAGATCAAAGCATCTCTAAGTTCAACACATCCATGACCTATATATTGTCTATGAGAAAGATATTATCTCTAATCATGACCCTATTCATGAGAAAATTTATCCCATTCATAACACATTTAATCCTATTTATGCTCACATTTATGATCAAGGTTCTATCTATGTTCATGAAAACTATGATGATCCTCTTAGCCAAACTTTATGCATTGCATGGTCAAGAGATTATCACTCCACCTATCTCTACTCCCATAACCATCCATGAGCAAGATATCCAAATTGCTCCTATCCATCCTCCACCTTGTCCTATCCATGATCTACAAATATCTACCTCCCTTGATGAGACACATGTCTCCCAAGTAAGCATAGAAGATCAAACAAATAGCTTGGATCTAAATGAACACAATGATAATAAAGATCCTAATGATCCTTCCACATCCACTATCAACCCCATTTCAAGTCCACCATCATATCTACTTGGTCTTACCACCTTAATCCATGAATGTTCTTCCTTGGGACAACAACAACCTTTGTCCATCACTTCACCTTCTTCATCCAATAATGAGCTCAAGTCTAGTTCCCAAAACATACATAGTCCCATTGTCCATTGCATACTCCAAAACATGTACTACCAAGGTAAAGGCTTAGGCCTTCATGAAAAAGGTATTTTGGAGCCAATCCATGTCAAAATCCCTCCACGCTCATATGTCCTTGGATACACACCCCAAGGTAAACAATCTAAAGATGTTGGTAATTCCTCCATGCATCATAAGTCCACCACTTTCCATCACAAACCACATCATTCATTCCACCTCCACCATCCTACAAATGTCAAAAGCATGTGACCATACACCTTCCACCATCCAATTTATCTCCATTACTTCCATCTCCTAATTTCCCTCCATCAACTTTACCTCCACTCCTTCCAACTCCTACTATCCCTCCATCCACTTTGCCTCCACGTCTACCAATGCCTAATTATTCACTTCTCCATAAGTCCCCTAAAAATCCTAATCATGACCAACAAATGCATACATTGTCTAAACATGAAGCTTCCACTCATTCCACCAAACCCATGGGATCCAAAAGTAAAAATTTGGATGCCTTTACCCATAAATCCAAACATTCTAAGGACCCTCATGCCTTGGTACATCAATGCAAAGAATTAAATAAAAATCCATCTAAAAATCTATCCAAACACATACCTCTAAAAGAAAAGGCCAAAACTAAAATGGTTTGGGTCCCTAAGAAAAAATCAAGCAAGTTAAATAAGGCATCCACATCTCAAAAATCCCCTTCCCTCCAAAATTCCCATTCCATTCAAAAATTCCAAATATCCCACAAGCAAAACAAAAATCATAAAAATACTAAGTCTATGTGGGTACCTAAGTCACTACGTCACCCATCTCCTAAGCAAACATTGCCATTACTTCCTACACCACCTTCCCATCAAAAGCTTCAATGTTTATTTCGGTGTGTGTAACTTGATGAGTCTAGTTTATGACTCAATTTTGTTAAACTTTATTATCCACTTGCTGTAGTTATCTTGGACTTTGGTACTTTAATCCTGATCTTTTTATGTCATTGCCCCAAAGCTATAACTTGTTGAGCATAGGTCATTTCTTATATTCTTTTATGACAAAGACATGCTATATGAACTATCTATGTTAATTTTACACATGGTTAATGAATATTACTCCAAGGTAGTTAGGGATGTGCAATTATTATGTGTACTAATATTAAGAAGAGTGCTTCTAGATTAAACTGTGTATGTTTTTGTTACAACGTTTCGGATCATGCTCAATGATCCATCATTAGGAAGAGGATAGTGTGTGATATGGATAGTAGACTAGGCCTTATAAAGGAAGATGAGACAAGGAACATAATATGAGGGGGAGGAGGAGATGAATAAGAAAGAAAAAACAAAAAATGGGAATAAAAATATATATGTACATCCACAAGTATGAACAAGCAATAAAAGCAAATATATATCTGAAAATATATGTGCTACATACTAACGTAAACAAATGAAAAAACACTATAACCTATATTATGTTATATAAAAGCATATGTATATAAAAGAATGAAGAAACACCCAAAAAAGAATTAGAACGAAAAAATAAAATAAATTAAAAACAATAAATTAAAGAAGGGGTGGATCAACACAAACAAATATAATAATAATAATAATTATTATTATTATTATAATGATAATAATAATAAAAAGTCCAACTATACATAAAAAATACAACAGACACAAATAAAGGGACAAGCAATGTATCATAGACAAAATAAAAATAAATAACAAAAAGAGCCAAATAAAACTACTACTACTACTACTAATAATAATAATAATAATAATAATTAGTCAAGCAATACCATAAAATTGTAACAAACACAAAAAAAAAATTTAGACACGGAACATATCCAAGGCGAAAATATACTAAACACCAAAAAAGACAAACTATACCATAAAGACCAAACGGACACCAAAAAAAAGGCAAAAACCAATAAAGAGCTCGGATGTACACATATATAACAAGCTAGAAAAAGAGTAAGCAAGCACATAAATAAGTGTGAAAGAGAGAACAAATGTATGATTCCCTATAAGAAAGCAGAAGCAAGGAGTAGGATGCTCAAGGAAAGGTAAGCGCCAAGAGATAAGAAGGACAAGAACAAAGACAAGACAAGAGAAGGGGAGGAGGGGCAAAGAGGGGCAAAGAGGGTGGGAGGACAAAGGTAGAACAAGATAGAAATCAAGAAATAAAGTAAGAATACAAGTATGGATCCTTGCATGAAGATGGAAGCAAGGAGTGGAAAGCACACGGTAAGGAGAAGACAGAGCACCAAGTAACTACAAAAGAAGAGGAAGAAGACAAGAGAAGAGAAGGTGAGGAGAGGCAAAGAGGTGAAGGGGGTGGGAAGCCAACACTAAAGGAGGATTGGTGTAACGGGGCCAGATGATGAGAAAAGACAAGACAAGAGAGGGGGGGTGGAAGAGGGGGAGGAAAAGAGGTAGAGGAGAAGAGGGTGGAAGGACAACATCACAAGGGGGAAGGCGACAAAGGGCCAGGATAGACAAGAGGGATAAAGGTGTAATTAGAGGGAGTTCAATAAGGGCTACCAGGTTGGGCTAAGTCACCAACCTTCATCCCGATTGAGGTTGGAGTGGTGACTTTTAATGAGGATTGCTTCTCGGAGTTTCCTCCTGAAAAAACAATCTTCTTTCACTAAGACTTGGGTATGCTCAAGAAAAATGTGGTGTTTGGTATGGAATGAGTGCTTGGCTAAGGTAGATTTGGAGATACGATCATGCCTAATGTTTGCCTCATGCTCTTTGATCCTAGTGCTAACGGATCAACCTGTCTCTCCAATGTATGGACTCCCACAGGAGCATACAATCTTATAGACCCCGGAGTTGATAAGATTATTTCTAGGGTCTTTGGTGGAAGGGATAAGATTTCTAAGGGTGGAGACAGGTTTGAAAGTACAATGGAGCCCTCCTTTCCTGGACGTCCTAATCATGAGGAAAAAGGATAGTTCCCTTGCTCGCACTGTCTACAGAAAAGCCACCCACACTGATCTTTACCTCCATGCTTCTTCTCACTATCATCCTTACCAAAAAGCTGGTGTCCTCAAAACACTAGCCACTCGAGCTTATCGCATTTGTGATGAGGAACACATTGACCTTGAGCTCTCCCACTTATCCCAAGTGTTCAAGCTTAATGGGTATCACCAGAAGTATATCACCCATGCCTTTAAACTTGCCAAAAGTAAAGTTGAACCCAAGCCTAAGGTTGTTGACCCTAACGATACCTGGGTTGCTACCCTCCCATACATAGATGGTCTATCTAATAAAATTTCTTGAATCCTCCACAAGAATGGCCTCCATTGTACTTTCAAACCCGTCTTCACCCTTAGAAATATTATCCCTTCCACCAAAGACCCTAGAAATAATCTTATCAACTCTAGGGTCTATAAGATTGTATGCTCCTGCGGGACTCCATACATTGGAGAGACAGGTCAATCCATTAGCACTAGGATCAAAGAGCATGAGGCAGACATCAGGCATGATCACATCTCCAAATCTACATTAGCCAAGCACTCATTCCATACCAAACACCACATTTGTCTTGAGCATACCCAAGTCTTAGTGAAAGAAGATTGTTTTTTCAAGAGGAAACTCCGAGAAGCGATCCTCATTAAAAGTCACCACTCCAACCTTAATCGGGATGAAGGTTGGCAACTTAGCCCAACCTGGCAGCCCTTATTGAACTCCCTCTGATTACACCTTTATCCCTCTTGTCTATCCTAGCCCTTTGTCGCCTTCCCCCTTGTGATGTTGTCCTTCCACCCTCTTCTCTTCTACCTCTTTTCCTCCCCCTCTTCCACCCCCCTCTCTCTTATCTTGTCTTTTCTCATCATCTAGCCCTGTTAGACCAATCCTCCTTTAGTGTTGGCTTCCCACCCCCTTCGCCTCTTTGCCTCTCCTCACCTTCTCTTCTCTTGTCTTCTTCCTCTTCTTTCTTAGTTACTTGGTGCTCTGTCTTCTCCTTACCGTGTGCTTTCCACTCCTTGCTTCCATCTTCATGCAAGGATCCATACTTGTATTCTTACTTTCTTTCTTGATTTCTCTCTTGTTCTACCTTTGTCCTCTAACCCTCTTCGCCCCTCTTTGCCCCTCCTCCCCTTCTCTTCTCTTGTCTTTGTCCTTGTCCTCCTTATCTCTTGGCACTTGCCTTTCCTTGAGCATCCTACTCCTTGCTTCTGCTTTCTTACAGGGAATCATACATTTGTTCTCTCTTTCACACTTATTTACTTGGTTGCTTACTCTTTTTCTAGCTTGTTATATATGTGTACATCTGATCTCTTTATTGGTTTTTGCATTTTTTTTTGTCTGTTTGGTCTTTATGGTATAGTTTGGCTTTTTTGGTGTTTAGTATATTTTCGCCTTGGATATATTCTGTGTCTAAATTTTTTTTTTGTGTTTGTTACAATTTTATGGTATTGTTTGACTTATTATTATTATTATTAGTAGTAGTAGTAGTAGTACTTGTTTTATTTGGCTCTTTTTGTTGTTTATTTTTATTTTGTCTAAGATACATTGCTTGTCTCTTTATTTGTGTTTGTTGTATTTTTTATGTATAGTTGGACTTTTTATTATTATTATCATTATAATTATTTTTATTTTTATTATTATTATTATTTTATTTGTTTGTGTTGATCCACCCCCTTCTTTAATTTATTGTTTTTAATTTATTTTATTTTTTCATTCTAAGTTCTTTTTTTGGGTGTTTCTTTGTTCTTTTATATACATATGCTTTTATATAACATTAGCTATAACATAATATAGGTTATAGTGTTTTTTCATTTGTTTACGTTAGTATGTAGCACATATATTTTCAGATATATATTTGCTTTTATTTCTTGTTCATACTTGTGGATGTACATATATATTTTTATTCCCATTTTTTGTTTTTTCTTTCTTATTCATCTCTTCCCCCCCTCATATTATGTTCCTTGTCTCATCTTCCTCTCATCTTCCCTTATAAGGCCTAGTCTACTATCCATCTCACACACTATCCTCTTCCTGATGATGGATCATTGAGCATGATCCGAAACGTTGTAACAAAAAACATACACAGTTTAATCCAGAAGCACTCTTCTCATTATTCATGGACTGTGGAAAACTCATGCCTACTGTACTAATATTGTTATGCAAATATAATCGACATCCATAAAGAGGAGGAAGATTCTACTGATTGGTCGCTTACCATAAAAAGTCAAACATGGTGATCGTTCAGATGTCAAATGGAGGGAAGACAACTGCCCTGTAACTAATCTTAAATACTTGTTGAGCAAATTTAGGAGTTATTGTTATGCTAGATCTGCGTTTAAGCAACTCGCTTGACCAGATTCCCCTACATGCATAACCTCCTTTCCACCTTCTATGTTTTCCATAATGAGGCGTCCTATTCTGTTGGAGTTGACCGCCCTGCTAGGTAGTTAGTTTTGTATTTTTCCTTCTATAAATAAGACTCTGATGCTCCTTCTGAGGGGTTGTTGATTATTCAGGGATTGTACTTTCATTATCCAATTTTTGGTAATACAGTTATAATGTTCAGTTGTACTCATCTTTTCGAATGAATAAAATGAAGTTGTAAGTTTGCATTTTGGAGTTTACATTTGTCTTAGGGAATACTCATCCAAGGGGGCCCACTTGGTGAGAATTCCACCCTCTAGTTTATTTACATTTTCTGTTAAGCATTTAGTTAAATCTAGCATTGAATGTTCCTGTAGCCACTAGAATTCTATTCTATGTCTGTTCCTACAGCCAAAGTAGACAGAGTAGTTTCCTGTTTGTTTGCCCAGACTTTTACTTTCTGTCATGTACTTGATCCTAGAATAGCTATTGGTTGATGTTTAACATTCCTGTTATTTCCTTTCTAGGAATTTATCTTCAACATTATGTCTTTCTTAGCTATAGAATGAACGTGGCTACTTTGGAAGTTCTTAGTGCACATATCATGTTGACCCATTTCAAGTTCATGTCCCTGGGTTGACAAGTGAAATGCATCTCCATAGTGATTAAGACATCTACTTAGGTTAGATGTCCAATCTCTGAGTTACAGTTTTAAGAGCTCAGTTGTTAAATCATTGTAAGAGACCAACATTTTTGGTGCCGTTGCCAAGGATGGTGTTAAACTAAGAAGATCTTTGGAGTCATCTTTAGTATTATTCCTTGTAGTTTTTCCTTAAAATGTGTTTTTAGTTAGGAAGAAACCATCTACAACCCATCAACATTTTTTGTGTGAGAAGTGGCTGATACTGAGTATATTACATGCATAGAAGTAGGAGAAGAGATGCTTTAGGGAGATTCCTTCCTAATGATTCAACTTACCCAGCAGAAGAAGCAGAAGTGAATCCTTTCCTTGATGCATTCTCTGATTTGAATAGTTTTGAAATATCCTCTGAAGAACGAGATACCCCAAACCTAGTTGAAAATCCATTTGCCTTGATAATAGGTCAAGCAATCATGGCTGCCCAAAATGTACCTAATCAACCAACGTTTCCATTTCTGATTGCTCTTCAAAATGAAGTGGATAATCTCAAGAACATACTTGCTTCAACTCTCCCCAAGTTTTATGGACTTGCAACAGAGGACCTAGACACCTTGTTTGAATTTGACATCCTCTGAAGAAGCTATGACTACACTATTGATGCTCATAGCGTAGTCATAGCATGAAATAGGCTATGACTACACTATGAAAGAGGCTACATTAAGGTGGTTTATGAGTCTAGGTAGTGATGTTGTCAATACCTAGGAAGAAATGAAAGATAAATTTATTGAGAAGTATAAAGACTACTATAGGAGTGGGGATATGAGAGGAAATGATGTTTTCAGAATGCAGCAGAAAGAAGATGAAAGTTTGGAGGATTACATCTCAAGGTTCTTGTTATGTTTACAAAATTCCCCCCATCATGCACTCACTGAGGACTCTCAGAAACTGCTCTTCCTCAGGGGAATAAGTGAGTATTGCACAGATGCCTTAGATTTAATGGGAGGAGGAGATATTACCCAAGTGTCTTGGGATGATATTAAGAAGTTGTGCCAGAATTATTCTAGAGCAGCCATGAAGAAAGGAAGAGGTTACCATTCCCTTATGGGAAAAACCTCTACCAATGGAGTTTCAAGGATGGAGATAAGCCACTTTCTATCTAATTTTAAGAAAGATATTATAAATAATATGGCCACCCAGTTGGACACACTCCAAGCAAAGAAGAAGCATGAAGAGGCTGAGGCAATGTTGGCTGAATATTGTCCTTATTACAGACAAAAGAAGAGGGACTGCAAATGCAAGCTGGTAGCTAACCTTGACAGCAAGCAGATTCCACCTGAGTTCAAGCCAATACAAGTTGAGGAGGATCAAGTCTTCTATGTTGCACAAAGGAGGCCATGGGCTCCAAGACAAGGTATGTCACCAGATCCATTATCATATGTTGGACCACATTTTAATACTTATGCATCTGGTAATGAATGGCAATAGCCATTTCCATCTAGTTATGGAGGATATCCACCTCAGCCTTGAAACAAACCTCAAAATACTTGGCTAAATTACCAAAACCTTGCACCCCAGTGGCAACAACCTCCAGGGAATTGGCAGTCACCTCCAAGAAATTGGCAACAAACATCTCAATGGAGAGGAGGACAACAATGGCCAAATTAGACCACTAATTACATGTAATCACCTCCTCAGCCCCAATAGCCTTCTATAATGCCTCCACCTGCTCCAATTCATATACACCTAAACCTACTCAGTTACCAGCTCAACCCTCACCTAACCCAAATAATAGACCATAGCAACATCCAGTATATTCTGCTGATCCAAATCAATTCCCTGCATACGCTGTGAATGTAAGTGATATACATCTAGGTTCAGGAACTACCTTGGCAGCTCCTTCAAGACCTATCATTACTGAGCTTTCTGAAGAAGAAGTGGAACCTAGCAAAACCCCCATTCAATCAAGTGTACCTAAAAATCTTGAACCAATGACAGTCAAACAGACTCCCCAAGAACCACCATTTCCACAAAGGTTAGAAACTATGAAACAAAAGGTAGTAGAAGAGGAACCCACCTTTGATATTCTAGAGTAGTTGAAACATGTATGTGTCAAGATCCCTCTATTTCAAGCCATAAAAGATGTTCCTATATATGGCAAAGCAATTAAAGAAGCATGCCTTAAGAAGCTAGGTAGAAAAAGGAAAGACCCCACAATGGTTCATGTGGTGGGACAGTTGGCTGACATCATGCTTGGAAAAGTAACTGTTCCCAAATATAATGATCCAGGAAGTCCTGTGGTAGGAGTTGTTATAAATGGAATCTAAATCAGAAATGCTTTGATTGATCTTAGAGCAGCCATAAATGTAATGATAAAGGATATCCTGCAGCAACTAAATGTTGCAACCATGCGACCAACTCCTACTATCCTGCAGCTTGTTGATAGCTCTACTGTTAAACCTGATGAGATAGTTGAGGATCTTGTGGTATCCTGGACTCATGGGAATATCCAACTGATTTCATGGTACTTTTTCCTAAAGCTACATTGGGAGGATACCCCATCATTATGGGAAGGCCGTGGTTAGCCACAACATATGCTTATATTGGGTACCAGTCAGGAGACATGACCATCTCTGATGGGAGAAGCACTAAAACACTTGTTCTTTACCCACCTGTACAACCATCTCATGATATGGGTAGTCCTGTTTGGCCTCATGTTGGTGAAGAGATGGAGGAAGCTAATTCTATGGAGCAGCTTATGATGATAGGCAGAAGTTCTTTCCTTCAGCTTAAAGGAGAGGAGGAGGTGTTGTCTAATATAATTCAAAATCATTGTGAAGTAGAGGAAGCATCATCCTCTCATTCTGCTGATCCAATGAGGATACTTGTTCCAATTTTTCCTGCAGCATTAGGTATGTTACATACATTACTTCCATAAGAAATTAATGTACCTAGAATTAATAAAGTAACTATGGTTGACTTCACAACTCAAGTGGAAATTTTAGAAGAAAGATATCTCAATATTAATAGAAACTTGACTCAAGCACAACAGCTGTCCTTGACAAATTTGTTAAAGAAACATAAAAATGCTTTTGCATGGGATTATCATGACATGAAAGGATTGGATCCTACATTATGCACCCATAGGATTTACATAAAGGAAGATTGTACACCAGTAAGACTACCACAAAGGAGAATCAACCCTGCACTAAGAGAAATTATCAAAGAGGAATTGCAGAAGCTATTAGATGCAGGATTTGTCTACCCAATCTTAGATAGCCAATGGGTGTCTCCTCTGGTTCTTGTGCCCAAGAAGGGAGGAAAATGGAGAGTCTGCATTGATTATAGAGAATTAAATTCTACCACCAAAAAGGATCATTTTCCCCTTCCTTTCATAGACCAAGTATTGGACTCACTTGCAGGAAAGCAATACTTTTCTTTTTTGGATGGATTCAATGGTTACAATCAGATTCATATTGCACCTAAAGATCAAGAGAAAATAACATATACCTGTCCTTGGGGGACATATGCCTACTTAGTACTTCCATTTGGCTTATGCAATGCAATTGCAACTTTCCAAAGAGCAGTCATTAGCATATTTTCTGATATCTCACATGATTGTATGGAAATCTATATGGATGATTTCACTACTTATGGTACTACTTTTGAAGAGGCATTAGCAAACTTAGGTAAGGTGTTGGAAAGATGTGAAGACCACAGCCTATCCTTAAACAATACAAAGTGCTTCATGATGATGCAGGAAGGAGTAGTACTTGGCCACTACATTTCTCCAAAAGGAATACAGGTAGACCTAGCAAAGATTGAAGTCATCATCAATCTACCCATTCCTGGAAAGCAAAGGGATGTCAGAAGCTTCTTCGGTCATGCAGGGTATTATAGCCATTTCATCAAAGATTTCAGCAAAATGGCATCCCCATTATATACTCTTCTTACAAAGGATGCTGAATTTTAGTGGAATGAAGACTGTGACAAAGCATTTTCTGATTTAAAGATAGCCTTAACCCATGCTCCTATACTTAAAGACCCCAATTAGGAACTTCCTTTCCACATTCATACTGATGCATCAGATTATGCCATAGGAGTAGTTTTAGGCCAGAAAGAAGGAGTCATTGAGCATGCTATTTATTTTATTAGCAAAAACTTACAGGGTGCCGAGTTCAACTATATAGTAATAGAGAAGGAAATGCTAGCAGTCATCTATGCACTTAATAAATTTAGGCAATACATAACTGGTTATCAAATCTTTGTGCACACAGATCATGCAGCCATTAGGTATCTCATGAACAAACCTCTCATATCTGGTCGATTAGCATGATGGGTGTTGTTAATGCAGGAATTTGACATGACTATTGTGGATAAGCCGGGAAAGGCCAATGTGGTTGCAGACTTTCTTTCAAGAATGACTACATCAGAGGATAACCAAGTCATTGATGACTCTTTTCCTAATGAACATTTGTTTTCACTCACTATGCAAACACCCTGGTATGCTGACACAACCAATTACCTAGTAACATGAAGAGTCCCTCCTCACTTCTCTCCTAAGGAAAGAAGGGGACTCATTGAAAAATCTTTTCCTTTTTCATGGATTGCTGGATGTTTGTTCTACACTGGACTAGACAATGTCATGAGGAGATGTGTGAGAGAAGATGAAACATATGAGATTTTGCATGCCTATCACAATGAACCTTGTGGAGGACATTTTGTAGCAAAGCGAACAACAATAAAGATTTTGAATGCAGGTTATTACTGGCCTACACTATACAAGGATGCAACAAGATATACCAAGAAATGTGATAGTTGTCAAAGGATGGGATGGCCAACAAAATCTGATGAGATGCCCCTTTATCCTCAGCTTGTGATTACTCCATTTGATAAGTGGGGATTAGATTTTGTAGGACCCATTGATCCTCCATCTAATGGTAAATCCTATATCTTAGTATGCATTGATTATGTAACTAAATGGGTAGAAGTTAAGGCCATGAAGCATGCAAGAGATAGTAAGGTTGCAGAATTTCTCTATGAGGAAATCTTTACACAGTATGGAGTTCCCAGAGAATTAGTGATTGATCAAGGAGCTCAATTCACCTCAACTCTAGTTGCAGCACTAGTACAGGAATACAACATAAGACACAAGAAATCTACTCCTTATCACCTTTAGGCTAATGGCCAAGTTGAGGTGACTAACAGAGAAATAGAAGCCATTTTGACCAAAACTATGGTTATCCATAGGGAGGATTGGTCAAATAGGTTGCCATAAGCTATCTGGGCCTATAGGACAACCTAGAAAACAACTACTGGTTTTACTCCTTTTGAGTTATTGTATGACAAAATAGCCATGATGCCTATTGAATTTGAACATAAAACTCTTCAGACTGCACTTGACTTGGGAATGGATCTATCTAAGGCACAAAAATAAAGAATCATGCAGCTCAATGCTTTGGATGAGATGATAAAAGTAGCTTTACATCATATAGAAGTGGTGTAGAATCAGAGAATAATGTGGCATGACAAATACATCAAAGATAAGAAATTCCAGCCTAGTGACTGGGCTTTGCTTTATGACTCAAGGTATCAGGATAATGCAGGAAAATTAGAGATAAGATGGCTAGGACCATATGAGGTTGCTGAAGTTTTTTCCAATGGTGTTGTCCAACTTACTACTATTGACCTTGTCAGATTTAAGCTATTAGTCAATAGTCATCGACTCAGGTTATATCACAAGCCAACCTCCAAAGAAGAATTTCTGCAACAATTCACTCAGCATGCAACTCCTGAACTTCCTGTAGCCAAAGGTAGTGCACCTAGTGTCCCTCCTTCTGGCTAACCAAGGTATGACGGTTGTCATAATAAAGACTTCCACATTTGTGGGAGTCCAGTCTTTCACTTCTTTGCCCATCTACCCACCCATATCCATTCTTCTCTCTTCCATCACATGTATTGATTACACTTCATCCCATCTCACTTTAGCCCACTCCACTTTCATTCATTGCTCAATAAATTCTTAAGCATTAACCGTTACTTTCTCCATAATTTTTGCAACCGATCTTCCACAAATCAAGGTACACACTTTAGTAATTCTCTCTTAATTATCTTATGGTTCATTCATTTAATTATTGTACATTAATATCGATATTTCTCATAGCATGCCATTATTCTCTTCCTTGTCCTATCATGCATCACCATTCCACATGTGTGGACACATGCCTAAATTTAGGTTGGGGAGGGAGTGTTAATATGATGTCCACGTGTCAGTCCATCCATATGCTTGATGCCAAAATGTCAGTAAAGTTTTAAAATTGAATGATTTGAATTCTAAGTGAGGTGATGGCTCTCAAGTGTGAGATGACAGCCTTCATCGATCATTCATTACTGCCTGTACCACCCTTGTCTTGTATTCCCAAGAAAAGAAGCCAAAAAGGAAAATACATATAGCATGAGTTATTAAAAATTTAACAGGGTTGCAAGAAGGTGAAGTTAGTTTTCAAACTTTTTGCAGAAAAAAAAACTTTGTAGTGCGATTGTTTTCAGGTAGCTAAGTTAATGGGAGGAGGATTAATTTGGAATGAACCCACAGTTCATGATGTATTATTGTAGGATGCACTTAGCCAGACTGAATTTAGAAATTGTGGATGGATGGCCTATTTCTTGAAGCTAAATGGTTTTGATGAAAATGTTGCGTTAGAGTTTTCTCAGACATTATCTGATGGTAAAGCCATGGTAAGAGGGTTGGAGGTGTTGGCTACTGAGGAAAGAATTGCAAAAGTTACAGGTCTACCTGTTGATGGTGAAGATTACCCTATTGTCAGAGATGCCAAGTCAGCTAGGGCCGAATTTATAGAACCTAGTGATCCTTAATTGACTATAGACAAGCAGGGAGCCAAAAGAACCTCTCTGCCTGAGCTATGGAAACAGATAGCTATCCATGTGGTGAAGTACATTACTTGTGAAGGTTGTCTATCGAACCTTCATTTTGTGCATTTCAAATTGTTGAATCATATGAGGCATGGGAGAAGAATGAATATGCCAAACGTGCTTTACCACCTCCTCTCAATCATGGCCGCCGAGACCCAAAAAGGTAGGCCTAATTCTGTCTCTCACCATTGTTTAATCAAATTGCTAGTTGAAAAGTCTCTGCATGATGTGTCTGATATGACTTGGGAGGAATTTTTTAATATTGATCAAATAAGACCAAGCCATTTGCAACCTGTGGTTATGCCATGACATCATAGAACTAGGAGAAGGGTGTGTTCTATTGAAGCTACTCTGGGAACTTCAACTTCCAGTGCAAATCCTCCTGCAACAAAACAAGCTATTGAGATTAGCTCTTCTGAAGCAGAGCATGCAGACAAAGAAAGTTCTTCAGATTCTGACAATGAGGATATTCCTCTTAGCAGTTTAATTCAAACTAAGACACAAAGGAGAAGGGCAGAAATAAAGAAGGGTAAAACCAAAAAGCAAACCACAGAAAGGAAGGTGATGTGCTCTAGGAAATGAAAGGCTGACATTGTTCTTCCTGCAGCAGAAGAGAAACATGAGAGTCCTTCTAGTAAATCAAGAGTTGCTGAACCTGCTTCCAGTGCGTCTACGCAGACAAACCCTAGGGTTGAAGAAATGATAGCTGAGGATACAGAGGGCCCAATGGGGCATGTGAATGATGTAGAAAAAGACATAATTGACGAAGTAGTAGATGCAACTCTTGCAGACCTTGCCGCTGCTGCTGAGCATATTGAGAGATAGGAACATGAAGATAAATAGGAGTTCCTGCAGCAAGACACCCTGTAGCTAGAATTGGCTGAGCAATCAGAAACCCTGCAGCCTATGCTGCATGAAGATCAACCACCTGTGCCAGGAAAGGTTTTGGTAGGAATACATAGACCTCCTAATTTTTCAATGCACATGGTAGCCATGAATTTGTGGAATGAAATGCATAGGAGAGAAGAAGAATGGAAGAAGGAGAAACACAAATTAAAGGATGAAATTCAAAAGAAGAATGAAGAGATTAAAGACAAAAACGCAGAAATTGCAACTTTAAAAGAGAGTGGATAATATGGCAGTTTTGGTGCCGCAGGTATTAGAATGCAGAACTCCCCTGAGAGTCTATGCTCTACATTTAAAGGAAAGATACCTCTCTTTTAAGTTAGCAAGGATTGTTTCTGGTTTGAACCCTTCCATTGAATCCCCTCTTGAAATTTTCAATGCTTATAGGATTTCTCCTCTGGAAATAAAGATTTTGTTGTGTGAATTCTATTTACATAATTTTGCTATGTCCCAAGACCATGAGTGGAACCCCTTGTTGTATGTTGGGGATGTTCAATTGAGGGCATTTATGTCTTGGATGCAAAATGAGATTAGTTGGGGACAACAATTCAGGGCTTATAAGTAATTAGAATTCAACACTCCATTGGCCATTAGAGCTGAATCTAGAAATCCAGGAAGCATTTTCAATGATTGGCATAGGATGTTTTATAGGCCAAGATATGGTAACAAAATTCTGCCTGAAAGAGAAGCAACTTACAGAGAATATGAGAAGATTGCACACACTATTGGAGAATCTGTGAAGGGATATTTGACACAAAGGTGGAATAGTTTATCTGATGAGATAAAACAAGAAGAGCCTCACTCTATGCAGAATTATGTTGTAGCATGTAAAAGAGTGGATAGATATATACAGATTGGGAGCACAAAGGGGCAATTCTGGCTTCCCTTAATCTTTCAACCACCTATCCTATTGTGGCCTATGCCAAATTATAGATTTTACCAGTATGATATTGCTGAAGAGAGACAAAGATGGAGCAGGTTGGATAGGCAACAAGGGTTCTATTGGGATCCTAACTCACGCACCAGGGAAACTAATATAGGACAATTGGCAGTTGCTAATTTCAGGGCATTAACCAAGCAAAAGAACAACCCTTCCTCTGCTGGAGGACCAGCAAAGTCTTAGGTTCGGGAGAGTGATGAGTCTAGTTTATGACTCAATTTTGTTAAACTTTATTATCCAATTGTTGTAGTTATCTTGGACTTTGGTACTTTAATCCTAATCTTTTTATGTCATTGCCCCAAAGCTATAACTTGTTGAGCATAGGTCATTTCTTATATTCTTTTATGAAAAAGACATGCTATATGAACTATCTATGTTAATTTTACATATGGTTAATGAATATTACTCCAAGGTAGTTACGAATGTGCAATTATTGTGTGTACTAATATTGTTATACAGATATAATTAGCATCCATAAAGAGGAGGAAGATTCTGCTGATTGGTTGCTTACCATAAAAAGTCAAACATGGTGATTGTTCAAATGTCAAATAGAGGGAAGACAACCGCCTTGTAACTAATCTTAAATACTTGTTGAGGAAATTTAGGAGTTATTGTTATGCTAGATCTGTGTTTAAGCAACTCGCTTGACCAGATTCCCCTGCATGCATAACCTCCTTTCCACCTTCTATGTTTTCCATAATGAGGCGTCCTCCTATTCTGTTGGAGTTGACCACCCTACTAGGTCATTAGTTTTGTAGTTTTCCTTCTATAAATAAGACTTTGATGCTCCTTATGAGGGGTTGTTGATTATTCAGGGATTGCACTTTCATTATCCAATTTTTGGTAATATAGTTATAATGTTCAGTTGTACTCATCTTTTCGAATGAATAAAATGAAGTTGTAAGTTCACATTTCAGAGTTTACATTTGTCTTAGGGAATACTCATCCAAGGGGGCCCACTTGGTGAGAATTCCACCCTCTAGTTTAGTTACATTTTCTGTTAAGCATTTAGTTAAATCTGGCATTGAATGTTCTTGCAGCCACTAGAATTCTATTTTGTGTCTGTTCCTGCAGCCAAAGCAGACAGAGTAGTTTCCTATTTGTTTGCCCAGACTTTTACTTTTTGTCATGTACTTGATCCTAGAATAGCTGTTGGTTGATGTTTAGCATTCCTGTTATTTCCTTTCTAGCAGTTTATCTTCAGCATTATGTCTTTCTTAGCTATAGAATGAACGTGGCTACTTTTGAAGTTCTTAGTGCACATATCGTGCTCACCGATTTCAAGTTCACGTCCTTGGGTTGACAAGTGAAATGCATCTCCATAGTGATTAAGACAACTACTTAGGTTAGATGTCCAATCTCTAAGTTATAGTTTTAAGAGCTCAATTGTTAAATCATTGTAAGAGACCAACACAACCGTTGGTCATGATTCCATTCTCACATACCTCCATCTCCCCATCCTTCATCCACTATCATCCATACCTCCCCAATCACTTTCCTATGGTCCATGCCTTTGCATAAGCCTTCCATCCATCCTTTTTCATAAGTCCTCCTTAATCCATATCATAATTCACTATCCTTCCATACATAATCCACATCATAATACACTATCATTCCATTCATAATCCACTATCTACCTAATCTATCTTCCTCTCAAGCAATCCCCTACCAACATCTATGAGCACGATGACATTTGACATGGTCCATGTGATGACATCCATCTCTAATGGGACTATCACCTTTCATGGAACTAGACAATTAAGTCCCTCCTATCCATATTCCCCTTCTCCTATCAATAATAGTAATAATATAAAAAAATCCAAATAGTAAAGAGAAATCCCTTCGTCCAACGGTGAAAACCACCCTTGGTGGCACCTTGGATAAGTACCATGATGAAAACCTGGCAAGCAGGCATCATGTGCATGTTGATCTTCTATGTCACTTACACTTGGGGGCATGTTGTCTCATCTCAACTATCATTTCAAACCTACCATTATATTTCTATCTATCCCATCATACCATACTATCCCATCCTATCCTATCTTACTATCCTTAGCCATTGCACCCACATACATACACCTATCCTATTGAATATGTCCATCCTCCCTTCCTGCTTTTGATCTTGATAAAGATATAAGGGCAAAATGTTGACAAATGCTTTGGATATCTCTTGATATACCTTATCCTTTCCAAACCAATCCATCATGTCATCCTTTTGTCATAAGTTTTGTCATGTAAAATCCTAAGTCTACTACCTAGAATGGGGCATGTAATTCCTATGTGACATAGTCTTTGGAGATCACATCCTAGCTCCATTATGAGGCATACATCCATCCACTATAGCCTATCCTTGTATCTATCCATCTATCATGAGCCTTCCGTTCCATGGCCTATCCTCTTATCTACGCATCTATCATGAGTTTTCCATCCCATCCATCTATCATGAGCCTGCCATAACATTTACTAATTGCCCATCCTTTTCTCCATCCAATCCCAGCTCCATCCTTGCATCTAGACTTGGTTTTCCCTTGTCATTTGTATCTAGCACAAAGGCTACCCAAATTGTAAACCCAAAAAAATCAAAAACATTGAAAAATCCAAAAAAATAAAAAAACATTTAAAATCCAAAAAAATTAAATATCCTCAAAATCCAAAAGAAATCAAATATAAAAAAAAAATCCAAGCAATAAAATCAATCCAAATCATCCAATCAATTCAATTAAATCAACCCATTCATCAATTTAAATTAAATCAATTCTTCCAAATCAAATCAATTCTTCAAACTCAATCCAATCAATTCATCATCAATCCAACCAAATCATTCCAATCACATCATTCATCAAATCACTCCATCTAATCAAACCAATCCAATCCATCGAATCAATTCTACCAATTCAATCAAATCAAGTCAAATCACCCAATCCAATCACATCATCAAATCAATTCATCAAGCAAATCATTCCAATCAAATCATTCTTCATCAAATCAATCACTCCTTCAAATCATTATTAATCAATCATCACTTCATCAATCAATTCTTCAAATCAAATCATCAATTCAATTCGCCACATCATTCAATCTCATCAAATCAAATAATCAGAATCAAATCAAATCATCAAGTCAATCCAAGCAATAAATCCAAATGCAAGTCATCCTCTATCCATACCAATCAAGTCAATCAATCTTGTCAAATTATCCAATCGCAATCAATGGTCTTGATCCTAGCCTTGTTGTAAACCTAATCAATCAATCATTATTAATGGGATATATCGTTCCCACACCCTTGTGTTGATCTACGGATATATCATTCCCCGCAATGACAACACTATCACTACTATCACTATCATCATCAATCAATCAATCAATCATTGGTTTACATCTTGATAGGACAATACCTTGTTTGTTTTTGTATCATTTGTGCTTGCTTGTTTGTGTGTGTTATCTTTTTATCTTGCATTTGTATTAAACTCGTATCATTTCCAACTAATATTCATATCTTGTGTATGTTGGAATAGATTTTTGCATTAACATTTGCATCTAAGGTCATATCATACCTTTTTTGCATTAGGATTTTTATGCCCTAAGTTTACTTCCTCATACGTTAGACAAGGTTGTATTATGTTGCTACACAAGACACATCGTCACCTTGGTCCTTATACCTTGGTACATAACATCTAGTGTTATATCAAACTTCATGGTTGCTCACCTTTATTGTAGCATAATGCATTATTCCTTTCTTCTATCTGTTCCCTTATCTTTCTACCTTGACCAATCCCTTTCATTTCGAGAGCCTACCAGTGCTTGTCCAACCCACCTATCCTCTCGAGGGGGCATCATCATCCTATCTTTCCATCATCCTATCCTTTTCCTCTATCCATACCTTAGCTTCTTTGAAATGATGTTACTTGACATAAATCTCATCATCTCAAATACCATCTCAAAGAGGGGCAAAATGTAGACACCCAAATTTGTCCATGTCTTGCAACACCTAGTCAAATACATTATTAGAGACATCATGTAGCATTTTGTCCTAATCCCACTCATAATTCCACTTATCCAACTTTCCAATTAATTAAATAAATCCTAATTATTTGATTACTTTCCCATCCTAATCTCATTTATCTCACTAGCTAATTAATTAAATAAATCTCATTTATTTGATTAATTTCCCATTTATCCCACTAGCCAATTAATTAAATAAATCCTATTTATTTAATTAATTTCCCACCTTTCCTCTAATTTAAATAAATAGAATATTTATTTAAATAAGCCCTCTCCCATTTTCCAACTAATTCAAATAACACCTCTCACCACATTCCAACACTTGTCCACCTATCAATTGAATCATGTATGGTAGTATAACTTTCATTTAATATCCTTCACATGTCCAACTAAAGGTCAACCCTATTCTCCTTCGCACACTTGTCACATGACTACAACTCCTCATGGAGTGGAAAAACCTATTCCATCCTAGCTGTCCATATCATTGAAATTAACTTTTGATCTCAACCATCAATTCAAATCAGCCCTTTCCTATAAATCAACCCTCTCACAAGCCATTTGATGCAATGTGTTTTCAAGTATCCTTATGCTATCGAAATGACATTAGAGTCTCTCATCATTCATCCTCATGCCATTGTTATGATGCTGAAATAGTGAGCAACCAATATTCCTCCCATATTCAACCTTCGAAATTCTACATGTCTATGCGAGATTGAGAAGAGCAATGGAGATAAATCAAGCGTAAAGTGGAGATCAGTTTGCATTTGCATTTGTTATTTTAATTTTCATGTTATCTTATGCTCTATTGTGTTTTTCAGGGTTTTAGTTGTTTGTTGTTTATCCATTTACACTGATTTTACCCTAGCTACACAACTAGTTGGCATCTTGACCTCTAGCTATCACATGTATTAGGTATATGACACTTGTCACATGACTGCTACTTCTTAAATCTCATCCTTGCCTTTATAGGCAAGGCATTCTCTTTATTTTGTAAGGTTGGAGCTATAGTTCACTCCTAATTCTATTATGTCATTTGAGCATTTACATTATTCTCTCATAGTACTATTATGCTGTTCATTTCTTTTGCATTACAGTTTATTGATTCTAACTCTTTCAATTTGATTCTGGGTTATATTCTTTTTCAAGATTCTAACAAAGAACATGCCCCTACTTTGCAAATGTCATTCAAGATGCTAGACTAAAGAGATATAGTGGACTACATAAGCTATAACAAGATGTTCAGAGGATTTTTTACAAAAGGATTTGTTATGTCAAGAGATTGCCAAAGCATGTTTCAAAATTGTACCTTAGTCCTTATCAATATCAAATTCAAGTAGAGATGATGAATGGCGGTGATGGAAATCATATATAGATATGATGGATTGGGATGATATGAAGTGGATGGGATGATGAGACAACTTGCCCCCAAGTGCAAGGTACATAGACAATTGATTTACACATAATGCCCACAAATGGGTTTTCATCATGGTACTTATCCAAGGTGCCATGAAATAGTTTTCACCATTAGATGAATGATTTCTCTTTACTATTTTTTAATTTTTAGTTTATTATTTTCAAAGGGTCTTCACATGTCCCTATTTATTTAAGATAGTTGATGTAGATGCTCTTGTTATATAACATGCCAGTAGTGACCTGCCTTAAGTAACTGCTTCATTAGGATTAAAACACACTTATACAATCCATTGATGTTTGTGAGAGCCTCATTGATAACAAAGTTGACCTTATCCTGATGTTAACATCTTGATAGGTACTGTCATAGCCCTTATGATAAAGCATTGCTACTAAAATGCGATAAATTTGGGATTTGGAGTTTTTGGATTTGAAGCATGATTTTAGGTTTGGATGGGGGATGTTGGATGTGAAATCAAGTGATTGAAGTTTGTTGCATTTAGGCGGATAAGTTGGAAATTTAGATTGGACTGGAGCATCCTTGACTCACCATCCTTGATCTCCTCTTACATCTAAGGTACCTCATACTTTTTGTGTATTAAGGGCTTATGGTGCAGGAGCACCCAATCCACAGTGGCCTCCATAAGGCATTAACTGTTTATAGTTCATTTTGATGTTTCCAATAAGGTCCTAAGCTGACCATTCATGTAATAAGGTCTGTTTGACCAATGCATGTTATTTTAGTTTGTATTTAGGTTTGTGTTGTAAGTCCCAAGGACACTTTTCAAGCCGTAATCTCGAAGGTTGTTAGGTAGTTAGAGGTTGTTAGTCAGTTGTGATCTCCCAGCCGCTTGGAGGTTGTCTCCCAGCCACTTGGAGTCGGGGTGGTACTACTCAGGCAAGTAGATAAATAGAGATCATCGAATGTAATCAGTAGAGTAGTAGTTGTAGTTGAGTTCAGTTTAGTTAAGATCGGATCAGAGATCAGTGTGATTGTATTTGAGAAACAGAGCATCTGTATGCACATTTTTTGAAAACATAATAAATAAATTCTGTGTTGTGCATCTTTCTGTCATTCGGTTCCTTTAGTTTTCCTCTGTGCAATCAATTTTCCTAATCTGAGGTTGAGATGGGTTCTTAGCCCATTCCACCAGTTAGATTTCTTCAAAATCGGTGGAATGGTTGTATAGTGCTTTTGATTTGTGTTTTCTGTTTTGTTTGTTGGGGTTTTATGCTTGCAGGATTGCGTACAATGGTGCTGAGGAACCCTAGCATCGTCATGTGCTAGGTTGGTGAAGTCAAAGATATGTGAAGTTACAGGAGTCACGGAGTTGCAGAGGAGAATCAGCAGTTGGGTCAAAGATACATTGTTTGACTTGCACGGCAGTCAGGCGATGATTCGCGTTGTTTCACTAAGTATGGATTTTGTGTGAATATCGCAAATGCATGTCAGATATACATTCCGTGTGTATATCACAAGGGCTTGTTGAGTGTGTATGTCACAGAAGTATAGGGAGAAAGCATCTTTAGAATGCATGTTGCGAATGTACATTGGGTTAGATATAGGGAAGTCAGCGGTTAGACTCACCGAATACATATTCGGGTTGTATGTTTCGAATGTATGTTGAACACATACATTGCATAGATACATTGAGTCGGGTGCAAGAGGTGACCGGCAGTAGCGGTGAGGGAAACTGGTGATCGCGGGTCATGCGATGCACATATAAGCTTGGTTGCATCAGGGTGACAACTAGTAAGTGTCACCAAAGGGGAGTTCATCGATACATCGGTGTAAGGAGATGAATGTTTGCCGATGGTGAGTATTACGCTGATAGGCAAGTAAAGTGTAGACATACAAAGGGAAATGCAGGTCATGGTGTTTGGCTTTGCATCAGCTTATACTATGAATCCCCCTCGTTCATCTAAGCAAGGTCATACTATCTTGGGCATGTATGGGATCATCCTATTATTTGCATGACTAGTCCAGGGAATGGATGGATATACATCATCACCTTGGTCTTTTATACCTTGGTGAAAATATCCTATCTGCTATAATAAAACTTAGGATTGCTCTAAAAATATATCAGCACAATACCCACCCCTAACCAATTCCTAAATCAATTTATCATCCACCCAATCCCAACCATCCTTTCTCCTTTGAAAGTATGCTCATCAAGCAAACTTTCCTCATCAACACAAGAAATGCCAAACCAACCCGATCATGTCGCTCTTATAGAACTGATGTGACATTTTCTGCCACTCACACCTAGCCATACATCACTCCACCATTTCTTCTTCCCAGACCACAAATCATACCCGTTTTCACCTGTTTTTTCTTCCATTAACCTTGTTTCCTGTCCCAAACCTCATTTTCACCACCATTTCAGTTTTTTGAGAGCTCACCTAAAAAAAAATTCACCCGAGCTCTCAAGGGGGCATCCCTCATCCATTTTGATTCCTCCCATCAACTGGGGCAAAATTCTTTAACCTGACACCATTTCCACTCAGTCATGATGCCACATCAAAGAGGGGAAAAATGTAGACACTTGAAAATGTCTTGACCTCGCAAGCCACTTCCCCGCATCTTTGCATTACCAATTCTCCTTTCCACCAATTAATTAAATAAAAATCAATTTGTTTAATTAATTTACCCTAAGCCATCAATCCATCGCCATTCATCCTAATTATCCATCCCTTGTATAAATTAATTTAATTAGTTTATTACTATACCTTAGAACATCATTCATAATTAATTAAATAAATATTCTAATATTTATTTGATTAATTCCCCTCATTCCCTAACCTAGATTAATTAAATAAAACATGCTTATTTGATTGATCCCCCCAACCTATGACCTAAACCTAGCCTAATTAAATAAATACCAATTATTTAATTAGCTACTATACCTACCTAGCTCCTAGACCTAAATTAATTAAGTAAACCCTTAATTAACTTTAACCACTAATTAACCCCATCACTAATTTCCAACAGCTATATTAATTAACTTAAACACTTAATTAATTGGGTCAAACCTTGATTAACCCATCTCCCCACACCCTTTGAATAAAAAACAAATTTTTATTCAAAGGGGTCAAATGACTTCCACCTCACCTTTCCTCTTCCATGCAAGAGCTCTTTTTAATGCAAATAGCTCACACATGTCTTTGCCAAAAGAGAACATGTGTCACATGTCATCCCATTCACCAATAAAACTCAATTTTTTTATTCCATCTTCTCCCACAAAAACTAATTTTTTATTCACTCACAAGTCTTATTCCTCATTAACACAAAGCCTTCCTAAGGTGAATTTAAAATTCACAAATAATCACAACCCTCCATTTTTGTTGATTAAATCATATTCCTCCATCTTCCGCCATTAGATCTCAACTTTCAATCTCATCCATTGATCTCAAATCCTCTCCAAATTGCCTATAAATACAAGCCTTCTCTAATCCATTTTCATCTTATCTCATTTACTTCCACATAATGCCAAAATTGCTAGCTAAATCCTCCATTAAATCCATATTGAGTTGAATTTATAAGAGCAATCCACATACACTTAGTTTGAGTAAAGCTTGGAGTTGAATTGGGTGCATCAATCTCTCCACTTTATCAAGGAGAAAGGGAGATTTGAGGACTTGTAAGGTATAAATATTGTTATTTTGAGTTTCTTTCATGTTTATTTGTCTTCTAACTCTTCCTCGTCTTCAGGACTCGTCCTTCTTCTTAACAAAGACGGCTGGTGCACCCCAAGGTGAGATGCTAGGACGGGTGTGGCCCTTCTCTAAAAGCTCCTCTAGTTGAATATTGATCTCGCCAAGCTCCTATTGTCATCATCCTATAAGGTGTCTGAGAAACTAGTTGTGCCCCTGGTACCAAATCAATATGAAATTCCACCTCATGGTGGGGTGGCATCCCTATCAACTCTGAAGGGAAAACATCTTCAAACTCCCTGATAATAGGATGGTCATCCAAAGATATCTCTATCGAACCCTCTGATCTGTCACTAATGGTGATGGTGAGCATCTGACATCCCTTACGCATACTCTGCTTCATTTGCATAGTGGATATCATACGAAGGGATACATGTATTTGCAACCCTAATAAAACTACTTTTGTTCCATGGTCATCAAGACACTCAATCACCTTATTTTGTGACACAGTTCAAGATTGAAGAGCCTTATTAGGATGTCAATCTGTAAAGAACAGAAAATCTACAACATACATATCCAAAGCAAATCTAAATTAATGATGAAGAAAAGTAAAGTAAAGTAATTATGCTACATCATCAAGTGGAGAAAGAGATAGAATTTACTTCATTTGACAATATAAGATTCCATTATAATTTGATACACATACATATATAATTCATCCTTCCACGTTCATTTATAGAGCTTTCTAAGACAATATATATACAATTTTTAAATATGGCCTTTCACCTTACATGTATAACATTTTGAGTTCAATGAAAGAGTACAACTGTCATCAATATCAAGTAAACCCCAAACAATCTGTCCTTGACTGCCATCGACCATCTGGCCATATGCTGGGTTGAAGGACAAGAACATGGTCCATGTACTTTTCTGCCCAACCACAAAGCTTGTGCTTACCTGGTATTCCTCAAACTGAGGAATGCTCGACCCTGCTTGAAGGGCCTAGCAACCTGTAAACAAGTGCAGGGTGGAATCTGGTGCATGCCTATTAACCTACATGCATCTTAACTAGAATGCAGGATCTTATTAACATGACATGGCAGGGAAAAACAATGCATAACTAGGCAAATAAACCATCTATTTCACTGGTACACACATTTGTTTCAACGTCAAATTACTTTGGCCAAAGTATTAACCATTTTAACGGTGTGTAGGTTTTGAAAAGAAAAACTACTCCCCTCTTTCCCCATGTTCGGCCCCTGTCCTGGAAGGCAATCTTTCCACAACATAGCAAACAAAACAAAACATCCTATTTCTAATCACAATTTTTGATAAAAAATAAAACTTTTTTTTTATGCATGAATACAAGAGAAAAGCAATTTATTATGGGGAACTCGACAGTTGTTTGTTTCTAATAGTAACTAGTTCTTAGTTATATAAAAAACAATGTGATTATTCAACTAATACCTATTTCGGTTCGCGAAAACAATTTCTTGTCATTGAAGAGGAAGATTTCATATTATTTTATTTATAAGGCAACACAATGGCAATTACAACATTTAATTTATTAAATTGGTAGAAGAGTATTATTTCCTTATATATTTGAAGCGATAATTTCACATAAGTTTATGAATAATGACCCTTCATACTATTTAACATGCAAGATTTAATAAAACTAAACTTACCAGTATATGGTTGGACAATAACCATTTAAGGAAAAGAAAACTATTTTGCTAGTCAACAAGGCCGTCTAGACATCCTTAGAGATCGATGCACTAACGGTAAACCACAATCTCTACACAAAGACAAATAGAAAGAGATGCAATTTTACGTATTATGAGGTAGTGGTTGTTTTAAAAGAACCTATAGACTAACACAGTTTCTAAATGCCACTAATATGGTATACCAGATCGATTTATAAGGCATAAATAGGTCAAATGGCTAGCTAGAGGAGGGAGTAAAAATAAAGAATAGACCGGGACAAGAGAAAATCAAATTCTCCTTTCACAGGGTCTACAAGACAATTGCCAAGGCATTCCTTTTCCTTGGTTTTTAACAGACTTGAAGATCTAATGGCAATGCTCAGATGGACGATCTGAGATCAGTTAAAAAAGAATTAACAGAGCAAAAATGGATAATGAGATTTAGATTTAAGATGAGAGCAAACTAGGAATATCATTTTGTAGGCTGCTAACCACAACAGGAGGCATGTTTTAAAGAAACCAAAAGGAAATTTATCAAAGAGCTTATGATACAGAGGTCGTCCAAAGGAAATGCAGTTTAGCCAATCATAGAGTGATTTTATAGCCAAAAGACGGTGCCAGGGTGATCTTCCAAATTGGCGATGCCTGGATGATCAAGATTTATAGATAAAAATAAAAGAAGTAAATACATAGGTGGACTCTTAAGAGGACGACTCCATACGTTTTGCTTCTCATAGACTACAGGTCATTCAGTTATTGTGATTGATATGAGGAGTTTGGATAGATCTAGATACTGGCATGATAGATATGAGGAGGAGACTTCAGAAGAGATAATTAACTTCTCGTCACCAAGACTAGTTCAAATAAAAAAACAAGGATCTGTTATTCGAATACAACAAGCCCTCCTTTTTTATAAGGAAAATCTAACAAAATAAGAAAACAAGGAGGTCGATTTGGGTGTATGAGGCCAAAAAAAAGATCATAGATCAGTGGTTATCAATAGACCTTGAACAAAATAGCATACCAGGAAAAGCATTTATTTACTAGTCTAATTAATGACAAAACAAAAATAAATTCCAAGGATAAGGCGGACTGTTAAAGATTTGGCTGACAAAGAAAGGGTGCTGACCAATTCACCCAAATTCTTGACAATTGATGAAGAAGTCTTCAATCATTTAAAGAAAAAAAATGTTTATTTTTTAAGAGATCTTTGTAGGTGTATGAAAGCAATTGTGAAGCTGATATTAGGCCTAGATTCAAAACAATTACAGAGATTCAAAACCAAACTGCCACATAAATAAGCTGACGTAAAATATTACACATAGGCCAGTTTAAAGGATGCCATTGCTCAAATCTAGGGAGAATACCTATAGCTTTTGCTTGTAGATGAGAGGCGATCCTTGATTCTGATCTTTTTGCTACTATTCTCTTCTCTGGTGCCTCGCTCTGTTGCTGTCCAAAAAAATCCTCTTTCCTCTCCGATCTTTCTTCTCTTTTCTTCTCTTCTTAAAAAAAAGCTTTTTCCTTGTTTTAATAATCCCCAAAACCTAAATTTTTCCACACGATCCCCCTCTTCATGCAAAATTAACTCTTATTTTAAAGAAATTAAAAAATAAAATGAAACTTCATGCAAAATTTCTCCTTTATTTCCTATTTTAAAATAAAATCTTAAGCATGCATCGAATGCTTTTTATTTTATTATTTATAACAAGGCTAAATAAAAATATAATCTGTATTTGAGATATAAATATATATTTATTAGATTTTTTTTCTCTCTTAATAAACATAAGTATTTTATTTTCATAAACCAAAATAAATTTATTTATTTTGCATGGTTTCATAGTATTGTAATATTTAAAACATATATATATATATATATTACTAGTTATTTAATTTTTATATAATTATAATATATGAATATATATACTTTCAAAAAAGGACACCATGATAAGCCATTAATGCATTTTTGCTTATTTAGATGTTTAAATTTTTCTTCAATTATCATATATTTATGCATAGATTCACATAACAAAACTAACTCATCTAATTTTTTTTTTATGAACATGCATCGAACAAGTATAGAAGCATAGAGGCAATGCAAGTTAACAAAATTATCAAACAAAGAGCAATAGGTCAACATTCATTCACACAATAATGTAAATCTACGTGAGTGTGTGACACCAGATAAAACCCAACGACTGTTGCCAAGCAGCTAGGTCCCCTTTTCTTGAGCCATGTTCTTGCCTTCGACAACCTGCAGTCAAACCCACTCACTTTCCATTGTCAATAGGTTAGTTTTGAAAATATAGTTGAAGTGACATAACCATAAGCCAAATAATATATCCCTATCAAATATCATCAATTAGTGTCCAATAGTCCTATGCATTAATGTAATGAAATCAAACACAAGGTCTGAGACGTGACACAATCAAGCAGCAATTTGATCCTATAGTGCAACAATTTCCAATAAAAAACCACTGTCCTTTTATTTATATCAATTGATTATAGATTACATTCAAAAATTTTGTCACATAGATCATAATTGAGGCCAAATTGACATTTCCAAGCCTACACAGATCACATACATTTCAATCCTTTCTCATTCTATATCAAAAGAACTCTCAAAATCTCCTAAAATACTCAGCTATATTTAGTTGGAAGATGAAGTGTTTCACCATCATGCCACTTCAGAAGAACGGTTGAATAACTGTAAAATATGGCGAGGTGGTCGTCAGATTCCCTCTCCAATCGTGTCATGTTGAATCAGCACCGTTCGTTGTCATGTTGCAAATAGCTCCCACTATACCATGGGCTATGCCTTTGACCCTAGTGGGACAACAGTAGTCTCTTCCTCACATTACCGCGGTCTTTAGTGATTTCTCCCGCTATACTGCAGGCTATGTCTTTGACCCCGACGAGATGGCGGTAGTCTCTTCCTCGCATTATTGTGGGCTTTAGTGCTTCCCTTAGCGAGTTAGCGGTGCTACCACTATATTGCAAGCTACTTGTCCTTCATTAGTAGGTGGGTAGTGAAAACAACTGCATAGCCGTGAACATCTTCATGAACTGTGATCTTGCAATAGTTAAATGTCACATCCTGTGGGTGAGTGATAACAAAAGTCCCGCAATACTGCTGACTATATGGTCCACACCCAGTGGGTGGGTAGTAATAGTGAAAGTGCTTCCCACCATACCGCAACCCTTGGTCCCCAACCTCACGGGGAAGTGATAATGCTTAGATTCTTCATAGGTTGCGAACATAGATGAACACTAAAATCCTTCAGAAAACTTTTAGACATAGGCCTTGGATTATGGTAAAACAAAAAGAACTTCAATACATCCTGCAAACAACAAAAAAATTAGAAAACAAAATTGTTTATGTACACTTTAATGCGGATAACTTTGGGAGCCCGAGCTGCTCCTACATCATACCGGTAATCAATCTACGCTTGATGTGCATCAAGCCAGTCCATACCCAGAACTAAGTCATAAGACCCCAAGGGTGTAACCTGAAGATCCACTGATGTGGTAATAGTCCCAAAACCTAGCTAACAGTCTCTAACCACTAAATCCAAAACCACCTTAGCCCCTGAAGCTAACTCCACCTCCCACCTATCATCTTGTCTAGATGCCACTACCCTGTAATGCTCCACAATAGATGGAGATATAAAAGAATCAGATGCTAAAGAATCAAACAAGACAGTAACTGAAACATCACCAATCATACATGAGGCATCGATAATCATGGCCTGATGGTCAACCTAGCATTTCTCAACCGCTGCAAATACTTTGAGGAACCTACCCACATCTTTGGCTATCTTATAGGAAGCCCCCGAATGAGGCCCACCTACTCCAAATCCCTATGGGCACTCTCTAGCTAGGTGCCCTGTACCTCCACACACAAAACAAGGTCCTCCCATCTATCCCTGTGTGGGCGGGGTCCTGCTAACCTAGGACAACTTAGTCCTACTAATGTTACTAGGTCCTCCCCTAAAGGATTGGTGAGTTCAGGAAGGTCCTACATGCTATCCCTGTAGTCTCTAATCTCTACGAGGTCCCTATGACTGCCATGTCTAGTGTGGCTAACCTGTGGTTCCTGCTATGGTCTAGATCTCTGTCTCTATTGCTGCTACTATTGGGGTGCTCTATGAGGTCTTGACGAAGATCTGAAAGCGTAGGAAGACCAATGGAAAACATAATCCTGCTATCCCTAATTGCAGTTTTGAAACAGCTCCCACTACTCCTGGGACCTCCCATGCACCTCCTCTACTATCAAGGCCTTCTCCGTAGCACCCCTAAGGTCCTCTGGGTCAACCATGCGTACTGGTCCTGAGATGCTAGGGTTGAGGCCCCTAATGAAATGATTGATGAGTAATTTCTCATCCTAAATATAGTCTACATATTGAAGGAGCTCTAAAACCTTCTTTGATACTGGGCCACTGTAAGGTCTCTCTATTGTAAATCATGAAACTCATGAATGTGTCTCTACTAAAAGTGCTCTGAAATATATCGTGCTTTGAAGCACTCCAAAAGGATGTCCCATGAAAGAGTGTCCAATGAGATATGAAGCTTTCGCTCCTCCTAGCACCACTCGGTAGAAGCAAGAGTCAATGTCACTCATCCATGATGCATGAACAAGCACTCTAGGGACACCATAGGAGTTTAATACAACCTTCAAACAAAACCCATAGAACTCAATTATATATGTCATTAGAACATTCAAATAAAGCCCCTACAACTCAATGACATAGATTTCATTAGACTCTTCATGCAAAATATATACAATCATAGTGCTCAAGTATCAATATCACTCAACAATGATGCATAAATGAACACACCAGGCACAACATAGGAGTTTGTATAAACTATGCTATTAGAACCTTTAAAGAATGGCCATAGAATTGTATAAATTATATGTCATTAAACCCTTCATGCACAATAGTTAATGTCAAGCAATCGTGATGCATTAACAAGAACACAAGGCACACCATAGGAGTTTGATTGAACATTCAAATAAAACACAAACAACCATGCAGAAGCCATACATCATCATGATGCATACAATTATCATGATGCATGAATTTAATCATTAGACCCTTCACACGAAAGTTGTACAATAATTATGCACAAGAATCAATGTCACTCAACCATGATGCCTAAACAAGCACACTAGCCACACCACAGGAGTTTTGCTACACCCTTAATATTGGTGTACATAGGGTTATGACTAGTTGGCTTGTGGCTATCTTAACTCCTAATTAAGTCATTTATCATTATTATATTATTATTTAGTTAGATAGGTCAGACTAGGTGTTATGTAGGGTTGTGTCTATTCATCCTAAGCATAATTAGATATATATAGGAGGATGTGAGTCTTATTTCATCATGATATTGTGAAGTATGTTGTCATTGGAGATATTTGGAGGTTGCCCCCTTGAAGTGGACTATTATTCTTAGTTATTATCAAGTATTTGCAGAATATTTCATATCATCTTCTTCCATTGTGCAAGTTATTTCATTACAAGTGGTATCAGAGCATGATCTTGGCATCATAGAGGCAAGGTTTTTTCTCAATATTGGAGGTGATTTTGGGAAAAGCATAAATTTCAGATTTTAATGAGTTTTTTAAATATTTTTAAAGGGTTTTTGAAGACCATATTAAAGAAGCTACAGTCTAGATTTTAGAGGAGTTGGAGTAGAATAGCGCGAATTATTGCAGAATTATGATATCTACACAATTTATTTTGGATCTACATATCTCTCACATCCTGCCAAATTGGAGCCTAATTTTTATTGGGTTTTTGAAGACATAATATAGGAGCATATAGTCCACAAATTAGAGAAATTGAAGCAAAAATAAGCAAGTTATTGCAAACTTAGGGTTTCCAACAAATTCGCTCTCAAGGCTGCAAATCTGCTAATTTTTTGGAGTTTTTTCTGGGTAAGTGGTATCTTGGCCCTAGTAAGTTACAATAAAATTTTTAGAGAATTTACATTTCATTTGTGTGATTTATTTCAAAAATATTGGTTTCGATCATGACAGGGCCTGCAATAAGAGGCAAAAGAATGTTGTCACACCAGGGAAATCCTCTGATAAGGATGGGGAAACAATAGAGGATAGTAATCCCAATGAAGAAATAAGTAGGGTAAAAGAAGAGGTTTCCTCAATTAAGAGGGATATGTGTGACTAAGAGGAGATATATTAGATATACGAAGCATGTTAAGCACCTATATGAATGAACCAAGAAAGGAGTTCTCAAGCAACCAAGGTGAAACCTTCAAGTCGGCTATACTGACACAAATTTTAATACTCCTATGGGATCTAGGAATTTGTTTCCAAAGGTGGATATGCACAAGTTCGATGGCAATGATCCTCTAACATGCATAAACCAAATGGAGAATTTTTTTGAAGTACACCAAATCCCATATGGACAAAAGGTCATGATGGCTTCCCTATATCTAGAACTAGATCAATTCATTTGGTATCGTTGGCTTTGTACTTATCAGAGGAAAAAGGGTCTCACCATCTCATGATCAATTTTTATAGAAGAACTCCAAGCATAATATAGCAATCGTATGATAGACAACTTCTTCAGCCAGCTTGCTAAACTTCAACAAACAGGATTATATTCAGAAATTCCAAAATCTATCCTTAAGAGTGGATACAATTACAGGGGATAACTTGAATGATTTATTATTGGGTGATCTCAAGAATCACATTCAACATGAGGTATGCATGTTTAGTCCTAGCTCAGTAAATGAGTCTTTTATCTTGGCACGTAGGGTAGAGAAGTATTTGATTCCTAGGAAGCAAGGGGCTAATGTGACAAGAGAGAAATGATATTCAACACCTTCTCTTCCTCAACCTACTAGATTGAATCCACAACAAATTGAGGAGAAAAGAGCAAAAGGGTTGTGTTTCAATTGTGATAGAAAATACAGTCGAGGACATAAATGTAGTGAAATGAAATTGTTCTATATTGAAGGTCCAAGTGAGGAAGAAGAGGATGAACCCATATTAGAGGAGGATAGGGAGTCAAGTGAGGAATCACATGATTCTCAATCAATCATTTCTTGTCATGCACTCTCAAGTTTCAGTGCACCACAAACAATCAAGGTAGTGGGTTTTTTAAAGAAGTAGAAAGTAACAGTGTTGATCGACTCAGGTAGTACTCATAATTTCATCAACAAAAACTTGGCAACTCGTCTAAATTGTTTTATTTATCCAGCCCCAGAGTTTCAAGTTTTGATTGCAGATGGTGGTACAGTTAGTTGTTCGGGGAAGTGCCATAGCATTAAATTATCCATGGGAGATTATCAACTTGATACCCCAATGTATGTGATATCCATGGGTGCAACATATATTATTTTGGGAGTACAATAGCTTACTACATTGGGAACAATTGAGATGAACTTCCAAGAACTATTCATGAGATTTCAATCAAAAGGAAAGGTAGTGGAGCTAAGGAGGTTGAAGGCAAAATCCCCATAGATGGTAAGATCTCATCAAATGTAAAAGTTGCTTAAAAAAGGAGTAGATGGATTTGTAGCCCAGCTATGTTCATTAGAAGTCTCTCAATCTAATGCTCCTACTCATCTAGATTTACAAGCAATAATTGATCGTTACTCAGTTGTTCTTGCAGATATGCCTAAAGGACTTCATCCTAAGAGGGATCATGATCATGCCATACAACTAGTTCCAAGGAGCCAACCACCAAACATCAAGCCTTATAGGTACCCACACATACAAAAAAGTGAGATAGAAAAAATTGTTGAGGAGATGCTAGAGGCAGGAATTATCAGGCATAGCCAAAGTACTTACTCCTTGCCTATGGTGATGGTGTGTCAGAAGGATGAAACTTGGTGCATGTGTCCAGATTATAGAGTACTCAATATGTACACCATTAAAGATAAGTTTTCTATTCCAGTCACTGATGATTTGCTAGATGAATTGAATGGAGCTATGTATTTTACTTAGATCTGGTTATCACCAAATTTAGATTAAGGAGGAAGATATTTGTAAGATAACATTTTGAACTCATGAGGGTCATTATGAATTTTTGGTGATGCCATTTGGTCTTACCAATGCACCATCTACATTCCATGATAAATTCCATTTTTAATAAGTTCTTGAGAAAGTTTGTGTTAGTGTTCTTTGATGATATATTGATTTATAGCAAGACTTGGGAAGAACATTTGCAACATGTAGATCAAGCATTACAATTACTCAAGGATCATCAACTCTACGCTAAGCCATCCAAGTTTGCTTTTGGTCTTAAGGAGGTGGAGTATTTGGGACACATTTTCACATGAAGGAGTAAAGGTGGACCCTAAAAAAATTAAGGCTATCATGGAATGGCCTTTTCCAAAAACCATTAAGAAATTGAGGGGTTTCTTGGGATTGACAAGGTATTATAGAAGATTTGTGATGAATTATGGTCGTATAGCAGTACCCCTCACCACTCTATTGAAGAAGGATTATTTTCATTGGAATGAGTCCGTTAATGTAGCATTTGAGCAATTGAAGGAGGCTATGTGTACAACTCTAGTGCTTGCCACTCCGGACTTCACCAAGGAATTCATTGTGGAATGTGATGCTTCTAGAAATGGGATAGGAGTAGTTCTCATGCAAGAAGGTCGACCAATTTCTTTTGAGAGTCATCAATTAAAGGGTAAGAATCAACTCAAACCTATTTATGAGAAGGAAATGCTAGCAATCCTTCACGTAGATAAACAATGGAGGCCTTATCTAATGGGTCAACACTTCAAGGTTAAGACAGAGCATGATAGCTTAAAATATTTTTTGGAACAAAGATTATCCTTTGAAGAGCATAAAAAATGGGTCACTAAGATGTTGGGATATGACTTTGAGATTGTATATAAGAAAGGGAAGGAAAATATTGTGGTTGATGCACTTTCTAGGAAGGATGAGAAAGATAAAGCCTTATTGTGTGCCCTTTCAATATTACAAGAAAATTGGGTGGAAGAAGCCAAAGTAGCGTGGCAAAATGATGTTGTGACAAGTAATATCATCCAACAATTAAAAAGTGATCCTAGTAGTTCAGATAAGTTTTGTTTGAAGGGGAATATTCTTTGGTATAAAGAGCACTTGTATCGCTGCAAGAATTCCACTCTTAAACACAAGATTCTCACATAGCTTGAGTCCTCAGTTGGTGGTCATTCAAGATTTTTGAAGACATATCATTGGGTCAAGAAAGATTTTTTTTGAAAAGGGCTAAAAGGTGATGTTCAAAAATTTGTGGCTGAATGTTTGGTTTGTCAAAGAAATAAGGGGGAGATAATTAAGACACCAGGTCTCTTACAGCCCTTATCTATTCCTAGCCAATGTTGGGAAGAGGTATCCATGGACTTCATCACAAGGCTTCCCAAATCTAAAGGTCATAATGTCATCATGGTAGTAGTTGATCGCCTCACTAAATATGCACATTTCATTGCATTATCACATCCTTTTACAGCAAGTGCAGTGGCAAAAGTTTTTTTGGAGAATATCCAAAAGCTACATGGTACACCTAAGGTTATTGTTAGTGATCATGATCCTATCTTTACTAGTCACTTTTGGAAAGATTTATTCTCATGTTTGGGTACTCAATTGGCTCATAGTTCTTCATACCATCCTTAATCAGATGGGTAAACAAAGGTTGTTAATAAGTGTTTAGAAGGATATCTACATTGTTTCACTTCAGAGAAATGGTCTCAATGGGTAGATTGGCTACCACTTGCAGAATGGTGGTATAACACTTCTTTTCATAGCTCATAAAAAATGTCTCCATTTTTGGCACTTTATGGATATCATCCTCCTTCCATCACATCATCATTAAAGGTGTCACTAAGAGTTTAGGTAGTAGAGGACCACTTGCTTCATCAACAACAGGTACTTTCAAGACTTAAGGAGAATTTAGCTATGACACAAAATTGAATGAAACAACAGGCAGACCAACATTGTAGTGAAAGAATTTTTGAAGTTAGGGATTGGGTCTTCTTGAGATTACAGCCTTATAAACAAATCTCACTAAAGCAACAAAAAATGAGTAATAAGTTGTCTCCAAGATATTATAGGCCATACCAAATCATGCAAAAGATTGGTAGTGTTGCCTACAAGCTAGAGTTGCCACCAACGACAAAGATACATCTATTTTTTCATGTTTCTTGTTTGAAGAAGGTAATTGGGCATAATATTCCTACTCAAACAGTACTACTAGAGCTCGATGAAGAAGGAAGAATCATTTTGGAACCAGAGTGCATTCTTCAAACACGCACGAAGAAGCTAAGGAATAGAACCCTCACTGAGTATCTCATCCAATGGAAGAATTTACTAGTTGAAGAGGCCACATGGGAGGATGGGGAGTTCATTCAAAAGAATCCACACTTGGTTAGCATTGAGGACAATGCTTCTTTGAAGAGGGGGAGCATGCTACGCCCTTAATATTGTACATAGGGTTATGAATAGTTGTCTTGTGGCTATCTTAACTCCTAATTAAGTCATGTTATCATTATTATATTATTATTTAGTTAGATAGGTCGGACTAGGTGTTATATAGGGGTGTGTCTATTTATCCTAAGCATAATTAGATATATATAGGAGGATGTGAGTCTTATTTCATCATCATATTGTGAAGTGTGTTCTCATTGGAAATATTTGGAGGTTGCCCCCTCAAAGTGGCCTGTTATTCTCAATTATTATCAAGTATTTGCAGAATATTTCATATCATCTTCTTCCATTGTGCAAGTTATTTCATTACAAGTTTGATGCAACCTTAAAACAAAACTCATACACCTTAATGACATTTATGCCATTTGAACCTTTAAACAAAGAACATAGAACTCAAGGGCATATATTTCAATAGACCTTCATGCAAAATCCATTTAATTATTATGCACAAGAGATAATGTTACTTAACCATAATGTATGAGCAAGCACACTAGGCACAACATAAGAGTTTGATGCAACCTTAAAAAAAACTATACAAATAAATGACATGTTCATTGTTAGAGCATATATATGTGCCATTAGAACCTTCAAACAAAGCCCATATAACTCAATGACATATAGTTAATAGACCCTACACAAAAATCGTGCAATCACCCTACAGAAGAGTCAATGTCACTCAACAATGATGCACGAACAAGCACACTAAGTACACCATATGAGTTTGGTGCAACCTTAAGAGAAAACCCATACAACTTAATGCCATCATGTGCTACTATAACATTCAAACAAAGGTCATATAACTAAATGCCATATATATCATTGGACCCTTCATAGAAAAGAGATAAAATCATCATGCACATGAGTTAATGTCACTCAACCATGATTCATGAACAAGCATCTTCAAACAAAGCACATACAACTCAATGATATATTTCATTAGAAGCTTCAAGAAATATCCATACAATCATCATTCAGAAGGGTCAATGTCACTCAATTGAAATGCATGATCAAGGACATGACACACACAACAATTGTTTGGTGTAACCTTAAACAAACCAAATATAGCTCAATATAACCTTCAAAAGATGCCCATGGAACTCAACATCATATATTGCATTAGACCCTTCATGTAAAAGCCTTATAGTCATCGTACACAAGAGTTAATGTCACACAACCATGATGCATAAACAAGCAAACTAGGCACACCATAAGAGTTTAGTGTAACCTTCAAACAAAATTTGTACAATCATGCAAAAACCATACAATTATCATGATGTATGAACTCGATCATAGATATTTCATTAGACCCTTTACACAAAAGGCCTACAATAATAATGAACAAAAGCCAATTTCACTCAACCATAATGCATGATCAAGCACACTAGGGAGTTTGTGATGTAACCCTAAAACAAAACCCATATAACTCAATGGCATTTATGCCATTAGAACCTTCAATAAAAAGATGCATAGAGCTCAATGGCATATTTCATTAGATTTTCATGCAAAATCCATATAATTATCATACACATGAGTCAATATCACTCAACCATAATGCATGAACAAGTACACTTGGCACAACGTAGGTGTTTGATGTAGCCTTAAACAAAACACATACAAATTCCTTCAAACAAATCCCATATAACTCAATGAAATCATCATGATAATGTCATGCAACCATGATGCATGAATGAGCATACTAGACACACCAATCAATTTGATGCAACCTTAATACAAAACCCATACAAGTCAATAATATGTGTCATTAGAACCTTCAAAAAAGAACATAGATCTCAATGACATATATTTATTTACACCTTCACACAAAAGCCATATAGTTATCATGCACAAGAGATAATATCACTTAAATATGATGCATGAACAATTGTACTATGCACACTATAGGAGTTTAATGCAACCTTAAAACAAAACCCATACTTAATGATATATTTATCATTAGACTATATATGCCATTAGAACCTTCAAGCAAAGCCCATACAACTCAATGAAACATTTTATTAGACCCTTCATGCAAAAGTCTTATAATCAACATGTACATGAGTCAATGTCACATAACCATATTGCATGAACAAGTACACAAGACATATTATAGGAGTTCAATGCAACCCTAATACAAAACCCACAACTTAATGTCATCATGTCATTATAACCTTCAAATAATGCCCATAGAACTTAATGGCATATATGTCATTAGACCCTTCATGCAAAATCCATACAATCATCATGTGCAAGAGTCGATGTCACTCATCCATGATGCATATGCATGAACAATCACCTTGAAATAAGTCCCATAAACACACAATGACATATCTTTCATTAGTCACTTCATGCAAGTCATGCAATCATCATGCAACCTTCAAACAACCATAAGATTTGATATCACTCAACTGATACAAGAACAAGCATTCTAAGCACACCACACGTGTTTGGTGTAACCTTAAAATAAAACCCACACAACTCAATGTCATCATATGCCATTAGAACCTTCAAACAATTCTCATTTAACACAATGATATATGTTATTACACCCTTCACATAAACGCCATACAATCATCATGCACAAGAGTCAATATTACTAAACCATGATGCATGAACATGCACACTAGGCACAACAAAGCAGTTTGATGCATCCTTAGTGCCATATTCATCACTAGATCATTCATCACTAGATCCATCACACAAAATTTATATAATTATCATGAATAAGAGTCAATGTCACTCAACCACACTAAGAACACCATATGAGTTTGATGCAACCTTAAAAAAAAAACCCATACAACTTAGGGGCATATTAATTATTATACCCTTTACACAAAAGCCATACAATCATCATGAAAAAGAGTCAATGTCACTCAACCACACTAGGAACACCATAACAGTTTGATGCAACCTTCAAAGAAAACCCATACAATTTAGTGGCATATTCATCATTAGACCCTTAACACACAATCATACAATCATCATGAATAAGATTGTCAATGCCCCTCAATCATAATGCATGAACAAGCACATTGTGAACAACATAGAAGCTTGAAGAACCTTCAAATAAAACCCATACAACTCAATATATATACCATTATACCCTTCACATGTGAAAGTCATGATCATCATGCATAAGAGTGAATGTCACTAACCATAATGCATACATAAGAACATTAGGAACATTATAAGAGTTTGATGAGTGAACATACACACTAGGCACACCAAAGGAGTTTGATGCAACCTTCAAACAAAATCCATACAACTCAATGTCACAAATTATCCCCTTCCACCAAAAGTCATACAAAGTTTATGATTCATGATCTCCATCACATGTATTTTATTAGACCCTTCACTCAAAAGGCATGCAATCATTATGCGTAAGATTCAATCTCACTCAACCATGATGCATGAACAATCACACTAAGCGTGTCATAGGAGTTTGATACAACATTCAATAAAACCCATACAACTTAGTGGCATATTCATCATTAGACCCTCCACACAAAAGTCATACAATCATCATGAATAAGAGTCAATATCAATCAGCCATAATGTATGAACAAGCAAACTAGGCACACCATAAGAGTGTGATACAACCTTCAAAGAAAATCCATACAACTTAGTGGCATATTCATCATTAGACTCTTCAAACAAAAGCTATAAATCATCATGAATAAGAGTCAACCTCACTCAACCATAATGTATAACAAGCACACTAGGCACACCATAGGAATTTAATGCAACCTTTAAAGGAAATCCATACAACTTAGTGACATATTTATCATTAGACCCTTCACACAAAAGTCATACAATCATCATGAATAAGAGTCAATGTTACTCAACCATAATGTATGAAGAAGCACACCAAGCACACCATAGGAGTTTGATGCAACCATCAAAGAAAACCCATTCAACTTAGTCACATATTTATCATTAGACCCTTCACACAAAAGCCATATAATCATCATCAATAAGAGTCAATCTCACTCAACCATAATGGATGAAAAAGCACACCAGGCACACCATTGGAGATTGATGCAACCTTCAAAGAAAACCCATACAACTTAGTGATATATTCATCATCAAACCCTTGAAACAAAAAACTAAAGAATCATAAGAGACAATCTCACTCACCGTAATGTATGAATAAGAACACTAGGCAAACCGTAAGAGTTTGATGCAACCTTCAAAGAAAACCCATACAACTTAGTGGCATATTCATCATTTGTGATGTAGAGGAAGGACTCAAACAAGACTAATTTGACACATTACAAAACTGGGTTTCAATACAAATGATGCAAATGTGTATTCTTATTCATTCTTGGCATCTTGCTCTTAAACCCTAAAACATGGAGCAACAATTTTGACCTTTTTGGGCATAACTTTCATTACAAACCTGATATTTAAAATCTAAGACCTATTTGAGATACCTTTTTGGCCCTTACTAAACATATGTCAAAATAGGCTAGGGTTGTTTTGAATAGAATAGGGCAAAATAAGGCTATTCCAAATTGGGAACCCTAGGCAGAATTCAGACATGTTGTTTCTAAAAATATCATAACTCACTCAAAACCTAATGAAATCGCATGCAACCAAAAGAATTGTAAACTAGAAACAAATATCTTTCCATCTATCTATTATATTCCCCTATATGAGGCCGTACTAGACTGTATCGTGCATGTTTTCAGACTACATTTTCAGAAAATTAAACTTTACAGACCTACCCTTAATAAAAATGCCATAACTTATTCAAATCTCCATAAAATTAGATGCAACAAAAAGAAATGGAAAGTAGATTCAGTTTACTTTCATGCCCAATTGGTTTTAGACAAGTACAGGGTTATACAGGTCTGTACCATGCATAGGAACAACAACAAAAATGTTTGAAATTGCAGAAAATAGAATTGTTTTTATTGCTTCACTCCAAATATCCAACAATCAACCCTCCATTCAACTTGGAGGGTCATATTTATGCTTGTACAATCAAGTTATGCCCCCCAACCAACCTACAACTACCATTTAACAACTTTTAACAAACTTTTAAAAGTTGTCATTTGACAAGAAAAGTTGTTATGACAACACTTGACAACTTTTGACAATGTTTTCATTTTTCAACTAAATGACACCAAACCTTTATCAATAACTCTAAATGACTTATATTGGCCTAAAATGACCTTATTAACATTGAACAACACAAAATAAGACAAAAACTCAAACTTTGCCTCTTGTAGGCATCAGGTTCTGAGGGTGCTCCTGCACCATACTCCCAAGGAAAAGAAAATCTTAGTTCCATCTGAGATGCGATCTGCAAATTTGTCAGTGTCTTCCATCTTAGACTCCTTCAATGTACAAATCTGATATGTTCTACATTCTTGACTTTCCCTGGATCTTTCTTCCTCTTCTTGCACCGTCTCTTACTTAGCATCTTCTCAACTTCCAGGTTCCAAAATTTGAGTTCTCGTTCATATGCCTCAGTACCACAGTCTATGTCTTCATCTTTATCATTGGAATACAATTTATCAACATATTCATCATCCATAAAATCAGAAAATACAACCTTACCTCTGTTGTTTTGGCAACATCTTCATCCCCATAGTGTGCTACATTTGTATAACCATTTTCATACACTGTATGCACTTCTCCTCCTGCTTTAGACTCTTTTCCATCTTCATTTTCATCTACTACACCTGTGAACACATACTCATAAATATGGTGAGAAATAAAATCTTGAGTCTCAATGGACCCATTTTCTTTACATTTTTCCTCTTCCGTCATCAACCAAGACTCTCCAAAGTTTGGTTCTGCTGTCCTCTCTTTCCTTCTTCTCCTCTGAATGATCTTCATGATATGCCACTTTATCCTCTTTCTTATTGGTAAATTGCCAACCACTTTCTTGTTCTGCCTTCTCAAGACACTGTTGCATCTCACGTTCCATTCTTTCTTGAACTTTTCCCATTTGTTCCAAGGCGTGTCTCAGCTCTGCTATCTTTTGCTCAATATTAATTTGTTTTACCTTCTCATCCTTCTTCTTTATCTCTCTTTCCTCTCTTTTTCTCTCTTGTTTCTTATTTGGCAACTTCAAACTCTTCAAGTCTCCACGGACTAATCTTCTCAACATTTTCATTCTTCTTTCTCAAGCAAGTCTCTTTCACCTTGCTTCTTCTCAATGCTTCTTGTCTTCCTGATACCTCACCTTAGGGCCCCTTCTTTTCCCTTGGCCTAGTCTTTTGGTATCCAGGTTCTTCTTTGAACCTGCAAAAAGACAATACACAAACTCCCAAAATGGCCTTGCCCAAATTTTTGGGTTCTGATACCAATTTGATATAGAGGAAGGACTCAAAAACAAGACCAAATTGACACATTCCAAAACTGAGTTTCAATACAAATGATGCAAATGTCCATTCTTGTTCATTCTTGGCAACTTGCTCTTAAACCCTAAAACATGGAGCAACAATTTAGATCTTTTTGGGCATAACTTTTGTTGCAGACCTGATATTCAAAATCTAAGACCTATTTGAGATACCCTTTTGGCCCTTACTAAACATATGTCAAAATGGGCTAGGGTTGTTTTGAATAGAATAGGGCAAAACAAGGTTATTCCAAACTAGGAACCCTAGGCAGGATTCAAATCTATTGTTAGTAAAAATGTCATAACTCACTCAAAACCTAATCAAATCACATGAAACCAAAAGAATTGTAAACTAGAAATAAATATCTTTTCATCCATCTATTATATTCCCTGATATGAGGACGTACCAGGCTGTACCATGCATATTTTCAGACTGTATTTTCAGAAAATTAAACTTTACAGACCTACCCTCAATAAAAATGCCATAACTTATTCAAATCTGCATGAAATTAGATGAAACAAAAAGAAATGGAAAGTAGATTCAATTTAGTTTCATGCCCAATTGGTTTCAAACAAGTACAGGGTCGTACAAGTCCGTACCATGCACAGGAACAATAGAAAAATGTTTGAAATTACAAAAAACAGAATTGTTTTTATTGCTTCACTCCAAAAATTTAACAATCAACCCTCCATTCGACTTGGAGGGTCATATTTATGCTTGTACAATCAAGTTATGCCCCCCAACCAACCTACAACTACCATTTAACAACTTTTAACAAACTTTTAAAAAGTTGTCATTTGACAAGAAAAGTTGTTATGACAACACTTGACAACTTTTGACAATGTTTCATTTTTCAACTAAATGACACCAAACCTTCATCAATGACTCTAAATGACTTATATTGGCCTAAAATGATCTTATTAATATTGAACACCACAAAATAAGACAAAAACTCAAACTTGGTCTCTTATAGGCATCAGGTCCTGAGGGTGCTCCTGCACCAATTTGACCCTTCAAACAAAAGCCATATAATCACCATGAATAAGAGTCTATTCATCCACAACAAACACACCATAGGAATTTGATACAACCTTCAAAGAAAGCCCATAAAACTTAGTGACATATTCATCATTAGACCCTTCACACAAAATCCATACAATTGTCATGAATAAGAATCAATGCCACTCAACCATAGTGTATGAACAAGCACATGATCACACCATAGGACTTTGATGCAAGCTTAAAAGAAAACCCATACCACTTAGCAACATATTCATCATTAAAACCTTCACACAACATCCATACAATCATCATGAATAAGAGATAGTCAATGTCGCTCAATCATAGTGCACACAAGGACACTAGGTGCAACATATAAGTTTGAAAAATTCAAATAAAACCCATACAACTCAATGACATATATACTATTATACCCTTCCCATGAAAGTCATGATCATCATGCACGAGAGTGAATGTCACTAACCTTAATGATTACATAAGAACATTAAGAGTATTATAAGAGTTTGATGCATGAACAAGGACACTAGAAAGAACAAAGCGGTTTAATGCAACCTTCAAACAAAATTCATACAAAGTAATGTCACATATCCATCATTAAACCCTTCACACAAAAGTCATACAATAATTATAATTCATGAACTCTCACATATATTTTATTAGACCATTCACTAAGAAGACATAATCATCGTGCATAAGATTTAGTGTCACTCAACCATAATGCATGAACAATCACACTAGACACGACATACGAGTTTGATGAAATATTAAAAACTCATACAATTGAGTGACATATTCATCATTAGACCCTTCACACAAAATCCACATAATCATCATGAATAAAAAAGTGTCAATGTCACTCAACCACACTAGGCGCACACCATAAGAGTTTGATGCAATCTTCAAAGAAAACCCATACAATTTAGTGGCATTCATCAATAGGCCCTTCACACAAAATCCATACAATCATCATGACTAAGTCAATGTCATTCAACCATAATGTATGAACAAGCTCATTAGGCACACTGTAGAAGTTCGATGCAACCTTCAAGGAAACCCCATAAAACTTAGTGACATAGTCATCATTATACCTTTAACACAAAAGTCATACAATCATCATGAACAAGAGTTAATCTCACTCAGCCATAATGTATGAACAAGCACACTAGGCATATCATAGGAGTTTTATGCAACCTTCAAAGAAAACCCATACAACTTACGACATATTCATCATTAAGCCCTTCACACAAAAGCCATACAATCATCATGAATAAATGTAAACGTCACTTATTCATAATGTATGAACAAACACACTATAAGAGTTTAATGCAACCTTTAAAGAAACCCCATACAACTTAGTGAGATATTCATCAGTAGACCCTTGAAATAAAAGCCAAAGAATCATAAGAGACAATCTCACTCAACCATAATGTATGAACAAGCACACCAAACACACCATAGGAGTAAGTCATACAATCATTATGAATAACAGTCAATCTCACTTAACCGTAATGTATGAACAAGCATACTAGGCACACTATAGAAGTTTGATGCAACCTTCAAAGAAAACTCAACAACTTAGTCACATACTCATCATTAGACCCTTCACACAAAAACGATACAACCATCATGAACAAGAGTCAATCTCACTCAACCATAATGTATGAACAAGCACACTAGCCACACCAAAGGAGTTTGATGCAACCTTCAAAGAAAACCCATACAACTTAGTGACATATTCATCATCAGACCCTTCACACAAAAGTCATACAATCATAAAAAATGAGAGTCAATGTCACTCAACCATGATGTACAAACAAGCATGCTAGGCACACCATAGAAGTTTGATATAACCTTCAAAGAAAACCCATACCACTTAGTGACATATTCATCATAAGACCCTTCACACAAAACCATACAATCATCATGAATAAGTTACTACTTCCAGTGTATCTGTAGACCACCATCTGCCACAAAATTAATTAGTTAGCATATAGCTGTAGCATCAATTGTTGGAGTAAAAATTGAGATACATACTCTCTAGTACTCTTCCGTTACATCCCATCTAAAACCAATAATAAATGCTTGTTAAATCTATATGGCATTTGATCTCATTAACTATGGTTTGACATTAATTATGCTAGACACATTAACACAAGACAGCAACTGTTCAAGTAGCCAACTGTGAATATTACTTTTATATGTTATGTCCCAGACCATATTGGTCAAATGGATGATCGGAATCCATACATAGCAAACTTAAACCAAGACAAGAATCCCAAAATCAGGGTGAAGTCATGACGAGGCATATGTACATTGTCATCATCCTCAGAAGTTACAATTTAAAGGAGCTTATTGACCTGTGGATAAATGTGATCCAAAAAAAGCTATAGACAGCCTTCCAACACCAGCATTGACATTTTTTTTGTTGTGCACTTTTATTCTCTACTCTTGTTTCACAGTGTCCTGCAATATCCTATAAATCCCAGAAGATGCATTCTAAGGATAGTGATATTTCTGGGCAGGTGAGCTGGATAATTTATGATGTAAATAATAATAGTTTGGTGGCATGAAACACTAATATAACAAAGAAGCCAGTTTGCCGCTACCATTTGCTGCATGAACATCATATTCAGTGAATGCACAACAGTGTTTTAACTCCTAAGATTAGTGCCCTGGTCAAAGACCAAAGGAACCTGCATTGCACTGGAAATCCCATGGCAATCTTGAGGCTAAAAATCATATTTTTATATGCCTTTCTGAATTCAATCTTATCTCTACTTCATACTTATATGTATCATGTATATTGTTGATGAAAATTGAAATCCCTGCCAGGATTTATGACGAACTAATCGGTTTATGAATTATACAAGGATATTGTGGAATGTATCCTGATTCGTTATCATAAAGCCATACCAGGAATATGATAGGCTGATGTGCTGAATTGGACAATAATGTAAGACATGACAACTCATAGTGGATATACATGTTTATTGTTATCACCTTAACTGATCTAGATCCCAGATGGTCCAGGAGACAAACCAATCTTGAGAAAGCGGGTTTACAGATTATGTGGAGGAAAACAAGAGATTAGTAAACCAACAATGAAATGTCCCCGATATGATTTTTTTATATTTTTTGACTTTTTTTTTTGTGTTTTCTAGATGTTATCAACTGAAATTATGCAAATATAGAAGATAGCTACAGCAAGTTATGATAATCTTGAATAGCAGCAAATAGAATGGAAATATCAATATAGGAATCCCAATTTTATTTTATTTGCCTGCAGCAACTGGAATGATAACAATTATGAATATGTTGATCTGAAAATGTAAATTTCAGAATTACATATGATTGACATCAACTCACTGACACAACATACAGCAGATTCTGAAATATTGGTTGATAGCTGGATAATGAGTGCTTGTAGACTGCTGTTAGACTCTACGGAATCTTCAAAACCCTTTGTTGTACCAAGGATGATCAGTGGATCTGCCTTTAGTCAAAATTTATGATGCTGGCAGCACACAGCAGACCGGGGGGTAACCTCTGATAATCAGCAAATATAGAAATGAGCCTGGTAAAAGGGTTGCGGACTGCCTGGAGTGTGAATCGGTACCCTAGTCAAACTGTATGCAGTTCAAATCTTCTTCGAGCAAGGTTGTGCAGTTAGTGATCAGTACCACTGTCATGTGCAGCCAAACCAGCAATGTACCTTCTGAATGGCGCAATCTACCTGTGAATGCCAACAATTAGCTCCTAACCCTCAACAAATGGCGGTAGAGTATGGAACATGCTGTGATCCCCTCCTATCAATTGCCACTCACAAAGTTGTGTGATAGGGCTGCTATGTTGCCGATTCAGCTCATCAAACACTAACAACTCAGCAAGATGTGTAATCAACTCTGAAATGCGGCAACAAACCCTCCAAAACTGCACCTAAACAATGATCCTTGAATATGCTGGTCGCTCCTCCAATTATGCTGAAATATCATACGACCACTCTAGGAAGGCCCTTAAATGGCGTGGAATTATGTCAAAGTGTAGGCACCCAGAAATGAGTAGAAATCAGCAACCTAAAATTTGTTGAAAGTCTAAAAATGCAGAAATGTGATCCCTTGATGGAAACAAACTATTTGCTTGCAAATCTTGATCGCTCAACCTGAAAAATACGCACAAAGTCTCCAAATCAGCTCACTATGCAACTCCCGTGCAGAATTGCCAATGCTAGAAGCAAGGGTTTTTGCCCTCACCTCCAAGATGGAAATCCAAGAGGGTTTGAATTTTAAGTGTGTATTTAACAGGTATAGAGAAACTGCATCAATGACTTTATACAACCAATATCAATTGGCTGTGTTTCTGTAGCGGGATATATGGAACCGGACTCAAATACTATTTTCTATGTGCATTCAAATCTTGTTGATGAGACTGTGTTTTGAAGATGTTCCATCACATAATTGGTGCTACCTCTATCAAGTTCGTAGTGAGGAAGTGGTGCTCCGAGAGCATGGAAGAGGAGGGGCAGAACTGTTCATCACTCATCTCAAGCTGAAGTCGAGTTCCAGTTAGAGGGATGTGTTGATGAATGGGCTGGAAAGAGATAAGCATCTTGTTAATCACAACCATTACCATGTTGATAACACTAACAATGCCACCTCCTCTCGTCTAGGAACAACTTCCTTCAGTATCATTCATAAAGTCTGGGAGAGAAATGGAAGGGCTAGAATATAGTGTAGAAGTTGGGATTGGAACACCAGCTCTGAAACAACTGATGGGAATCGATACGCTCAACTCCCTCTCATGGATTCAGTGCAAACCCTGCAAGGGTTGTAGTTCTAAAGTGAAGCTCACCATGTATCTACCCAAACAATCATCCTCCCTTGGCTTGTAAAGTTTTGAAATGTCCACCCCTTGGGATCAGACGCCAAGGATTTCCAGTCAAAGTGTGATAATTGGAGGTATCTGCACTTACAGAGATACTAATGGTTTTGCCCAAGTATCTGAGGGAGATTATATCACAGTGCTGGGAGAGTATCCTTCAGCTGTAACTTTAATTATGTGTTCAATTAGTAGTTGTAAATCTGAGTTAGTTATTTAAGCCATTCACTGTATTTTCTTTATCTCCTGCTGAGTTTTTGATACTGTATATAATTTCCAGAAAAGAATATCACCATTCACTGTATTTTTTTTATCAGCAGTATCACCATTCACTGTATTTTCTTTATCAGCTGTGTATTATTTTCCTTTTTTTAATAAGGCTTTTATTCAATTAAAAAAAACTTATAAATAATATAGTTATTTTGAACAAGTTCTTTGTTTCTTTATTGAGTGAAATAAAGAAGGAAAGTTCACAAAATCTCTTCCATCCCTGTGATGGTAAAACCCTGACTCAATCTCATCTTCTTACAAACATAGGCATCTCTTCCTACATCCAAATAGCCTCTTAGTTTTTCTAACACTATTGCAGCCTACAATAAATTTGGGTGTAAAATCAACGACTAAAGCTTAAACTAACTAGTTAATTTGAGTGGAAGCTGAGGTCTGTGAATTGAACAAGGGTACAGCTATTTTGATTGGGGGCAATGGACCCATTTCATTTTCTGGAAGAATAAGGGCTCAATCCAGTAGCAACTCCACATTGAGAGAGTGAAGAGAGGGGTTCATGGGTGTTTAACCAGTAGTACTAAATAAGACCAAATCTCCATACTAACAAACTGAAAAATAGGAAGCACTACTAAATAAGAAAATTAGAGACAAGAAAATCAATTACCTCAGCCAATAAACTCTATTGAAAGCTTCAAACATTTAAATAATTCTACAACACAGAGATTTAAGATACATAAAAACTTACCAAACTTTCTTCAAATGTAGTGCCTTCTCTTTTCTTCCTTTGAAATTCTTCCTGCAAGCACTTTTCTTTACCCTCCGCCAGAAAAGGACACACAACCCAAAAATAAAGACACAAATTACAGGATTAAAAAAACAAGGAATACAAAAAGAAACACACAGAATACAAACACCACACAGAATACCAAAAACAAGTCAAGAACAGGACGAACAGACAAAACATAACAAACAAAGAGAATGAAATGGAGGACATTCAACAGAAGAAAACTTAAAACAAAACAAATAAAGGGAAAATGTGTGGAAATCGAATTTAACAATTTGAGTGGCTGTAATTTTAGTGCCGTTGGAAGGAGGTATAGTTGGCATTCGCCCGCTCCTTCCAACGGCACTAAAATTATAACCACAAAAGATCTCTGGTTTAAATCTCTGTTTTTCTCTTTCTATGCTGCTGTGGATGACTCTACAGAACCGCTCTTTTATTGTTCCTGTAATTTGTAATCCGTTTATGACAAGTTTAGACATCCATCAATAGGTTTTGATTTTTATTTAAAGCTATAATCGTTGTTTATAGCTTAGATATTGTGTAATATTGTAGTTGTTAATACTATGATTCTAATAGGACACTCAAAGTTAATCAATATAAAATAAAACCACCACACTAACTATTTTTTGCTAAAAAAATTGGGTTAGGCACCTAGCGGGGGGAAGCTCCAATATGTCAATATATCAGATCTTTAGACAAAATTATCCAATTCACCCCTTTACAAATTCCAACCCACATTTTTAGGGTTTCAAAATTCTCTATAATTATGCCACCAAATGAGACTAAAAATAGCTCTTTATTCATCTTCAATCCTCCAATCAATATGAACAATATTATATTACCAAAAATGAAAAATGTGAAATGTGATGGCTACAACAACGCAACAAAAAACAACCACATGTAAAGTATATTATATTATATTATAATAAAATTTTTACATGTATCAGTTGAGTGCCATGTTCTTGATTTTATCTTACACCACATTCACACAAAATACATAGCAAAGCCAAAAAAACATTACTAAGCTTAGCATAATATTCAAAAAAGCTACAAACTATATACTTCCATTAGAGCTATATCTATCCTCAACAAGGGCTTGAACAAGTACTGGAATAGGAACCAAGATAGAGGCCATAGCTGAGACAAAAACGTTAGCAGACGCTATAGAGGGAACATTACCCTTGGGGACCTTGGGTACTTTCTTAGGTGGGAAGTTCTTGGAGGCATGGTACAACTATAGACAAAGAGCTTTAAACATCTCTCTGGCTTTATAAATCATTGACTCACCTAGTACATGGTGGTGTGAGCTTACTACTATCATGAAGGCATTCGAGCAGGTGTTTCAAAGACCCTCTTGCATCATATTATAGACACACCTTGCTGCTAGGTAGAAAGGTAATAAATTATAAGGAAATATTCCCCCAAGCATTGTGATACCATCAGTAAAATTGTACTGGTCCATTTCCTTATTAAAATTTTCTTTCAAGAACAAGCAATTCTAAATATAGCCATTGCCAAGAGACAAACCAATCCAATATCATGAATGATATCCATCGAGTTAGATAGGAAAATCAACACCACAATGTTGTACTCCAAAATATGTGGGCAAGCCATGAGAATATCTTGACCATTTACACTCCTTATAATGTTTTCAATTATGTCACTATCAAATAGAAGACATGAGCAGTTTTAAAATCAAGTCATAACAACCAACTTCTATAGGTTCTCACTTATAGGTATGAATGAACACTTGCATGTTAATAGGAAAAGACTCCATTCTTAGCAAATATAAGTTCTTCAACTACAGATTTGAATGAGGATTGAAGTGTTTATTAATAGGCCCTTCATATAGGGGACACCTATCATTTCCACATGTAGATGGCATAGAAACTAGAGCATCTCATTTGCAATAGTGATTACTTCCCACATGAATAAATCCTAAAAGAAACTCAAGAAAATGACTAATTTTTGCATCACCAAGGCTTGGATTTGATTTAACCACTCATTTCCTAGTAATTTGATATCCCCTCATACATGTTGATTATAGATACTTATCGTCACTCATTCAAAAAACCATCCACCTTAATGTCACCTTTTTGCAAGATGTGATCAAGGATTTCACTTGTGCAAGATGAATTTTAAATCCTTTCACAATCTAGAAGTGGACCACCCTTTGTTTGAAATAAGTAATCCCTTATGCCATTTATAAAATCACTACTAGCTCATCTATATGGTCATTAATACTTCAGGTACATGTACAAGTGCACTCACAATAATGGTTAGATAAAAGAACAAAATTTATTGGTTATCCCCTAGTTGGGAGGCTGATAAAATCATGATGCCTCTTCTATCCCTTGATTCTACAAATAATAAATCCTTATCTTCCCAAATTTTCCACTCTTTGCCTTGAATATACTCTTCCCCATGTTCAATTACCATTTGAATTTGGAACCTATATGCTAATTGGATTCAGAGTAATAATGGCCACATTCATAATATTTAAAATCATCTAACAAATTCCAAGCCATCTCGAGAATGTTATCAACATCTGATTATTGTTTCTCCCTAGTTTGATGGCATTTATGGTCAACATAAAACCCATGATGCAGGAGCGTCCCTAGTTCAAGAGCAATCTTGCATTAACCAAAAATATTTGCATTTCAGTTTGTTTGCAATTTAGTTTGTTTCTTTTCATTTTCTAATTTAGTTTGTTTCTTTTCATTTTCCAGTTCAATACAGTCAGTTTAGTCAGTAGCAGTTTATGTAGTTTGGTCCGCACTCTAACGCAGTTGCATTTCAAATCTTGCGAAGCTGGACTTAGCATCTAGATTCATTCATGCACATCATATCCAAAACTCAAAGCATTTGGATCAAGTACCAGAAAGTTATCGCTATCAGAAGATCAACTATTTTATTAGAACAGAGCATCCTGACAGTCTTAGATAATCAGCTAAAGGAGAAGACATGTGGAGCATTTCACAACTTACGGAGCTAAATTACACATCATCTAATGTTGTTTGGTTCGTGCCTAACCTTCCTTGAGATCCGCACACCATTCCATTCATATGCGGAGGAACTCCATTTTATTAGGTCTGACCTATCTGAAGTATAGAGTTCCTTTACCTAGGATCGATGATATCATGGATTGTCTGAGTGGAGCAAAATATTTTACAAAGATAGACTTGAAGAGTGGATACCATCAGATCAGAATTAGAGAAGGAGATGAATGGAAGACTGTTTTTAAGACAAATGAAGGATTGTATGAGTGGTTAGTGATGCCTTTTAGATTGACAAATGCATCGAGTACTTTCATGAGATTGATGGATGAAGTTTTGAAGAAATTATTGGGTAAGTTTGTTATTGTATATTTGGATGATATTTTGGTTTTCAGTAAGACAAAAGAAGAACATCTGTTGCGCCTGAGACAAGTATGGCAAAGACTAAGAGAAGAGAAGTTGCTGATAAATATCAAGAAGTGTAGTTTCATGAAGGAAGAATTAGTATACTTGGGATTTGTATTTTTGCGCAAGGATTGAAGATGGACCCTGAGAAAGTAAGAGTAATTATTGAATGGCCTACAACGGAGAGCATTGGAGAAGTCGGATCATTTCATGGATTGGCTAGTTTCTACCAGAAGTTCATTAGAAATTTTAGTTTAGTTTGTAACCCTATGACAGAGACTATGAGAGGTGACAGAAAAGATTTCAAGTGGACATCAGGAGTAGACAAAAGTTTTGAGTTGTTGAAGCAGAAGGTGATAGAGCAACCTATGTTAGCATTACCGGATCTCAATAAGGTATTTCAAGTGGATTGTGATGCAAGTGGAAATGCAATAGGAGCAACGTTAAGTCAAGAAGGTAGACCTGTAGCATATTTCAGTGAGAAATTGAATGATACAAGGAGGATATATTCAGTTTATGATCAAGAGTTATATGCCATAATTCAAGCCTTGAAGAAGTGGAGACATTACTTGTTGCCTAAGGAGTTTGTGTTGTATACAGATCATCAATCTTTGTAATATTTGAACAGTCAAGGAAAGTTGAATCAGAGACATATGAGATGGGTAGAGTTCATGCAGAGTTATACATTTGTGTTGAAGCATAGGAGTGGAAAATCAAACAAAGTTGCAGATGCATTGAGTAGAAGAAGAAACTTGCTGATAGAGATGAGAGTTGAAGTGTTAAGATTTGATGAATTGAAGAACATGTATGAAGAAGATCTTGATTTTGCAGAACCTTAGAAAGCATGTAAGGAACCTATTGTGATAGATAGGAGTAAGTGGTTGGACTATTTCATTCAGGAAGATATGTTGTTCAAAGGAAATTAGTTATGCATACCTAGGAGTTCAATGAGAGACAATTTGATCAAGGAGAAACACAGTGGTGGATTGGCAGGATACTTTGGCATTGACAAAACAGTGGCTTAATTGGTAATTGAAAATTACTTTTGGCCTTAGATACATAAGGATGTTAGGAAATTTGTGCAGAGTTGTAGAGTTTGTCAAGTTGCAAAAGGGAGTAGTCAAAACACTGGATTGTATAAACCTTTGACAGTACCGGAGAGACCTTGGGAAGACATAAGCATGGATTTCATAATGGGATTGCCGAAGACACAGAGAGGACATGATTCAATATTTGTAGTAGTGGACAGATTTTTAAAGATGGCACATTTCATACCTTGTAAGAAGACAACTGATGCAGTGCATGTAGCTGACCTATTTTTCGAGGAGATTGTGAGATTGTTGGATTACCTAAGAGCATAATTTCAGACATAGACACAAGATTTCTTGGATACTTTTGGAAGACACTTTAGAAGAAGATGAAGACAGATTTGAAGTTCAGTTCAGCATATCACCCGTAGACTGAGGTAGTGAATAGGAGTTTGGGAAACTTGTTGAGATGTTTGGTTGGAGAGAAGGCAAGAAGTTGGGATTTTATTCTTTCACAAGCAGAGTTCGCCTATAATAATTCAGTGAATAGGAGTACTGAAAGAACACCTTTTGAGATTGTTATCAGAGTAAACCCTAGAGGAGTAGCAGAGTTGAGAGATATCAGTATGGAAGACAAGAGAAGTGCAGAAGTAGAAGAATTTGTAAGACATATGGAGTAAGTGCATAATCAGGGTAAGAAACATTTGAAAGATATGAACAACAAATACAAAGAGCAAGTAGATGAGAAGAGAAGACACAAGGAATTTGAATTTGGAGATGAAGTGATGGTATACCTAAGAAAAGAAAGATTTCTAATTGGGACATATAACAAGTTGAAGATGAAGAAGTTTGGACCTTGTAGGATACTTAGAAATTTTGATTCAGGAAATGCATATGAAGTAGAGTTACCGGAGACATTGGGTATATCACCTATTTTCAACATTACAGACCTATATCAGTATCACGAAGCTGAGTTCAGTGATAGCATTGAAGAAGACTTGAAGAAGCGATTACCACAACAAGCACAAGAGCATATTGAAGACATTTTGGACAACAGATTTGGGTGCAACACCAGAGGAAGGCAATACCAAGAATATCTTGTGAAGTGGAAAGGCAGACTGGAAGTAGATTCATCATGGATTTCTCAAGCTGAGGTGGACCGTCTTGGTTTTCCTCTAGCCCTAGCAAAGTGAGGGAATCACTTTTTCAATAACCCCAGATGTCTGATACAGGAGCATCCCTGGTTCAAGGGAAATCTTGCATCAACCAAAAATATTTGCATTTCGGTTTGTTTGCAATTCAGTTTGTTTCTTTTCATTTTCCAGTTCAGTACAATCAGTTCAGTCAGTAGCAGTTTCTATAGTTTGGTCTGCACTCTACCGCAATTGCATTTCAAACCTTGCGGAGTTGGACTTAGCATCTAGATTCATTCATGCACATCATATCCAAAACTAGAGCATTTGGATCAAGTACCAGAAAGTTATCACTATCAGAAGATCAATTGTTTTATCAGAACATAGCATCCTGACAGTCTCAGATAGTCAGCGAAAGGAGAAGACCTGCGGAGCATTTCACAACTTACTAAGCTAAATTACACATCATCCAATGTTGTTTGGTTCATGGCCGACCATCCTTGAGATCCGCACACCATTCCATTCATTTGCGGAGGAACTCTATTCAATTAAGTCTAACCTATCTATGTACACACGTTACAGCTCTTCATTGGAGTTTGTGATCTTCCTTGGCCGACGTGGAGGAATCTATTGTTCTGGAGATAATATATAATGATGTAATAGATGCCTAAGAAAGCAGTGATAGATAGTTTACAAGTTGATAGTTTGAATTTTATGCGAAGGAGCTACAAAGCTATATCTTGTGCATATTCTGACATTTTGTAATCAAGCCTGTGAGCCCTAATTGTAAGCCCGCATTTTGCCAGCCATTTGTAATTGAATTCTATGATATAGTGAATGGCTGAATCTACATTTTCTTCATATCTTTGAGTTGTTTCCATTGTGTTTACTCTAGTTGTACAACCTAGATAGTTCACTTTATGGACCCTCCTGATCATGACTACACCAACCCACCTCTATAAAAATCTCTTTATATTTTCTTTTCAAGCAATTGCTAATCGCAATATCAATGCTTGGACTTCTACCTCATTATTAGATCCCATTGGAACATTTGTGGAAGCAGCTAGTATAAATCTTCCTTCTTTGTCCCTTAGAACACATCCTACACCTAAGAGCCGAAGATTCCCATGAGAGGCTCCATCAAAGTTAATTTTGACAAGAGATGTCAAAGGAGCTAGCCATTTTATCAATGACCAATTGGGTTTAGTAATGATGCCCTTAACTGATCCATGAACTAGTGGTGGTTTTAGTCGTGGCCAAGTTTTAAATAATTTATTGTCCCAACATGAGAATGTATTAATATTCTAAACATTCTTGAAGACATATGACATCACAATTTTAGAAATTGCTCTCTCCAATTTAAGAAATTTTTTAAAAAATCAACTTAGAAACATTTAAAAAAATAAAGTTAAAAAAATGAAGTTAGACAAGTCTATATAATAGGTTAGTGTTGCACAAATTCCCAAACATGAAAGGTGAATATTCAATCCAAAGACATTTTCAAGTGTATTCCATAGAGATTAGAGTGCATGTACACCATCCCATACAATATTTCTAGCAACGAAATTTATGCAACATTAATCTTTTCCAGGATATATATAAAAAATAAATGTTGTTTAATTGTGTTAAAATGTTAGAGCATTTATATTTACCGTGTATTTATATCGACTTAAATACAACATCTCAAGTAAAAGATAAATCTCATAAATATGAATCAATAAAAGTTAATAAATCTTACAAAATCATGTGCTTAATCCAGGTGATAGCACTATAAAATAATATAAAAAGTCTAATTGGATTTCATGCCATAATCCATCCAATCACAAGTGACAAATAATATGTACAAGTATAAGAAATCAAACACACTCTCTAGTTGCCACGAACCCACCATGTGGTTCTCTTGCAAGCCAAGAGATGGGAACATGGCTTAGGTGCTTTTCCACCCAACCATGATGCAATTACGCTTCCCTAGATCCCTTCATGACACGAAGGAAACCCAGCCCTACAGTTGATCCCAAACAGATAATTAATTGATAGCTAGAAAACTAGAGCTTACTTTGTGAAAGACTATCTTGAAATGCTAATGAGGACAGTAGTTAAAACTCCAAGGTAATTGAAAAGTTGTTGTGCCGGAATAGATTTATGCAGCAGTAAGAAGAATTTATATATTAGGGTACATGTTAGAAAGAAGCTGCAATAGAGAATAATCAGAAGGAAGCTGCGACAGAAAAAACACAAGCTGCTATGACAGGAATAACACAGGATCGATAGGAATGACAGGAACGACAAGATCAATAGGAAGCTGCAACAAGAATGATAGGATCAACAAGAGGTCACGATAGGAATGACAGGAATGACAGGAGGCTGCAACAGGAAGTTTTATTCAGTCCTTAACAGTTCGTGACAGGAACGCGATAAGAAGATTTTAAATCATAAACACGGAAACATAAAAATAACAGCTACCATAGTTGTAACACAAACCAAAAACTATCATGATATAGGGCATAATTACTACATTTTAATAGTCACATTCAACCAAAATTTGTTGTAACTAAAAACAAGGAGAGTACCCAGTTTGTTAACTGGGAAAGAGAGGTTGATTCCGCCTCTAATGATACCCTTTCACTGTTGCCTCCGTTCGTTGCTCCAGAAAGAATGACATTCTCCTTTCTGTTGCTCCCCATTGTGTCGATGCTCAAAAAAATAAAATAATAATCCACCAACTATAAAGATGCACCAACTAGGTCCTATCCAACCATTGTGCAAACAACTCCTCTGAAACTATACCACTCATATAATTCCTATCAATGGAATCCATTTCCTCTTTCATTACTTGCAACCAAACTTTATCTTCAACCTGATCCACAATTCAAAATTTCTGGAAAAACTCTTCCTTGCCTTCCTCGTGCTTTTACACAATGCTAAAACAATTCAATATCTTCAATTTCTTTACTATTCTTTGCACTTGGTTGTTCACTATTTTTGGTTGTTTTGTTTTTGTTCAATTCTTTTTTTCCTTTTTCTCAACATGAGAAGACTTATATCTATAAAACATTCTAAACATACTTGTGATCTTTTGCCAATCAAATACATTTATCCAACCACAATTCATTTTAAAACAACTTGTCATAGATTCATTTTTTTTTCAACTCTCTATTCCAACATGTCTTTTCACTATGATTTTTTTCAAACCATAAATTTTGCAAGGATGTAAATTCCAATATTTTTGTTTTCTATACCCTTCTCTATCACAATGGGAACAATTGTAAAATCATCTAAAGAACACAAATCATCTATGTCACATGAGACTTCACAAACTGACAGCTTGATTTCAACATTCATTTTCTTTTTGGCATGTTGCAAACAATTGTTTTAACTAATACCAATTTAAGCAGAAGAATCTTTATTGAGAAATTTTAGAATTACAATTTGCAAACAAATATGTGTTAACCGATATGGATTAACACATTACAGATTCTCTACACAATTTTTGATTGTGTAGATTGCTCTAAGCACAGAATAAGAGCATACTCTTGTGATACTAAGACTCAGCCTAGAACTCTATCAGACTTTGAATTAAACTCTGAATGCTCAAGAATGAGGTGGAGTCTTCTTTTTATAGCCTGCGGACCTCAAAACTTATTAAACTATCCTAGAAATTTGACCATACAAAATCGACACGTAGCAACTACTGTAGAAGTGGACAGTTGTTAGGCAGTCTTGTCCATAAACATTAACAATAGTAGTGAAAAAGACAATCGCTTTGAATACACCATAAGCGAGGACGACCCACTTTACACCCAAAAGCAGATATGGGGATCTTGCTTTTTTTGACAGGGTTGCATCCTGTTGTCGGATCATAACGTGGCCGACGTCATGGCACAGACAAACCCATGTGCTAGTTTATCCAAATATGGTTGGTGGAAGAAGATTACTAGGAATTGGTTCAAAAGTGGTGTCCAAATCATCATTTCTCCTTCTAAAAGCATAAACTATGCACGTTATTTCTTCAGGATATGCCAAATCTAATTTTGTGTGTACTGCTACCAACGCTGGGTGGAGAGCATGTTCCATGTCATCAACCATAGCCTTTGAAAACCAATTATGAACCATAAGATAATATTCTACTCTGGGTAGGTGATAACAACTTGGATTAGTCAAATAACTAATCATTCCTTCTTCAATTGCCCATTAAAAGTTTCCCTGGATGTAATCAAAAAATTCTATCATATTAGGTGGTAAGACAAAATTGTTATGACCAACAAAGATATCAGCAAAATCTTCAAACTCAGTTTGGAGTATGATGATGCTATTGATGAAGCCATACTTAGCATATTTTAACAGATTTTTCTTTATCTTTATAACCCAATTCATAGGTATCAAAGAAGTGATACAAATGTTAAAAGAAAATCTATTCCTGATTGGATAGGCTATACTGGCTTCTTCTAACCCAAAGTGTTCTAAATGCAACCTGCTCATCTGGTTCAAGAACTCCTTGTTCAAAATGTTCTAAAATTTGATTTCTTAATCCTTGAAGCCATTTGTTAAGAAAATAAACTTGAAGAATAGGTTCAAGGATTTCTAGAGGTAATTGGGGAACCATTATTTTATTACCTTCTTCATTTGTCATCTCATAGACTTCCATCCCATCTTCTCTTAAGAAAGTTTCAGTAGGTTCAATCAGCATAAATATAGTCTCAACCAATTTTGACATATCTCTGGTTAGACTGTCAGCTAGTGGATTGTTATCTCCTTGTATCCATTCAATATCAAAATCATAACTTATAAAATCTAAGTACCACCGTGCAATTCTACCATGAGCCAAATCTTTATCTAGTTTCTTTTTTAAGAGAGACCTCATAGGTTGGTTGTCTATTCTTACAATGAAGTGTGCAGGTTTCAAGAATATTTTGAATTTTTGAATACCCTTCTTAATAGCCAAAATCTCCATTTCATATATTGTATACCTAAATTCTATATCAGTAAAAGTTCTTGATTTGTAACCACGGATTTGTGCCCCTTTTAAAGGAATTTCCTCTAACAAAACAACACTCCACACATTATCAAAAGCATCAATATATAAAATCAATGGGTAGCCATCCTTTGGCATATGCAGACTGGGAAGATGCTGACATTTTCCTTTGATTTTTCTGACTATCTCAGTCAGTTCTTCAGTCATCCTTATGCTCTGTCTTTTAATTGTCCTTGAATCTTTGTTATGTCTTTGGCCAAGCCATTATAAAAGGGAGAAACATAATTAAGACAACCTAAAAACCTCTAAATTTGCTTTTTCCCAATTAACACATCAGGAAATTCATTTATATGTTTCAGAAAATGGGGTTGTAGTTTAACTTTCCCTTCAGAAAGAATTAATCCAAGGAAGTCAATTTCTTCTTGGCCAATTACCATCTTTTTAGCAGATAGACATATTCCATGTTCTTTTATTGCATTATACAAATGCTACAAATGTTCTAAATGTTCTGAAGAATCATTTGAAAAGACAATAATGTCATCAATATATACCACACAAAAATCTTTCAATGTTCTAAGAGCCTTGTCCATCCTTCTTTGAAAATGAGCAGGAGCATTTTTTAAACCAAATGACATTACATTCCATTCATATAAGCCTTGAGTAACAGAAAAGGCAGTTTTATACCTATCTTCTTCTTTTACCTTTACTTGCCAAAATCCTGACTTGCAGTCAAACTTAGAAAATATCCTTTTGGAGGCTGCTCTCATAATCAAGTCAGTACTGAATGGTATTGGATAATTGAATGGAAGAATTATATTATTAAGAGGTTTGTAATTGATACAGAATCTCTTTTTACCTATTTCTTTTTCTACTTTCTTATTTACCAAGAAGGCTGGACAACTGAAAGGACTCTTACTTTCTCAAATGAAGTGGCCTTGAAGCAATTCTTCCAAATGTTCATCCATCTCCTTGACTTTTGTTGGACTCATCAAATATGTTGGCTTGAATGGGATTACTGACTTGCATTCTGGCTTGATCTTGATTTCACATTCTTCATGTTCCTTTGACCAAAACAACAGAGGATTGAGACTGCAGCATTCTTGTTCAAATTTAGCCTTGATTGGTTCGAGCAACAGTGGCAATTTTTGGGCTTGAAGATTGACATTTTCTTTTCTTCCTGGTTTAGTAGTTTTTTTGTCAAACTTGTAATTGACTACTTTTAAAGCAAGAATCTTTATTGGGCCATCTTCATGTTTGAGAGATATTTCATGAGTTCTAAGAACAAAAGGTTGATATTTAGTCAAGAATATAAATCCTAATAAAACATCACTCTTAAATCATTATACTCAATGAAATCAGTTACAAATTTCTTTCCCTAAATCTCAATAGTAACATCTTGTGCATAACTACCCATCTGGATCTGCTCCCCATTGATTGCATAACCTGTTGGGAGTTCTGGCCTGGGTTTCCAAAATTCTGAAGGGATTGTATTAGTCTTTGCAAAACTTCTAGAAGAGCCAGAATCTACAAAGGCATCCATGGGAATTTGTTTGTAACAGGAAAACAGAAATTAATACAAATATATGTGCAATTTTCAACAAGATATAGTGCATTTGTTGGTTCTCCAAGGTTAAAATCAAAGTTGCTGCTTGAAAATTTGTCATCCTTGTTATCGGCTTTGAACAAAATTTCTCGAATCTCCCCCACGATAGAAGTGAGTGCAATAATTTCCTTTTTTTGCAAATAAACTTGGTGTGCAAGGTTTTGAATATCCTCTGTAAGATGATCCAATTTGGAGCATACAACATCAAGCTGGTTAGAGGCAAATTTCTTGGAAGACAGTTTTTTCTTAAGAGGAGGTGGAGAAGAGGAACAGGGTGAAGCTGGCCTTTTCTTCCATTTGGGATGTATGTATCCATGGGAAGTAGAGGGTCTTGAGCTTCTAAGCTGTTTTTGAAGAGAGTCACGTTCTTCTTCCCAAGTCTTGATATCTTTGAGTTGTTTTTTGATAGCAGTCCTTCTTTCTTCTTTTCTCCCAGCCATTCTATAAGGATCTTTGGCCTTGGCCATGTCAATTTTGAAGGTGAGATCCTTAATGGCTCGCTTCACAACTTTTGTCACTGCAGAGGGTGAGTCAAATGAACTGGAGGAGTTTGAAATACTTTCTTCAATCCAAGTGGATTCACAAACTTTTCTAGACTTTTCTTTTCCCATAGAGAAATGTTCAGGCAAAATTTCAACTAACTCAAAAAATTGGTCATCTAAAAACTGAGCAAAAGCATCAAAAGTATCTACAATCTCCCAATTATTATATACATCTTGTTCTTGAAAAAGAGCATAAACCTTTGTTCCAGGATTTAGCTTTCTAGGACAATTTGTGGTATAATGGGGACCCTTGCAAATGAAACATTTTACTCATTCCTTTCCTGGATTCTTATTCTTCTTGAACAAATATTTAGGAGGATTTCTATTTTTAAAAGAATTCTTATGTACAAGAGAAAATCGATACCTCTTTTTGTGGCTTATGTTCTTGGGACGAAAAGATCTTTCCATATTAGCATCACCATAGGCTCTTCTACTACACTTTCTGCATTTACAATACTTTTCACAAGACCTTTTATGGAATTTTCTTACTTGCTTGAAGTCCTTAAGCTAGTTGATTGGAGTCAAATTACAATATTCTCTCAAATTGCATGAATAATTAAATTGTTCTCAATTGTCATTCAAAGCTTTGAGTAGACATTGTTTATCCAATTTATAGGCGACTAAGGTTTTTAGCTCAGAAAATGTACAATTTTCCACATTAATCTTTTTCTTATCCATCAAAATCTTCTGCCCATTCTCCTAACCCACAAGGAAGTGAATTGAGATAATATTTTTTGGTAGTAGGATCATGGAGCTTGTTAGCTGCAATCATATATTTTTTGAATATAAGATTGTATTTGTGCAATTTGCCTAAATTTTTGAGCTGTAGTGAATACAAATTTTTTTTAGCTTCAAGTACATCATTTTTCCTATGACAACAGAATAGACCAATGAGCATGAGTTTTAACATTGAAAATCCTTTAGCAGATATATCATTTCTACCCATATCCATTTCTTTGACATAATCTTCTCCTGATACTGGATCTTGGGAAATAACACCATTGTCAGGTAAACCATTCCACCAATCTCTAAGTTTACCAGACATCAATCTAACAACATACAAAACTTTATTAGATCCAGACTAGACAGAACCTCTAGTGTCATAGAAGTTTTCTAGTGTATCACACCAGGTGCAAATAGCATCGTATGGGTCAATAATTTTGTCAATATTCAAAATATACTTGGAGGTGGCATAAGCTCTCATTTGTTCTGGTCTGGAATTTTCTGTAACAATATTTCAATATCTATATTACTGCCTATTGATTCATGGTTGCCCATGAAATTTTTGCATTCTTCAGCATCATTCAGTTGTTCCAAAACAAATTTTTCATTAACCAGTGTTGGTTCTTCATTTTTCAGATGCTTGGGATTATTCTCCATTTAAGAATATTTCTTCATTAGAAAGAGAAAAATCCATGTGTTGCAATAGGTTCATCCATATAGATTGGTTCATTATCCTCAATTTGAAGTTCTTGTAACCAATCTTTCATTTCTTCTATACACTGCATGGTATGTTCCTTTTGTTTAGGGAAAATTAATTTTGTAGGCCTAGGGGTTGTTTTGGTTCTAGAGGGTGCTACATGTTGTTCTTCATCAGGTTCATCAGCAATTAAAATACCTTTTCTCCTCTGAACCTTAAACTCTTTATTTTTGTAGAGATTCATCATTAGACACTTCACACAAAATCCACATAATCATCATGAATAAGAAAGAGTCAATGTCACTCAACCACACTAGGCACACACCATAAGAGTTTGATGCAATCTTCAAAGAAAACCCATACAATTTAGTGGCATTCATCAATAGGCCTTGCACACAAAATCCATACAATAATCATGACTAAGTCAATGTCATGCAACCATAATGTAGAAGTTCGATGCAACCTTCAAAGAAACCCCATACAACTTAGTGACATAGTCATCATTCTACCTTTAACACAAAACTCATACAATCATCATGAAGAAGAGTTAATCTCGCTCAACGATATGTATGAACAAGCACACTAGGCATATCATAGGAATTTTATGCAACCTTCAAAGAAAACCCATACAATTTACAACATATTCATCATTAGGCCCTTCACACAAAAGCCATACAATCATCATGAATAAATGTAAATGTCGCTTATTCATAATGTATGAACAAACACACTATAGGAGTTTAATGCAACATTTTAAAAAAAACCCATACAAATTAGTGAGATATTCATCATTAGACCCTTGAAATAAAAGCTAAAAAATCATAAGAGACAATCTCACTCAACCATAATGTATGAACAAGCACACCAAACCCACCATAAGAGTTTGATGCAATCTTCAAAGAAAACCCATACAATTTAGTGGCATTCATCAATAGGCCCTTCACACAAAATCCATACAATAATCATGACTAAGTCAATGTCATGCAACCATAATGTATGAACAAGCACATTATGCACACTGTAGAAGTTCGATGCAACCTTCAAAGAAACCCCATACAACTTAGTGACATAGTCATCATTCTACCTTTAACACAAAACTCATACAATCATCATGGACAAGAATTAATCTCACTCAACCATATGTATGAACAAGCACACTAGGCATATCATAGGAATTTTATGCAACCTTCAAAGAAAACCCATACAATTTATGACATATTCATCATTAGGCCCTTCACACAAAAGCCATACAATCATCATGAATAAATGTAAATGTCGCTTATTCATAATGTATGAACAAACACACTATAGGAGTTTAATGCAACATTTTAAAAAAACCCATACAAATTAGTGAGATGTTCATCATTAGACCCTTGAAATAAAAGCCAAAGAATCATAAGAGACAATCTCACTCAACCATAATGTATGAACAAGCACACCAAACCCACCATGAGAGTTTGATGCAATCTTCAAAGAAAACCCATACAATTTAGTGACATTCATCAATAGGCCCTTCACACAAAATCCATACAATCATCATGACTAAGTCAATGTCATGCAACCATAATGTATGAACAAGCACATTAGGCACACTATAGAAGTTCGATGCAACCTTCAAAGAAACCCCATACAACTTAGTGACATAGTCATCATTCTACCTTTAACACAAAACTCATACAATCGTCATGAACAAGAGTTAATCTCACTCAACCATATGTATGAACAAGCACACTAGGCATATCATAGGAATTTTATGCAACCTTCAAAGAAAACCCATACAATTTACAACATATTCATCATTAGGCCCTTCACACAAAAGCCATACAATCATCATGAATAAATGTAAATGTCGCTTATTCATAATGTATGAACAAACACACTATAGGAGTTTAATGCAACATTTTAAAAAATCCCATACAAATTAGTGAGATATTCATCATTAGACCCTTGAAATAAAAGCCAAAGAATCATAAGAGACAATCTCACTCAACCATAATGTATGAACAAGCACACCAAACCCACCATAAGAGTTTGATGCAATCTTCAAAGAAAACCCATACAATTTAGTGACATTCATCAATAGGCCCTTCACACAAAATCCATACAATCATCATGACTAAGTCAATGTCATGCAACCATAATGTATGAACAAGCACATTAGGCACACTGTAGAAGTTTGATGCAACCTTCAAAGAAACCCCATACAACTTAGTGACATAGTCATCATTCTACCTTTAACATAAAACTCATACAATCATCATGAATAAGAGTTAATCTCACTCAGCCATATGTATGAACAAGCACACTAGGCATATCATAGGAATTTTATGCAACCTTCAAAGAAAACCCATACAATTTACGACATATTCATTATTAGGCCCTTCACACAAAAGCCATACAATCATCATGAATAAATGTAAATGTCGTTTATTCATAATGTATGAACAAACACACTATAGGAGTTTAATGCAACATTTAAAAAAAACCCATACAAATTAGTGAGATATTCATCATTAGACCCTTGAAATAAAAGCCAAAGAATCATAAGAGACAATCTCACTCAACCATAATGTATGAACACGCACACGAAACCCACCATAGGAGTTTGATGCAACCTTCATAGAAACACATACAATTTAGTCACATATTCATCATAGACCCTTCACACAAAAGTCATACAATCATTATGAATAACAGTCAATCTCACTCAACTGTAATGTATGAACAAGCACACCAAGCACACTATAGAAGTTTGATGCAACCTTCAAAGAAAACTCATACAACTTAGTCACATACTCATCATTAGACCCTTCACACAAAAATGATACAACCATCATGAACAAGAGTCAATCTCACTCAACCATAATGTATGAACAAGCACACCAGCCATGTTGATGTGACCAAAGGAGTTTGATGCAACCTTCAAAGAAAACCCATACAACTTAGTGACATATTCATCATTAGACCCTTCACACAAAAATCATACAATCATAAAAAATGAGAGTCAATGTCACTCAACCATAATGTATGAACAAGCATGCTAGGCACACCATAGAAGTTTGATATAACCTTCAAAGAAAACCCATGCCACTTTGTGACATATTCATCATAAGACCCTTCACACAAAACCATACAATCATCATGAATAAGAAAGAGTCAATGCTACTCAACCATAGAAGATTGAAGAACCTTGAAATAAAATCCATACCCAATGACATATATGTCATTATATCCTTCTCATGAAAGTCATGATCATCATGTACAAGAGAGAATGTCACCAACCATAATGCATACATAAGAACATTAGGAACACTATAAGAGTTTGATGCATGAACAAGCACACTAGGAACACCATAAAGTTTGAAGAACCTTGAAATAACATCCATACAGTCAATGACATATATGTCATTATATCCTTCCCACTCAAGCACAAAGGGGTTTGATGCAACCTTAAAACAAAACCCATACAACACAATGTCAAATATTCATCATTATAAATTCATACAATAATTATGATTCATGAACTCCATCACATTTTATTGGACCCTTCACTCAAAAGGCATATAATCATCGTGCATAAGATTTAATGTCACTCAACCATGATGCATGAACAATCACACTAGGCATGCCATAGGAGTTTGGTGCAAGATTAAAATGCCCCATACAATTTAGTGACATATTCATCATTAAACCCTTCACACAAAAGCATCATGAATAAGAGTCCATGTCACTCAACCACACTGGGAACACCATAGGAGTTTGATTCAATCTTCAAAAAAACATCATTCACACAAAAAGTCATATAATCATCGTGATTAAGACAGTCAATGCCACTAAACCATAATGCATAACGAGCACACTAGGCACACCATACAAGTTTGAAGAACTTTCAAATGAAACCCATACAAATCAATGACATTTTTGCCATTATACTCTTCACACGAAAGTCATGATCATCATGAATAAGAGTGAATGCCACTAACCACATTGCATACATAAGAACATTAGGGACAAGCTATAATAGTTTGAAGAACACTAGTCATGTTGCATGCTTCACACAAAATCCATGACACTCATATGATACTATGTTGCTAACCCTTATACACACAATTTTTGCCATATTCCATTAAAACCATCACACCAAAGTTAATGTGACTAATAATGATTCATGGGTAAACACAATATGCACACTAAATATAATAATGTAATTGTTTAATTATAAAAAAATAAACTACATCTAGAACATTTATTTGTTTAACATAACAACTACAAAAATATAAAAACTAAAAAATAGCATAAAAGAATGAGACCTCTTCAAGGATGTCCATGGCCACATACTTTAAGAGTTTGTGGAGAGATATTTCTACCACTCCTCAAAAAATAATACAAATTTAAAATTGTACATGTTGAGTAATGTAAATACAAGGAATTTAAGTCTTCACACAAAAGCATTTCCAACTAAGATATTGATATCTTTCAATTAGAATAAACTTTCAAAGTGTAGATTTATTTTATTGCAATCCAATTGCACCCTACACATTGTACTTTTCACACCTAAAGTAAATAACAATTAACATGAAAATCATCAAATGATGTGTATATTTATTATCCAAAAGCACTTCCCTCAACTTGCTATTTATATTTTTAGTAAGCTTTTACATTTTTTTGAGATCGACAAAAATCAAAAGAGAATTAATATCACCAAATAGCATACACAATCCAAATGAATCCTAAGCATTGTACATTTCACACCTACCATCAATAAAACTTCAACATCAAAATCATCAAACAATGTATATTTACCATTTTGAAACACTTCATTTAAATTGTATGGGAAGCTTTCACATTTATGAGATGAATAAACATATATTTTAAAATAAAATCAACAATGAAATCAATAACATGATGAATACATAAGCATAACAAATATTATAAGGATGCAAACTCCTCCATTTTAAAGAAAAATTAAAAAGACCAAATATTAATTCCAATAATAAGGTTAAATAATCACACTAAATATAATTATTTAATTGTTTAATTACCAATAAATTAAAATATTTTATTTGATTAACATAACAATTTAATAACTTTAATGAAAATAGAAAAACTAAAAATATCATGAAAAATTTGGTAGAGACCTCTTCAAGGATGTCCATGGCCATCCTTAAAGAGTTTATGGAGGGATATTTCTATCCCTCCTCAAAAAATAATACATATTTTATTAATTATAATTGTTAAGCAATGTTTACAAAGAATATAAGTCTTCCTTTGAGCATTATGTTTAATTTCATACCACTATACAAAAGCATAGTTTCTACCGCTATACAAAAGCATTTCCAACTAAGATATTGATATCTTTTAATTAGAATAAACTTCCCAAGAGTAAATTTATTTTGTGCAATCCAAGTGAACCTGCACCTTGTACATTTCACAACTAAAATTAATCAAACTTCACATCAAAATTATCAAATGATGTGTACATTTACTATCCAAAAACACTACCCTAATTTTACTATTTATATTTTCAGTATAAGCATACACAATCCCAATGAATTCTAGAGACTACATTTCACACCTAACCTCAATAAAACTTCGACATTTAAGACACTTTCTTTAACTAGTTACTCATATTCTTATAGGAAACTTTTACATTTATGAGATCAATAAACATACATTTCAAAATAAAATCAATAACATCATGAATACCATAAAAACACTAAATAGTTTTATAGGATACAAACTCCCCCATTTTAGAGAAAAACAAAAAAAAACACAATAACTTCAATAGAAGTGTAAGAGAGAATTGTAAACATGACTTTACTGAATTGTCAATGTTCCGAGTTCAATCTCCCCTGCTTCAAATGAATAGTCCACCTACAACAGTCCATCTACTTTTGTTAAATGAGGTAGAAATAGTGCAAATTCTATATGATTACTTCTCCAAAGTAGAAATTGAAATAGTCATAGCCTAGAAATAATCAGTCTATGCTACACACAAAATCAGTCAAGAATGAATAAACTCAGTAACACAACCCAAATGCACTAGAAATTTAAAGATGAAAAAAATTTCCACACAGAAAAACACATTGGCATGGTAAGAAGGAATTAGATGGTATTTTTCCAAATTTGTAATGGTCCTATATGTGACATATTGACATCTATTTGGGGACACACCTTGACAACTTGCAATCAAATGTACTTACAAAATAAAGCAAATGATAATAATAAGACACAGGAATGAATTTTAACCTGGGGGTCTAATTTAAGTGGGAGCAGTTACAGTCCGACGTTTCCTTCAAGTTCTAACAGACCCACTCTGACGTTTGCTTCAAGTTCCATTGGAATTTAATCTGACTGGCGGTTTCATATTAAATTTCTCGGCGTTTACCTCTCCATTTAATTCCAGATTTCCTAGAATACAAAAGGCAAAGAATTATTCAGACAGAAACAGAAAAGCCAGTCAGTAGATGTAATGTTGTCAGATAATGCATTACCAGAATATCAATGCCGCCAAATTTTTCTTCAACCCATTTGGCAAACAGATTTACAGAATTTGTATCCACTATATCTAATTGATGGAAAACCACATTTAATCCCTGTTCCTGAAAAGATGCAACCACTTCCTGTCCTCTACCACTATCTCTTGAAGTGAGAACAACAGTCAGACCCTGCTTTGCAAGTTGTCGAACAATCTCAAACCCAACACCTCTATTACTTCCAGTTACTACTGCCAGTGTATCTGTAGACCACCATCTGCCACAAAATTAATTATTTAGCATATAGCTGTAGCATCAATTGTTGGAGTAAAATTTGAGATACATACCCTCTAGTACTCTTCTGTTACATCCCATCTAAAACCAATAATAAATGCCTGTTAAATCTATATGGCATTTGATCTCATTAACTATGGTTGGACATTAATTATGCTAGACAAATTAACACAAGACAAGAACTGTTCAAGTAGCCAACTGTGAATATTACTTTTATATGTTATGTCCCAGACCATATTGGTCAAATGGATGATGGAATCCATACATAGCAAACTTAAACCAAGACAAGAATCCCAAAATCAGGGTGAAGTCATGACGAGGCATATGTACATTGTCATCATCCTCAGAAGTTACAATTTAAAGGAGCTTATTGACCTGTGGATAAATGTGATCCAAAAAAAGCTATAGACAGCCCTCCAACACCAGCATTTGCCATTCATCATCAGCATTGACATTTTTGACTTTTATTCTCTACTCTTGTTTCACTGTGTCCTGCAATATCCTATAAATCCCAGAGGATGCAATCTAAGGATAGTGATATGTTCTGGGCAGGTGAGCTGGATAATTTATGATGCAAATAATAATAGTTTGGTGGCATGAAACACTAATATAACAAGAAGCCAGTTTGCCGCTACCATTTGCCGCATCAACATCATATTCAGTGAATGCACAACAGTGTTTTAACTCCTAAGATTAGTTCCTTGGTCAAAGACCAAAGGAACCTGCATTGCACTGGAAATCCCATGGCAATCTTGAGGCTAAAAATCATATTTTTTATATGCCTTTTTGAATTCAATCTTATCTCTACTTCATACTTATATGTATCATGTATATTGTTGATGAAAATTGAAATCCCTGCCAGGATTTATGACGAACTAATCGGTTTATGAATTATACATGGATATTGTGGAATGTATCCTGATTCGTTAGCATAAAGCCGTACCAGGAATATGATAGGCTGATGTGTTGAATTGGACAATAATGTAAGACATGACAACTCATAGTGGATATACATGTTTATTGTTATCACCTTAACTAATCTAGATGCCAGAAGGTCCAGGAGACAAACCAATCTTGAGAAAGCGGGTTTACAGATTATGCGGAGGAAAACAAGAGACTAGTAAACCAACAATGAAATGTCCCCAATATGATTTTTTTATATTTTCTGACTTTTTTTTGTGTTTTCTAGATGTTATCAACTGAAATTATGCAAATATAGATAGCTACAGCAAGATATGATAACCTTGAATAGCAGCAAATAGAATGGAAATATCAATATAGGAATCCCAATTTTATTTTATTTGCCTGCAGCAACTGGAATGATAACAATTATGAATATGTTGAGCTGAAAATGTAAATTTCAGCATTACATATGATTGACATCAACTCACTGACACAACATACAGCAGATTCTGAACTATTGGTTGATAGCTAGAAAATGAGTGCTTGTAGACTGCTGTTAGACTCTACGGAATGAAGGGAAGAGGCAGAGGATAGAGAGAAAAACAGAGGGCTACAGCCCTTTACATTTGCATAAAACTTTTTAACAGAAACAGAAAGAAACAAAGATTATATAAATTATTATTGTAGGCAATTTTCTCTCACACCAAAAAAGACATATATTATCTGCATAAATTTGAGCTGCTGCTCATACATCATGAAAACAAAAAACAGAGCATTACCCAGCTTTTTCTACTACACCCAACATCCATACTAAAACAGCAATCACAATACTTCTGTTTTTCAACAAAAAACCCAGCATACAAGTAAAACTAAAAACTAGCCTATGCTGGACTTGACAGTAAATTAAAATTGGACCAAAAAAAGGTCTGCTCTTTTCCATACGTAAGAGAGGAGACCACACTCCTGAAAGACATCTCTGCAGAAGAAATTAATGAAGACAAGTGAGGCCATACCTCACACCATACATCTTGCAGAAATATTAATAGAAACAAGACAGAATAGAGAGGACAGATCGAAGATTGGAGAGGTCAGCAATATGTTTACTAAAGTCTTCAACATTCAATGAGATGCAATGTCCTGTCTGCTGCAATGCTGGAGGACGAACAGTGAACAAAAGTAATTACGGTAGTTGGGATTAATATTCCAACACGGAATCTTCAAAACCCTTTGTTGTACCAAGGATGATCAGTGGATCTGCCTTTAGTCAATATTTATGATGCTGGCAAGCACACAGCAGACCTGGGGGTAACCTCTGATAATCAGTAAATATAGAAATGAGCCTGGTAAAAGGGTTGCGGACTGCCTGGAGTGTGAATCGGTCCCCTAGTCAAACTGTATGCAGTTCAAATCTTCTTCGAGCAAGGTAAATGGTGCAGTTAGTGATCAGTACCACTGTCATGTGCAGCCAGCCAAACCAGCAATGTACCTTCTGAATGGCACAATCTACCTGTGAATACCAGCAATTAGCTCCTAACCATCCACAAAACCCTCAACAAATGGCAGTAGAGTATGGAACGTGCTGTGATCCCCTCCTATCAATTGCCACTCACAAAGTTGTGTGATAGGGTTGCTATGTTGCCAGTTCAGCTCGTCAAACACTAACAACTCAGCAAGATGTGTAATCAACTCTGAAATGCAGCAACAAACCCTCCAAAACTGCACCTAAACAATGATCCTTGAATATGCTGGTCGCTCCTCCAGTTATGTTGAAATATCATACGACCACTCTAGGAAGGCCCTTAAATGGCGTGGAATTATGTCAAAGTGTAGGCACCCAGAAATAAGTAGAAATCAGCAACCTAAAATTTGTTGAAAGTCTAAAAATGCAGAAATGTGATCCCTTGATGGCAACAAACTATTTGCTTGCAAATCTTGATTGCTCAACCTGAAAAATAAGCACAAAGTCTCCAAATCAGCTCACTATGCAACTCCCGTGCAGAATTGCCAATGGTAGAAGCAAGGGTTTTTGCCTTCACTTCCAAGAAGAAAATCCAAGAGGGTTTTCATCCCCCTAGACCTCAGAAAACAGCCAAGGGTTTTCGTCCTTGAATGCAAATTCGAAAACAAAGCTCACAATAGAAAATAGCAAATGAAATTCTCATGCTGAAATGAAGCCAGACGTCTCCTTGATATACCTTTCCAAATCATGCCCTTGAATTCAAATTTCCCTCTAGATATTTAAAAATGCTTTTTATTTTATTTTAATTTTAAGTATTTAAAAATACTTTTTATTTAATACTAGTGTTTAAATACACATTTTATTTTAATTATAATAATATTATTAAGTTGCCCCTAAAATTAGAAATTACTGGACCCAACTTAAAATATTATTAATTATTTTAGTTCAAAAAAGAGGACATGACAGTCCGTCCTTCCCAGAATTGCTTGTCCACAAGTAATTGCAAACCCAAATGCTCAAGCATTGTCTTGCCAATATGATGAATCATGCTATAATGTCTATAGAGTATAGACCCTATACCTGTCAAATGAAACAATTTCAGGCAAAAAACACCATGCAAACTCGGATACTCAAATACCATCCTACCAACACTATGAATCATGCTATAGCCTCTAAATCCCGTATCTGTCAAGTGGAGCTACTTGGACCAACAAGTATATCTCTCAACTCCACTACCCACAACGATTGTATACAACCTCGGATACTCAAATACCATCCTACCAACACTATGAATCATGCTATAGCCTCTAAATCCCGTATCTGTCAAGTAGAGCTACTTGGACCAACAAGTATATCTCCCAACTCCACTACCCACAACGATTGTATGCAACCCCTGCAACTTAGGACACAATTTGGCCAACAAGTGTGCATGATCCACAGCACAAACCTCTGAAAATAGAAAACAAAGGAGTGTGATGGTGGCTTGCTGGGCGTATGGGACTGCATTAATAGTTTATATAGTTTAGATAGGCATATTAATAGTTTCCAAAACATTTGGAGCAGTGACCAAGATTCAAGATTGTGATATTTTCTGTGTTTATTTAAAAGAACATAGACATGTATGAATTTACTGCATTATGTGTTTGGGCATGCTTCTTTTGTCTGGGGTTCTATTATGGGCTAAATTGTTTCTCATTCGAATGCATCTTTAAAGTACGTTTGTCTAAGAAAAATTCCCATTTTTAAGGTCAGAAACCAGAATGGTGGGATTTTTTTGTGTGGGAAAATGCAAAAGAAAATGGAAATTGAAGAACCACAATAGAGACTGACGGAAATCCAAAACCACCAATTACTTTCTGAAGTCCCTTTGTGGTTGTATAAGATGCAATGCTTTAGGGATTTTCTAAGGATGTTCTTAGAATATCATGAGCATTGCATGTGGTAACCTAGATGTGTCTCAAGGTTACCAGATACAACAATTTTTATTTATTTATATTGATTTGTGGAATAGGAGATGATTTATCTGCAGCTTTTCTTTTATCATTGCAAGTCATATTTCAGAGTCTGATATACCTCTTCTCATCATTGACTCGTCTATGGACATTCAACATAATTGCTTTCTTTCATTCACTCTTCAACATTGTTATCAAATGGTTGAAGAGGTCTCCTTGGGCGACTTGAGTTACTTTCTTTTCCAACTGCTTATTATGAGCATCTGTGTTTCGCATTGCTGCTTTCATTCCTCCTTTGCTTTGTTTCCAGACTCTATGGAAAAACACTAAAGGGAAGATGCACTAAGAGGTTATGCTTGAGCAACATAGTTCAATGCTAGCAGGGAATGCTTATGGTTATTCATTATTTCTTTCTTATGCTATATAAGAGATACTTGTGCACAATCCATTTATAAATCCATGCTCTGTGGTTTTCTTTACTTTAGTGTGTTTCCTTTTCACGCGAATTTTCACTAGTTTGCATACACCGTTGTAGCGATTCTAGTTATTGTATCTATTACCATGATTTAGTTCTTTTACTTATGTATTTGTGAACAAATGTGTCATGGATGTATTTTCTTATTTATATTTGAGTACTGATAAGGACATCATTCTTCTTGCTGAAAGCACCCTTTGTGCATTTTTTACCGGACACTTTTTGCAACTCACATATTTGTGCAACACTGTTGTCTTTTGCTAACCTAACAGCTATCTCATTTATGATATATTTTCATGTCTACTCAGATTCTTCGTACATACTTTCTGTATCCTTATTAGTTTTAGTTCTACCTGCGTCATCTGCAAGCCAATTGTCATGGAATTTATAGAGGATTTTATATTAAAGATGATCGTGACAAGAAATCATTTCGATTGAGGTTAATGTTTTTATAGCATTCCAAATCATTTGCTTGTTGCTTTACAATTTTATCCTTGAGACTTCCTTTGCCATTGAGATAGATTATTCTCAAATGGAGCATCAGTTATTATGTTTGCTTTATCTGGTTTGTAGATGAGTTGTGTTTGAATCATCAGAGAATAAGGACCATTAATATTGATTGTTGCTAGTTAACTCTGCTTTGAGCAAGAAATTTAGTAATGGATATTGGTTGATATAGAATCTAGATTTAAGGCCATGTTCCCATTTTTTGATTGGATGAGCTCTTCCTAACAGCTCATGGTTAAAAGTCGGGAATCTCTACTTGCCATTTTTAATTTTCTAGTTCTGGATGCCTTCACTTTTATCATTTTCAAAGAACATTGCTCCTAATGAAATTTTCACTTGTGTGTCTGCGTATCATGAATGATCGAGAGAGCAACTCTAATACCATGGCCGTCATCAACATTTGACAACCCACTACTTACTACTTAGTTGTGATTTGCTCAACTCAGCATCAACTTCAGCGCCAACACCTAAATTGACACTTTATGACACAAATGTTGGATCCTCCAGGCATCAACACTGGTGCAGGAGCACCAAGGGGGCTTGGAGTGAGCCCATATGTCTATAACGCATTTTGGAGTGATGACCTTAGTGGTCATATGGTCATAAAGTATGTTGGTCATAAAGTTTTCTTTGTTTTTCTTTTAGTTCGAGTGTGGAGCAGTCAACATGTCTTTCTATGTGATCGGTATAAGAAGTATGACCGGGAGACGAGGCTAAAGTTTGGCCGATGGTTATGTCTCACCGATGGGAAAAGTTTGAAGTCAAGCAAGCCGTGACGGTGAAGTTTTGTGTTATGAATTTCAGTGTGAGAAGAGCCATCAGGAGAGACCGTGAATGTTATAGCGACGGTCGGAGTCATGGCGACAGAAGGATCATCGGGGTAAGTCATGCCGACAGAGGAATGCCGATAGAAATCACATTGGAAAGAGATGAACCATCGGAAGGCGAGGAGAAGGTTTCACCGATAGAGGCAGTCTTGCCGAAGGAGAAGTTTAATGTTATGTGGATTTCGGCATGAGTTGGGAGATCGGGAGACAAGACTAAGGTCCCGCCGACGATGTTAGTCACATCGATGAATGAGGTCCGAAAGCTCATCAGGGTGACTGAAGGTATCGGTAGAAGGTTTTTGGAGTACGCCGACGGTATAAGTCTAAGCGATGGATCCTATCCATCGAAGAGAGATGGCATATCGGTGAAAGAGATTTTGGATAGGCCAATAGTGATATGTTTTGCCGATTGGTGAGCGAAGAACCTGTTCCGCCGATGATAACCGAACAGACAGGAAACCCTAACTGTCTGATAACAGAAAAAGGAAGAATGGTTTAAGAACTATTTTTTGGCTTTGTAGATTGTTTTTTTTTTTAGAAGGTGGAAAAACGTGGAAGATTGAAGAACATACATTGAATGTAATAGAGAAACTTCTGATAATAGAAACATTGACAGTTTGAATGCATTTGTATATTGTCTGTAGAGTACTTGTATAACCCGGTTTGCAGTAGAGTAGACAGTTTAATTTCTGTTCTTTTGTTTCTGTTTGTACAAGATGTCTCTGTCTTGATGCCCCTGCATTTTCCTTGTACAGTCATGGAGGGCCATCAAGCAGAGATCTTGTTTCTTTTGTTTCTATTTGTGTTAGTGATTGGGCTGTCAGAGAGAGGCCATGTGAACTTGTACTAGGCAAGCTGTGCTATAGCCCTGCTCGGCATGCAAGTTGCAGTCTAAGAAGACAGAGGTGGAAAACAGAGTACTAGGGAGTATTGAGCACCAAGCAATCAGAACGCTGGACCCAGAGAGGAGGGCTGATAATGGGCTCAAGAAGGCTAGAAGCCTTGGAGATTGGGAATCTTGGAAGCAGTGAGGATAAGGAAGTGTACCTCACACCAAGAAAGCAGAGTCTGTATTGGAAACAACAAACAAATAGGTCTTTCACCTCTGTAATAGATTGCTTAGGTTGTTTTAGACATTTTGGGGTAGAAAATGTCTATGAGCACTTGAATTGGTAGGGAAACCCAGGGATGGCATAGGTCTTGAAGTGTTGTGTCAAGATAGGTTTTCGAAACCCTTAGGTCTCCCTATCAAACACCCTCACCACGCATGCTCCCTTCTCCCTTCCCTTGAGGGATGACAACCTACTTATGAGGCCAAAACTGACCTTGTCTACTTGATGACACTCCTAAAAGACAAACTGTCACATGGAAGACCGACTATTTCATCTTCCATAATCAGGTTACAGTTCTACATTGAAGTCATGTTCTCCTGTTTTCTGATGTTTGTCTATGTTTTGCTTTTGATGTAATCCATTAAATCCTACTTCTCAATGTTATCTTGAGATATCTCATAAGACCAAGATAAGTGGAAGGGCTAGTTGGTTCTACTAAAGTAATGACGGGATTCTCTAATGCTTTATAAGGGTGTAGAATGTTATTTGATATCTTTCTGTCCACTCGAATCTCTTGCTTTTCTTAGTAATAACTGTATTGTGAGAGCTATCTTAGAAGCCCAAGGACAAATATCATATAAGACGTTTGCAAGTCCCAAAAAATTGTCCTAAGGGGTTGAGTTCATGTACATCCCTCGCAAAATGTCAGTCAGATTTTAGTTTGCTACAGTCATTTTTTAGTTTTCCCACTCTTAAATCACATAGTACAGATTTCCCATTTACTTTAATTGTAATCAGTTATACAAAGCTGTATAGATAAATATATATAATCAACAAAGAGTAGATAAGTACACAATCATTCACTGCTCAGAAATCATAGCTTTCACATTACAGTAGATATAATGCAGTCAGAGATTGTTTATCCCGCAGGTTGGGATGAGTGAATATAAGCAATTCTCCTGGGATTCGTCAGATGCAATCACTGGTATGCAAGGTCCCTAAGTCGCCTACATGAAGATCGTGGCAACCTAGCCTTTGATGTTGGAGAATAACCTGGAGAAATCGTAGGTCAGCCCTGATGATTGCTCGGTATCTTACAGAATCCCTGAAGATCACAGATTCGTGTATAGGCGTTCAAGGTGTCAGAGACACTCTGGAAGCATACCAGGACTGTCCCTCATGAGATTTGGTAGTCGTATAAGGGCGTCTGGGTGACTTAAGCTTCTCGAAAATTTCTGGAAACATTGACTGCCATGCATGCTTTTCGTATATGGCTGCATAATCTTTAGTTAATCTAGTTCCTAGTATTTCGCAAATGAAATTTGAATTTTAAGTGTGTATTTAACAGGTATAGAGAAACTGCATCAATGACTTTATACAACCAGTATCCATTTGGGTTCCAAGAGCCTCCGAAGTGTACGTATCAATTCGCTGTGTTTCTGTAGCAGGATATATGGAACCAGACTCAAATACTATTTTCTATGTGCATTCAAATCTTGTTGAAGAGACTGTGTTTTGAAGATGTTCCATTATGGAATGCCCCAGGCAACTATCCATGGGTGTGCTACCTCTATCAAGTTCGTAGTGAGGCACTCATCTCAAGCTGAACTCCAGTTCCAGTTAGAGGAATATGTTGATGAATGGGCTGGTAAGAGATAAGCATCTTGTTAATCACATCCATTAGCATGTTGATAACACTAACAATGCCACCTCCTCTCGTCTAGGAACAACTTCCTTCAGTGTTCTCATAAAGTCTGGGAGAGAACTGGAAGGGCTAGAATATAGTGCAGAAGTTGGGATTGGAACACCAGCTCTGGAACAAGTGATGGGAATCGATACGCTCAACTCCCTCTCATGGATTCAGTGCAAACCCTGCAAGGGTTGTAGTTCTAAAGTGAAGCTCACCATGTATCTACCCAAGCAATCATCCTCCCTTGGCTTGTAAATTCTTGAAATGTCCACCCTTGGGATCAGACCCCAAGGATTTCCAGTCAAAGTGTGATAATTGGGGGTATCTGCACTTACAGAGATACTAATGGTCTTGCCCAAGTATCTGAGGGAGATTATATCACAGTGCTGGGAGAGTATCATTCAGCTGTAACTTTAATTATGTGTTCAATTAGTAGTTGTAAATCTGAGTTAGTTATTTAAGCCATTAACTGTATTTTCTTTATCTCCTGCTGAGTTTTTGATACTGTATATAATTTCCAGAAAAGAATATCACCATTCACTGTATTTTCTTTATCAGCTGTGTATTATTTTCCTTTTTTAATAAGGCTTTTATTCAATTAAAAAAAACTTATAAATAATATAGTTATTTTGAACAAGGTCTTTGTTTCTTTATTGAGTGAAATAAAGAAGGAAAGTTCACAAAATCTCTTCCATCCCTGTGATGGTAAAACTCGCACTCAATCTCATCTTCTTAAAAACATAGGCATCTCTTCCTACATCAAAATAGCCTCTCATTTTTTCTAATACTATTGCAGCCTACAATAAATTTGGGTGTAAAATCAACGACTAAAGCTTAAACTAACTTGTTAATTTGAGTGGAAATGGAACAAAACTGAGCAGTGAGGAGACCCACCTAATTCAAGCTGAGGTCTGTGAATTGAACAAGGGTACAGCTATTTTGATTGGGGGCAATGGACCCATTTCATTTTCTGGAAGAATAAGGGCTCAATCCAGTAGCAACTCCACATTGAGAGAGTGAAGAGAGGGGTTCATGGGTGTTTAACCAGTAGTACTAAATAAGACCAAATCTCCATACTAACAAACTGAAAAATACGAAACACTACTAAATAATAAAATTAGAGACAAGAAAATCAATTACCTCAGCCAATAAACTCTATCGAAAGCTTCAAATATTTAAATAATTCTACAACACGGAGATTTAAGATACATAAAAACTTACCAAACTTTCTTCAAATGTAGTGTCTTCTCTTTTCTTCCTTGGAAATTCTTCCTGCCCGCACTTTTCTTTACCCTCCGCCAGAAAAGGACACACAACCCAAAAATAAAGACACAAATTACAGGATTAAAAAAACAAGGAATACAAAAAGAAACACATACACAGAATACCAAAATCAAGTCAAGAACAGGGCGAACAGAAAAAACATAACAAACAAAGAGAATGAAATGGAGGACATTCAACAGAAGAAAACTTAAAACAAAACAAATAAAGGGAAAATGTGTGGAAATCAAATTTAACAATTTGAGTGGCTGTAATTTTAGTGCCGTTGTAAGGAGGTATAGTTGGCATTCGCCCGCTCCTTCCAACGGCACTAAAATTATAACCACAAAAGATCTCTGGTTTAAATCTCTGTTTTTCTCTTTCTGTGCTGCTGTGGATGACTGTAGAGAAGTGCTCTTTTATTGTTCCAGTAATTTGTAATCCGTTTATGACAGTTTAGACATCCATCAATAGGTTTTGATTTTTATTTAAAGCTATAACCGTTGTTTATTGCTTAGATATTGAAGTGTCCCCTGTCTAGTAGTGTTGTAATTATAGTATTTGTTTAGTTGTAAATTTTTTTGTATATTAAATATTGGTTGTATAGAAAAATTGCATTCCAATAATTGGGAAATTAATTTTTGATGAGTGTTTAATAATAAATATTAATAATATTATTAAAATTATAAGCATAAATAATAACAAAAAATGAGATATTGAATTATAATATAAGACTATTTATTTAGGACATATTGTTTGAAATGAACTATGCCTTGTAGTGTAATGTCAGGTACATGTCCTCTTATGTTATATTTATTGTTGTACCAAGGTATTTATAAAAATTGTGAATGCAAAAATATTATGTGTTAGGACTAATAAAATTAGTCGCAATAGTCCCTCACAAATTCTCATTTTCGCCTCAAATATTGTAGGATTTGAATTTACACTTAGATTTTTACCATTCAAAAGAGTCCAGTTACATGCCCATCACTAGTGAATTTGCTACATAATCTCAAGAATAATGTGTACGTATAAACAACAATATTGAAAAAACCTCATGTTACCTCCCGTAATGACTCGCAATAATGAGATAACATATATCGAAGAGGGAACAACATGTCGAAGAGAGTAATATTATGATCCCTTGGATAGACCGATGGAAAAAGTCACGATGAATATTATCAAAGTATATACGAGATAAAGAAATAATGTAATGTTGTTGATATCCATAGAAGGCCACATCGAAGAGAGGTTAACAAATCAAAGGGAGACAATTATAAGTCCTTTCGAAGTCCCGAGAATGGGAGTACAATGTTAATACAACATCGAGGGGAAGTGTGGATATCGGTAGGAGAAGAATGGAACTCCCCTCGATAGCTTCGATGACAATAAAAAGGGGACTTCATCAGTATTAAGTAACTCATATCGAAGTAAGAATGAAATATCGGGAGTATAATTTATGAAACACAACGAATGATAATTTCAAAGGAACTCTTAGATATCGAAGTGAGACAGTTTGGAGTGTCTTCGATGACTTCGAAAAGAAAATAAAAGCATAGTATTGAAACGGAAATGGAAGGATGACGAAGATATCGATGAGAGCAAAGTTAAAATATGTTCAATATAACGAAAAGTAGTGTTCGTCTCATTGATATGACAACTACATTTTTTAAGAGATAGTTGACATTAATATTGGTTATGGTGACAAGAAAGGTGGCAGGAATGTCATTTATGAATCAAGGGCTGAATCTTGTATACCTAATTCTGACGATATTTCAATGGTAAAATTGTGAAGATTATACAGAGGATGGAATAGGAGAACACGACATTGCTTTATAGTGGAGGATTATGGAAACGACATTCTTGATTCAAGTAAGTATTCAAAAACCAGCTAAAGTTTATCTGAAATATTTGCATTGTCAAGAGATTAGGGTTTTAAATAAATGGAGAATACATTAGAAACAACAAAACCTAAGAGACAGAAAACAGAGTCTAGACCATTGAACCAGGATCTGATTGACCAATGTCTCAGCTCTGGACCAAGGTCCTAGAGAAGTGTGCAATTAAACCCCTCAGTTGAAAAAATAGAAGATAAACAGAGAAAATTGGGTGATATATGTACACCGAAAAGGGGATATGACATGTTTATGTACCACTATAAGAAAATGTATAGGCATGAACCAGAATGTAATCCTTGGAGACTGAATCTAGGAAAACTAGTGGTGCCGAATGTATTTGTGAATGTGGAGCTGATGAGGGTACTAGCTAAGATGTATGACCCGAAGACATTTACAATTTGCCTTCCAGACGGGTCATCTTTTATTTCCATTACCAAGAATTATGTCTCTATGGTTTTCCAATTAGACATGAGCATGTCAACGATACTCATAATTAAAGACCTTTTGGATGAATATCATAGTATGGACACTAGTTATAAAAGGTGGAAATTGCCTTTACATAGACCTCGAGATGAACATAATCAACTTAAAAGATTTTCTATAGATGAACACCCTCCATTTCCTATAGAATCATTTGAAGAATATTTCCAATACACGTATTATTCAGTTGGGCAAGTATTAGGAGTGGATGTTCCTGCCCTCATGTCGACAGCCCTGATGGTCTTAGCAGCAGACATACAGAACAGGGATGCTAGGCTGTTTGATTATGCAGAATATTTGGCAAAGGTATTGAATAGAGAACTTGCTTCCCTAAAAAACAATAATGAAATTGTTAATTTCAAACATTATTCATTGTTGATGCACCTTGTTTTATATGAAGGGCAGTCCATAGGATTATGGAGTGAGAATTTAATGATTAAAGATATAGATGATGATGGCAACATAAGGCCAATACAAATGTGGACGTCAATTTGGGATAACAGATGTATAAAATCACATTACTTGTATTTCGAAGAATACTTTGTGAAACCCCTGTACAGATTGCTTGGTCATTGTTGCGAATATAATTTCTCACCTGAAATACAACAGTTTCTTCATCCCAAGGACAAAGATTAGAAAAGAAAGGTAGATCACAATTGGGGAGATTGGTATGCATATGAGGATTGCACCATGATTAGGGTGTATGGCTTCGAAGCAACCCCACTCCTTCTCCCAAAGACAATCCCTGACAGAGTTGCTTATCTAGAAATAGTGAGGCAATTGGCATATTTAGATTTCATGCATCTTAAGCGTTATAACAAGCAATCCCTCGTGCCTGGGACTCTGTGTTTTGGTGATTTTACTATTATTTCTGATAAAGGGTATGATGCTATTGAGAGCAAGTTGGAGTACTACAACTTGCCAAAAGGAAGTGAAAGAAAAGCATTTGATCCTAAGCATTATATCAATGATGTTAAAATAACACAAAAGTTGAAAGGCTATAAACATGAACATTCTTTATCAATGATGAGTTAATAAAAAATCTTGATGAACCCAATGCAGCAAAAAGGATAAGTGTATATAACATAATAATGATGGCAGAGGCATGGAGGAGGAATCAAAACCCATTGTATAGAGAATCTTTTAATGAAATAAAGGATCCTCTTGAAAGAATTGATCAGTTGATCTCACATGAGGATGAGTTGACTAGAGAGGTGCCTACCTCAACCTTTGAGGTAAGAAGAGATGTTCGTTTAAAAGGGATGTGACCAAAATGCAAGATGAAAGCATAATTCCACTCTGCCATTCATCTCCACAACCCAGTCCAAATATTAGTTTTTCTATTGACACTCATATGATAGGTGAAGTAGATGTTGAGGAGGAAATTGAAAGTGTATAGATTAGTAAGCCTGTTATTGGACAATATGAGCCATCGGAAGAGAGGAATGTTGTTGTATTTGAAGCATCAGATCAGGTATGTGATGATGTCAGGCATCGTGCAAGTGAGGAGTTTATTTCAGATGATAGTTTCATTCAAACTTCAAAATTCAAATCGTTTGTTTATGAATATAAGGGAAAATTGGTAAGAGAAAAAATAAAAGAAATTACACCAAAAAAGGAAGTTGATGCCTTGAAAGAGTTACATGAAGAGGTTGATAAAGAAATAGAGAACATGACTCCTAAAAAGGGGCGAGAATTGTTAAAAGAGGCTGGGGTTATGCTTCTCCCAAGATGGGATATCCAAGTTTTGCTATAGTTTTTGACAGTTTCTTGAAAAGGTAAGACAAAACTTTGCAATTGAGTACTGAAGCAAGCGATAAAATGTATAGTGGCTTAGGGTATAACCCTGACAATGCCACTCTCATAATTTGGGCACTATACCCACCAGGGAAAAATCCCACCGTTATTCATAATCTGAGCCAAGTTTTTGGTCACCTTTTAGTATAGAGATTGAGGGATACTGATCCCCTTCTGACAGCTGATCTAAATGTCAATGTTGTTAAATTTACCAAAGCACAGATTGAAAAGCTGGTAAGAGATAATAAAAAGCTTGTTTCTGAAAATGAAAAACTAAGGCAAGAAGTGGCTAGTTATAATGATAAGATGCTTCCTTCGCCAACTACTTTCTATCTAGTAATAGAAAGTAATGAAAGGTTCTTAGAGGTTGTATCCGAAAGTATATATTGGAAGCATAAAGCTGAATAATCCCAAAAGAAATATGATAAATTAGAAAAGGAGACAAAGAGAGTGAAATTTGAAATTGTTTCAGAACTAATAAAGAAAGCCTTTGCAAAGATGGTTGAACAAGCTGATAAATTGTGGGGTGGATACATAAGAACATACAATGCTCTTAAGGAAAACAATAGATTACAAAACAGATTGATGGAAAAGAGAGAAGAACTGGTGAATAATGAAAATGTCGAAGGTGAAATTATGAAAACTTGGGAAAGTTTAAATAAAACACATCAGCAGTTCAACAAAATGATCACAGGAGAACTTAATGACTATAATATCTCATTAGACATTTCTTTCCCCAGTTTCTTCAATGATGAAGGTGACCTTAAAGAACGCATTGTTTGGAAAGAAGAACTAAGCCAGATATTACTGGAGGCACTCATGAAAATAAATGATGAATTATTAGTTATGGAGAACACACATGTACAGCTGAATGGGATTTCTGCTCTGGGGTTTACTATGAAGGAATTAAGTGCTATGATGGATACATATAGCAGCGAGAAGTACATTGAGCATGTCTCCAAAGTCAATCTATTTATTGCACGAGCAATGTAAACATTATTTCAAAGTCGTCAGAGGGAAGGACCAGAACATTCAAATGTCGCACTATGGAGAGGATAATTTTTCCAGGCCAATGGTCACGAGTTGTCTATGATGATTAACAGATTCTGGTATCATGAGTGTTTCTGGTCTTCAAACTATTTTTGTTGTTATTTCTTTATGTTTTAAAATAAGAATTAATCATTAGTTAGATGAAGAGACATGAACTCTGAAAAGACATGTTGACTTGTAATGACTTTGTTTGGCAAAGAGATGGGTTAGCCTAATGATGAGACACTGAGTATGCATTTAGTAACATTCCTAGTTTCATTGTTTGTCTTCATGTGCAGTTGTTAACAAAATGTAGTGTTACTCTTTATATTTATGAATGTTACAGTTGTTTGTTAAGTGTGTAAATGGTTGTATGGTCTGTGTGCCAGTTGGAACTTCATGTGCTCATGTAGTTGAGGTTTAATTCAAAATAATAATGTTGTCGTTCTTGCAAGTGGCATCATTATGAGTGTTATTTTCATAGTACAATTGTATTTTGGTGTATGCATGATTGTACAGAAATTAGTTTAGACCACAAAGAAAATGATATTTTCTTTAAACACAAGTTTAAAAATAGAAAGAAGCAATGAGAACAGAGCATAACAGAAAGATCAAATTGTTCAAAACCAAGAAATACAAGGCTTGCCTCTGTATGTCTTCAAAATGTTCAGCCCTTCATCAAATTGAGGTAGAGGATAAAGCATATTCAAACAAAGTTGCTACTAAACAATATTTAGTAATTTCTAGAAACGAATGTATTCAAACATATTAATATAGAAAATGCCCAAACTAAAAGAAACTGAAGTCACTGTCCATGGGTAGAGAAAATTTAACCTAGGCACAATAGTGGGATTTCCAGTAGACGGGTAGATAAAATTAAACTAAAGTTCAATGGTGGGATTTCCTGTAGCATATGATAAAGACTTCCCTTGCATTTTGAAATCATAGATAACAACTTTTTCTTCTCAAATCTGGAGAATAAAGTGCACTCAACAGAGTAAGCAATATGTTGTCATGTCTTTCCTTGTTTCTAATAATATGACATTTATGTTCATACAAATAGGCTTCAAGATTTCATATATCTATGCCTTTGAGACAAACTGGTTCATAGTGTTGTGATGCTCACAACAAGCCCCATTTTACCCTTTAGCAAAATGAGGACCCTTATTGTGGCTTTTGCTTTTGGCTTGTGTGGTTTTTGCTTGCTTGGCAGTATAGGTAAAATGTCCTTGGTGCTTGAAATCTGAGTTTCGCAATGCTTGGTGATAAATGGTTGTTATCAAAAAAATTTGCTTCAAAAATCAGCTAGGGTTGTTTTTTGAACGATATAAAAATTCTGCATATTCTAAGAGTTATGCTAGTTTTTGTGAAAAGTCAATGCTGTATTTATGTTGGGTCAACATGTATCCAATATACATTGTCATTTGCATGTATCTGTTATGCTTTTGGTCTGTTGGGTTATTACATTCATCATGTTTTAAATCACTTGTTGATAATGGTTTAAAATGAACTTATGCAGGTCTGGACCCGACGGTGTTTTGTGAAGAATTGTATAAATGTAGAAGTCCATATTTGTGTTTGTATATTACAACTCATGTATTAAAGATGCAAATTCAAAATATACATAGGCAGATGTCAAAATAAGTTCAAAGTAATGTATAAAGTTGGAGTCATCTCGTTTGTATGATTAATACATTGTTTTGGTATACTTTTGATACAAATGCAGATCCGGACCCGAAGGTAAAGTTTAATTGAGTTTAGAAAATGAAAGGTGAATGCTCATCTTTGTATGTATTGTTGTATGTATAATCACATGTATCTGAAATACATATATAAAAAACCGGACGCGACTAGGAAAATAAAATGTTGTAAACTTTAAGAGAAGTCACGTTTGTATATTTAGATGTATTTATTAGAAATACAAAAGTGAAAGATGCAGTTGCAGACTTGAACTCAGGATTAAATAACAAATAAAGTGCAGTTGTTCATAACAATGGTTAGAAAAAGTCAACATCATGAATATTCGTATATTCGCATGTATATGGTATACATGAAAATATACAAATTTGAATTTTATGCAAAACCCGACGCGATTAAAGGTTTGAACTTTGTATATTTCGTGTGGGGTCCACATTTGTATGTTTGAGATGCATGAATGCGATATACAAAAAGGGTGATACAAATGACATAGATACAAGATCGGACCCGAAACTAATTTCAATTTGTTTCATAAACCCGATAGAGTCTGAGTCTATATATTTGGATGATTGTATAAGATATACATAAGGATATACAAAATAGAATATGCAAAAATGAGAGAGAGAGAGAGAGAGAGAGAGAGAGAGAGAGAGAGAGAATACTAAAGTGCATAAGGACTTGTCATATGTATTTGAAATACAAAAGTGAAAAGTGCATGTATTTGAAATACAAAAGTGAAAAGTGCACGTATATGAGATACAAGGGAAAAAAGTGCAAAAGGCCAATGTATACAAAATTCAAATATGCAGGAAAAGGTTAAAATAAAATGCAAATCAAATACAGAATACCTAATGTCAAATGAGTAAAAGGAATTTTGATTGCGTTAATCTTCACAATTGCATTCATAGTTCAGTTGCAGAGCATTTTACAGATTTAAAGCTAAGTACGATTCAAAGATGAATTGTGGATTCAAGGCAACTGTGTTGAATTTGAACGATAAATTTCTTGTCAACGATATTAAAGTCAACGGTTGCGAATTCAAGTATGTATCTAAGATCCCACTTGTGTTTAATGAAATTGGATTATGGTAATTTTATAGTGATTACAGTAGAATAACAGGAATGGTTTAAACTTAATCATTGTGATAAGTGGGAAGATTAAACATGGTGGGGTAGATATATAGAATTCGAAAAAAGGGGAAAAAGACAAAACCATAGGGTTAAATGTTAAATGGTAAATGTATATGGTAAAAACCCTAGGAAATATGGACATGGTTGTAAAATGAATGTCTATCTTTTCAGGATGCCGCCTAAGGGAAAGAAAATTGAGAAGACAGCTGGAAAAGCTGAAAAGAAAGACACAAGAGTTAAAGAAGAATTTGCAGTTAGAGGTTATAGTTCAAATATATATGCTTCAAGAGGAAGGGTATGGACACTGAAATTGGAGATTTTGATTCTGAAGAAATATTGGAGAAGATTAGAGCACCGAGTGCATCCTTGGCCATGAAAAACATATGGGATGTAGGATTGTATAATGCTGCAGGATTTCCATTAGCAATGGAGGCTAGGGACTTGGTTCTTGAATGTATCCAAAGATATGATCTGAATTCCAAGAAGGTAAAACATAATGGGGTGGTGTTTGCAGATTTGTCTGTCAAGGGTATAGCAAAAACCTTTGGGTTGAAGATTACTGAAAAGATGAAAGAAATAGATATAGAGAAATACTCAGATGATTTTAAGAAGAATGAAGCATCCTGTAAAAGTGCAATATTCTATGGATGGTATTCTCTAGATAAGAAGCCAAAGGTAGCTGCTAGGGTACCAAAGAATTTGTACAGGTTGGATTTCAAGTAAGACGTCTACATCATGATTACATTGCTAATTAGACTAATGGGTCTCGCAGATGCTGCTACATTTGAGCCATGGATGTTTTCTATGATACAATTTATCAAAGAAGAGATGGGGAATGTTCATTGGGCTTTGGCCATCAGTAATGCCATTTATGTACAAGTCTTGAGACTTATAAACAAAAGAAGTTCTTCATGTCATCTTATATTGTATATTCTTGTGCAGCCAAGATGCAATTGAATGGAATACCAAGGATTGGCACATTGGGAAGTGGACCACAGCAAAAGTTAGTATATGATCATTACTCAGACCTACAGGGACAAAATGTAGGGAAGAATTTCATAAGGGTAAATGATGTGTTTTCCATGTACCTGGTGAGGATATTGACAGGAGAAAGAGACAAAAGGTTGTCTGAACAAGCAAAGAATGCAATCACATGGCACAACACTTGGTATATACAGTTCTCTACCTTTACATACATTAGAACTGAAGGATTCAAAGGAAAACCTTTTAGACTACCAAGATACCCATCAGACAGAGTAGTGTTGTTGGAGTTTACAAGACAGATATTGGATGTTTATGCAATGTATAAGGCCAAGTTTAACAGGGGCAACATCAAATTTCCCTTTGTTATTGGAAGGTACCAATGTTTTAATGAAGACATAGCTAAAGCCTCAAAGGCAAATTTTCTATATTATGGTTTTTCAACTTTTGATTTGGCCAGATCTTTTGATCCATTCAAAAGGATTCATAATTTTATAGATAACAAGTTTAAACATCAGCCTCACCTTCAAGATTTTTGGGCTGACTGTGATAGTGAAGTTGAAGTTAAGAAAATGGCTCATTAGAGATTGATCCTTGATCAAATAAGAACCTTGGGAGTGATTCAGGTGCCCCAAGAGATGAGAGATGATGATGAGAAGACCTTGCATACAAGCTATGACGGCAAAAAGGTTGCTGAGGAAATTATGACTGAACCAGATTGGAGCCAACCTGAGGAGATTTTGTTAGACAATATTTCAAAGTCAGTACTAGTATATTCTAAGGTGTGGATTAAAGAAAGGATAGAAGAATTGAAAGCTAAAGGAGTAACAATCACCTACCAGGGAAAGAAAGGTAAAAAGAGAAGCCTGGAAAGTGAAGATAATTTTGATGATTTCTTGAGAAGAAAGAGGCGGGTGGTAGAGGCCAAAATAACTAAGGATAACACGGGAGCCACATTAATGGGCCCTTATGCACTAGGAATAATAGTGGCTATCCCTTCGGGAACCTTTACATCAACAAAGGGAGGAAAATCTACCTCAGTTGCCACAACAGAGCGGGATCCAATAAAGGCATCTGCAGTATCAGAACAAACACTTACATCTATAGTGCCTATACAAACACCAAGTGTTCAGGTGACATCAAAGGCTCAGTAGCCACTTTTGGAAACACAAACTCAACAGGAGAAGATACAAAGGTTTATACTGGTCAAACAAGAAATGACGGAGGAGATGGTGGAAAAAACATCAATGACTAGAGCATCTACAGAGGATAATATAGAAGTGGTGGATGTTGATAAAATTGAAGATGTTGATGATATTGAAGATGATAAGGATGAAGGTGGTGATGATAGCTTGGAGATAAGTAGTGAGGAGGAAGAAGATAGGCAAGTACCAAAAACTCACCTCATGTTGGGAGCATTTGATGCAAGTGCATCACAAAAGGCAGCAACATCCCAAGATCCAAAAGGTGCCATATCATCAAAAGAAAATGTAGAAATAATTGATCCATTTGATACTTTAGTGCCCAAAAACATCATGGAGGAAGTCAAAGAGGCTGCCAAGGAGATTATGACAAATTAGGAAGAGGAGAAAGAAAATAAAGATTTGGATAACATGCTAGCTACTCAGGGTGAAGGTTTACCAAGTCAAGAAAATATGCCTGTAGTTGGGATGGAAGGACAACAAAATGTTGAACAACAACAATCTCATGAGCAACAACCTCTTCAAGATCAGCCACCTCCACAGCAACAACATGACCAACATCAACAACAACAAGAAGAACAACAAGAGGAAGAAGAGCATGAGGAATAAGAACAAGCCAAGGTTCTAACAGAAGAGCCTCAGGATGAGGTAAGGAATGAGAAAGCTACAAGTACCAGTGTAGAAGTATCATCTTGGGTAGGTTCTGAGGTACGACAGGAGACGACAGTGCAATTAGCACCCATTGATATAAAAAGCCTATTAGGTAATGAGGCCACCAGAAGGGGTAAAAGGAAAGCAAGAATAATGTCTGCAATCAAAAGAGATCCTTTAGGGACAAGGATTGTGCAAATGACAATTCCACAAGTAGATAAAGAAAAGGGAGAAATGGGAATGGAAGAATATAATGTCATTATCATGAATCTTGGTCATGTGAATAGAGAGCAACATATTGAAGAATTATAGGAAATGACAGAGTTCACTGCCAGTAAAATGAGGAAAGACAAATAGAAAATAAGGAATTTGAAGGGGCAAATTGCCTAGTTACAACAATTTATTCAGGGAATATTTGATCCTGCACAGAGTGTACCAGAGTTATCTTCTGAACTAACTATTTTATCTAAGGAACCGATAGGAGAAATAGAAAATAAAAGGCATGAAGCTAACATGTTGGAAGATTATGTCAGGACATTTATTCAAAAGGGGGAAGAAGTAATAAAAATTGCAATTGGCAATTGGAACATAACCGTGATTGAGAAAAATAATTGTGCTAACCTTGTACAAAGATGTCGGGCTAGAATATTGCAGAATAGGGATGAGTTAAAGAAACTCAATAGTATAGAGGGACATACACAGTCATTAGTTAATGAGGGAATTATAACTTTACATATTGTTTTTTCAAATACCTAGATGGAGGATGGAGCTGAAGTTTAAAGAAGGTCTAATCAGACCTTGCCTTATCAATGTGCAAGAGTTCGAAAGGACTACTCAGGATTTGTTAAAGAAACATGTAAAGATAGTGGAGCATTTGGTTAAGCATTTGTACCCCCAAGTGCAGGTATAGGATGTAGATACAACCATAAAGGAGTTTAGGGACAGTTTCCAATCATGTATTGATGACCCTATGAACAAATTGGATGAAGAGGTAATGGAGAGGATAATGGAGTTAAGTGCAAAGATTAAAAAGTATCATAAAAGAAGGGAGGATAGGGAAAGCAGAGCACAAGTATTGAAGACAAGTGTGGAAATGCAGAGTATACCTGGGATGCTTCTCAAAGAACAAGTCATGCGTCTATATCCACAGTGGCTAAAAGATATCCACATTACATGAGCAAGAAGAAAGGGGATATGTAGGTAGAGGACACTAGGGATAGTGATTAGAATACTTGTTCACAGTTTGTTTCATGTTGCAATTTGTTATAGTTTTGTACTAGTGGAATGGTCAAAGTAAAAGTCAAATATTTCAAAAGATTCTAAAATGCATCTTTGTGCTAGAAAGAATATTCCTTTGAGATATTTTGGAGTGACAGCTAACATCATGAGCTAATCTTTACCTAACGTCGATGTTATAGTTTGAATTTGGATCGTTGATGGTTTTGTAACCATAGCAGGGGATCTTAGTCTATATAAGGATCTTTGGTATACATATTTTAGTACACATGGCTGACATAGAAAAGTTACCAGAGAGTTTGCAAGAGAAGTGATTAGTGAAAATACTTTGAGCATAGTGAGTTGAGTGAGAATTTATCTGTGTCTATAGGAAGGAATATGTGGAACATCCTATTTCCTTGCTATATCTGTAAAAATGTCTTTAAGTTTTGATGATGTTGTGGATGTATTCAGAAAATTGAAGTCATGAAATATTGTAAATGTGAAATGGCTACATATATCAGTAAATACAAACATTGAATTTCTGCATCTATTCCAGAGTGTCATTTGATTTATGTGTTTTATTGATATATTCCCTGGAAGATTGCAATTCTATATGTGAATTCGTGAAATGATCTGGATTAACATATAAGAGTTTACTTGTTTTTGAATTGTCCAAGGTGATCAAAATTTGTCCACGTGAGTAGCAGAACATCATATTTGTTTAGATCATGTCTCTTACCTTATCTTTTATTTTTCTTTTTACCAATAGTTTAAATAAATAACCAAAATGTAATCATTCAAAGGAAATTGTTAAAGATTCTGGTAAATATATGGAAATGCTAAAGATCTTTTGATAATTTTCATAGAGTTTGAAAATAAAGTCTGTTTCTGTAAAATTCATGCAAAGATTGACTTGAAAGTTGTAAACATTTGCAAAGGATCGTTATCTTTAGAAGTATTTGAGGTTATTTGCAAAGAATAAGTAACAATAGCCAGTAATGAACTTTTAAATCATGTAAGGCCCCTTGAACAAACAGCTTCACATTGAACCTTGAGTAAGTCCAACATAGTCATGACCTGACTACCGAAGCCTTGGGATTGTGAATTATTATTCACTAATTCTCCGTATCTTTCAAGATAGATTAAGTTCTTTGTGAATTTATCTCATGTTGTGTGTGTATAACAACCACATCAACATGTACTATAACATTTTCCACACTAGTTGGTTAAGATTAGTAGTAGCCTACTACTAAGGACATTATCAATAGATTGAAGTGGTTGGTTAACATTAAATTCACATTAAGGTCACCCAAAAGTTATCAAGACATATACTTGTCATCAAGGAGCTAATTTTGAAACCTAAGGTTTTCAATTCTGAGTTGGCTTTAGCAGTAATTTGTAACTAAGAAATACAAACAACATAATACCAATGAGGTCGTGGGACTGAGATTAATTTGCATCACATCTTCTATGTGAAGACTGTCTAAAGGGCATCCTGAGAAATTAAGTGTTGGCTAACATCGGTCAGAAATGACTCTCAAGGCAGGGGATTGGGTTTGTCAATTGAGAGAGACTTGGAAAGCCTTTACGGTGATTTCATTTACAAAATTCAATATTTGTTACTATTAAATCACATGTTAATAGATTTCAAAACAAATGGAATGCACTTTTTATTGGAATAGCAATGGCTTCTACCAGTCCTTGCTTAAATCTACTTTCCTATCAACTCTTAACACTTTGGTGGCTTCGCCTTCGTATAAAACAGTGCAAAAACAGTAGTTGGTAACTGAAATTGGACTGAATTTCGTCAATCAAACATGTGATGGAGAAATACATGAAACAAAGTTTGTAATTGTTCATTAATGTCATAGAAAACATTGCAAAAATGGTAGTTGGTAACTGAAATTGGACGAAATTTCGTCAATCAAACATGTGATGGAGAAATCTATGAAACAAAGTTTTAGTCCTAAGTTTTTTTCATTTCTGTTAAATTTTAGAAACAAATTTAATTTTAGAGCACGAAGAAACAATTTTATCTATAAGCACAAGTTAAATAACACAAAGAAGCAGTGAGAACAAAGCATAACAGAAAAATCAAACTGTTACCAATAGAAAGGTTGGGCATATATAAATTGTATTACTGTACTATATAAATATTGTCCAAATCACAAAACTTGTATCTATAAACTGTACAAGTATAGTATATAAAAGTGGTGAAAAGCAGAAAATTGTTTAGAGTTATGAGTTGCATCTCAAGAGTGGTGGATCAGACTTAAAGAGTCTAGAACAAGTCTTTTGTTCACAATTATAAAAAAAGATCTAAATCATTAAATCCCAAGTATTTTATGTAATTTGAGATAACAGAACTTGATATAGGAAGTCAAGGATGGAAAACAAACTTTAAAATTTCACTAGAATAAAGAAGCGAGATAACATGGGGGTCAAGGATCAGGGATCCAAGATACTTCCTACCTCAAAGTCAAGTGGCAATAAAATTTCTAGAGGCATACCAAATAGCAAGGTTTAGGCCTTTCGAAAATCTAGTCCTAGGTATCAAGGTGAAGAAAAGTCTGATCAATCAACAAAGGAAGAGGTAGAAAGATGTTAGGATTTGGGGTTTAGGAAGATCACTTGCATAATTAGCTAATTATTCAAATTCTCAAAGGCTCAGACTTGAATGCAACTGAGGAAAGCAAGTTCCAAAGATTGGGGATACCTTATAATGGACTACCCTAGGGATTGTAAGAAAGGGATGATGATAAGTAGAAACTTACAATATCAATGAAGAAGATAGAGTGAGGGTTTGGGGTTCAAGAAACTTCATGATTGAGTATTTGAGCATGAAAAATCCTAAAAACTTGAAAGAAAAATCCTTAAGGAAAAATCTAGAAGCACAAGGTTTTGGGGAATGAAGGAAAAACATGATAGTAGAGACCTTTTTGAAAAATCACCCAAGGCTTAAAATAATCTTAAAGAAACTCATACTTAGAGATTTATTAGGATTTTTATGATATGGAAAAATGACTATGGCATGAGGGCAAGGGAAAGCAAGACATTAAGCATGAATTTGACCAAGGGGGCCCACTAAGAAAATCTTTGATTGGATATCAATAACGGGATAAGCAGGGTGAAAGCAACAAAGAAGGCACAAACATAAAAGGGGTTCTCTAATTTTGCTTAAAATTATTGAAGTTCATGCAAGGCATAAACAAACCCATTTTGATGGAAGGTTAAGTATTAAATCCAAGACATGATCATCGATGAACTACTTATTTTTGAGGTCTATAGAATTTATAAAGGAGATGGTACCCTACTACAAGATGGCCCAATCATTCTTGAACTTGCAACTAACTACATCAAACAAGTTCTATAGAGTTATCCTACAAATACAAAAGAATGCAAAATAGTTTAGATAATCTCACACATTCGTTACATTATGAAGGAAGCAAAAAATAACATTCTAGTGTTGTGTTGTTTGAAATTGACTCAGACACTTTGCAGGTGAGTCAAACTCTAATGTAGCACATGAAATGTATCATTGCTAAAGGTTCCTACTCAGTCACTCCTACTCTCATGGAAAAATCCAGTTGAGTAGTGGTGGAATTGAGGGGTTGTTTTATGTGTGGGGAAGTAAAATGTTGTGGATGGAAGTTGGGTTTCTAGTGAGGTTTTGAGTATGGATTGCATTAGATGATTATTTTTATTTTTTCATGGAATCATTTGATGTTGATGGAAACTCTAGATGGGTGTTATTGTTGTTATTCTGACATGACTTGGAGGGTCATTTCATTGGACTATGTTTAATTCATTTGTTGTAAAGTGAAAAAATGCATCTAGTCTTCTTTGTTCTAAGTCAATTAATTCCTTGAGGAGTCTAAATTATCTTGCTAAAATCTCCTCTCAGTGGCTTTTTTCATTATCTAGTTCAATTTGCTCAAAATTCTACTTGTTCTTGGGCTTCTTCCTCAATAGGGTTTCCTTGGATGGGGAGATTTTCTCTAATTTCCTCTAAGATTGATTTAAAATCCAATCTTCTTTCACACTTGGGCACATTGAGTGAAGGAAGAGGGATGTTCTATTTTTGCTTGTTTTGTTGAAAGCTTTATACCTAATGATGAAATCAAGGGTTTGTTTGAACATTGAAATCTATATACCTTGTGATAGAACCAAGGGTTTTCTGTATTGTTGTTTTCATGTTTAAATGAGTTTCTAATACAATTTTACTTCTAAATGTACACGCAACTATCTTTTTTGTATTTTACAGCTTTTAAATATGATTTAATTACTACTTTCTATATACAGTGCAAATCCAAATGGATTTTCCTTAATATAATTTGTCTATGTTTTTGGTTTTTTTAAGATTGATTCATGAGATTAAGCTATTCTAGTAAATAAAACTTGTAGCTATTTTAATAATGCAATGAATTGGAAAACTAGATCTAGAAAAGCAATAAGCCAAGAGAAAATAAAAGACAAGTTCTGCTTCTCAAGGGAAAGGGTGTTTTCTAATTACTATTTCTAATCTATAAAATAATAAAAGAACTTGTAATCCAGTGTAAGAGTGCCAATGCTAGGCTTGCATCCTCAATGGCCCAGCTTTGATTGGTAAACTTCTCTACATCAATATTCAGGTCACTCACAATTATGGGATTCATTATGCAACGGGCATGGATATTGACTTGGTGGGACACACAGATTCAGATTGGGTAGGTGATTCTCAAAATCACAAGTCTACTTCAGGGTATTGCTTCTCTCTTGGTTCTGGTCCAGTTTCTTGGTTGAACAAGAAGTGGTCTGCTATTGCTCTTTCATCCACAAAGGCTGAGTATCAAGGAGCAGTTAATGCTACTATTGAGGCTATTTGGCTTAAAAATATTCTCACTGAGTTTGGTATTCCCTTCCGGAAGCCTACAGTCATATTTTGTGACAACTAGTGTGTGATTCAGATATCTCGTAATCTGGTCCATCATCAATGGACCAAACACATTGAGATTCACATGCACTTCATTCGGGAGCTGATTCATGAGCAGATCATTGATCTCAGGTATTGTTCGACATCAGAACATATCATTGACATCTTCACCAAACACTTCATTGAAAGCAAGTTCCTTCATCTACGAGATTTCTTGGGGGTGCGGTAGGTGTCTACTTTAGGGTGGGTCTTTTAGTCCTTCTCTTTACTCTCTCTATTCTGGGGGTATCTTTTCTCTCTTTTAGGGAGGATTTTTTTCCCACTGGATTTTCTCCTTTTCTTCGTTTGTGAGAGATTTTTTGTACATGGGTACCTAATATGGCCTTTTTGCCGAGACCCATTCTTGCAATCTTTCTTTAGTCAGCTTCTCCCTAAGTTGCACTTAAGGGGGGTGTTAGTGTGAATAGGGATAATTCATTGTGAAGAATCTTTATTGAGAAATTTTAGAATTACAATTTGTAGATAAATATGTGTTAACCGATATGGATTAACACATTACAGATTCTCTATACAATTTATGATTGTTCAGATCACTCTAAGCGCAGAACAAGAGCATACTCTTGTGATACTAAGACTCAGCCTAGAACTCTATCAAACTCTAAATTAAACTCTGAATGCCCAAGAATGAGGCAGAGTCTTCTTTTTATAGGCTGCAGACCTCAAAACTTATTAAGCTATCCTAGAAATTCGACCATACAAAATCGACACGTAGCAACTACTGTAGAAATGGATAGCTGTTAGGTAGTCTTGTTCGTAAACATTAACAATAGTAGTGAAAAAGACAATCGCTTTGAATACACCGTAAGTGAGTATGACCCACTTTACACCCAAAAGCAGATATGGGGATCTTGCTTTTTCTAATGTAGGTTTGCATCCTGTTGGCGGATCATAACGTGGCTGATGTCACGACACAGACAAACCCATGTGCTAGTTTATCCAAATATGATTGGCGGAAGAAGATTACTAGGAATTGGTTCAAAAGCGGTGTCCCAATCATCATTTCTCCTTCTAAAAGCATAAACTATGCGCGTTATTTCTTCAGGATATGCCAAATCTAATTTTGTGTGTATTGCTACCAAGGCTAGCTAGAGAGCAGGCTCCATGTCATCAATCATAGCCTTTGAAAACCAATTATGAACCATAGGATAATATTCTACTCTGGATAAGTGATAACAACTTGGATTACTCAAATAACTAATCATTCCTTCTTCAATTGCCCATGAAAAGTTTCCCTGGATGTAATCAAAAAATTCTATCATATCAGGTGGTAAGACAAAATTGTTATGACCAACAAAGATATCAGCAAAATCTCCAAACTTGGTTTGGAGTATGGTGATGCTGTTAATGAAGCCATACTTAGCACATTTTAACAATTTTTTCTTTATCTTTATATCCCAATTCATAGGTATCAAAGAAGTGATACAAATGTCAAAAGAAAATCCATTCCTGATTGAATAGGCTATACTGGCTTCTTCTAACTCAAAGTGTTCTAAAAATGCAACCTGCTCATCCGGGTCAAGAACTCCTTGTTCAAAATGTTCTGAAATCTATTTTCTTAATCCTTGGATCCATTTGTTAAGAAAATAAACTTGAAGAATAGGTTCAAGGATTTCTGGAGGTAATTAGGGAACCATCATTTTATTACCTTCTTCATCTATCATCTCATAGACTTCTATCCCATCTTCTCTTAAGAAAGTTTCAGTAGGTTCAATCATCATAAATGCAGTCTTAGCCAATTTTGGCATCTCTCTTGTTAGACTGTCAGCTAGTGGATTGTTATCTCGTTGTATCCATTCAATATCAAAATCATAACTTATAAAATCTAAGTACCACTATGCAATTCTACCATGACCCAGATCTTTATCTAGTTTCTTTTTTAAGAGAGACCTCATAGGTTGGTTGTCTGTTCTTACAATGAAGTGTGCAGGTTTCAAGGATATTTTGAATTTATGAATACCCTTCTTAATAGCCAAAACCTCCTTTTCATATATTGTATACCTGCATTCTGTATCAGTAAAAGTTCTTGATCTGTAACCATAGATTTGTGCCCTTTTAAAGGAATTTCGTGTAACAAAACAACACTCCACACATTATCAAAAGCATTAGTATATAAAATCAATGGGTAGCCATCCTTTGGCATATGCAGAGTGGGAAGATACTAACATTTTCCTTTGATTTTTCTGACTATCACAGTCAGTTCTTCAGTCCATCCTTATGCTCTGTCTTTTAATTGTCCTTGAATATTTGCTTTGTGTTTGGCCAAGCCATTATAAAAAGGAGAAACATAATTAAGACAACCCAAAAACCTTTGAATTTGCTTTTTCCCAATTAACACATTAGGAAATTCATTTATATGTTTCAAAATATGGGGCTATAGTTTAACTTTCCCTTCAAAAATAATTAATCCAAGGAAGTCAATTTCTTCTTGGCCAATTACCATCTTTTTAGCAGATAGACATATTCCATGTTCTTTTATTGCATTATACAAATGCTACAAATGTTCTAAATGTTTTGAAGAATCATTTGAAAGACAATAATGTCATCAATATATACCGCACAAAAATCTTTCAATGTTCTGAGAGCCTTGTCCATCCTTCTCTGAAAATAAGCAGGAGTAGTTTTAAAACCAAATGGCATTACATTCCATTGATATAACCCTTGAGGAATAGAAAAGCCAGTTTTATACCTATCTTCTTCTTTTACCTTTACTTGCCAAAATCCTGACTTGCAGTCAAACTTAGAAAATATCCTTTTGGAGGTTGCTCTCATAATCAAGTTAGTACTGAATGGTATTGGATAATTGAATGGAAGAATTATATCATTAAGAGGTTTGTAATTGATATAAAATCTCTTTTTAGCTCTTTCCTTTTTTGCTCACTTATTTACAAAGAAGGTTGGACAACTGAAAGGACTCTTGCTTTCTCGAATGAAGTGGCCTTGAAGCAATTCTTCCAAATGTTCATCCATCTCCTTGACTTCTATTAAACTCATCAGATATGCTGACTCGAATGGGATTATTGACTGGCATTCTGGCTTGATCGTGATTTCACATCCTTCATATTCCTTTGACCAAAACTGCAGAGGATTGAGACTTACGCTCGGAATCGTGACTCCGGATGCCTGGGGGCTGTCGGGTCAGATTTTGGTACGCACACGGACCATTTCCCTCCTTGCCACGGGGTAATCCACCACGTCACTCTCACTCACGTGGGAGTAGCCAGTCAAGAGGAGGTGAGACATGGCAAGGGTCTGGCTTGTTTGAGAGCTGGACTTCACGTAGGGGGCTCGACAAGATTTGTAGCTGTTGTTGTTGTGCATTTTGTTGAATGTTTCACTCAATTGTTGTGGTAGTTGAGATAACCCTATGACCCGAAAGGGCACTAGTTTCTCTCCTTCTATTTGGGCTCCTTGAATTCCACCTTTGTGTGGGTAAACGATTGTTTTCGTTAATGGCTTCTACTATTTTTATGTCTCTGAGAAATGCTCTGTGTAGTTGTAATTGCCTAATTTCTTCAACCAACAAATAGAACAAATGGGTCTCCTTGTGGTGTAATGTGTCTGTTGTTGAATTAGTGGATGAATCTCCTCGATCTTGTCTTGGATAGCCCTTACCCACTCCCCTCTTACTCTTGAACACATTCGTGAATAAGGATAGAGAAAATTGTGTAATTGCTAACTCTAACCAGATCTAGGGTTTCGACCTAGGATTTGTTTGTGAATACCTCGTGATGGAATCGAGGGTTTTACAATGTTATCTATTTTACCAGATCTATATGAATGCAAGCTAAATGATAATATGCAAAGCATGTTTTTGGTTAGAGTATTTTTGGAAAGGAAAATGCTTCTAATCTATGCAATAAATGTGCATGCAATCCTATATGAAAAGTTCAATCTATGTTTTTGTGGGTTTTTAGTGTTTTCAATGCAATCTAATTAAATGGAAAGGAAAGATGCTTTTTCTAACAAAGTAGATCTATGAATGTAAAAATGATTAATCTAGCATGCAAGATCTAACCTATCAAGCAAAAAGCACAATGTTACTATTCCCAAGAGCAAAGTGTGATGATATAATTACTATGAAAGCAATGAAAAGAACCTGAAATAGATGAAGATTTGAAGACTCCACTACCCTCAGTATCCTTGTGTAGGCAACCTTGAATCCTTTTGTGACAGTAGGTGATTCTCTCGATAACAAAAAGACTCAAAGAAGCGAAAAGAAGCTTTTGTGAAACTTGTGTGAGCTCGATGCGAGCTTGGATAGAGCACAATGGCATAAAAAAAGAGGCAACATAGTGTTGCTTGTCTAAACAATTAAAGTTAAAGGCACTTATGTCCTGTATGAGCATATGAATGCTAGATTGGAGAGCAAACTTGGCAAGAGCTGGTGCATAATGAATTTGCCTCTGTGGAAGAGCTTTGAAGCTATGCAACAATGAAAGATTTGAAGCTTTGGAAAAACTAAAGAAAGAAATGAAGAAAGAGACTCAAGGGCCTGTGAAGAAGCTTGAAAAAGCTTGTGAAGATGAGAAGGGTATTCTCCAACTTGTTCAACTTGGAAAATAATGAAGAGGTGGGGGGTATTTATAGGTTAGAAGTAGGGATTGGATTGAAGAGTTAACTCATTTGATTGATGAGTTAACAAGAATAGATTAGGGAGTTAACAAGGTTGATTACCTAGTGAACTCAATTGATTAGAGAATGATGAAGCAATGATAGCTTATCACTGAAGAAGAAATGGAGTTGGAAGAATGCATGAGATTGATTAGAGAGTTAATTTGAGATCAAATAGAGCTAAGTATGCATGTGTGGGTGCATGAAATAGTTAACTCTATATCAAAGATCAAAAATCATGCAAACAGAAGGAAAAATAGGTGAAAACAGAGCTAAAATGTGAGAGAAACTTTAGTTTTTCCATGGGTCAAAAGACAATAGGGTCGCCACCTTCGTCAGATAGGGTTGCCCAGGGAGATCCTGCGTCGTCCGAGGGGCTGCCCTGGATTAAGAGTACAGAATGCAGAAATCAGGATGGTAGAAGGCAAGGGGGAAGAAAAGGATAGATTCTGTACTAGAAAACAGGTCAATCATGTGAAGAATCCAAATCTCCACTTGCATCCTCAGGATCTCTAGTGGGGATCTGGAAATAATAGGGGGAGATTTGGATTGGATGGTCAAAATAAAAAATGGAAAGCGGGAGATGGATCGGGGGACCTCTAGAAGGCTTTTATGAGGTGCACTAGACAAAATACAAAGGGGAGAGGTGAAAACTCACCTACAAGACACTCACAAGGCTTAGGATCAAGGCCAAAAGCTAGAAAATGCAAGTTGACAAGTGTCGCAACAAGTGTCAAAAAGCGTCGCAAACGAGGAAGAAAAGAAATCGACAAAGCAGAAATGACACAAGACAAGAAGAAAGGACATGTCATCAAGAGGCCTGCTGCCCAAAGGATTTATTTTCATGCTTACATATACGTGACAAGGATTTGAATCATCATAGGGATCCTCATGGAGGGAGTGCACAATTTTGGTGCTTACATATTTGCCCCCTCGGGGACAGTAGTCTACATGAAAGGTAGGTACCATTCCTGAACTAGGCCTTACCTGTTGTCAATTTTCCCGCAATGTGTACCTGTAATAACTAGTATTAGTATGGCATCTAGATACATTGAAACGAATAATAAAAAATGAAATGACGAACTTACCATGGGTCGTTTGAGTTCAACTAGTCGCTTGCTTTTGTCAGTTTGGACCTATAGGGATGAGAGCACGCAAAACAATGCTCGAAACAAAATGCATAAAAGCAAAGAACTAGTCTAAAATGCATAGAAGACATGCTAAGCTAGAGAGGAGAGTAGATTCTCCTTTTTATTGCATATTTTTGAAGAACATATTTGATTTTTAAGGATTTTTTTGATGTTTTACAATTTTTAGGTTTTTTTTTTTAAATTTTTTCTAATTTTTATGGTTTTTGTGGAGATCTTGTGAAGGTTTGATTTGACACTCCTTGAGGTCTTTGAGAGACCTACACTTAAGATATTTATACCCTTGCTGCCTTGCATGGGGAGACTCGTGTACTTGATTACACAGTTTTGCTCTTTTGACTTGTTGGAGTGACTTGTGCTCAGACATTATTTTAAACTTATTATTACCAGACTTGATTTGATGAGATCCATACATAGCTTTAGTCAACATCTTGTACTTCACTTTCTCTTTTGTGCATATGGTTGATTAGAGATTTTATTTTTCATACAAGAATGCATACATAAGATGATCACGTATGGCTGATGCAATTTATTTTTGTCTTTTTAGAAATATATATTTATGAATGCAAATGACGATATGTAGATGCAATAACAGAAGAAATGCTGAAATGAAACATTTACTCTTATGGAATGTCACGAGTTATGTCATTGAATTTATTGCTTTGAGACTCTTTTTCTGATTTTGATATGAGTGCTGCAATGTGGAACAAACAAAATGACTACTCTTACAATACAATTTTCAATTCAAGGGATTGTGGGTTGTCCTGATATAAGAGACCTATTCAAGGCTACGAGATACGATTTAGGGAAAACTCAAGTGGGGGAGTGAAAATGAATCATGGAGTGCTTCTGATATCTAGGCTTTGCTAAAGGCTAAACACTGATCCTTATCTAGATAAGACAATCTGACAAGCTTTCAACTTAGACAAGCAACAAGTTTTATAGGTGTTCGCTAGACTTAGATCATAGATGGCCAACAAGATAGACTCAGGGTAAAGGATATCTAGGAAAGAATAAGGGTCCCTAGATAGAAGATGATCCTAAAGATAACTAGACTCTTCAGCTTTGCCTAGCTAGTGTGTGTGTGCTTAGTACCTTTCTTTCTCTGTTAGAATGCCACTCTTGAGGCGTTGAGCTTAGACTGATCTCCACCCAAGAGTACGGACATTCAGCAACCTTCTCTCTTTCACTCTTTTTTTGTATCTCTCTTTTTTTTTGCTTTTCACTTTTTTTGTATTTTCCTGACTTGATTTTTCCCATTTTTTTGGATTTTGACTTTTCAAGAAATGAATGCTTTTTGTACTCTTTGCTATGCAATGTTTTGATCTCTCAATTCTCACTTTTGACACTCTTATTTTGATCACTCATTTTTTTTATTCACTCGTATCTTAGATTGCTTCCTTCAGAGTTTTGATCTTCTTGACGTCTTTGGCCAAGAAAGATAAGGGGCTGAGCGCCACCTAAAGTTTTTGTAACTTGGTTGGACTTCTCTTCTACTAGTAAAGAATTGGGAAGGTCTACTTGCAAGCTTCCTTTCAACACTGTAGGTTTGAATACTAACCTTGCTTAGACCTAACATCTTAACTCATTAAGACTGGGATCAGTGTAAAGCTAAGAGCTAGGCTTTGATTTAGAATCACTGGGAATGAAGGGGGATAATGGCAATTTGTGAAAAGTGAGGAATCTCTAGGTCCTGAAAAGATGACGTATATCTGGGCAACACCAGACTCCTTACTAAAGAGAAAATAGTACAAGAGCAAGTCACGAACTGTAATGCAAGATGAACAGAATGATGCAGAAGTGCAAGAAACAAACTATTTTTGACATTTTTGATTTTATAATTTTTTGTGTTTTTATGTTTTATGATTTTTTATGATTTTTTATGAGATGCTAAGATCTTTTCCTTCCATAATGCACAAGAGGTAGTGTCATTTCTGACTTCTTCCTTAACTATGTGTGGACCTATCCAATTTGGTCTGAACTTCACTTGAAAGTCTTTGCAAGGACACTCGAAGACTTGGTGTGAAAATGTCTTTGTATTCAGTGAGGAATTTTGTGTACTCACATGTTTCATTATTTGATGATTTGCCCCCTAGCTTTGCCATTTTATGTTCTTGTATAGTTTCGTTGCTTTTTTTGAATTTTTGAGGGGCAATTGGAGTTGGTGTTGACTCTCCTAGTTTCTGTGTGGATTTTGATTCTTCTTCTTCAGTCATGGTTTCAACCATAGGGAAGTTTATGTCTAGTTCGATTGGAATGGCCACTAAGTTGAATGGAGTGTAAGACTTTGTTGAGTTGGGATCGAAGGGGAATTATCCTATTGCCCCCTTCCCTATACATTTTGAGGTCTTGGCTATGTTTGCAACTTGTTTTGATGTCTCTCCTTTTTTGAAAGTGTTGATTTTTGGGTCACTAGTGGTTTCCATGGTTTTTCCCTTATTTTTGACTCGCTCAACTCTATAATGGCTGAAAGGATTAGGATCTCCTTTGATGATGTGGGTTTGTCCCATGTGCAAGAAGTGGATTTCTTGAAATAGTGTGGAGGGAATGGCCCTCATCCTATGGATCCAAGGCCTTCCTAGGATCATGTTGTAAGTGGTTTCTTCATTGATGACATAAAATTCAGTAGGGAGGATTTTGGGACCTAATGTGATTTGAAGATTGACCCTACCCATGGTTCGAGTGTTTGGTTTATCATGAATTCTAAGAATGGAAGTTTGTTTTGTGATTTGTGTTTTGTCGTAACCCATTCTTTGAAGAAGTGAAAAGGAGACTATGTTGATTGCAAACCCATCATCAATCATTACATGTTTAATGGAATAGTCTTGAACTTGGACTATCATATGGAGGGGGAGGTCACCTCATTTGGCTATGTCATTGTCTGAGGGTAACTTTTCAAAATCAAATTTTGAAGAAGAACACTTTTCGTTTGGAGTGTTTTGAACTATATGGCCTAGATCTAAGGTATCAAGGAGAGCATTCCTGTGCGTAGGAGCACTCTTGATAAGCTCTAGCATGTGAGAAAAATCTGAATTGTTGGTGTCATCTGGTTGTTATGGTCTTGGTATGACACAAATTTCTTGATCTTTAACTAATTCCATAAGGCCTAAGGTGTTTTGATCAAAGCTATTGGGACTAAGTTCTTCATCTTGTGAGAATGTGTCCATGAATGATTTTTGTTGATGTTTTGGGATGTTTGATATGAAGTGATGGTATCCTCGACATGACTTGATATCATGCCCCCTTCTCTTGTGAAATGAGCAATATTTATCATGATTGTGATCTCGAGGTTTACGATGATTGTCGTATGACTTCTTGTTGATTCTTAAGGGATAGTTGTTGGCATTTTCATTCCCCAAATTTGTATGACTATCGTAGTCACAATTATTGTCATTCCTTGATGGTGAAGTGTTTGTTGATCCATCTATCTCTTGATCATTTGTCCAGGATTTGTTATTTGTATCATGGTTTATCAACCTTCCATTAGGATCGTACTCCCTTCTTTCACTATCAATAGCAGTTTGGTCAATTCTAAGGGCACTTTCAAGTGCTTCTTCATATGATTTATAAGGGAGTTTTTGGACTTGTTCTTGTATGTCAGTGCTAAGAGCATGTAAGAAGAGATCACAAAGTTCTCTATGATCCATGTTTGGTGCACTAGTTGAAGAATAAAGAACTTTCCTCCATTGTGTGATAAAATGTGCAACAGACTCGTTGGATTCTTGTTTGATTGTTAAAATGTGAGGACCGCCCTTTCTACTACTATTGTTATGACTATTTACAGTACTGTTATTGTTACTTTCATATTTGTGGGATAGCAATTCCCGGAATTTGTCAGACTATTTAACTTTATTATGTTTTCGGGAAAACTAATTGGGTGATGTTTGGATAAGTTACTTTTCAGAAAAATGAATTAGGGATGATGGAAAAATTGTAATATGATTTTTTTTAATTATGTTAAATTGTACTAAGGCATGAGAATGCATGTGTTATTTAAGTTGCTTCGGCTATGATGAATTTATGTGGTTACTGACCTTGTAATTGAGTGTGCAGGGACTACTAATCAAACCACAGATTTCGGAGATCATTCCACACCTTGTTAATTGTTATTCCCTGTTAAGCCGATCTGGTTCCACGATGAACCAAGATCTCTTTGTGTTTGATGTCATGATGTAATGTGGTCTTTCGTATGGTCGAGTGGGTTAGGTTACCCTCATGTAATATTATTTTTATAAGTAAGTGTTGTAAAGAGATTGAATTTGAAATTTCTATTTTTATTTAAATTATGAGGCCCTTTTTCTTGTGCTTTACCTTGACCTGGGGTGTCTTGTTTGGGTTAAAATTGACCCTGGGTTCTACCCCATGGGTCCAGGGGCCTATTTGGCATGGGTAACCCTTGAGTAACCTCCATCTAGTCAACTTAACCTCCCCCTGAAGTTAAGTGGCGAAAATTGGAGGTAGGAGGGGACATGATGGGTTGTACTAACACTCAACCCATCCCCTCTACTTTTCCCTAGATAAGAGATGCCATCCATTAGTAAAAGTTACCTCTTCTTTAGTAAGATTCCCCCATGTACTATGGGGACACCCATGTGAAGAAAGGAGAAAGAGGCATGGGTCACCTGTCTTGTTCCCATTTAACTCTTTTTTTTATTTTTCCTTTGAGAAAGTGGAGTCACATGAAAGGAATAAGGAGTACCCTTGGGAATGGAGAGTGACATAAGCCACCTGGACAGTATAGTGATTTTTGGGAAGGGTGAGGAGGTGACAAGTGTCACTTCCCCATTTCTCAAAATTGGAAAGAAAGAGAATTTTGGGTTATTTATTTTAAAATTTTGGGATGAGAGGGAGTTAGTGGAATTTTGGGGAAAATCTTTCATTTTTGGGCCTTACCCAAAATAGAGAAGTTAGTTTGGAAGATAGAGAAGGGAGAGGGAGTTGGTGGCTAAGCTTGGGAGTGAACTCTGTGGACTCTGCAACAACTTCATTCCAGGAGGGCTTTGCAAGGTTGGTCTGAATTTTACCTTTGTTTTGGTAGAACTGAAATGTGTTTGAAATGTGTTTGGAATATGTGTTTAAATTTGTTTTCTGTGGGGTTCTTGTCGGGTGTTTGACAGAGCGTCTCCCACTTGGGAGAAATGCTCATCAAGTTTGGGGTAGGGGAGGAGAGATCCTCCTCGGGTGCATACCTGTTCCATCTTTTGGGATGTTGAAAGCCTTGAGGGCATGTATCTGTGACTGTATTTTTGACTTGAGAGTCATATACAGATTTCTTGCAAAATGTGATCACACTTGGTTGAGACCAAGAGATATTTATATGAGTTCATTTATCTGTCAGGGTGACACTCTGGAGTCGAGTGTATCCACTCTCCTGCCCCTTATGAAACTAACTGTAGTTGAGTTTCCGTATTGTGTAAAATAGCCACGGGTGTATGTGTGCTTTGGGATTGTTGTTGTTTCTGTTGTGGAGTGGAGTGTTTGAATACCCAGGTGTGAGTATGGTCTCCCTAGCTCGGGGGTGACCCTCTTGCGGGTCTACGGTAGGGAGGAGAGCTAGACAAGTGGTATTTTCTTCTTTGTTTGTCTTTGATATGCAGGTTTTTTCTCTTGGAGCTTTCTGGTTGGCTATTTATGAAGAAACAGATCATCTTCTTGTCATGAGAATTAGGCCTGGTTTATTTCATAGAAATGAAGAGAGAACACCTCTCTTGTTATTGTTGTAAATTACTGATATTCTGGGAGTGAAGGAAATCACCTCCCTGGTCTTGTTATTATTGGACTTTAATTGGTTGTCATAAGTTTTCAGTTGTATACGGTTTGGGAGGAGAAAGTCCATATCTGGGAAGTTGGTATTCATGATTGTGAAACTGTAATGTGAATGTGCTTAAATTTTTAAGTTGATGTTTACAACCTTTGTTCAATAGCAATTTTTGTGTTTCAAGTATTACTGAAAGAAATAAATTCGTTTTTGCAACTTAATCTGAGTTGTTTACATTGAAAGTTTGGAATTGCTTCACTAGTTGAAATGCTGATTTTCTATTCAATATTAAAACGGAAAAGACAGTTTTAAATATTTGTGTTATCCTCCCTATTTAATGGATTCTGTTAAATTAGAAGGATTAGAGGAAATCTAGCATGTAAATATAATCTGGATGTAAATTTGCAAGTCTTGTATGTTTATAAAAATGGAAATTTATACTTTAAATGAGGGGATAGCTAATTACTTTTTGGTGAAATTGGCAGATATATATATCTAATTGTTATGACAATTTCTTATAATAGGTTGATTTGGAGAAAATGCTTAGAGCAGTGAATTTTGAAAAAAATGGTGGAAATTGGTATTATAAAAATCTATAAAGAATATTTCTTTTTCTCTCAATAAATTTATAAATATATATATAGAGCTATATATATATTTCTCATTTTGAGTAATTATCATTTTAAGAAAATAAAAGAGTAATTGAAAGTAATTATAACTGTTATATATCAATATAAAAAAAAAGGGGGATGGATATATATATATATATATATATATATATGAACTATATAAATATAGATATATATAAATATATTATTGTTGAAATATATATATATATATATATTTATATATGAATATATATAAATATATATATATATATATATATATATAATATATTATTATTATAAGAACCAACGAATGGTGAAAGACTGTCAACATGTTAGCCGCGGATAAAAGAAACACAGTCGAAATTTTATTTGGGCGGTGGGGAGTAAACCCCACCGCGAGCTGTTATTACATATGGAGGTGTGGAGTGGGGCGGAGCCCCACCCACACCCCACGTCGTGGGAATGTGGGTGGGGCTCCGCCCCACTCCACATCTCCCCCCCTCCAAACCCTTATGCCTCCCGCGAAACCTTTCCGCCGCTCTGCGGCCACCACAGATCCCCGTCCGCCGCTCTGCGGTCACCACAGATCCCCGTCCGCCGCTTTACGGCCACTGCCGCCCATGGCCGCCATCTGCTGTGGGTTGAAAGCAATAAAAAATGTAGGGCTTGGGCCCTAACAAATGAATGGGTTATTTGGTAAATAAATTCAGTTTATTTTTATATAGCTCTATATAAAGGCATATATATATATATTATATATGTCTATGTATATAGCTATATATATAATATAAGAATGATTATATATATACATATATATATATATGTATATATATATATATATATATATATATATATATATATATATATATAGTTTTTTTTAAGTTGTGGGAAACCAATTTGTTCATTATTGAGATATTAAAATAAATATATTATATGTAAGTATGTATATATATATATATATATATATATATATATATATATATATATATATATATATATTTATTGGGCCCTCGTTTAAAATCGTTAATAACTATGTTTCATGGATATAGAGAAAAAAAAAAAATATATATATATATATATAACAATTATAATCTCACAGGAGATGTTATTAAGTGTTGAACACAACAACCAAAGAAGCTATATTACCATGAACAGAGTTTTATAAAGTGGTGAACCACCTACATCTATTGACAACGTCATACGAGTTACAAACAGTGTATGAATCGTAATTATGAGTAACAGTAACAACAGTAATTCTAAACAAGAGAAAATAAAATTATAATGTAAAGAGAGTTTAGGAATATTCAGTGATACTCTGGAAAGAGATTCTCGGAAGTTTCAACTAAAAACATACTAACAATCACCCGGAAAATGAAGAGGAAAATTACACAACTCCTTGTGCAAAAGAACACTGGAAATAAACTTATGATGCCTCCACTAACAATCCATGTGGCCATATTAATCTCAACTGTAGCAAACAATCTCATATGTAAACCTGTAAGAGGTTCCGAAGAAGGAAAAACCAACATTGGAAAACACAGAGGAGAAAATGCGCGACATATCTCACACGGGATAAGAGAACTAAGTTGACGGACCCTTCTGTCAATTGTGCTTAGGTACAAGTTGACTAAGTATTTACGAAGAGGAGGAACCTAGATCGGGGAAGATTAGGAGACTGAGTCCAGCGAAATAGTAAACCAGCCTTTGTGGCCTAGATCATCCTGAAATTAGGTTTAATATCAACAATAACTGCAGTAATAACCCTGATTGACGTAAATCACGAAGAAAGGACAGGATGCACATAAAGAAAGTATAGAAAATGAAAGAGAGAGAGAGACCGAAATATAAACACACTAAATGAACTAAGAGATAGTTAAGGTAAGGGCGATAAAGTTATAATCCAACTTAAGAACTTGTGGAAAGGGAAGAGAGGGCAACCAAGCCGCCTTGTTGAAAATGCTAAGTCATAGGAGTAGTATGTTTCAGGAAACAAGAGAGGAGACAGACAACCGTGCCTGGCTGAAAAATGACTAAATAGGGAGATCACTAGCCGGTTTAGTTGGAACAAGGCGTCGAGGGGAGTGGTTCCTCTATCAGCGAACCACGTGCGTAAATGAGTGCAGCGTAATTCCCACTAACGCCGTAAGGCATTTTGCTACCGAACATTGCCGAGGGTGCGATTTAAGAACTTGGGTAATCTCACTCTTGCAATGACGTTAGCAGCATTGTATCGACCCTCTTGTTGATCTATATGTTTCCGTTTGCACGCCATTATACTTGTATTCCGTCGATGAGTATAGTGTTTCGCCATGAGAGAACACCGTTGAGCATGCGTACGCATGCGAAAGGGGTTTTTAGGACGGTGTGAGAAAAGTTTTTCATATCTCGTGTCATAACCACATGACAGATGTGGCTATGACACGTGCGAAGTGTGTTGTGACCACAAGGAAAATGTGGGCATGACATTTGGTATCAGAGCCAAGTTTGTAAACACTGGGCGTATTTGGGCACGTTATTATTCCGCAACTTTGGCTAATTAGTTTCTACCTTGTTTTGTAGGATGCCTCCCCGACGTGTTCGACGAGCGCGATCACGCCACACAGCGTCAGTCGAGGTGCACAGCGATTCCTCAGCCGAGGGACTGGCACCTGCAGATTCAGCAGCACCACCTGCACCACCTGTGCCACAAGCACTACTAGTACCACAGGCGACACCAGTAGCGGATATAGGTCCACAGATCTTACAGGCACTACAGACTATGCTAGACAGGTTACCACCAGTGATTCCTGAGCCACGTATAGAGCCTCGTGTTGCTCCGCGAGAGGAGCCACGTGCCGAGTCACGTATTGAGCCACGTATGGAGCCCCGCGTTGATCCACTAGCGGTGAGACGTGTGGAGCCCTTCGTTGAGATTCCTGACACAACAGTAGAGGAGGTAGGGTCGGCCTCCCGAGCACGGAGCAGGAGTCCTCCGAGACTTTTGAGACAAGAACAGGTTCAGCAGGGAGTATATGAGGATGGTGTGGAAGAGCCACTTAGGAGACTTAGAGACAGAGGGGACCCTATCAGAGATCTACTGAGGCTCAACCCACCCACCTTCGCAGGAGCTACAGAGGGAGCTGTGGCCGAGGCTTGGCTAATTAGCTTAGACAGGTGTTTCGCATTGCGACCATATGAGAGCAACACGAAAGCACGAGTGGCAGTTCATCTTCTTAGGGATGCAGCAGCCACCTGGTGGCGCACAGAGGAGTGCAAGCGCCGACTCTCCGTGGATACACTCACATGGGACACCTTCATTGAGCGCTTCAATGCGCGGTATTTGTCCGAACATTATAGACAGCGCAGAATTGATGAGTTTCATGATCTACAGCAGAGGGGACTCACCGTTACTCAGTATGAGAGCCGATTTATAGAACTTTCTCGTTATGCGGAATACCTCCATGACGAGAAAATCTTAATACACAAATTCATCAGGGGGCTAAATCACGGGATATCAGGACCAGTGCGTATGGCAAATCCCCAAACCATGAGCGAGGCTGTTGAAAAGGCCCTTATATCAGAGGAAATTCAGGGACGAGGACAGAATTCACGCCCACAGTACCAGGAACGAAATCCCCAACAACAGCAAAATTTCCGAAGGCCTCAAAACACAACACAGAGAGGAGGGTATAATGCTTCATCATTACCTCCTAGGCCTCCACAGCAACAGCAACATCAGCAAAAATCCAAATTTCAACAGAGGGGACAGGGAGGACAAAACCGTGGATGGCAGCAGCAAGGACCACGCAGGGATCAGAGACAGCAGGGTTCATCAGCAGGACCCACAAGGTCCCAGCAGTCTTACAGAGGCTCACAGGGATCCACCGGACGGACCGGGCAACAACAGTCGGGCAGAACACAGTCAGGGCAGTTACAGGTTAGAGGACCATGTTATGTATGTGGTGGGGCAGGGCATCTGGCTAGAGAGTGTCCGCAGGGATTTACTGCAGGGGGTCAGCCCCGATCAGGAGGGTCTGAGCAGACCGTAGGTGACGTGGGCAGATCTCACCACATGTTTGCAGCGGTTGATAACCGCCAGGCCGATTTTCAGGCTTCTGTCATCGAGGCAGCAGGTACGATTAGAGACTTTCCCATCTCGATCCTTTTTGATTCAGGAGCTACTGACTCTTTTTTGTCTACATCGTTAGTGGAGCGTTGCAGGCTGGTGGCTTCTAGGCAAGACATTAGGTGGGAAGTTGAGTTGGCCTCAGGGGCCAGGATGTCAGTAGATACCTTGGTTAAAGACTGTGAGATCACATTGGGACCCTTCACCACAATATGCGACCTTAGGATTATGCCATTAGGGTCTTACGGAGTAGTTCTGGGTATGGATTGGCTTGCGGCACATAGAGCCAAGCTTGATTGTCGCCAGAGAACGATTAGCTGTTTAGATGATCATGGTTCGTCGGTTGAGATAGTGGGCATTCAAAAGCCCACGGCGGTTCGTATGATATCCGCACAACAGCTTAAGCGCTGTATGCGGAGGGGATGTCAGATGTTTGCCATCACAGTCAGTGATAGAGCAGAGGATGAACCTGAGGCTACTTTAGATGATCACCCTATCCTTAGAGAGTTTGCCGATGTGTTTCCGCCAGAATTACCTGGTATGCCCCCACGTAGAGAAGTGGACTTCCACATTGACTTAGTGCCAGGTGCAGAGCCGATATCCCGCGCACCCTATAGAATGACGACCCATGAACTCACAGAACTTAAGCTGCAGTTGGAAGAATTACTTGAGAAGGGACACATCCGACCTAGCGTTTCACCATGGGGCGCACCAGTGATCTTCGTGAAGAAGAAGGATGGGTCTCTTCGTCTATGCATGGACTACAGGCAGTTGAACAAGGTGACGGTGAAGAATCGTTATCCTCTACCCAGGATCGACGACCTTTTTGATCAGATGCAAGGAGCCAGAGTGTTCTCGAAAATCGATCTAAAATCTGGGTATCATCAATTGCGCATCACGGAGTCAGATATTCATAAAACTGCTTTTCGAACCAGATATGGCCATTATGAATTCACAGTGGTACCTTTCGGGTTGACGAACGCTCCTGCAGTATTCATGAGTCTCATGAACGGGGTGTTCCGTACATACCTAGACCGGTTCGTGATCATATTCCTAGATGACATTCTGATTTATTCACGGACTGAGGAGGAGCATGTAGAGCACTTGCGTCAAGTTTTGCAGAAATTACGAGAGCAACAACTTTTTGGCAACTTGACGAAGTGTGCCTTCTTCAGGACAGAGGTGCAGTATTTGGGACACATTTTATCAGGCGATGGCATCTCTGTAGATCCATCTAAAATTAGAGCAATCCAGGAGTGGCCGGCACCCACGAACGTGACAGAGGTCAGAAGCTTTATGGGGTTAGCTGGGTATTATCGTCGGTTTGTCGAAGGTTTCTCCAGGATAGCACATCCCATTACTTCCCTTCAGCGAAAAGGGAAGGGTTTCACTTGGACCGAGCAGTGTGAAAAGGCTTTTGGAGTCCTCAAAGAGCGTCTTACGAGCGCTCCTATTTTAGCAGTTCCAGATCCGTCGGAAGAGTTTGTAGTTTGCACGGATGCATCATTAGAAGGTTTGGGAGCCGTGCTTATGCAGAATGGACGAGCGATCGCATACGAATCGCGGAAACTAAAGACACATGAGTTAAACTATCCTACGCACGACTTAGAGCTTGCAGCTGTTGTTCATGCCTTGGTTCGCTGGAGACACTTCCTCTTAGGGCGACGCTTTGAACTCCATTCAGACCATCATAGTTTGCAGTATATTTTTACACAGCCTAATTTGAACGCCCGCCAACGACGTTGGATGGAATTCCTATGCGAATATGACTTCGATGTCCATTATATAAAAGGGAAGGAGAACGTGGTCGCTGATGCTCTGAGTCGAAGACGCCACGAGATCCAGACCCTGACCTTGAAGATGGACTTGAAGGATCGCATCTTACAGCATCTGCCGGAGGACGAATGGTTTCTTGAAGTGCAGCAGGCAGTACTAAATCAGAAGGCCCTTGAGGGCAAATTTACAGGATATACCCTTGATTCTGATGGAATGCTTCGACATCGGCAACGCATATATGTACCCCATGCGGGTAATCTTCGTACAGTAATCCTATCAGAGGCTCATAGAGCACCCTACGCAGCACACCCAGGAGTGAAGAAGATGCATGCTGATTTACGACAGCTTTATCATTGGGCTGGGATGAGGCGTGACATTGCCGAATTTGTTGCTCGTTGCCTGGAATGTCAGAGGGTCAAGGCCGAACATCAGCATCCAGCGGGACTGTTGTACCCTCACGAGATACCTGAATGGAAATGGGATACCATTTCTATGGATTTTATCGTTGGTCTACCTATGTCATCACGTCGCCATGATGCTATTATGGTGACAGTTGACAAGCTGACCAAAGTGGCGCATTTTTCACCAATATGTACAACATACAATGCACCATCAGTGGCAAAGGTGTTTCTTGATCAGATTGTTAGACTTCATGGGATACCTCGCCGCATTATATCTGACAGAGACTCCGTATTCACTTCATCGTTCTGGAAAGCCTTACATCAGGCGTTGGGCACACAGCTCAACTTCAGTTCTGCATATCATCCAGAAACTGATGGACAAACAGAAAGAGTTAACCAGGTGTTAGAAGACATGCTTCGCATGTATGTGATGGACCACCAGTCTAGATGGGAGGAGTACCTGTATCTAGTTGAATTCGCCTACAATAATGGGCATCATAGCTCGTTGGGTATGCCTCCTTTCCAGGCATTATATGGCAGACCATGCAGAACACCTTTGAGTTGGGATCGTATAGAGGACAGAACAGTCATCGGCCCAGAGATAGTTCAGAATATGGAACTGCAAGTTAAACAGATAAGACAGAGGCTTCTGGAAGCACAGGACAGGCAGAAAAAGTATGCTGATGCTAAGAGGACAGACCGAAGCTTCACTGTGGGGGAAAGAGTATTTTTGAGAGTGCGGCCGCACAAAAGTCCAATCCGTTACGGAAAAGGCTCTAAACTCGCACCTCGATTTGTAGGACCTTTCGAAATCTTGGAGCGGATAGGACCAGTAGCCTATCGTCTAGCCTTGCCACCTAGCCTGTCACGTATCCACGATGTATTTCATGTATCAGTTTTACGTCAATATATTTCTGACTTATCTCATGTGTTGGATTGGAGTGCTCTTCAGGTAGAGGCAGACGGACAACTGGCGTTGGAGCCAATTCGCATATTGGCTCGACGGAAGCTGGCCCTTCGAGGTCGAGAGTTGGACCAGGTTAGAGTCCAATGGGACTTATACGACGAAGTCACTGCAACATGGGAAGATGCAGAGCGATTGAAGACCCTGTATCCTCACCTTTTTGACGACTTCCAGGAGGAAGTACCGTCTTAGGGGGAGAGGATGTGAGGACCGCCCTTTCTACTACTATTGTTATGACTATTTACAGTACTGTTATTGTTACTTTCATATTTGTGGGATAGCAATTCCCGGAATTTGTCAGACTATTTAACTTTATTATGTTTTCGGGAAAACTAATTGGGTGATGTTTGGATAAGTTACTTTTCAGAAAAATGAATTAGGGATGATGGAAAAATTGTAATATGATTTTTTTTAATTATGTTAAATTGTACTAAGGCATGAGAATGCATGTGTTATTTAAGTTGCTTCGGCTATGATGAATTTATGTGGTTACTGACCTTGTAATTGAGTGTGCAGGGACTACTAATCAAACCACAGATTTCGGAGATCATTCCACACCTTGTTAATTGTTATTCCCTGTTAAGCCGATCTGGTTCCACGATGAACCAAGATCTCTTTGTGTTTGATGTCATGATGTAATGTGGTCTTTCGTATGGTCGAGTGGGTTAGGTTACCCTCATGTAATATTATTTTTATAAGTAAGTGTTGTAAAGAGATTGAATTTGAAATTTCTATTTTTATTTAAATTATGAGGCCCTTTTTCTTGTGCTTTACCTTGACCTGGGGTGTCTTGTTTGGGTTAAAATTGACCCTGGGTTCTACCCCATGGGTCCAGGGGCCTATTTGGCATGGGTAACCCTTGAGTAACCTCCATCTAGTCAACTTAACCTCCCCCTGAAGTTAAGTGGCGAAAATTGGAGGTAGGAGGGGACATGATGGGTTGTACTAACACTCAACCCATCCCCTCTACTTTTCCCTAGATAAGAGATGCCATCCATTAGTAAAAGTTACCTCTTCTTTAGTAAGATTCCCCCATGTACTATGGGGACACCCATGTGAAGAAAGGAGAAAGAGGCATGGGTCACCTGTCTTGTTCCCATTTAACTCTTTTTTTTATTTTTCCTTTGAGAAAGTGGAGTCACATGAAAGGAATAAGGAGTACCCTTGGGAATGGAGAGTGACATAAGCCACCTGGACAGTATAGTGATTTTTGGGAAGGGTGAGGAGGTGACAAGTGTCACTTCCCCATTTCTCAAAATTGGAAAGAAAGAGAATTTTGGGTTATTTATTTTAAAATTTTGGGATGAGAGGGAGTTAGTGGAATTTTGGGGAAAATCTTTCATTTTTGGGCCTTACCCAAAATAGAGAAGTTAGTTTGGAAGATAGAGAAGGGAGAGGGAGTTGGTGGCTAAGCTTGGGAGTGAACTCTGTGGACTCTGCAACAACTTCATTCCAGGAGGGCTTTGCAAGGTTGGTCTGAATTTTACCTTTGTTTTGGTAGAACTGAAATGTGTTTGAAATGTGTTTGGAATATGTGTTTAAATTTGTTTTCTGTGGGGTTCTTGTCGGGTGTTTGACAGAGCGTCTCCCACTTGGGAGAAATGCTCATCAAGTTTGGGGTAGGGGAGGAGAGATCCTCCTCGGGTGCATACCTGTTCCATCTTTTGGGATGTTGAAAGCCTTGAGGGCATGTATCTGTGACTGTATTTTTGACTTGAGAGTCATATACAGATTTCTTGCAAAATGTGATCACACTTGGTTGAGACCAAGAGATATTTATATGAGTTCATTTATCTGTCAGGGTGACACTCTGGAGTCGAGTGTATCCACTCTCCTGCCCCTTATGAAACTCACTGTAGTTGAGTTTCCGTATTGTGTAAAATAGCCACGGGTGTATGTGTGCTTTGGGATTGTTGTTGTTTCTGTTGTGGAGTGGAGTGTTTGAATACCCAGGTGTGAGTATGGTCTCCCTAGCTCGGGGGTGACCCTCTTGCGGGTCTACGGTAGGGAGGAGAGCTAGACAAGTGGTATTTTCTTCTTTGTTTGTCTTTGATATGCAGGTTTTTTCTCTTGGAGCTTTCTGGTTGGCTATTTATGAAGAAACAGATCATCTTCTTGTCATGAGAATTAGGCCTGGTTTATTTCATAGAAATGAAGAGAGAACACCTCTCTTGTTATTGTTGTAAATTACTGATATTCTGGGAGTGAAGGAAATCACCTCCCTGGTCTTGTTATTATTGGACTTTAATTGGTTGTCATAAGTTTTCAGTTGTATACGGTTTGGGAGGAGAAAGTCCATATCTGGGAAGTTGGTATTCATGATTGTGAAACTGTAATGTGAATGTGCTTAAATTTTTAAGTTGATGTTTACAACCTTTGTTCAATAGCAATTTTTGTGTTTCAAGTATTACTGAAAGAAATAAATTCGTTTTTGCAACTTAATCTGAGTTGTTTACATTGAAAGTTTGGAATTGCTTCACTAGTTGAAATGCTGATTTTCTATTCAATATTAAAACGGAAAAGACAGTTTTAAATATTTGTGTTATCCTCCCTATTTAATGGATTCTGTTAAATTAGAAGGATTAGAGGAAATCTAGCATGTAAATATAATCTGGATGTAAATTTGCAAGTCTTGTATGTTTATAAAAATGGAAATTTATACTTTAAATGAGGGGATAGCTAATTACTTTTTGGTGAAATTGGCAGATATATATATCTAATTGTTATGACAATTTCTTATAATAGGTTGATTTGGAGAAAATGCTTAGAGCAGTGAATTTTGAAAAAAATGGTGGAAATTGGTATTATAAAAATCTATAAAGAATATTTCTTTTTCTCTCAATAAATTTATAAATATATATATAGAGCTATATATATATTTCTCATTTTGAGTAATTATCATTTTAAGAAAATAAAAGAGTAATTGAAAGTAATTATAACTGTTATATATCAATATAAAAAAAAAGGGGGATGGATATATATATATATATATATATATATATATATGAACTATATAAATATAGATATATATAAATATATTATTGTTGAAATATATATATATATATATATATTTATATATGAATATATATAAATATATATATATATATATATATATATAATATATTATTATTATAAGAACCAACGAATGGTGAAAGACTGTCAACATGTTAGCCGCGGATAAAAGAAACACAGTCGAAATTTTATTTGGGCGGTGGGGAGTAAACCCCACCGCGAGCTGTTATTACATATGGAGGTGTGGAGTGGGGCGGAGCCCCACCCACACCCCACGTCGTGGGAATGTGGGTGGGGCTCCGCCCCACTCCACATCTCCCCCCCTCCAAACCCTTATGCCTCCCGCGAAACCTTTCCGCCGCTCTGCGGCCACCACAGATCCCCGTCCGCCGCTCTGCGGTCACCACAGATCCCCGTCCGCCGCTTTACGGCCACTGCCGCCCATGGCCGCCATCTGCTGTGGGTTGAAAGCAATAAAAAATGTAGGGCTTGGGCCCTAACAAATGAATGGGTTATTTGGTAAATAAATTCAGTTTATTTTTATATAGCTCTATATAAAGGCATATATATATATATTATATATGTCTATGTATATAGCTATATATATAATATAAGAATGATTATATATATACATATATATATATATGTATATATATATATATATATATATATATATATATATATATATATATATATATATATAGTTTTTTTTAAGTTGTGGGAAACCAATTTGTTCATTATTGAGATATTAAAATAAATATATTATATGTAAGTATGTATATATATATATATATATATATATATATATATATATATATATATATTTATTGGGCCCTCGTTTAAAATCGTTAATAACTATGTTTCATGGATATAGAGAAAAAAAAAATATATATATATATATATATAACAATTATAATCTCACAGGAGATGTTATTAAGTGTTGAACACAACAACCAAAGAAGCTATATTACCATGAACAGAGTTTTATAAAGTGGTGAACCACCTACATCTATTGACAACGTCATACGAGTTACGAACAGTGTATGAATCGTAATTATGAGTAACAGTAACAACAGTAATTCTAAACAAGAGAAAATAAAATTATAATGTAAAGAGAGTTTAGGAATATTCAGTGATACTCTGGAAAGAGATTCTCGGAAGTTTCAACTAAAAACATACTAACAATCACCCGGAAAATGAAGAGGAAAATTACACAACTCCTTGTGCAAAAGAACACTGGAAATAAACTTATGATGCCTCCACTAACAATCCATGTGGCCATATTAATCTCAACTGTAGCAAACAATCTCATATGTAAACCTGTAAGAGGTTCCGAAGAAGGAAAAACCAACATTGGAAAACACAGAGGAGAAAATGCGCGACATATCTCACACGGGATAAGAGAACTAAGTTGACGGACCCTTCTGTCAATTGTGCTTAGGTACAAGTTGACTAAGTATTTACGAAGAGGAGGAACCTAGATCGGGGAAGATTAGGAGACTGAGTCCAGCGAAATAGTAAACCAGCCTTTGTGGCCTAGATCATCCTGAAATTAGGTTTAATATCAACAATAACTGCAGTAATAACCCTGATTGACGTAAATCACGAAGAAAGGACAGGATGCACATAAAGAAAGTATAGAAAATGAAAGAGAGAGAGAGACCGAAATATAAACACACTAAATGAACTAAGAGATAGTTAAGGTAAGGGCGATAAAGTTATAATCCAACTTAAGAACTTGTGGAAAGGGAAGAGAGGGCAACCAAGCCGCCTTGTTGAAAATGCTAAGTCATAGGAGTAGTATGTTTCAGGAAACAAGAGAGGAGACAGACAACCGTGCCTGGCTGAAAAATGACTAAATAGGGAGATCACTAGCCGGTTTAGTTGGAACAAGGCGTCGAGGGGAGTGGTTCCTCTATCAGCGAACCACGTGCGTAAATGAGTGCAGCGTAATTCCCACTAACGCCGTAAGGCATTTTGCTACCGAACATTGCCGAGGGTGCGATTTAAGAACTTGGGTAATCTCACTCTTGCAATGACGTTAGCAGCATTGTATCGACCCTCTTGTTGATCTATATGTTTCCGTTTGCACGCCATTATACTTGTATTCCGTCGATGAGTATAGTGTTTCGCCATGAGAGAACACCGTTGAGCATGCGTACGCATGCGAAAGGGGTTTTTAGGACGGTGTGAGAAAAGTTTTTCATATCTCGTGTCATAACCACATGACAGATGTGGCTATGACACGTGCGAAGTGTGTTGTGACCACAAGGAAAATGTGGGCATGACATAAAAATTCTCATATTCCTGTCTTGACCAATTTGTTTATGTCAAAGGCAACCACAAATTGATCAATGAGTTGCCTAAAAGAGTGGATCGATGCTTCTGGAAGTCGATAGTACCAATCTAGAGCAATACCCTCTAAAGTTTTTGGAAAAATCTTTGCTACCACCCCATCCCAAGGAAGGAGTTCTCGCACTGCCATGATGTAAGCCTTGATATGAGAGTTGGGATCACCCTCTCCTTTAAATTTTGGAAGATCAGGGAGAGGTTGTGGTAGTATAACTTGACAAATGTTGTAGTCAAGAGGCTCCTTTAAATACTCGAGGTATGTTCCTAGGAGGGAGTTATGTGTAGAGAATTTTGTTCCTCCAAACATTAGCCCTTCAAGTGGGGTTTGTTGTGTTTGTTGAAAGGGTATGCAAGATTGTTGATATCCTAAAATTTTTGGATGACTAGATGATGTCATGTTTATGTTTTGAATATTGGGTGAGATCATTTGTGGTTGATCTTGCATCATAGGAATCCCACCTATTTAATTGAGATTTGTCATGTTGGATGGTGAGGGCAAGGGAAGCCTGAATGCTCCATGGAAGTTTGGATGAGGGGTATTTTGTTTTGCCCCCTGGTTTGATTTGATCCTGTCAATGAAATGATTTCCATGTGCCCTAGGTTTTTCCTCAATTTTGTTTTGGCAATCTTGTTCAACCCTCCTATCCTCAAGGGTCTCGATTCGTTGGACCAAACTTTCTATAAGGTCTGTGAGTGAGGCTTTGTCCATTCTTTGAGTTTGTCCACCTTGCAATGGATTCCTTTGTATTGGGGTTTGACTGACCCTACTTGTTCCTTTTGATGACACTTCACATGTCATGGGCTTTTTATCTTGATGTACTATGTGGAGGGGTTTTCGTGTAGACTGAACACTCACTTGGCATATTTTGATTTGGTCAATGTTGTGGGGATCTTGTTGGATCCCCTTTGAGTCTTTGGAGCTTGATTGATTCGAGATTGAAGCTATTGGATCTGAACATGTGCTACTTTTATTAGAGGGGTGATTCCCCTGAGCTTCTTGTAAGTTCTTCTCTTGACAACATACTTCACTGTCCATTTTTTTATGGCTTGTTATGGGTTGATCATCTTGATGGATCTCAGATTGAATGCTCATTGGTTGTGTTTTGATTTGGTCAAGTTGAATGACCATGTTTTCATTTGTTTGAGGCTTCTATTGGATGCCCTTTAAGTTTGAGTCTTTAAAATCTAATTGATCTGAGATTGAATCCATTGGATCTGAAGGTGTCTTGATTTTACTTGAGGGGATATTCCCTTGGACATTTTGTGATTTTGTCCTAGATTTTTTTCGCATGAAGTATTGTGACGTGTGCAAAAATTTGAAAGAACCCATCCCAAAAGGATTTGCTCTTCATGTCGGGTTCACCAAAATATGTACGCTCAGAATCGTGACTCTAGATGCCTGGGGGTTGTCAGGTCAGATTTTGACACGCACACGGACCCTTTCCCTCCTTGCCACAGGGCGATCCACCATGTCACTCTTGCTCACGTGGGAGTAACCAGTCGAGAGGAGGCAAGACATGGGGGTCGACAAGATCTATGGCCGTTGTTGTTGTGTATTTTGTTGAATGTTTCACTCAATTGTTGTGGTAGTTGAGATAACCCTATGACCCAAAAGGTCACTAGTTTCTCTCCTTCTATTTGGGCTCCTTGAATTCCACCTTTATGTGGGTAAACAGTTGTTTTCATTAATGGCTTCTGCTATTTTTATGTCTTTGAGAAATGCTCTGTGTAGTTGTAATTGCCTAATTTCTTCAACCAACAATAGAACAAATGGGTCTCCTTGTGATGTAATGTGTGTCTATTGTTGAATTAGTGGATGAATCTCCTTGATCTCGTCTCGGATAGCCCTTACCCACTCCCCTCTTACTCCTAAACACATTCGTGAATCAGGATAGAGAAAGTTGTGTAATTGCTAACTCTAACCAGATCTAGGGTTCCGACCTAGGGTTTTCTTGACCTAGGGTTTGTTTGTGAATACCTCGTGATGGAATCAAGGGTTTTGCAATGTTATCTATTTTACCAGATCTATATGAATGCAAGCTAAATGATAATATGCAAAGCATTTTTTTAGTATTTTTAGAGTATTTTTAGAAAGGCAAATGCTTCTAATCTATGCAATAAATGTGCATGGAATCCTATATGAAAAGTTGAATCTATGTTTTTGTGGGTTTTTGGTATTTTCAGTGCAATCTAATTAAATGGAAAGGAAATATGTTTTTTCTAACAAAGTAGATTTATGAATGTAAAAATGATTAATCTAGCATGCAAGATCTAACCTATCAAGGAAAAAGCACAATGTTACTATTCCCAAGAGCAAAGTGTGATGATCTAATTACTATGAAAGCAATGAAAAGAACCTGAAAGAGATGAAGATTTGAAGACTCCACTACCCTCAGTATCCTTTTGTAGGCAACCTCGAATCCTTTTGTGATAGCAGGTGATTCTCTCGATGACAAAAAGACTCAAAGAAGCTTTTGTGAAGCTTGTGTGAGCTCGATGCGAGCTTGGATTGAGCACAATGGCATAAAAAAAAGAAGCAGCGTAGCGTTGCTTGTCTGAACAATCACAGTAAAAGGCACTTACATCCTGTATGAGCATATGAATGCTAGATTGGAGAGCAAACTTGGCAAGAGCTGGTGCACAATGAATTTGCCTCTGTGGAAGAGCTTTGAAGTTATGCAACAATGAAAGCTTTGAAGCTTTGGAAAAACTAAAGAAGGAAATGAAGAAAGAGGCTCAAAGGCTTGTGAAGAAGCTTGAAAAAGCTTGTGAAGATGAGAAGGGTATTCTCCAACTTGCTCAACTTGGAAAATAATGAAGAGGTGAGGGGTATTTATAGGTTAGAAGAGGGGATTGGATTGAAGAGTTAACTCATTTGATTGATGAGTTAACAAGAATAGATTGGGGAGTTAACAAGGTTGATTACCCGTGAACTCAATTGATTAGAGAATGATGAAGCAATGATAGCTTATCACTGAAGAAGAAATGGAGTTAGAAGAATGCATGAGATTGATTAGAGAGTTAATTTGAGATCAAATAGAGCTAATTATGCATGTGTGGGTGCATGAAATAGTTAACTCTATATCAAGGATCAAAAATCATGCAAACAGAAGGAAAAACGGGCGAAAACATAACTAAAACGCGAGAGAATCTTCACTTTTTCTACGGGTAAAAAGACAGCAGGGGTCACCACCTTCATCAGATAGGGTCGCCGAGGGAGATCCTGGGTCGCCCGGGGGGCAACCCTAGATCAGGAGTGTAGAATGCAGAAATCATGATGGCAGAAGGCAAGGGGGAAGAAAAGGATGGATTCTGCACTAGAAAATAGGTCAATCATGTGGAAGAATCCAAATCTCCACTTGCATCCTCAGGATCCCCAGTGGGGATCTGGAAATAATAGGGGGAGATTTGGATTGGATGGTCGAAATCAAAAATAGAAAGTGGGAGATGGATCGGGGGACCTCTAGAAGGCTTCTATGAGGTGCACTAGACGAAATACAAAGGGGAGAGGTGAAAACTCATCTACAAGACACTCACAAGGCTTAGGATCAAGGTTGAAAGCTAGAAAACGCAAGTTGACAAGTGTCGCAACGAGTGTCAAAAAGCGTCGCAAACGAGGAAGAAAAGAAATCGACAAAGCAAAAATGACACAAGACAAGAAAAAAGGACATGTCATCAAGAGGCCTGCTGCCCAAAGGATTTATTTTCATGCTTACATGTACGTGACAAGGATTTGAATCATCATAGGGGTCCTCGTGGAGGGAGTGCGTGATTTTAGTGCTTACAGAGACTGCAACATTCTTGTTCAAATTTAGCCTTGACTGGTTCGAGCAGCAGTGACAATTTTTGGGCTTGAAGATTGGCATTTTCTTTTCTTCCTAGTTTAGTAGTTTCTTCGTCAAACTTGTAATTGACTACTTTTAAAGCATAAATCTTTATTGGGCCATCTTCATGTCTGAGAGATATTTCATGAGTTCTGAGAACAAAAGGTTGATATTTAGTCAAGAATAGAAATCCTAATAAAACATCATGTCTAAAAGCATTATACTCAATGAAATCAGTTACAAATTTCTTTCCCTAAATTTCAATAGTAACATCTTGTGCATATCTACCCATCTAGATTTGTTCCCCATTGATTGCATAACCTGTTGGGAGTTCTGGCCTGGGTTTCCAAAATTTTGGAGAGACTGCATTAGTCTTTGCAAAACTTCTTGAAGAGCCAGAATCTACAAAGGCATCCATGGGAATTTGTTTGTAACTAGGAAAATAGAAATTGATACGAATATAAGTGCAATTTTCAGCAAGACATAGCGCATTTGCTCGTTCGTCATCTGTGTTATCAGCTTTGAACAAAATTTCTCTAATCTCCCCCACGACAGAAGTGAGTGTAGTAATTTCTTTTTTTTTGCAAATAAACTTGGCGTGCAAGGTTTTGAATATCTTCCGTAAGATGATCCAATTTGGAGCATACAACATCAAGCTAGTTAGAGGCAAATTTTTTGGAAGACAATTTTTTCTTAAGAGGAGGTGGAGAAGAGGAACGGGGTGAAGTTGGCTTTTTCTTCCATTTGGAATGTATGTATCTATGGGAAGTAGAGGGTCTTGAGCTTCTAAGCTACTTTTGAAGAGAGTCATGTTCTTCCCAAGTCTTGATATGAGTTGTTTTTTGATAGTAGTCCTTCTTTCTTCTTTTGTCCTAGCCATTCTATAAGGATCTTTGGCCTTGGCCATGTCAATTTTGAAGGTGAGATCCTTAATGGCTCACTTAACAACTTTTGTCACTGCAGAGGGTGAGTCAGATGAACTAGAGGAATCTGAACTACTTTCTTCATCTGAAGTGGATTCACAAACTTTTCTAGACTTTTCCTTTCCAATAGAGAAATGTTCAGGAAAAAATTCAACTAACTCAAAAAACTAGTCATCTAAAAACTAAGCAAAAGCATCAAAAGCATCTACAATCTCCCAATTATAATATACATCTTGTTCTTGAAAAAGAGCATAAACCTTTGTTCCAAAATATAGCTTTCTAGGACAATTTGTGGCATAATGGGGACCCTTGCAAATGAAACATTTTACTGGTCCCTTTCCTAGATTCTTATTCTTCTTGAACAAATATTTAGGAGGATTTCTATTTTTAAAAGAATTCTTATGTATAGGAGCAAATCGATACCTCTTTTTGTGGCTTCTGTGCTTGGGACGAAAAGATCTTTCCATATTATCATCATCATAGGCTCTTTTACTACACTTTCTGCATTTACAATACTTTCCACAAGACATTTTATGGAATTTTCTTACCTACTTGAAGTCCTTAAGTTGGTTGATTGGAGGCAAATTACAGTATTCTCTCAAATTGCATGAAGAATTAAACTATTCTCTGTTGTCATTCAAAGCTTTTAGTAGACATTGCTTATCCAACTTATAGGTGACTAAGGTTTTTAGCTCAGAAAATGTACATTTTTCCACCTTAGTCTTTTTCCTATCCATCAAATAGTCTTCTACCCATTCTCCTAACCCACAAGGAAGTGAATTGAGATAATATTTTTTGGTAGTAGGATCATGGATCTTGTTAGCTGCAATCATATATTTTTTGAATATAAGATTGTATTTGTGCAATTTGCCTAAATTTTTGAGTTGTAGTGAATACAAAATTTTCTCAGCTTCAAGTACATCATTTTTCCTATTACCACATAATAGACCAATGAGCATGAGTTTTAACATTGAAAATCCTTCACCAGATATATCATTTCTACCCATATCCATTTCTTTGACTTACTCTTCTCCTAATACTGGATCTTGGGAAACAACACCATTGTCAAGTAAACCATTCCACCAATCTCTAAGTTTACCAAACATCAATCTAACATCATACAAAATTTTATTAGATTTAGACTAGACAGAACCTCTGGTGTCATAGAAATTTTTGACTGTATCACACCAGGTGCAAATAGCATTGTATGGGTCAACAATTTTGTCAATATTCAAAATATACTCGGAGGTGGCATAAGCTCTCATTTGTTTTGGTCTAGAATTCTCTGTAACAACATCCCTCATTTCAATATCTATATTACTGCCTACTAATTCATGGTTGGCCATGAAATTTTCCCATTCTTCAGCATCATTCAATTGTTCTGAAACAAATTCTTCATTAACCAGTGTTGGTTCTTCATTTTCAGATGCTTGGGATGATTCTCCATCTAAGAATATTTCTTCATCAGAAAGAGAAACATCCATATAGATTGGTTCATTATCCTCAATTTGAAGTTCTTGTAACCAATCTTTCATTTCTTCTATATGCTGCATGGCATGCTCCTTTTGTTTAGAGAAAATTAATTTTGTAGGCCTAGGGGTTGTTTTGGTTCTAAAGGGTGCTACTTGTTGTTCTTCATCAAGTTCATCAGCAATTAAAATACCTTTTCTCCTCTGAACCTTAACTCTTTATTTTTGTAGAGGTTCTGAGTAGTGTGATTTGGCTTCTTCAATTTCTTCCTCAGAACTATCTTTTCCTTTTTGGGAAACTCTAATTTTCTTTGTATATCTTCTATTTTTTTCTAAATTTCTAGACACATGTTCTAATAATGCTTTGTTTTCATGGGACTTATTATCTCTTCCAGCATCAGGAGAGGCTAAATCATCAGAAATCTTGGTGACAGATGTGTCAATTCTTTGAGTCAAGGTTTGAATGGTTGTGACAAAATTCTTAATATTCTTGACGTGGTATGAGATTCCTGAAGTATCATTCAGAAGAGATGTTGATTGCTTTTCAAATTTCATAATATTTAAGTCCATTCTATTTACAGTATTTTCTACATTCAACAAAGTTCCATAAGCAGAAGTAGAATTTGTTGCAACTTGCTTAACATCAAGTGCCATATCATCCAAATTTTCTTGAGCAGATATCATCCACTGGGCTTGCCAGTTCCTCTAAGCTTCTAATTTTTTTTGCTAAGACCCTACTTTAGTATTTAGTCTTGACTCATATCTACCCAATAGCTTTTTATAAGTGTTTACTATGGTAAAGGATTTAGGGGTTGGCCATCTACTTGGTTCATAACCAGTGACTTCAATTGTAGTATTTGGATCCATTTGGATCTGATATCTACCCTTCTTTTCACCATTATATCTAGGAAGTGATTCTCTCATCATACAAGAGGGTTCGTCCATCCTGAGTATCTTAATTCCCTTTTGTTTTTTGTCTTCCTCATCTTTTGGGGTCAGGTGAAGCCTAGAGCTTACTTGCCTGACTAATTTATCCATTAAGACTGGATCATTACTCAAATCAGAGGTTGATGCAAAAGATTTTCTAGAAGGATAAGGATTGACACACATGCGAGGTCTAGAAGGTTTGGAAACAGAATGGCTAGAGGATGTAGAACATTCCTCGGGGTTATAATCCATATATGGCTTATTATCAAAACTGGGGAATGCATGAGCCATAGATAAACTTCACCTTAAAGGTTGGAGTCTAGCCATCTTTTCATCCACCAAAGGTTGTTCCATGATGGCCTGGTCTGGGACAGATTAGAGTGTAACATTGGCTACTCGCCTTGTCTGGAATAAGGGCCTATTAGAAAATCTATTTCTCTACACAGGAAGGTCTCGAAACTGGGTTTCTGTCGGTTCAGGAGTTGTTCAATAAAAGGAAATCCTATGTCAAACCCAGTATGGTCAATGATTCTACCATAATCTAGTAGGTTTGAAGATCCCTACGGGAAACCTACCCTTGTGGGCAAAGAAATTGGAGGTGACACAATATTCATTATTCTGTAAACACAACGTCCTCCAATAGTGGCATACACATATCCTGGCATGCCAGACACACCCTTTACTTGCAGAAGAATGTAGAAGAGATGAATTTATCAGATAACGAAAGGGTGAAATTTGGATAAACAGAGATCACGATGTCCCCTTTCTCAGCATTGAGGACACCATAGAACTGGGCTATAACATCTTGTTCCAAGATTCTGCAGCATGTATCGAAGAGAGTGGCAAAAAACTGAGCACCAATATTATAGTTGAAATAGTGGACAATCAAATCAACACGAGGAAAGTAGACATGAAAATATCCCTTCTCTCTCCAACAAGAGACATCAGACGAAAGTAAGAAAGGGAGGTAAATTGGACAAATTCCTTCTCCAGAGACCAACTGATTTATTTCAGATTAACGAAAAGAATCACAGATTTTGGCTTTGACTCCCTTTTCAGGGTATAGTGTAGAGATCTTAATGTTAGGGAATTTGAAATTACCCTTCTCATCTACAACATGTTCATCACTATCTTGAAAGTAATTATGCAAAACTTCAGACAATGTAGAGCTAGCATTCATTGATCTTCTACTAGCCATAATGAGAAATAAGAACTTATTGATTTACGGTCACGATATTCTCTGCTACTTTGGTCGACTTACTGATGCCCTTCACATGGCTCTCCTGGCCTTCAGTGCGGGACTTATGGCTACGACTTCCACAGATACTACTCACGCTACTAGTAAAGTGTTCAAAACAGATATCTCATAAATACAAATCAAAGGACAAAGAAACATATTGGCTCTGATACCAATTTAAGCACACTAGAAAGAACATTAATGATTACATAAGAACATTAAGAGTACTATAAGAGTTTGATGCATGAACAAGCACACTAGAAAGAACAAAAGAGTCTGATGCAACCTTAAAACAAAAATCATACAACGTAATGTCACATATCCATCATTATACCCTTCACACAAAAGTCATACAATAATTATACTTCATGAACTCTCACATATATTTTATTAGACCATTCATTGAGAAGACACACAATCATCGTGCATAAGATTCAATGTCACTCAACCATAATGCATGACAATCACACTAGACATGACATACGAGTTTGATGCAATATTAAAAACTCATACAATTGAGTGACATATTCATCATTAGACCCTTCACACAAAATCCACATAATCATCATGAATAAGGAAGAGTCAATGTCACTCAACCACACTAGGCACACACCATAAGAGTTTGATGCAATCTTCAAAGAAAACCCATACAATTTAGTGGCATTCATCAATAGGCCCTTCACACAAAATCCATACAATCATCATGACTAAGTCAATGTCATACAACCATAATGTATGAACACGCACATTAGGCACACTGTAGAAGTTCGATGGAACCTTCAAAGAAAACCCATGCAACTTATGACATATTCATCATTAGGCCTTTCACACAAAAGCCATATAATCATCATGAATAAATGTAAATGTCACTTATTCATAATGTACGAACAAACACACTATAGGAGTTTAATGCAACCTTTAAAGAAACCCCATACAACTTAGTGAGATATTCATTATTAGACCCTTGAAATAAAAGCCAAAGAATCATAAAAGATAATCTCACTCAACCATAATGTATGAACAAGCACACCAAACCCACCATAGGAGTTTGATGCAACCTTCATAGAAACACATACAACTTAGTCACATGTTCATAATAGACACTTCACACAAAAGTCATACAATCATTATGAATAACAATCAATCTCACTCAACCATAATGTATGAACAAGCACACCAGGCACACTATAGAAGTTTGATGTAACCTTCAAAGAAAACTCATACAAGTTAGTCACATACTATCATTAGACCCTTCACACAAAAATGATACAACCATCATGAACAAGAGTCAATATCACTCAACCATAATGTATGAACAAGCACACCAACCACACCAAAGGAGTTTGATGCAACCTTCAAAGAAAACCCATACAACTTAATGACATATTCATCATTAGACCCTTCACACAAAAGTCATACAATCATAAAAAATGTGAGTCAATGTCACTCAACCATAATGTATGAACAAGCATGTTAGGCACACCATAGAAGTTTGATATAACCTTCAAAGAAAACCCATACCACTTAGTGACATATTCATCATAAGACCCTTCACACAAAACCATACAATCATCATGAATAAGAAAGAGTCAATGCCACTCAACCATAGAAGTTTGAAGAACCTTGAAATAAATCCATACTCAATGACATATATGTCATTATATCCTTCCCATGAAAGTCATGATCATCATGTACAAGAGTGAATGTCACCAACCATAATGCATACATAAGAACATTAGGAACACTATAAGAGTTTGATGCATGAACAAGCACGCTAGGCACACCATAGAAGTTTGAAGAACCTTGAAATAACATCAATACACTCAATGACATATATGTCATTATATCCTTCCCACTCAAGCACAAAGGGGTTTGATGCAACCTTAAAACCAAACCCATACAACACAATGTCAAATATTCATCATTATAAATTCATACAATAATTATGATTCATGAAATCCATCACATATTTTATTGGACCCTTCACTCAAAAGGCATATAATCATCGTGCATAAGATTTAATGTCACTCAACCATGATGCATGAACAATCACACTAGGCATGCCATAGGAGTTTGTTGCAAGATTAAAATGCCCCATACAATTTAGTGACATATTCATCATTAGACTCTTCACACAAAAGCATCATGAATAAGAGTCCATGTCACTCAACCACACTAGGAACACCATAGGAGTTTGATGCAATCTTCAAAAAAACCCATACAATTTAATGTCATATTCATCATTAGACTCTTCACACAAAAAGTCATATAATCATCATGACTAAGAGAGCCAATGCCACTCAACCATAATGCATAACAAGCACACTAGGCACACCATACAAGTTTGAAGAACTTTCAAATGAAACACAAACAAATCAATGACATTTTTGCCATTATACCCTTCACACGAAAGTCATGATCATCATGCATAAAAGTGAATGCCACTAACCACATTGCATACATAAGAACATTAGGGACAACTTATAAAAGTTTGATGCACGCTAGTCATGATGAATGCTTCACACAAAAGCCATGACACTCATATGATACTATGTCGACAACCCTTATACACACAATTTTTGCCATATTCCATTAAAACCGTCACACCAAAGTTAATGCGACTAATAATGATTCATGGGTAAACACAATATGCACACTAAATATAGTAATGTAATTGTTTAATTATAAAAAATAAACTACATCTAGAACATTTATTTGTTTAACATACTACAAAAATATAAAAACAAAAAATAGCATAAAAAGAATGAGACCTCTTCAAGGATGTCCATGGCCATACTCTAAGAGTTTATGGAGGGATATTTCTACCACTCAAAAAATAATACAAATTTAATAAATTGTACAAGTTGAGTAATGCAAGGAATTTAAGTCTTCACACAAAAGCATTTCCAACTAAGATATTGATATCTTTCAATTAGAATAAACTTTCAAAGTGTAGATTTATTTTATTGCAATCCAATTGCACCCTACACATGAAAATCATCAAATGATGTGTATATTTATTATCCAAAAGCACTTCCCTCAACTTGCTATTTATATTTTTAGTAAGCTTTTACATTTTTGAGATCGACAAAAATCAAAAGAGAATTAATATCACCAAATAGCATACATAATCCAAATGAATCCTAAGCATTGTACATTTCACACCTACCATCAATAAAACTTCAACATCAAAATCATCAAACAATGTATATTTACCATCTAAAACACTTCATTTAACTTGTTATTTATATTCTTATGGGAAGCTTTCACATTTATGAGATGAATAAACATATATTCTAAAATAAAATCAACAATGAAATCAATAACATCATGAATACCTAAGCATAACAAATAGTTATAAGGATGCAAACTCATCCATTTTAAAGAAAAATAAAAAAGCCTAAAAAATACTAAAGTATTAAATTATATGCATGTGAATGCCATTAAACAATGATGCACGATAAACACAATAATCACACTAAATAATTGTTTAATTACCAATTTATTTGATTAACATAACAATTTAATAACTTTAATGAAAATAGAAAAACTAAAAATATCATGAAAAAATTGGTAGAGACCTCTTCAAGGATGTCCATGGCCATCCTTAAAGAGCTTATGGAGGGATATTTCTATACCTCCTCAAAAAATAATACATATCTTATTAATTATAATTGTTGAGCAATGTTTACAAAGAATATATGATTTCCTTTGAGCTTCATATTTAAGTTCATACCACTATACAAAAGCATAGTTTCTACCACCATACAAAAGCATTTCCAACTAACATATTGATATCTTTTAATTAGAATAAATTTCCCAAGAGTAAATTTATTTTGTGCAATCCAAGTGAACCTGCACATTGTACATTTCACAACTAAAATTAATCAAACTTCACATCAAAATTATCAAATGATGTGTACATTTACTATACAAAAACACTACCCTCATTTTACTATTTATATTTTTAGTAAACTTTTACATTGAGACCAACAAAAACCAATGATAGAATCGGTTTCATCAGTTTCAATATAAGCATACACAATCCAAATGAATTCTAGAGACTACATTTCACACCTAACCTCAACAAAACTTCGACATTAAAAACACTATTCTTTAACTTGTTACTTATATTCTTATAGGAAACTTTTACATTTATGAGATCAATAAACATGCATTTCAAAATAAAATCAATAACATCATGAATACCATAAACAGGCCAAATAGTTTTATAGGATACAACTCCCCCATTTTAAAGAACAACAAAAAAAATCACAATAACTTCAATAAAAGTGTAAGAGAGAATTGCCAACATGATCTTACTGAATTGTCAATGTTCTGAGTTCAATCTCCTCTACTTCAAATGAATAGTCCACCTACAACAGTCCATCTACTTTTGTTAAATGAGGTAGAAATAGTGCAAATTCTATATGGCTACTTCTCCAAAGTAGAAATTGAAATAGTCAGAGCCTAGAAATAATCAGTCTATGCTATGCACAAAATCAGTCAAGAATGAATAAACTCAGTAACACGACCCAAATGCACTAGAAAAGACGAAAAAAATTCCACACACAGAAAAACACATTGGCATGGTAAGAAGGAATTAGAAGGTATTTTTCCAAATTTGTAATGGTCCTATATGTGACATATTGACATCTATTTGGGGACACACCTTGACAACTTGCAATCAAATGTACTTACAGAATAAAGCAAATCATAATAATAAAACAGGAATGAATTTTAACCTGGGGGTCTAATTTAAGTGGGAGCAGTTACAGTCCGACGTTTCCTTCAAGTTCTAACAGACCCACTCTGACGTTTGCTCCAAGTTCCATAGGAATTTAATCTGACTGGCGGTTTCATATTAAATTTCTGGGCGGTTACCTCTCCATTTAATTCCAGATTTCCTAGAATACAAAAGGCAAAGAATTATTCAGACAGAAATAGAAAAGCCAGTCAGTAGATGTAATGTTGTCAGATAATGCATTAGAAGGCATGAGTTTTCCACAGTCCATAATAGTGAGTATTGCATGTGCTTCTGGATTCCACTGTGTATGTTTTTGAATCAACGTTTCGGATCATACTTAATGATCCATCATCAGAAAGCGGAGTTTTTCAATGCCGCCAAATTTTTCTTCAACCCATTTGGCAAACAGATTTTACAGAATTTGTATCCAGTATATCTAATTGATGGAAAACCACATTTAATCCTGTTCCTACAAAGATGCAACCACTTCCTGTCCTCTACCACTATCTCTTGAAGTGAGAACAATAGTCAGACCCTGCTTTGCAAGTTGTCGAACAATCTCAAACCCAATACCTCTATTACTTCCAGTTACTACTGCCAGTGTATCTGTAGACCACCATCTGCCACAAAATTAATTAGTTAGCATATAGCTGTAGCATCAATTGTTGGAGTAAAATTTGAGATACATACACTCTAGTACTCTTCTGTTACATCCCATCTAAAACCAGTAATAAATGCCTGTTAAATCTATATGGCATTTGATCTCATTAACTATGGTTTGACATTAATTATGCTAGACAAATTAACACAAGACAGCAACTGTTCAAGTAGCCAACTGTGAATATTACTTTTATATGTTATGTCCCAGACCATATTTGGTCAAATGGATGATCGGAATCCATACATAGCAAACTTAAACCAAGACAAGAATCCCAAAATCAGGGTGAAGTCATGACGAGGCATATGTACATTGTCATCATCCTCAGAAGCTACAATTTAAAGAAGCTTATTGACCTGTGGATAAATGTGATCCAAAAAAAGCTATAGACAGCCCTCCAACACCAGCATTTATCATTCATCATCAGCATTGACATTTTTGACTTTTGTTCTCTACTCTTGTTTCACTGTGTCCTGCAATATCCTATAAATCCCAGAGGATGCATTCTAAGGATAGTGATATGTTCTGGGCAGGTGAGCTGGATAATTTATGATGTAAATAATAATAGTTTGGTGGCATGAAACACTAATATAACAAGAAGCCAGTTTGCCGCTACCATTTGCTGCATGAACATCATATTCAGTGAATGCACAACAGTGTTTTGACTCCTAAGATTAGTGCCCTGGTCAAAGACCAAAGGAACCTGCATTGCACTGGAAATCCCATGGCAATCTTGAGGCTAAAAATCATATTTTTATATGCCTTTCTGAATTCAATCTTATCTCTACTTCATACTTATATGTATCATGTATATTGTTGATGAAAATTGAAATCCCTCCCAGGATTTATGACGAACTAATCGGTTTATGAATTATACATGGATATTGTGGAATGTATCCTGATTCGTTATCATAAAGCCATACCAGGAATATGATAAGCTGATGTGCTGAATTGGACAATGATGTAAGACATGACAACTCATAGTGGATATACATGTTTATTGTTATCACCTTAACTGATCTAGATCCCAGATGGTCCAGGAGGCAAACCAATCTTGAGAAAGCGGGTTTACAGATTATGCGGAGGAAAACAAGAGATTAGTAAACCAACAATGAAATGTCCCCAATATGATTTATTTATATTTTCTGACTTTTTTTGTGTTTTCTAGATGTTATCAACTGAAATTATGCAAATATAGATAGCTACGGCAAGTTATGATAACCTTGAATAGCAGCAAATAGAATGGAAATATCAATATAGGAATCCCAATTTTATTTTATTTGCCTGCAGCAACTGGAATGATAACAATTATGAATATGTTAAGCTGAAAATGTAAATTTCAGAATTACATATGATTGACATCAACTCATGACACAACATACAGCAGATTCTGAAATATTAGTTGATAGCTGGATAATGAGTGCTTGTAGACTGCTGTTAGACTCTACGGAATCCTCAAAACCCTTTGTTGTACCAAGGATGATCAGTGGATCTGCCTTTAGTCAAAATTTATGATGCTGGCAGCACACAGCAGACCGGGGGGGTAACCTCTGATAATCAGCAAATATAGACATGAGCCTGGTAAAAGGGTTGCAGACTGCCTGGAGTGTGAATCGGTACCCTAGTCAAACTGTATGCAGTTCAAATCTTCTTCGAGCAAGGTATAAATGGTGCAATGTACCTTCTGAATGGCGCAATCTACCTGTGAATTCCAGCAATCAGCTCCTAACCATCCACAAAACCCTCAACAAATGGCGGTAGAGTATGGAACATGCTGTGATCCCCTCCTATCAATTGCCACTCACAAAGTTGTTGATAGGGTTGCTATGTTGCCGGTTCAGCTCATCAAACACTAACAACTCAGCAAGATGTGTAATCAACTCTGAAATGCAGCAACAAACCCTCCAAAACTGCACCTAAACAATGATCCTTGAATATGCTGGTCGCTCCTCCAATTATGCTGAAATATCATACGACAACTCTAGGAAGGCCCTTAAATGGCGTGGAATTATGTCAAAGTACCCAGAAATGAGTAGAAGGTTGCTGAAGTCTAAAAATGCAGAAATGTGATCCCTTGATGGCAACAAACTATTTGCTTTTAAATCTTGATTGCTCAACCTGAAAAATAGGTACAAAGTCTCCAAATCAGCTCAGCTCACTATGCAACTCCCGTGCAGAATTGCCAATGCTAGAAGCAAGGGTTTTTGCCCTCACCTCCAAGATGGAAATCCAAGAGGGTTTTCATCCTCCTAGATCTTAGAAAACAGCCAAGCGTTTTCGTCCTTGAATGCAAATTTGAAAACAAAGCTCACAATAGAAAATGCCAAATGAAATCTTCATGCTGAAATGAAGCCAGACACCTACTTGATATACCTTTCCAAATCATGCCCTTGAATTCAAATTTCCCTCCAAGTAGTTAAAAATGCTTTTTATTTTATTTTAATTTTAATTATAATAATATTATTAAGTTGCCTCTAAAATTATAAATTAGTGGACCCAAGTTAAAATATTATTAATTATTTTAGTCCAAAAAAGAGGACATGACAGCCCACCCTTCCTAGAATTGCTTGTCCACAAGTAATTGCGAACCCAAATGCTCAAGCATTGTCGTGCCAGTATGTTGAATCGTGCTATAATGTCTATAGAGTATAAACCCTATACCTATCAAATGAAACAACTTCTGCCAAAAAACACCATGCAAACTCGGATGCTCAAATACCATCCTACCAACACTATGAATCATGCTATAGCCTCTAAATCCCGTATCTGTCAAGTGGAACAACTTGGGCCAACAAGTATATCTCCCAACTCCACTACCCACAACGATTGTATGCAACCCCTGCAACTCAGGACACAATTTGGCCAACAAGTGTGCATGAACCACAACACAAACCTCTGAAAATAGAAAATAAAGGAGGAGTGTGAGGGTCGCTTGCTGGGCGTATGGGACTGCATTAATAGTTTAGATAGTTTAGATAGGCATATTAATAGTTTCCAAAACATTTGGAGCAGTGACCAAGATTCAAGATTCTGATATTTTCTGTGTTTATTTAAAAGAACATAGACGTGTATGAATTTACTGCATTATGTGTTTGGGCATGCTTCTCTTGTCTGGAGTTCTATTATGGGCTAAATTGTTTCTCATTCGAGTGCATCTTTAATGTACGTTTGTCTAAGAAAAATTCCCATTTTTAAGGTCAGAACCAGAATGGTGGGTTTTTTTTTTGTGTGGGAAAATGCAAGAGAAAATGGAAATTGAAGAACCGCAATAGAGACTGACGGAAATTCAAAACCACCAATTACTTTCTGAAGTCCCTTTGTGGTTGTATAAGATGCAATGCTTTAGGGATTTTCTAAGGATGTTCTTAGAATATCATGAGCGTTGCATGTGGTAACCTAGATGTGACCAGATACAACAATTTTTATTTATTTATATTGATTTGTGGAATAGGAGATGATTTATCTGCAGCTTTTCTTTTATCGCAAGTCATATTTCAGAGTCTGATATACCTCTTCTCATCATTGACTCATCTATGGAAATTCAACATAATTGCTTTCTTTCATTCACTCTTCTACAATGTTATCAAATGGTTGAAGAGGTCTCCTAGGGGGACTTGCTTTACTTTCTTTTCCAACTGCTTATTATGAGCATCTGTGTTTCGCATTGCTGCTTTCATTCCTCCAATGCTTTGTTTCCAGACTCTATGGAACAACACTAAAGGGAAGATGCACTAAGAGGTTATGCTTGAGCAACATAGTTCAATGCTAGCCGGGAATGCTTATAGTTATTCATTATTTCTTGCTTATGCTATATAAGAGATACTTGTGCACAATCCATTTATAAATCCATGCTCTGTGGTTTTCTTTACATTAGTGTGTTTCCTTTTCACGTGAATTTTCTCTAGTTTGCATACACCGTTGTAGCGATTCTAGTTATTGTATCTATTACCATGATTTAGTTCTTTTACTTATGCATTTGTGAACAAATGTGTCATGGATGTACTTTCTTATTTATATTTGGGTACTGATAAGGACATCATTCTTCTTGCTGAAAGCACCCTTTGTGCATTTTTTACTGGACACTTTTTGCAACTCATATATTTGTGCAACACTGTTGTCTTTTGCTAACCTAACAGCTATCTCATTTATGATATATTTTCATGTCTACTCAGATTCTTCGTACATACTTTCTGTATCCTTATTAGTTTTAGTTCTACCTGTGTCATCTGCAAGCCTATTTTCATGGAATTTATAGAGGATTTTATATTAAAGACGATCGTGACAAGAAATCATTTTGATTGAGGTTAATGTTTTTATAGCATTCCAAATCATTTGCTTGTTGCTTTACAATTTTATCCTCGAGACTTCCTTTGCCATTGAGATAGATTATTCTCAAAATGGAGCATCAGTTATTATGTTTGCTTTATCTGGTTTGTAGATGAGTTGTGTTTGAATCATCAGAGAATAAGGACCATTAATATTGCTTGTTGCTAGTTAACTCTGCTTTGAGCAAGAAATTTAGTAATGGATATTGGTTGATTTAGAATCTAGATTTAAGGCCATGTTCCCATTTTTTGATTGGATGAGCTCTTGCTAACAGCTCATGGTTAAAAGTGGGGAATCTCTACTTGCCATTTTTAATTTTCTAGTTCTGGATGCCTTCACTTTTACCAGTTTCAAAGAACATTGCTCCTAATGAAATTTTCACTTGTGTGTCTGTGTATCATGAATGATCGAGAGAGCAACTCTAATTCCATGGCCGTCATCAACATTTGACAACCTACTACTTACTACTTAGTTGTGATTTGCTCAACTCAGCATCAACTTCAGCGCCAACACCTAAATTGACACTTTATGACACAAATGTTGGATCCTCCAGGCATCAACACCCTCACCACGCATGCTTCCTTCTCCCTTCCCTCGAGGGATGACAGCCTACTTATGAGTTAAGAGGCCAAAACTGACCTTGTCTACTTGATGACACTCCTAAAAGACAAACTGTCACATGGAAGACCGACTATTTCATCTTCCATAATCAGGTTACAGTTCTACATTGAAGTCATGTTCTCCTGTTTTCTGATGTTTGTCCATGTTTTGCTTTTGATGTAACCCATTAAATCCTACTTCCTAATGTTATCTTGAGATATCTCATAAGACCAAGATAAGTGGAAGGGCTAGTTTGATCTACTAAAGTAATGACGGGATTCTCTAATGCTTTATAAGGGTGTAGAATGTTATTTGATATCTTTCTGTCCACTCGAATCTCTTGCTTTTCTTAGTAATAACTGTATTGTGAGGGCTATCTTAGAAGCCCAAGGACAAATATCATATAAGACGTTTGCAAGTCCCAAAAAACTGTCCTAAGGGGTTGAGTCCATGTACATCCCTCGCAAACTGTCAGTCAGATTTTAGTTTGCGAGTCATTTTTAGTTTTTTCACTCTTAAATCACACAGTACAGATTTCCCGTTTACTTCAATTGTAATCAGTTATACAGAGCTGTATAGATAAATAAATATAATCAACAAACAGTAGATAAGTACACAATCATTCACTGCCGATAAGGGCCTGGTTCGGTGGTTAAGTCGGTCGGTTGTAGTGGCGGCCCCAGAGTTCAAACCCCCGCTGGGCCAACGAGCTCGCAGGCTTTACGCCTTCGCTGGGCCAATGAGCTCGCGGGTTTGAAGTGTTCTTGTTAGGGGATGAGGTCCCCTGTGTTGTAGCCTCACCGGAGGGCGTGTCGCACCAGCGTCGCCGGTCACGTTAAAAGGTTTACCGGGCGCATTAAAAAAAAAAAAGAAAGAAGAAGAAAGTACACAGTCATTCACTGCTCAGAAATCATAGGTTTCACATTACAGTAGATATAATGCAGACAGAGATTGTTTATCCCGCAGGTTGGGATGAGTGATTATAGGCAATTCCGCTGGGATTCGTCAGATGCAATCACTGGTATGCAAGGTCCCTAAGTCGCCTACATGAAGATCGTGGCAAGCTAGCCTTTGATGTTGGAGAATACCCTGGAGAAATCGTAGGTCAGCCCTGATGATTGCTGGGTATATTACAGAATCCCTGAAGATCATATAGGCGTTCAAGGTGTCAGAGACACTCTGGAAGCATACCAGGCATCTCTTCCTACACCCAAATAGCCTCTCATTTTTTCTAACACTATTGCAGCGTACAATAAATTTGGGTGTAAAATCAACGACTAAAGCTTAAACTAACGTGTTAATTTGAGTGGAAATAGAACAAAACTGAGCAGTGAGGAGACCCACCTAATTCAAGCTGAGGTCTGTGAATTGAACAAGGGTACATCTATTTTGATTGGGGGCAATAGACCCATTTCATTTTCTGGAAGAATAAGGGCTCAATCCCAGAGCAATGAGGATGTGGTATATCTGAAACTCCAGTAGCAACTCCACATTGAGAGAGTGAAGAGAGGGGTTCATGGGTGTTTAACCAGTAGTACTAAATAAGATCAAATCTCCATACTAACAAACTGAAAAATAGGAAGCACTACTAAATAAGAAAATTAGAGACAAGAAAATCAATTACCTCAGCCAATAAACTCTATTGAAAGCTTCAAATATTTAAATAATTCTACAACACAGAGATTTAAGATACATAAAAACTTACCAAACTTTCTTCAAATGTAGTGCCTTCTCTTTTCTTCCTTTGAAATTCTTACTGCAAGCACTTTTCTTTACCCTCCGCCAGAAAAGGACACACAACCCAAAAATAAAGACACAAATTACAGGATTTAAAAAACAAGGAATACAAATAAAAAACATAGAATACAAATACCACACACAGAATACCAAAAACAAGTGAAGAACAGGACGAACAGAAAAAAATATAACAAACAAAAAGAATGGAGCACATTCAACAGAACAGAACAAAGCAAATAAAGGGAAAATGTCACTTGTATAAGTGGAAATCGAATTTAACCTCTGATCGAGTGGGTGTAATTTTAGTGCCGTTGGAAGAAGGTATAGTTGGCATTTGCCCGCTCCTTCCAACGGCACTAAAATTATAACCACTAAAATTCTGGTCGGCATTAGTTTAAATCTCTGTTTTTTTCTTCTCTGTGTTTCCCTTTGTATGCTGCTGTGGATGACTGTATAGAACTGCTCTTTTATTGTTCCAGTAATTTGTAATCCGTTTATGACACAGTTTAGACAGCCATCAATAGGTTTTGATTTTTATTTAAAGCTATAATCATTGTTTATAGCTTTGATATTGTGTAAGGTTCAAGTTCAAGGGATTTGGTGTTCCAAGTTAAAAAGCTTTAGAGTCGGGGACTTCAAGTTTAGGGGTTTAGGGTTTTATGTTCTAGGATAAAGTTGGCGTTGGGAGTTTAGAGTTAAATGTTTTAGGTTTCAAAATAGGAATTTGTGAATATAATAATTTTATTTATTTGTAAACATACATCAATATTATTTGTTCCGTAAGATTAACAGTATTTTAGTTTATCTTCATAATATTAAAAAAAATCTTTGATTTAGGTATTTCAAATATCACATTTTAGTTGTCAATAGTAATGAGAATTAAAACTAGCAATTGGACCCATAGGTTCAATGGGCTGGGTGAAAACTTTATGAAAAATTATAGAATTTGTTAGATATTTTTTATTATTTATTAATTTATAAGTTATTTAATCCACTAATTTTTTTTATCAGTTCTTATTGAAATTTCATCACATTAACTATTGTCTTCTTTCACTTATATTAGTAAATTTCTTTTTACATTACATATTGATAGTTGGGTAAAATTATTATCATGTCAATTCCTTACCAATAAATATTTATATTTTTTAAGTTATCATTACTCTACATTCACTCCCTTGGAAGATCACTTATCCTTCTAAGTAACTATATTGTATAGAAACAAATGTATATTTAATCATATAATTATTTTAAAAATAATTCTTAGTAAGATGGCTCATAATTTATAAGTATGTATTTATATATGAACTTTTATAATATCTATCACAAATCCCGAGGTCAACGTTGAAAGTAACTATATTGTATAGAAACAAATGTATATTTAATCATATAATTATTTTAAAAATAATTCTTAGTAAGATGGCTCATAATTTATAAGTATGTATTTCATATATGAACTTTTATAATATCTATCACAAATCCCGAGGTCAACGTTGAAAGCCTCACTAACAAGGGGGCAGCTGGGTCAGCTCACTGCCAACACATATTACCAGTCAATGTGGATTAATTGAATGGAACTCTACTTCATCATATATAATCAACAATACTACCCTAACTAACTATATCATATATTATGGTTTTTTAATATTACATTACTATTATATATATTATGTATTATTAATATTATATTAGTATGTAATACATTAAGAGGATATAAATATAATACATTTCAATAACTTAATACCCTCTATATCATTAGGAAATTCGATCTAATCTATCAAAGGTATAAATATAATAAATTTCAATAACTTAATGCCCTCTATATAGAAATTTATTTAAAAATTCTAAACATATAAGCATAGTTTTATCACAGTAAAGAAATTTGATTATAGTACTTGTGGTTAGTGGGTAGTGTAGTACAAGGATATAGTCTAACTTTTTGCACAGTACTTGTGGCTAGTGGGTAGTGCGTAAAGGCAGTGGGCAGTACAACCTTCCAAAATTTGATGTTAAGCACCATAAATAAATATTTATACAAATAATAAATTAATGTATCAATTTATTACATAACTGGTAAAAGCACCAAAGGTGCTATCAAATGGCCGATAGGCACAAATATTTATTTGTCTATTGTTAGATAGTTTAGATTTATATTTTTGTTGGAAAGTCATTACATTTAGTAGTGGGTGGACAAAGACTATAAAATACTATTTTTTTTTTGGTAAATAACAATAATGGAATGTTATTAAATGAATATTGTGAATGAACCATTAGAGAACTAAGAACTATGGCCTCCCATTCAACCACAATGCAATCTATTAGTATTGTCATAATTAGTGTTATACTATTTGTAAGTTGTATTTTATACATTTTATTTTATTTAGTGTGTTTCACTTAGGAATCTATTTATTGTTTTTGTGGAGTGCATTCACTTTAATTTGATATACTTAACATTTACTTGTGTGTGCTTAAATTTTGACATTAATTGATTATTTGTTTAAAGTAGGACATTATTGAAATTAGTGGTAACTCAAATATCATTAAATAGTTAATAGTAGTTTGAGACGTCATCTATATTAAAAAATGGTAAATATTTATCCTATTATTATTAGTCAAAATTAATGGAGACAACTACAATGCTTGATGTGGACATAGTTATGTATAGTTGTGAACATAATTATTGTATAATAAGGTTCCACACTATATTAACATTTATTTATTAACTATTATCTAACTATATTAAGATTTAATATTACAACACTTAGTACAAGTACAAACTAACTTGTGATGGAAAGAAACATGAAGAAAACATAGAGAAGATGAAAATGAATCATCCCCTTGACTATAAATTTGTGTGTGGCCTTGATATGCATCATTATAGAAGCTACAATCTTCTCCTACAGCATTGCATGATCCCTAAAATACCATCATTTTAAATTGTAACCCACCATTTTAAATTGTAACCCACATTAGGTGTCTACAAAATTTGTTTTTTACTTTTTTTACATGAATTCTTATAAGTCATGAACTAAACTTGTGCAGGTTGAAAAACACACTGTGTATTTTATCTAGCAAATTCTATAGAAAATAAAATATGGGTCCCGTCAAGGGCGCAACTGGCAGTCTATTCTGATGGAAAATGGCATGAGGAAAAATGCCACGTTAAGGTCTATTGTGTGTCCCATCATATTCTCCATAGAAATGTTATGGGACCCACATCGACCACTATGTGAAATGTCCTTTTCTATTTGCAATTTTCACCAAAGGAAAATTAACACTTACTACTGAGACATAATTCTTGATGTAAAATACAAATTCCAATTTGAATTGATCATAGATAATTCATCATCATACCAAAAAACTACAACAAAGGTTATCTTAATTGCAATCTTAGATTGGAACATATGTTGGGAGGCAAGCTATTAAGCTATTCGATCCAATCAAGAGCAAGACATTCTCAACAATGAGCAGCTATCCTTTGCTAATAGGTGTGACTTGTAATTTATGCCCAAAGACCATGATTTGTATTGAATGTGAGAGTCTCCTTCACGACAGATAAAATGACAAACTTCTACTAATGTATCACTATTCGTAAAAGGTAAGGACAACTTTATCTGATGAATCAGCCATGTAGAAAGAAACGACCAAACCATCTGATCCAAGTTAATAACACACTTTTGGCATTGATTCCTAGACTTAAAGCTAAACGTCTATTCAAGAAAAGCATCCAAGTTTTGAGGGACCTTTGGGATCTTTCATGCTTCTCATGGAAATCTTGGCGCCATCTCAAGTTGTGCTTCAATTTAAGCTACAGAGACAAGGCTGCTACTCTAGATATTTAGAAACTCGTGCCCCCTCATCTCACTATTCTCATCTCTTCATGCTATCATTCTAGCTTTCTCAAGGACTGGACGTGGCCAAATGGCAATAACATCAGAGTTTTTCCCCTCAAGGTGCTCTACAAACTGTTGGCTACGTGTGAAGCCAAGTCAGGGAACCGTTGGTGAAGACTGCAGATTCCCTTCTTGGTGTAAAGACTGCAGATTCTTTTTCTGTGTGTAACGATAGCTTCTTTAAACGCCTATCTCTCCCATGCTGCATGTTATGTAAATGGTATCTGCTTTGTAAGAAGAAAGATATATATGTAGTTTGGTCATGGTATTGGAGTATAGGTTGCGGTATGAATGTGTAAGAATACAGAGATTAATAAAAGGAGATTTCCCTGTTCACAGTGGACGTAGCCAGATATCCTGGTGAACCACGTTAATCTTTGTGTACTCTGTTTTATTTCTGAGTGTGTTCTTTATCTTTGTTTTTGTGTCTTTCTTTTTGTTCTTATCTTTCTGCAATTTCTTCATTCATTTTGTTGCTGCAATTTTAAATAATAATTGGTATCAGAGCTATGGTGGAAAAGCTGTCTTGGAAATCGTGAAGATTTTCTAGGAAAATGGATGAAGCAGCTTTGGATGATTGGGCTGGAGCTCTCATGTCTTGGTCGTGTGGCTCTGGAGTGAGTTTTGATGAAGTGGGAGCTGTGGTGACTATTGCAGACAGTGACATGGAGCTAGATGAAATTGTGCCAATGGACGTAGATGAATCCCCTATCTATTTGGCTGTTGATCCTACCACTGAAGTTCTTATGGGTGATGTTGATCTTGATTCCTTGAGCACTACCCAGGTGAGGTATGTGTGGGAAAAGCCTCCGCAAGATTTGAGAGGCGAGGATTTTGACATGCCAAAAGAATCAGAGAGCCTACAGAGGTTGAAGGAAACAGAAGATACAGCAGCACTAGATGTTAATGTGAAAACTAAAACGAAACGTCATGTACATTGGTGGGATGGCTAGAAAAGTAAGGAAGATTCAGCTGAAGTGGAGAAGGATGATGAATTTGGAATTGCATCTGCACCAGAAGAGTTTTTAGATCTTAAAATTGAGCTTAGAGCACTTCTTGAATGCATAGGTGATGCACAACATAGGAAAGCCATCATGGAGGAGTTGCGGAAGAGGACAGAGGCAGAAAAGAGTGGTAATTCTGTAAAGGACTTGGTATTGTTCATCTATGAAATGGTTTCTCTCACTTCTACCTTCTGCCTCGATGATCCAAATACCTTTGCTTCCAGTGTTCATAAGATGTTGAAGCAGGGTCTCAACATTCATGAGGAAAAAGATGTGCAAGCGAAAATCCCGGTTCAAACCCCAGATGAGGAGGTCGGTGAAGATGTTTCTCTTTTTAAGATGCAGCCGAAGGTAAGAAAACAGGTTAGATTTAATTTGGCTACTCCTGTTTGTTTTGCTGCTCCTGTCAGGGGCAGAATGGAGAAGGAGCGCGTAAAGAATTTCATGAAACGCAAGGTGAGAAATTATGGTTTTAGTTCCACAGCTAAGAAGTTAAAAGTATTTTGTGAGGAAACAACTGTTGCTGTTGCATGTGGAATTTTACCAATGGAAATCGATGAAGTTCCGGCCTGTTTGGCTACTGGGTACAATGTAAAAGAACCCATCACAGATGATTGTGCGAAGGTTGCAAAAGATAGTGCTGAGCCTGATGATGTTGACCTTGCCAAGGCTTTGGATGAGACTGTGTTATTTGAGAATAACGATGCCCAGAATGGTGGAGTTGTGTACATGGAGACTATTGTTGCGGGGGGGGAGAAATCCCAGGCAGCTTTGTACTGCAAGGAATGGCTCCACGAAGCCAAAAAGATTATCTTAACAACTGCTTCAGAGCTTGAAGAATCAGATAAGAGGGCCCAAGAGATTTTTGAGAATGGATTGGCCCAACTCGTTGAGCTGCAGTAGGCTTATAAGGACGCTTCAAAAGAAAGGGACATGGCTTGGAAGTCCCGGTTTGAAGTTGTGGAAAGACAACATTCGATAGATATGGCTGCCTTGATGTCGAATACCAAAGAGCTTCAGAGGGTCAAGCAAGAGCTGAGCTTAGCTATGGATTCGACCATGGATGTGGATGAGCTGCTTCATCCAGATAGAGGACAAACTATTGGAGATTTGTTTGATGTTGATGCAGTGAGTAGCAGTGATTCTTCATTATATTTGGGTCCACAAATGGAGGAATTGGACGTTTGTCATGTCCCAACATTAAGACATTATTTGTCATCATCAAATTGGACGATAATTAAGTATATAATAATACTTAATAAACATATATAATATTATTAAGTAATATTATAATATATTTATTGTACTTATATATAATAAATATAAAGACAATTATAATATTATATATGATATATATATTATATAAATATAAATATGTATATTAATATTAATATAAATATAAATAAATGTTATTATAATATAATTGTCATATAATATATATAAGATAAATGTCTTATAATATATAAATATAAATAAGAAATATTATTATAATCATTTATAATATAATAAATATAAATATAAATATTAATATTATTATTATATAATAAATATAATTATCAATGTAAATATTAAATCAAATATTAGTATAAAGTATGATCATTATAAATATATATAAAATTAATATTAACTAATATCCTTGGAAGATATCAATAAAGATAGACCAAGTTTATTAAAAGACAAAGTTTATTAAAACAAAGATAAATGCAACAATTATGTTAGAGGAAGCAAGTAGATTATTAGTAAATAAAAGAGATGCATATTAATTAAAGGTTATTTTCTATAAGACACATCCCTTCATTAAAGGAGGGTATAAAGATGGGAAGAAGATAACATAGAGGGAGGAAAAGAAAGGAATAAGAAATATATATATTTGGAGAGGGTAAGGAAAATAGAAAAGAATATACAAAGAATATAATTCTGATTTATAAATATAACAAAAAGAAGGATATAATATACAATTCTTGGAAATGGTAAATATATTCATAACAGATTTAAATCTGCAATATATAAGGAATAATATATTTTTGAGTTGTAATATACCATTTCAAAGATACTTATGTACACTAGCAACCTTATAAGAACATTAGATATATCTGAGATATAGTATATATGCTTTGAGTTAAAGAAAATAAATATATTAAAAGGGAATAATTCTCTTTATGAAGTGTTGCCTCTCTTGGCAATAGTTGTAGCCATACACCATTTAAGATATAAAAAGGAAGTGTGAAGTAAAAAAGATCATATAGTAATATAAATCAGCAAACAACAGATTGGTCTTCCATTAAATACAAGAATTAGATCAGCACAAAGTATTATATCAACAAGCATTACTAAGAGCAATCGATCATACAAGAAGTAAAATTGTTTGCAAGATTAATAAATTTTGTTTTTCCTAAAAGGGGACATTACAACGTTATTAAATCGGATGAGCTTTGGAGGAGATTAATCCAAAGTGTTCGTGAACAGCATTTGGAGACACTACGGTCTTCAGTCTTGATTAAAATTTGACATTAAGGTTGTACCTGCAGGGGATCTCTCTGAGCAACTCTCTTTCCGGTGTGACTTGCCTTCAAGTGGGAGATTGTTGGCTACGTGTGAAGCCAAGTCAGGTAACCGTTGGTGAAGACTGCAGATTCCCTTCTTGGTGTAAAGACTGCAGATTCTTTTTTTGTGTGTAACGGTAGCTTCTTTAAACGCCTATCTCTCCCACGCTGCATGTTATGTAAATGGTATCTGCTTTGTAAGAAGAAAGATATATATGTAGTTTGGTCATGGTATTGGAGTATAGGTTGCGGTATGAATGTGTAAGAATACAGAGATTAATAAAAGGAGATTTCCCTGTTCACAGTGGACGTAGCCAGATATCCTGGTGAACCACGTTAATCTTTGTGTACTCTGTTTTATTTCTGAGTGTGTTCTTTATCTCTGTTTTTGTGTCTTTCTTTTTGTTCTTATCTTTCTGCAATTTCTTCATTCATTTTGCTGCTGCAATTTTAAATCAACACAAACAGCTCGTGCCTAACTTGCCTATTTCACGATGTCTTAACACTCGTTGGAATTGCAATTTCAGCCGTACCAGGTGGAATAAACTTAGCCTAGCTATCTGTAAATCCAAAGCTGACTCTCAATCACAGTTGACTGCTTGGAAACTTCTTCATGCCAAACTTCTGGTGGGAACCCGCCTTAAATTCATCTGCCCGATCCCCCACTGTCCCTTCTGTGGTAAGACTGAATCTCTTAAACATTGTTTCCAATTCTGCCCTCATGCTAAATTGATTTGGGCTACCCTTATGGACTCCTTACCTGCCCTCTTCCACTTTTCTTGGTCCTGGAAAGCTGCTCTTCTCGGATCCTTTGCCTCCCACAACTTGATAACCAGCTCTTGCCGTCTCATTATTATCAAACATATTTGGAAATTGCGGTGTCTGGCTACCTTGTCTCACTCACAATTCCCCTTGGAGATTGAAATCTAGACTATTTGTCCAAGCCTTCATATTCTAATGATAATTTTTTTCTCGTCCTAATGATCAGCGTACCAACAATGAAGATATCAGTGTGCAGGCTAAGCATCTCCTTTTAGAGCTTCAAGCCAAGGTTATGCCAAAAGAGGTACTTTATAAGACTAATGGTTTTCCTCAAGCTTCTTTAGCAGCAGATGGAATTCCTGTGATTTCCTTCCATGGAGGGAGTGTAGCTGATCCAGATGGCAGAGGTTGTTGATGTTGCTCATTTGCTACCCTTGTTGGTCCAGAAGACAGGAATAGTTGACAGGAGATGCGGTTACCTTTGTGTCTTCCAATCCTGTGTTTTAACTATTCGTTGGGACGCTGACAGGAGGGTTATTTTTATGTCTTCTGGAGGGTTGTTGGCAGGCAGCCTCGTTTACAACTGATGCATATTCTGGGGTGCTGTCCTATTGGTTGGTGTCGTGTTTAGCCTTGTTCATGTTAAGGCTCAGGCAACTTTTACTCTTGGGACTTGCAGTTGTGTCTGCCTGTGTCTAAACAACAGCTTTACCCTGTTTTGTTGTTTATCTCAGTGTTTAGTCTTGGTGTGTCTTTTGCTCGGTTGTTTCTCCACCGTCTGGGCAGCTTACATGATCTCCTTTGTTCTGGGTGTGCTGCACATCAGCAGTTGTTTCAGCTGATGTATGCAAAGAATATGCTAGTAAAAGTTGGCATTCATGATAGGCATTCAAACTGTCACCACCCTTTATTTTTATCAGGGTTTTGCTAGACAGTGCTTTGTCAATGCATGCACAACTGCAACTGTAATTTGTTTTCTGTAATTTCTTCTTGCTTTAATCCAATAAAAAAAAGAAATGACCCTCACAAAAGAAAATGGCCAGTAAATAGTCGTCACACCCTTCATGATAATAGGTGGCTAGTTTAAATGCTGTTGAGAATAATTATTTAAGATATGTGTTCTATTTTGGGGAAGAGGATCCCCTAAAAAAACCACTTCCATAACTAACTTTAGCTAGGCGGCCAGACAAATAAAATGTAACAGCTTCCGTAAACCATTCCTGAATCCATTAATTATGTTATGCATCCCTAATGACATCACTTAGACATGAACAGTGGGAACAAACCAAAAGGAGTTCAGAAATACTCACGCAACCTTCTTACAAGATTCTAATGACGGTTTATAATTAAAAATGTGCAGGTTAATTTCTCGTTAGCCAAAGATTGGAATTTCTTGATACTTGCAACTTGAAATTAAGCTTTAATAAACAACACTGATATGAACTTGCAAATTCAAGATTACTTGGCAATGCCAAGGGTCTTCCTTAACACAATATAATATAAAATGGATACATCATGAATATATGGGACATCATCTCTATTAAAAATTTACTATCAACATCAATATGAATATTACCAAAGGTTACAAAATGGGTCATGCCCAAAAGCTAAATGATACTACAAACTCAATACAAACCTAAAATACACTCTATAATTTCATATCACACGGCAAAACCACATCAAAACTAAAATAATCAAACTGCCAAAACTGAAGCACATTGAAAACACAAACATTCAACTCACTGTCAATCCCTAGATGGAACTTCTCTATTGAAGGCTTAGGGTTTTCGTTGTCAACTTCAATGGCCTTCCAAGTTTTCATTTGTTTGGGAACAATTGGGGTTTTCATTTTGCAAGTAGGAATTTAGCACAGAGGCACACAATTCACAAATGAGAGAAATTTATAGAATTCTATAAAAGGAATTTTCTCCTCCTTTTATAGAATTGTTTATTTTTTCCCTTATTCCTCTCCACTAAAGTCATTTAAGATATTCTAGTCTATTTTAAATTTGTGACTTCCCCAAGAGATTCCCCTAAAGCTCCCACTCCTAAAAATAATTAATTATTTTTTTGGAGTTACAGATGGCCATAACTGTCCCATTTAGGCAGCCCATTTGTGCCTATCAATAGTTAATAGTAGTTTTAGACGTCATCTATATTAAAAAATGGTAAATATTTATCCTATTTTTATTATTCAAAATTAATGGAGACAACTACAATACTTGATGTCAATTTAAAATAAAATCATTTTTTTGGGCACCTTAAATCCTTCAAAGTTTCCAATAGAAATAGAGAAAATAATTTTAAACAATACCTTCTACCATTTACAGTCTGCTCAGCCACTCTACTTAAACATCATCCACTTCAATGGTAAAACAATCAATAGCTGGGATGCCAATGGCATTGATTAGGTTGATATAGTCTCCCCTTTATCTCAATATTAGCAGCACCTGTAGGCCACTTAACTTCTATGGCAGACCATAATATCATGGCCCCTGTTGACGAGGGTTGCATTTGCAGGGCGATAAATCTTGCACAATTGGCAGAGATCAGGGAAGATTTTAGTCGGCTTCTTCACTACATTGATGCGAGATTGTTGCAGCCCATTTCAACAAGCGCTAGATTCTTCATGCAGCTTTCCCCAGTGCTCTGGTCCGTCTCCTCACCATCTACGTAGAAAATTCCCTCTTATTCTTTGTTTCATTAACATTTCTAGGTCACCACAGTCCCACAGAAAACCAAACAGAGATATGTAGACAACATTAACCATGCTACAGAACTGCTAGCCATTATAGGACCTAAGAGCAACCTTAGAAACAAATCTGTAAAATCTCAAACCACAAGTCTAGCTGGAATTTAGAATTATAAGTAAAATTAGTAAGTAAAAGGGCATACCTTAAAATCATATGCAATTTCTCGAACCAGTCTCTAAAAAGGTAGTTTCCAGATTAGAAGTCCAGTGCTCATCGATGCACACAAAAATCACGAAATTAGATTTGGCAATATGAATCAACAAAGAAAATTTTAAAATTAGAAGGCCTACCATGTTTAGCAACTCAGTGTTTAGCAAAATAACAAAACAAATTCCCATAAAGATCGCAAATTCAAACTCCTCAAAATAGGAGCTAGAGACAAATAAAAACACCATACCGCAGAGCGACAGTTCCAGGACGATATCTGTGTGGCTTTTTCACACAGATCCGAGGGTATATCAAGGCATGATTTCTAGTGATTTAGGTGTCTTCTAGTACCAGACAAGGCAAGGATTTAGGCAAGATCAAGACAAGGGTTTATGTGTTATCAAGAACAATTTTAGGGCTCAAGAACAATATTAAGGGTTTGATACCCACCACCAACATTTACCAGCATTTCCCCAAGTGATGGCCAAAGAATGTGCAGATGCCTTCAAGCCTTCTTTTCCCGTCAATTGATCTAGCCAAACAATCTGTATTGTTTGGAAAAATGAAATAAATATCAATCGATTCAACACAAGGAAAAAAATAGGAAAGAAAGATTAGATTGCTCATGCATATTACCTACTTACCCACTTACCCACTTCTATCTGAATTGAATTGGAAAGTGTGACATAGATTTCTTCCTTCGACATACCTTAAAGTTCCAATGCGGATGTCTTGGGTTCAAATCGCTTTCTGAATTGCCAATGCAACTTTACAAAGGTAGTTTCTAATATGTAACTATTCCACAATCATGCTATAGACTGCACATCCACATCCACAGACATTAATGGGGATTTAGAAATCATAGGAAATGCCCTGATGAATGAGGCCACTTGACGCTCAGACTTCTAATTAAAGTGTAACGGTAGTTTAATAAAAAAAAGTAATTTCGATTGAAGGAAACATTGCAGTAGCTATTTAAACTATTTTTTTTAATTTATTTATTGAAACAACCAATTTTTTAAAAATTTTGGACGACCAAAAAATAATGGAACTACCAAATTTTTGGTAGTTACAAGAACTGTGCACATATAGAATTGCCTATCAACCAAATTATTTGTTAATATATTTACTAAAATAATTAAAAATACAAGTAATATAATATAATAACATACAACAAATAGAATAAACTTAATATGTGACACCTAAACAGGGTGTATTAACCTTAAAACATTCTATAAATAGAACTATATATGGTAAATGTTCTAGAAAGATGATTCTATGCATATGATGTAGTTCTTGTATATGGAAAACTTGCCCATATGAGTCTCAAATTACAGTTTTGAATTCAAAAATTTATTTTTTTATCAATAAAACTGACGATTCTTTTGATTTCTGTTGATTGCTTTCAACTGTTTTCCCTTTCCGTTTCCTTTGAAAAAAATAGAAATTGCAGGGTATCCCACGGGGGACATTTAAAGGACATGAGACTTCTTCTGACACAATTTTTTCCCGGCGTGAGAACAACCGACGAGTTTACAAAATTTCTTGGTGTGAATTTTTGTACAGGGTGAGAAAACTATTCTGGCCACGAAAAAACAGACGGCGTTTTGAATAAAAAGGGGCAACAACAACGACTAATTAAAATAACAATTTATTGTCAAAGTAAAAAAGTGAATTTTTTTTTTCTTGTCATTTATGATATTCTTTTAATTTTGTTGTCTTTTGTCATTTATTAGTTTTTTCAAATGAATGGTTGAGATGTATTCTATAGTAGTCCTTTTAATCTGGACCATTTGTCTATGTATTTGAGGTAGTGTTGCTCACTAAGGGAAGGTTTTCAGCCTAATTATTGGAGGTTGTCAAAATAGTAATTAATTTTGTGATGAAAATTAATTGCTCTGTGATTTGTCATAGCCAATTAGTTAACTAGAATTTTTAGAGAGCTTCTAGTAAAACATTGAGTACGGATTTTTGCATAAAAAATTCATACACAATTTTTAACCAATATCTCTCTAAGACATAACTAATTAGCTTAGTGCTACTTGATTGCCTTGTGATATTGCTAATAGGACACTAAAAGTTAAGCAATATAAAATAAAAACACCACACTAACTATTTTTTGCTAAAAAAATTGGGTTAGGCACCTAAGTGGGGGGGGGGGGGAAGCTTCAATCTGTCAATATATCAAATCTTTAGACAAAATTATCCAATTCACCCCTTTACAAATTCCAACCCACTTTTTTAGGGTTTCAAAATTCGCTATAATTATGCTACCAAATGAGACTAAAAATAGCTCTTTATTCATCTTCAATCCTCCAATCAATATGAACAATATTATATTACCAAAAATGAAAAATATGAAATGTGATGGCTAACAAAAAACAACCACCTGTATAGTATATTATATTATATTATAATAAAAGTTTTACGTGTATCAGTTGAATGCCATGTTCTTGATTTTATCTTACACCACATTGGCACAAAATACATACCAAAGCCAAAAGAACATTACTGAGCTTAGCATAATATTCAAAAAAGCTACAAACTATATATTTCCATTAGAGCTATATCTATCCTCAACAAGGGCTTGAACAAGTACTGGAATAGGAACCAACATAGAGGCCATAGCTGAGGCAAAATTGTTAGCAGATGCTATAGAGGGAACATCACCCTTGGGCACCTTGGGTACTTTCTTAGGTGGGAAGTTCTTCGAGGCATGGTACAACTATAGACAAAGAGCTTTAAACACCTCTCTAGCTTTAGAAATCATTGACACACCTAGTACATGGTGGTGTGAGCTTACTACTCTCATGAAGGCATTCGAGCAGTTGTTGCGAAGACCCTCTTGCATCATATTATAGACACACCTTGCTACTAGGTAGAAAGATAATAAATTATAAGGAAATATTCCCCCAAGCATCATGATACCATTAGTAAAATCATATTACTCTATTTCCTTATTAATTTTTTCTTTCAAGAATAAGCAATTCTAAATATAGCCATTTCCAAGAGACAAACCAATCTAATATTGTGAATGATATCCATCGAGTTAGATAGGAAAATCAACACCACAGTGTTGTACTCCAAAATATGTGGGCAAGCCATGAGAATATCTTGACCATTTACACTCCTTATAGTATTTCCAATTATGTCACTATCAAATAGAAAGACATGAGCTAATTTTAAAACCAAGTCATAACAACCAACTTCTATAGGTTCCCACTTATAGGTATGAATGTACACTCGCGTGTTAATGTACTATAGATTTCAATGAGGATTGAAGTGTTTATTAATAGGCCCTTCATATAGGGGGCACCTATCATTTCCACATGTAGATGCCATAGAAACAAGAGCATGTCATTTGCAATAGTGATTACTTCCCACATGAATAAATCCTAAAGGAAAATTAGGAAAAGGACTAATTTTTGCATCGCCAAGGCTTGGATTTGATTTAACCACTCATTTCCTAGTAATTTGATATCCCCTCATACATGTTGATAATAGATACTTATCCTCACTCATTCAAAAAACTATCCACCTTAATGTCACTTTTTTGCAAGATGAATTTTAAATACTTTCACAATCTAGAAGTGGACCACCCTTTGTTTGAAATAAGTAATCCCTTATGCCATTTATAAAATCATTGCTAGCACATCTATATGGTCATTAATACTTCAGGTACATGTACAAGTGCACTCACAATAATGGTTAGATAAAATAACAAAATTTATTGGTTATCCCCTAGTTAGGAGGCTGATGAAATCATGATGGCTCTTCTATCCCTTGATTCTACAAACAATAAATCCTTATCTTTCCAATTTTTTCCACTCTTTGCCTTCAATATACTCTTCCCCATGTTCAATTACCATTTGAATTTGGAACATGTATGCTAATTTATTGGATTCACAGTAATAATGGCCACATTCATAATATTCAAAATCATCTAACAAATTCCAAGCCATCTCGAGAATGTTTATCAACCTCTGATTATTGTTTCTCCCTAGTTTGATGGCATTTGTGGTCAACATAAAACCCACCTCTATAAAAAAATCTCTTTATATTTTCTTTTCAAGCAATTGCTAATCACAATATCAATGCTTGGACTTCTACCTCATTATTAGATCCCATTGGAAGCTTTGTGGAAGCATCTAGTATAAATCTTCCTTCTTTTTCCCTTAGAACACATTCGACACCTGAGAGCCCAAGATTCCCATGAGAGGCTTCATCAAAGTTAATTTTAACAAGAGATGTCAAAGGAGCTAGCCATTTTATCAATGACCAATTGGGTTTAGTAATGATGCCCTTAACTGATCCATGAACTAGTGGTGGTTTTAGTAGTGGCCAAGTTTTAAATAATTTATTGTCCCAACATGAGAATTTATTAATATTCTAAACATTCTTGAAGACATATGACATCATAATTTTAGAAATTGCTCTCTCCAATTTAAGAAATTTTTTATAAAAATCAACTTAGAAACATTTATAAAAATAAAGTTAAAAAAATGAAGTTAGACAAGTCTGTATAATAGGTTAGTGTTGCACAAATTCCCAAACATGAAAGCTGAATATTCAATCCAAAGACATTTCCAAGTGTATTCCATAGAGATCAGAGTGCATGTACACCATCACATACAATATTTCTAGCAACAAAATTTATGCAACTTTAATCTTTTCCAGTATATGTTTTAAAAAGTATTGTTGTTTAATTTTGTTAAAATGTTAGATTAGAGCATTTATATTTACCATGTATTACAAGTTTTAACTATGATTTTTTCTTATTTCCTTGTGATTATATTTAGGAGGAATAGTCATTAGTCTATGTTGTATCACTTTCCATCGACATGCATAGGCCATGTCAATGGATGGCTATATATTTATAATGGATGCGTATAAGTGCATCTTGTAGGGAGAATAGCCACTTTTCAAACTAAAATTGAAATAAATATATAAAACTAATATTGTAGAATCAAAGTGTAATGATAAAATTTACATACCCATGTCAATTTCCATTTAGTTTTGGGCCTACTCTAAGAGAATGTCTTAATGTAATTACATATATTGTAAGTTACTCATTCCATCACAAAAGTTACATGAAGTAAATAATCCACTTAAATACAACGTCTCAAGTAAAAGATAAATCTCATAAATATGAATCAATAAAAGTCAATAAATCTTACAAAATCATGTGCTTAATCCAGGTGCTAGCACTATAAAATAATATACAAAGTCCAATTGGCTTTCATGCCATAGTCCATCCAATCACAAGTGACAAATAATATGTACAACAAATATAATAATCAAACACACTCTCTAGTAATCACGAACCCACCATGTGATTCTCCTACAAGCCGAGAGATGGGAACATGACTCAGGCACTTTTCCACCCAACCATGATGCAATTGCGCTTCTCCGAATCCCTTCACGAAACGAAGGAAACTCAGCCCTGCACAAAATGTCTAGCTACCTGGAAACAACTGGCAGGAGGGAACACCCGATGCAACCTGATGTCTAATGTGCAATTCTAAATAATGAAAGGGAGATTATCTCATAATAGGATGTGATAGAGATATATATCAATAAAGTTTTGCTAGACAAAATATTCATCTTTTTCAATGACTGCTCACTTAGAGCTAAGCCTTATAAAAATAGTTATTGGTTCAATTTGTTAGGATAAGTTGCCATTAACTTGCAATCCTAACCAATTCATGTGTCTCCAAAGTTCTTGGAATGTGTTCCCCAACACATAAGGACTGAGAGATTAATTATTTATTAATTATATAACTTTGACTTTTGCAATCAATTCCTGGGTAAGTGCAAGAAGATGGGGGGCCAAAAAGGGGTCTTAAGTGGCCACTTTTTTTCTGAAATCAGGAAATACTGGCCTTGGATGAGAAATTGAGCATAGTTACACTCAAAATTTAGAGATGCAACCAAAACAATGTTCGTAGTGCTCTGAGTCTACTTTCTAAACTACTATTTTGTTTTGAAAATGGCATAGATTAAGGGGTTCAAAAGAGGGAGCCACAGAAATTGGTGTTGTTTCTGTCAAAAAAACATAACATAGCATGTTTTGTGGCTCCCTCAAAAAGTCAACTTTTTTTTGGTATTTTTAAAATCCCTTCGGTAAGAAATTAGCTAATAGCATGTAGTTTATACCCAATTTTTCTAATAATTTTTTGATGAATATTTGATTTTTTACTAATTTTTAAAGTGGACACATCCTAAAAAATAGAATTTTGGCCGTGCTACCCCTATAAATTTTGAAAACTAATTGAAAATCATTTTTTTATTTTTTTAATATTTGTAGAATGGAGTCTAGTTTCTAAATATGTAATTTTTTTGAAATTTGAATGAATAGTTATTTTACAATGAAAAAAAGACCAAACAGTGGTTTTTGCCTAAAAACGGACACACAAACCAAAGAAATTAAAGATGAAAGGCTTAACATTGTTAAAATGTGAAAAAAATCACATCGTCAAATAGCTAAGAGAAAGCCTAACATTACCCATGTGTTCGATTTGTTCAACCTTGAAACACGTGCAAATCTGAGGGTTAGCACGAACGAAATTATGTGAAATTTTGAAGAATATAGAAAAACACGTCTGTGACTGTTCATAAGGCACTCCAAGCCTTTGGGTTGGAAATCCAAAGCAAATCCCAAGCCCAAGGCTTGGGATTCCCAAAGAAAGAAATAACGTGAGTGCGTTATGTTTTACCTTGCATTTTTCTTTCTCGCAAGTCTGTCTTTTGTCATGTTTGACATAATGCAAGCGCATTATAACGCGCTCGCGTTATGTCCCACTCAAATTTTTTTACGTTCAAGGCTTTAATCATGAGGGTTAAGGGATAAGGGATAGAGTTGAAGGGTTTAGGGATAAGGGATTAGCATTTAAGGTATAGTATCGAGCCCGTTGAGGGTCTAGGAATAAGGATAGCATTTAAGGTTTAGGGATGAGGGATGACAGATTAGGGTTTAGGGTTTAGGGATAGAGTTGAGGGTCGAGGGATCAAAGTTAAGGGTTGAGGGATTAGGGTTTGACATTGAGGGTTGAGGGTTGAGGTTCAAGGGTCAAGGGTTTAGGGATAGGGTTTAGGGTCGAGGGATTAGGGTTAAAGTAGAGTGTGGAGGGTGTAAGGATTAGGGATAGGGTTGGAGGCTTTAGGGATAAGGGATTAGGGTTTAAGGTATAGTATCGAGTCTGTTGAGGGTTTAGGAATAGGGATAGCATTTAGGGATTAGGGATGAGGGATTATAGTTGAGGGATGATGGATTAGGGTTGAGGGTTGAGGGATTAGGGTTTAGGGATAAGGTTTAGGGTTGAGGGTTGAGGGATTAGGGTTTAAGGTATAGTGTTGAAGGTTGAGGGTTGAGGGTTTAGGATTAGGGTTTAGGGTTGACAGATTAGCATTTAATGTCGAGGTTAGGGTTAGAGTGTCGAGGGTAGAGGGATTAGGGATAGGGTTTAGGGTTGAAGGTTTAAGGATTGAGGGTTGAGGCTTTAGGGATGAGGGTTTAAGGCTTAAGATATAGTGTCAAGTGTTGAGGGTGTAGGGATAGGGTTTAAGTGTTAAGGGTTGAGGGATAGGTATTAGGGTTTAAGGTATAGTGTTGAGGGTCGAGGGATCAAAGTTAAGGGTTGAGGGATTAGGGTTTGACGTTGAGGGTTGAGGGTTGAGGTTCGAGGGTCAGGGGTTTAGGGATAGGGTTGAGGGTTGAGGAATTAGGGTTAAAGTAGAGTGTGGAGGGTATAAGGATTAGGGATAGGGTTTGAGGGTTTAGGGATAAGGGATTAGGGTTTAAGGTATAGTATCGATTCTGTTGAGGGTGTAGGAATAGGGATAGCATTTAGGGTTTAGGGATGAGGGATTAGAGTTGAGGGATGACGGATTAGGGTTGAGGGTTGAGGGATTAAGGTTTAGGGATAAGGTTTAGGGTTGAGGGCTGAGGGATTAGGGTTTAAGGTATAGTGTTGAGGGTTTAGGGATAGGTTTTAGGGTTGAGGGATTAGGATTTGACGTTGAGGGTTGAGGGTTTAGGGTTTAGGGTTTAGGGTTAGGGTTGAGAGATGAGGGATCATAGTTAAGGGTTGAGGGAATAGGGTTTGATGTCGAGGGTTGAGGGTTGAGGTTCAAGGGTCAAGGGTTTAGGGATAGGGTTGGAGGGTTTAGGATAAGGGATTAGAGTTTAAGGTATAGTATCGAGTTTGTTGAGGGTTTATGAATAGGGATAGCATTTACGGTTTAGGGATGAGGGATTAGAGTTGAGGGATGAGGGGTTAGGGTTGAGGGTTGAGGGATTAGGGTTTAGGGATAAGGTTTAGGGTTGAGGGTTGAGGGATTAGGGTTTAAGGTATAGTGTTGAGGGTTGATGGTTTAGGGATAGGGTTTAGGTTTGAGGGATTAGGGTTTAGGGTTGATGAATTAGGGTTTAATGTTGAGAGTTGAGGGTTGAGGTTGAGGTTGAGGGATAGGGTTAATGGTCAAGGGATTAGGGTTAAATAAGAGTGTCGAGGGTAGAGGGATTAGGGTTTAAGGCATAGTATCGAGCCTATTGAGGGTCTAGGAATAGGGATAGCTTTTAGGATTTAGGAATGAGGGATTAGAGTTGAGGGATGACAGATGACAGAGTAGGGTTGAGGGTTGAGGCATTAGGGTTTAGGGACAAGGTTTAGGGTTAGGGTTGAGGGATTAGGGTTTAAGGTATAGTGTTGAGGGTTTAGGGATAGGGTTTAGGGTTGAGGGATTAGAATTTGACGTTGAGGGTTTAGGGTTTAGGGTTAGGGTTGAAGGTCGAGGGATCAGAGTTAAGGGTTGAGGGATTAGGGTTTGATGTTGAGGGTTGAGGGTTGAGGTTCGAGGGTCAAGGGTTTAGGGATAGGGTTGAGGGTTGAGGAATTAGGGATAAAGTTGAGTGTGGAGGGTATAAGGATTAGGGATAGGGTTGGAGGGTTTAGGGATAAGGGATTAGAGTTTAAGGTATAGTATCGAGTCTGTTGAGGGTTTAGGAATAGGGATAGCATTTAGGGTTTAGCGATGAGGGATTAGAGATGAGGGATGATGGATTAGGGTTGAGGGTTGAGGGATTAGGGTTTAGGGATAAGGTTTAGGGTTGAGGGTTGAGGGATTAGGGTTTAAGGTATAGTGTTGAGGGTTGATGGTTTAGGGATAGGGTTTAGGTTTGAGGGATTAGGGTTTAGGGTTGATGAATTAGGGTTTAATGTTGAGAGTTGAGGGTTGAGGGTTGAGGGTTGAGGTTGAGGGATAGGGTTAATGGTCAAGGGATTAGGGTTAAATAAGAGTGTCGAGGGTAAAGGGATTAGGGTTTAAGGTATAGTATCGAGCTTGTTGAGGGTCTAGGAATAGGGATAGCGTTTAGGGTTTAGGAATGAGGGATTAGAGTTGAGGGATGACGGATGACAGATTAGGGTTGAGGGTTGAGGGATTAGGGTTTAGGGACAAGGTTTAGGGTTAGGGTTGAGGGATTAGGGTTTAAGGTATAGTGTTGAGGGTTTAGGGATAGGGTTTAGGGTTGAGGGATTAGAGTGAAGGGTTGAGGGATTATAATTTGACGTTGAGGGTTTAGGGTTTAGGATTAGGGTTGAAGGTCGAGGGATCAGAGTTAAGGGTTGAGGGATTAGGGTTTGATGTTGAGGGTTGAGGGTTGAGGTTTGAGGGTTAAGGGTTTAGGGATAGGGTTGAGGGTCAAGGAATTAGGGTTAAAGTTAAGTGTGGAGGGTGTAAGGATTAGGGATAGGGTTGGAGGGTTTAGGGATAAGGGATTAGAGTTTAAGGTATAGTATCGAGTTTGTTGAGGGTTTAGGAATAGGGATAGCATTTAGGGTTTAGGGATGAGGGATTAGAGTTGAGGGATGAGGGATTAGGGTTGAGGGTTGAAGGATTAGGGTTTAGGGATAAGGTTTAGGGTTGAGGGTTGAGGGATTAGGGTTTAAGGTATAGTGTTGAGGGTTGATGGTTTAGGGATAGGGTTTAGGTTTGAGGGATTAGGGTTTAGGGTTGATGAATTAGGGTTTAATGTTGAGAGTTGAGGGTTGAGGTTGAGGGATAGGGTTAATGGTCAAGGGATTAGGGTTAAATAAGAGTGTCGAGGGTAGAGGGATTAGGGTTTAAGGTATAGTATCGAGCCTGTTGAGGGTCTAGGAATAGGGATAGCGTTTAGGGTTTAGGAATGAGGGATTAGAGTTGAGGGATGACGGATGACAGATTAGGGTTGAGGGTTGAGGGATTAGGGTTTAGGGACAAGGTTTAGGGTTAGGGTTGAGGGATTAGGGTTTAAGGTATAGTGTTGAGGGTTTAGGGATAGGGTTTAGGGTTGAGGGATTAGAGTGAAGGGTTGAGGGATTAGAATTTGACGTTGAGGGTTTAGGGTTTAGGGTTAGGGTTGAAGGTCAAGGGATCAGAGTTAAGGGTTGAGGGATTAGGATTTAAGGTATAGTATCGATTCTGTTGAGGGTGTAGGAATAGGGATAGCATTTAGGGTTTAGGGATGAGGGATTAGAGTTGAGGGATGACGGATTAGGGTTGAGGGTTGAGGGATAAGGTTTAGGGTTGAGGGCTGAGGGATTAGGGTTTAAGGTATAGTGTTGAGGGTTTAGGGATAGGGTTTAGGGTTGAGGGATTAGAGTGAAGGGTTGAGGGATTAGGATTTGATGTTGAGCGTTGAGGGTTTAGGGTTAGGGTTGAGAGATGAGGGATCAGAGTTAAGGGTTGAGGGATTAGGGTTTGACATCGAGGGTTGAGGTTCGAGGGTCAAGGGTTTAGGGATAGGGTTGAGGTTGAAGGGATTAGGGTTTAAGGTATAGTGTTGAGGGTTAATGGATCAGAGTTAAGGGTTGAGGGATTAGGGTTGAGGGTTGTAAGGATTAGGGATAGGGTTGGAGGGTTTAGGGATAAGGGATTAGAGTTTAAGGTATAGTATCGAGTTTGTTGAGGGTGTAGGATTAGGGATAGCATTTAGGGTTTAGGGATGAGGGATTAGAGTTGAGGGATGATGGATTAGGGTTGAGGGATTAGGATTTGACGTTGAGGGATGACGGATTAGGGTTGAGGGATTAGGATTTGACGTTGAGGGTTTAGGGATAGGGTTGAGGGTTGAGGGATTAGGATTTGACGTTGAGGGTTTAGGGATAGGGTTGAGGGTTGAGGGATTAGGATTTGACATTGAGGGTTGAGGGTTTAGGGATAGGGTTGAGGGGTTAGGATTTGACATTGAGGGTTGAGGGTCGAGGGATCAGAGTTGAGGGTTTAGGGATTAGGGTTTGACGTTGAGGGTTGAGGGCATTTTCTATCACGAACTTGATTATGAGGGCTTGCCCCTTCATTGTTATGCCTATCATATGGCGGAGCATCTGGCAAGCCCTTGCAAGAAAAAGATGTGATCAATGCAAAGGATGTGATGAATGTATAGCAGGATAAAATGCGAGCGCGTTATAGCGCGAGCACGTTATAACGCGCTCACGTTATAATGCGCTCGCATTTTGTATTTCTATTGAAACGGTAAAAAGTGGTTAACCCCGTGATCCAGGCCCACATGCTCTGTTTTCTTACTAATTCTGCGCGTGCTCTGACAAAAAAGAAGTGCTTTCATGCTATTGGGAAGTTCACATGCACATTTGACACATTGTACCACCTTTGCATGATCTTTCCACCACCTTTTCTGCTTTGCCAACTTGAGAAGGAGGAAATAACATAGTTTTCACACCAAGTTTGATATATATCTATTCAAGTTTCAATTTTTGTAGTGTTGCAATGTTAATTGTGATTCAATTTTAAGAATTTAACATTGAAAAGGAAGCAAGTGGTGAAAAACTCAAATTGTTGAGGAGTTTGATGCAAGAAGATAAAAACACTACATAATTGGGTACTCTCTCCATTCAAATCTTCGTTATTTAGGTATGTCAAGTCTTTACATGCATGTTCTTTACATTTTCCTTATTTCGGATTGAATTACTTTATCATGCTTTATCATACATGTTTAAAATAGACACATTCCCAATCAAGAAAGCAACCTACAATCTCACATGATGCCATGTATATTTTCTACACTTGGGCTCTTTAATAATTATGTGTAATAAACAAACCTTAGTTCATACCATGATGTCAAACTATACAAGAATAAATCCTTACAACATAAAAAAAATACAATCCCACTATTATCATGTATTCATTTCTTAGGAACTAATATTAGTCTCTTTATCATGCTACAGACAAATTCTCCGTCATGCCGAGGAAATGATCAAGAATTAAACCAACACAGGAAGAGATAGAAGCTAAGAATGCAAAGAAAGCAATGGCTATGAGGGAACTTCGTGAGAAGAGGAAATTGGACACGATAAATGAAGAAATACCAACTGAAGAGGAACCACAACCATCACAAAGAGATATGGTATTGGCGGCACAAAGAGAACGAATGCAAAAACTTCGTGGTACGAGAGATTTGAATACCATAGTTGGAGACACGTCCTTTACCGCAAGTCAACATGTAGGGACACCATCTACCACATCTCAAGTTGAGAGTACATCATCACTCACATGTGACGAAGGAGGTATGCCATCGTTCCCACCTCAACCTCAAGGTATGTCATCTATTCCATCTTCGATCGAAGGTATGCCATCTAACCCATCTCATTTAAATATTGATAAAATTCCTAATGTTGAGATGAGTTTACCTAACTTGACACCACCTAGAATTTTGCATAGAAAGCCAAAGTATTTGATTGATATTGATGAGAATATTTTGCAGCCAATGGAAGGTAAGATTCCAAAACGCACTTGTAGAAGATATGCTAATAAGATTTGGAGATTGTTCTTTGAAAAGTTAAATGAGACTGCAAGATGTCAACTATTCGTTGAAATGATGCGAAGTATAAAGTATAGGTCTATCATGAAGATTCTTGGGTTGAGAACATCAAAGGCTTCAAGTGAAAAATCTATTGTCAAGAATCTAATGAGTGCGTATGAGAGTGTGGGTAACACCTCACGTACAAAAGATAGTAATGCAACACGACGTGTGATTACATCGACTATAGTAATTAGTCAAATGAGGAAAGCTTGTCTCATTAGAAAGACAAGTCAAGAATTGAGAATTAATAGGAAAACTTTATCAAGAGCCATTGGAAGACACCAAAGAATTAAGGACACTAATGCCAATGAATTATGGGCGTTCTCGGGGAGACTACCATGAAAAGATAAACCAATTGTTGAAGCATTGAGATCACTAATTGAAGACTTTTGGAAGAATTACACAAGGGTATCTCCGAATCAAAGGGATGTGGTAAGAAGGAGAATCGGTAGTCAGAACCGTGAGCCACATCCAAAGCATTTTTTGGATGAGACTCAAACACAGTTTTATGGTAAATTTCTAGAGAAGTATCCTCAAATTAAAATTTGTCAAAGATATTTTGAAATGCTAAAACCTTTCTATGTTAAGATAAATCACACACGCACTACTTGTTGTTGTAGATTACATATTGAATTTTCTAACCATTTTGATGCTTATAGGTCTATATGTTTAGATATGCATACTAACAATGATTTGCAGGGTTGTGCCATATGTGCCCCACCAACATCTTCAAGAGACTTCATATCAAGAATTTTATGTGAAAGACAGGAAGGTCAAATATTCTACAAGAAATTATGCTTGGATGGCACATGTCATCGTTGCGGTGGCTTGCAACATTTGCCAATATGTGAACATATGGAAATAACACATGCGGTTGGAAACGAACTAGTAGAGTTTGGCAAGTATAAAACAGTGGCATACAATACAAAAGATGGTAAAGAAGCAAAGAGGTGTGAATTAGTTATTGAAAAATTTCAGTGTATCAGTTTATGCCTATATTTTGTGACAGCATAGTGTATGAGTATGCAAGACATGCCCATAGAGCTCGATGGTTGGACTTGCAATTCAAGTTATGCAAGGACACATTTCCGGTTGGTAGCATTGTTTCAGTCATCAACTTTGCAGAGAACTACAGTCTACAGCCACAGCGTGAGGTGCAATCACAATATTACAACTCCACACAGGTTTCTATATTTGTGCACATCGCATTCATTCATGCGAATGATAGTACAGAGGATGACAGAAAGATCATAAGGGAGTATAATTTCTATATTAGTGATGATCGCACGCATTCTATGGAGTTCGTGCAAGGTTGCTTTTAGGTGTTCTACAATGATTTGGCTAGAAGGGGCATATCGTTTAGTCAGCATATCATATGGTCGGATAATTGTGCGTCACAATTTAAGAACTCGCGAAATTTCTATTGGTTGAGTAGGAGGCATAATTTTACAGGTATTCAACATATGTAGAACTTTTGTGAGGCCGGGCATGGAAAGGGGGAGCATGATGGTGCAGGAGCATGTATCAAAAGAGCCATAGCACGAGAAGAGTTAAAGTATAAAGACAATGCAAAGTTGACAGATGCAAAATCGATTGTCGAGTGGTGTAATGCTTCCATGGGTCCAGGTAATGAAGGTAAGTCTTTAGTTCATAGATTTTTTTGGTTGATAGATGATACTAACATTGCACCATATGAGGATTGTTGTACACTGACAGGATCAAATGAGATGCACTCTTTCAGAAGCTCAATTACAGGTTCATGAAGTATCCATACACGAAAGATGTCATGCTTTTGTTCTTCCTATACAATTCAAGTCTGGGATGCGTGCGAGTCAAAGGAGTGGGTTGACGAATGGCAGTTAAGTTATCTTAGCCCACTTGACACGTATCGACCCCCGACGGCACTGGAACTAACACAGATGGAATCGTCAGTTGACTTTGACCACATATCAGATTTAGTTCAACCAGGTAATATAGGGCACGTATATGCATCTAATTTCATCTAGTTCAACCAGGTAATGTCATCTTACTTTGTAGTGTTTTTGTAATGTTGACTAATTTCATCTAATTTGCTACACATCAATGTAGGGCACGTATATGCAGTTATTGCAGATGAAGATAATGAAGAGGGAACAGATTATTACTTATGTCGTTGTGTTGAGGCCAAAAAGAAATTGGAGGCCCCTGTTATAGATGGAGAAAATATTGAATACCCTACAGGATCAGTGGTTCTTAATGGAACATGGCTTAGAAGGTACCTACATAAGAGTGGTAATATTTGGCTATTTCAGGACTTTGACATGCATCGGAAGATTCTTCATTACTCGAACCTTATCATGGCATCCAATGTTCATTTGATAAAGTGTCAGGGTAGACCTTTGAACAAAATATTGTGGAAGGTGCGTGAGTCTGACCATGAAGCAATACTTGACACAATAAAGAGTAGAGCAGACCTGGATGGTTCATTGGATTAATTTGTAAGTATTCACATTGATTTTGTAAAGTTATGTTACATTGAGTTGTAAGTATGCACATTAATTTGTAAGGTTTGTCTTTTTTTATTTCCTCCTGCATTTTTACACATATGTACACATTTTTACATCATCATGTTATGCATTTTTGGTGTCCTGCTCCTGATGCGACCAAACTCATAACTCACCCTACTAGACACCATTTGATGATCTCTCCAACACTCTGGATCCAGGGCACCCAATCATGATGATGACCTATATACCATTCTCCCAAGGCGCTCATAATGAATGAAAAGAAGACCAAGGGCGCCCAAGCTTAATAGACTTATTTCTTTCAATTTTGATGATCCAAACTCTTGCAATATGACATCCACTTTCATGCCTTTAGATCTTCCTTCACATATAGGGCACCAAATCAAGTTGAGAAATCTACATAAGGGCGCCAAACTAGATGAAAGGAGACATGAAATGCGCCTTAGGACTCCATGCTAAGGTTTGAGCCATTAAAGTCTCTTGATATTAGGCGCTCATGATGATGAAACTTAGAGCTTTTTCCTTTCCTATGTGCTCATCTAAGATGTTTGAATCATAAGGAGCGCCTCGACCTCTATAATGTACATTGGGAACCAAATCAAGGTGATTTTAAGTCACTTTGAGTCATTTGGGGTCAGTTTGAGTCTTTGAGTCATGTTGCAAAAAAGTGTCAATGTTGTCAAGTTGCACAAAGCAACTTTTACATTTTTGGTGTCCTGCTCGTGATGTGACCAAACTGACTATTCCAACGCGTCTGGATGGGTACATTTACACTAGGCATGGTCCTATTTTTCACCCAAACATGTCGAAACAGTCAGAGCTACATTGTACCGATGATATCCCTAAAGAGTCCAAAGTGCAAAAAGGTAGCAATCTTTGACGAGATGTTACTTGAAAATCGTGTCACTTAGAAATATTCTGTCTGAGGCAACGCTATCACGTAGAGTGCCTCTACAATAACCTCTGTTGGTTTTTTATAGCTTTGAGGCATTTGCCCGTGGTGAAAGGTTTTCTGCTGCCCTAAAAATCGTCAGAAGGGGCAGTGTAAAGTTGCAAAGGGGTGTAACTTTCGTCTTGCTCCTGATGCGACCAAACTGACTGTTCCAATGCATCCGAATGGGTACATTTATGCTAGGCATGGTCCTATTTTTCACCCAAACATGTCGAAACAGTCGAAGCTACATTGTACTGACGATATCCCTGAAGAGTCCAAAGTGCAAAAAGGCAGCAATCTTTGACGAGATGTTACTCGAAAACTGTGTCACTTAGAAACATTCTGTCTGAGGTAATGCGATCACATAGAGTGCCTCTACAATAATCTCTGTCAGTTTTTTATAGCTCTGAGGCATTTGCCTGTGGTGAAAGGTTTTCTGCTGCCCCAAAAATCGTCAGAAGGAGGAGTGTAAAGTTGCAAAGGGGTGTAACTTTCGTCTTGCTCCTGATGCGAGCAAACTGACTGTTCCAACACGTCTGAATGGGTACATTTACGCTAGGCATGGTCCTATTTTTCACCCAAACATGTCGAAACAGTCGAAGCTACATTGTACCGACAATATCCCTGAAGAGTCCAAAGTGCAAAAAGGTAGCAATCTTTGACGAGATGTTACTCGAAAACCATGTCACTTAGAAACATTCTGTCTAAGGCAACGCGATCATGTAGAGTGTCTCTACAATAACCTCTCTCAATTTTTTATAGCTCTGAGGCATTTGCCTGTGGTGAAAGGTTTTCTGCTGCCCTAAAAATCATCAGAAGGAGGCAGTGTAAAGTTGCAAAGGGGTGTAACTTTCGTCCTGCTCCTGATGCAACCAAACTGACTATTCCAACGCGTCCGAATGGGTACATTTACACTAGGCATGGTCCTATTTTTCACCCAAACATGTCAAAACAGTCGGAGCTACATTGTACCGACGATATCCCTGAAGAGTCCAAAGTGCAAAAATGTAGCAATCTTTGATGAGATGTTACTCGAAAAATGTGTAACTTAGAAACATTCCGTCTAAAGCAACGCGATCATGTAGAGTGCCTCTACAATAACCTCTCTCAATTTTTTATAGCTCTGAGGCATTTGCCTGTGGTGAAAGGTTTTCTACTGCCCCAAAAATCGTCAGAAGGAGGCAGTGTAAAGTTGCAAAGGGGTGTAACTTTCGTCCTGCTCCTGATGCGACCAAACTGACTACTCCAACGTGTCTGAATGGGTACATTTACGCTAGGTATGGTCCTATTTTTCACCCAAACATGTCGAAACAGTCGGAGCTACATTGTACCGATGATATCCTTAAAGAGTCCAAAGTGTAAAAATGTAGCAATCTTTGACGAGATGTTACTCAAAAATTGTGTCACTTAGAAACATTTCATCTGAGGCAACACGATCACGTAGAGTGCCTCTACAATAACCTCTCTCAGTTTTTTATAGCTCTGAGGCATTTGCCCATGGTGAAAGGTTTTCTGCTGCCCTAAAAATTGTCAGAAGGAGGTAGTGTAAAGTTGCAAAGGGGTGTAACTTTCGTCCTGCTCCTGATGCGACCAAACTGACTATTCCAACACGTCCGAATGAGTACATTTATGCTAGGCATGGTCCTATTTTTCACCCAAACATGTCAAAACAGTCGGAGCTACATTGTACCGACGATATCCCTGAAGAGTCCAAAGTGCAAAAAGGCAGCAATCTTTGACAAGATGTTACTCGAAAACTGTGTCACTTAGAAACATTCTGTCTAAGGAAACGGGATCATGTAGAGTGCCTCTACAATAACCTCTCTCAGTTCTCTATAACTCTGAGGCATTTGCTTGTGGTGAAAGGTTTTCTGCTGCCCCAAAATTGTCAGAAGGAGGCAGTGTAAAGTTGCAAAGGGGTGTAACTTTCATCCTGCTCCTGATGCGACCAAATTGACTATTCCAACGCGTCTGAATGGGTACATTTACGCTAGGCATGGTCCTATTTTTCACCCAAATATGTCGAAACAGTCGGAGCTACATTGTACCGACGATATCCCTGAAGAGTCCAAAGTGCAAAAAGGCAGCAATCTTTGACGAGATGTTACTCGAAAACTGTGTCACTTAGAAACATTCCGTCTGAGGTAACGCGATCACGTAGAGTGCCTCTACAATAACCTCTCTCAATTTTTTATAGCTCTGAGCCATTTGCCCGTGGTGAAAGGTTTTCTGCTGCCCCAAAAATCGTCAGAAGGAGACAGTGTATTAAGTCAGGATGAAAGCCTATTCACTCTAGACGCCTGTTTTTGACCAAATCACACATGTGCCTTGAACAAGTGATGCTACAAGTGGTGAACAAAATGGGCGCCTTGAAGAATTGAGCCCTCCAAATCACACATCACCCCAAATCACACATCACCCCATCAGATTGGGGACCCCCTCTTTTCTTGCTCAGGTGCTTTGCACAGGAGTTGTTATGTGTCATTTTGGCCAAGGTTTTCCGGAGCAGTGAAGACGTTAGGAAGGGGATGATCGTTTGGATAGTTTTGAATGCTTTATTTCTCCTTGTTTAAACTAGGCGCTCACTAAGGATTGGAGTAGCCTTTGCACCCTCACATCACGTTAATCGGCATCAGAGGCAATCATAGTATAGGAAGATTTGCGCCTTGAAGAAGAGAGTTATCTGGTGAGCGCTTAGGAGTTCTGGCGCCTAGGGGAAAGGTCTAGGTAGAGTGCCTTCAGACTTTGACAGTGAAGTGCCTTAAGGAGTTGGATGATTTTTTTGCCTAGAGTGGAGATGATGTTTTTAGCGCCTTAAGGATGATGATGGAGCGCCTTGGAGTCAGGTTAGTCTGGAGCACCTTAAGAAGGTAAAGCACTTCAAATATAAACACAAGTGTTTTGAGCGCCCTAATGAGAAGTTGTCTTGGCACCATAAGTTGTTCAAACCAAGATATGTGCCTTGGATAGTTGCAAAGAGCTAATTTAGCGCCCAAGGTTGGAAGACTCTTTGTGAGCGCCCAGTGTTTGAAAGCTCTTTGTGTTTGGTGCATTAAAATGAATTTGGCACCTAAGTAGTATTGAAACACTCAACTGAGCGCCTAAAGCCCATGAGAGAAGTGATATGTGCCTTGATAGGAATATCATGGAAGATGAGTTTACTGAATGGCGCCTTGAATGACTTGGTTGATTAAGTGTTTTAGCGCCTAGATATGGGATGAATCATTGAGTGCCTTTGGTTGAGATGATGTCAGCACCTTTGAGATTATAACACCTTGGAGTCAAGTTCGAAGGAGCACCTTGAGAAGGTAAAACACTTCAAATGTTTTCAAGGAATTAGAGAAGTCACTTAGTGCCTAGAAGGAATTCCAGAGCAAGAGGGTTGGAGCACCTTGAGCTTCAAGTCAGATATGCGCCTAGACCTCTACCCTTTAGCAAGTTGAAGCCCTCTGAGCCTTGACAAAGTGAGAATGCCTTATAGTGAATATGCGCCTTGGGCAAGGTTGAATACAAAGTTGAGGAGTATATCATAATGAGTAAGTGTACTGTAGGGTTAGATGATAAAGACTAGCGCCTTGAGTGTCTTGGTCAAAATTTTGACGTGAGAAGTCTTGCAAGATCAAACCCTGGAGTGCGCCTTAGAGAGAACCTATTGATCCTTTGCTTTGACAAGATTTGGGCACCATAATGATCCTTAATAAATGGAATGTATCTACACCAATTTTGCACCTTTAGGGAAGTGATGGTGTCCAGATGAGTTTTGAGTCCCTTTGAGTGTTGAGATTGTTAGGGATAGGTGCCTTGATGAATGAAATGCGCCTTGAAGACCATGTGCGCCTAGAGAAGATAAGTGCCTAGTTGAGATAAAGAGGTGTTTCTAGCGCCTAGGGAAGAAGAGAGGTAAGTTCAGGGAGATAAGTGTGCCTAAGAGTTTTAGCGCCCTCAATCAAATTGCACCTTTTTGCCTTGGAGAATATAAGGTGAGGATTTGAGTTGAAAGTTTGAGAAAGTAGATTGAGTGCCCTGTGTTGGAGGAATCAAGTTGGATAAGCACTTGAAGAACTTGCATTAAGTGTTTTAGCGCTTTGGTATGGTTTGGAGTGCCTTGTTGAGGAGATACCCTGATTTAATCCAAGATAGAGTGCCCTAGAATTGAATATGCGCCTTGTTGGAGGAATATATGCACCTTGTTGGAGAAAGATATGCACCTTGAATGAGAGTTTGTGTGCCTTAACCAAGAATGATGATTGAAGTCACAATCTCATGTTTGTGTGCCTAGGTCTAGAAGCAAGATTTGAGCGCCTTAGGATAGGGTTTTTTGCACCTTGTCTTGGAGAGTGAATTTGTGCCTTGGATGATGTTGAAGCGCCTTGGGATGAAATGCGCCCAAACTTACAGAGGGCCTTTAGTGAGGGAGTCGAAGAGAGTGCTTAGAGGAAGGATAGCCTTAAGATCAAACTAAGTACTTAGAAACCTAAGATTAGCACCTTATTTGAAGTTATACACCTATTCTGGCGCCAGAGAGTGAGTTTGAGTGTGAAGAAGTGAATGTCTGCGCCTTGAAGGGGATACAAAGGGAAGATGATGGAAATTTGATGATGGGATACAAAGGGAAGATGATGCTCCCTTGTGATATTGTGAGGTGTTGACATTCAGTTGACATCATTGAGTTTGATTGAGTTGATCAAGTGTAGATGCCATTGTAAACATCAAGGCTTCAAGGCCTTTCTTTTGTATCTCCATTGAATAAGTTGTAACTTCATGCTATTGAAAGCATTATCCATGTAATAAGACATTGCAAGTTGATTGAGTCAAATAACTAGACAAGTACCCAACTCTAAGGTTGATTCATTCAAGTAGTTATCTTTGATGTATATCTTTGTGTTGTTGAAGTAGTTGATGAATTGATAGCAAGTAAAATTGTTTAAGTAAGGAAAAATTTTCGTAGAACTAGTTGGGTATCTTACTGTCATGTCCTCGTTTCTGGCCTGATCATCAAATGAAGAATGAGTTAGCCTATTCCTCATTCCCGGAGGCTAATTCGAAATAATGAGGGAATGAATTGGTTTTTGACTAACTTAACTTTTGTTTTTTTGCAGGAACAAAGTCAGAAACTTGAAATTAGTTAAGTTTAGATGCTAAACTTGACTAAGGCAGGACTCCTAGAGTCAGGGCGCACTTTCTTGCATGCTCAATATCAAATGTGCGCCTAACCAAGAATCATGGAGTTTTGAAGCACTTTAATCACATCAACTAGGGCGCCTAAGTGCATAGAGGTACAATGAATCTTTCGGAGAACATGGATAGGCAACTAAGTCTCCAACTTGAGTCTTCTAAGTGAATTGGATGATGAAGAGAGTCTAGTCATTTTGGGTGCTAGTATCAGGATGAATCATCCAAAATGGGTGCCTAGAACTAGAAGGCGCCAATGCATGAGTTCAAGGATCCTCCATTGGAGCGCCTAGCCCAGATGGCTATAGATTGAAAGTTTTAAAGCTAAGTGATGTCTCTTAGGTGAATTCCTAGCCCAGGTGCATGTGTTGGGAAAAACTCTTTGGCTCTGGCACCTAGAATTGGGAGCTTTGTAAGATGCACCAATTGATGAAACATTTCCATTTTGCGCCTAGAATAGAACTCTCTCACATAGTTGAAATTGACTTGATAGAAGGAGATAAGTCTTAAGGACTAGTTTGGCGCCTCACTTGCCTATCTCACCTTTGAAATGCACTTTGGTTGATGATCATCATTGATGGTGCCTAGTGAAATGAAAAGCTATTTGCATATCCAGAGGATCAAAATTGGATTAGGAGATCATCCTTGCAGTTGAGATTGACAGAGAAGTGTTAAAGGAATCACTTCAAATGGGCACCTAAGCTAGTTGAGGCGCATATCAATTCCACTGTAACTCCAGACTGACGCTTAGGATCCAGTCATCTCCTAAGGCGCAGTTCCATTCACCCATGACCTCGCTTGGCGTCTAAAACTTGGAAACTCCTTTGGAAAGCTCCTGTTGCGCCTAGAAGCATGAGTTTGGGATATCAACTTGTAAAAGGCTTAGAAACTCTTCAAAGATGTTAGGCACAATCCCATGGCACTGGAGCTCAGTTTTGGCGCCTTCAAGGAATAGCACATGAAGGAACTTGGGAGGTTAGGTGGTTGTAAAAGGGAACACCTTGGAACATCTTCCAGGGGTTGAAGTAGTAAGAAAACATCAAGTGAGTCTAGGTGCACTCCCTTGTGTGAACAGTTTAGCTCTAGCGCCTAGCCACAGAGTGAGCTAGAAGAAGTAGTTTGGACATTAGAAGATAGGCGCTCATTCTACAATGAAGCATTCCACCTTCCTAATCAACAAAGACTTGAAAGAATTGACAAAGGAAGCCAAGGCGCGCCTTCTACTTGTTTCCACCTTCAGAATGCACCTAACCTTGAAAGGGGGTTCAAAGATGTTTGTTAGACCTTTTCACTCAAGGCGCTCACCTTAGGCGCACTTTCTAAGTCCTTGTCACCTCAAGGAAACACCTAGTTTGGAAGGCGCTTGCCCTGTTCTCCACTCCTTTCAATTGACGCCTAGAACACAGAATGCATGAAAGGAGCGCCTAAACTCCAGAGGGCTCATTTGGGTGCCTAGCATTTAAAACACTTTCTTAATGATGATGTTTTGGCGCCTACTCTTGGAAACAATCCATAGCATCCATAAACTCTAATTGGCGCCTAATGTTGACAAGGCGCAACTTCAAGAGGAGGTCACCTCAACTTGGCACCCAAGTCAGAAAAACCTGTAAATCCTTCAAATATGTGCCTACCTTGTGAGGTGATGAGTTGAACATTCCAAATCTTCAAATGTTGCTCAAGTAAGGAAGACATTGTAACATCAAGGCTTCAAGGCCTGTCCTTGTATTTCCATTGAATGAGTTGTACTTCATGCTATTGAAAGCATTTTCCATGTAATAAGACATTGCAAGTTGATTGAATCAAGTAACAAGACAAGTACCCAACTCTAATGTTGTTTCATTCAAATAGTTATCTTGATGTATATCTTTATGTTATTGAAGTAGTTGATGAATTGTTAGCAAGTAAAAGTGTTTAAGGAAAAATTTTCGTAGAACTAGTTGGTTATCTTACACTTACACCATGCCTATCTATCAAACATCACAATGCAATCAAAATCCTAACAACATGCCCATGATCCAAGATCAAGTGCAATCATGCAAAGATATTATCAATCACAAGCCTATTAAGAATGAACTAGAGTCTTCTAGTACCATACTTTTCCATCAAACACCATCATGTAATCCATGGCCTATCAAGCCTATCAAAGAAAATGTAAACATCCTATGTAATACAATCGGACTTTAAATATTTGAAGTAGCCATCTACAAATATCCATTCAAAAGTGGATTTATAATGCAAGTATGGACGCCATCAATAAAAAAGATTTGTATTAACCAAATATCCATATACGCATACATCAATATCTGTCGATATAAGTATGACATATATACAAAATAGCCATATAGGCTTACAAGAATGCCATATAGGCATACAATGTCAACTATGTACAATACAAAATATATGTCCACAAATGCCATATAGGCATACAACAGAGGAACAAAATAAAAAGTCATTCCCCTCTGGCTGGTGAAGAGAATAAATCACGAGCAGCCTTTGATCTTCTAGGGGATGGAGACATGCATGTGGGTGGTCTACTACGAACCCGAGGGCTACTCCTCCTATTTAGTTCTTCCTACACCTTTACCTGTTACAAAAAAAAGTATAGACATTAATATATAGAAATTACATGTTATAAAAAAAAATGAAACATTTAACAAAATAATCACTTACCGCTAACATATAATCTGTCTCCTCGCTTGCCTTAGTAGCAGGAATAGGCCCTGGTGATGTCATGTCCTATAGAAACCATCCAGATAGAAATTAAACTTCAAATCAATAATCTTTTGATTTTTCAAAAATAGACAACTATAACAATGAATGTAAATTGAAATTTACTAATCTGCCTCATACCCCTGTCAATGCCATAGAGCTATGAATCGCAGAGGCCACACCCTGCTCCATTGCCCTATGAACATGGGGAGGTGTATCCGCAGCCTGCATCATCTAGAAATAAAACAACATTATTCAATTACGAAAACTATAATAGTGATGCAAATCATGGCTCCTAACATACACACACGTTCATCTAAACATGGAAGTACACACAATAAAACACACAAATCACATACAAAAATTTAGTAAGTACAATTCATTCATTAAACTATTTATTTTATTACCTCCGTAAAGCTTTGAAGTCCACCACCGCTGGTAAGTGTTGCCATGAAATCTACAGTGTTAACCTATTCAACATCCAAAATCAGAAATTAGAATACCATTCATATAACGATGCTATTCACATGTAATATTTATAATTGTTTACTAGTTACATACCTCGACAGTAGATGATCTAGTGAAAAATGTAGGTGGAGAACCACTCAAAACTGCATCGACGCTATGACCCTGAAATTTCATTAAAATCATCAATTTAAATTAGTTAATCTTGTATTTCAAAAATAAAATTTAATAAATTAAATTCAATAAAATTGCTAATATTTACCTGAGTATCAAGGTTGAAAGTCTCACTCAGGAGGGTATCTGTCATCACCATCTGCTCAGTTGCAAATGTAGCATGTGCACCTGCGTCCTGACTGTCCATGGGGTCATAACCACAGGCTGACCCGCAAGCCTGGCAAGTATGCGGTGGGACCCTACTCCTCGCACTATCTCCCAACCCACTCTGTGTTGCAAGATTGGCATGCTCTATGATGCTCTGGGTCAAGGCACTAATCGACCTCAGTGTATCGACCTCAACACTCTCCTTCACAATGGAAGGGATAGAAACATGCTCGTGGGTTGGTCTGCTGATTACTCGTCTCACTACCTGCTGTGGGTCAAGACGTGCCCCTGGTCTATCCTGTGCTGAGTCCCCACCTCTACCCTGGAAGTCCCGCATATCAAAATAGTTTGGCACTTTATTGAGGACAAACTCGCAGTAGAGTTTCCTCAAAAAGTATTGCGGGACCTCATTATTATTGCATGGAGGATGGTCAAAAACCATCCACCACCTCTGCCCGAAATTGTCCCTTATCACTTGGTTGTTGCACCAATGGATAGGGAACCTCTTGCATGTAATGGGTGGAGGTTGATTTGTTTGTGGGTTTGTGAAAATTGAACACAAGTCTACTTTTGTAATTTGTAATTTTTTGACATCTTGGTATGACAATTTATCTGCATAGTAATCTCTAAACTCTCTCTTTTTATCGGTCCAACTAGTTATTTGCTTGTTAATTGAATTTACATTTGATAACATAGACTCAAGAGATTCGGCAAGCGTGGACCTATGCAAGGTTGAAGTGGAAGGATCTTTCAACCTTGCAATTATATCTTTAATTTGTTTTTTATTGTTTTCAATTTCCCCCATTATATTATCTTGTGTTCCAGGGGCATGTCGAGGAATGAATGGAGGAGGTTGTTGTTCTGCAGGTATTTCCTCCTCAGGATTTTGTGGATTTTGAGGAGGAGGAGGAGGAGGAGGAGGTGCATTAACATTTCCTACAATTAACGAAATATACATCAAAAATCAACAAAAACCTACCTATTTAGGAAGAAATTCAAACAAAAAAACAAAGATAACTCACCCCTTTGGCATGCTCGACGTCGCGGCGGCATTTTGGCGATGAATCGACAAGCCTTTTGTGTTGATTGGCATTTTGTAGAATGCGAGCGCATTTTTGAGGGTTTTGAAGCCGCGGGCAGAGGAGAAATTCAGAATGGAATGAAATGACAATGCTTTTTTTTTATTTATAAAAGGTTATAACGCGAGCGCGTTATAATGCGCTCGTATTATGGCTCGGTAATGACGAGCCTAAGGCTTGTCATTACCAAGCCATAACGCGAGCGCGTTATAACACGCTCGCGTTATGACTTAAATTTTTTTTAAAAAATTTTGGCCACTTTTTGGCCCCCCATCTTCTTGCACTTACCCTCCTAATTGATAAGTTCAAACTTAGGCATCCATTTTTAGAGTGGGGGCCATGAAGACTTTGTTGACTCCTCCTAAGTCTATTTTGAGAGTTTGATAACTCCCAGTACGTGCGAGTTAAACTTGGGCATCCCCTTTTGATGGGGACTTATATTTAGACTTGGAGTTGTGCTTTTTTATGTACACGAGTGGATAATGTTGAGATGTACCTTGCATGGATATAATGTTGGAGTTAACTACAATGTTAGAGATGAATGAATTGGATATTACTTGCATGAGGTTAAAAAAGATTGCATGGACTTGCATATTTTTGCATGTTACTTGCATGTTGTTGCATGTACTTGCATGTTGTTGCATGTTACTTGCATGTACTTGCATGTTGCTCCTATGGACTTACATGTGCTTGCATGTTATTGCATGTTGCTCCTATGGACTTGCATGTTGTTGCATGTCACTCCTATGGACTTGTATGACTTTACATGTTGTTGCATGTCACTCCTATGAACTTGTATGACCTTGCATGTTGCATGTCAGTTATATGACCTTACATGTTGTTGCATGTCAGTTTTGTGAGATTGCTTATAGAACACTCCAACTCTAGAAACTTGCAGGATGGTACATCTCAGTGTTTCAGGTAATAGGTATCATTTGCATGTTGTTACAAATGCTTGCATGTTAGTTTTAAGATATTACTTGCAGAACACTCTAACTCCAGAAAGTTGCATGATGGCACTTTTCAGTGTTTCAAGAAATGGGTATCAGTTGCATGTTGAATTTGATGTTTGCATGTCACTTGCATGTACAGAACAAGGTAATTCAGAATAACTTTGAGGACATCAATCTTGCATGTTGTTTGCATGAGATTGATTTGTGTTGATCGCTTTAGTTAACAGAAAGAGATTGGGCAAACTTGGACACCCAATTTGAAAACTTTCTGTTGTTCCTTTTATTTGGAAATGTGTTTGATGTTGGAAAAGCTAATTTTAGCATACTTGGGTGCACACATCATGAAGAGGTAGTTAATTGAAAGCTTGAACATTGTTTAAGTTCAGTCTTCTCAATTTAGAGTGCTTGGTTTTTGCATGAGAATTGGAAGCTATGTTATCAACTACAATTTATTGTATTTTGAGTCTCAAGCTTTTGAATTAAGAAGCTCTTGAATTATGAAGCTTCAATTAATTAATTAAGAGCCCCATACATTTTCCAGAGAGTTGAATTGTGTAAAAGACTTAGAAGAAAAAAGCAAGAAGCTTTTTTGTTTACTTAGAAGAAAAAACAAGAAGCTTTTTGAAGTTTTTTACAAGTTTGAAGATTGAAGAAGCTTTTGAAGTGCATCAAGGAATCAAAGGATTTCAGTATTGAATGTAATCTTTCACAAGAGATTTAATACAAGCATAAACACCTTTGGTGTGGAGTTTTTTCCCTTAAGGGTTTCTCCACATAAATACTTGTCTTCTTGCAAGCTATTTTCTTCTACTACACTAATTAAATTGGAGAAATACTATAACATCTAAATTGGAAGTAATTTTCAGATTTACACATGCTATTAATTTTAGATTTGAAAACATTTTAAAGCTACATAGCTGCAACATTACCTTGTTCTCTCTCCCTTTTTCCAACACAATTTCTAAAAAGAGGAAAATCCATCTTTGATAATCCACATTCAGCATCCTAGCCCAAAAGCCACCCCAAACACACATAGCAAAGAAAATTAACTTTCTTTAAAACAAATAAATAAATCAATAAATAAATAAACCTAAAATACCCTATAACCACCTCTAATCCCTTTCCAAAGCATCAATCAAGAAAACACACTTTCGAACAAGCAGTAAAGAACATCATAAAAGCAATAAAATCAATAATGATGTATGGCCTAAGGCTGCTTTCTGTATCAGCCCGGCTACGGGAGCGTCTGGTGGGATCGTCACTATGTGGAATGAGGCTAATCTTCAGGGCTCGCTTGCAATTTCTGGTAAGCATTTCCTGATTGTCAACTTCTCTTCACCTTCTCTAAATTGGTCCTTAATCAACATTTATGCTCCAAACACTAGAGCCTTGAGGAATACTTTGTGGGATGACTTGAGTAACACCCTCTCCACTACTCCTCGCTCTCGGTGGATGCTGGCTGGAGACTTCAATACTCCCTTATATCCTTCTGAGAAATCTGGGGCCATCCTTGATTACACTGATAACATGTTTGACTTTGTGGAATTTATCAATTCATTTGGGTTGTTGGATGTGGAGCTACAGAACCAGAACTTCACCTGGTCAAACAGAAGACGAGGAGATCAAATGATTCAAGTTAAATTAGACAGATTTCTTATTTCTAGCAATTGGGATAACTATCATTTCATGAGTTTGTAGGCTCTGCCTAGAACCATATCTGATCACTGCCCTATTTTCCTTAAATGGAAGGATCAGGGCACTCGGGGTCCTTTCCCCTTCTGATTTGAAGCCATGTGGATTAAACATAAAGATTTTAGGAACCTTGTGGATCACTGGTGGCAAATTCCCATTCAGGGTACTCCTATGTATAGGCTGGTCAAAAAGCTCCTTCACATCAAACAGGAAGTTCGTGGGTGGAATAGATACAGTTTTGGTAATGTGTTTACTCAAAAGAAAAATACCTTTGGAAGACTATCTGAGATTCAACAACTTATAGACCGAGGAGATGGTACTAATGACATTATACATGAGGAACGGGATTTGATTGCTGGGTGGAAGAATCATGAGTAGAGAAGAGATTTACTGGAAACAGAAGTCGAGGGTCCAGTGGCTTAAAGAAGGTGATAGGAATACTGCTTTTTTCCACCTCTCAGCCATGAAGCATAGGAAGGCTAACTCCATTTCAAAACTATGTCTGGATAATGGTAATATCATCACTGAGGATAATCAGATTAGGGACCAAGTTGTGTCTTTTTACCAGAATTTGTTGACAGAGCATGCTTATAATGATGGAAATGGAAGATCTATAAACCAGTTCATTGATAAGATCCCTTGTCTGATCATTGAAGAAGACAACATAGAAATGCTTAAACCTATTTCTGAGGAGGAGATCCGTGCCGTTTTATTCTCTATGGGTTCTTTTAAAGCCCCTGGCCCAGATGACTTTCCTCCAATATTCTTTCAGGAATATTGCGATATCGTGGGTGCTGATGTTACTGCTGCTGTTAAAGATTTTTTTAGAACTGGTAAACTTCTAAAGCAGATTAATAATACTTTTATTGTCCTTGTCCCTAAAAAGATGAAACCTATTCATCTTTCTGATTTCAGACCCATTAGCTTGTGTAATACCATCTATAAACTTTGTACCAAAGTGCTTGCCCTGAGATTCCAACCTTTTTTGGATAAAATTATTTCTCCTTCGCAAAAAGGCTTTGTCCCTGGTCATCAAATTCTTGATGCTGTTATATCCACTCATGAAACTATCCACTCTATGGACAAGAGCAGAATTCCTGGCATGGTACTGAAGTTAGATATTTCCAAGGTCTATGACAGAGTCTCTTGGAAATTCCTATTTGACGTCCTGAAAAGGTTTGGTTTTAATGATAAAATTTCCCTTCTCATCCGTGAGGCTGTTTCTACTGCTAAATTCTCAGTTTTGGTCAATGGAGTTCCTAGAGGTTTCTTCTCTTCCTCGAGGGGAATTAGACAGGGGGATCCTCTCTCACCTTATTTGTTTATCTTGATGGCGGAGGCACTTGGGAGGTTTATTAACTCTAAGATTGCTTCTAAAGAGATTATGGGTATTAAACCTGCCTCCTCCCTTCCTCCTATACCGGTGTAGCAATTTGTTGATTATACCATCCTCTTTGGTATCTCTTCGGTGGTTGAAGCTCATTGTTGGAAGAATATGTTAAATGATTATGCCAAAGCTTCTGGCCAACACATAAACTTTCAGAAAAGCAATGTATATTTTTTTAATACCTCAACTGATCTCTAGAGGAAAATCATTCACATTATTGGTTGTGCTGAAGCTGACCTTCCTGCAATTTATCTTGGCCTCCCTCTCATAGTCAAAGAAGTGTCTCAAGGATTTTGGAATGGAATCCTATAAAGAACTCAAAAGAAACTGGTTCGCTGGAAGGGGAAATTACTCAGTAGTGCGGGCAAGCTACAACTTTTAAGGGTTGCTTTACAAGGTATCCCTACTTACTTTCTGTCCCTGTTCAAAATGCCTAATCTTATTGCTGATAAATTGGAGTAGATTCAAAGAAAATTCCTTTGGACATGAATGGAAGACAAACAGAGAATGTCCTTAGTTAGCTGGGAGAAATTTTGTCTTCCCAAATCTCACGGAGGTCTCAACATTAGATCTGTCAAAAAAATGAACAAGGCCCTCCTCTCCAAAATAAACTGGAATTTGATACACAACAATAAAGAGTGGGGAAATATTATGAGTGCTAATTATCTGCATGAAACTAATCACTTTAGTTTTATCCATCAGGAAAGACTCCCACAGGACTCTATCATCTGGAACAAAATGTTGAAGTCCAGAGGTCTGCTCAAGCTTGGGCGAAGATGGAAAATGGGGAACGATAAGTCTATTAACTTCTGGGAAGATATTTGGATGAATGATAAAGCCCTTGTTACTCTAGGTGATTATGGAGCAATTGCTGGCATTGCTACTCAATTTTTTGGGGATAAAGTGTGCAATTTTATTCACACTAATAATGGTATTAGGAGTTGGAAGAATCTTATGGACTGCTGCACTCATCGTCCTGAATTCACTCCTCGGATAAGGGCCATTCAAAGTCTTCTTCACGGGATCAGAATTCCTCTTTTCCCTAGGGGAGATGAGTTGGTTTGGTGGCCGGACAAGAAAGGTTGTTTCTCTGTTAAGTCTGCTTATCACCTTTTAATCCCTGAAGGGCATAAAAATGATATTTGGAGGAAAGTGTGGAATTGCAAAGTTATCCCTAAAATCAACATGTTTTGGTGGGCTGCTACTCAACAAAATCCTAACTCAAGATAACCTTCAAAGAAGGGGATTCACCCTGGTTAACAGGTGCTCTCTGTGCTTGGAAAAAGAGGAAACTATTTCTCACTTTATTCTTCATTGTGACTTTGCCAAGGAAATTTGGGCCATTATTTTTAGGAACTTTGGCATACAATGGGTGTGCAATGCTGATATTAGGGATGTCATTGCTAATTGATGTCCCCCCTTTTCTCATCCTTGGATTGTCGAGCTCTGGAATCAAACTCTTCCTTGTCTGGGTTGGACCTTATGGAAGGAACAAAATGATAGAGTGTTCAGGGATGCTGCTAGAGAAAATTCTCAAGTTCTTCACTCTTTTTCTAAAATTCTTTTGGAAAGTGTGACCAATTCCCATATCAAAACTGCGGAGAAACCTCTTTCTCAGGAAGAGGAGCAAATTGCTACGAATTGGAGGATTCTTAGTCAAATCCTGACTCATAACAACTCCAAACTGGTGCAAAGATTGAATGCTAAATGGATTCCCCTGAAGCCATGTTGGCTCAAACAGAATTTTGATGGGGCTTCCAAGGGGGATGGTAAGGCTAGCGGTGGCGGAATTATAAGGGATGACAGAGGTTGGCTGGTTGCTGCTTATGCTGGTGGGATTGGCTTCCAAAGCAATAATTATGCCGAAGCCTCTGCTCTTTTATGGGGGGTGAAGCTGGCTATTTCCCTTGATATTAGACAACTGCATATCCAAGGGGATTCAAAACTGGTTATTGATGCGGTTAATAATGTGTCGACTTGTGGCTGGAAACTGAAAGACATCATTGTGGACATTTAGCTCCTGCTACAATGAATTCCTAGAGTGGATATGTCTCATATCTACAGAGAGGGCAATGCTGTCGCTAATGCTTTTGCTGACCTTGGACAACAATTTTTAAATTGGCGTTGTTGGTGCCAAGTTAACAACATCCATCTTAACATAAGGGACTTAATTCAAAAAGAGTCGACGTGTCAATGATGAGTCAGCATATCAATATTTTCATCTCTCTCCGTCGACCTTGGTGGAAGAGGCAGACGTGTATTTTGGAGTATGGGTTCTGGAGTACTATGTGGCTGGTTGTCTTATCAGCCTTATTACTTCCTGGTGATAAAATGAGTCGCTTACCTGTTAATCATAGAGAATGCCTTGGAATCATGTCCAAGCATGGGAAGCGTAGGCAGCAGGCGGCTCTCATTAATTCCAACAGATGTAGATGTATTATTATCATTATTTCCTATCATGCGATCATTTTGCCCTTCTCCGTTAACTCTGTGAATATCTGGTGCTAGGGTTTCTGTGCTACTATCTGTAAGGCTAAGATGGGAGGAGATATGATCCAAACAGAGCCCGTTTCTTGTTGTGAGTTTAAAGACAATGCGGTGGTTTGGAACTACTGTAAGGAGGGTGGCATTAGTTCCTACTTGGAACGCCTTAATGGCTATGATTAGAATTTATCTGAATAATTTGCGAGATCCTGGCATAACCGTAGAGTCATAGTGGGAAGAATTAGGTTTGAGATCTCTGAGAAAGTTATTGCTATGGTGTTTGGTATGTCGACTATGGGGACCAAGCTACAGAGAAAAGCTAAGGTGGTCGATCATTCTAACCAAAAGCTTTTCCTTAGGGAAGGTGAGGAACTGGTTCCCTACCAGGGAGGGTTCAATAGGGCCAAGCTGCCGAAGCCTTGGGATGCTATGTGTTTCTTGATAATGAAGTATTTCACCCTGGAAGGGCACTTTACCAAGTTTTACAACTATCATCTTCCTCTTTTGAATCATTTTAGACGTAATAGTCTCATTAGCTTCCCGTTTTATTTACTGTCCTCCCTTGAGCATTCAGTTTTTAGGGTCAAAGCTAAACTGGTTAAAAATCCCTCCAAGCAACCTGCTCCCCTGCATCAGGGTCTCATCCTCTGTTTATATAATTTCCACCTTGCTCTTGAGCCAGCTAAGCCTCTTCAGTCTCACAGTGGGGAAAAGTCTGTCTACCCTGTGGCTATTCCTACTTCTGATGAGCCTTACCATTCCCCAGGTTCCCCTAAGTCTAAAGGGGTTTCCTTTCCTAATGATGAAAGTCCCATGGTGACCGCTACCCATACCCCGCTGTCTAAAGGTATTGTAAAGAGTAAGAAGAGGAATTTTAAGGGGGTTAAAGTGGAGACTTTGGGGTTTGCTGTGGGGACCCCTAATAATCCCGGTAGTACCCCTGTGGGTCCTGGGAGTAAACCTAATTTGGCTATTAAGGGCACGTAGGAGTGCTTTTCCTCAGGAGTTAGGAGATCAGGGAGGATTGCAGGAAAACCCATGCCCAAAGCCAAACTCATTGATTACTCGGAGTCGGCGTCAGATGAGTCCACTCAGGGTGGTGTGACCAAGGTTCTGGAGGTCTAGGAGATTTTTGAAGAGGTGGAAGGAAATAATGAGAATCCTCAGATAGAGACTGATGGTGGTGCTGTTGGGGACTCTGCTGACAATGCTGACAAAGGTGGTAAGATGTTTGTGGAGGAAGCTGTTGACAAAACGGAGGAAGAAGCAGGTTACAGGAAGGACATTAATGCCCTAAGGAGCCGCATGGTGAAGCTCGAGCAGTCCTTCTCCAACATGCTTAGGCGGGCAGTTTTATTTAATCTCTCTGTTTTACAGGATCTTGGAGCTACTACTGGTATTGACAAGGATGAGAACTCCAAAAAGTTGGATGCTTTTATGGAATCCATGGCTAAGAGCTAGGAGAATCTTTCTCCTTAGCTCTAGTCTCTTTTATTTTGTTGTTCTTCCGCTTTCTGTTTATTTTCTATATCTGGACTGGTGGTTGTATATGCTGTCTATGCTGACTAATCAGGTTATGCTGTAACTGTTGCGAGGCATTTTTGTGTTGTTGCCTTTGGGGTTCCTTTTTGCTTCTTTGTAAGGGTTCGGCCCCTTGTTTTTGCCGCCTTATGTTATCAAAAACAATGTGATTTCATGCATACTTATTTCAAATATTATTATTATCTTTCCTCAGTCTTGCTATCTATTTCATGATTTATAGAAAAATAGATGCCAGTAATATTTAAGATGGCATTTACATAGATATCCAAATAGTAATTATGCTCAATGATTTCAAAGGTTCGATCTAAGATTTCATATCTAAGTCAATAACATAATCTTTTACCTAAATACAATTTATTAATTCATTTGTTTGCTCAACTAATGAGAGTACACTTTCAAGAAAGTAATCCATCAAGAGACATCATTTAATCATGTAATTGCATCTATAGAACTATTAAACTGATTTTATTTCCTAGTCTATATTTCAATCAAATATTCACAACGTGATAAGTATTCTAAGTCATTCAATAATCTTACTATCATAACTATGATAGGAGCTATTTCATTCAATATACGGAATGCAATAAGTTTTCTAAATCATTTAGTCAACCTTACTATCATAACTGTGATAGGAACTATTTCATTCAATATACTTAACGCAATACATTTTCTAAATCATTTACTCAACCTTACTGTCGTAACTATGAAAGTGAGTTAAAAATAAGAGCAATAGAGTTCACAACAGTCTTACTGTCACACAGATGATAATAACTAAAATAGGTATAAAACAATATTAAAATAAATAGAAAGAGAGCTTACAAGAAACCTCTGATACACACACAAGGCTACTACAAGATTCTAACATTGTCACCTAAAATTAAGAGTTAATTTCACATAGTTCAATCAATAGGTAAAGGCTAATTTCTAATCAAAAGACTGATTTCTAACAACAAAACAAGAAAGATAACAACTTTTAAGTCTTTAAGTTTTCCAGAGAATAATTTATTGACATCCAGATAATTGGTAACTACAGTTTCAACGGTTGCATCAAGATCAAGAAAAGAGGGAGCTTCACTTTGCATAAAATCATGAAAACAAAGAATCTAGAAGAGACAAGAATAAGATAGTCGGTAGATGACAGGAACTTTAACAGACCCAAAACTAGGAGTCAGGCCAATATCATACCAATCACAGAGATCATAACAGTTACTTAATAGACCAAGGTTTGAAGAGAAGGTTGATCCCAAACAGATAATTAATCGATAGCTAGAAAACTAGAGCTTACTCTATGAAAGACTATCTTAAAATGCTAATGAGGACAATAGTTAAAACTCCAAGGTAATTGAAAAGTTATTGTGCTGGAATAGATTTATGCAGCAGTAAGAAGAATTTATAGATTGGGGTACAAGTTAGAAAGAAGCTGCAATAGAGAATAATCAAAAGGAAGTTGCAATAGGAAAAACACAAGCTACTGTGATAGGAATAACATAGGATCAACAGGAAGTTGTGATAGGAATGACAGGATCGACAGGAGGTCGTGACAGGAATGACATGAATGATAGGAGGCCACGATAGGAAGTTTTACTTAGTCCTTAACAGTTCGTGACAGGAACACAACAGGAAGATTTTAAATCATAAACAAGGAAACATAAAAATATTGGCCATCATAGTTGTAATATAGACCAGAAACTATCATGATACATGCCAGAATTACTTTAACAGTCACATTCAACCAAATTTTATTGTAATAAAAACAAGGAGAGTACCCAATTTGTTAACTGGGAAAGAGAGGTCGATTTTGCCTCTGATGCTGCTCTTTCACTACTGCCTCCATTCGCTGCTCTAGAAAGAATGACGTTCTCCTTTCTGCTGCTCCCCATTATGTCGATGCTCAGAAAAATAAAACAATAATCCCCTTTCTGCTAGTGAAAAACTACCTTTTCTTCCTTTTTATTCCAATCCCCTAATCATGGCATTCATTATTTTTAGGTTTTGAACTGCATGAGATTTTGCTTTTTAAAAGGCTCTCAAATTTCTTTTTAAAATAGAATAAATAACTTATTCAAATTTCTATCACTTACATGAAGTAACTACTTTTAATTCTTTTAATTAGATTCTAAATATAATAGTAATATTATTAATATAATCTTTTTATTTTAAACAATACATAATTGCTCAAATCAACAAGAAGTATTTGCAATAATAATAAAATATATCTATTTTTAATAAAGCATAATCATTTTTTATTCAAACAAGTAGTATTTGTAAATAAAATTATATATATATAACTATTGTAATTAAACATAATTGTTTTAAGTCTAAACTAGATATTGCTTTTCAAACAATAATATTTATAAAATAGGAAAACACTTATTATAATTTATTATTAAATAATATAATATACACCGTTTTTAAATATAAAATACACCATTTTAAATATAGAACACACCATTTAAATATAAAATACACCATTTAAATATAAAATACATCATTTAAATATAAATCAAAAGAACATTAATATTTATAACTAAATCATGCATTCGAAATGGACTTATTGTAGCAATTAAAACACATATTTATCTACTCCCAATCATCAATCACGTTTATCAACTAATTAAAAAAGATCATTCAGAAAATGCAACATGCCATAAGACTATGTGAGTGTGTGAGTGTAGCAGGGTTATCCATCCCAAATAGTTTTGTCCAGGTGGCTAGAACATCTCTACCTCAACCATGTTCTCGTCCTCAACATTTCCTTACACTCAGTTGCACTTAGATTTTCATTAATAGGCTAGTTCCCAAAAATCATAGCCAAAACAAAATGAAATGTACATCCGTAATCGTACCAATAATATATTATTATTAAATTAACTTTTAAAAATTATACATTTATAACTTTCACGATAGTTACTTTCACACGTGGAATCACTCATAGTAAATTAGTCATGGTAAAATGTTCAAAGATCTAATTTAAAATAAAGTCCAAAAATGAGATGTGACATATATTGATAAATAGCCTAATCTTGTGTGAATTTGGGCTTCTTCATTAATCCTTCACCCATCCCATTTACATACATTCTCACATCTGATCATACCTTATCTATTTATACACATTCTACCATACATTTTATGTTTATTGCATCCCCATGTATGGAAATTCATTCCCCACAAATATTACCATTTTATCTTTGTAAGTCAATACCATAGGTGCAGGATTGATCCTGCTCCTATGGATCTAACCCCCAAATTTAAAAAATTTAAGTTCAATATTTTCAGCTCCCACCCAATCTATTCCCACCATGAGTTAATGTAGTATAAATTTCACATTATTATTGCTATGCATTGTTATTTAAAGACTTGAATATTTGGACATTAATTCACATCAGGGAATCATCCAAGGTCATTCATCTTACTAGATCTTCAAGGAGCATTTATCATGGGAATATTTTTATTTGAGTGAACAACAACATTCCTCTTTTCTTGGATTAGAGATCCCTAGAGCATCATGAACCATGTTTGCATTTACTTCTTCATTTGCCAAATCATCCATTTGCATTCTTAAAACAATTATACAATTAAATCTTGTGTAAACAACAATTAGAGGGTCAAAACCATGTAGTCAGTGTTTAAACCTAAATTAAAATGCATTTAGAAATCATAAAAGTCATTTAAAAGACTTGAGTTAATTCTCAACAAGGTCTTCATGTGTCAAAGTTTGAGATTGTATGTGAGGTATGTCAAACAGGGGCCTAGATAGGTGACTTTGTCTTTTGTAGTACCCTAGATAGGCACAACAATGATGTTTCTTTTGCTGAATGCACAAGACAACTAAGAGGGGGGAGTGAATCAGTTGTATCAAAATTTTAAACCTCATAAACATTCAGATCCACATTAACCTTTAAAGTTTTATGATGATTAAGCATGAATCACAAATAATAGAAACTGAAACATAACAGCACCAAACACAAGACAACACCAGATTTTACGTGGAAAACCCAAGAAGGGAAAAACCACGGTGAGGATTATCTCATAATATAAAGTAGTAGAAATACTGAATTACAAGAGGGTCACTGCTAGAGGGCTCACTGGGCAAAAGAGAGAATGCTCACTATAGGTGGACTAACTGTCCAAGTGGACTCACTTCCCACTGAGAAAGAAAGAGAGAAGAGAAGAATGGCTCACTATTAGGCTTTGAACTGATATAATTACATCTAACCTATGCGTGGAGTTCAATTCCAATGAAGCTCAATATCCATCACAACACAAACAACACCTTCGCAGTAACACTGAAAATAGTAGACACCTTCTGCTCATTGCATCCAATAGCCTAACACATGAAAGATCTTACTGCCCTGATCAAATTCACATCATAAACATCATATCCCTCACATATATCGACATCCATGACTCCTTGACGCTTATTTATACCATCATCATTCATGAAAACATTCTCCAAGGTCGGCAACATGACTTAACCCATAAAATTCAAATTAGGTCTTGACCTAAACATTCCCGCGGAGGAAAGGAATGAATGTAGACCACATCACGCCTTAGCAAAAACCTAAATCCACTCTAACACACTTCAACACAATTTGACAATCAACAAAGCACAACCACAATTAGTGTAAACAACCAAGTCGACCAATCTTGTGTTAACACTATGAACTTTTAAGTGCAGGCTTCCTCAAGACCAAAAGATGACATGTGGACCATGCACCAACCTCGAACATGATCTAGAAACATCCACAAGTACCTGAAAACCAACAAGTTCCTTTGCAACATCTTTCACCTGAAGAAACTTCACACCGAAGTACCTAACCAAGTATATCATGCTCTGTCATCATCTGCAACTTAAGAAATGTACTTGAGGAGCACCAAACCATGAACCACTTGAACTAAAGGAAGATATAGACTTTGTAAGGACACATCCAAAATTGTAATACCTGAAACCATTCCACGGAGAAATGCGGAGAAAAATACTTTCTCCTAGACACACTGCAAACACTCAAATATTGTTCTCAAACTGGTGAACACAAATTTTATTGCACAATGATTCGAAGCACCAAAATCTGGATATAACATCTTCAAACACTTCTAAACAACATATCCAAACTACACACTCAGATCTCCAACACAAAAGAAATGTGGAGTAAAAACTGGAACAACCCTATGTAAGCCAGAAGACTTCTTCAAAACATTGTTTCCAATATTAATCAAATTTTCTCAAAAGCACTTGGAAACCCAACAACAAAAGCATATCCTCAACATCTTCAACACCTCTACAAATCAATCAAATCACTTTTATCAAGACAACTTAATCAAACAACAACCTCATCAAAAGACACAGTTGACATCAATGACAACACAAGCTTGTTGACATCAATGACAACACCGATTAGCACATACTTGCAACATCTTTATTACTCAAACTGTCAAATTTAAAATCATAAAAACCTATTTTACTATCAAATTTAAGCAATTAAATGTTTGAAGGGACAAATGGAAAGATGTGATTGGCCAAGGGAATATGACTAGCAAAGCGTGGAGGTTTGGGAATTTTAATGGTGGGGGGATGTAATGGTCAGAGGAAGTGAAGATTTCGTTACTAGGATGTTGAGGGAGACCAATAAGAAAAATTGTGAAGGTCTAAAAGTGGCAAAGGGAAGGAAGGATAAAAGTGTGGGAAATTAGGTCTCAAAAGGCCAAGATACCTAGAGAAATAAGCTCCATCAAAAGGGGAATCTAACATGTGAAAACTCAAAATTCTGAAGATGGGACTTGGGGATTGACGATTGGGAGTATGGGATACTTGAAGAAGTGGGGATAAATATTGTTGAATACTCTATGCCAAAAGGTGACCAAGGATTGGGGATTAGGGATTGAGAGTATTGTGTACTTGATATAGGAAGGCAAAGATGGAAAACAAACTTTAAAATTTCACTAGAATAAAGAAGCGAGATAGCATGGGGGCCAAGGATCAGGGATCCAAGATACTTCCTACCTCAAAGTCAAGTGGCAATAAAATTTCTAGAGACATACCAAATAGCAAGGTTTGGGCCTTTGGAAATTAGTCCCAAGTATTAAGGTCAAGAAAAGTTTGATCAATCAACAAAGGAAGAGGTAGAAAGATTGTAGGATTTGGGGTTTAGGAAGATCACTTGCATAATTAAATAATTATTCAAATTGTCAAAGGCTCAGACTTAAATGCAACTGAGGAAAGCAAGTTCCAAAGATTCGGGATACCTTATAATGGAATACCCTAGGGATTGTAAGAAAGGGATGATGGCAAGTAGAAACCTACAATATCAGTGAAGAAGATAGAGTGAGGGTTTGGGGTTCAAGAAACTTCATTATTGATTATTTGAGCATGAAAAATCCTAAAAACTAGAAAGAAAAATCCTTAAGGAAAATCTAGAAGCACAAGGTTTTGGGGAATGAAGGAAAAGCATGATAGTAGAGACATTTTTGAAAACTCACCCAAGGCTTAAAATAATCTCAAACAACCTCATACTTAGAGATTTCTTAGGCTTTTTATGATATGGACAAATGACTATGGCATGGGGGCAAGGGAAAGAAAAACACTAAGCATGAATTTGACCAGGGGTGACCCACTAAGAAAATCTTTTATTGGATATCAATAATGGGATAAGCAGGGTGAAAGCAACAAAGAAGGCACAAACATAAAAGGGGTTCTCTGATTTTGCCTAAAATTATTGAAGTTCATGCAAGGCATAAACAAACTGATTTTGAGGGAAGGTTAAGTATTAAATCCAAGACATGATCATTGATGAAATACTTATTTCTGAGGTCTATAGAATTTATAAAGGAGATGGTACCCTACTACAAGACGGCCCAATCATTCTTGAACTTGCAACTAACTACATTAAACAAGTTCTATAGAGTTAGCCTACAAATACAAAAGAATGTAAAATAGTTTAGATAATCTCACACATTCGTTACATTATGAAGGAAGCAAAAAATAAGATTCTAGTGTTGTGTTGTTTGAAATTGACTCAGACACTTTGTAGGTGAGTCAAACTCTGATGTAGCACATGAAATGTATCCTTGCTAAAGGTTCCTATTTAGCCACTCCTACTCTCATGGAAAAATCCAATTGAGTGGTGGTGGAATTGAGGGGTTGTTTTATTTGTGGGGAAGTAAAATGTTGTGGATGGAAGTTGGGTTGCTGGTGAGGTTTTGAATATGGATTGCATTAGATGATTGTTTTGATTGTTTCATGGAATCATTTGATGTTGTTGATGGAAACTCTAGATGAGTGTTATTGTTGTTATTCTGATGTGACTTGGAGGGTCATTTTATTGGACTATGTTTAATTCATTTGTTGTAAAGTGAAAAAATGCATCTAGTCTTCTTTGTTTTAAGTCAATCAATTCCTTGAGGAGTCTAAATTATCTTGCTACAATCCCCTCTCAGTGGATTTTTTCATTATCTAGTTCAATTTACTCAAAATTTCTACTTGTTCTGGGGCTTCTTCCTCAATAGGGTTTCCTTGGATGGGGAGGTTTTCTCTAATTTCCTCTAAGATTGATTTAATCCAATCTTCTTTCACACCTAGGCACATTGAGTGTGTGCATTGAGTGAAGGAAGAGGGATGTTCTATTTTTGCTTGTTTTGTTGAAAGCTTTATACCTAATGATGAAATCAGGGGTTTGTTTGAACATTGAAAGTTGTATACCTTGTGATAGAACCAAGGGTTTTCTTTATTGTTATTTTCATGTGTAAATGAGTTTCTAATACAATTTTACTTCTAAATGTACATGCAACTATCTTTTTTGTATTTTAGAGTTTTTAAATATGATTTAATTACTACTTTCTATATGCAGTGCCAATCCAAATGGATTTTCCTTAATATAATTTGTCTATGTTTATGGTTTTTTCAAGATTGATTCATGAGATTAAGCTATTCTAGTAAATAAAACTTGTAGCTATTTTAATAATGCAATGAATTGGAAAACTAGATCTAGAAAAGTAATAAGCCAAAAGAAAATAAAAGACAAGTTTTACTTCTCAAGGGCAAGGGTGTTTTCTAATTACTATTTCTAATGTATAAAATAATAAAAGAACTCGTAATCTAGTGTAAGAGTGCCAATGCTAGGCTTGCATCCTCAATGACCCAGCTTTGACTGGCAAACTTCTCTACATCAATATTTAGGGCACTCACAAATATGGGATTCATTATGCAACGGGCATGGATATTGACTTGGTGGGACACATAGATTCAGATTGGGTAGGTGATTCTCAAAATCACAAGTCTACTTCAAGGTATTGTTTCTCTCTTGGTTTCGGTCTAGTTTCTTGGTTGAGCAAGAGGCAATCTACTATTGCTCTTTCATCCATAGACGCTGAGTATTGAGGAGAAAATAATGCTACTATTGAGGCTATTTGGCTTAAAAATATTCTCACTGATTTTGGTATTCCATTCCAAAATCCTACAATCATATTTTTTTGACAACCAAAGTGCAATTCAGATATCTCGTAATCCGGTCCATCATCAACGGACCAAACACGTTAAGATTCACATGCACTTCATTAAAGAGCTGATTCATGAGCAGATCATTGATCTTAGGTATTGTTCAGCATCATAGCATATTGCTGACATCCTCACCAAACCCTTCACTGAAAGCAAGTTCCTTCATCTGCGAGCTTTGTTGGGGGTGGGGTAGGTGTCCACTTCAGGGTGGGTCTTTTAGTCCTTCTCTTTACTCTCTCTATTCTGGGGGGTATCTTTTCTCTCTTTTGGGGAGGAGTTTTTCCCACTGAGTTTTCCCCTTTTCTCCGTTTGTGAGAGATTTTTTGTACATGGGTACCTAATATGGTCTTGTTGCCAGGACACATTCTTACATTCTTTCTTTAGTCAACTTCTCCCTAAGTTGCAATTAAGGGGGGCTATTAATGTTAATAGGGATATTACCTAACTAGTTTTTTCCCTTGTTGTGTGGATAATTCATATTATTTAACTATTTATTAGTTAAATAATATTCACACACATATTCACATATCAAGTTGACTTAGTAAGCCTTCTAGATATTTCTAGATTTTTCTAGTTGTTTCTAGTTGTTGATAGTTGTCTTATAGTTGCCATATCCTACACATCAACTAGTTGGCATCTTGACCTCTAGTTGTCACATGTAATAGAAATATGACACTTGTCACATGACTACAACTTCTTATCTCTCATCATTGCCTTTATAAGCAAGGCATGTCTCTTCATTTTCTAAGGTTGGAGCTATAGTTCACTCTTAACGCTATTATGCCATTTGAGCATTTACATTATTCTCTCATAGTACTATTATGATGTTCATTTCTTTTGCATTACAGTTTATTGATTCTAACTCTTTCAATTTGATTTTGGGTTATATTCTATTTCAAGATTCTAACAAAGTACATGCCCCTACTTTGCAAATGTCATTCAAGATGCTAGACTAAAGAGATATAGTGGACTACATAAGCTATAACAAGATGTTCAGAGGATTTTTAACAAAAGGATTTGTTATGTCAAGAGATTGCCAAAGCATGTTTCAAAATTGTACCTTAGTCCTTATCAAGATCAAAGTCAAGTAGAGATGATGAATGACAATGATGGAAATCAAATATAGATATGATGGATTGGGATGATATGAGGTGGATGGGATGATGAGATAACTTGCCCCCAAGTGCAAGGTACATAGACAATTGATTTACACATGATGCCCACAAATGGGTTTTCATCATGGTACTTATCCAAGGTGCCATGAAATAGTTTTCACTATTAGATGAATGATTTCTCTTTACTATTTTTATTTTTTATTTTATTATTTTCCAAGGGTCTTCACATGTCCCTATCTATTTAAGATAGTCGATGTAGATGCTCTTGTTATATTACATGTCAGTAGTGACCTCCCTCAAGTAACCACTTCATTGGGATTAAAACACACTTATACAATCCATTGATGTTTGTGAGATCCTCATTGATAATAAATTTGACCTTATTTGAATGTTAACATCTTGATAGGTATTGTCATAGCCCTTATGATAAAGTATTGCTACCACAATGTGATAAATTTGGGATTTGGAGTTTTTGGATTTGAAGCATGATTTTGGGTTTGGATGGGGGATGTTGGATGTGAAATCAAGTGATTGAAGTTTGTTGGGTTTAGATGGGTAAGTTGGAAGTTTAGATTGGACTGGAGGATCCTTGATTCGCCATCCTTGATCTCCTCTTACATCTAAGGTTCCTCATACCTTTTGTGTATTAAGGGATTATGCTATGAATCCCCCTCATTTGTCTAAGCAAGGTTTTACTATCTTGGGCATGTATGGGATCATCCTATTATTTGCATGTCTAGTCCAGGCAATGGATGGATATACATCATCACCTTGGTCTTTTATACCTTGGTGAAAATATCCTCTTTGCTATACTAAAACTTAGGATTGCTCTAAAAATATATCAGCACAATACCCACCCCTAACCAATTCCTAAATCAATTTATTATCCACCCAATCCCAACCATTCCTTCCTCTCTGAAAGTTTGCTCATCAAGCAAACTTTCCTCACCAACACAACAAATGCCAAACCAACCCAATCATGTCGCTCTTATAGAGCTGATGTGATATTTTTTACCACTCACACCTAGCCATACATCACTCCACTGTTTCTATTCCCCATACCACAAATCATACCCATTTTCACCCCTTTTTTCTTCCATTAACCTCGTTTCCCGTCTTGAACCTCTTTTTCACCACCATTTCATTTTTTTCAAGAGTTCACCTAAAAAAAATATTTTTTCACCCAATCTCTCAAGGGGGCATCCCTCATCCATTTTCATTCCTCCCATTAGCTGGAGCAAAATTCTTTGACTTGACGCCATTCCCACTTGGTCACGACGCCACATCAAAGAGGGGCAAAATGTAGACATATGAAAATGTCTTGAGCTCGCAAGCCACTTTCCCGCATCCTTGCATTACCAATTCTTCTTTCCACCAATTAATTAAATAAAAATCAATTTGTTTAAATAATTTACCCTAAGCCACCAATCCATAACCATTCATCCTAATTATCCATCCCTTGTAATAAATTAATTCAATTAATTCATTACTATACCTTAGAACATCATTCACAATTAATTAAATAAATATTCTAATATTTATTTGATTAATTTCCCTCCTTCCCTAACCTAGATTAATTAAATAAAACATGCTTATTTATTTAATCCCCCAGCCTATGACCTAAACCTAGCCTAATTAAATAAATACCAATTATTTAATTAGCTACTATATGTTAGTGTAGGTTTTTTATTTTTCTTAGGGATATTTCTTTTTCCTACACATTATTAAGCTTGCTTAGGTTTATTAGATGTGGTTAATATGAGGACACATGGCAAAATACATCAGCTACATGTGTAACTCTCTCCCACACATGGGTAGTTGAGTTACACATCCTCTTTTGGCTTTTTGTGCCACCTCTCATAACCACTATTCTGTCTTTACCTAAGTAGGTTATCAGGTAGTTAGAGTTCTCACACTCTTTTGGATTTATGTGCCACCTCCTTTCTGTCTTCACTTGAGGAGGTTATGCCACATGTTTTGCCATTTACCAAGTAGGTAAAACCTCCCACCTTTTATGGGTAGTAGGAGTTAATGCACCTCTTGGATGTATATGCCCCATCTTTACTATATATATAGCACTCTCCTCTCACGGTAGCTAGTTGAACACTAGTTCAATACCAGTTCGGTGAAAGCTCCATGAGAGTATCGAGAGTGCTCTCAAATTCTCTTACATTGTCTCTATTTTTCTCTCTTTTCAGATTCTCTCTCCATTCTACTATTTTGATCTTTGATCATCTGTCGACTGGAGTGTATATGATCTACAACCGACATCAGATCCTAGCTCGGTTCTTCCAGAATCTAACATGGTATCAGAGCCTTTTTATTTGGTTTAGTTTATTTTTTGTAATCTTGATATTTGAGAGATTTGAGACTATTAGATTGCTAATATTTTCTTAAAAACCCAGTATGCTCTTCTTTTGCATCCTCAGATGATCTGGGGAATCATAACAGTTTAAAGGAAAATAATCATCTATAATATTCTGGCATGCATATTTGTGTTCTTGTGAGATCTAGGTGATTGTAGCTCTTTTGGTAAACCTAGAGGTATTTTCAGCATCTCCATAGCGTCCAAAAGACTCAGAAAAGTCAAAATTGGCTTTTGTTTCACCGAAATCAAAGATCAGAGGACCTAGTTGCACCAGAGGTTTTTGAGGGGTTCCTAGAGGTAGCTGATAAATCGATGCATTTTCAGCCCAAATGAACCTCACATCACATTCCAAAGGCATGAAAACCTAAAGATTGACTATAAAATCGTTAAAATCAGAGTCAAGAATTTTCTTAGCCAATTTTTTTCACCCCCAGGTCGTACGGAATCCGTACTGTTCGACTATGTAGAAAAAAAATTTGACTATCTTAAATTTGACAGTCAAACAGTCATCACAGAATACGAGCTTAAATTTGATGTTCATATGCCTATCATAAGCACTATGTTAAATTTGACGTTCATCTACCCATCAAATTCACTGTGTTAAATTTGACGTTCAACGACTGTCGCAAATGTCACTGTCTTAAATTTGACGTCTAAATGACCATTAGCAGGAAGACCCCTCTCCATCTACATTTTTGATTTGGCATTCCAACTTCAAACAGTTGTAACTTGAGCATACAAACTCCTTTTTTGATGCAATTTTTTTTTATTTTGGGTAAAATTTTGTGCTCTACGCTGTGGTGAAGTTAGTTTTCTAATTTGATGCTCTAGAATTTCAAAAATTGAAGATTCTTCCAGAATTTGCTACATAGTTCTCATTTTGAGACCTTCCGAGAGCCATAACTTGTGTAAATGGACTCCGTTTTTAGTGCCATTTTGTTTAGAGTTCATATTTTTTTGTGTACTTCGCATTGGTGCTCTCAATTTGATTGCATATTGTACTTGGACTATAGTTTTAGTGTTTTGGCCATTTTGGGCCATGTAAGAGTCTAAAAATCTGAAGATTTGCATTGTAAATCACACTAATTATAAAGTGCCAACATTATAATTTCTGGGGGGGTCATTTCACAAACTAGTAAAAAGGGGGGTGTCTCATGTGTGTCTTTTTTCACACTTCTCTTTTTGCTTTGCAATCTACTTTTCTGCCCTCATGGATCCATCTACACTTCATTTCTTAACTCCATATAACAATTTTGAATGGAAATCTAAGATGTTACTATATCTTAAAAGACATGGATATCATCGAGTTACAATGGGACTTGAGACAGAACCTCAAGATGTTGCAGAAAAGACAAAATGGTTTAATAAATGTGATGAAGCCTTTGGTACTCTATGTATGTCAATCTCTCCTGACCTTCTTTTTCACATTGAATCTGCCTCTACACCAAATGATGTGTGGACCACATTGTAAAAACTCTTTGGTAAGCAGGATGAATTAAGGGGTCATCAATTGGAGAATGAACTCATAGGGTTGAGTCCGAGCAATTTTGACACCATACAAGACTTCTTCACAAAGTTGAAAGCCATCAGATTGCAGTTGAAACAATGTGGAATAGAAAAAGATGACAAACAACTGATCTTAAGTATTCTTTCTAAACTTGGTCTGAACTATTCAATCTTTGTTTCTACCTTTTATGCTACAAAAAGTGCCCTAGGTTCAAACTATAAAATGCCTTCTCTAGATGAGTTTGCTTTAGAACTCACCTAGGAGCAAGATAAACTGGTTCACATGGGTACAATTAAACCCTCAAAGTAAGGCACAAAGAACAGAAGGGGTCTGGCAAATAGGAAAAGAAACAAAAGAACCAAGGAGAGAAGAAGAAAGATCATAAACCTGCTGCTCCAAATGCAGCTAATCAGACCTCTTAATCAAAAGGTGAATAACCTAAGAAGGAGAAGGTCAAGTGTTCGTACTGTAAATGTCCTAGACATGATGAGCACAAGTATTTAAAGAACCAGATTGATCACTTGCCACATCTTCTTGAGAAGAATAACATCAAGGTGCCTGATTCTGTCAAGTAGAGCTCATCAGAAGGATCTTCAAAGGAAAAAGAAAAGAGTAAGGGGAAAGGAAAGGGCAAGGCCCTAGTTGCACTTGCTTCACAATTTGATACCTGGATCATTAACTTGGGTGCTTCGCACAACATGGCTTCTTCTTAGGATAGATTTGCATCCTTAGAGCCATGTTTTATGCCTGCCATACTTATGGGTGATGACACTCCTATTGAAGTGCATGGGAGAGGGTCTGTGGACATGGGCGAAGGAACATTTCAAGATGTTCTCTGTGTTCCATCTTTGTCAACTAATCTCTTATTTGTTTATTAGATCACTCACACAAGCTTTGGCAAGCAGGTTGAGTTCACACCAGATAATGAGGTAATCAGTGAATTGCATGATGGGTCTACAGTTACTGTGGGAAAAACAGATCACCAGTCTAGATTGTATCAATTTTCTCACTTTGTTCTTGACTCTCCTTCAACCATTTTACTCACTCATTCAGATGAGGTGAGTCATTTGTGGCATTGGTAGTTTGGCCACTTGAAATACCGCTACTTGCAACAACTCAGTCAACATGACATGGTTTCAGGGTTGCCTTGTATTCAATTTTTTGATGGAATTTTCTAGGGATGCATTATTGGTAAGCATCTAGAGGAGAACTATGACAAAGGCAAAGCTTGGAGGGCCACAGAGCTTCTGGAGTTGGTACGCAATGATTTGGCAGGACCATTTCCACATCCTTCTTTCAGCAGGGCTCGATATGTTCTGACATTCATTGATGATCTTTCTAGATACACTTGGGTATATTTTCTCAAGCAGAAATCGGAGGTCTTTCAGTCTTTTCAGGACTTCAAAGCTTTTGCAAAGAAACAATCTGGGAAGTCCATCACAATTCTGTGTATGGATAATGGGGGAGAATATGTCAACCACAGGTTTGTGCAGTTTTGTGCCTCTGAGGGCATTGATCTTCAGCACACAGTTCCCTATAGTCTACAATAGAATCATGTCACAGAACACAAGAACACATCATTGAAAGAGATGGCCAATTGTATGATTCACTCCAAGTCTATGGCACCTCAGTACTAGGTGGAGGCCGTCAACTGTGTGTGTTACATTTAGAACTGTGTTCCTCACAAAGCTGTGAAGGGGGTAACTCTTTTCCAAGCTTGGACTAGTCAAAAACCCACAGTTAAGCACTTTTGAGTGTTTGATTCTCCTGCTTGGGCCCACATTCTAGCAGAGAAACGCAAGGTTATGGATCCGCAGAGCAAGTCTTGCATATTTGTTGGGTACCCAGATGGTGTCAAGGGCTACAGGCTTCTCCACCCTACAACTCATGAGCTATTCATTGGTAGAAGTGTTTGTTTTGAGGAGGACTCTTTTAGTTCTTCTCCTACCACTTCTCCATCCACCATTACATTGGAGACATTGCAGCATGATGACAATTCTTCAGAGGATTTTAATCCTCTTGATCCACATGAGGATTCTTTTTCGTCCACTTTAGATGGCGACAATGATGATGAGGATCCACCCTCTTCTCCCAGTCATAATTCAAAGGTTGATGATTCTCCTCCAGATTCTCCTACCACAGGGCCTCTTTGGGCTCGTCAAACTTTACAGTCAGCAGGTGATTGGGTTGGTGATCCTTTAGATACAAGAAGAACAAGGTCACAATTTCAGCAGGCTCCACATATCTTCGTTGCTTCAGCTTCTGATCTAGATACTTTTCGGGAAGCTTCTGGTGTCCCTGAGTGAGATGCAGCAATGCAGGAAGAGATCGATTCCTTGGAAAGGAATCCTACATGGGATTTAGTCCCTCTTCCTAAGGGAAGAAAACTTGTTCGATACAAGTGGATCTATCAGACAAAATTTGGAGCAGATGCGTCAAGTGACAAGCATAAGGCTCGCTTGGTCGCCAAAGGATTCTCCCAAGTGCCTGGGATTGGGTACTCTGATATTTTTGTGCCAGTAGCACCCAAGATGAATTCCATCTGACTTGTACTTACTATAGCTGCAGTCCATTATTGGGAAGTTCATCAGATGGACGTGAAGAGTGATTTTCTTCATGGTGACCTTCAAGAGGAAATCTACATGGAGTAGCCACAAGGGTTTATTCAGGATCCTTCATTGGTTTGTCAACTTCGGAAGTCTCTTTATGGCCTCAAACAGGCTCCTCGAGCCTGGTATGCCAAGATAGAATCCTTCCTTTTGTTAGTTGGGTTCACTCGATGCCATTCTAATCCAAATGTCTACATTCTGCAGTAGGATGATACTCTAACATTTCTAGTTCTGTATGTTGATGACTTGTTGATCACAGGGAGTCACTCATCCACCATCAACGCAGTGAAAACTGCTCTACATGATCGATTTCTGATGTCAGACTTGGGTCTTTTGCACTACTTCTTAGGGATTGAGATCACTCAGTCTTCTTCAGGTATCTTCATGGCACAACCCAAGTATGCACTTGACATGCTCTCAAGATTTTGCATGGTTGACTGTAAGCCTGCACCGACTCCATTTCTGTCTGGGGTCAAACTCGAGGCTAAGTGTTCTTCACCCTTGGTTGATGGCACTTTATATTGACAAATTATTGGGAGTCTCATCTATCTGACTCACATGAGGCCTAACATTTCATATGTCGTGGGCATGGTCTCTCAGTTTATGCAGGAGCCACATGAGTTGCATTGGAAAGAAACTAAGTGGATTCTTCACTATGTTCAGGGAACTCATAGTTCTAGTATTCACTATGCAACGGGCGTGAAATTTGACTTGGTGGGATACACATATTCAGATTGGGCAAGTGATTCTCAGGATCACAAGTCTACTTCAGGGTATTGCTTCTCACTTGGTTCCGGTCTAGTTTGTTGGTCGATCAAGAAGCAGTCTGCAATTGCTCTTTCATCTACAAAGTTTGAGTATCGAGGGGCAGTTAATGCCACCACTAAGGCTATTTAGATTTAGAATATTCTCACTAAGTTTGGCATTTCATTCAGAAAGCCCATAGTCATCTTTTGTGATAATCAAAGTGCAATTCAGATCTCAAGGAATCCAGAGGACGAAACACATTGAGATACATATGCACTAAATTCGGGAGCTAATTCATGGAAACATCATCGATCTCAAGTACATTCAGACATCAGATCAGATTGCAGACATCTTCACCAAACCCTTCACTGAGAGCAAGTTCCTTCATCTGCGAGCTTTGCTAAGGGTGCGACCAATGTCTACTTCAGGAGGGCCTTCTTAGTCCTTCGCTTCACTCTCTCTACTCTGGGGGTGTTTTCTCTCTTTATTTAGGGGGGCCTATTCCTTTGTGGAGGGCTTCTTCTCTTTTGGGGGGGAATTATTTGTACATGGGTACCTCATCAAGCTTCACTTGCTGGGACCCATATCTTTTCACCCACCTAAGTTATGCTTAAGGGGGGTGCTAGTGTAGGTTTTTTATTTTCCTTAGGGATATTTCTTTTTCCTACACATTATTAAGCTTGCTTAGGTTTATTAGATGTGGTTAATATGAGGACACGTGGTGAAATACATTAGCTACACATGTAACTCTTTCCAACACATGGGTAGTTGAGTTACACATCCTCTTTTGGATTTAAGTTTGCCAGAGAATAATATATCAACATCTGGATAACTGGTAACTACGGTTTCAACAGTTGCATCGAGATCAAGAAAAGGGGGTGCTTCACTTCGTATAAAATCATGAAAATAAAGAATCTAGAAGAGACAAGAATAAGACAGCTGGTAAATGATAGGAACGTTAATAGACCCAAAATTGGCAGCCAGGCCAATATGTATAGGCCAATATCACACCAATCGCAGAGGTCATAACAGCTACTTAATAGACCAAGGTTTGAAGAGAAGATTGATCCCAAACAAACAATTAATTGATAGCTAGAAAACTAGAGCTTTCTTTGCGAAAGACTATCTTAAAATGCTAATGAGGACAGTAGTTAAAACTCCAAGGTAATTGAAAAGTTGTGTCAGAATAGATTTATATAGTAGTAAGAAGAATTTATAGATCAAGGTACAGGTTAGAAAGAAGCAGCAATAGAGAATAATCAGAAGGAAGTTGTGACAGGAAAAACATAAGCTGATGTGACAGGAATAACACAGGATCGACATAAATGACAAGAACGACAGGATCAACAAGAAGTTGCGACAGGAATAAAATGATCGACAGGAGGTCACGATAGGAATGATAGGAATGATAGGAGGCCACGATAGGAAGTTTTATTCAGTCCTTAAGAATTCATGACAGGAACGCAACAGGAAGATTTTAAATCATAAACAAGGAAACATAAAAATACTGGCTGCCATAGTTGTAACACAGACCAGAAACTATCATGATACAAGCCAAAATTTGTAAAGTACTAAAATTCCACATTCATACATAACTGAAGTAAAGCTAAGATTAAAAATAAGTAAAGTAAAGTAAAATAACTACAGCTACATCATCATGTAAAAGAGATAAAATTAACATCTATTGTCCATGCAAGATTCCATTCATAAATTTGATACACAATCATGATACAAGTCATCTTACTAAAGTACAATTATAGGTTTATGAAAATTACAACATATACAAGTTTCAATAATGGCTTTACGCCTTATATAGCATTTGAGTTCAATGAAGATATACATCTGTCAACAAGATCAAGTAAAGTCCAAAACAATCAGTCCTCGACCGCCATCAACCATCTGGTCATCTGTTGCGTCAAAGGACCAAAACATGGTTCAGGCACTTTTCTGCCCAACCATGAAGCTTGCGCTTCTCCAGTATTCCTCAAACTGAGGAATGCCTGACCCTACTTGAAGGGCCTAGCAACCTGTAAACAAGTGGCAGGGTGGAATCTGGTGCGTGCCTGTTAACGTACATGCATCCTAACTAGAATGTAACATCTCATTAACAGGACATGACAAAACACACAACAACAAAAATTGCACACAGAAAATAGAATATTATTTTATTGATTTGGACAACTCATTACATTACAAAAGCTTAAATACAATCAGAGGAATTAACCCTCTACAAGCTGCAACACATTACAGCTACCTGTCACCGGGCTCTGGATTCTTCTGCCTTTTGTGACCCCAAATCTACTAGGGTTTCTATTTTCCTGCCTATTCTTGACTCTACACTTTCCCCCTCAACTCTACTACTGCCCAGGGTCCCCAAAAATAGTCATAAATAGCCCTTTTTGGTGGCCTCCAACTAAATTTTGAAATTTACCACTCCCTCCAAAAGTAGGTCAACTTTCAGGAAGCATAACTTTTGATTCGGGTGTCCAATTGACGAACCATTTGAAGCATCAAAAATATTGCGAAGTGAAATATCACACCAGAAATTCATAAATATATTTCCATCAACTTTTTAAAATGTTATGGGACATTTTAGTACCTCATATCTGATTTCATAAATTTTCAAGGGTTTTTCAGAAAACAGAAACTTTAATATCTTTCAGCTCACAAATGATCTTTGCCCAATTCCTTCTCCAAAGGTCTTATATTTCATTTATGAAGGTTCTTACAAATTTTTGCTTCCATCCGTGGCCAAATGCAAACTTTCCAAAAATAGTAGTAAAACTTTCCAAAAATAGCAGTTTGCTATTTTCAATAGTTTGGAAAAACTGAAAGTCCTACATCGTTATTCAAGTGATTATGGAACTAGAAATACTAATTATGGAAATAAATGGAAACAACTTCAATGATTTTAAATCAACATCTTTTTGGGTGATGCAAGATTGCCCTTACACCACTGGATGCTTGTGCATCACATGGCAGGGAAAAGTATTGCATAACTAGGCAAATAAACCATCTATTTCACTAGTACACAGGTCTATTTCAACATCAAAACACTTTGTCCAAAGTATTAACCAATTAACAGTGTGTAGGTTCTAAAAAGAAAACCTACTTCCTTTTTTCCCCATGCTCGACACCCATCCAGGAAGGCAATCTTTCCAAAAAGCATATAAACATAGAAGACAATAACTAAGCCATTCACTTTCAAACACATTTATGGCAAGAGAAATTTCTTTCACACATGCAAAAGATCAAGAATAGAAATCAGTTCAAGTGTTTTACAATCATTGTATGTTTTCATATGTAGCTAGTTTTCATGTTAGGTATCACAGAGATTTACACAATTAAATCGGTTTGTTTTAAATTGAAAAGTTTCCTTGTGGTTGTAGGGTTTAAAATATTGAGTATTCATTCATAAGTAAAATAGGCATTTCCTCATGTAACTTAAGTAGGACATTTTCTATAAATCTATATCTTGATTAGATTAATACGGTTCCAACTGTATTATAGGGTTTACTCTCTTGTTCATATATATATATATATATATATAAACCCTTAAGTGTTTGTAATAAATCTACCACTTTAATGGTTTCAAGTAGATTTATTAATTAAGTATTGAAACTAAAGAAATGATTTTTCTTTTCATTAAAACAAAATTGAGAGCCTAACAAAATATTTGTATAGTCAAGTACTTTAGTGGCATTCAGAGATGTGGTATTTGTGCACCCACTATATAACATTCTTCAATATCAAAGTATTTGCTCATGTCTCTGCAAGAAGTGCGGGTATTACTGGCTTTAATTTTGAATAAGCATAGATTACAAGCCTTACAATTGCTTCTAATACTTAGGACTTAAACTGGATTGTATTTGGAATAGGCAAAAATTACCAGTGTTACAATTGCTCTAGTATAAGAGACAATCACTAATGGCTTAAATACTAGAATGTATAAAGTGACAATCAAAACTCTTTCCCATAAAGCTAAAAAAAAAAGAACTCTTGAGAAATGGTAAACGTATGGACAAGTAGAAGGTGAAATGCTACGAAGATTATATAAGATTGCATAAATCCTTATTTGGCTATTCAAGATTTCCTTATATTGTTGATGCAAAATACAAAATGAATTTATTAAACTAACAACCTAGACTCACATATATGTATTCCACTATGAAATAAAAAGAAAAGAAAGGCAGCAAAACATCAAAGTGCATGGCACAATGGTTAAGGCGTGAGGATTCTAAGGTGCAGGATTCTAATAATGCCATGCCGTCAATCTGAAATTTAGACTTTAGTCAAGGAAAATGGTTGGTCATAGAAAGAAGCGGATCACAAAAGATACAAAGGCAGGTCTCATTTAGGTAGTCATTCCAAAAGAGAGAGCAAGCCAAAAGGACAAAGAAGAGGCCAAATTTATAATACGTAGGCCATCATGTCTAAATTGAGGTTCATTACACTGCCAGAGACCCTAAATTTTTAGGAAGATTGAACAAAATTAACAGATAAATTGAGGTCGTTTAAGCTACAGGAGTATCATCAATAAAAATTTGTCTAGGCTCAAAAGGAAAGTCAATCAGAAGTTTTAGATCTAAGAAGGAAACTACAGACTTGATAAAAGAGAATGATAGTTTAAGGGTAGTTTTCAGGTCTACCATGAACTTGCAAGGGCCGAAGAAAGATAAGAACAGACCGTAACTTACATAGTCTGTCAGTAAAAGAAGAAAAGACCGCTATCAATACTCAAGGCCAATTCATCTATCAAAAATACAACTAAATAGATATTCTTAAGTTTTTCTTTTATTCTAATCTCACAGGTTGAGTTTTATCATGAATAGCAGATTTGAGAAAAGAAAATACTAGAAAAATACTCGTTGTAAGATTATGATCCCAAAACCAGTACTCTGCTGTAATCTTGACTAGAAGTATCTCTTTTGGTATCCTCCAATCCTCTCTCCTGTGCCGTAAGTGTGTGTTCTTCCTTTTTTTCTACTTTTTTTAATCTTTCTTTCCTCCTCTCTTTTATCCCTTCGTAAACCCTATTTTTGCCTTTTTTTCATTTTCCCAATTCATTTAAAATCTTTTCTTTGTTTTGATCTCCCATTGCATGCGTAGCATGCTTCCCCCTCTTCTTTTATATTCTTTATTTGTGTTTATAAGTCTCCCTGCATGTTTTCTTTTCCTCTCCTTTTAATAAAGTAAGCTCTAAATATACAACAAAACTATATATAATAAAAAAAATACTTTATTTGTTTTTTATAAATTGGTTATATAATAATTATTTATTAGCATGATTCACAAATATTATTAAAAGAATATATATATATATATATATATATATATATATATATATATATATATATATAAGCACTCAATTCCTCATATAAATTTAATATTCTTATTTATATGTATAATCACTAAGGTAGGCAAAATAAATTTAGCCATTAATACATTTGCATAAAAATAGGTATTTTATTTGTCTTAGGAATAATATTTTAATACCATATATCTATTTAGATCAAATTACAAAACTAACTTATTTACTTTGACAAAATAGGCATCGTAGTTGAGTATAGAGGCATGCAAAAGAATGACAAAAACAACAAGGAACATTAGATAGACAATCAACGATGCAAGAATGATTCTACGTGAGTGTGTGATAGGGCACCAAATAGAACCCTTCCAATTGTTGCCAAGCGGCTAGGTCCCCTCTTCCTGACCCATGTTCTTGCCTTCAACAAACCTGTAGTCAATCCCACTCATTCTCACTGTCAATAGGTTAGTTTCAAAAAATATAGCTGAAGCGACATAAGGAAATGATCGTCATCATCCTACTTGATAAAAGATCAAATATCATCCACTAGTGTCTGACAGTTCTATGCATTAACATAATGAAATCAATCACAAAAGTGTGAGACGTGACATCCTTCCCTACATGGAAGAGACATCATCTCGATGTCTTATTAAATTCATTAAAATAATAAAGTATCATACTAATACTACTTAATGCATCAAATGTATCGTCAACAAAGTATCATAGTATCTCTAATATGTGTGAAATAAAAGTATCTATGCTATTTCCCCAAATGCGGGAATGATCTATCAATCTCTGCAGCATCCTCCCAAGTGGCACTATCCACTAAATACTGGTCCCACTAGACCTTATACTGCACTATGTCTCTATTATGCAACTTAACGTTGCACTTCTCCAAGATTCGAATGGTCTCCACTAGCACCACTCTTGGATCCTATACCTATAGAGCACACCAATCAAGAATATGCAATACATCAGGATGATAAGGTTTGAGTAACGACACATGAAAAACATTATGGATCTTGGTGAGAGACGACAACAGAGCAAGTCTATATGCAACTGGATTGATCACTTCTAGAACATCAAAAGGTCCTATGAATCTGGGAGCGAGTTTGGATGCCTTGCCGAATGAAATCAAACTCTTGTGTGGCTTGACCTTTAGAAACACCTTGTCACGTACTGAGAATTGCCTGAAAATCTTGTTTCTGTCTGCATAATGTTTCTATCTATTTGAGGCTTGCTTTAATTTCTCTTTAATTAGCCTCATCTAATCTTCCATTTCTTTTAACATGTCAGGTCCAACTACTATTCTGTCTTCAATCATGTCCCAACTAATGGGTGTCTGACACTTGCACCCATAACGAGCCTCAAATAGTGCCATCCCTAAAGATGCATGGTATGAATTATTGTATGCGAACTCTACCAATGGAAGATATTCCTCCCATTTATATAGCTGGTCCATATAGTACATCCTTAAAAGATCCTCCACTACTTGGTTGACTCTCTCTGTCTGACCATCTGTTAGAGGATGATAAGCCATGCTAAAGTTCAACTTTGTCCCCAAGGCTGCATTAAGCATGGTCCAAAACCTAGAGGTCATGCGAGTGTCACGATCTGAGATGATTGTCTCTGGCACTCCATGTAATCGAAAGATCTCTTGGACAAACTTTTTCGCTAAGGTCAAGGATCCATTTGAGAGATTTCTGGTAATTGAATGAGCCACTTTTGTTAACTTGTCCACCACCACTAAGATGGCATCATACATGTTCTTTGACATGGGTAATCCCTGAATAAAATCCATGCTAATTACTTGCGACTTATACTATGGAACACTGTGTGGATAAAGAAGTCTTGTAGGATGGACATGTTTGGCCTTGACATGTTGACACTTTAAACATCAAGCGACAAACTCAGTTACGTCCTTCTTAAGCTTAGGCCAAAAGTACAATGGTCTCAATCCTTCCATTGTCTTGGTCACTCCTAGGTGTCCAGTATATGGTGCACTGTGGACCTCCTTAAGGACTAGTTTCCTCAACTCACCTGATTCTAGGATATACATCCTCCTTTGGTATCTCAAAAGGCCATTTGACTCTATCACATACCCATCAAATTGATGATCTCAGGGGTCTGCTTCTAATGCTTGTTAAACTCGTTCATAATGCTCATCCCCTTGCAAGTTTTGGATTACCTATTGCCTTAGATTGGATCTAGCAGTCACCATGGTAGCCAGATGTCATCTCCTACTAAGAGAATTTGCCACCCTATTCTCCTTTCCTTTTATATACTCAATTCCAAAGTCATACTCGCTAAGGAATTCTAACCACCATCTCTGTCGGGCATTAAAGTTTAGTTGGGTGAAGATGTACTTGAGCCCCAAATGATTTGTCTTTAACTCAAATGGCTTATCCAAGAGATAGTGCCTCCACATCTGAAGTGTGTGAACAATGGCGGCCAACTCAAGATCATGATGTGCATAGTTTAACTCATGCTACTTTAACTTTATAGATTCATATGCCACCACTTTTCTGTTCTGCATCAACACTCCCCCACACCTTCACCCAAAGCATCTTTTATCACTGTGAAATGACCATTTGGATTAGGTGCGGTCAGAATAGGCATTGTCATGAGTTTTTATTTCAAGAGATGGAAATCTTGCTCACATCTGTCTGTCCAATCAAACTTCTTACCTTTGTTTTGGAACAAAGTTATTGGTGATGTGACTGTCGAGAATCCCTCTACAAATTTCCTGTAATATCCATCTAGTCCCATAAAGCTTCTAACCTCAATTACAGTTTGTGGTGCAGGCCATTCCATATTGCTTTGATCTTTTCTAGATCTACTGCTATCCCATCTACTGAAATTACGTGGCCAAGATAATGCACTTTACTCTAGTAGAACATATACTTAGATAACTTACCAAAAAGTTTACGCTGTTTCAAGCACTGCAAAACTATCCTCAAGTGTCTTTCATGCTCCTCTACTGACTTAGAATAAATCAAAATGTCATCTAAGAAGACCAACACAAATTCGTCTAAACAAGCCCTGGACACACTATTCATCAAGTTCATAAAGTTGTTGGTGCATTAGTTAACCTGAATGGTAATACTGTAAACTCATAGTGACCATATCATGTTCTGAATGTTGTCTTAGAGATATCCTTGTCCTTAATCCATAGTTGATGGTAGCCAGATCTAAGGTCTATTTTGGAGAATACCTTTGCACCTTTCATCTAGCCAAATAACTCATCTATCCTTGGGACTGGATATTTGTTCTTTATAGTTGCCTTGTTGAGCATCCTGTAATCAATGTACAACCGCAACGTTCCATCCTTCTTCTTTACGAAGATGACTGGTGCACCTCAAGATGACACACTAGGTCTGATAAACCCTTGTTTCAACAATTCTTCTAACTATGCCTTAAGCTCATATAGTTCTATCGTTGTCATTCTGTAGGGTGCTTTAGACTGTGGTTCGGTTCCTGCACTAGATCTATTGAGAAATCAAATTCCTTTTTTGGCAGTAGTTCTGTCAATTCATCAGGAAAGACATCTTGGAACTATCTAAGGATAGGATACTTATCAAAAGATGGTTCCTGATTATCTAGATCTCTTATTTTGACTGCATAGATTGAACAACCCTTTCTTTTAGCTTTCTTCAATTGCATGGCTGAAATCTGTCTTAGCTTAAGGGGTGTTCTAGAACCTAGAATCTCTACCTGATTCCTGAAGTCATCAAAGCATTTCACTACTTTCTCTTCACAATCTACTAAGGAATTATGTTTAGATAGCCAAATTGATTCCTAGAATCACGTCATAAGATCCTAGAGGTGCAACATAAAGGTTGACTTACATTTGGAAAGTTGGAAGATCTAATTCACTGCATACTAAACATGAATATACTCTTTTCTCTACATTGTTACCATACTGCACCATCCAAGAATTTTTCATGTGTCCCAGTTTTACAAATAACTTAGCTACAATCTTAGGATCTACAAAACATTCTGTAGCTCTGGTATCAATTAAAATAGAAACTGGAAGGCCAAAGAGCTTACCGGATAATTGAATGGGTGTAGCCTAAAAATCCACTTGACGATGATCTACAGCCGCATGAATTTGGTGTTGAGGAGCTCCTTGTCAATTTCCATCTCTCTGGTTTGTTATTCGACGAGGACACGTACTAGCATAGTGCTCTCCTCCATAATTATAGCATCCATCTCGGGGTCCTCTGCACGTCTAGCTAGCATGTCCCTCCTGTTATTGTTACCATTGTTGCCAAAGTTACCTCTCTTATTATTTCCACCTTGGTTTCCATTGTTCTTTTCCTGATAATTATTGCCCCTCTTGAGATTCTGAATCTGTCCTTTGTTGTTTCCTTGATTTCTATTGTTACCATGATTGCGACTATCATTTTGGAACCTTTTATTTCCATACTTCATATCTCAACTCTTACAGTAATTAGCAATCTGCTACAATTTTTGCTCCTATTTAGTGGCTTTTTCAAACACTTCATCCATGGTCAAGGGATTATGAATATCTACATCTACCCCAATCTCTGGCCTTAGACCCAAGATAAACTTATGGATCTTGAACCTCTCATCAAGCTGATACTTTGGAATGTACTTCAACAAGAGTGAGAATTTCTCCCAATACTAAGTCACTGTCATACCTCCCTAAGTTAGGTTTTGAAATTCTGTCATCTTTTTATCAAAATAGAGCTGTGGTAACCATCTCTTTCTGAACAACTCAAGGAAGCGGTCCCACATTACTTCTCCAGGTAACAACTTCTTTTTAGTTTTTTCATTATTCCACTAGGTTGTTGCTTCCCCAGTGACTTGGTAAGATCCCCATATAGCTTTTGTTTCATCAGACAAGTTTCAGATATCAAAATATTTTTCCATATCAATTATTAATGCCTCCGCTCCATCACCTATATTCTTACCATCGAACTTAGGAGGGGTGACCTTCTTGAGGTCTTTTCCAAACTCCTCAGCAATTCTATTTCTATTGTTGGTATTTTCTTCACCTTCTAGGTTTTAGGCTTCTTCCCTATGTTCCTCATTCTGATTTTCTCTTATTCCTCTTACTTCTTGTTCCAGATTGTTCATTTGAGTCCCTTGTTGAGTCAAGAGAGCAAGGATTTGATCCAGTCAATTATTCTGTCCTGCATTGTTATTATTGTTTGCCTCATTTCGGTTTCCTTCATTATTTCTAGCATTGGTGTCAGTATTGTTCCCTACATTGGTTCCGTCATTGTTTCCTGTATTTAAGTCTCCTCTAGATCCTAGGGTTGCTCCCCTATGTCCAGAGTTTCTAGTACTCATGATGAATTATCTGCAAGGAGTTTACAACTTTAGCATAATAGTCCAAAAGGCCTAGTGTAGAACCATCACTCTAATACTAAATGTAAAGTACTGAAATTCCACATTCATACATAACCGAAGTAAAGCTAAGATTAACAGTAAGTAAACTAAACTAAACTAACTACAGCTACATCATCATGTAAAAGAGATAAAATTAACATCTATTGTCCATGCAAGATTCCATTCATAAATTTGATGCACAATCATGATACAAGTCATCTTACTGAAGTACAATTACAGGTCTTTCTAAAAATTACAACATATACAAGTTTCAATAATGGCTTTATGCCTTACATAGCATTTGAGTTCAATGAAGATATACATCTATCAACAAGATCAAGTAAAGTCCAAAACAATCAGTCCTTGACTGCCATCGACCATCTAGTCATCTATTAAGTCGAAGGACAAGAACATGGTTCAGGTGCTTTTCCACCCAACCAAGAAGCTTGCGCTTCCCCAGTATTCCTCAAACCAAGGAATTCCTGACCCTGCTCGAAGGGCTTAGCAACCTGTAAACAAGTGGTAGGGTGGAATCTGGCACATGTGTATTAACCTACATGCATCCTAACTAGAATACAACATCTCATTAACAAGACATGGCAGGGAACAGTATAGCATAACTAGGCAAATAAACCATCTATTTCAATGGTACACACATCTATTTCAATGTCAAAACACTTTGGCCAAAGTATTAACCAATTAACGATGTGTAGGTTTTGAAAAGAAAACCTACTTTCCTATTTCCCCATGTTCGACGCTCGTCCCAGAAGGCAATCTTTCCAAAAAACATATAAACATAGAAGATAATAACTACGCCATTCAATTTCAAACATATTTATGGCAAGAGAAATTACTTTCACACATGCAAAAGATCAAGAATAGAAATTAGTTCAGGTATTTTACAATCATTGTATGTTTTCATATGTAGCTAGTTTTCATGTTAGGTATCATAGAGATTTACACAATTAAATCAATTTGTTTTAAATTGAAAAGTTTCATCATGGTTGTAGGGTTTAAAATATTGAGTATTCATTCATAAGTAGAATAGGTATTTCCTCTTGTAACTTAAGGAGGATGTTTTCTATAAATCTATATCTTGATTAGATCAATATGGTTCCAACTGTATTGTAGGGTTTACTCTCTTGTTCTTTTATATATTAAAAAAAAAACTTAAGTGTTTGTAATAAATATACCACTTTAACAATTTCAAGTAGATTTATTAATTAAGTATTGAAACTAACTTGAAAGGATTTTTCTTTTCATTAAAACAAAATTGAGAACCTAACAAAATATTCGTATAGTCAAGTACTTTAGTGGCATTTAGAGATGTGGTATTTGTGCACCCACTGTAGAACATTCTTCAATATCATATTATTTGCTCATGTCTCTGCAAGAAGTGTAGGTATTACCGGCCTTAATTTTGAATAAGCATAGATTACAAGCCTTACAATTGCTTCTAATACCTACGGCTTAAACTAGATTGTATTTGGAATAGGCATAAATTACCAGCGTTACAATTGCTCTAGTATGAGAGAAAATCACTAATGGCTTAAATACTGGAATGTATAAAGTGACAATCAAAATTCTTTCCCATAAAGCTAAAAAAAAGAACTCTTGAGCAATGGTAAACGTATGGATAAGTAGAAGGTGAAATGCTACGAAGATTATATAAGACTGGATAAATCCTCATTTGGCTATTCAAAATTCCCTTATATTGTTGATGCAAAATACAAAATGAATTTATTAAAATAACAACCTAGACTCATAGATATGTATTCCAATCTGAAATAAAAAGAAAAGAAAGGCGGCCAAACATCAAAGCGCATGGTACAATGGTTAAGCCGTGAGGATTCTAAGGTGCAAGATTCTAATAATGTCATGCCGTCAATCTGAAATTTAGACTTTAGTCAAGGAAAATGGCCGATCGTAGAAAGAAGCGGATCACAAAAGATACAAAGGCAGGTCTCATTTAGGTAGTCATTCCAAAAGAGAAAGCTAGCCAAAACGACAAAGAAGAGGCCAAATTTATAATATGCAGGCCATCATGTCTAAACTGAGGTTCATTACACTGCCAGAGACCCTAAATTTTTAGGAAGATTGAACAAAAATAACAGATAAACTGAGGTCGTTTAAGCTACAGGAGTATCATCAATAAAAAGTTATCTAGGCTGAAAAGGAAAGCCAATTAGAAGTTTTAGATATAAGAAGGAAACTAAAGACTTGATAAAAGAGAATGATAGTTTAAGGGTTGTTTTCAGGTCTACCATGAACTTGCAAGGGCCGAAGAAAGATAAGAACAAACTGTTTACACAGTTCGTCAATAAAATAAGAAAAGACTGCTATAATACTCAAGGCCAATTCATTTATCAAAAGTACAACTAAATAGATATTCTTAAGTCTTTCTTTTATTCTAATCTCACAGGTTGAGTTTTATCATGAACAAAAAATTTCAGAAAAGAAAATACTAGAAAAATACTCGTTGTAATTATGATCCCAAATGCGGTGCTCTGTTGTAATCTTGACTGGAAGTATCTCTTTTGGTATCCTCCAATCCTCTCTCATGCACTATAAGTGTGTGTTCTTCTTCCTTTTTTTCACCTTTTTTAATCTTTCTTTCCTCCTCTCTTTTTATCCCTTCGTAAACCCTATTTTTGCCTTTTTTTTTCGTTTTCCCCGTTCATGCAAAATCTTTTCTTTTTTTGATCTCCCATTGCATGTGTAGCATGCTCCCCCCTCTTCTTTTATATTCTTTATTTGTATTTATAACTCTCCCCGCATGTTTTCTTTTCCTTTCCTTTTAATAAAGTATGCTCTAAATATACAACAAAACTATATATAATAAAAAAATACTTTATTTGTTTTTTATAAATCGGTTATATAATAATTATTTATTAGCATGATTCACAAATATTATTAGAAGAATATATATATAAGCACTCAATTCCTCATATAAATTTAATATTCTTATTTATATGTATAATCACTAAGGTAGGCAAAATAAATTTAGCCATTAATACATTTGCATAAAAATAGGTATTTTATTTGTCTTAGGAATAATATTTTAATACCATATATCTATTTAGATCAAATTACAAAACTGGCTTATTTACTTTGACAAAATAGGCATCGTAGTCGAGCATAGAGGCATGCAAAAGAACGACAAAAACAAGGAACGTTAGACAGACAGTCAACAATGCAATAATGATTCTACGTGAGTGTGTGATAGGGCACCAAATAGATCCTTTCCAATTAGTGCCAAGTGGCTAGGTCCCCTCTTCCTAACCCATGTTCTTGCCTTTGACAAACCTGCAGTCAATCCCACTCATTCCCACTGTCAATAGGTTAGTTCCAAAAAATATAGCCAAAGCAACATAAGGAAATGATCATCATCATCCTACTTGATTAAAGATCAAATATCATAAACTAGTGTCCGATAGTTCTATGCATTAACATAATGAAATCAATCACAAAAGTCTAAGACATGACAGAATTACTACGTTTTAACAGTCACATTCAACCAAAAGTTATTGTAATTAAAAACAAGGAGAGTACCCAGTTTGTTAACTAGGAAAGAGAGGTCGATTCTGCCTCTGATGCTGCCCTTTCATTGCTGTCACCATTCGTTGCTCCAGAAAGAATGACGTTCTCCTTTCTGTTTCTCCCCATTGTGTCAATGCTAAAAATAATAATAATAATCCCCTTTCTGTTGGTGAAAAACTGTCTTTTCTTCCTTTTCATTCCAGTCCCCTAATCTTGGCGTTCATTATTTTTAGGTTTTGAACTGATTTTTGATAATTGATCATTACTTCCAGTTTTGCATGAGATTTTGCTTTTTAAAAGGCTCTCAAATTTATTTTGAAAATAGAATAAATAACTTATTTAAATTTCTGTCACTTACATGACAGTAACTACTTTTAATTCTTTTAATTAGATTCTAAATATAATAGTAATATTATTAGTATAATCTATTTATTTTAAATAATACATAATTGCTCAAATCAATAAGAAGTATATTATTTTATTTGTAAATACTACTTGTTTGATTAAAAAATGATTATGCTTTATTATATATATAGTAATTGAACATTATCGTTTTAAGTCTAAATTAGATATTCTTTTTCAAACAATAATATTTATAAAATAGGAAAACACTTATTATTTTTTATTATTAAATAATATAATATACACCATTTTTAAATACAAAATACACCATTTTAAATATAGAACACACCATTTAAATATAAAATACACCATTTAAATATAAAATACATCATTTAAATATAAATCAAAAGAACATTAATATTTATAACTAAATCATGCATTCAAAATGGATTTATTGTAGCAATTAAAATACATATTTATCTACTCCCAAATCATTTTTTTTTTTTTATAAAGGGGTAAAAACTTTATTGAAATTCAGAAAAGAACATTACAAAGCATCAAAGGGCCAAGGCCCTAGTAATCCATAAGAAACAGCCATACAAAGCATGAAACAACATCATCCTTCACCAATACCATTCCCATCCTCAGCAAGAATCTTCTCCAAGTCATATCGGAGCTCATGAGGAACCTGCTCCCATTCATCAATCTTCCAACCATCTAAATGCTCAGAAGCCCACTTAGCCAAACAATCTGCTGCCCTATTCCACTCCCTTGGAATATGGACAAAAGACACCATCTCCATCAAAGAACTTATCTGCAGAATTTGTTGCACCATCATAGCCAACTGCCAACTAACATCAGAAACCTTCTGTGTATTCAGTAAATTAATCAAAACCTGTGAATCAGGCTCACAGATAACCTTGCGCTATCCTAAAGCATAAGCCCTCTCCAAAGCATAGAGGATCGCCAAACCTTCCATAAGGTTGATAGTTTGCCATCCTTCATGAACAGAGTAGAAAAAACCACCGATCCTGAAAAATCCCTGCCAGTCCCACCAATCCCAGCAGGCCCAGGATTGCCCCTTGAAGAACCATCAGTATTGAGCTTCAAAATGCCAGACGGAGGGGGAAGCCATCTTCCCACCCTTTGCACTTTCTTTTTCACTCGCCTTCCTCTCCTGACACAAGCAGAAGCTGGAGACAACCCCTGAATACCCAATCTATCCACCAACTCAGCATCTCCTTTCTCCAAAGGGAACACCACATCACACTTAGATTCCACCGTCTCCCGAATCATACTCATAATTTTGTGCCAAACTTGTTGAATCAACAACTTCTCACCTCAAAATATTCTGCGATTCCGTTCCAACCAAATCTGCCATAGTATGAAGGAAGGCCCAGCATACCACACATCTTGCAAGAAAGAGGCCATAGAAGGAGGTCTACCCAGACTACTCCAAAAATCCACCAGGGATGAAGCATGAACACAGGGGCTTTTCCAAACTTCCCACCAAAAATGCCAAAGCTGCAAAGTCAAGGGACAACGGAAAAACAAGTGAGAGGAGTCCTCCTCTCCACATCCACACATAACACACATAGAAGGACCTTGAAAACCCCGCTTCTGAATATTATCCCAAGTCAAGCACCTATTCCAAGCCAAAGTCCAAATAAAGCAGTTACACTTCGGCCAAGAAAGCTTATTCCACACTTTCTTCCACCAGTGAACCTCCACCCCCTCCAGCTGGTTAGATAACAACACCTGATATCCAGAAGCAACAGTATAGACACCCTTAGGATTAGGAGACCAAGAAAGAACATCCCCTTCCTGGAGGGAGCTACAATGTCTACGAGAAAGGATACTATGAAGCTCAGCACACTCCTCCTCCATACCAACAACAGGCCACTCATCAGGATTCTTCCATCTTGCCACCACCAACTGCCCATGAGAAGAAAAGGACTTGAAGTCACTCACCCTTGACCAACCAACTTCACAGAACCTCTGGCACAGAGTCACCAAATTAGGAAACTGAGAAACAATGGGAGGAAAACCATCCCAAGAATCAAACCAAAAATGAGCTTTTGTCCCTCTTTTACAAATCCAAAATAAACCATCCTTGACCAAAGTAGCCCCTTTCTTGAGCATACTCCAAATCACCGAGCCTTTCCCCACCAGTGGATACCGAGGAATATCAATTTGAGGGATCCCTGGGAAGTATTTCTGAGTTAATATCCTGGCCCAGATCCCATCCTGCTCCACACACCACCGCCAATACAATTTAGCAGCCAACACCATCCCTGACAACGATGACTGCCTTAACCCGAGGCCACCAAACTGCTTCGGGCTACAAACAATGTCCCATCGAACAAGGCTCCATTTAGAGGACAATAAGCTACCAGCCCATAAAAATTGTCTTGCTAAGGAATCCAATTCCCTAACAAAACCCAAAGGGGCCACCTAAATCATACATCTATAAATGGGGAGGGCTTGCACCATAGACTTGAGCAACTGAACACGACCCGCAAAGGACAACCAGCGATGGGTCCAATGATTAACTTTCACACGAAATTTATCCAGAATATTTTGCCAAGACTCCTTGGGAAGTCTTCCAATAGAGATGGGAATACCAAGATAGGTCAAAGGGAGAACCCCAGTCTGAAATCTCAAGATATGAGCAATTCACCTCTGAATGGAACCTGGAGTATTGAAGAAAAAGATGGAAGACTTATCTTCATTGATCAATTGGCCCGAAGCTAGAAGATAAACATCCAACACCTTGCGCAAATTCAAAGCTTCCCTAATTGTAGCCATACCCATCAAAGCAGTGTCATCAACAAACTGCAAGTGAGATTGTGGAGGTAAACCACCTCCCCATCCCCACCCCTGAATGAAACCTAACTCCACATTCCTTCTTATCAAGCGTCCCAGACCCTCAACAAGAAGAAGAAACAAGTAAGGAGAGAGGGGGTCACCCTGCCGCAAACCCTGAGAGGCGCCAAAAAGCTCAGAGTGCTCACCATTTATTAACACAGAGAAGGAGACTGAAGTAACACAACTCATAACCCAATAAATCCATGCATCCCCAAAACCAAAAGCACCAAGAACCTTCCGAAGGAAGGACCATCGAACACGATCATAAGCCTTAGCCATATCAAGCTTGATGAACATTGCCTTATCTTTGGAATTAGCCATAGAGTGAATGGTTTCAGTTGCAATAACAACCCCATCCAGAATCTGACGTCCCACCACAAAACCACTCTGTTCCTCAGAAATCAGCACTTTAAACCACTTTTTCAACCTATCAGCAATCAATTTAGAGATAATTTTATAAATCACATTGCAAAGAGAGATAGGACGAAATTGACTTAACCTATCCGCCCCATCACACTTTGGGATGAGAGCAAGGAAGGTAGAATTCAAAGCCCGTAACATCTGTTTATTCTTATGAGACTCCTGAACAACTGCCAACAAGTCCAACTTGATAATCTCCCAGAATTCTTGAAAGAACTCAATCAGGAAACCATCAGGGCCAGGAGCTTTCCCCCTCTTCATTTGAAACACGATCCCCTCTAGCTCCTCAATTGAAATATCACTCATAAGATGCTCATTCATCTCCCTAGAAACCAAAGAAGGGATACAAGAAAGGACCTGAGCTTCCTCATCAGAACCCCCTGCGAGTCCTCCCTAAATAAAGAAGCAAAATATTGCATAGCTTCACATGTGATTTCCTGCAAAGAAGAAAGAGTTTCACCCCTATCATTCACCAGAGTAGAAATAGAATTGCCATGTCTCCTGGCTTTCACCGAGTTGAAGAAAAAAGCGGTATTTTTATCCCCTTCCTAAAGCCACTCAATCCGAGCCTTTTGTTTCCAAAAAACTTCCCCTCGTAGCTCACACTCTTCCAATGCTTTCAAAGCCCTAGTCTCTTCTCGAAGCAGGTCCTCAGTCACTCCATCCTCCCTGATCAACCTCGTAATACCATCCAACTCAGCCTGGGCAGCAGTCTTAGCATGGAAAATGTTTCCAAAGCACTGCCGATTCCAACGTTTAAGCTGATACTTGACAAATTGAAGTAACTTAGCAAAAGTATACATTGCTGTACCATAAGCAGGTCTACCATACCTCCACCACTCAACAATATAGTCATGGAGAGAGGAGTCACGCAACCACATAAGCTGGAACTTGAAAGAAGGAGACCGAGGCACACGAGCTGAAGAAATAGCCAGCTTGATAGGCCAATGATCTGATCCCCTCCAATCCAAAATTTCAGAGCTAGAAGACCACAACCCACCAACCCAGTAGCAAGAAACCAGAAAGCGGTCAAGTCATTCCACAATGCAGTTATCCCAATCCTCTGATTATTCCAAGTAAACTGGCCATTAATGGGCTTGATATCCACCAGATTTAAAGCTGAAATGTTATCCTGAAGTAGCAGTGCAGAAGGCTCAAGCCTCGCAATACCACCCCTCTTCTCAGCCAACTCAGAAATAGCATTGAAGTCTCCAGCCATAATCCACGGATGGAAAGGAACCATGCTTCGGACAAACCGGATATGGGACCACAACAGTTGTTTACCTTGAAGTTCAGTAGGCGCATAGATATTGGAGAAGAGAACAGACTCCCCTGTCTCAAAACAAGAAGCAATCATAGAGATAGAAGACTGAAAGGACAACCACCAAAGAGGGCGGATCTTCTGAGGATTCCATAAACAAGCCACTCCTCCAGCAGACCCTTGAGCACCAATACACTGGCACTCTCCACTCCCCCACAACTTAGGCACTAAACCAAACATACACTCCACTGATAACTTAGTCTCCTGCAGGAAAAGAACATCAGGAGATTGACTTCTAACCAAATCACGAACAGCTTTTTGTCGAGGGCCACTGTTCAAGCCCTTTACATTCCAGGATAGAACAATCATTTCAAGGGGCTCGAAAAATGAGAATCCAGAGTCTTAACAGACCCTGACTCTACCAAAGTTTCCCCTATTAATTTAATCTTATCCAAATCTTTTTTTCTACCAAGCTTGGAAGACTTCTCCCCAGCCCCTTTTTTTGGATCCTTTTGATGAAGACCCAAATGAGAAGAAGAAGACTTATTAATATTCACCCCCTCAGTACCTACATTTGAAACAAGAGGAGATCCATCCTCACCACCCTTCTTCCCTACTATAATAGGAACCGATTCCACCTGGACTTCCATTTGAACATCTGTGTCCATTTGCAAAGCCCTATTATCCTGCAAAACCTGAGTAGCTTCAGAAAGAAGGCCCTCCTGTCCTGTACCTGAAGCACCCTGATCCATATACACCAAGCCTGGATTCACTTCCTACTGGCTGAGATCATCTAAAACTTCAAATCTGTTGAAAGAATCTTCATCCTGCCTTTCCTTCAAAGTCCTCTTTTGACCTTGATTCCTATTTCGAGCCTTGACAGGAACGAAACCATCAGCCCCATCCACATCACCAGGAATGGGTTCCTTCCCCTTTTCAACTCTAGGGGGATCGCGGGGAGGCTGAGAAGGCTGGGAGTCCACAAGCCTAGCCTTAGGGCATCTCCTCTGTAAATGTCCATATTCATGGCAGAGACGACACTGAAAAGGAAGAGTCTCATAGTCCAACTGCTGCACCCAAGAGTAAGGACCCGCATACATATCTACCAAATCTGGCAAGGGTTTACTTAAATCAATCTCAACACATATACGAGCAAAATTCATCACCTTTTTAACTTGAGTCTGCTGTGAAGCACCAACTGGTTTTCCTAGCATTGAAGCTAACAAGTGTAAAACATCATCCCGCCAACATTCCACAGGAAACCTTGGAAGCCGAACCCACACTGGAACCCGGTTCGGAAGCTCTTCAGCAGGATTAAATCCCGCATGCCAAGGTTTAATGAATAACCCAATCTGATTATGAAAATAGGGGCCTCCTTCAAAGGCCTTATTGCGATCTGCCAAGCAATTGAATGAAACCATGAAAAAGTTATTTGCTAAAAGCATAACCTCCATTTCTCCCTCTGGCATCCAAGTCCATTGGGCCCATGATTCAAGAAATTGTAAAGAAACCCACATCCCCATAAACTTGCACAGCAATGCATGCTTCGAATAATAATCAATATCTTCCGCAATCATCTCTAGCGGGATAACCAATTTTGGCCTCTCCTCACAACGTTCAAGACATCCATTGATCTTTGTAATCCGAGTACCACCAGACAAACCTGAACCAACCAACCCTGGATCTGGTGAGAATAAGTTATTATTAAAAACCTTCGAAGCGTGCGAAGGAGAATTTGCACCAACCGCTGCTGAGCGAAAATCCATCTTGGGACTAGCCCCTGAAGACTCCCCGATCAGCATTGAAACTAAACAAGATCCAAGGCGGGCAAGCAAGCCCCCAAGAAAAAAGAACCACCACTAGGGTTTAACTGATCCACCACCCAGCACTGCCTTCGAACTGCAGACCCAAACCAACCAGGCACAAAAACCCCACCCACGGCCTCCAACCAGGCACAAAACCCCCGCACGCTCAGGGAGAAAGAGACATCGATGCCGCTGAAAAAACTTTGCACTGATTAAAAAAACACAACCCCAGACCTCCCCAAAACACATGCACTCCCCACACTTCGCACAACCACGAAAAAACCAGAGGATCGGGCTAGGGCACGAAAGCCCTAGCTCGACATGCAGAGCAAAAAATCAACATCCTTCCTATCTACTCCCAAATCATCAATCACATTTATCAACTAATTAAAAAAGATCATTCAGAAAATGCAATATGCCATGAGACTATGTGAGTGTGTGAGTGCATCAGGGTTATCCATCCCAAACAGTTCTTGCCAAGTGGCTAGAACATCTCTACCTCAACTATGTTCTCATCTTCGACATTTCCAACACTCAGTCGCACTTAGATTTTCATTAATAGGTTAGTTCCCAAAAATCATAGCCAAAGAAAAATGAAATGTACATCCATAATCGTACCAATAATATATTATTATTAAACAAATTTTTAAAATTATGCATTTATAAATTTCATGATAGTTACTTTCACACGTGGAATCACTCATAGTAAATTAGTCATGCTAAAATGTTCAAAGATTTAATTTATAATAAAGTCCAAAAATGAGATGTGACATATATTGATAAATGGCCTAATCTTGTGTGAATTTGGGCTTCTTCATTAATCCTTCACCCATCCCATTTACATATATTCTCACATCTGATCATACCTTATCTATTTATACACATTCTACCATACATTTTATGTTTATTGCATCCCCATGTATGGAAATTCATTCCCCACAAATATTACCATTTTATCATTGGAGGTCAATACCATAGGTGCAGGATTGATCCTCCTCCTATGGATCTAACCCCCAAATTTAAGTTCAATTTTTTTAGCTCCCACCCATTCTATCCCCACCATGAGTTAACATAGTATAAATTTCACATGATTATTGCTATGCAGTGTTATTTAAAAACTTGAACATTTGGACATTAATTCACATCAGGGAATCATCCAAGGTCATTCATCTTACTAGATCTTCAAGGAGGATTTATCATGGGAATATTTTGATTTGAGTCAACAACGACATTCCTCGTTTCTTGGATTAGAGATCCCTAGAGCATCATGAACCATGTTTGCATTTACTTCTTCATTTACCAAATCATCCATTTGCATTCTTAAAACAATTATGCAATTAAATCTTGCATAAACAACAATTAGAGGGTCAAAACCATGTGGTCAGTGTTTAAACCTAAATTAAAATGCATTTAGAAAGCATAAAAGTCATTTAAAAGACTTAAGTTAATTCACAACAAGGTCTTCATGTGTCAAAGGTTGAGATTGTATGTGAGGTATGTCATGTAGGGGCCTAGATAGGTGACTTTGTCTTTTGTAGTACCCTAGACAGGCACAACAATGATTTTTCTTTTGTTGAATGTACAAGACAACTGAGAGGGGGGGTGAATCAGTTGTATCAAAATTTCAAACCCTCACAATCATTTTGATCCACATTAACCTTTAAACTTTTATGATGATTAAGAATGAATCACAAATAACAGAAACTGAAACATAACAACACCAAACATAAGACAACACTAGATTTTATGTGGAGAACCCAAGAAGGGAAAAACCATGGTGAGGATTAGCTCACAATATAAAGTAGTAGAAATACTAAATTACAAGAGGCTCACTGCAGGTGGACTCACTGTTCAAGTGGACTCACTACCCATTGAAAAAGAAAGAGAAAAGTGAAGAATGGCTCACTGCCAGGCTTTGAACTGATATAATTGCATCTAACCTATGCATGGAGTTCAGTTCTAATGAAGCTCAATATCCATCACAACACAAACAACACCTTCACAGCAACACTAAAAATAGTAGACACCTTCTGTTCACTGCATCCAACAGCCTAACACATGAAAGATCTTACTGCCCTAATCAAATTCACATCATAAACATCATATCCCTCACATATATCGACATCCATGACTCCTTGACACTTATTTATACCATCATCAATCTTGAAAACATTCTCCAAGGTTGGCAACACAACTTAACCCATAAAATTCAAATTAGGTCTGGACCTGAACATACCCATAGAGGAAAGGAATGAATGCAGACCACATCATGCCTTAGCATGGACCTAAATCCACTCTTACATGCTTTAACACGCTTTCACAATCAACGAAGAATGACCACAATTAGTGTAAACAACCAAGTCAACCAATCTTATGTTAACACTATGAACTTTTAAGTGCACGCTTCCTCAAGACCAAAAGACAACATGCAGACCATGCACTGAGCTCAAACATGATCTAGAAACATCCACAAGCACCTGAAAACCAACAAGTTCCTTTGCAACATCTTTCACCTGAAGAAACTTCACACCAGAGTACTTAACCATGTATATCATGCTCTGTCATCATCTGCAACTTTAATAAATGTACTTGAGGAGCACCAAACCATGAACCACTTGAATTGAAGGAAGATATAGACTTTGTAAGCACACATCTAGAACCATAACACCTAAAAACATTCTGCGGAGAAATGTGGAGCAAAATACTTTCTCCTAGACACACTGCAAACACTGTCAACCACTGTTCTCAAACTGGTGAACACAACTTTTACTGCACAACGATCTGAATCACCAAATTCTGGATATAGCATCTTCAAACACTTCTAAACAACATATCCAAACTGCACACTCAGATCTCCAACACAAAAGAAATGCGGAGCAAAAACTCAAACAACACTCTTTAAGCCAGAAGACTTCTTCAACACATTGTTTTCAATATTAATCAAATTTTCTCAAAAGCACTTGGAAACCCAACAACAAAAGCATATCCTCAACATCTTCAACACCTCTACAAAGCAACCAAATCACTTTTAGCAAGACAACTTAATCAGACAAAAACAACTTCATCAAAAGACAGAGTTGACATCAATGACAACACAAGCTTGTTGACATCAATGACAACATTGATTAGCACATACTTACAACATCTTTATTGCTCAAATTGTCAAATTTAAAATCATAAAAACCTATTTTACTATCAAATTTAAGCAATTAATTGTTTGAAGGGACAAATGGCAAAATGTGATTGGCCAAGGGAATATGACTAGAAAAGGGTGAAGGTTTGGGAATTTTAATGGTGGACAGATGTAACAGTTAGAGGAAGTGAAGGTTTCACTACTAGGATGTGGAGGGAAACTAGTAAGAAAAATTGTGAAGGTCTAAAAGTGACAAATGGAAGGAAGGATAAAAGTGTGTGAAATTAGGTCTCAAAAGGCCAAGATACCTAGAGAAATAAGCTCCATAAAAATGGGAATCTAACATGTGAAAACTTGAAATTCTGAAGATGGGACTTGGGGATTGAGGATTGGGAGTATGGGATACTTGAAGAAGTGGGGATAAAGATTGTTGAATACTCTATGCCAAAAGGTGACCAAGGATTGGGGATTAGGGCTTGAGAGTATTGTGTACTTGATATAGGAAGGCAAGGATGGAAAACAAACTTTAAAATTTTAGTAGAATAAAGAAGTGAGATAGCATGGGGGTCAAGGATCAGGGATCCAAGATACTTCCTACCTCAGAGTCAAGTGGCAATAAAATTTCTAGAGGCATACCAAATAGCAAGGTTTAGGCCTTTGGAAAATCTAGTCCTAGGTCTCAAGGTGAAGAAAAGTTTGATCAATCAACAATGGAAGAGGTAGAAAGATGTTAGGATTTGGAGTTTAGGAAGACCAATTGCATAATTAAATAAATATTCAAATTCTCAAAGGCTCAGACTTGAGTGCAACTGAGGAAATTATTGAAGTTCATGCAAGGCATAAACAAACTGATTTTGAGGGAAGGTTAAGTATTAAATCCAAGACATGATCATTGATGAACTACTTATTTCTGAGGTCTATAGAATTTATAAAGGAGATGGTACCCTACTACAAGATGGCCCAATATTCTTGAACTTGCAACTAACTACATCAAACAAGTTCTATAGTGTTAGCCTACAAATACATAAGAATACAAAATAGTTTAGATAATCTCACACATTCGTTACAATATGAAGGAAGCAAAAAATAACATTCTAGTGTTGTGTTGTTTGAAATTGACTCAGACACTTTGCAGGTGAGTGAAAATCTAATGTAGCACATAAAGTGTATCCTTACTAAAGGTTCCTACTCAGTCACTCCAACTCTCATGGAAAAATCCGGTTGAGTAGTGGTGGAATTGAGGGGTTGTTTTATTTGTGGGGAAGTAAAATGTTGTGGATGGAAGTTGGGTTGCTGGTGAGGTTTTGAATATGGATTGTATTAGATGATTGTTTTGAGTGTTTCATGGAAACATTTGATGTTATTGATGGAAATTCTAGATGGGTGTTATTGTTGTTATTCTGATGTGACTTGGAGGGTCATATTATTGGACTATGTTTAATTCTTTTGTTGTAAAGTGAAAAAATGCATTTAGTCTTCTTTGTTCTAAGTCAATCAATTCCTTGAGGAGTCTAAATTATCTTGCTAAAATCTCCTCTCCTGGTGGTTTTTTTATTATCTAGTTCCATTTGCTCAGAATTTCTACTTGTTCTTGGGCTTCTTCCTCAATAGGGTTTTCTTGGATGGGGAGATTTTCTCTAATTTCCGCTAAGATTGGTTTAATCCAATCTTCTTTCACACCTGGGCACATTGAGTGTGTGCATTGAGTGAAGGAAGAGGGATGTTCTATTTTTGCTTGTTTTGTTGAAAGCTTTATACCTAATGATGAAATCAGGGGTTTGTTTGAACATTAAAAGCTATATACCTTGTGATAGAACCAAGGGTTTTATTTATTGTTGTTTTCATGTTTAAATGAGTTTCTAATACAATTTTACTTCTAAATGTACATGCAACTACCTTTTTTGTATTTTAGAGCTTTTAAATATGATTTAATTACTACTTTCTATATGTAGTGTCAACCCAAATAGATTTTCCTTAATATAATTTGTCTATGTTTTTGGTTTTTTTAGGATTGATTCATGAGATTAAGCTATTCTAGTAAATAAAACTTGTAGCTATTTTTAATAATGCAATGAATTGGAAAACTAGATCTAGAAAAACAATAAGCCAAGAGAAAATAAAAGACAAGTTTTGCTTCTCAAGGGCAAGGGTGTTTTCTATTTACTATTTCTAATCTATAAAATAATAAGATAACTTGTAATCTAGTGTAAGAGTGCCAATGCTAGGCTTGCATCCTCAATGACCTAGCTTTGACTGGTAAACTTCTCTACATCAATATTCAAAGCACTCACAGTTATGGGATTCATTATGTAGCGGGCATGGATATTGACTTGGTGGTACACACAGATTCAGATTGGGTAGCCAATTCTCTAGATCACAAGTCTACTTCAAGGTATTGTTTCTCTCTTGGTTTCGGTCCAGTTTCTTGGCTGAGCAAGAAGCAGTCTATTATTGCTCTTTCATCCACAGAGGCTGAGTATCGAGGACAAGTAATGCTACTATTGAGGCTATTTGGCTTAAAAACATTCTCACTGAGTTTGGTATTCCCTTCCGGAAGCCTACAGTCATATTTTGTGACAACCAGAGTGTGATTCAAATATCTCGCAATCCGTTCCATCACCAGTGGACCAAACACATTGAGATTCACATGCACTTCATTCGGGAGCTGATTTATGAGCAGATCATTGATCTCAAGTATTGTTCGACATCAGAGCATATCATTGACATCTTCACCAAACCCTTCATTGAAAGTAAGTTCCTTCATCTGCAAGCTTTGCTAGGGGTGCGGTAGGTGTCCACTTGAGGGTGGATCTTTTAGTCCTCTTTACTCTCTCTATTTTGGGGGGTATCTTTTCTCTCTTTTGGGGAGGAGTTTTTTCCCACTGGGTTTTCTCCTTTTCTCCGTTTGTGAGAGATTTTTTGTACATGGGTACCTAATATGGCCTTGTTGTTAGGACACATTCTTGTATTATTTCTTTAGTCAACTTCTCCCTAAGTTTCACTTAAGGGGGGTGTTAATGTGAATAGGGATATTACCTAACTAGTTTTTTCCCTTGTGTGGATAATTCATATTATTTAACTATTTATTAGTTAAATAATATTCACACACATATTCACATGTTAAGTTGACTTAGTGAGCCTTCTAGATATTTCTAAATTTTTCTAGTTGTTTATAGTTGTCTTATAGTTGTCATATCCTACACATCAACTAGTTGGCATCTTGACCTTTAGTTGTCACATGTAATAGGAATATCGTCAACACTTGTCACATCACTACAACTTCTTATCTCTCATCCTTGCCTTTATAAGCAAGGCATGTCTCTTCATTGTCTAAGGTTGGAGCTATAGTTCACTCTTAATGCTATTATCCCATTTGAGCATTTACATTATTCTCTCATAGTACTATTATGCTGTTCATTTCTTTTGCATTACAATTTATTGATTCTAACTCTTTCAATTTGATTCGGGGTTATATTCTTTTTCAAGATTCTAACAAAGAACATGCCCCTACTTTGCAGATGTCATTCAAGATGCTAGACTAAAGAGATATAGTGGACTACATAAGCTATAACAATATGTTCAAAGGATTTTTTACAAAAGGATTTGTTATGTCAAGAGATTGCCAAAGCATGTTTCAAAATTGTACCTTAGTCCTTATCAAGATCAAAGTCAAGTAGAGATGATGAATGGCAATGATGGAAATCATATATAGATATGATGGATTGGGATGATATGAGGTGGATGGGATGATGAGACAACTTGCCCCAAGTGCAAGGTACATAGATAATTGATTTACACATGATGCCCACAAATGGGTTTTCATCATGGTACTTATCCAAGGTGCCATGAAATAGTTTTCACCATTAGATGAATGATTTCTCTTTACTATTTTTTATTTTTTATTTTATTATTTTCAAAGGGTTTCACATGTCCCTATCTTTTTAAGATAGGCGATGTAGATGCTCTTGTTATATAACATGCTAGTAGTGACCTGCCTCAAGTAACCGCTTCATTGGGATTAAAACACAATTAAACAATCCATTGATGTTTGTGAGATCCTCATTGATAACAAAAATTGACCTTATCTAAATGTTAACATCTTGATAGGTATTGTCATAGCCCTTGTGATAAAGCATTGCTACCACAATGTGATAAATTTTGGGATTTGGAGTCTTTGGATTTGAAGCATGATTTTGGGTTTGGATGGTGGATGTTGGATGTGAAATCAAGTGATTGAAGTTTGTTAGGTTTAGGCGGATAAGTTGGAAATTTAGATTGGACTGGAGGATCCTTGACTCACCATCCTTGATCTTCTCTTACATCTAAGGTTCCTCATACATTTTGTGTATTAAGGGCTTAGGCTATGTGCAACGTCAAAAAATGTCCCCTTGGGGACTTTTCCCTCATAAGGTTTAGCTCCCGGGTCTTTAGGATGCATTTAGGACATCTTAGTTCATATTTTGGCATCCCGATGGAATGAGGCCTAGGTTTCATGGCAAAGTGGACCTAAAAGGACCCATTGTCCTTAACCCTACCCAAAATAGGGGGAGGACGTGGGCGCCTGTGCCCTAGTCTTGCCCTATTTTGGGTCAGGCCCAAAATTTAAGTGTCGGTTTATGACCGTTATTTGGCCCTTTTGCCGACATGGTAAGTTTTGATTTTTGAAATCTTGGCAGGAGAGTTTGTAGTTGCATATAAAAGCATGTTTAGGCATTCATTTGTAAACTAGATTTCAACTAGATGATGACTAGCAAGCTATTGTGTTCTCAAGGTGATTCAAGGCTTTCATTGTGTTGCAAGAGTAGACTTGTGTGTTTTGTGTGTTGATATTTGTAGATTTGAGCATCAATTTCCTCATGGAATGAATAGCATCTTCCTCCCATGAGAGCTTCCCTACAAGGTGACATAGTATTGTGTTTTCATCATTGATTCCTTTGGTTTTTGCCTCTGCCTCACAAGGGCACGTACTCTTTATCTGACAACGGTGTTCAGAGACTTAAGTGTCCTCCGGGGCTTGACTGAGGCAAGCCTATAAACACCACAACCCCCAAACCAAGTCTTGTGATTGCAGGTGATAGGTGTCTCATTTGGGAAAAGTGAAGTTGCAGGAAGGATTGATAGGCATCAAGGATTCAGGATCTGAAGAAAAGCAGGACACAAGAGCATTTCCAGGACTTGGGCGCTCGCTCTAGTGTCCTTCGCAGATAAATTTTCAGAAACAGAAGTTACAGAGCTGATCAGTGTCAGAAAGAGGTATGGATCCCGCAAACAAACTGGTACCTTGGACTAGGGCGCCCACTCTAATGTCCCTGACTGTTCTGCTTCAGAACCCTGAAAATAGGTACTTTGTGATTTGGTATTTTACTCCTATCTGCAAGAGCTTTTTCTGTTATTCGTCAATTTGTTGTCGTATTTGCATAATTAGGGTTTTAATGGTCAATTGGGCATAAGAGAAGGAAAATTGATAATTAAATTTCCTAATCCAAGTTTCCCTACATCTCACAGTGACCTAGGGTATGATAGTGCTCGCCACTCAATCCTAGATCCTTGAATGTTAAGTGGAAAAGTGGATTCAAACATCAAAACACTAAAACATTAACAAATCCAATTTTCCACCTAAACATTTTGGTGAAGCCATTTTTTTGGACTTAAATTGCAACTTGCTGAGTGTGTGTCTTCAAATTTAGATTTCATTCATTCATTCATATAGTCATTCAATTTATTGCATTGAGAAAAATTCAAAAAATTTGAAAATTTTGGAAAATACAAAAAAATTGCATTGTTTGGCTTATAAATTGCATCAATTCTTTCTAATTTTTCCTAATTCATGATTTTTGCATCAGATCTGATATAAGCTACAGAAAAATCCAAAAATTCAGAAATTTGCATTGCATTTTCATTTTGTAGAAATTTTGACAATTTTCATATAACCTAGTAATTCCAAAATCTAGGGTTAGTAGGCAAAATCATTTCTTAGATTTTTCTACTAATTTTAGAGGCTCATTCAAATTTGCATTGGCTGTAGTCTTGCATTTTAGTGTAAATTTGCATTTAGATTTGAAATATTTACATTTTTGCATAGAAAATTTCAACAAAAACTAGCAATTTTGATGCATTTTCATTAAATTTGCATGGGCATTTTGCATGTTCAATCTTGAAAATAATTTTTAGATCTAAGATTATTTAATTCCCATCATAAATTAGACTTCAAAACATTCGCATAGTATTTTGTCCCAAGATCTCAAACCTAGGGCTTTAAAAACAACGATTCTCACTAAATTTGGCCTTATCAACTTTATAAACTTGCACCATAGGCGTGTTGTGAAGGATATTTTCACACAAATTTCTTGTTATTAGGGTAATAATTTTTTGCCCCTCATAAAAAGCTTCACAACACCCTTTTATCGAGCTCTTGTAGTGAAAATTTTGTAAAAAACTACACATTTTGACTATTTTTGCCCTAGGGTTTGACCTAGTTTGCACTCCAGGCGTGTTGTGACAAATTTTATGGATTGAGGTGACTGATATCATTGATATTATTTTTTGTACCTCCTAAAATTCATTATAACACCCCCTTTGCTAGGTCTTGGAATTGAAAAACCGTGAAAATTTGCATATTTTGCTATATTTTCACTAGGGTTTTACCTAAGTGGCACTAAAAGTGTGTTGTGTTGGGTATTTTGGCACCAAGTGGCTGTTATTACTAATATTATTTTCTTTCCATCATCATTTTCCTCACAACACCCTTTGTTATGCGCTTTTGCATTGAATTTTGGTGAAAAAAGTGTCTATTTTGACATATTTTGACTTGGCATTAACTTGAAATCGCATAAAGAGTGTATTGAGAAGGATACTTTTGCTGTTTTGGACTGATATCAGACATATAACTTTCTACCCTTGACTGAAATCCTTACAACACCCTTTGTTTCATTCATTTGCATTGAAAAAGTACAAAAAATAAAGCATTTTAGGTCATTTTTGCATATAGTTTTGCACTTAATTTGGAAAACTTTAAAATCTGATATGGCATCTCATTATGGCATCTTCATGTTATTCATATTTGAAATATTTGCATGAGTATATCCTAGATTTTGAAAATTTCTCTAATTTCACTAATGAGAATCCTCATGTTCTAGAGCACATAGCTTCTGCAAGTGGTATTGATGCTTCTATATGTTCTACATATGAGCTACAATTACTTTGTTATACACATGATTTTAATAGCTTCACACTATTCATAGAAACACATCCTTTGATATTAGAAGATTTGACCAAATTCATCTCTAGGAATACTCATGTGAAAGATGAGAGTGAAAAACCTTTTTCCGCCATAGAGTATGATGATGATGATGTACCGTACTCTCATCCCATTGCTCTCCCTGGCCAAGATGTAGCATTAGTGGATGAGAAAAGGTCTCTCACATTAAATCCTTTGGGGATGGATATTAGGTGCAATCAAGAGGGAAACAATGTTAATTCAATAATCGTTAATAAACTTTGCAGCAATATTCCTAAGATGATTGTCCGAGGGCCACCTAGTGCACCCTCTTGCTTAAAGCTGGTGATTACAGTCCAAGGTGTTCAAAACGTGTTACAAAAACCACACCACAGTGTGATTGCTCACACACACAATACCCATAATATTAAGCAAAGTAACCAAGCACCACATGTGCCTATCCCTCTTCCATGTTCTCAACCTATGCTCCCTCAACCACCTCATCTTACTCATAAAAGTGGTCAAGAGTATGATCTTGTCAAATAGCTTCGTGCTACTCCGCCTAAGATCTCTCTTTGTGATTTAATACAAACATCACCTACATACCATGGAATGCTCCAAGAAGCTTTGCAAAAGGTGATTGTCCCACCTACTGCTAAGCCTAATGATGTAGTAGCCGTATTGGATAGTATGCATGCGACAAACATAGATATTCTCTTTCAACCACAGGAACTACCGTTAATTGAAGTTCAAAACCAATATGATCATCTTATGATCTCTGTCATAATAAATAAAACATTGGTAAAACAAGTTATGATTGACAATGGATCAGCTCTTAATGTTTGTAGCATTGACCTACTACACAAAATCAAGGTTGCACATCACAAATCACACCAAATGGAATTAGCATTCGTGGCTTCGATAATGTTGGATGAAATTCTGTGGGCACTATAACTCTACCTATACAAGTAGGACCTGTACTTGTGCCTACCCTAATTCATGTCATGCCTTGTTCTTTATCTTACAACATGATTCTTGGTAGACCTTGGACTCATGCATTGGGGGTAATTCCTTCCACCTTGCATCATTCAATCAAATTTGTATTCAAAGGTAAACTTCATACTATTCATGCTGATCCTGAATCAGATAACTGCTTACACATTGCAAAACAAAACCTAGTTTACAATCATATGAACTTAAACACTTTATGAGCTAGTTCATAAGTGCCTCTAGCCATGAATAATGTTGTGCAAGACTCTCAACCATCGAATGCACTTGTTGGTGATGATTGGGGTTCATTAGATTTTAATCCTTGCAATGTAGGGGAATATAAACTTAATAACATCAACACATTAAAAGTCACATCAATCTCGTCTAAACCATCTTTTGAAACATCTCAGAAAAAACAAAGTTTCCTTGGTTGAAAATAAAGACAATACCCTTACTTATACTACAAATTATGATACCTATGAGGCTTCACCATCTTCTCAGGAAATGACATCTCTTTATGGTCGAGGATTTAAAATCCTTTATAATAATTGCGAATATGTAGGTAAGGGATGTGGTGTAAATAAACAAGGAATTCGAGTACCTATAGAATCCACTTCAACACATTACTCAAGCGGTATTGGATATAATCCTTTTAAAGAAAAAAAAGCCTCTTGTCCTCCTAAACTTAATACAATATCAAAATGACATGAAAGGTATCCTAGATATGTATGTTCTTAACGATGGTGCTACCAGGTAAGTATCTCTAACCCTTTCTTTCTCTTGTGATGTGCTTCCCCTGTGATGTGTTATATGTTGTTTAGCCCTCTTGGGATGACCTTTGATTCTCTTGTAAGGTCTGGGATGCTAGGAGACCGTCTCTGTTGTGACTTTCTATTTGTATCATCATTCTTCTATATTGCCTCTCTCTCTGATTTCATCGTTGTGTGTTGTGTCTTACGGACATACTGTTAGCACTCATTTTGACCTGGGGTTGATTTGTCATGATCAGGAGGTTTCTTCATTTGAAGCCTTTATCTTCTTGCCCATTTGTTCTAAGTGTTGGACCTCCTCAGCATTTTTCAGCAGCAGCATCATATTTTCCTGAGGAGGAGGTCATCATCATCATCTTGCCTTCGATGATGGTCTGCATCATCATGTTCTTCGTCGACTGGTTTCTAATCGTCATCATCATATTTCAACTATCGGGTGATGTTTGGATATCATCCTGATGATACTGGTGAGCTACAGTGCGCCCTCAGTTGCTTGTGAGGGTGATTTTTCAAGTATCCGGTGATCTTGCACTTATCACCTTGCCCAGACATGATGATGATGTTGCCCCGTTATTCTGAAGGGGTTATTCCTTGAATTGTTCGACCTAACTTGTTTTTTCATAAGGGTCGTCGTCATCATCATCATATTTCCAGTTATCATCCTGCTGCTTACGGAGGTCATCATATTTTCTGCCTTCATGATATTTCGCCGGGGTGATATTTCTATCATCGGGTGATCTTGGTTATGATCATCCTGATGATGTTGTTGAAGAGTTCTAAGTGCGACCCGATATTCACTAGGGTCATCATATTTTGAACGTCAGGATGATCTTAGTCAATATCATCCTGATGATGTTGTATCACTTCTTGTTCGTTGTTTTGTTATCCTGATGATGCTGACGTCATCCTTATATCAGGGTGATATCCGGTTCTCTGCCTATCTGCATCATGATATTTCCGAAGGAGGGGGTGATATTTTCATATCACCCGGATATATGTTTGTTCGAGCATCATGATGATGCTGATATCAAGGAGATATCCGCCTGCTGGCTTCGCGCATTATCTACTGGGGGTGATCTTTTCAAGCATCATCATCATATTCAGTTATCGCCCCGATCTTGTAGTGGAGCTACAGTGCAACCTGATATTTGAACATCAGGAGGATATTTCCAAATATCCGGTTGTCTTCCGAATATCATGATGATGTGGATATGATGATGACGTCATCAAGGTCCGGGGGGGGTCATATTTCTAACACTGATCATCTTGAAGAGACCTCCTGATATTTGCAAACATGATGATGACGTCATCCGGATATGAGGAGGTGCGCAGTAGGCAGATATGATGATGACGTCAGCAGGATATGATGATGACGTCATCAGGATGTTCATCGGCCAGACTTTTGTTATAAGCTCAGCAGGAGGATGTTCCTCCGAAGGATCAGGTTGTGCCGATCATCATGAAGGTTATATTTCAAATATCATGATGACGTCAGGGTGATATTTCGAACAACAGGATATCATGCTGCTGGAGGATGATGATGATGAAGTCCTATACTAGTGTCGTCAGGAGCAAAAGCACCGACATGATATATGCTCATGACCTAGTATATAAAGTGTTATGGAGGTCATCGCGGGGTGCATGTGGGATATTGATATCCTGCATTTTCAAATATCATGATGATGAATCTCGGCGGGAAATGCTTGCGATAGTCTGTTAGATGTTCTTCCCAAGGCCGCGGGTTGGTGCGCCATTAATGGCGATTGTTGCAGAGGTATGGGCGATGGCGTGAGTGGATCCTGTACCCGACTGAAGGTGTACATCAGCGGACAGGGGCGCAGGGCTCGAGAAATCTTCCTGTCTCCTCCCCTACCTGCTGCATTCAAGTTTGGGCGCCAATCTGGTTGTGTTTGAGCGCCATTTTCCTGATACTGTGTATCTGGCGAAATTTTGGTCAACCATGTAATTAATTGCTGAGCACCTACCTGGCTGTTATAAGCTGGTGGTCTTGCTCATTTGAAAGGTTGTTGAAAGTTGAAGATTTTGGCTCTGTAATGCATAACAAGCTGATCTGGTTGCTCTGTACAGCTTACCTGTGAGTTTATGTATCTCTTGTTGTTTGTTTTTGGCATGAACCCACTGATTTCATGATTAAACTTATATGAGAAATGCTGTTTAGCATGTGTTGTGTTAATTCTGTCTCCAGTATTGCATGTATTCTTCTTCTGAATCTGGATGTTTGGTAATATTTAGATTCTAGAGCATAGAATTCCTATGTTGAATGTCTGATCTTTTAACTTCTGCTCAAAGGGTAGATTAAACTGTTTTCAGGTTGAACATTGGGAGGGATATACTGCAGTAGGGATACCATAAGTAGAGATAACCTAACACTTTGTATTGGGAGATACCTGTAAGGCAGGTATCACATATATCCCCTTGAAATCCAGTTTTAGTTGTTTATGCTGATCATTCACAGGTGTATGTCTACTGACTCCAGGCCCTGGATAGGCACCAATCATGCTTTGTTCTTGTGTTATAACCATGTCCAGCTTTGCATCCACACTTAAACTTCAAATCAAAATCTAAAACAACCATTAGGACTTTAGAATTAGTTTAGGATCCTCAGTCCTCTGTCTACAACTGCTAATAGGCCCAAAGCTAGCCCCTTTGCTCTTATCATTCAGTTTTGGTCTACTTACAGGAGGACTATCTGCTTTCTATCAGCATCCCAGCCTTGTATGCATATCCTCATGGATGTTGAGTAGGGAATACCCCCCTAGGTCTTGCAGAGCCTGAAGAAGAAGAGGAGATAAAATATAGAGTCTATCTCCTACACTGTTGACCCCCTGGCCCAGAGATCCTGTTGATCACTGATGGCTACCTTGTAGGGAAATCTGGGAATAAGCATCCAGTCTGGGAAAAAGTCAACAGAAATTGGCGACTCCGCTGGGGAACCTTGTGAAAGAACCCTGGTTTTCAGAAGAAAACAGTTCCTAGTAATAGGTGGCGACTCCGAAGTAATCTCCCAACCGGTCAAAGTAAAATTTATATGCAGGGGAGAAGATCCCAACAAAATCCTCTATTTGAAGAGTTACCATTAACAAAAAGAATGATGTATAGAAGAAAGGGAACTGTCTCAGTTAGTCATGAGAGCTCCCCCAGAAAAAGTGATGATGTACAGGATAACCCTAGGCCATCAGGACAGCATGCGCCTTATTTTTCAAGTGCAGAAGCTGATATTCAAGGTGCATATGAGAGGCAACAGGGTGGTAGTATGAGAATGAGGTCAGAGGTGTTCCAAGAACGCCCTTTTCTAGACCCAAGTGAAAGGTTTGAAGAAGCAGAGTCTCTGAGGGATGATGATGATGATGACCCAAATGGTATGAGACCATCTACCTCCAGACCTAAGGATGAACAATTGGCTGAAGAAATCAAAAGTCTAAGAGCAGAACTAGAATACCTACAAGCCATGAAAATCAGAGATGATATGAAGCAGAAAGTGCAAGCCTTGAGAACTGCCCAAAATAATTCAGTTCCTACCTTAGAGAATGCAAATATGCAAAGACATCAGCAAAGATATGAAATGCAACATCAGCATCATGATGACAGACAAAATGTGAATGATGCTAGGATACCACTGAACCATGCAGGAAACCAGAATGCAAACAGAAATGTTAATGTTAATCAGCCAAACAGACAGCCCATGCAGCTAGATAGATTCAGGCAGCTGGTGTTTGATGGTATTCCTGGGTATCCTAACCCCATTGACAAGCATCTGAGGCTGCAAGTGCCTAAATTTTCAGGAAACAACACAGTGTCAGGAGAAGATCATCTAAAGGCCTTCCAAAATGTCATGGATAATTTTGAGGTTGAGCATGAGGATGTTTTCATGAAGTCATTCATGCAATCCTTAATAGATGAGGCAAGAGAATGGTACAGGAATCTGCCTGACCGGAGTATTTCATCATGGGATGATTTTAAAAGGATATTCAAGGAGCAATACGGTGATAAAACTGACCCTAGCTTCTTTGTAAATGAGTTCACCAGCATCACCAAAGGGTCAAATGAGCAGGTTGCAGACTTTAATGCAAGATTTACTAAAGTGTTGAACAAATTGCCACATCATATGAGGCCAAATGAACCAATGTGCATAATTTTGTACATCAATGCCTTTGATGCAAAGACTGCATATGGACTAAGAGATAAAGGTCTTGCCACTCTCAGGGATGCTTTCAGAATTGCAGTAAATATTGAAAACAATAGGAAAGCATCAGGCAAGACAAATAGAAGGGATGATGGAAAAATTCTGCAGAATCCAAATAAGCCTCAGAACACTCAAGGTAGTACATCTGCTCCTGAAGATAAGATAGACAAACTGGCAAATGTTGTTAAGGACCTGAGCTATAGATTAGCTAGAAGTGAAAAAGGGATGGGTCCTGATAGGCAAGTCTATCAAAGGCAGGAAAAGAGGCCATCACTACATGATATGCCTTATAACACCAATTGGCATGATGGTAAGCCTGTGTTTCCACGTAACAACACAAATCAGAGGGCTCAACATGCCAAGGAAACTCCTGATCCCCTAAAGAAAACTATAAATATTGCTGATGATGCTCCGTGGTGTATAATTTGTCAGATGCCACATTCACAGTCACAGTGCATGATTGCCCAATCCTTGTATGATAATGCTACATCTTGTAATGAATGCAATGAGCCACATCATGTGCAGGATGATGATGTTAACATGATGTCCGTAGGCAATGGATACACTCTGTATGATGCTGATGAGAATACAGATCATCAAGTTCAGGCCTGCCAACAGTCCCCATATGATGAAGATAATGAAGATAACTATGTGTACACTCAGAACTCACACAATTTTCTGAGTAACTTACAACGACCTTCTGATGAGGAAATTAGAGCCTTCACAGTTGCAGCAGTTGCTCAAGTCAAGAGCAACTACAACCTCAGAGGTAGAAATCAAGTTGGCAGCCCACATCAGCCAGAAGATATTTCTGCAGGTCAGCTGGTGCATGGTCATAAAGGAACTGAACCACAAAAGAGGCAGTGGGTAAATAATAAACAGAACTTTAGATACAGAACAGGTCATGAATCTCAAGGACCAGAAAACAAAACCCCTCAGGCTGAAGATCAAAGTAGAGGTTCCCAAGACAAGAATGATGATCAGGGAACTATGAAAATGAAAACTAAATCAGCTCAGGATAAAAGCAAGATTGTGGAGCAAGCTACAACTGTTGTACAAAACTATGCTCCATTTGATATAGCCCAGATCCTCTCTCAGGTAAAGGTCTCTGTTCCACTTATGGAACTCATGAAAGTGGAAGAGATCAAGAATAGGACAATATCCCTAATCTCAGGGGTACCTTTTCAAGCTAAACAAAATGATCAGACCCAGGGTGAGAAACATGTCATGTGTAATGAAGAAGATGAGACTCCTGAAGTCTATTTAGGAATGACCATGACAAAATGTCCTTCACAGGTGGAACCATTTTATGTTTCCCTGGTTATAAATGGTAAAATAATTAGAAATTGTATGCTTGACTCTGAAGCATCTACAAATGTCATGCCTTTGGCCATCATGCAACAAACTGGATTAAAAATTGACAAGGCATGTGGAAAATGTTATGCAATGGATGCCAGAGAGGTACCAGTCATTGGAATCATGAAGGATGTGGATTTCAAACTGGCAGCATTTCCTGAAAAGAAATATAAAATGAATATAACAGTGGTTGACATCAAGCCACAGTATGGTATGCTGTTGTCAAGAAGATGGGCAGCACTAATTGGTGGAAGTATGCAGCTGGACCTGTCATATGCCATGATTCTAATGAATGGAAGGGATGTCAAGCTAATTAGAGAGCAAAGATCATCAGAGACAGTGGAAGACCAAGAAGCAAATGAACAGGTATGCTTTGTAGACACTGACTGTGATAACTTCAAGGTTATCTCAGATGATGCAGAAGATAAAAAGAAAAATGGCTGCATTGAAGAGCTGGATCAGCAGGGCTTATGGACCATGTTTTTTGATGGAGCTTGTGCAAAAGAAGGCTCTGGAGCTGGAGTTGTTTTCCTGTCTCCAACTGGTAAGCTCCTCAAATTCTCTTTCTTGCTGAGGTTTGATTGCACAAACAATATTGCAGAATATGAGGCTTTACTCTTAGGCCTGAATATTGCTCTCAAACATGGGATTAAGATGTTAAGAGTATTTGGGGATTCTGAGCTGATTGTATCCCAAATCAGAAATAGGTATGCTGCAAAAAATAGAAGATTGAAACAATACAAGCATGCTGTTTGGGATACCATTGAACTTTTTGATGCATTTTCAATTGGCTGGGTAGAAAGGTCAAAAAATGTTATGGCTGATTTCTTAGCCAATGTTGCAATAAGGCCAGATGACATCACTCTGTCAGGTGTCACAGATGTAGAAGTTAAAATTAGGCCTGCCATACCAGAAAACATATGCAGTTGGCAAGTTTTTAATGATGATAGGGATTTGCTGAAATTTTTGCACTGCATAGATGAGTATGAGAATCAACAGATTGATTTCCAAGCTTTTGTAGAGACTGTAGATGGAAAAGAAACTCTTGTGGGAAAAGAGATCATTCAGTTGAGGACTAATAAGATCCCTAGAGGGTTGGTAGCTTTGGAAAGAGTTTTTGACAGTAGAGACAAAATGGTCACAAAGACATCCCCCACAAATAAGGAGGATTTAGAAGAAATAAATTTGGGGACATCTCAGGCCCCTCAGAAGGTATATATTGGCAAACAGCTCAAACCACACATAAGAAGTATGCTGATTGCATTACTAAAAAAGTATAAACATGTTTTTGCTTGGTCATATGAGGACCTAAAAGCATATAGGGAAGACTTATTCCAGCATGAGATCCCACTGAAGCCTGAAGCTAAGGCATTTAGACAAAGGCAAAGACCTATAAATCCTACCTTAGCTCCCAAGATGCAAGAAGAACTCAAAAGGCTCAGGGAAGCTGGAATAATTGTGCCAATCAGACATTCAACTTGGGTGTCTAACCTTGTCCCAGTCAGAAAAAAGAATGGTGATATTAGGCTGTGTGTTGATTTCAGGAACTTGAATGTATCCTCTTTGAAGGATAACTATCCACTGCCTAATATGGAAGCTATGTTGCAGAGAGTGACTGGTTGTGAACTCCTATCCATGATGGATGGATTTTCAGGATATAATCAAGTAAAGGTAAAGGAATCAGAACAGTATAAGACTGCCTTTACCACTCCATGGGGAACGTATGTGTATGTTAGAATGCCATTTGGACTAACAAATGCAGGTGCTACATTTCAAAGAGCAATGGATGTTGCTTTTGCAGGGCTGATTGATTCAATCCTGGCTGTATATCAGGATGACCTGACTGCTTACTCAAAGAAAGAAGAGCAACATTGTTTGCATCTGGAGCAGATTTTCATAAGAGCACTAGAATATGGTATTTCTTTAAACCCAAAGAAGTGTGCCTTTGGAGTAGTTGAAGGAAAGCTTCTGGGACATATTGTTTCCAAGGATGGAGTCAGGATAGATCCAGAGAGAGTGGCAGCTATTGACAGGATTCAAATGCCAAAAACTGTGAAAGGAGTTCAGTCCTTCTTTGGACAAATAAATTTTGTTAGAAGATTTGTTCCCAACTTTGCAGAAACTACAAGGAACATCTCCAAGATGATGAAGAAGGATGCAACTGTCAGCTGGGAAAGGGAAGCAACAGAATCATTTCAGAATATCAAAGAGGCAATCAAGATGGCCCCTGTTCTTAAATCTCCTGATTTTTCTAGGCCATTCCAAGTGTTCTCATTTGCTTCCTTTCATACTGTTGCTGCATGTTTGTTGCAGAAAAATGAAGATGGTTTTGAACAGCCCATCGCTTTCTTCAGTATGTCCCTGCAGGTCTCTGAGTTGAAGTATGATATTATGGAGAAACAGGCATATGCACTGGTCAGAGCCATCAAAAGTTTCAGACCATACCTGGTAGGGTCATATATCATTGCATATGTACCTCATGCAGCAGTCAAAGACATATTCACTCAGCAGGAGGTGACTGGGAGAAGGTGCAGATGGATAAACAAACTGCAGGAATTCAACATAGACATACAAGTTACTAAGTTGATAAGAGGACAAGGATTAGCCAAGATGATGGCACAATCAAACTTGGAAGCATGCCAAGTTAATGCAGTCCAAGATGAGAATGTAAGTGTATCAGGATCTGAATGGTACAAGGATATTGTCTATTATTTGCAAAATCTGAATTGTCCTTCCCATTTCAGTGACAATCAAAAGAGGACTCTGAAGCTACATGCAATCAGGTATGTTATTGTTCAAGGTGAGCTGTACTGGAAAAACCCTGATGGTGTGCTGCTGAGATGTGTGGATGAGGATATGGCTAATAATGTTTTGATTGATATGCATAAAGGATTGTGTGGTGGACATTATACTGCCCAAACAACAGCTCATAAAATTCTCAGGGCAGGATATTGGTGGCCCACTCTCTTTTCAGATGCACAGAGGTTAGTAAGAAAATGTGACCCTTGCCAAAGGTTTTCAGGAAAGCTGAAATATGATGGTGCTTTACCCCTCAGAACTGTACCTGTGGATGCTCCATTCCAGCAATGGGGAATTGACTTCATAGGGGAGATTGCAGACAAATCAAGTGGGGGACACAGTTGGATTTTGGTGGCAACTGATTACTTTACCAAATGGATTGAGGCCATTCCAACTAAGAGAGCTACAAGTAAGGTGGTGACAGATTTCATACTAGAAAACATCATCATCAGGTTTGGAGTACCATTTAAGATAATCACTGATAATGCTATGTGCTTCAGATCAGGTGAATTTGTTGATTTTTGCAACAGGTATGGGATAAATCTGTCATATACATCACCATATCACCCACAAGGAAATGGTCAAGCAGAATCAAGCAATAAGAGCATCATGAAAATTGTCAAGAGGATACTGGACAAGAACAAGAGAGCTTGGGACTCAAAGTTGAACTTAGCAGTATGGGCTGACAGAGTGACTGTGAAAAGGGCTATTGGGAAGTCACCTTTTGAGCTAGTATATGGTGCATCAGCTAGACTGCCCATAAACAATCTCCTACCAGTTTACAGGTTCATTCAGGAAAATGATGAGGACATTGAAGATCCCATGACAGAAAGAGTGAATCAGCTGGTTGCATTGGATGAAGACAGAAGGAGAGCCCACCAGATCAATCTCAAAAGACAACAGGATATGAAATATCAGTTTGACAGGAGAACTACAAAAAGGAAGTTTCAAGTTAATGATCTGGTGCTCATTTGGAATGCTAGAGATCAGGAAAAGGGTAAACATGGTAAATTTCAACCCTTATGGATGGGCCCATATCAGGTTTACAATACTCATGGGGAGGATTCTTATTTCCTCCAGGCCCTAGATGGTGAAATTCTGGAATTGCCTGTGCATGGCCAATTCCTTAAGTTCTATTTTGCATAAATGATGGTTGTTGTGCACATTTGTAAAAATATGTATGTAGTGTACATGCCTTGTACAGCTCGTGTTTTTTGACTTTTCGTCTGGTCTGCCCGGAGATCTGGTTCTCGCTGCAGGTTTTCACCTGCACGTCCCCATTCGGAGCCACTGTTAGCACTCATTTTGACCTGGGGTTGATTTGTCATGATCAGGAGGTTTCTTCATTTGAAGCCTTTATCTTCTTGCCCATTTGTTCTAAGTGTTGGACCTCCTCAGCATTTTTCAGCAGCAGCATCATATTTTCCTGAGGAGGAGGTCATCATCATCATCTTGCCTTCGATGATGGTCTGCATCATCATGTTCTTCGTCGACTGGTTTCTAATCGTCATCATCATATTTCAACTATCGGGTGATGTTTGGATATCATCCTGATGATACTGGTGAGCTACAGTGCGCCCTCAGTTGCTTGTGAGGGTGATTTTTCAAGTATCCGGTGATCTTGCACTTATCACCTTGCCCAGACATGATGATGATGTTGCCCCGTTATTCTGAAGGGGTTATTCCTTGAATTGTTCGACCTAACTTGTTTTTTCATAAGGGTCGTCGTCATCATCATCATATTTCCAGTTATCATCCTGCTGCTTACGGAGGTCATCATATTTTCTGCCTTCATGATATTTCGCCGGGGTGATATTTCTATCATCGGGTGATCTTGGTTATGATCATCCTGATGATGTTGTTGAAGAGTTCTAAGTGCGACCCGATATTCACTAGGGTCATCATATTTTGAACGTCAGGATGATCTTAGTCAATATCATCCTGATGATGTTGTATCACTTCTTGTTCGTTGTTTTGTTATCCTGATGATGCTGACGTCATCCTTATATCAGGGTGATATCCGGTTCTCTGCCTATCTGCATCATGATATTTCCGAAGGAGGGGGTGATATTTTCATATCACCCGGATATATGTTTGTTCGAGCATCATGATGATGCTGATATCAAGGAGATATCCGCCTGCTGGCTTCGCGCATTATCTACTGGGGGTGATCTTTTCAAGCATCATCATCATATTCAGTTATCGCCCCGATCTTGTAGTGGAGCTACAGTGCAACCTGATATTTGAACATCAGGAGGATATTTCCAAATATCCGGTTGTCTTCCGAATATCATGATGATGTGGATATGATGATGACGTCATCAAGGTCCGGGGGGGGGTCATATTTCTAACACTGATCATCTTGAAGAGACCTCCTGATATTTGCAAACATGATGATGACGTCATCCGGATATGAGGAGGTGCGCAGTAGGCAGATATGATGATGACGTCAGCAGGATATGATGATGACGTCATCAGGATGTTCATCGGCCAGACTTTTGTTATAAGCTCAGCAGGAGGATGTTCCTCCGAAGGATCAGGTTGTGCCGATCATCATGAAGGTTATATTTCAAATATCATGATGACGTCAGGGTGATATTTCGAACAACAGGATATCATGCTGCTGGAGGATGATGATGATGAAGTCCTATACTAGTGTCGTCAGGAGCAAAAGCACCGACATGATATATGCTCATGACCTAGTATATAAAGTGTTATGGAGGTCATCGCGGGGTGCATGTGGGATATTGATATCCTGCATTTTCAAATATCATGATGATGAATCTCGGCGGGAAATGCTTGCGATAGTCTGTTAGATGTTCTTCCCAAGGCCGCGGGTTGGTGCGCCATTAATGGCGATTGTTGCAGAGGTATGGGCGATGGCGTGAGTGGATCCTGTACCCGACTGAAGGTGTACATCAGCGGACAGGGGCGCAGGGCTCGAGAAATCTTCCTGTCTCCTCCCCTACCTGCTGCATTCAAGTTTGGGCGCCAATCTGGTTGTGTTTGAGCGCCATTTTCCTGATACTGTGTATCTGGCGAAATTTTGGTCAACCATGTAATTAATTGCTGAGCACCTACCTGGCTGTTATAAGCTGGTGGTCTTGCTCATTTGAAAGGTTGTTGAAAGTTGAAGATTTTGGCTCTGTAATGCATAACAAGCTGATCTGGTTGCTCTGTACAGCTTACCTGTGAGTTTATGTATCTCTTGTTGTTTGTTTTTGGCATGAACCCACTGATTTCATGATTAAACTTATATGAGAAATGCTGTTTAGCATGTGTTGTGTTAATTCTGTCTCCAGTATTGCATGTATTCTTCTTCTGAATCTGGATGTTTGGTAATATTTAGATTCTAGAGCATAGAATTCCTATGTTGAATGTCTGATCTTTTAACTTCTGCTCAAAGGGTAGATTAAACTGTTTTCAGGTTGAACATTGGGAGGGATATACTGCAGTAGGGATACCATAAGTAGAGATAACCTAACACTTTGTATTGGGAGATACCTGTAAGGCAGGTATCACATATATCCCCTTGAAATCCAGTTTTAGTTGTTTATGCTGATCATTCACAGGTGTATGTCTACTGACTCCAGGCCCTGGATAGGCACCAATCATGCTTTGTTCTTGTGTTATAACCATGTCCAGCTTTGCATCCACACTTAAACTTCAAATCAAAATCTAAAACAACCATTAGGACTTTAGAATTAGTTTAGGATCCTCAGTCCTCTGTCTACAACTGCTAATAGGCCCAAAGCTAGCCCCTTTGCTCTTATCATTCAGTTTTGGTCTACTTACAGGAGGACTATCTGCTTTCTATCAGCATCCCAGCCTTGTATGCATATCCTCATGGATGTTGAGTAGGGAATACCCCCCTAGGTCTTGCAGAGCCTGAAGAAGAAGAGGAGATAAAATATAGAGTCTATCTCCTACACTGTTGACCCCCTGGCCCAGAGATCCTGTTGATCACTGATGGCTACCTTGTAGGGAAATCTGGGAATAAGCATCCAGTCTGGGAAAAAGTCAACACATAGCATTGCGGTTGGTGACACTGGGGGCACCCTCCTACGTGACTGTCCCTAAGACACTTGTTTTGCCTCTTTTATTTATTGTTTCCCTTCCTCTAGTGTTTCCATCTAGTGGGCAGATGACGACAAACATTTATACTGATGCGGACCTACTGTCCCTTTCAAGAGCAATCAAAAAATGGACTTAGTTCCTAATATGATGATGGGGCTGTACATTTTATCTGACGCTTGGCTAGTGGAAGCACTCGTGCTTTCCATGTAGTGAATTTGATGATGTTTCTATCGTATTTACAAACCTTAACAATACTACTGCTCTATGCATCTTTGTTGTCTTTGAATGTGGCCTTGGTGGTACTCAATTTGGAGTGCTTCGTGATATAGCCCCACAGTTATCCTTGAACTCCGAACTCGTTATATAACCTTGGCTCTTTGTGTGGTTAATCATATGCATTGATGTTGTTGTTGTTTATCATGATGTTGTAGACACTAACATGTTTCTTGCAGGGATGTGTTTGTGGGAACATTTGGCGATTGTAAAGTACATGTCACCTCCGGGGGGCATGGGCTTTGAGAAAATTGGTGTTCCCTTGTGTGTTTTATTCTTACCTTAACGTGCTTGATATCGATACTTGATATCAACCACCTTAAGGTGGGGGCATATATAAGGTAGGTTGTCCATTATAGATGTTAGCAATGTGCTTGTCCTCAGGTGTAGGCTAGTACGATGAGTACTTCCTACGTCCTGAGTTTGTTTGCAATCAATCAATCTATCTATTGCATATACCTCCTTTTCACCATAAGGCATCTCCATGATGAGGGTGGGGTTGTATACTTTCGAGCTCATACCTCCTTTTCACTATAAGGTGTCTCTGTGACGCGGGTGGGGTGGTATGCCATGCTTCTTTTTCACTGTAAGGCGTCTCTGTGACGTGGGTGGGATTGTATTTTCAAAAGTCCTCTATGGAGGCGGGGAGTAGTTCAGTGACTAACTCAACCCTTAAGTGTGTCTTCAGCAATTGTTGTGGTGAAGCCCAATCATCGGTGTGTGCCTATAATGTGCCTGAGATGGTGTTAGACCTAGAGATAGGTAAACTCCATCGCTTATCTACCATGTTTTCTCTGTGTCTTCAAAGTGTGTGTGTTTGGCGTGCTTGCTTTGTTCGGAGTGTCTATTGCCCCATATGCATCCTACATTTTGGGAGGTTTTGCGTGTCTTGTGTGTGTGTTGCCTCATATATACAAAGACCTGTGCAATGAGTGCATCATGTATTATGGGAGGTTTGTTTACTTTTGAGTACTTGCATTTGCATTTCACACATATAAGAAAAAGAAAATAAAAGAATCATGCATGTCTTCCATGCATTAATGCGTCTTCTATGCATTTACTATCTTCTCCGTGTTCTGCGTGACTGTAACTATCTTCTCCGTGTTTTGCGTGTCTATTACTGTGATGGGCATGTCTTCTCTATGCTTGATGTGTTTGCTGTGTTTGTGACCTTACTTTAATGCATGTATTAGTCTCGCATTTATACATACATTAAAGTGGGGGCTAAATGTAACGTCAAAAAATGTCCCCTTGGGGGCTTTTCCCTCATAAGATTTAGGTCCCGGGTCTTTAGCATGCATTTAGGACATCTTATTTCATATTTTGGCATCCCGATGGAATGAGGCCTAGGTTTCATGGCAAAGTGGACCTAGGAGGACCCCTTGACCTTAACCCTGCCCAAAATAGGGGGGAGGACTTGGGCATCCGCGCCCTAGTCTTTCCCTATTTTGGGTCAAGCCCAAAATTTAAGTGTGAGTTTATGACCGTTATTTGGTCCTTTTGCCGACATGGTAAGTTTTGATTTTCAAAATCTTGGCGGGAGTGTTTGTAGTTGCATATAAAAGCATGTTTAGGCATTCATTTGTAAACTAGATTTCAACTAGATGATGACTAGCAAGCTATTGTGTTCTCAAGGTGATTCAAGGCTTTCATTGTGTTGCAAGAACAGACTTGTGTGTTTTGTGTGATGATATTTGTAGATTTGAGCATCAATTTCCTCATGGAATGAAGAGCATCTTCCTCCCATGAGAGCTTCACTACAAGGTGACATAGTATTGTGTTTTCATCATTGATTCCTTTGGTTTTTACCTCTGCCTCACAAGGGCACGCACTCTTTATCTAACAAGAGTGTTCGGAGACTTAAGTGTCCTCCGAGACTTGATTGAGGCAAGCCTCTAAACACCACAACCCCCAAACCAAGTCTTGTGATTGTAGGTGATAGGTGTCACATTTGGGAAAAGTGAAGTTGCAAGAAGGATTGGTAGGCATCAAGGATTCAGGATCTGAAGAAAAGTAGGACACATGAGCATTTCCAAGACTTGGGCACTCACTCTAGTGTCCTCTACAGACAAATTTTTGGAAACAGAAGTTACAGGGCTAATCAGTGTCGGAAGGAGGTCTGGATCCCGTGAAGAAACTGGTACCTTGGATGAGGGTGCCCACTCCAGTGTCCCTGACTGTTCCGCTTCAAAACCCAAAAAATAGGTACTCTGTGATTTGGTATTTTACTCCTATCTATAAGAGCTTTTTCTGTTATTCATCAATTTCTTGCCGTATTTGCATAATTAGGGTTTTAATGGTCAATTGGGCATAAGAGGATGAAAATTGATAATTAAATTCCCTAATCCAAGTTTCCCTACATCTCATAGTGACCTAGGGTATGATAGTGCTCGCCACTCGACCGTAGATCCTTGAATGTTAAGTGGAAAGGCGGATTCAAGCATCAAAACACTAAAACATTAACAAATCCAATTTTCTACATAAACACTATGAATCCCCCTCATTTATCTAAGCAAGGTTGTACTATCTTAGGCATGTATGGGATCATCCTATTGTTTGTGTGTCTAGTCCAGGTAATAGATGGATATACATCATCACCCTGGTCTTTTATACCTTGGTGCAAATATCCTCTTTGCTATAATAAAACTTAGGATTTCTCTAAAAATATATCAACACAATACCCTCCCCTAACCAATTCCTAAATTAATTTATCATCCACCCAATCCCAACCATCCCTTCCCCTCTAAAAGTTTGCTCATCAAGCAAACTTTCCTCACCAACACAACAAACGCCAAACCAACCCGATCATGTCGCTCTTATAGAATTGATGTGACATTTTTTGCCACTCACACCTAGCCATACATCACTCCATCGTTTCTTCTCCCCATACCACAAATCATACATATTTTCACCCGTTTTTCTTCCATTAACCCCTTTTCCCATCATGAACCTCTTTTTCACCACCATTTCATTTTTTTTGAGAGTTCACCTGAAAAAAATATTTTTTTCACCCGATCTCTCAAGGGGGCATCCCTCATCCATTTTCATTCCCCCCATCAGCTGGGGCAAAATTCTTTGACTTGACACCATGCCCACTCGGTCATGACGCCACATCAAAGAGGGCAAAATGTAGACACCTAAAAATGTCTTCACCTCGCAAGCCACTTTCCCGCATCCTTGCATTACCAATTCTTCTTTCCACCAATTAATTAAATAAAAATAAATTTGTTTAATTAATTTACCCTAAGCCACCAATCCATAGCCATTCATCCTAATTATCCATCCCTCATAATAAATTAATTCAATTAATTTATTACTATACCTTAGAACATCATTCACAATTAATTAAATAAATATTCTAATATTTATTTGATTAATTTCCCTCATTCCCTAACCTAGATTACCTAAATAAAATATGCTTATTTGATTAATCCCTCCAGCCTATGACCTAAACCTAGCCTAATTAAATAAATACCAATTATTTAATTAGCTACTATAACCTACCTAGCTTCTAGACCTAAATTAATTAAGTAAACCCTTAATTAATTTTAACCACTAATTAACCCCTCACTAATTTCAACACCTATATTAATTAAGTTAAACACTTAATTAATTGGGTCAAACCTTGATTAACCCATCTCCCCACACCCTTTGAATAAAAAACAATTTTTTATTCAAAGGGGTCAAATGACTCTTCCACTTCACCTTTCCTCTTCCATGCAAGAGCTCTTTTTAATGCAAATAGCTCACACATGTCTTTGCCAAAAGAGAACATGTGTCACATGTCATCCCATTCACCAATAAACCTCAATTTTTTATTCCATCTTCTCCCACAAAAAACTATTTTTTTATTCACTCACAAGTCTTAATCCTCATTAATGCAAGCCTTCTTAAGGTGAATTTAAAATTCACAAATAATCACAACCATCCATTTTTGTTGATTAAATCATAGTCCTCCACCTCATCTCTCCATCTTCCACCATTAGATCTCAACTTTCAATCTCAACCATTGATCTCAAATCCCCTCAAAAATGCCTATAAATACAAGCCTTCTCTAATCCATTTTCATCTCATCTTATTTACATCCACATTATGCCAAAATTTCTAGCCAAATCCTCTATTAAATCCATATTGAGTTGAATTTATAAGAGCAATCCACATACACTTAGTTTGGGTAAAGCTAGGAGTTGAATTGGGTGCATCAATCTCCTCCAGTATATCAAGGAGAAAGGGAGATTTGAGGAATTGTGAAGGTATAAATATTGTTAATTTGAGTTTCTTTTATGTTTATTTGTCTTCTAACTCTTCCTCATCTTTAAAACCTGTCCTTCTTCTTAACAAAGATGATTGGTGCACCCCAAGGTGAGATGCTAGGATGGATGTGGCCCTGCTCTAAAAGCTCCTCTAGTTGAATCTTGAGCTTACCAAGCTCCTGTGTCATCATCTTATAAGGTGTTCAAGAAATTGGTTGTGCCCCTGGTACCAAATCAATATGAAATTCCACCTCATGGCGAGGCGACATCCATGTCAACTCTGAAGGGAAAACATCTTCAAACTCCCTGATAATAGGATGGTTGTCCAAAGATATCTCTATCGAACCCTCTGATCTATCACTAATGGTAATGGTGCACATCTGACATCCCTTACGCATACTCCGCTTCATTTGCATAGCGGATATCATATGAAGGGATACGAGTCTCTGTAACCCTGATAAAACTACTTTTGTTCCATGGTTGTCGAGACACTCAATCACCCTATATCGGCAATCAATCTTCGCTTGATGTGCATCAAGCCAGTCCATACCCATAACTAAGTCATAAGACTCCAAGAGTGTAACCCAAAGATCCACTGATGTGGTAGTAGTCCTAAAACCTAGCTGACAGTCTCTAACCACTGAATCCACAACCACCTTAGCCCCTAAAGCTAACTCCACCTCCCACCTATCATCTTGTCTAGATGCCACTAGCCTGTAACACTCAACTATAGATGGAGATATAAAAGAATCAGATTCTCAAGAATCAAACAAGACACTAACTAAAACATCACCAATCATACCTGAGGCATCAATAATCATGGCCTGGTGGTAAACCTAGCAGTTCTCGACTGCTGCAAAGACTTTGTGGGACCTACCCACATCTCTGGTTGTCTTCTAGGAAGCCCCCGAATGGGGCCCACCTACTCCAAATCCCTATGAGCACTCTCTAGCTAGGTGCACTATACCTCCACACACAAAACAAGGTCCTCCCATTTGTCCCTGTGTGGGCGGGGTCCTATTAAACTAGGAAGACTCAGTCCTATTAATGTTAATAGGTCCTCCCCTAAAGGATTGGTGAGTCCGGGAGGGTCCTTCATGATGTCCATGCAGTCTCTTATCTCTGTGAGGTCCCTGTGACTGCCATGGTCTAGTGTGGCTACCTTGTGGTCCCTGCTACGGTCTAGGTCAATGTCTCTGCTGCTGCTGCTACTACTGGGGTGCTCTATGAGGACCTGAGGAAGATCTGAATCCCCCCTTCAAAGGGTGGGAAGACCGATGGAAAGCTTGATCTTGTTGTCCCTAATTGTGGTTTCGAAACAACTCTCATGACTCTTGGGACCTCCCATGCACCTCCTCTACTATCAGGGCCTTCTCCACATCACCCCTAAGGTCCTCTAGGTCGGCCATACGTACTGGTCCTGAGATGCTAGAGCTGAGGCCCCTCATGAAACAGTTGATGAGTAATTTCTCATCCTGAATATAGTCTACATACTGAAGGAGCTCTAAAACCTTCTCTCATACTGGGCCACTGTAAGGTCTCTCTGTTGTAAATCTTGAAACTCACCAATGCGTCTCTACCGAAAGTGCTATGAAATATATCGCGCTCTAAAGTGCTCTAATAGGATGTCCCATGAAATAGTGTCTAATGAGATATGAAGCTTCTGCTCCTCTTGGCACCACCCGGTAGAAGCAAGAGTCAATGTCACTCATCCATGATGCATGAACAAGCACTCTAGGGACTCCATGGTAGTTTAATACAACCTTCAAACAAAACCCATAGAACTCAATTATATATATGTCATTAGAACATTCAAATAAAGCCCCTACAACTCAATGACATATATTTCATTCGACTCTTCATGCAAAAGATATACAATCATAGTGCTCAAGTATCAATATCACTCAACAATGATGCATAAACAAACACACTAGGCACACCATAGGAGTTTGTATAACCTATGCTATTAGAACCTTTAAACAATGGCCATAGAATTGTATAAACTATATGTCATTAGACCCTTCATGCACAATAGTTAATGTCAAGCAATCATGATGCATTAACAAGAACACAAGGCACGCCATAGGACTTTGATTGAACCTTCAAAGAAAACTCAAACAACCATGCAAAAGCCCTACATCATTATGATGCATGAATTCAATCATTAGACCCTTCACACGAAAGTTGTACAATAATTATGCACAAGAATCAATGTCACTCAACCATGATGTTTAAACAAACACACTAGGCACACCAAAGGAGTTGGATGCAACCTTAAAACAAAACTCATACACCTTACTGACATTTATGCCATTTGAACTTTTAAACAAAGAACATATAACTCAAGGGCATATATTTCAATAGACCTTCATGCAAAATCCATATAATTATTATGCACAAGAGATAATGTTACTTAACCATAATGTATGAACAAGCACACTAGGCACAACATAGGAGTTTGATGCAACCTTAAAACAAAACCTATACAAATAAATGACATGTTCATTGTTAGAGGATATATATGTGCCATTAGAACCTTCAAACAAAGCCCATATAACTCAATGACATATACTTAATAAACCCACACAAAAGTTGTGCAATCACCCTACAGAAGAGTCAATGTCACTCAACAATGATGCATGAACAAGCACACTAAGCACATCATATGAGTTTGGTGCAACCTTAAGAGAAAACCCATACAACTCAATGCCATCATGTGCTACTATAACATTCAAACAATGGGCATAGAACTAAATGTCATATATCATTGGACCCTTCATAGAAAAGTAATAAAATCATCATGCACATTAGTTAATGTCACTCAACCATGATGCATGAACAAGCACCTTCAAACAAAGCACATACAACTCAATGATATATTTCATTAGAAGCTTCATGTAAAATCCATACAATCATCATGCAGAAGGGTCAATGTCACTCAATTGTGATGCATGATCGAGGACATGACACGCACAATAGTTGTTTGGTGTAACCTTAAACAAACTAAATGTAACTCAATATAACCTTCAAAAGATGCCCATGGAACTCAACATCATATATTGCATTAGACCCTTCATGCAAAATCTTTATGGTCATCGTGCACAAGAGTTAATGTCACATAGCCATGATGCATGAACAATCAAACTAGGCACACCATAAGAGTTTAGTGTAACCTTCAAACAAAATTTTTACAACCATACAAAAACCATACAATTATCATGATGTATGAACTCAATCATATATATTTCATTAGACCCTTTACACAAAAGGCCTACAATAATAATGAACAAGAGCTAATTTCACTCAACCATGATGCATGATCAAGGACACTAGGGAGTTTGTGATGTAACCCTTAAAACAAAACTCATATAACTCAATGGCATTTATGCCATTAGAATCTTCAAGAAAAAGATGCATAGAGCTCAATGACATATTTCATTAGATTTTCATGCAAAATCCATATAATTGTCATACACATGAGTCAATGTCACTCAACCATAATGCATGAACAAGTACACTCAGCACAATGTAGGTGTTTGATGCAACCTTAAACAAAACACATACAAATTCCTTCAAACAAATCCCATATAACTCAATGAGCAATGTCATCATCATAATGTCAGGCAACCATGATGCATGAATGGGCATACTAGACACACCAATCAATTTGATGCAACCTTAATACAAAACCCATACAAGTCAATAATATGTGTCATTAGAACCTTCAAAAAAGAACATAGATCTCAATGACATATTTCTTTACACCTTCACACAAAATCCATATAGTTATCATGCACAAGAGATAATATGACTTAAATATGATGCATGAACAATTGTACTATGCACACTATAGGAGTTTAATGCAACCTTATAACAAAACCCATACTTGATGATATATTTATCATTAGACTATATATGCCATTAGAACCATCAAACAAAGCCCATACAACTCAATGAAACATTTTATTAGACCCTTCATGCAAAAGTCTTATAATCAACATGTACAGGAGTCAATGTCACATAACCATAATGCATGAACAAGTACACAAGACATATTATAGGAGTTCAGTGCAACCATAATACAAAACCCATACAACTCAATGCCATCATATCATTATAACCTTCAAATAATGCACGTAGGACTTAATGGCATATATGTCATTAGACCCTTCATGCAAAATCCATACAATCATCATGCACAAGAGTTGATGTCACTCATCCATGACGCATGTGCATGAACAATAACCTTGAAATAAAGCCCATAAACACACAATGACATATGTTTCATTAGTCACTTCATGCAAGTCATACAATCATCATGCAACCTTCAAACAACCATAAGATTTGATATCACTCAACTGATACAGGAACAATTATTCTAAGCACACCACACGCATTTGGTGTAACCTTAAAATAAAACCCATACACCTCAATGTCATCATATGCCATTACAACCTTCAAATAATGCCCTTTTAACACAATGATATATGTTATTACACCCTTCACATAAACACCATACAACCATCAAGAGTCATTATTACTAAACCATGATGCATGAACATGCACACTGGGCACAACAAAGTAGTTTGATGTATCCTTAGTGCCATATTCATCACTAGATCCATCACACAAAATTTATATAATTATCATGAATAAGAGTCAATGCCACTCAGCCACACTAAGAACACCATAGGAGTTTGATGCAACCTTAAAAAAACCCATACAACTTAGGGACATATTAATTATTATACCCTTCACACAAAAGCCATACAATCATCGTGAAAAAGAGTCAATGTCATTCAACCACACTAGGAACACCATAAGAGTTTGATGCAACCTTCAAAGAAAACCCATACAATTTAGTGGCATATTCATCATTAGACCCTTAACACAAAAGTCATACAATCATCATGAATAAGATTGTCAATGCCCCTCAATCATAATGCATGAACAAGCACATTGAGAACAACATAGAAGCTTGAAGAACCTTCAAATAAAACCCATACAACTCAATGATATATATACCATTATAACCTTCACATGTGAAAGTCATGATCATCATGCACAAGAGTGAATGTCATTAACCATAATGCATACATAAGAACATTAGGAACATTATAAGAGTTTGATGAGTGAACAAACACAGTAGGCACACCAAAGGTGATGCAGAGTGGCACAAGGGAAGCAACACACAAAGGTTTACTCTATTGTCCTTTGCCCACTCACCCACTTCAACTAGCCTTCAACCAACCAACCAACCAAAGGCACATACAAGGCATATGAAGGATTTGATGTCCAGACTATTGTCCAACCCCTAAGGCTTCTCCAACACCTTAAGACAGATCAACAAACACTTTCTATGCTGTTGGTTTGATCTCCAACTTCCCAAAACTCTTCAACCTATACCTTGACTAGTAAGGCTACTAGCCCTCCAAACTAGGTTTTCTCAACAAAACTTGACAAAATCCCATATGACCAAGCAAGAAAATGATGGTTTTAGATACACTCTATGGAACCCTATCAAACTCCCAAGTCTCCTATTCCAACTCTACTCCAGCAATCCAGAACACTCATTTGGTCTTCTAGGCCTAATTGATCAATTTAGGCTAGGTTACAAAGCAAGTGCTCAAAATTGGGTACATAGGTCAGGGGCAGGAATTTGGAATGCTTCTAGCATGTCCCTACAACACAAATCCATCATTTATTTTCTCACCCCAACAGGATTCTATCATCTACAACCTCAAATAGCATGAAATTGGCCAAATACAATGAAATACTTGACCTAGGGCATCACCTTAAAAATAGAAGACTGCATTTTCCAACAAAAATATTTTGGGATATTATAGTACATACCCTTAGCCTGCATTTCACCAGTTTTTGCGAATTTTCAACGGTGGGAATGCATTCTAGGGCCGGATTTCTATGGCTGCCCTAGAAAACAGGGTTTCTAGACCTGTTTTGAAAGAAAAATCTATAACTTTTGATCTCGACCACTTCAGGACCTCAAACTAGTTGCATTAGAACCCTGACTCCAAGAGCTTTCAGAAAAATGTCATTTGCACATGTGAAAAGTCCGTATAGTCCGTACACAGCAAGAAAAATAGGAAAATTTGCTATTTTCTATAGTTTCAAAGCCCCAAAACTCTGTACCAGACCTCCTCTACCATACAGGAGTGAATTACAATTGTTTTTCACCTATCCAAGTCAGTTTCTAACTTCCAAAAGTAGATTCAACCGCCCAAACTAAGTTTTGAACCGGCCAATGTGTCATTGGCAACATTGGCAACTTGTTACACTATGGAGTTTTTGCATTTTCAAGAGGATGGCAATTAGGTGTGCTTATCAAATGGAATCAAACTGCCATCACACTCCTTAGACCATGCTAAAACACTAAGACAACTCAAACAAACTCAAAAAGCCAATATTAGACCTTCTAGGCCTAAGTAGCACAACTAGGTCCAAGTGGACTAAGAAGGATATGAGGTTTATAAAGTTACCCCAGATCTTGACCACACAAGAATAGACCTTCCAACATGGCTATGAAAAGCCTTATTACAAAACACATTAAACAAAAATCACAACCTTTCAAAAAAATGCAAACAAAGTGACTTTAGGAACCAAGGTGCTCCTAGGTGCCCTGCACCAAAAGGAGTTTGATGCAACCTTCAAACAAAATCCATACAACTCAATGTCACAAATTATCCCCTTCTAGAAAAAGTCATACAAAGTTTATGATTCATGATCTCCATCGCATGTATTTTATTAGACCCTTCACTTAAAAGGCATGCAATCATTATGCATAAGATTCAATCTCACTCAACCATGATGCATGAACAATCACACTAAGCGTGTCATAAATTATCCCCTTCTAGAAAAAGGCATACAAAGTTTATGATTCATGATCTCCATCGCATGTATTTTATTAGACCCTTCACTTAAAAGGCATGCAATCATTATGCATAAGATTCAATCTCACTCAGCCATGATGCATGAACAATAACACTAAGCGTGTCATAAATTATCCCCTTCTAGAAAAAGTCATACAAAGTTTATGATTCATGATCTCCAACGCATGTATTTTATTATACCTTTCACTCAAAAGGCATGCAATCATTATGCATAAGATTCAATCTCACTCAACCATGATGCATGAACAATCACACTAAGTGTGTCATAGAAGTTTGATGCAACATTCAATAAAACCCATACAACTTAGTGGCATATTTGTCATTAGACCCTTCACACAAAATTCATACAATCATCATGAATAAGAGTCAATGTCACTCAGCCATAATGTATGAATAGGCAAACTAGGCACACCATAAGAGTTTGATACAACCTTCAAAGAAAACCCATACAATTTAGTGGCATATTCATCATTAGACCCTTCAAACAAAAGCTATAAATCATCATGAATAAGAATCAACTTCACTCAACCATAATGTATATAACAAGCACACTAGGCACACCATAGTGATCTAATCCAACCTTTAAAGAAAATCCATACAACTTAGTGACATATTTATCATTAGACCCTTCACACCAAAGTCATACAATCATCATGAATAAGAGTCAATGTTACTCAACCATAATGTATGAACAAGCACACCAATACACCATTGGAGTTTGATGCAACCATAAAAGAAAACCCATTCAACTTAGTCACATATTCATTATTAGACCCTTCACACAAAAGCCATATAATCGTCATCAATAAGAGTCAATCTCACTCATAATGGATGAAATATCACAACAGGTACACCATTGGAGATTGATGCAACCTTCAAAGAAAACCAATGCAACTTAGTGATATATTCATCATCAAACCCTTGAAACAAAAAACTAAAGAATCATAAGAGACAATCTCACTCACCATAATGTATGAACAAGAACACTAGGCAAACGTAGGAGTTCGATGCAACCTTCAAAGAAAACCCATATAACTTAGTGGCATATTCATCATTTGACCTTTCAAACAAAAGCCATATAATCACCATGAATAATAGTGTATTCAACCACACCAAGCACAACATAGGAATTTGATACAACCTTCAAAGAAAGCCCATACAACTTAGTGACATATTCATCATTAGACCCTTCACACAAAACCCATACAATTGTCATGAATAAGAATCAATGCCACTCAACCATAGCGTATGAACAAGCACACAAGCACACCATAGGACTTTGATGCAATCTTAAAAGAAAACCCGTGCCACTTAGTGACATATTCATCATTAGAACCTTCACACAATCCATACAATCATCATGAATAAGAGAGAGTCAACATCACTCAATCATAGTGCACACGCAAGCACACTAGGTGCACAATATAAGTTTGAACATACAACTCAATGACATATACTATTATACCCTTCCCACGAAAGTCATGATCATCATGCACAAGAGTGAATGTGACTAACCTTAATGATTACAGAAGAACATTAAGAGTGTTATAAGAGTTTGATGCATGAACAATCACACTAAAAAGAACAAAGGAGTCTATTGCAACCTTCAAACAAAATTCATACAACGTAATGTCACATCATCATTATACCCTTCACATAAAAGTCATACAACAATTATAATTCATGAACTCTCACATATATTTTATTAGACCATTCACTAAGAAGACAGACAATCATCGTGCATAAGATTCAGTGTCACTCGACCATAACGCATGAACAATCACACTAGACACGACATACGAGTTTGATGCAATATTAAAAACTCATACAATTGAGTGACATATTCGTCATTAGATCCTTCACACAAAATCCACAGAATCATCATGAATAAGAAAGAGTCAATGTCACTCAACCACACTAGGCACAAACCATAAGAGTTTGATGCAATCTTTAAAGAAAACCCATACAATTTAGTGACATTCATCAATAGGACCTTCACACAAAATCCATACAATCATCATGACTAAGTCAATGTCATTCAAACATAATGTATGAACAAGCACATTAGGCACATTGTAGAAGTTCGATGCAACCTTCAAAGAAACCCCATACAACTTAGTGACATAGTCATCATTATACCTTTAACACAAAAGTCATACAATCATCATGAACAAGAGTTAATCTCACTCAACCATAATGTATGAACAAGCACACTAGGCATATCACAGGAGTTTTATGCAACCTTCAAAGAAAACCCATACAACTTACAACATATTCATCATTAGGCCCTTCACACAAAAGGCATACAATCATCATGAATAAATGTAAATGTCACTTATTCATAATGTATGAACAAACACACTATAGGAGTTTAATGCAACCTTTAAAGAAATCCCATACAACTTAGTGAGATATTCATCATTAGACCCTTGAAATAAAAGCCAAAGAATCATAAGAGACAATCTCACTCAACCATAATGTATGAACAAGCACACCAAACCCACCATAGGAGTTTGATGCAACCTTCATAAAAACACTTACAACTTCGTCACATATTCATCATAGACCCTTCACACAAATGTCATACAATCATTATGAATAATAGTCAATCTCACTCAACCGTAATGTATGAACAAGCACACCAGGAACACTATAGAAGTTTGATGCAACCTTCAAAGAAAACTCATACAACTTAGTCATATAGTCATCATTAGACCCTTCACACAAAAATGATACAACCATCATGAACAAGAGTCAATCTCACTTAGCCATAATGCATGAAAAAGCACACTAGCCACACCAAAGGAGTTTGATGCAACCTTCAAAAAAACCCATACAACTTAGTGACATATTCATCATTAGACCCTTCCCACAAAGGTCATACAATCATAAAAAATGAGAGTCAATGTCACTCAACTATAACGTACGAACAAGCATGCTAGGCACACCATAGAAGTTTGATATAACCTTCAAAGAAAACCCATACCACTTAGTGACATATTCATCATAAGACCTTTCACACAAGACCATACAATCATCATGAATAAGAAAGAGTCAATGCCACTCAACCATAGAAGTTTGAAGAACCTTGAAATAAAATCCATAATGACATATATGTCATTATATCCTTCCCATGAAAGTCATGATCATCATGTACAAGAGTGAATGTCACCAACCATAATGCATACATAAGAACATTAGGAACACTATAAGAGTTTAATGCATGACACACTAGGCACACCATAGAAGTTTCAAGAACCTTGAAATAACATCCATACACTCAATGACATATATGCCATTATATCCTTCCCACTCAAACACAAAGGGGTTTGATGCAATCTTAAAACAAAACCCATACAACACAATGTCAAATATTCATCGTTATTAATTCATACAATAATTATGATTCATGAACTCCTTCACACCATAGAAGTTTGATATAACCTTCAAAGAAAACCCATACCACTTAGTGACATATTCATCATAAGACCCTTCACACAAGACCATACAATCATCATGAATAAGAAAGAGTCAATGCCACTCAACCATAGAAGTTTGAAGAACCTTGAAATAAAATCCATAATGACATATATGTCATTATATCCTTCCCATGAAAGTCATGATCATCATGTACAAGAGTGAATGTCACCAACCATAATGCATACATAAGAACATTAGGAACACTATAAGAGTTTGATGCATGACACACTAGGCACACCATAGAAGTTTCAAGAACCTTGAAATAACATCCATACACTCAATGACATATATGCCATTATATCCTTCCCACTCAAACACAAAGGGGTTTGATGCAATCTTAAAACAAAACCCATACAACACAATGTCAAATATTCATCGTTAATCATCGTGCATAAGATTTAATGTCACTCAACCATGATGCATGAACAATCACACTAGGCAAGCCATAGGAGTTTGTTGCAAGATTAAAATGCCCCATACAATTTAGTGACATATTCATCATTAGACCCTTCACACAAAAGCATCATGAATAAGAGTCCATGTCACTCAACCACACTAGGAAAACCATAGGAGTTTGATGCAATCTTAAAAAAAAAACCCATACAATTTAATGTCATATTCATCATTAGACTCTTCACACAAAAAGTCATATAATCATCATGACTAAGAGAGTCAATGCCACTCAACCATAATGCATAACAAGCACACTAGGCACACCATACAAGTTTGAAGAACTTTCAGATGAAACCCATACAAATCAATGACATTTTTGCCATTATACTCTTCACACAAAAGTCGTGATCATCATGCATAAGAGTGAATGCCACTAACCACATTGCATACATGTTATAAGAGTTTGATGCACACTAGTCATGATTCACACAAAAGCCATGGCACTCATATGATACTATGTCGCTAACCCTTGTACACACAATTTTTGCCATATTCCATTAAAACCATCACACCAAAGTTAATGTGACTAATAATGATGCATGGGTAAACACAATATGCACACTAAATATAGTAATGTAATTGTTTAATTATCAAAAAATAAACTACATCTAGAACATTTATTTGTTTAACATAACACCTACAAAAACATAAAAACTAAAAATAGCATAAAAAGAATGAGACCTCTTCAAGGATGTCCATGGGCATAGTTTAAGTGTTTATGGAGGGATATTTAAATACAAGGAATTAGAATAAACTTTCAAAGTGTAGATTTATTTTATTGCAATCCAATTGCACCCTACACATTGTACTTTTCACACCTAAAGTTAATAAAAATTCACATGAAAATCATCAAATGATGTGTATATTTATTATCCAAAAGCACTTCTCTCAACTTGCTATTTATATTTTTAGTAAGCTTTTACATTTTTGAGATCAACAAAAATCAAAAGAGAATTAATATCACCAAATAGCATACACAATCCAAATGAATCCTAAGCATTGTACATTTCACACCTAGCATCAATAAAACTTCAACATCAAAATCATCAAACAATGTATATTTACCATCTAAAACACTTCATTTAACTTCTTATGGGAAACTTTCACATTTATGAGATGAATAAACATATATTTTAAAATAAAATCAATAACATCCTGGATACCTAAGCTTAACAAATAGTTATAAGGATGCAAACTTCCCCATTTTAAAGAAAAATAAAAAAGATCAAATATTTTTTCCAATAATAAGGTTAAATTACATACGAAGCCTAAAAATACTAAAAATATTAAAATATATGCATGTGAATGCTATTAAACAATGATGCATGATAAACACAATAATCACACTAAATATAGTTATTTAATTGTTTAATTACCAATAAATTAAAATAGTTTATTTGATTAACATAACAATTTAATAACTTTAATGAAAATTAAAAAACTAAAAATATCATGAAAAAAATGTTAGAGACCTCTTCAAGGATGTCCATGGCCATCCTTAAAGAGTTTATGGAGGGATATTTCTATCCCTCCTCAAAAAATAATACATATTTTATTAATTATAATTGTTGAGCAATGTTTACAAAGAATTTAAGTCTTCCTTTAAGCTTTATGTTTAAGTTCATACCACTATACAAAAGCACTTCCAACTAAGATATTGATATCTTTTAATTAGAATAAACTTCCCAAGAGTAAATTTATTTTGTGCAATCCAAGTGACCCTACACATTGTACATTTCACAACTAAAATTAATCGAACTTCACATCAAAATTATCAAATGATTGATGTGTACATTTAATATCCAAAAACACTACCCTCAGTTAACTATTTATATTTTTAGTAAACTTTTACATTGAGACCAACAAAAATCAATGATAGAATCCATTTCATCAGTTTCAGTATAAGCATACACAATCCAAATGAGTTCTAGAGACTACATTTCACACCTAACCTCAATAAAACTTCAACATTAAAAACACTTTTTTTAACTTGTTACTTCAATTCTTATAGGAAACTTTTTCATTTATGAGGTCAATAAACATATATTTCAAAATAAAATCAATAACATCATGAATACCATAAACACACCAAATAGTTTTATAGGATACAAACTTCCCCATTTTAAAGAAAAACCACAATAACTTCAATAAAAGTGTAAGAGAGAATGCAAACATGACCTTACTGAATTGTCAATGTTCGGAGTTCAATCTCCCCTGCTTCAAATGAATAGTCGACCTACAACAATCCATCTACTTTTGTTAAATGAGGTAGAAATAGTGCAAATTCTATATGACTACTTCTCCAAAGTAGAAATTGAAATAGTCATAGCCTAGAAATAATCGTAGTCTATGCTACGCACAAAATCAGTCAAGAATGAATAAACTCAGTAACACAACCCAAATGCACTAGAAATTTAAAGGTGAAAAAAATTTCCACACAGAAAAACACATTGGCATGGTAAGAAGGAATTAAATGGTATTTTTCCAAATTTGTAATGGTCCTATATGTGACATATTGACATCTATTTGGGGACACACCTTGACAACTTGCAATCAAATGTACTTACAGAATAAAGCAAATGATAATAATAAAACACAGGAATGAATTTTAACCTGGGGGTCTAATTTAAGTGGGAGCAGTTACAGTCCGACGTTTCCTTCAAGTTCTAAGAGACCTACTCTGACGTTTGCTTCAAGTTCCATAGGAATTTAATCTGACTGGCGGTTTCATATTAAATTTCTGGGCAGTTACCTCTCCATTTAAATCCAGATTTCCTAGAATACAGAAGGCAAAGAATTGTTCAGACAGAAACAGAAAAGCCAGTTAGTAGATGTAATGTTGTCAGATAATGCATTACCAGAATATCAATGCCGCCAAAATTTTCTTCAAACCATTTGGAAAACAGATTTACAGAATTTGTATCCACTATATCTAATTGATGGAAAACCACATTTAATACCTGTTCCTGGAAAGATGCAACCACTTCCTGTCCTCTACCACTATCTCTTGAAGTGAGAAACTGCTTTGCAAGTTGTCGAACAATCTCAAACCCAATACCTCTATTACTTCCAGTTACTACTGCCAGTGTATCTGTAGACCACCATCTGCCACAAAATTAATTAGTTAGCATATAGCTGTAGCATCAATTGTTGGAGTAAAAATTGAGATACATACTCTCTAGTACTCTTCTGTTACATCCCATCTAAAACCAATAATAAATGCCTGTTAAATCTATATGGCATTTGATCTCATTAACTATGGTTGGACATTAATTATGCTAGACAAATTAACACAACTGTTCAAGTAGCCAACTGTGAATATTACTTTTATATGTTATGTCCCAGACCATATTGGTCAAATGGATGATCGGAATCCATACATAGCGAACTTAAACCAAGACAAGAATCCCAAAATCAGGGTGAAGTCATGACGAGGCATATGTACATTGTCATCATCCTCAGAAGTTACAATTTAAAGGAGCTTATTGACCTGTGGATAAATGTGATCCAAAAAAGCTATAGACAGCCCTCCAACACCAGCATTTGCCATTCATCATCAGCATTGACATTTTTGACTTTTATTCTCTACTGCTCAGAAATCATAAGTAGATAAGTACACAATCATTCACTGCTCAGAAATCATAGGTTTCACATTACAGTAGATATAATGCAGTCAGAGATTGTTTATCCTGCAGGTTGGGATGAGTGATTATAGGCAATTCCGCTGGGATTCGTCAGATGCAATCACTGGTATGCAAGGTCCCTAAGTCGCCTACATGAAGATCATGGCAAGCTAGCCTTTGATGTTGGAGAATAACCTGGAGAAATCGTAGGTCGGCCCTGATGATTGCTGGGTATATTACAGAATCCCTGAAGATCATATAGGCGTTCAAGGTGTCAGAGACACTCTGGAAGCATACCAGGCATCTCTTCCTACACCCAAATAGCCTCTCATTTTTTCTAACACTATTGCAGCCTACAATATATTTGGGTGTAAAATCAACGACTAAATCTTAAACTAACTTGTTAATTTCAGTGGAAATGGAACAAAGCTGAGCAGTGAGGAGACCCACCTAATTCAAGCTGAGGTCTGTGAATTGAACAAGGGTACAGCTATTTTGATTGGGGGCAATGGACCCATTTCATTTTCTGGAAGAATAAGGGCTCAATCCCAGAGCAATGAGGATGTGGTATATCTGAAACTCCAGTAGCAACTCCACATTGAGAGAGTGAAGAGAGGGGTTCATGGGTGTTTAACCAGTAGTACTAAATAAGATCAAATCTCCATACTAACAAACTGAAAAATAGGAAGCACTACTAAATAAGAAAATTAGAGACAAGAAAATCAATTACCTCAGCCAATAAACTCTATTGAAAGCTTCAAATATTTAAATAATTCTACAACACAGAGATTTAAGATACATAAAAACTTACCAAACTTTCTTCAAATGTAGTGCCTTCTCTTTTCTTCCTTTGAAATTCTTCCTGCAAGCACTTTTCTTTACCCTCCGCCAGAAAAGGACACACAACTCAAAAATAAAGACACAAATTACAGGATTAAAAAAACAAGGAATACAAATAAAAAACATAGAATACAAATACCACACACAGAATACCAAAAACAAGTCAAGAACAGGACGAACAGAAAAAAATGTAACAAACAAAAAGAATGGAGCACGTTCAACAGAACAGAACAAAGCAAATAAAGCGAAAATGTCACTTGTATAATTGGAAATCGAATTTAACCTCTGATCGAGTGGGTGTAATTCGCCCGCTCCTTCCAACGGCACTAAATTTATAACCACTAAAATTCTGGTCGGCATTAGTTTAAATCTCTGTTTTTCTCTTCTCTGTTTTTCTCTTTCTATGATCTGTGGATGACTGAAGAGAAGTGCTCTTTTATTGTTCCAGTAATTTGTAATCCGTTTATGACACAGTTTAGACATCCATCAATAGGTTTTGATTTTTATTTGAAGCTATAATCATTGTTTATAGCTTCGATATTGTGTAAGGTTCAAGTTTAAGGCAAGTTAAAAAGCTTTAGAGTCGGGGACTTCAAGTTTAGGGTTTTATGTTCTATGATAAAGTTGGCGTTGGGAGTTTAGAGTTGAATGTTTTAGGTTTCAAAATAGGAATTTGTGAATATAGTAATTTTATTTATTTGTAAACATACATTAATTTTGCCGAGAGGCAAACTACAGTTGTAGTGGGGGTGGAGATGAGAGCACTCATTTTTTGGTCGTAAATATATACCCAAAAAAATTAAAATAAATTGCAAATGAAAAATTAAATATAAATTTAAAATAAATAAAGATTGCCAACGCCAAATAAAAAAAACTGCGTCCATTGAGGATTGCAGATGTGTTTTTTTATATATATTTATCTTTTTATATTGTTTTTTGGTTTTGGTTTTTAATTTAATAGGTAGCTTAAATTAATTAGTTTTTGAATTAATTATTTTAATTTTAGGAAAACTTTTTAGGCAAAATCAATTTAGGAGAAAATGAAAAAGTATTTTTGATTTATTTCAATATATTAGAAAGTTTTAAATATAATTTTTAGTAATGTGTAAGAGTGAAAAGTGTATTTTTAATATTTTCATTCATTTTATATTTAATATTTATTTAGGTTATTTGAATATTTTTGTTATGTTTTAATTCTTAGGTTATAGGAATTTTATGGCAAAGGTTATCAATCTAAGTTACTTTGTAGTAATTATTATATAATCTTGAAATATTTTTATGGAAATAGATATATTTCAAATTAAGTTATTAATTAAGGTGTGGAAAAATTATTAGACATGAATAACAATCTTTATTTTTCACAAATGAATATTGTAGAGTGACATAATTAATTGACCTATAATTAGTCTATCTTAAGTTTCTATATAGGATATAATATTCATTTAATACAAGTGTTGTTAGAAGTTTACTTAATTGACTTAGTTAATAAAATTTAATTAACAAGTTTAGTTAATAAATTATGATCATAACTAAATTTTAAATAAGAAATAAAATTAAATAAAAAGAAATTTATGGAATTTTATTAAATTTACTTATTATAAATGGAACAAAGCTGAGCAGTGAGGAGACCCACCTAATTCAAGCTGAGGTCTGTGAATTGAACAAGAGTACAGCTATTTTGATTGGGGGCAATGGACCCATTTCATTTTCTGGAAGAATAAGGGCTCAATCCCAGAGCAATGAGGATGTGGTATATCTGAAACTCCAGTAGCAACTCCACATTGAGAGAGTGAAGAGAGGGGTTCATGGGTGTTTAACCAGTAGTACTAAATAAGATCAAATCTCCATACTAACAAACTGAAAAATAGGAAGCACTACTAAATAAGAAAATTAGAGACAAGAAAATCAATTACCTCAGCCAATAAACTCTATTGAAAGTTTGGTAAGTTTTTATGTATCTTAAATCTCTGTGTTGTAAGCTATAAACAATGATAAAAGCTTTAGAGTCGGGGACTTCAAGTTTAGGGTTTTATGTTCTATGATAAAGTTGGCGTTGGGAGTTTAGAGTTAAATGTTATAGGTTTCAAAATAGGAATTTGTGAATATAGTAATTTTATTTATTTGTAAACATACATTAATATTATTTGTTCCGTAATATTAAGAGTATCTTAGTTTATCTCCATAATATTAAAAAACATCTTTGATCTAGGTATTTCAAATGCAGTGTGCTATCACATTTTAGTTGTCAATAGTAATGAGAATTAAAACTAACAATTGGACCCATAGGTTCAATGGGCAGGTTGAAAACTTTATGAAGAAATTAAAGAATTTGTTAGATATTTTTTATTATTTATTAATTTATAAGTTATTTAATCCACTAATTTTTTTTTTATCAATTCTTATTGAAATTTCATCACATTAACTATTGTCTTTTTTCACTTATATTAGTAAATTTCTTTTTACATTACATATTGAGATGAACATAGTTGGGTAAAATTATTATCATGTCAATTCCTTACCAGTAAATATTTATATTTTTTAAGTTATCATTACTCTACATTCACTCCCTATGGTAGATCACTTACCCTTCTAAGTAACTATATTGTATATATGTAGTAAATTAATTGAATCTCTTATTCATTTTTATATAATCCCCCATAGAAACAAATGTATATTTAATCATATAATTATTTTAAAAATAATTCTTAGGGTACAATAGATTTATACAATTTATATTTAAAATTACGCACATAACACATAACTATATTTTTCTATTAAATCCATACTAAGATGGCTCATAATACATCCACTGGAAATTTTTATAAGTATGTATTTCATATATGAACTTTTATAATATCTATCACATTAAAAACTTCCAATATATTACCAGTCAATGTGGATTAATTGAATGAACTCTACTTCATGATATATAATCAACAATACTACCCTAACTAACTATATCATATATTATGGTTTTTTAATATTACATTACTATTATATATATTATGTATTATTAATATTATATTAGTATGTAATACATTATGAGGGTATAAATATAATACATTTCAATAACTTAATACCTTTATATAGAAATTTATTTTAAAAATTCTAAACATATAACCATAATTTTATCATAGTAAAGAAATTTGATTATAGTTTGCACCGTTGATTTAAAATATTTCATAGGGATATAGTCTAACTTAAAACTAATATTTGCACAGTACTTGTGGCTAGTGGGTAGTGGGTAAAGGTAGTGGGTAGTACAACCTTCCAAAATTTGATGTTAAGCACCATAAATAAATATTTATACAAATAATAAATTAATATATCAATTTATTACATAACTAGTAAAGGTGCTATCAAATGGCCGATAGGCACAAATATTTATATGCCTATTGTTAGATAGTTTATATTTATATTTTTACTGGAGAGTCATTACATGTAGTAGTGGGTGGACAAGACTATATAATACTATAATTTTTTTTTTTTTGAAATAACAATAATGGAATGTTATTAAATGAATATATTTATATTTTTACTGGAAAGTCATTATAAATATTGTGAATGAACCATTAGAGAACTAAGAACTATGACCTCCCATTCAACTACAATGCAATCTATTAACATTGTCATAATTAGTGTTATACTATTTGTAAGTTGTATTTTATACATTTTATTTAGTGTGTTTCACTTTGGAATCTATTTATTGTTTTTGTGGAGTGCAACTTTCGCATTCACTTTAATATACTTATTATTTGAATTCACTTTTTTTTTTGCATTTATTGTTTGTATGAAGTGTGTGTTTGTGCTTTGGCATTTACTTGGTGTGTACTTAAATTTTGACATTCATTGATTATTTGTTTAAAGCATGACATTATTGAAATTAGTGGTAACTCAAATATCATTAAATAGTTAATAGTAGTTTTAGACGTCATCTATATTAAAAAAATGGTAAATATTTATCCTATTATTATTAGTCAAAATGGAGACAACTACAATGCTTGATGTCAATTTAAAAAACATTTTTTTGGGCACCTTGAATCCTAGAATTCATATTTGATAAACCCCAACAATTTGCTACTTTCAACATAAGGAGAAATAGAGGTTGAAAAGGAGTACATAGTGACATTGCTTCCAATTGGTCTTAAAAATCATTTAATGACAAAATGTTGTGTTAGTATTTTAAAATTAGAAAGAGGAGTATTTTTTTATATAATAACAATTGAATTTGGCTTAGTGGTATATTTAAGAGATTATTAAACTTATTGGTGTTGCTATTTGAAATGTGGACATAGTTATGTATAGTTGTGAACATAATTATTGTATAATAAGGTTCCACACTATATTAACATTTATTTATTAACTATTATCTAACTATATTAAGATTTAATATTACAACACTTAGTACAAGTACAAACTAACTTGTGAGGGAAAGGAACATGAAGAAAACATAGAGAAGATGAAAATAAATCATCCACCTGACTATAAATTTGTGTGTGGCCTTGATATGCATCATTATAGAAGCTACAATCTTCTCCTATAGCATTGCATGATCCCTAAAATACCATCATTTCAAATTGTAACCCACCATTTTAAATTGTAACCCACATTAGGTGTCTACAAAATTTATTTTTTACTTTTTTTACATGAATTCTTATAAGTCATGAACTAACCCTGTGTATTTAATCTAGCAAATTTCTATAGAAAATGAAATAAAAATGAAATATGGGTCCCATCATGGCCGCAACTGGCAGTCTATTCTGATGGAAAATGGCACGAGGAAAAATGCCACCTTAAGGTCTATTGTGTGTCCCATCATTGTAGATTAGTAGTTATTTTCAATAAAAAATAGCTTGCCAGCCTAAAACATCATTAGCATATTCTCCATAGAAATGTTATGGGACCCACATCGACCACTATGTGAAATGTCCTTTTCTATTTGCAATTTTCACCAAAGAAAAAATAACACTTACTACTGAGACATAATTCTTGATGTAAAATGCAAATTCCAGTTTGAATTGATCATAGATAATTCATCATCATACCAAAAAGACTACAACAAAGGTTATCTTAATTGCAATCTTAAATTGGAACATATGTTGGGAGGCAAGCTATTAAGATATTCGATCCAATCAAGAGCAAAGACATTCTCAACAATGAGCAGCTATCCTTTGCTAATAGGTGTGACTTGTAATTTATGCCCAAAGACCATGATTTGTATTGAATGCGAGAGTCTCCTTCACAACAGATAAAATGACAAACTTCTACTAATGTTTCGCTATTCGTAAAAGGTAAGGACAACTTTATCTGATGAATCGGCCCTGTAGAAAGAAACGACCAAACCATCTGATCCAAGTTAATAACACACTGTTGGCATTGATTCCTAGACTTAAAGCTAAACGTCTATTCAAGAAAAGCATCCAAGTTTTCAGGGACCTTTGGGATCTTTCATGCTTCTCATGGAAATCGTGGCGCCATCTCAAGTTGTGCTTCAATTTAAGCTATACAGACAAGGCTGCTATTCTGGAAATTTAGAAACTCGTACCCCCTCATCTCACTATCCTATACAAACAGCTCGTGCCTAACTTGCCTATTTCACGATGTCTTAACACTCATTGGAATTGCAATTTCAGCCGTGCCAAGTGGAATAAACTTAGCCTAGCTATCTAGAAATCCAAAGCTGACTCTCAATCACAGTCGACTGCTTGGAAACTTCTTCATGCCAAACTTCCGGTGGGAACCCGCCTTAAATTCATCTGCCCGATCCCCTACTGTCCCTTCTGTGGTAAGACTGAATCTCTTAAACACTGTTTCCAGTTCTGCCCTCATGCTAAATTGATTTGGTCTGCCCTTCTGGACTCCTTACCTACCCTCTTCCACTTTTCTTGGTCCTGGAAAGCTGCTCTTCTCAGATCCTTTGCCTCCCACAACTTGATAACCAGCTCTTGCCGTCTCATTATTATCAAACATATTTGGAAATTGCGGTGTCTGGCTGGCTTGACTCACTCACAATTCCCCTTGGAGATTGAAATCCAAACTATTTGTTCAAGCCTTCATATTCTAATGATAAGTTTTTTCTCTTGTCCTAATGATCAGCATACCAATAATGAAGATATCAGTGTACAGGCTAAGCGTCTCCTTTTAGAGCTTCAAGCCAAGGTTATGCCGAAAGAGGTACGCTATAAGACTAATGGTTTTCCTCAAGCTTCTTCAACATCAGATGGATTTCCTGTGATTTCCTTCCGTGGAGGGAATGTAGCTGATCCAGATGGCAAAGGTTGTTGATGTTGCTCGTTTGCTACCCTTGTTGGTCCAGAAGACAGGAATAGTTGACAGGAGATGCGGTTACCTTTGTGTCTTCCAATCCTGTGTTTTAACTATTCATTGGGACGCTGACAGGAGGGTTATTTTTATGTCTTCTGGATGGTTGTTGGCAGGAAACCTCATTTACAGCTGATGCATATTCTGGGGTGCTGTCTTATTGGTTGGTGTCGTGTTTAGCCTTGTTCATGTTAAGGCTCAGGCAACTTTTACTCTTGGGACTTGCAATTGTGTCTGCTTGTGTCTAAACAACAGCTTTACGTTGTTTTGTTGTTTATCTCAGTGTTTAGTCTTGGTGTGTCTTTTACTCTGTTGTTTCTCCACCATCTGGGCAGCTTACATGATCTCCTTTGTTCTAGGTGTGCTGCGCATCAGCAATTGTTTCAGCTGATGTATGCAATGAATATGCTGGTAAAAGTTGGCATTCATGGTAGGCATTCAAACTGTCACTACCCTTTGTTTTAATCAGGGTTTTGCTAGACTGTGCTTTGTCAATGCATGCACAGCTGCAACTCTAATTTGTTTTCTGTAATCTCTTCTTGCTTTAATCCAATAAAAAAAGAAATGACCCTCACAAAGAAAATGGCTAGTAAATAGTCGTCACACCCTTCATGATAATGGGTGGCTAGTTTAAATGGTGTTGAGAATAATTATTTAAGATATGTGTTCATTTTGGGGAAGAGGATCCCCTAGAAAAACCACTTCCATAGCTAACTATAGCTAGGCAGCCAGACAAATAAAATGTAACAGCTTCCATAAATCATTCCTGAATACATTAATTATGTTATGCATCCCTAATGACATCACTTAGACATGAACGTGGGAACAAACCAAAAGGAGATCAGAAATACTCACGCAACCTTCTTACAAGATTCTAATGACGGTTTATAATTAAAAATGTACGGGTTAATTTCCCGTTAGCCAAAGATTGGATTTTCCTGATACTTGCAACTTGAAATTAAGCTTTAATAAACAACACTACTATGAACTTGCAAATTCAAGATTACTTGGCAATGCCAAAGGTCTTCCTTAACACAATATAATATAAAATGGATACATCATGAATATATGGGACATCATCTCTATTAAAAGCTTACTATCAACATCAATATGAATATTACCAAAGGTTACAAAATGGGTCATGCCCAAAAGCTAAATGATACTACAAACTCAATACAAACCTAAAATACACTCTATAATTTCATATCACGCTGCATAACCACATCAAAACTAAAATAATCAAACTGCCAAAACTAAAGCACATTGAAAACACAAACATTCAACTCACTATCAATCCCTAGATGGAACTGTTAGTCTTAGGGCAGACAACTTAGAGGGGGAGGGTGAATCAATTGTCCAAAACTTTCTTTCCAATTACACACTTAAATCTTCTTAGTGATTTAGCAGCATATCAATAAATCAATCATGGAAACATAATGCATTAAATCAAGAGCAGAAACACATCAACACATAAGACACCAAGATTTTGATGTGGAAAACCCAGTTAAGGGAAAAACCACGGGGTGATTAACCCAAGATTGTATTCTCTGTTAGAAGAATAGAAAGAATAAAATGGCACATGCCAATTAGGGCTCACTGCCCGAGCACACTGCCCGAGCACACTGCTCACAAGAGGCTCACTGCCTGTAAGAGACACACAGTCTACAAGGTAATAAGTATCACATACATGAACTGGAGAATAGCATCTTCACCATGCTTAAATCAGTTCCATTTAAGCCCAAAACTTCTGCTCTGCCTTTCACTCTCTTCCTCGCTACCAAACTCACATCTCCACAAGACACACTTTGAAATGACTTCACAACTTCTTATTTATACAAGGCATCAACTTAGGAATAATCATCTAAGTCGGCAAACATCTACAAGAACATTCGTAAGATGAGTAATCATCCGGTCGGCCAGTCTCAGGAAGAACACCATCATCCGGAGGTTATTCTTCAATTGCGAGTTCCAACTCCAATGCAGACCACCAACACGCGTTGGACACGATCCAAAGACCTCCATAAGATTGATTGAATCACCAAGAACATCCACACTTCATCTACTTACTGAAATCCTTCTCTTCTTCATCCGGAACCTCAAGAACACAGTCTGTCACTACTGTCACAAAGGAATGGATGCTTCCGGACCTTCAAACCATGAACCACTTGAGTTGACACTTCACAAAGACCTCCTCAACACTCCTTCAAATCTGCATAATAGGATAATACATTTCTGGATCTCACCAGACCTATTTGTATCACTCTGTCACCTCTGTACACTTGCCGGAACCGGTTTTACTTGAATGGACACAACTTCTTCAGATTTTCATGCGGACCTCTGGAATCTTTACTAGAGCACCTTAAGACACATCTAAAAACCCTTTAAACCGTATCCTCTGATCCTCATCTTATCTTGAACTTTTACCTTATTATCTTCACTATTCTTCTCTGTTCACGATTTGGACTAATTTTCTCAATATCCTTAGCAGCCAGATCATTAATCCTTATCATTAATGCAACAGGAGTATGTTGACATCAATGACAATACCGGTTAGGCCCATACTTGCAACAATCTCCCCCTTTGTCATTGATGGCAACATATGATGTGAAAAACTATTTTGACCATCAAGACAAGCACTTCTGCTTACTGTTACAACTCCCCCTATCAGCAACACTCATTCACATGTCTTCTCTTTCTTTCTTGCTCCCCCTTTGATCAGTAACCACTTATTTTTCACATGTCTTCTCTCCCCCTTTGACATCAATGGCAAAGGGTACATACTTGCAATTCCACCACTTCAGAATCATACCAGCTGCTCCCCCTGAGTAGCAGCATCCCATCATCAATCCAGACCACAAGATATGACTATGATATCCACCAGATTGATGCACATCAGTGCATCTTAATTCATCATCGGAGGGGTAATAACCCCTAACTTCTCCCTGAGATACTCAAAGAGTCCTTAGGTAGAGGTTTAGTAAAGATGTTTGCAATCTGATCCTTGGTAGGCACAAATTTTAATCTAACTTCATTTTTGTTCACTTGCTCTCTCAAAAAGTGAAACTTAATGGATATATGTTTAGTTTTTGAATGCAACACTGGATTCTTAGATATATTTATTGCACTGGAATTATCACATAAGATTGTGATAGGCTCCTCATATTCCACTCTTATGTCTCTTAGCATTTGCTTCATCCACAAAACTTGAGTGCAACTACTTGCTACTGCAATATATTCTGTTTCTGCAGTGGACAGAGATATTGCCTCTTGTTTCTTGCTTATCCAAGAAATCAATCTCTTCCCTAAAAAGAATGCTCCACCACTGGTACTCTTCCGGTCATCCACATCTCTTGCCCAATCAGCATCTGTATATGCATGAAGGGAGAAATCATGATCTCTAGGATACCATAGACCATACTCAATTGTCCCTTTTAGATATCTAAAAATCCTTTTGATTGCTATGACATGAGATTCTCTAGGTTCAGCTTGGAATCTAGCAACAAGACCAACAGCCTGCATAATGTCTGGTCTAGTTTGAGTGAGATACAACAATCCTCCAATCATTGACCTATACTTTTTCTGATCAGCCTTGGGAGAGTCATCATCTTTGCTCAACTTACATCTGGTTGCCATGGGAGTATTCATTGGCTTTGGATCTTCCATCCCAAATTTTTTCAACAATTCTTTCACATATTTGGTCTGAGAAATGAAGATTCCTTTGTTTGTTTGAGTGATTTGCAGACCCAAGAAGAAATTCATTTCACCAAGCATGGACATCTCAAATTCACTTTTCATTTGATTTGTAAAAGTTTTACACATTCTATCTCTTCCTCCAAAAATGATATCATCAACAAACACTTCAACAGTCAAGATGTTTTCATGATCAATTTTGAAATACAAATTACTATCAGCAGTACCTTTGGTAAAACTAATCTTCAAAAGATGCTTATCCAATCTTTCATACCAGGCTCTTGGGGCTTGCTTTAGTCCATACAGTGCTTTCTTCAACTTGCAGACCATATCACCATGATCAGATAATTGAAATCCATCTGGTTGCTCAATATATACTTCTTCTTCCAAGTCACCATTCAAGAAGGCAGACTTGACATCCATCTGATATACCTTGAAATCCTTGAAGGTAGCAAAAGCAAGAAATAATCTGACTGCTTCAATTCTTGCCACCAGAGCAAAAGTTTCTTCAAAGTCAACTCCTTCTATTTGAGAGTAACCCTTGCACACAAATCTGGTTTTATTTCTGATTACTTCACCAACTTCATTCAATTTGTTCCGGAAGACCCATTTTATTCCAATCACATTTTTGTTTCTAGGTCTGGGAACAAGATCCCAAGTGTGATTTTTCTCAATTTGCATTAGCTCTTCCTCCATTGCTTTAGTCCAGTTTTCATCATTGCAAGCTTCATTCACTGTCTTAGGTTCAATCTTTGAAATCAGACAATACTCATCTGAATCTTGAGCAATTCTCCTTCTTGTTTGTACACCTTTGCTTTTATCACCTATGATCTGATCTTCACAGTGGTTCAGTCTTACATACCTAGGCACTTTGGGAGTTTCTTGCACTTCTGCTTCTTGATCAGGCTCATTGAAACTCATCTCTTCTTCCTGATTTACCGGATCAGTTTGAATCTGAATTGCAGAAGGGGCTTGGGCTCCTTGAATCAGAACGCCATTCTGATCATCTTCACCATATTCATAAAACCTTGAGGGTTTTTTAATTCCTTCATCAACCTTCACATTTGTACTTTCTATAATCTTTCTCAGTCTCTTGTTATAACACCGGTATGCTTTGCTTTGAGTAGAGTAACCCAAGAATATTCCTTCATCACTTCTAGCATCAAACTTGCCTAGATCTTCATGTCTTTTGATGTAACATTTGCTACCAAAGACTCTAAAATACCTCACAGTAGGAGTGATGCCAAACCAAAGTTCATAAGAAGTCTTACTGGTATTGCTTCTGATTTGAACTCGATTGAGAGTATAGACTGCAGTGCTGACAACTTCTCTCCAATAGATCTGAGGAACATTTGCTTCCATCATCATGGTCCTAGATGCTTCCTAGATGGTCCGGTTCTTTCTCTCAACTACTCCATTCTGCTGTAGAGTCCTAGGAGTAGACAACTATCTCTTTATTCCATGTTTCTCATAGAAATCTATGAACTCACCGGATGTGAATTCTCCACCTCTATCAGACCTCAGACATTTCAATTTTAATCTAGTTTCATTCTCTACCATAATCTTGAATATTTTGAATTTCTCAAGAGCTTCTGATTTCTCTTTCAGAAAGGTTACCCACATCATCCGGGAATAGTCATCAATTAGTAACATGAAGTATCTATCACCTTGCACACTTCTGATTCTTGTCGGACCACAAAGATCAGTATGAACTAAGTCCAATAATCCGGTAGAAGATTGTTCCTTGCTTTTAAATGAGACTCTGCTTTGTTTTCCCAACTGACATTCCTTGCACACACTGTTTGTAGGTTTTACCAGTTTTGGAAGATCTCTTATAGCCTGAGTATTGCTTATTTTGATGATATTATCAAAATTCACATGACACATTCTCCTATGCCATAACCAACTCTGATCAACTTGAACAAATAAGCAACTTTTACCAGTACCAACTAAGTGAAAGATATTACCTTTAGTTTGAGTACCGGATGCAATCTATGTTCTGGAACTTTCAAAGATTTTGCATTTTCCATTCTTGAATTAGAGATCATAGCCTTTGTCCACCAACTGTCCAACACTGAGAAGATTGTGCTTTAATCCTTCAACATATAGAACATTACCGATTTTATTCTTTCCATCAAAAGAAATAGTTCCTCTACCTTTGATTCTACCAACAGAATTATCACCAAACTTTACAACTCTTCCGTCATACCTTTCCAAATCTATGAACTTACTTTTATCACCTGTCATATGGTGAGAGCATCCACTGTCAATGACCCAATCATCCTTTTCTTCAACTTGTGCAGCCATAGCTCTTTCTACAACTTTATGATTGATAGAGTCAGAGGGCATTGGATCTTCTTCCTTGATGGCAATAAACACCCAATCACTTCTGGATTTGTTTCCTAATTCTGATTCATCATCTGTTACTCCTTCATCATCATCATCTTCATGAACATAGTAGCAATTCTTTTGGAACCTTGATTTGTTAGGTTTTGGCCTTGAAAATCTTTCCGGACATCTTGAGGCAAAATGACCAATCTTATTGTAGTTAAAGCATTTAAAAGGCAATTTCCCTTCATACTTACTGGATCCTCTTGGCAGTTTTTTTGCAATAAGGGCTTCAAGTTGAGTAGTTTCTGCTTCCTCTTCTTCTAGGTCTTTTCTTACTTTTTTATACCATGAGAGTTTCCTTGAAGAGTTCTCTCCCAGATCAAACCTTTGTTTACCTTTCACAGAGGCACTGGCTTTGAATGCAGATTCATTCTTAGGAGGGGCATCTCTAAATTCGGTCATTTCGAATGCAGCCAATTTACCAACCAATTGATCTCTTGTGATAGTTGTATGGGCTCTGAATTCTTCAATGGCAGCAACCTTGCTCTTATAAGAAGCAAGAAGGGATCTGAGAATTTTGCCAACAATCTCATCTTCATCCAAGACTCCACCAACATTTCTAATTCCACAAACAAGCTCATTTACTCTTGGCATAAAAGTAGTGATATTTTCATCTTCTCTCATTTTCAGATTTTCAAATTTTCCTTTTAGACTTTGTAACCTTGCACATTTGACATACTTGTCTCCTTTATGCAGAAGTTCCAATTTTTCCCAAATCTCAAAAACAGTTGGTAGGTCAACAACATTTGAAAGCTCTGAATCAGATAATGCGCTTAGAAGAGCTTCTATAGTCCGCAGATTGTTTTCAACATCTGTGATTTCAGTTGGGGATTTTGGGCCACCCTGTGGAGGAGTATACTTCATTGAAGCCATGTTCCAGTACTGCATTCCCATACATTTTAAGTGACATTTTATGCGACTTTTCTAAAGATTAAAATTGGTTCCATCAAACTTCAAACTATCCTTCTTGTAGGACGACATCCTGGATCTCCTCAAGCGGTTAAGCTCTTTTTAGAGGAACTTGGCTCTTATACCAATTGTTAGTCTTAGGGCAGACAATTGAGAGGGGGGGTGAATCAGTTGTCCAAAAATTTCTTTCCAATTACAAACTTAAATCTTCTTAGTGATTTAGCATCATATCAATAAATCAATCATGGAAACATAATGCATTAAATCAAGAGCAGAAACACATCAACACATAAGACACCAAGATTTTGACGTGGAAAACCCGGTTAAGGGAAAAACCATGGGGTGATTAACCCAAGATTGTATTCTTTGTTAGAAGAATAGAAAGAATAAAATGGCACATGCCAATTAGGGCTCACTGCCCGAGCACACTGCTCATAAGAGGCTCACTGCCTACAAGAGACACACTATCTACAAGGTAATAAGTATCACATACATGAACTAGAGAATAGTATCTTCACCATGCTTGAATCAGTTCTATTTAAGCCCAAAACTTCTGCTCTGCCTTTCGCTCTCTTCCTTGCTACCACACTCACATCTCCACAAGACACACTTTGAAATGACTTCACAACTTCTTATTTATACAAGGCATCGACTTAGGAATAATCATCTAAGTCAGAAAACATCTACAAGAACATCTGCAAGATGTGTAACTCATTCGGTTAGCCAGTCTCAGGAAGAACACCATCATCTGAAGGTTATTCTTCAATTGTGAGTTCCAACTCCAATGTGGACCACCAACACTTTCTAGACACAATTCAAAGACCTCCACAAGATTGATTGAATCACCAAGAACATCCGCACTTCATCTGCTTATTGAAATCTTTCTCTTCTTCATCTGGAACCTCAAGAACACAATCTGTCACTACTATCACAAAGGAATGGATGCTTTCAGACCTTCAAACCATGAACCACTTGAGTTGATACTTCACAAAGACATCCTCAACACTCCCTCAAATCTACAGAATGGGATAATGCATTTGCGGATCTCACCGGACCTATTTGTATCACTCTGTCACCTCTACACACCTACCGGAACCAGTTTTACTTGAACGGCCACAACTTCTTTAGATCTTGATGCAGACCTCTGAAATATTTACTAGAGCACCTTAAGACACATATCTAAAAACCCTTTAAACCGCATCCTCTGATCCTCATCTTATCTTGGACTTCTACCTTACTGTCTTCACTGTTCTTCTCTGTTCCTAATTTAGACTAATTTCCTCAATATCCTCAACAACCAGATCATTTAATCCTTATCATTAATGCAACAGGAGTATGTTGACATCAATGAAAACACTGGTTAGACCCATACTTGCAACAGGAACTTCTCTATTGAAGTCCTAGGGTTTTCGTTGTCAACTTCAATGGCCTTCCAAGTTTTCATCTGTTTGGGAACAGTTGGGGTTTTCATTTTGCAAGTAGGAATTTAGCACAGAGGCACACAATTCACAAATGAGAGAAATTTATAGAAATCTATAAAAGGACTTTTCTCCTCCTTTTATAGAATTGTTTATTTTTTCCCTTATTCCTTTCCACTAAAGTCATTTAAGATATTCCAGTCTATTTTAAGTTTGTAACTTCCCCAAGAGATTCCCCTAAAGCTCCCACTCCTAAAAATACTTAATTATTTTCTTGGAGTTACAGATGGCCATAATTGTCCCATTTAGGCAGCCCATTTGTGCCTATAAATAGTTAATAGTAGTTTTAGACATCATCTATATTAAAAAATGGTAAATATTTATATTATTTTTATTAGTCAAAATTAATGGAGACAACTACAATACTTGATGTCAATTAAAAAAAATCATTTTCTGGGCACCTTAAATCCTTCAAAGTTTCCAGTAGAAATAGAGAAAATAATTTTAAACAATACCTTCTACCATTTACAATCTGCTCAGCCACTCTACTTAAACATCATCCACTTCAATGGTAAAACAATCAATAGCTGGGATGCCAATGGCATTGATTAGGTTGATATCTTCTCCCCTTTATTTCAATATTAGCAGTGCCTGTAGGCCACTTAACCTAATTGAACATCACAAAAAATAAGCAAAAAAGTTTCAATATCCATGAAAACAAAACATACAACCCCAAATCTTGGAAAATAGAATTTCTATGGTAGACCATAATATCATGGCCCCTATTGACGAGGGTTAAATTTGTAGGGCAATAAATCCTGCGCATTTGGCAGAGATCAGGGAAGATTTTAGTCAACTTCTTCACTACATTGATGCGAGTTTGTTGCAGCCCATTTCGACAAGCGCTAGATTCTTCACACAGCTTTCCCCAGTGCTCTCGTCCTGTCTCCTCACCATCTACGTAGAAAATTACCTCTTATTCTCTATTTCATTAACATTTCCAGGTCACCATAGTCCCACAAAAAACTAAACAAAGATATGTGGACAACAGTAACCATGCTACAGAACTACTAGCCATTAATGGACCTAAGAGCAACCTTAGAAACAAATCTGTAAAATCATAGCCAAAAGTCTAGCTGTAATTTGGAATTATAAGTAAAATTAGTAAGTAAAAGGGTATACCTTAAAATCATATGCAATTTCTCAAACCAGTCTCTAGAAAGGTAGTTTCCAGATTAGAAGTCCAGTGCTCTTCTGATACTTCCAGAATTTCATCGATGCACACAAAAATCATGAAATCAGATTTGGCAATATGAATCAACAAAGAAAATTTTAAAATTAGAAGGCCTACCATGTTTAGCAACTTAGTGTTTAGCAAAATAACAAAACAAATTCCCATAAAGATCACAAATTCAAACTCCTCAAAATAGGAGCCAGAGACAAATAAAAACACCATACCACAAAGCGACAGTTCCAGGATGATATCTATGTGGCTTTTTCACACAGATCCGAGGGTATATCAAGGCATGATTTCTAGTGATTTGGGTGTCTTCTAACACTAGACAAGGCAAGGATTTAGGCAAGATCAAGACAAGGGTTTATGTGTTATCAAGAACAATTTTAGGGTTCAAGAACAATATTAAGGGTTTGATACCCACCGCCAACATTTATCGTCATTGCCACAAGTGATGGCCAAAGAATGTGCAGATGCCTTCATGCCTTCTTTTCCCATCAATTGATCCAACCAAACAATCTGTATTGTTTGGAAAAATGAAATAAATATCAATCAATTCAACACAAGGAAAAAAATAGGAAAGAAATATTAGATTGCTCATGCATATTACCTACTTACCCACTTACCCACTTCTATCTGAATTAAATTGCAAAGGGAGATTTCTTCCTTCGACATACCTTAAAGTTCCAATGCTGATGTCTTGGGTTCAAATCACTTTCTGAATTGCCAATGCAACTTTACAAAGGTAGTTTCCAATATGTAACTGTTCCGCAATCATGCTATAGACTGCACATCTACATCCACAGACATTAATGGGGATTTATAAATCACAGGAAATGCCCTGATGAATGAGGCCACTTGACGCTCAGGCTTCTAATTAAAGTGTAACAGTAGTTTAATAAAAAAATGTAATTTCAATTGAAGCAAACATTGCAGTAGCTGTTTAAACTATTTTTTTAATTAATTTATTGAAACAACCAATTTTTTTAAATTTCTAGATAACCAAAAAATAATGGAACCACCAAATTTTTGGTAGTTACAAGATGTGTGCACATATAGAATGACCTATCGACCAAATTATTTGTAAATATATTTACTAAAATAATTAATAATACAAGTAATATAATATAATAACATACAACAAATAGAATAAACTTAATATGTGAAACCTAAACAGGGTGTATTAAACTTAAAACATTCTATAAATAGAACTATATATGGTAAATGTTCTAGAAAGATGATTCTATGCATATGATGCAGTTCTTGTATATGGAAAACTTGCCCATATGAGTCTCAAATTACAATTTTCAATTCAAACATTTATTTTTTTATCAATAAAATTGACGATTCTTTTGATTTCTGTTGATTGCTTTCAACCGTTTTCCCTTTCTGTTTCCTTTGAAAAAAAATAGAAATTGTAGGGTATCCGACGGGGGACATTTAAAGGACATGAGATTTCTACTGACATGATTTTTTCCCGGCGTGAGAACAATCAACAAGTTTACAAAATTTCCCAGTATGAATTTTTGTACAAGGTGAGAAAACTATTCCGGCCACGGAAAAACAGAAAGCGTTTTGAATTAAAAGGGGCAACAACAATGGCTAATTAAAATAACAATTTATTGTCAAAGTAAAAAAGTGAATTTTTTTTATTCTTATCATTTATGATATTCTTTTAATTTTTTTGTCTTTTGTCATTTATTAGTTTTTTCAAATGAATGGTTGAGATGTATTCTATAGTAGTCCTTTTAATCTGGACCATTTGGCTATGTATTTGAGGTAGTGCTACTCACTAAGGGAAGGCTTTCAGCCTAATTATTGGAGATTGTCAAAATAGTAATTAATTTTGTGATGAAAATTAATTGCTTTGTGATTTGTCATAGCCAATTAGTTAACTAGAATTTTTAGAGAGCTTCTAGTAAAACATTGAGTACGAATTTTTGCATAAAAAATTCATACACAATTTTTAACCAATATCTTTGTAAGACATAACTAATTAGCTTAGTGCTACTTGATTGCCTTGTAATATTGCTAATAGGACACTCAAAGTTAAGCAATCTAAAATAAAACCACCACACTAACTATTTTTTTCTAAAAAAATTGGGTTAGGCACCTAAGTTGGGGGGGGGGGAAGCTTCAATCTGTCAATATATCAAATCTTTAGACAAAATTATCCAATTCACCCCTTTACAAATTCCAACCCACTTTTTTAGGGTTTCAAAATTCGCTATAATTATGCTACCAAATGAGACTAAAAATAGCTCTTTATTAATCTTCAATCCTCCAATCAATATGAATAATATTATATTACCAAAAATGAAAAATGCGAAATGTGATGGCTAACAAAAAACAACCACATGTAAAGTATATTATATTATGTTATAATATAATTTTTACATGTATCAGTTGAGTGCCATATTCTTGATTTTATCTTACACCACATTGGCACAAAATACATACCAAAGCCAAAAGAACATTACTAAGCTTAGCATAATATTCAAAAAAGCTACAAACTATATATTTCCATTAGAGCTATATCTATCCTCAACAAGGGCTTGAACAAGTACTGGAATAGGAACCAACATAGAGGCCATAGCTAAGGCAAAAACATTAGCAGATGCTATAGAGAGAACATCACCCTTGGGGACCTTGGGTACTTTCTTAGGTGGGGAGTTCTTGGAGGCATGGTACAACTATAGACAAAGAGATTTAAACACCTCTCTAGGTTGAGAAATCATTGACTCACCTAGTACATGGTGGTGTGAGCTTACTACTCTCATGAAGGCATTCGAGCAGTTGTTGTGAAGACCCTCTTGCATCATATTATAGACACACCTTGCTGCTAGGTAGAAAGATAATAAATTATAAGGAAATATTCCTCCAAGCATTGTGATACCATTAGTAAAATTGTATTGCTCCATTTCCTTATTAAAATTTTCTTTCAAGAACAAGCAATTCTAAATATAACCATTGCCAAGAGACAAACCAATCCAATATCGTGAATGATATCCATCGAGTTAGATAGGAAAATCAACACCACAGTGTTGTACTCCAAAATATGTGGGCAAGCCAAGAGAATATCTTGACCATTTACACTCCTTATAGTATTTTCAATTATGTCACTATCAAATAGAAAGACATGAGCTAATTTTAAAACCAAGTCATAACAACCAACTTCTATAGGTTCCCACTTATAGGTATGAATGTACACTCGCACGTTAATAGGAAAGGACTCCATTCTTAGCAAATATAAGTTCTTCAACTACAGATTTGAATGAGGATTGAAGTGTTTATTAATAGGCCCTTCATATAGGGGACACCTATCATTTCCACATGTAGATACCATAGAAACAAGAGCATCTCATTTTCAATAGTGATTACTTCCCACATGAATAAATCCTAAAAGAAAATCAGGAAAAGGACTAATTTTTTCTTCACCAAGGCTTGGATTTGATTTAACCACTCATTTCCTAGTAATTTGATATCCCCTCATACATGTTGATAATAGATACTTATCCTCACTCATTCAAAAAGCCATCCACCTTAATGTCACTTTTTTGCAAGATGTGATCAAGGATTTCACTTGTGCAAGATGAATTTTAAATCCTTTCACAATCTAGAAGTGGACCACCCTTTGTTTGAAATAAGTAATCCCTTATGCCATTTATAAAATCATTGCTAGCTCATCTATATGGTCATTAATACTTCAGGTACATGTACAAGTGCACTCACAATAATGGTTAGATAAAATAACAAAATTTATTGGTTATCCCCTAGTTAGGAGGCTAATGAAATCATGGTGGCTCTTCTATCCCTTGATTCTACAAACAATAAATCCTTATCTTTCCAATTTTTTCCACTCTTTGCCTTCAATATACTCTTCCCCATGTTCAATTACCATTTGAATTTGGAACATGTATGCTAATTTATTGGATTCACAATAATAATGGCCACATTCATAATATTCAAAATCATCAATAATAAAGTCATCTCGAAAATGTTTATCAACCACTCATTATTGTTTCTCCCTAGTTTGATGGCATTTATAGTCAACATAAAACCCACCTCTATAAAAAAATCTCTTTATATTTTATTTTCAAGCAATTGCTAATCGCAATATCAATGCTTGGACTTCTACCTCATTATTAGATCCCATTGTTAGCTTTGTGGAAGCATCTAGTATAAATCTTCCTTCTTTTTCCCTTCAAGATTCCCATGAGAGGCTCCATCAAAGTTAATTTTGACAAGAGATGTCAAAGGAGCTAGCCATTTTATCAATGACCAATTGGGTTTAGTAATGATGCCCTTAACCGATCCATGAACTAGTGGTGGTTTTAGTAGTGGCCAAGTTTTAAATAATTTATTGTCCCAACATGAGAATTTATTAATATTCTAAACATTCTTGAAGACATATGACATCACAATTTTAGAAATTGCTCTCTCCAATTTAAGAAATTATTTATAAAAATCAACGTAGAAACATTTATAAAAATAAAGTTAAGAAAATGAAGTTAGACAAGTTTGTATAATAGGTTAGTGTTGCACAAATTCACAAACATGAAAGGTGGATATTGAATCCAGAGACATTTTCAAGTGTATATGTACACCATCCCATACAATATTTCTAGCAACAAAATTTATGCAACTTTAATCTTTTCTAAGATATGTTTAAAAAAGTATTGTTGTTTAATTCTGTTAAAATGTTAGAGCATTTATATTTACCATGTATTGGAAGTTTTTAACTATGATTTTTTCTTATTTCCTTGTGATTATATTTAGGAGGAATAGTCATTAGTCTATGTTGTATCACTTTCCATCAACATGCATATGCCATGTCAATGGATGGCTATATATTTATAATGGATGGGTATAAGTGCATCTTGTAGGGAGAATAGCCACTTTTCAAACTAAAATTGAAATAAATATATAAAACTAATATTGTAGAATCAAAGTGTAATGATAAAATTTACATACCCATGTCAATTTCCATTTAGTTTTGGGCCTACTCTAAGAGAATGTCTTAATGTAATAAAATATATTGTAAGTTACTCATTCCATCACAAAAGTTACATGAAGTAAATAATCCACTTAAATATAACATCTCAAGTAAAAGATAAATCTCATAAATATGAATCAATAAAAGTCAATAAATCTTACAAAATAATATGCTTAATCCAAGTGATAGCACTATAAAATAACATACAAAGTCCAATTGGCTTTCATGCCATAATCCATCCAATCACAAGTGACAAATAATATGTACAACAAGTATAATAATCAAATACACTCTCTAGTCATCACGAACCCACCATGTAGTTCTCTTGCGAGCCGAGAGACGGGAACATGACTCAGGCACTTGTGCACCCAACCATGATGCAATTCTGCTTCCCCAAATCCCTTCATGACACAAAGGAAACTTAGCCCTGCACGAAATGTCTATCTACCTAGAAACAACTGGCAGGAGGGAACACCTGATGCAACCTGATGTCTAATGTGCAATTCTAAATAATGAAATGGAGATTGTCTCACAACATGATGTGGCAGAGATATATATCAATAAAGTTTTGCTAGATAAAATATTCATCTTTTTCAATGACTTCTCACTTAGATCTAAGCCTTATAAAAATAGTTACTGGTTCAATTTGTTAGGATAAGTTGCCATTAACTTGCAATCCTAACCAATTCATGTCTCTCCAAAGTTCTTGGAATGTGTTCCCAAACACATAAGGATTGAGAGATTAATTATTTATTAATTATATCACTTTGACTTTTGCAATCAATTCCTAATTGATAAGTTCAAACTTAGGCATCCATTTTTAGAGTGGGGGACATGAAGACTTTGTTGACTCCTCCTAAGTCTATTTTTAGAGTTTAATAACTCCTAGTACGTGGGAGTTAAACTTGGGCATCCCCTTTTGATGGGGACTTATATTTAGACTTGGAGTTGTGTTTTTTTATGTACATGAGTGGATAATATTGAGATGTACCTTGCATGGATATAATGTTGGAGTTAACTACAATGTTAGAGATGCATGAATTGGATATTACTTGCATGAATTGGATATTACTTGCATGAGGTCAGAAAAGATTGCATGGACTTGCATGTTTTTGCATGTTACTTGCATGTACTTACATGTTGTTGCATGTTGCTTGCATGTACTTGCATGTTGCATGTTGTTGCATGTTACTTGTATGTACTTACATGCTGTTGCATGTTGCTCCTATGGACTTACATGTGCTTGCATATTGTTGCATGTTGCTCTTATGGACTTGCATGTTGTCGCATGTCACTCCTATGGACTTGTATGACTTTGCATATTGTTGCACGTGCTTGCATGTTGTTGCATGTCACTCCTATGAACTTGTATGACCTTGCATGTTGTTGTATGTCAGTTATATGACCTTGCATGTTGTTGCATGTCAGTTTTGTGAGATTGCTTATAGAACACTCCAACTCTAGAAACTTGCAGGATGGTACATCTCAGTGTTTCAAGTAATGGGTATCAGTTGCATGTTGTTGCAAATGCTTGCATGTCAGTTTTAAGATATTACTTGCAGAACACTCCAATTGCAGAAAGTTGCATGATGGTATTTTAAAGTGTTTCAAGAAATGGGTATCAGTTGCATGTTGAATCCGATGTTTGCATGTCACTTGCACGTACAAAACAAGGTAATTCAAAATAACTTTGAGGACATCAATCTTGCATGTTGTTTGCATGAGATTGATGTGTGTCGATCACTTTAGTTAACAGAAAGAGATTGGGCAAACTTGGACACTCAATTTGAAGACTTTCTGTTGTTGCTTTTATTTGAAAATAAATGCCAGTAATATTTAAGATGGCATTTACATAGATATCCAAAGAGTAATTATGCTCAATGATTTCAAAGGTTCGATCTAAGATTTCATATCTAAGTCAATAACATAATCTTTTACCTAAATACAATTTATTAATTCATTTGTTTGCTCAACCAATGAGAGTACACTTTCAAGCAAGTAATCCATCAAGAGACATCATTTAATCATGTAATTGCATCTATAGAACTATTAAACTGATTTTATTTCCTAGTCTATATTTCAATCAAATATTCACAACGTGATAAGTATTCTAAGTCATTCAACAATCTTACTATCATAACTATGATAGGAACTATTTCATTCAATATACGTAATGAAATAAGTTTTCTAAATCATATACTCAACCTTACTATCATAACTGCGATAGGAACTATTTCATTCAATATACTTAACGCAATAAGTTTTCTAAATCATTTACTCAACCTTACTGTCGCAACTGTGAAAGTGAGTTAAAAATAAGAGCAACAGAATTCACAACAGTCTTACTATCACACAAACGATAGTAACTAAAATAGGTATAAAACAATATTAAAATAAATAGAAAGAGAGCTTACAAGAAACCTCTGATACACACAAGGCTACTACAAGATTTAACATTGTCACCTAAAATTAAGAGTTAATTTCACATAGTTCAATCAATAGTTAAAGGTGCTTCAATGGTAACTACGGTTTCAATGGTTGCATCAAGATCAAGAAAAGAGGGCGCTTCACTTTGCATAAAATCATGAAAACAAATAATCTAGAAGAGACAAGAATAAGATAGTCAGCAAATGACAGGAACTTTAAAAGACCCAAAACTAGTGGTCAGGCCAATATCACACCAATCGCAGAGATCATAACAGCTACTTAATAGACCAAGGTTTGAAGAGAAGGCTGATCCCAAATAGATAATTAATTGATAGCTAGAAAACTAGAGCTTACTCTGTGAAAGACTATCTTAAAATCCTAATGAGGACAATAGTTAAAACTCCAAGGTAATTGAAAAGTTGTTGTGCTGGAATAGATTTATGTAGTAGTAAGAAGAATTTATAGATCGGGGTACAGGTTAGAAAGAAGCTGCAATAGAGAATAATCAGAAGGAAGCTGTGATAGGAAAAACACAAGCTACTGTGATAGGAATAACACAGGATCAAAAGGAAGCTGTGACAAAAATAACAAGATCGACAAGAGGTCATGACAGGAATGATAGGAATGATAGGAGGCCACAACAGGGAGTTTTATTCAGTCCTTAATAGTTCGTGACAGGAATATAACAGGGAGATTTTCAATCATAAACAAGGAAACATAAAAATACTGGCCACCATAGTTGCAACATAGACTAGAAACTATCATGATATAGGCCAAAATTACATTAACAGTCACATTCAACCAAAATTTATTGTAATAAAAAATAAGGAGAGTACCCGATTTGTTAACTGGGAAAGAGAGGTTGATTCTGCCTCTGATGCTGCCTCCATTCGCTGCTCTAGAAAGAATGACGTTCTCGTTTCTGCTGCTCCGCATTGTGTCGATGCTTAGAAAAATAAAATAATAATCCCCTTTCTGCTAGTGAAAAACTACCTTTTCTTCTTTTTTATTCCAATCCCCTAATCATGGCATTCATTATTTTTAGGTTTTGAACTGATTTTTGATAACTGATCATTACTTCCAATTTTGCATGAGATTTTGCTTTTTAAAAGGCTCTCAAATTTCTTTTTAAAATAGAATAAATAACTTATTTAAATTTCTATCATTTACATGAAGTAACTACTTTTAATTCTTTTAATTAGATTCTAAATATAATAGTAATATTATTAATATAATGTTTTTATTTTAAACAATACATAATTGCTCAAATCAACAAGAAGTATTTGCAATAATAATAAAATATATCTATTTTTAATAAAGCATAATCATTTTTTTAATCAAACAAGTAGTATTTGCAAATATATATATATTGTAATTAAACATAATTGTTTTAAATCTAAATTAGATATTGTTTTTCAAACAATAATATTTATAAAATAGGAAAACACTTATTATAATTTATTATTAAATAATATAATATACACCATTTTTAAATATAAAATACACCATTTTAAATATAGAACACACCATTTAAAAATATAAAATACACCATTTAAATATAAAATACATCATTTAAATATAACTCAAAAGAACATTAATATTTATAAATAAATCATGTATTTGAAATGGACTTATTGTAGCAATTAAAACACATATTTATCTACTCCCAAATCATCAATCACATTTATCAACTAATTAAAAAAGATTATTCAGAAAATGCAATATACCATGAGACTATGTGAGTGTGTGAGTGCAGTAGGGTTATCCATTCCAAACAGTTCTTGCCAGGTGGTTAGAACATCTCTACCTCAACCATGTTCTCATCCTTGACATTTCCCTACACTCAGTTGCACTTAGATTTTCATTAATAGGTTAGTTCCCAAAAATCAAAGCCAAAGCAAAATGAAATGTACATCCGTAATTGTACCAATAATATAATATTATTAAATCAAGTTTTAAAAATTATGCATTTATAATTTTCACGTTAGTTACTTTCACACGTAGAATCACTCATAGTAAATTAGTCATGGCAAAATGTTCAAAGATCTAATTTAAAATAAAGTCCAAAAACAAGATGTGACATATATTGATAAATGACCTAATCTTGTGTGAATTTGGGCTTCTTCATTAATCCTTCACCCATCCCATTTACATACATTCTCACATCTGATCATACCTTATCTATTTATACACATTCTACCATACATTTTATGTTTATTGCATCCCCATGTATGAAAATTCATTCCCCACAAATATTACCATTTTATCATTGTAAGTCAATACCATAGGTGTAGGATTGATCCTGCTCCTATGGATCTAACCCCCAAATTTAAAAAATTTAAGTTCAATTTTTTTAGCTCCCACCCATTCTATTCCCACCATGAGTTAACGTAGTATAAATTTCACATGATTATTACTATGCATTGTTATTTAAAGACTTGAACATTTGGACATTAATTCACTTTAGGGAATCATCCAAGGTCATTCATCTTACTAGATCTTCAAGGAGCATTTATCATGGGAATATTTCGATTTGAGTCAACAACAACATTCATCTTTTCTTGGATTAGAGATCCCTAGAGCATCATGAACCATGTTTGCATTTACTTCTTCATTTGCCAAATCATCCATTGGCATTCTTAAAACAATTATACAATTAAATCTTGTGTAAACAACAATTAGAGGGTCAAAACCATGTAGTCAGTGTTTAAACCTAAATTAAAATACATTTAGAAATTATAAAAGTCATTTAAAAGACTTAAGTTAATTCGCAACAAGGTCTTCATGTGTCAAAGTTTGAGATTGTAGGTGAGGTATGTCAAACAGGGGCCTACATAGGTGACTTTGTCTTTTGTAGTACCCTAGATAGGCACAACAATGATGTTTCTTTTGCTGAATGCACAAGACAACTGAGAGGGGGGGTGAATCAGTTGTATCAAAATTTTAAACCCTCACAAACATTCAGATCCACATTAACCTTTAAAGTTTTATGATGATTAAGCATGAATCACAAATAATAGAAATTGAAACATAACAGCACCAAACACAAGACAACACCAAATTTTACGTGGAAAACCCAAGAAGGGAAAAACCATGGTGAGGATTAGTTCACAATATAAAGTAGTAGAAATACTCAATTACAAGAGGGTCACTGCCCAAAAGAGAGAATGCTCACTATAGGTGGACTAACTGTCCAAGTGGACTCACTACCCACTAAGAAAGAAAGAGAGAAGAGAAGAATGGCTCACTGCTAGGCTTTGAACTGATATAATTGCATCTAACCTATGCAAGGAGTTCAATTCCAATGAAGCTCAATATCCATCACAACACAAACAACACCTTAGCAGTAACACTGAAAATAGTAGACACCTTCTGCTCATTGCATCTAGTAGCCTAACACATGAAAGCTCTTACTGCCTTGATCAAATTCACATCATATCCCTCACATATATCGACATCCACAACTCCTTGACACTTATTTATACCATCATCATTCATGAAAACATTCTCCAAGGTCGGAAACATGACTTAACCCATAAAATTCAAATTAGGTCTGGACCTAAACATTCCTGTGGAGGAAAGGAATGAATGCAGACCACATCACGCCTTAGCACAGACCTAAATCCACTCTAACACACTTCAACACACTTTCACAATCAACAAGGCACAACCACAATTAGTGTAAACAATCAAGTCAGCCAATCTTGTGTTAACACTATGAACTTTTAAGTGCACACTTCCTCAAAACCAAAAGACGACATGTGGACCACGCACCAAGCTTGAACATGATCTAGAAACATCCACAAGCACCTGAAAACCAACAAGTTCCTTTGCAACATCTTTCACCTGAAGAAACTTCACACCGGAGTACCTAACCAGGTATATCATGCTCTATCATCATCTGCAACTTAAGAAATGTACTTAAGGAGCACCAAACCATGAACCACTTGAGCTAAAGAAAGATTTAGACTTTGTTAGCATACATCTAGAACTGTAACACCTAAAACCATTCTGCGGAGAAATGCGGAGCAAAATACTTTCTCCTAGACACACTACAAACACTCTCAAACACTGTTCTCAAACTGGTGAACACAACTTTTACTGCATAATGATCTAAAGCACCAAATTTTGGATATAACATCTTCCAACACTTCTAAACAACATATCCAAACTGCACACTCAGATCTCCAACACAAAAGAAATGCAGAGCAAAAACTCAAACAACACTCTGTAAGCCAGAAGACTTCTTCAAAACATTGTTTCCAATATTAATCAAATTTTCTCAAAAGCACTTGGAAACCCAACAACAAAAGCATATCCTCAACATCTTCAACACCTTTACAAAGCAACCAAATCACTTTTATCAAGACAACTTAATCAAACAATGACAACCTCATCAGAAGACATAGTTGACATCAATGACAACACAAGCTTGTTGACATAAATGACAACACTGATTAGCACATACTTGCAACATCTTTATTGCTCAAACTGTCAAATTTAAAATCATAAAAACCTATTTTACTATCAAATTTAAGCAATTAAATGTTTGAAGGGAGAAATGGCAAGATGTGATTGGCCAAGGGAATATGACTAGCAAAGGGTGGAGGTTTGGGAATTTTAATGGTGGGGGGATGTAATGGTCAGAGGAAGTGAAGGTTTCGCTACTAGGATGTTGAGGGAGACCAATAAGAAAAATTGTGAAGGTCTAAAAGTGGCAAAGGGAAGGAAGGATAAAAGTGTGGGAAATTAGGTCTCAAAAGGCCAAGATACCTAGAGAAATAAGCTCCATCAAAAGGGAAATCTAACATGTGAAAACTCGAAATTCTGAAGATGGGACTTGGGGATTGAGGATTGGGAGTATGGGATACTTGAAGAAGTGGGGATCAAGATTCTTGAATACTCTATGCCAAAAGGTGACCAAGGATTGGGGATTAGGGATTGAGAGTATTCTGTACTTGATATAGGGAGGCAAGGATGGAAAACAAACTTTAAATTTTCACTAGAATAAAGAAGCGAGATAGCATGGGGGTCAAGGATCAGGGATCCAAGATACTTCCTACCTCAAAGTCAAGTCGCAAGAAAATTTCTAGAGGCATACCAAATAGCAAGGTTTGGGCCTTTGGAAAATCTAGTCCTAGGTATCAAGGTGAAGAAAAGTTTGATCTATCAACAAAGGAAGAGGTAGAAAGATGTTAGGATTTGGGGTTTAGGAAGATCACTTACATAATTAAATAATTATTCAAATTCTCAAAGGCTCAGACTTGAATACTACTGAGGAAAACAAGTTCCAAAGAATGGGGATACCTTATAATGGAATACCCCAGGGATTGTAAGAAAGGGATGATGACAAGTAGAAACATACAATATCAGTGAAGAAGATAGAGTGAGGGTATGGGTGGTGCCGGAGCACCTAAGATAACACCCTGGAGCAAGAAGACACAAATGATCAAAGGAGGAGCCCATGGATCAAATCAAATCAAATGGAAAATCCTAGAACCAATTATGGCATATGGTAATGGGCAAAATGATGAAATGATCAAATGCCCTGAGGGTCTTGGTAAGGACCCTAGGACCAAAAAAACAATGTAAGTGGGCTAATAGTGCCTCTAGAGTCAAATAAGAGTCAAATAGAAGTGTCTAAGGCTAGGAATAAGGAATAATGATCCTAAGAAGATCAACCATGATGAACCATGATGTTTTGGTAGAGTAAAAGTCACTTAAAACAAAGTTTAATATTCAAATTTTTGAATAATGCATTTAGGTGGGAAAATCAAGAATGAATGGTTTTGGAAGTTTAACCATCTCCAACCTTTGGGAATTGGTTGTGGGAGTCAGGAAAAATGTTATAAAAACCTTCCCAAGGCATTGGATGTATGGCAATAAAACTTTTGGAGGACTGTTTTGTACGGCAGCCAAAGGAATAGCAGCAATTTTCAGTTTCCTTGCATTTTCTTCTCATTTTCTGTTGATTCTTTGAGATTTGGTATTTGGAAAATGTTTTAGACTCTCATCTAACAATAGTAGATCACTTTGCATGCTCTAAGAAGGTTTTTGTAGATAGTTTTATTTCTGTTTGTGTTGATTGTCCTCAAGAACAGCAGACTGTTCTGTGTAGTTTGAGAGGGACAATGCATTATAGGACCTTCCCATGAATGTAAGAACCTGTTTCTCATGATGTAGGTCCTTAATAACATGTATAATATGATTCTAACCTTTGCAAAGCAGGAGTGGAAATAGACAGGTGATCACCGTTGAAAGTCAGAGATTGCATGTGGAAAGAGCATTGAAATGGTGGCTCAGTTATAGAAGCAGGAGATCAGGATTAATAAGGTGATGATTTTATGATTGCTGTTGTATAATATGGTCAAGGACATGGTGTTAGACCTTTGAATGAGGTCTGGAAGTGATTGGAAGTGGGAAATCTAGCAAGCCCTAGGTTTTGAGGCCTAGAAAGGGGGGTTTTGTATTTAAACATGCAAATGAGCAAACCACTAGTTGAAACCTTGAAAATCCTTTGTTTTTAATCCTTTCCTAAGACTATTTTTAGGTTTGGAGTGAGGAGGATAAGTATTTAATAGGGTTCCTTTGCAAAGTGGGTAGATTAGGCCCTGCAGGAAGACAACAGAGTGTCAGAACAATCATATTTCGTCCAAAACAATAGTAGGTGAGTTTGGGATATATTAAAGAACTCAATAGAGGGTACTTATATCAGTCATTAGTTTTGGGAGTGCTTTGGGAAAGTTTGGAGAAAAGTGCAAATTAGTCGCTGAACAAGGCTACAAGGATTAGACCTGTTTAAGGGGAACTGTCAAGAATCTATCAAATTGGTTTGTGAAACCTTTTGAAGCTTGTTGGTTGGGGTAGGTTGAGACCCTAGAAGGTACAATAATTCATCTGAGAAGTTGGAATCCAAGTTTGAGCCCTTTGGTGGAGTTTAAGACAAAGGGAAGACTAGTGAAGTCTTATTGATTGAAACCCACAAGCCATTATTGTTTCAAATCTTTTGATCTTGTTAAATTACCTTTGGAGACCTGAAACCTCTGAATCATATTGGTATCAAAGCAGCAAGTAGGTCCTTGAGGGAGTAGTAAGTTCTTGTGAAAGAGTAAGGGTTGGTGAAAGTTGTGAAGATGCCCCCTAAGAATCAAATGGCTAGAGAGAATAATGAATTGAGGGAAGCCTTAGAGGCTAGAGAAAAAGAGTTGAGGGAGAGAAGAGAACAGGATGCTACAAGAGAAAGAGAGTTAAGACAAGTGAGAAGGGATAATGCATCAATCTTGGCAAGGTTGGAAGCATTGGAGAAGAATCCTGGAAGGGATGAACAAAATGATTCAGAACGAGATGATGAGGCAGATGAGAATCCTCCTAAGGATGAATTGGATCCTGAAGAAAAGAAATTTGTAAGAATTCTGAAGGCAGTCCAAGGTAGTGGAACAAAGGAAAACATAGAATTACCTATCTATCAGGGGAAGATGGATAGTGAAGAGGTATTAGGATGGATAGATGCCCTTGAAAATTTTTTAAGTATGAGGAAATGAGTGATGAGAAGAAGATTAAATTTGCAAAAACAAAACTGAGAGGAACAACACTTACATGGTGGAGTAGTGTGCAAACAGAAAGAGTGGCTAGAGGTGGAACAAGAATCACTTGTTGGGGTAGGATGAAGGATATGATGAAGGATCAGTTTCTTCCATCCGATTACTCCATTCAAACAAAGAGGATAAGGCAGAATTTGAAACAAAAGGACATGGATGTTATGTCCTATACTGAGCAATTTCATAAGCTTAGTATTAGAGGAGGATTGGAATATGAAGAAGAGAAAGTGGCAAGATACCTTAATGGGCTTAGGTATAACTTGCAAGATGAGATTGGTTTGACAATACCAAAATCACTTGGAGAATATTTTCAGTTGGCCATAAGGGCTGAAGAGAGGGTAAAGAGGAAACAAGAAAGACAAGGAGGTAGTGGTAGAGGATATAGAGGTAGGGGCAAACCTACTAATGAAGGATAGAGCAGTAATGAGAAGGGCAAAGAGTTTTCTACAGATCAAAGAGGTGGATATAGAGGTGGAGGTAGATTTGGATCAGGTAGAGGAGTATTCACAGGGAGATGTTATCATTTCAATGAAGTGGGACACACATCTTTCAAATGTCCTAAGAAGGATGATGCTGATAAGAACAAGGATAGAAGAGTTCATTTGGCAAAAGAAGAGGAAAAGGAAGAAGAACAGGAAATGTTGTCAGCCTCTCCAGAATTAGTTCGAGAAATGCTCATGGTGGAAAAAGGCAAAATGCAGCAAGCACCACATGTATCCGTTTTTAAAACAAATTGTTTACGCCATGGAAAAATATGCAAGTTGATTATAGATTCAGGTTCACATGATAATTTAGTCTCTTGGGATATGGTGCATAAATTGGGATTGAAAACATTTGATCATCCTAGTCCTTACAATGCCACTTGGGTAAGTCAAGAACATCAAGTAAGGGTTAATCAGAGGGTATGTGTTGATTTTTCAATTGGTTCATATCATGATTCTATTTTATGTGATGTTATTTCAACGACATGTGGGCATATAATTTTGGGAAGACCATGGTAGTGTTTGAGAAGGACAGTTCATGATGGTTATACAAATAGCCATTTGGTGCACAAAGATGGTAAAAAGTATAAATAAATGCCTTTACCGTGTGAAGATAAGAAGGAACATGCTATTGACTTTTTTGGAGAGAAATTGAAGTTGGATGTGCAGGTTGAACAGCAGGAACAGTTGCAGCAGAGAACGGTTTATGACAATCCTAAAGAGTAGCAAATTTGGGACTTGAGTTGCATCAAGATTGGGGACATTGACTACCCTATAAAAAGGCAAGAAAGGGAAGGCAAACAACAAGGAAAAACAAATCAAGATCTCAAGATGGAGAAGGCAGAAACACCACATCAGCAAGGTCCTAGGCAAGGACATCAAACCATGTTTTATGATGCTAACATTTTTTGTAAGAGTCATGTAGGTAGAAGGAGAAGGATATCCCTTGGAGAATTCATGTTTCCTATCACAACTCAAAGGAACATTTCAAAAAGACTACAGGAGGTTTGAAGCAGATCACATGACTCTTGAGACGAGAGTTTTTATCATGCTAGGGAGTATGGTGCAGGAGCACCTAAGAGAACACCCTGGAGCAAGAAGACACAAATGATCAAAGGAGGATCCCATGGATCAAATCAAATCAAATGGAACATCCTAGAACCAATTATGGCATATTGTAATGGGCAAAATGATGAAATGATCAAATGTTCTGAGGGTCCTGGTAAGGACCCTAGGACCAAAAAAATAATGTAAGTGGGCCAATAGTGCCTCTAGAGTCAAATAAGAGTCAAATAGAAGTGTCTAAGGCTAGGAATAAGGAATAATGATCCTAAGAAGATCAACCATGATGAACCATGATGTTTTGGTAGAGTAAAAGTCACTTAAAACAAAGTTTAATATTCAAATTTTTGAATAATGCATTTAGGTGGGAAAATCAAGAATGAATGGTTTTGGAAGTTTAACCATCTCCAACCTTTGGGAATTGGTTGTGGGAGTCAGGAAAAATGTTATAAAAACCATCCCAAGGAATTGGATGTATGGCAATAAAACTTTTGGAGGACTGTTTTGTATGGCAGCTAAAGGAATAGCAGCAATTTTCAGTTTCCTTACATTTTCTTCTCATTTTCTGTTGATTCTTTGAGATTTGGTGTTTGGAAAATGTTTTAGACTCTCATATAACAATAGTAGATCACTTTCCATGCTCTGAGAAGGTTTTCGTAGATAGTTTTATTGTTGTTTGTGTTGACTGTCCTCAAGAACAACAGACTGTTCTGTGTAGTTTGAGAGGGACAATGCATTATAGGACCTTCCCATGAATGTAAGAACCTATTTCTCATGATGTAGGTCCTTAATAACATGTATAATATGATTCTAACCTTTGCAAAGTAGGAGGAGTGCAAATAGACAGGTGATCACCATTGAAAGTCAGAGATTGCATGTGGAAAGAGCATTGAAATGGTGGCTCAATTATAGAAGTAGGAGATCGGCCTTAATAAGGTGATGATTTTATGATTGCTGTTGTTTAATATGGTCAAGGACATGGTGTTAGACCTTTGAATGAGGTCTGGAAGTGATTGGAAGTGGGAAATCTAGCAAGCCCTAGGTTTTGAGGCCTAGAAAGGGGGGTTTTGTATTTAAACATGCAAATGAGAAAACCACTAGTTAAAACCTTGAAAATCCTTTGTTTTTAATCCTTTCCTAAGACTATTTTTAGGTTTGGAGTGAGGGGGATAAGTATTTAATAGGGTTCCTTTGTAAAGTGAGCGGATTAGGCCCTGTAGGAAGACACCATAGTGTCAAAACAGTTATATTTCGTCCAAAACAATAGTAGGTGATTTTGGGATATGTTAAAGAAATAAATAGAGGGTACTCATATCAGTCATTATTTTTGGGAGTACTTTGGGAAAGTTTGGAGAAAAGTGCAAATTAGTCGCTGAACAAGGCTACAAGGATTAGGCCTGTTTAAGGGGAACTGTCAAGAATCTATCAAATTGGTTTGTGAAACCTTTTGAACCTTGTTGTTTGGGGTAGGTTGAGACCATAGAAGGTACAATAATTCATCTGAGAAGTTGGAATCCAAGTTTGAGCCCTTTGGTGGAGTTTAAGGCAAAGGGAAGACTAGTGAAGTCTTATTGATTGAAACCCACAAGCCATTATTGTTTCAAATCTTTTGATCTTGTTAAATTACCTTTGGAGACATGACACCTCTACATCAATGGGGTTTAAGAAACTTCATGATTGAGTATTTGAGCATGAGAAAGCCTAAAAACTTGAAAGAAAAATCCTTAAGGAAAATCTAGAAGCGCAATGTTTTGGGGAATGAAGGAAAAGCATGATCGTAGAGACATTTTTGAAAACTCACCAAAGGCATAAAATAATCTCAAACAACCTCATACTTAGAGATTTCTTAGGATTTTTATTATATGGACAAATGACTATGGCATGAGGGCAAGGGAAAGCAAGACACTAAGCATGAATTTGACCAGGGGGGCCCACTAAGAAAATCTTTGATTGGATATCAATAATGGGATAAGTAGGGTGAAAGCAAAAAAGAAGGCACAAACATAAATGGGGTTCTCTGATTTTTCTTAAAATTATTGAAGTTCATGCAAGGCATAAACAAACCCATTTTGAGGGAAGGTTAAGTATTAAATCCAAGACATGTTCATTGATGAACTACTTATTTCTGAGGTCTATAGAAATTATAAAGGAGATGGTACCCTACTACAAGACGGCCCAATGATTCTTGAACTTGCAACTAACTACATCAAACAAGTTCTATAGAGTTATCCTACAAATACAGAAGAATGCAAAATAGTTTAGATAATCTCACACATTCATTGCATTATGAAGGAAGCAACAAATAACATTCTAGTGTTGTGTTGTTTGAAATTGACTCAGACACTTTGCAGGTGAGTCAAACTCTGATGTAGCACATGAAATGTATCCTTGCTAAAGGTTCCTACTTAGTCACTCCTACTCTCATGGAAAAATCCAGTTGAGTAGTGGTGGAATTGAGGGGTTGTTTTATTTGTGGGGAAGTAAAATGTTGTGGATGGAAGTTGGGTTGCTGGTGAGGTTTTGAATATGGATTGCGTTAGATGATTATTTTTATTGTTTCATGGAATCATTTGATGTTGTTGATGGAAACTATAGATGGGTGTTATTGGTGTTATTCTGGTGTGACTAGGAGGGTCATTTTATTGGACTATGTTTAATTCATTTGTTGTAAAGTGAAAAAATGCATCTAGTCTTCTTTGTTTTAAGTCAATCAATTCCTTGAGGAGTCTAAATTATCTTGCTACAATCTCCTCTTAGTGGCTTTTTTCATTATCTAGTTCAATTTGCTCAAATTTTCTACTTGTTCTTGGACTTCTTCCTCAATAGGGTTTCCTTGGATGGGGAGATTTTCTCTAATTTCCTCTAAGATTGATTTAATCAAATCTTCTTTAACACCTAGGCATATTGAGTGTGTGCATTGAGTGAAGGAAGAGGGATGTTCTATTTTTGCTTGTTTTGTTGAAAGCTTTATACCTAATGATGAAATCAGGGGTTTGTTTGAACATTGAAAGCTATATACCTTGTGATAGAACCAAGGGTTTTCTTTATTGTTATTTTCATGTGCAAATGAGTTTCTAATACAATTTTGCTTCTAAATGTACATGCAACTATCTTTTTTGTATTTTAGAGCTTTTAAATATGATTTAATTACTATTTTCTATATGCAGTGCCAATCCAAATGGATTTTCCTTAATATAATTTGTCTATGTTTATGGTTTTTTCAAGATTGATTCATGAGATTAAGCTATTGTGGTAAATAAAACTTGTAGCTATTTTAATAATGCAATGAATTGGAAAACTGGATCTAGAAAAGTAATAAGCCAAAAGAAAATAAAAGACAAGTTTTACTTCTAAAGGGAAAGGGTGTTTCCTAATTACTATTTCTAATCTATAAAATAATAAAAGAACTCATAATCCCATGTAAGAGTGCCAATGCTAGTCTTGCATCCTCAATGACCTAGCCTTGACTAGTAAACTTCTCTACATCAATATTTAGGGCACTCACAATTATGGGATTCATTATGTAGTGGGCATGGATATTGACTTGGTGGGACACACAGATTCAGACTGGGTAGGCGATTCTCAAGATCACAAGTCTACTTCAAGGTATTGTTTCTCTCTTGGTTTCGGTCCAGTTTCTTGGCTGAGCAAGAAGCAGACTGCTATTGCTCTTTCATCCATAGAGGCTGAGTATCAAGGAGCAAATAATGCTACTATTGAGGCTATTTGGCTTAAAAATATTCTCATTGAGTTTGGTATTCCCTTTCGGAAGCCTACAGTCATATTTTGTGACAACTAGAGTGCAATTTAGATATCTCACAATCCAGTCCATCATCAGCGGACCAAACACATTGAGATTCACATGCACTTCATTCGGGAGCTAATTCATGAGCAGATCATTGATCTCAGTTATTGTTCGACATCAGAGCTTATCACTGACATCTTCACCAAACCCTTCACTGAAAGCAATTTCCTTCATCTGCAAGCTTTGCTGGGGATGCCGTAGGTGTCCACTTCAGGGTGGGTCTTTTAGTCCTTCTCTTTACTCTCTCTATTCTAGGGGGTATCTTTTCTCTCTTTTAGGGAGGAGTTTTTTCCCACTGGGTTTTCTCCTTTTCTCCGTTTGTGAGAGATTTTTTATACATGGTTACCTAATATGGCCTTGTTGTCGGGACACATTCTTGCATTCTTTCTTTAGTCAACTTCTCCCTAAGTTGCACTTAAGGGGGGTGTTAATGTGAATAGTGATATTACCTAACTAGTTTTTTTCCCTTGTGTGGATAATTCATATTATTTAACTATTTATTAGTTAAATAATATTCACACACATATTCACATGTTAAGTTGACTTAGTGAGCCTTCTAGATATTTCTAGATTTTTCTAGTTGTTTCTAGTTGTTGATAGTTGTCTTATAGTTGTCATATCCTACACATCAACTAGTTGGCATCTTGACCTCTAGTTGTCACATGTAATAGAAATATGACACTTGTCACATGACTACAACTTCTTATCTCTCATCCTTGCCTTTATAAGCAAGACATGTCTCTTCATTTTGTAAGGTTGGAGCTATAGTTCACTCTTAATGCTATTATGCCATTTGAGCATTTACATTATTCTCTCATAGTACTATTATGTTGTTCATTTCTTTTGCATTACAGTTTATTGATTCTAACTCTTTCAATTTGATTTTGGGTTGTATTCTATTCCAAGATTCTAACAAAGAACATGCCCCTACTTTGCAGATGTCATTCAAGATGCTAGACTAAAGAGATATAGTGGACTACACAAGCTATAACAAGATGTTCATAGGATGTTTAACAAAAGGATTTGTTATGTCAAGAGATTGCCAAAGCATGTTTCAAAATTGTACCTTAGTCCTTATCGAGATCAAAGTCAATTAGAGATGATGAATGACAATGATAGAAATCAAATATAGATATGATGGATTGGGATGATATGAGGTGGATGGGATGATGAGATAACTTGCCCCTAAGTTCAAGGTACAGAGACAATTGATTTACACATGATACCCACAAATGGGTTTTCATCATGGTACTTATCCAAGGTGCCATGAAATAGTTTTCACCATTATATGAATGATTTCTCTTTACTATTTTTTATTTTTTATTTTATTATTTTCAAAGGGTCTTCACATGTCCCTATCTATTTAAGATAGTCAATGTAGATGCTCTTGTTATATAACATGCCAGTAGTGACCTGCCTCAAGTAACCGCTTCATTGGGATTAAAACACACTTATACAATCCATTGGTGTTTGTGAGTTCCTCATTGATAACAAATTTGACCATATCCGAATGTTAACATCTTGATAGGTATTTTCATAGCCCTTATGATAAAGCATTGCTACCACAATGTGATAAATTTGGGATTTGGAGTTTTTGGATTTGAAGCATGATTTTGGGTTTGGATGGGGGATGTTGGATGTGAAATCAAGTGATTGAAGTTTGTTGGGTTTAGGCGGGTAACATGGAAATTTAGATTGGACTGGAGGATCCTTGACTCGCCATCCTTGATCTCCTCTTACATCTAAGGTTCTTCATACCTTTTGTGTATTAATGGCTTATGCTATCACTAGTAGAAATATGGCAAATAAATAACCAGGTGACTAAAACTTTTAGTCACGTGACAAACTTTTTGCAACACAACTATAAATGACTAATTTGGTCATCGGGCAAAAAACACAACTAAATAATTGGTCAGACAAATAAAAATGACTAAATAAATGACTATTACTCCTCCATTATATTAATAAATAAATAATATAATATAATATTTATATTATATAATAATATAATAATATAATATATTTAATATTATATTACTATATAATATATATTATATATAATATAATATAATATATTATAAAATAATATAATTATTATATTATAATATAAAATAATATTTATATTATTTAATAATATAATATTATATTATATTATAATATTATAAAATATTATATAATATTATAATATTATATAATGTTATATTATAGTATATTTAATATTATATAATAATGTAATATTATAATATATTTAATTACCCTAACCTATCATATGGGTGCCAAAATTTATAGTAATTTAAGCCCTGATTAAACTTGAAATGGCCTCGTTGATTTTTCTTTTGAAAATATGCTTGGCGCCAATGCACCATTAAGGAAATATCAGAGGTCTCCTTTGTTGTTGCTGCTCAGTAAATGTTAGTGAAAATGGCTCTTGCTCCCAACTGAAGCTCTCACTGGTAAAATGGAGTTTGGGTATATGGTTTGTGTTTAAGAATGTCTCTGCGTTGAGATTGGAGGAACCCCAATATGCAGTGGTGCATCAATAATCTGATTTCGAGGTGAGAATTTACAGAGCAATGACTTGGATGTCCGCGTCTCCTATTCAGGAAGTTTCTTTTGAGAAGGCCAAACTCGAAGGCTTCCACAGGTACCCATCTTCTCTTCTTTATGTGCACTATGCAACAAACCTGTAAAAGCTTAAATTAAGCTCTTGGACGGTTTGTTCTCAAATGTGTTTTTTATCCCACAGGATGATTTTTCATTTTCTTTTTGATCTGGCCTCTGGCACTTTAAAATTGGATTTTGTTTGTTGGGTATTTAATGATTTTGATTTTGGTTAGTGAAAATGGCTCTTGCTCCAGCCCCCATCGGCAATGGCACTGTGGAAGCACCTCTTCCTCCATCCAAGGATGCTAAGAAAATCAAAGATGAGAAAAAGGAAGAAGACCTGGTATTTATTTGCCCAGTTTTTGTACTAATTAATCTACTCATAGCTAGGGTTAGGGTTTTGATTCATTTTCCTTTTATGCTCTTTTTGTGGAAATAGTCGGAGGAAGATTTAGTTTTGAAACATCAGTTAGAAGTATATGTCGAAAGAGTTCAGGATTCGGATTCGGGACTACAGAAGACTGCTCTCGAGAGCATGATGTACGATACTCTATTGTTTTGCCATTTTTATTTTTTTGACCATTTTGGAAACTTAATCACATTTTCAGACTGTCAATTTTTTTCTTTTTCTTTCTTGCAGTATGGCAAAGGGTATGCTTCCCCTTGCAAAAATAAAAAGCATGGATGTGATCTGTCTCCTACACAAAAAGCATGTACCATTTTATGACCTTCAATCCAATTGCATATGGGGATTTTTTTAATTCCTCTATCTTTCATCAATCTCCTTACCTCACCACACCTGCCCACTTCTGGATAGATGTTTGAGAGAAGAACATAAGTTGTGCAACATTTTTAGGGTCCAAATCAAAAAATAGTGTTGTTGTAAATACTCCTAAGCCTATATTCATATGTGATCTATAGGCACCAAGAAAACACATCCATACAACTAGCATAAATTTAATAGGTATCTCAATGATAAAGTTTAGGGTGTCTTCAAGATAGCCAGCATAGGCAAGGAGGTCAACCATGCACACATAATGATCAACTGTAGGTGTAATGCAATAAGGGTTACAAATGTGATTGAAGTATGTACAACTCTCATCCACTAAACCTGCATGGCTGCATGCACCTAGAATACAAGCAAAGCTTACAATGTTAGGATATGTTCCAGAGTGCTTAATTAATTCAAAGATTTTGAGAGCGTCCTTGCAAAATCCATTTTGTGCATATCTTGCAATCATTGCATTCCATGAGATGACATATCTTTGAGGAATTATGTCAAACAGTTCACATTTTTTGTCTATGATTCCATATTTTGCATACATATCTATGAGAGCATTTCAAACTATAATATCTCACAAGAATCCCCCTACCATTATGCTTTGAAGGATGTCCATACCCTGTTCTAAAGCTCCCATTTGGGCACAGGCAGGGAGGATGCTGGCAAAGGTTGCAAAATTTGGATTTACAGTTGTCAATTGCATTTGCTTGAAAGTTTCTAAAGCCTGTTCAACAAATCCATTTTGTGCAATCCTGCAATCATTGCATTCCATGAGATGACATCTCTTTGAGGCATTCTATCAAACAGTTTGTGTGCCTTGTCTGTGCTTCCACATTTTTCATATATGTCTATCAGAGCATTTCCAACTATAATATCTGACAAAAATCTGCCTTTTATTATGCCTTGATGGATGTCCATACCCTGTTCCAAAGCTTACCATTTTTATACAGGCAAAGAGGATGCTAACAAAGGTTGTGGAATCTGGCTTTACACCTACCAATTTCATTTGCATGAAAGTTTCTAAAGCCTTTTCAACAAATCCATTTTGTGCATATCATGCAATCATTGCAGTCTATTAGACTACATTTCTTTTAGGGATTTTGTCAAACAGTTCACATGCCTTGTCTATGCTTCCACATACATCTCTCTTTGTATATGTATATCCAATTGCATTTGCTTGAAAGTTTTTAATGCCTTAACATGTTTAACAGGGCAGTTGCAACTACAACATCTGACAAAATTCCTCTATCCTTTATGTTTTGATGGATGTCCATACCCTATTCCAAAGCTCCCATTTTGACACAAGCAGGGAGGATACTGGCCAAGGTTGTGGAGTTTGGCTTTACACCAGCCAATTGTATTTGCTTTAAAATTTCTAAAGCCTTTTCAACAAATCCATTTTAATAAAAGAGGGTGAGTCCTTGCTTTATATAAAAATGTGTCAGACTATGTGGATCTATCTCCCTTTACAAAGAACATATGGTGTTGATTGGTGATCTTACAAGGATCTGTATGCTGGATAATTGGAACAATACATAATTAACAATTATGCATTGCTGGAGTAATTTTTTTCCTAAGCATCATTTTTACTTATTATGTGTTTTGTGTAAGAAAACATTATTAACCTTTGTGAAATGGAACACATCTTGTCTAATTTGTGACTTTTTGATTGTATTGGTCTAGGTTAATGAGGAAGCAAGTGATAAAGTGCTAGAGGTTGAACATAAATATAATGAGATACGACAGCTGTATTATGCCAAATGCAATGAAGTCATTCAGACAATCCCTGGTTTTTGGCTAACTACAATATGTTTTTCTTTTTTCATTAGCTAAGTTTGTTCTTGAATTGTGCAATTCATTGTTACATATATCAAAAGGAATAGTTGATATAACCTTAATGGAACTTGTTTTGTTGCTAACTTCTTTTATTTACAGTTTCTGAGCCATCCTGCTTTAGGTGACCTTCTGACTGAAGAAGACCAAAAGGTTGTGTTTTATTATCTTTTTGAAATCGTTTCACTATTTCATTTATATTATATTATGTGGGATTTCCTTGTTTTTTTAGACTGAATCTCTGGCAAATATATGACACTCTAAAAAGTCTTCAAGATCTTTACCTTGTTATATAGATTTAGTCATTGCATGACGAGGCTTTTTGTGTTATCACAAAACCTGTAGGGGTACACATTGGTTTGGGTTATTACCCTAACCTACATACCACTATATAATTCTCTTCATGACTGTTTAGGCTATGCATACTTGAAATCTATTTCCCAATCTGTATATTGCATCATAGAGTGTTTGATAGACTTATTCAACGCCTTTCTCAACTGTATAATGTAGTGAAACTACTCACTGTCCTTATTGACATGCTTGGACAAGAATGGAGTCTCCAACAAAGGCTCAAACTATCTTCAATCTATAAGAATATGAACTTATACATAGACTTTCTGCCCTCTATCTGAAATGCTTACTATTCTAGGCCCTTTTAGATTGTGCAAATTCTTTAATGCAGAATACAGACCTTGTAAAAGATTTGATAGGTTTTGACAAATGTTACTATACAAATTCCTTTCTTTTCTTTGAAAGCTACTCATAAATCTGCTTCTGTTTAAACTTTTGTTTACACTTGCCAATTGCATTTGCTTGAAAGTTTCTAGGGCCTTTTCAACAAATCCATTTTGTGCAATCTTACAATCATTGCATTCCATGAGATGACATCTCTTTGAGGCATTCTATCAAACAGTTTGTGTGCCTTGTCTGTGCTTCAACATTTTTCATATATGTTTATCAGAGCATTTCCAACTATAATATCTGACAAAAATCTGCCTTCTATTATCCCATTCTCCAAGTCCTCAAGCTTTAAAGGTGAGACATGTGCAGGTTTCTTGAAAATAGTTAAATGTCATGACACCATCGTTGTATCATACAATAGGACTTTAACAAATAACCCATCAGTATATACAGGCAGTGATGCACATTGCTTACTATACATCTGTTTTATGAAGTCAACAGCATGGAGTAGATCTCCAAACACTTTGAAAAACAATTCCTAGGAATTGGAAATAAAACCTTATCCCTATTTTTTTTCACTTCAGATCTGACATTGTACACCTTAAAAACGTAAGGTTTTAAAAAACACTTCAGATCTGACATTGTACACCTTAAAAACATAAGGTTTTCATAGTCCAAACCTCTGAGTAGAAAACTTTTGAAGGAAACTGTGTAGAAGATTTTGTATCAACATTTTAGATTACACTTATAATTTCCTCTCCATACAAAATCTTCTGCATAGTTTTTGCCAAAAGCTTTCTACTGACTATACACTTCATTATAATGCAGGCCAATGTTTATAGATTACTTTACTAGCTTTGCCAATAACCTCCTATCACCAATAATCTCTGCAAGAACACTGTCCATTTTTGAAATGATGAAACCTGTTTGCATCTCTCACAACAATTTCTCTTGCAACAACCTTGGAGATAAACTTGGTTGCAATATGGCAGTCATCACATATTCGAAGGTTCTTCACAACTTGAATAGTTGTTCCAGGTGTTGTGTTTAACAATCCAAATGCAATTGCCAACTTATTTCTATGGTGCCAGAGAAGTAATTCTTGTTCCTCCTCTTCCAAGTCATTCCGTACGATTCTTGTATCTGGAGAATACCCTGCTGCCTTCATCTCCACAGACAATTCCTCCAACTTTGCAAGGATCTCCTGTGTCTGTGGGTGCAGTTTGTCTCCACACAAAAAGCATGTACTATTTTATGACCTTGAATCCAACTACACCTAGGGATCTTTTTAATTACTCTATCTTTCATCATCTCCTTACCATTTGAACCTCACCCTAGCTGCCCACTTCTGCATATATGTTTGAGAGAAGAACATAAGTCGTAGCATTTTTAGGATCCAAATCAAAAAGCAACATTGCTTTAAATACTCCTAAGCCTATATTCATATGTGATTTACAAGCACCAAGAAAACACATCCACACAACCACCACAGGTTTAACTGGCATCTTAATGATAAAGTTTAGGATGTCCTCAAGATAGCCAGCATGGGCAAGAAGATCAACCATGCACACATAATGATAGACTGTAGGAGTAATGCAATAAGGGTTACTCATGTGATTGACAGCCCTCATCCACTAAACCTGAATAGCTACATGCACATAGAACACAAGCAAAGATTACAATGTTAGGATATGCTCCAGATTGCTTCATTGATTCAAAGATTTTGAGAGCATCCTTGCAAAATCCATTTTGTACATATCCTGCAATCATGGCATTCCATGAGACCACATTTCTTTGAGGTATTTTGTCAAATAGGTCACGTGCCTTGTCTATACTTCCACATTTTGCATACATGTCTACCAGAGCATTTCCAACTATAATTTTTGACAAAAATCCCCCTTCCATTATGCTTTGATGGATGTCCATACCCTGTTCCAAAGCTCCCATTTTTGCACAGGCAGGGAGGATGCTGGCAAAGGTTGTGGAATTTGGCTTTACACCTGCCAATTGCATTTTCTTGAAAGTTTCTAAAGCCTTTTCAAAAAATTCATTTTGTCCATATCCTGCAATCATGGCATTCCACAAGACCACATTTCTTTTAGGCATTTTTTCAAATAGTTCACATGCCTTATCTGTGCTTCCACATTTTGCATACATGTCTACCAAGGTAGTTGCAACTACAATAAATGACAAAATTCCTCTATGCTTCATGATTTGATGGATGTCCATACCTGATTCCAAAGCTCCCATTTTGGCACAGGTAGGGAGAATGCTGGCAAAGGTTGTCGAATTTGGCTTTACACCTGCTAATTGCATTTGCTTGAAAGTTTCTAAAGCCTTTTCAACAAATCAATGTCTAATGAAAAGTCTTCTCTGATGGAGCGTGCTACTTTTGTAAGAGAATCTCCTACCACAAAACTCAATACAATGGTAGATAAATGCCTAATTCCTTTCTTGGAAGAGACTTTTTTTGCCAATTTTACTTTGGGTTGCACACGTTCGAGTAATCTACTGAAGCTCTGTATTTGGGACTCAAGTTGAGAATTATGAAGTTTATGATAATATTTTCTTTTTGCATCTCAGATCAATCCTTCTAGATTAGTCATGAGCTCTTCTAGAGTTTGGACTTTCTTGGGTGCATCTTCAAGGTCACGAGAAGCTTGCTCCAATGCTCTCACAACTCCCACAATGTTTGACACTAATCCAGTGGCTGCAGCTACTAATTGGCAAGCATCCATCTTTTCACAAAATATATACTACCTTGTAGTAATGTTTGTTGCCACCATAAATTGATAACAACCCACAACCATTAACAATATGTAATGATATTATTTCTCCTACATGTAGTAATGTGCATATCCCGCAACCATTGCATTCCATGAGATGGCATCTCTTTGAGGCATTCTGCCAAACAGTTCACATGCCTTGTTAATGCTTCCACATTTTGCATACATGTCTACCGCAAGGTGCTTGTTGGGCCTTCACGGTGATGCGGGGTGACCGCTTCCACATTTTGCATACATGTCTACCGAAGGTGCTTGTTGGGCCTTCGCAGTGATGCGGGGAACCCCACATCACCACGAAGGCCCAACAAGCACCTTGCGGTAGACCTGTATGTAGTGACCCTGGCATTCTTTATGCTTTAATGGATGTCCATACCCTGTTCTAAAGCTCCTATTTTTGCACAGGCAGGGAGGATGTTGGCAAAGGTTGTGGAAGGCCATGTTTTCCTCAAAACCAACTAATGATGCTTTGGATTAAATAAGGGTATTTCTGTTTGTGCCTGAAGTTTCATTATGAGAGGTATAATGGACCCCGCATCACCGTGAAGGCCCAACAAGCACCTTGTGGTAGACAATGCTTCCACATTTTGCATATATGTCTGCCGCAAGGTGCTTGTTGGGCCTTCACAGTGATGCGGGGAACCCCACATCACCATGAAGGCCCAACAAGCACCTTGCAGTAGACCTATATGCAGTGACCCTGGCATCCTTTATGCTTTGATGGATGTCCATACCCTGTTCCAAAGTTCCCATTTTTGCATAGGCAGGGAGGATGTTGGCAAAGGTTGTGGAAGGCCATGTTTTCCTCAAAACCAACTAATGATGCTCTAGATTAAATAAGGGTATTTCTGTTTGTGCCTGAAGTTTCATTGTGAGAGGTATAATGGACATGTAATTAGATTGAATGTCCAAATCCTCAAATTGGTTGCCATTGCAGTCTATTAAAGTGAGCTTATGCGACTTCATGTCTTGTAATTCCACATCCTCCAACTCCTCTGCTAGGCTTGTGATCGTGGGGGCACTGTTTACTGCCACCACCTACCCACCCAAATCATAAATTTTCCCTGCAACATGACATACAGTTTGAGTTTAGTTTTATTTAAATTGTAGGTTACAGATTTTCAAAAGCATTGTTCAATTCATTATGGGTTGTGGAAGCTTACGGACCCAATTAAAATTAAACAGTTTATAGAATAAGATCCTATTCGTGCACCCAAAATAAGATTTGTCAGTCAATTCAAATTAATCTTTCATTAACCAATAGTCATACACACTCTACTTATACATTATCTCTTCAATGGTTAAATAGTTAATAGCAAATTTACATCTAGTCATCCACACCAAAAAGTGGTAAATATTTGTTCTATTTTTATTGGTCAAAATTGACCTTTGACTGTTGAAGTGGATGATATTTAAGAATAGCCGTGGATACAAAGAAATGGATTTTTGTTGTTGATAACTGAGAGAGGGGGGGTGAATCAGTTATCCTAATTATTTCTTCTTTTGAACTTTCTTATTAATCAAAGCAGCATTGAATCAAACAAACAAACATTACCATGAAATGAGAAACACATGACACAGTATTTTTGATGTGGAAACCCGGTTAAGGGAGAAAACCACGGGGTGATTAACCCAAAGATTATTCTCTGTTAGAAGAATAAGGAATTACAAAATGGCACTTGCCAATTAGGGCTCACTGCCCGAGCACATTGCTCACAAAGAGGCACACTGCCTACAAGGAGACACATTGTCTACAAAAGAATGTTATACAATACTTGAATTGATTGGAGGCATCTACATATGCTAGAGTTTAGTTCCGGTTAGGCTCAGTATACTGATCTGCTGCACTTCATCTTTCCTCTATTCTTTATTCTGCTTTCCTTTCACATACCAGATCTTTCTTACTGCTTCTACACTGCTCTACACTTATTCGCATACACCATACCACTACTACACTTTTCACAACAAAATCCATCCTCTATTTATATCCGCACTAGTGATTTCATTATCTTTCTAGTCGGCACCCGGAATAGTCTATCTTCTCACAAACTCTATTCTGTCGGCTGAATCCTTGTATATCAAGTAATGCAGATCAAGCATATACTTGTAGATGTCATTAATCATGTTGGCCAAACATGATTCATGCCTTCACAACCTTTACCATCAACAGTAACACATCCAGAAAATAGTCTGATACTCTGTCAGTCAGTTCTTCCTCTGTTCTCACTGTCTCTCAGGAATCTGGTACTCAACTATTCATATCTTCTTCCTTGTCCATCACCGGAGGCTAAATCCTTGGAATATACTACTCAAGGTAGTCCTCTTGACTTCCCCAAATCCGCACTACACCAAGACACTTCCTCTGAGAGATCTGGACCAATCTGTCGGACCTTGCCACATGCTCTATTCTTGTTCACCGGACCACAACAATCTTCATTCAGACTTCCGGTAGAGACACACCATGACTTGCGGATATGTGGGATGACCTTTGTTTCCATCAATGACAACAACCATGAATCCATATAGTGTCTCTTGCCAACATTTGTTTTGCTTTGATGATAAATTTTCATGTATTTCTCTGCTCAAATTTACCAAAGACTTGCACCTGGCTTAGTCAGTCAGAGTTTAGTTTCTCAAAACCAACTAAAGATGCTCTAGATTAAATAAGGGTATTTCTGGATTAAATGAGGATATGATTACATGATTGAAGTCTAAATAATGCCTAATCTATTTAGAAATGAGGAGGCAGTATTTTTAAAATCTAATATACTTAGTGAAAAGGAAAATAAATAATCTAAACCTTTAGAATAATAAATATATAATTAATGTAATATAAGTATTAAATTTTAAATTTATTAATGAGTTGAGATTGATAATCAAAGTAAAATAAATATAGAAAATTAAATAATAGTCTCTAGTTTAAAATTTGATGAAGACTATATTGTGTTAAGTATTAGAAATTAATTGGTTACTTTATAAAAGTTTTTTGTGATATTAGATAAATATTTTTGAATTTGTCAATTCTATATTTGATATTCTAGTTCACTTGTATCATTGTGGAATTGATCTCCACAAGTGTAGATCTCAACCTTTACGTGGATTTGAATTTGTGTGAATGGATGTAATTTGCATTGATATATTAATCAAAAAATTTCTCATGTCAGTGTCTAATACTTTAATATGTGTTTTTTTTGTAGTTTGAGGTTACATCATTCTTTCTTGCCTCCATGACAAGTGATTCTTTTCTACAAACTTGTGAGCCAAAAGACAATTGCATTGCATCTAAAACTGTTTGGGCTCTTCCGTAAGTTTTGTGAAAATCTTTCAACACTCAGTAATATATTAAGAATTCAATTCTTGAATTTGAAATTGCATTTGTTTTAAAATTTCTAAAGCCTTTCCCACAAATCCATTTTGTGCATATCTTGTAATCATTGCAGTCCATGAGACCACATTTCTTTGAGGCATTCTATCAAACAGTTCACATGCCTTGTCTATGCTTCCACATTTTGCATACATGTCTAACAGGGCAGTTGCAACTACAACATCTGACAAAATTCCTCTATCCTTTATGTTTTGATGGATGTCCATGCCCTATTCCAAAGTTCCCATTTTGGCACAAGCAGGGAGGATGCTGGCAAAGGTTGTGGAATGTCCGTGGGATGACATCTCTTTGAGGCATTGTGTCAAACAGTTCTCTTGCCTTGACTATTATTCTAAATTTTACATACATTTCTACTAGAGCATTTACAACTATAATATTTGTCAAACATCCCCCTTCCATTATGCTTTGATTTGCTGATAAAGTATGTTTTAGATTTGAATTTTCTATTCAAGTTTCATCTTAACTTTCACATGTTTGGAGTTGGGATTGCTAGCTTCCTAAACCTATAATCAATGAAAATTCATAGTTCAGAAATTGATTACTAGGAATGGGGGTTACAAGAATGTTTGTCTAAACCTGGTTGTTTATAAATTTGACTTACTCTATCTAAACAGATCTAAGAAGCTCTGTGGAGTCAATAAGGTAAATATTCTTTCAAAGAACATGTTAAAGTAAGTTACTTATTTGCTTTCTGTTACAAAGGGGCAATTTACTTATTGCATTGTTGGGTTTTGTTTGTGCAGACCAAGGCGAGAGATGTGACAAAGAAGAAGTAATGCTACAATTAGCAATATTATGCGAGTTTTGATACATTTATTCAAATTTTGAGATGTAAAAGCCCATGATGAAATATTTAGGCTTCATTTTGCAAGTAGTTCTTTCATGTTTTAGAGTTGTATAAGCAAAAAATAGAGCATTGTAACTCAGTTTTCTCAGTCACAGCACTGAGAAACACACTTTTTAACACAATTTTCAAAGCAAAGACACATTTAAGTCTTGTATTTGCTGTAAAAACACATTTTGTCAATAAAATTTTAGTATTTTGCCTTCTTAATAGATGTTTCATTATGTGCAAATGAATGATTGATTATGTTTTTTTGTGTTTTATGTTTAAACCTCAAAAATAATTAAATAAACTACCAATTGACTAAATATACTACCAACTAATAGAAAATGATGACTAAATGACTAAATATACTACCAAATTTCCAAATATACTACCAAATTGATGACTAAATATACTACCAAATTAATGACTAAAATTTGTTTAGTCATAAATTTGGCCGCGGGATAAATGACGAGAAATAAACTACCAATGGTCACGTGACTAAATATACTACCAAATTAATGACTAGATATACTACCAAATTACCAAATATACTACCAAATTGATGACTAAATATACTACCAAATTTATGACTAAATATACTACCAAATTTTACTACTAAATTAATGACTAAAATTTGTTTGGTCATAAATTTGGTCGCAAGATAAATGACCGACAATAAACTACCAATGGTCACATGACCAAACTACTGATCACATGACCAATTTTTGGTAGTTTTTTTAGTCATTTGTTTCTATTTTTCTACTAGTGTATGAATCCCCCTCATTTGTCTAAGCAAGGTTGTACTATCTTGGGCATGTATGGGATCATCCTATTGTTTGCATGTCTAGTCCAGGCAGTGGATGGATATACATCATCACCTTGGTCTTTTATACCTTGGTGAAAATATCCTCTTTGCTATAATAAAACTTAGGATTGCTCTAAAAATATATCAGCATAATACCCATCCCTAACCAATTCCTAAATCAATTTATCATCCACCCAATTCCAACCATCCCTTCCTCTCTGAAAGTTTGCTCATCAAGCAAAATTTCCTCACCAACACAACAAATACCAAACCAACCTGATCATGTCGCTCTTATAGAACTGATGTGATATTTTTCGCCACTCACACCTAGCCATACATCACTACACCGTTTCTTCTCCCCATACCACAAATCATACCCATTTTCACCCCTTTTTTCTTCCATTAACCCCGTTTCCCATCTTGAACGTCTTTTTCACCACCATTTCATTTTTTCTGAGAGTTCACCTGAAAAAAAAAAAAAATTTCCCCAATCTCTCAAGGGGCTATCCCTCATCCATTTTCATTCCTCCCATCAGCTGGGGCAAAATTCTTTGACCTGACCCCATTCCCACTCAGTCACGATGCCACATCAAAAAGGAGTAAAATGTAGACACATGAAAATGTCTTGACCTCACAATCCACTTTCCCACATCCTTGCATTACCAATTCTTCTTTCCACCAATTAATTAAATAAAAATCAATTTGTTTAATTAATTTACCATAAGCCACCAATCCATAGCCATTCATCCTAATTATCCATCCCTTGTAATAAATTAATTCAATTAATTCATTACTATATCTTAAAACATCATTCACAATTAATTAAATAAATATTCTAATATTTATTTGATTAATTTCCATCATTCCCTAACCTAGATTAATTAAATAAACATGCTTATTTGATTAATCCCCCTAGCCTATGACCTAAACCTAGCCTAATTAAATAAATACCAATTATTTAATTAGCTACTATATGTTAGTGTAGGTTTTTTATTTTTCTTAGGGATGTTTCTTTTTCCTACACGTTATTAAGCTTGCTTAGGTTTATTAGATGTGGTTAATATGAGGACACGTGGTGAAATACATCAGCTACATGTGTAACTCTCTCCCACACATGGGTAGTTGAGTTACACATCGTCTTTTGGTGTTTTATGCCACCTCTCATAACCACTATTTTGTCTTTACCTGAGTAGGTTATGGGGTAGTTAGAGTTCTCACACTCTTTTGGCTTTATGTGCCACCTCCTTTCTGTCTTCACTTGAGGAGGTTATGCCACATGTTTTGTCATTTACCAAGTAGGTAAAACCTCCCACCTTTTATGGGTAGTAGGAGTTAATGAACCTCTTGGATGTATATGCCCCATCTTTGCTATATATATAGCACTCTCCTCTCACGGTAGCTAGTTGAACACTAGTTCAATACCAGTTCGGTGAAAGCTCCATGAGAGTATTGAGAGTATTCTCAAATTCTCTTGCATTGTCTCTATTTTTGTCTCTTTTTAGATTCTCTCTCCATTCTGCTATTTTGATCTTTGATCATCTATTGACTGGAGTGTATATGATCTACGACCGACATCAGATCCTGGCTCAGTTCTCAAAGAATCTAACATGGTATCAGAGCCTATTTGTTTGGTTTAGTTTATTTTTTGTAATCTTGATATTTGAGAGATTTGAGACTATTAGATTGCTAATATTTTCTTAAAAACCCAGTATGCTTTTCTTTTGCATCCTCAGATGATCTAGAGAATTGGAACAGTTTAAAGGAAAATAAGCATCTATAATACTCTGGCATGCATATTTGTGTTATTGTGAGATCTAGACAACTCGTTTGGTAAACCTGGAGGCATTTTCAACGTCTCCATAGCATCCAGAAGACTCAGAAAAGTCAAAATTGGCTTTTATTTCACCGAAATCAAAGATCAGAGGACCTAGTTCCACCAGAGGTTTTTTAAGGGTTTCCTTGACGTAGCTAATAAATAGGTGCATTTTTGGCCCAAACAAACCTCGCCATCGTGCTCAAAAGGCATGAAAACCTAAAGATTGACTGTAAAATCGTCAAAATCAGAGTCAGGAATTTTCTGAGTCAATTTTTTTCACCCTTGGTTCATACAGAATACGTACTGTTCAACTATGTAGAAAAAAATTTACTGTCTTAAATTTGACGATCAAATGGCCGTCACGGAATACGGGCTTAAATTTGGCATTCATCTACCCGTCATAAGCACTATGTTAAATTTGACATTCATCTGCCCATCAAATTCACTGTGTTAAATTTGACGTTCAATGACTGTCACAGATGTCACTATCTTAAATTTGACGTCTAAATAACCATCAGTAGGCAAACCCCTCTCCATCTGCATTTTTGATTTGGCAGTCCAACTTCAAACGATTGTAACTTGAGCATACGAACTCCTTTTTTCATGCAATTTTTTTTATTTTGGGTAAAATTTTGCGCTCTATGCTGTGGTGAAGTTAGTTTTCTGATTTGATGCTCTAGAATTTCAAAAATTGAAGATTCTTCCAGAATTTGCTGTGTAGTTCTCGTTTTGAGACCTTCCGAGAGCCATAACTTGTGCAAACGGACTCCGTTTTTAGTGCCTTTTTTTAGAGTTCATATTTTTCTGTGTACTCTACATTGGTGCTCTCAATTTGTTCTCATATTGTACTTGGACGGTAGTTTCAGAGTTTTGGCCATTTTGGGCCATGTAAGAGTCTAAAAATCTAAAGATTTGCATTGTAAATTGCACTAATTATAAAGTGCCAACATTGTAATTTCTGGGGGGGGTCATTTCAGAAACTAGTAAAAAGGGGGGTGTCTCATGTGTCTCTTTTTTTGCACTTCTCTTTCTGCTTTGCAATCTACTTTTCTGCACTCATGGATCCATCTACACTTCATGTCTTAACTCCATATAGCTATTTTGAATGGAAATCTAAGATGTTAATATATCTTAAAAGACATGGATATCATCGACTTACAATGGGACTTGAGACAGAACCTCAAGATGCTACAGAAAAGACAAAATGGTTTAATAAATGTGATGAAGCCTTTGGTACTCTGTGTATGCCAGTCTCTCCTAACCTTCTTTTTCACATTGAATCTGCCTCTACACCAAATGATGTGTGGACCACATTGGAAAAACTTTTTGGTAATCAAGATGAATTAAGGGGCCATCAATTGGAGAATGAACTCATAGGGTTGAGTCCAAGCAATTTTGACACCATACAAGACTTCTTCACAAAGTTGAAAGCCATCAGATTGCAGTTGAAACAGTGTGGAATAGAAAAAGATCACAAACAATTGATCTTAAGTATTCTTTCTAAACTTGGTCTGAACTATTCAATCTTTGTTTCTACCTTTTATGCTACAAAAAGTGCCCTAGGTTTGAACTATAAAATGCCTTCTCTAGATGAGTTTGCTTCAAAACTCAACTAGGAGCAAGATAAACTAGTTCACATAGGTACAATTAAACCCTCGAAGTCACATGCCTTGGCTACAAATCAAGGCACAAAAGAATAGAAGGGATCTGGTAAACAGGAAAAGAAACAAAAGAACCAAGGAGAGAAGAAGAAAGATTAGAAACATGCTTCTCCAAATGCAGCTAATCAGACCTCTTCATCAAAAGGTGAACAACCTAAGAAGGAGAAGGTCAAGTGTTCTTACTGTAAAAGGCCTGGACATGATGAGCACAAGTGTTTAAAGAAGCAGATTGATCACCTGTCACATCTTCTTGAGAAGAATAACATCAAGGTGCCTGATTCTGTCAAGTAGAGCTCATCAGAAGGATCTTCAAAGAACACAGAAAAGAGTAAGGGGAAAGGAAAGGGCAAGGCCCTGGTTGCATTTGCTTCACAACCTGATACCTAGATCATTGACTCGGGTGCTTCACACCACATGGCTTCTTCTCAGGATAGATTTGCCTCCTTAGAGCCATGTTCTATGCCTGCCATACTTGTGGGTGATGACACTCCTGTTGAAGTGCATGGGAGAGGGTATGTGGACATGGGTGAAGGAACATTTCAAGATGTTCTCTACATTCCATCTTTGTCAACTAATATCTTATCTATTTATTAGATCACTCACACAGGCTCTGGCAAGCAGGTTGAGTTCACACCAGATAATGTGGTAATCAGTGAATTGCATGATGGGTCTACAGTTGCTGTGGGAAAAACAGATCATCAGTCTAGATTGTATTAGTTTTCTCACTTTGTTCCTGACTCTCCTTCAACCATTTTACTCACTCATTCAGATGAGGTGAGTCATTTGTGGCATCGGTGGTTTGGCCACTTGAATTACTGCTACTTGCAACAACTCAGTCAACATGACATGGTTTCAGGGTTGCCTTCTATTTAATTTTTTGATGGAGTTTGCCAGGGATGCATTATTGGTAAGCATCCAGAGGAGAAGTATGACAAAGGCAAAGATTGAAGGGCCACATAGCTTTTGGAGTTGGTACACAGTGATTTGGCAGGACCATTTCCACATCCTTCTTTTAGCAGGGCTTGATATGTTCTGACATTCATTGATGATCTTTCTAGATACACTTGGGTATATTTTCTCAAGTAGAAATCTGAGGTCTTTGAGTCTTTTCAGGGCTTCAAAGCTTTTGCAAAGAAACAATCTAGGAAGGCCATCAAAATTCTACGTACGGATAATGGGGGAGAATATGTCAACCACAGGTTTGTGTAGTTTTGTGCCTTTGAGGGAATTGATCTTCAGCACATAGTTCCCTATAGTCCACAACAGAATGGTGTCGCAGAACACAAGAACAGGTCTTTGAAAGAGATGGCCAATTGTATGATTCACTCCAAGTCTATGGCACCTCAGTACTGGGCAAAGTCCATCAACTATGCGTGTTACATCCAGAACTACATTCCTCACAAAGCTGTGAAGGGCGTAACTCCTTTCCAAGCTTGGACTGGTCAGAAACCCACAGTTAAGCACTTTCAAGTGTTTGATTCTCCTACTTTGGCCCACATTCTAGTAGAGAAACACAAGGATATGGATCCACAGAGCAAGTCTTACAGTTTTGTTGGGTACCCAGATGGTGTCAAGGGCTACATGCTTCTCCACCCTACAACTCATGAGCTGTTCATTGAGAGAAGTGTTCATGTTGAGGAGGAATCTTCTAGTTCTTCTCCTACCACTTCTCCATCCACTTCTCCATCCACCATTACATTGGAGACATTGCAGCATGATGACAGTTCTTCAGAGGATTTTAATCCTCCTGATCCACATGAGGATTCTTCTTCCTCCACTTCAGATGGCAACAATGATGATGAGGATCCACCCTCTTCTCCCAGTCATAATTCAAAGGTTGATGATTCTCCTCTAGATTCTCCTACCATAGGGCCTCTTTGGGCTCGTCAGACTTTGCAGTCAGCAGGTGATTGGGTTGGTGATCCTTCAGATACAAGAAGAACAAGGTCACAATTTTAGTAGGCTCCACATCTCTTTGTTGCTTCAGCTTCTGGTGTCCCCGAGTGAGATGCAGCAATGCAGGAAGAGATTAATTCCTTGGAAAGGAATCCTACATGGGATTTAATCCCTCTTCCTAAGGGAAGAAAACTTGTTCGATGCAAGTGGATCTATCAGACAAAATTTGTAGCAGATGGGTCAATTGACAAGCATAAGGCTTGCTTGGTCGCTAAAGGATTCTCCCAGGTACCTGGGATTGCTACTCTGAGACTTTTGTGCCAGTAGTGCCCAAAATGAATTCCATCTGACTTGTACTTGCTATAGCTGTAGCCCATCGTTGGGAAGTTCATCAAATAGATGTGAAGAGTGCTTTTCTTCATGGTGACCTTCAAGAGGAAATCTACATGGAGCAACCACAAGGGTTTGTTCAGGATCCTTCATTGGTTTGTTGACTTCAGAAGTCTCTCTATGGCCTCAAATAGGCTCCTCGAGCCTGGTATGCCAAGATGGACTCCTTCCTTCTATCAGTTGGGTTCACTCGATGCCATTATGATCCAAACATCTACATTCTGCAGTAGGATGATACTCTAACATTTCTAGTTCTGTATGTCGATGACTTGTTGATCACAGGGAGTCACTCATCCACCATCAAAGCATTGGAAACTGCTCTACATGATCAATTTCTGATGTCAGACTTGGGTCTTTTGCACTACTTCTTAGGGATTGAGATCACTCAGTCTTCTTCAGGTATCTTCATGGCACAACCCAAGTATGCACTTGGCATGCTCTCCAGATTTCACATGGCTGACTGTAAGCCTACACTGACTCCATTTCTATCCGGGGTCAAACATGAGGCTAAGTGTTCTTCACCCTTGGTTGATGGCACTTTATACCGACAACTTGTTGGAAGTCTCATCTATCTGACTCACATGAGGCCTGGCATTTCATATGTCATGGGCATGGTCTCTCAATTTATGTAGGAGCCACATGAGTTGCATTGGAAAGCAACTAAGTGGATTCTCCACTATGTTCAGGAAACTCACAGTTCTGGTATTCACTATGTAGCAAGCATGGAATTTGATTTGGTGGGATACACATGTTCAAATTAGGTAGGCGATTCTTAGGATCGCAAGTCTACTTCAGGGTATTGCTTCTCACTTGGTTCCGGTCTAGTTTGTTGGTTGAGGAAGAAGCAGTCTGCAATTGCTCTTTCATCTTCAGAGGTTGAGTATCGAGGGGCAGTTAATGCCACAACTGAAGCCATTGGCTTCAGAATATTCTTATTGAGTTTGGCATTTCATTCAAAAAGCCCACAGTCATCTTTTGTGATAACCAGAGTGCAATTTAGATCTTAAGGAATCCAGAGGATGAAACACATTGAGATACATATGCACTACATTTGGGAACTGATTCATGGAAACATCATCGATCTCAAGTACATTCAAACATTGGAGCAGATTGTAGACATCTTCACCAAACCCTTCACTGAGAGCAAGCTCCTTCATCTGCCAGCTTTGCTAGGGGTGTGGCCAATGTCTACTTCAGGAGGGGCTTCTTAGTCCTTTGCTTCACTCTCTACTCTGGGGGGTGTTTTCTATCTCTATTTAAGGGTGGGCTATTCCTTTGTGGGGGGCTTCTTCTCTTTTGGAAGGGAATTCTTTGTACATGGGTACCGCATCAGGCTTCACTTGCCAGGACCCATATCTTTTCACCCACCTAAGCTATGGTGTCACCAATAGCATGGAGGTGATAGATGCTAAGAGCTACTCTCAGTATGATAAGGACTAGCTAACCTTCACCATTTCCATGTAGGTGAAAGTGTTGGGTACTAACCCATACTAGGATGGATAGACTTTTGCCAGTGGCATGGAGGCAATAGGTGTCTAGATCCATCGAATCGAAAGGTTTAGTGAATTATGGAGTTCTTTTCCGCTAATGGTGTTTTGGATATACACTTATTCCAACTAGTCATGGTGGCAAATATTTTGGGAAGCTTGCTAGCCATCCTAGCTAGTATCAATCTAGGAAAAGGATGGACCCCTAGTGTAGTATAGGATGCACTTTAATATTTTTCTAGTTAGGTTATACTTAAGGGATGGGTAAGTGTTTGTAAACTCGATAGTAGGAAGATAAATGCTAAGAGATGGGTTTCTTTTCTATTACATCTCTTTTGTATGTATAATGTTAGTGTAGGTTTTTTATTTTCCTTAGGGATATTTCTTTTTCCTACACATTATTAAGCTTGCTTAGGTTTATTAGATGTGGTTAATATGAAGACACGTGATGAAATACATCAGCTACATTTGTAACTCTTTCCCACACATGGGTAGTTGAGTTACACATCCTCTTTTGGCTTTTTGTGCTACCTCTCATAACCATTATTATGTCTTTACCTAAGTAGGTTATGGGGTAGTTAGAGTTCTCACACTCTTTTGGCTTTATGTGCCACCTCCTTTCTGTCTTCACTTGAGGAGGTTATGCCACATGTTTTGTCATTTACCAAGTAGGTAAAACCTCCCACCTTTTATGGGTAGTAGGAGTTAATGAACCTCTTGGATGTATATGCCCCATCTTTGCTATATATATAGCACTCTCCTCTCACGGTAGCTAGTTGAACACTAGTTCAATACTAGTTCGGTGAAAGCTCAGTGAGAGTAACGAGAGTATTCTCAAATTCTCTTGCATTATCTCTATTTTTCTCTTTTCAGATTCTCTCTCCATTCTACTATTTTGATCTTCGATTATCTATCGACTGGAGTGTATATGGTCTACGACCAACATCAGAACCTAGCTCGGTTCTCGCTTCTCGATCTAACACTATAACCTACCTAGCTTCTAGACATAAATTAATTAAGTAAACCCTTAATTAATTTTAATGGGTAAACACTTAATTAATTGGAATCCTAGCTTTCAGAAATTGAAGATTCTTCCAGAATTTGCTGCATAGTTCTCATTTTGAGACCTCCCGAGAGCCATAACTTATGCAAATGGACTTTGTTTTTAGTGTCATTTTTTTTAGTTCATATTTTTCTGTGTACTCCGCATTGGTGCTCTCAATTTGATCTCATATTGTACTTGGACTGTAGTTTCAATGTTTTGGTCATTTTGGGCCATGTAACAGTCTAAAAATCTAAAGATTTGCATTGTAAATCGTACTAATTATAAAGTGCCAACATTGTAATTTTTGGGGGGGTCATTTCACAAACTAGTAAAAAGGGGGGTGTCTCATGTGTCTCTTTTTTTGCACTTCTCTTTCTGCTTTGTAATCTACTTTTCTACACTCATGGATCCATCTACACTTCATGTCTTAACTCCATATAACTATTTTGAATAGAAATCTAAGATGTTAATATATCTTAAAAGATATGGATATCATCAAGTTACAATGGGACTTGAGACAGAACCTCAAGATACTGCAGAAAAGACAAAATGGTTTAATAAATGTGATGAAGCCTTTGGTACTATGTGTATGTTAGTCTCTCCTGACCTTCTTTTTCACATTGAATCTACCTCTACACCAAATGATGTGTGGACCACATTGGAAAAACTCTTTGGTAAGCAGGATGAATTAAGGGGTCATCAATTGGAGAATGAACTCATAGGGTTGAGTCCGAGCAATTTTGACACCATACAAGACTTCTTCAAAAAGTTGAAATCCATCAAATTGTAGTTGAAATAGTGTGGAATAGAAAAAGATGACAAACAATTGATCTTAAGTATTCTTTCTAAACTTGGTCCAAACTATTCAATCTTTGTTTCTACCTTTTATGCTACAAAAAGTGCCCTAGGTTCAAACTATAAAATGCCTTCTCTAGATGAGTTTGCTTTAGAACTCACCCAGGAGCAAGATAAATTTGTCCACATGGGTACAATTAAACCCTCAAAGTCACATGACTTGGCTACAAATCAAGGCACAAAAGAACAGAAGGGGTCTAGCAAATAGGAAAAGAAATAAAAGAACCAAGGAGAGAAGAAGAAAGATCATAAACATGCTGCTCCAAATGCAGCTAATCAGACCTCTTCATCAAAAGGTGAACAACCTAAGAAGGAGAAGGTCAAGTGTTCTTACTGTAAAAGGCTTGGACATGATGAGCACAAGTGTTTAAAGAAGCATAATGATCAGCTGTCACATCTTCCTGAGAAGAATAACATCAAGGTGCCTGATTCTATCAAGCAGAGCCCATCAAAAGGATCTTCAAAGGACATAGAAAAGAGTAAGGGGAAAGGAAAGGGCAAGGCCCTAGTTGCTTTTGCTTCACAACCTGATACCTGGATCATTGACTCGAGTGCTTCGCACCACATGGCTTCTTCTCAGGATAGATTTGCCTCCTTAGAGCCATGTTCTATGCCTGCCATACTTATGGGTGATGACACTCCTGTTGAAGTGCATGGGAGAGGGTCTGTGGACATGGGCGAAGGAACATTTCATGATGTTCTCTGCATTCCATCTTTGTCAACTAATCTCTTATCTATTTATCAGATCACTCACATAGGCTCTGGCAAGCAGGTTGAGTTCACACTAGATAATGTGGTAATCAGTGAATTGCATGATGGGTCTACAATTGCTGTGGGAAAAGCAGATCATCATTCTAGATTGTATCAGTTTTCTCACTTTGTTCCTGACTCTCCTTCAACTATTTTACTCACTCATTCAGATGAGGTAAGTCATTTGTGGCATCGATGGTTTGGCCACTTGAATTACCGCTACTTGCAACAGCTCAGTCAACATGACATGGTTTCAGGGTTGCCTTCTATTCAATTTTCTGATGGAGTTTGCCAGGGATGCATTATTGGTAAGCATCCAGAGGAGAAGTATGACAAAGGCAAAGCTTGGAGGGCCACATAGCTTCTAGAGTTGGTACACAGTGATTTGGTAGGACCATTTCCACATCCTACATTTAATAGGGCTCGATATGTTCTGATATTCATTGATTATCTTTCTATATACACTTGGGTATATTTTCTCAAGTAGAAATCTGAGGTCTTTGAGTCTTTTCAGGACTTGAAAGCTTTTGTAGAGAAACAATCTGGGAAGGCCATCAAGATTCTGTGTGTGGATAATGGGGGAGAATATGTCAACCACAGGTTTGTGCAGTTTTGTGCCTTTGAGGGCATTGATCTTCAGCACATAGTTCCCTGTAGTCAACAACAAAATGGTGTCGTAGAATGCAAGAATAGGTCTTTGAAAGAGATGGCCAATTGTATGATTGACTTCAAGTCTATGGCACCTCAGTACTAGGCGAAGGCCATCAACTATGCGTGTTACATCTAGAACTACATTCCTCACAAAGTTGTGAAGGGGGTAACTCCTTTCCAAGCTTGGACTAGTCGGAAACCCACAGTTAAGCACTTTTGAGTGTTTGATTCTCCTTCTTAGGCCTGCATTCTAATAGAGAAACGCAAGGCTATGGATCCACAGAGCAAGTCTTGCATATTTGTTGGGTACCCAGATGGTGTCAAGTGCTACAGGCTTCTCCACCCTACAACTCATGAGTTGTTCATTGAGAGAAGTGTTCATTTTGAGGACTCTTCTAGTTCTTCTCCTACCACTTCTCCATCCACCATTACATTGGAGACATTACAGCATGATGACAGTTCTTCAGAGGATTTTAATCCTCCTGATCCACATGAGGAGTCTTCTTCCTCCACTTTAGATGGCAACAGTGATGATGAGGATCCACCCTCTTCTCCTAGTCATAATTCAAAGGTTGATGATTCTCCTCCAGATTCTCCTACCACAGGGCCTCTTTGGGCTCGTCAGACTTTGCAGTCAACAGGTGATTGGTTTGGTGATCCTTCAAATACAAGAAGAACAAGGTCACAATTTTAGTAGGCTCCACATCTCTTCTTTGCTTTAGCTTTTGATCAACAGACTTTTTAGGAAGCTTCTGGTGTCCCTGAGTGAGATGCAACAATGCAGGAAGAGATCAATTCCTTGGAAAGGAATCCTATATGGGATTTAGTCCCTCTTCCTAAGGGAAGAAAACTTGTTCAATGCAAGTGGATCTATTGGACAAAATTTGCAGTAGATGGGTCAGTTGACAAGCATAAGGCTCACTTCGTCACCAAAGGATTCTCCCAGGTGCCTGGGATTGACTACTCTAAGAATTTTGTGCCAGTAGCGCCCAATATGAATTCCTTCTGACTTGTACTTGCTATAGTTGTAGCCCATTGTTGGGAAGTTCATCAGATGGACATGAAGAGTGCTTTTATTCATGGTGACCTTCAAGAGGAAATCTACATGGAGCAGCCACAAGGGTTTGTTCAAGATCCTTCATTGGTTTGTCGACTTTGAAATTCTCTCTATGGCCTCAAATAGGCTCCTCGAGCTTGGTATGCCAAGATGGACTCCTTCCTTCTGTTAGTTGGGTTCACTTGATGCCATTTTGATCCAAACATCTACATTCTGCGGTAGGATGATACTCTAACATTTCTAGTTCTGTATGCCGATGACTTGTTGATCACATGGAGTCACTCATCCACCATCAAAGCAGTGAAAATTGCTCTACATGATCGATTTCTGATGTGTCTTTTGCACTACTTCTTAGGGATTGAGATCACTCAGTCTTCTTCAAGTATCTTCATGGCACAACCCAAGTATGCACTTGACATGCTCTCCAGATTTTGCATGGGTGATTGTAAGCCTGCACTGACTCTATTTTTGTCCAAGGTCAAACTTGAGGCTAAGTATTCTTCACCCTTCCTTGATGGCACTTTATATAGATAACTTGTTGGGAGTCTCATCTATCTGACTCACACAAGGCCTAACATTTCATATGTTGTGGGCATGGTCTCTCGATTTATGCAGGAGCCACATGAGTTGCATTGAAAAGCAACTAAGCGGATTCTTCATTATGTTCAAGGAATTCACAGTTCTGGCATTCACTATGCAGCGGGCGTGGAATTTGACTTGGTGGGATACATATATTTAGATTGGGTAGGCGATTCTTAGGATCACAAGTCTACTTTAGAGTATTGCTTCTCACTTGGTTCCAATCTAGTTTGTTGGTCGAGCAAGAAGCAGTCTGCAATTGCTCTTTCATCTACAGAGGCTAGGTATCGAGGGGCAGTTAATGCAACCACTAAGGCCATTTAGATTCAAAATATTCTCACTGAGTTTGGCATTTCATTCAGAAAGCCCACGGTCATCTTTTGTGATAATCAAAGTGTAATTCAGATCTCAAGGAATTCAGAGGATGAAACACATTGAGATACATATGCACTACATTCGGGAGCTGATTCATGGAAACATCATCGATCTCAAGTACATTCAGACATCGGAGCAGATCATAGACATCTTCACCAAACCCTTCACTGAGAGCAAGTTCCTTCATTTGTGAGCTTTGCTAGGGGTGCGACTAATGTCTACTTCAAGAGGGGCTTCTTAGTCCTTCACTTCACTCTCTCTACTCTAGGGGTGTTTTCTCTCTCTATATAGGGGGGCTATTCCTTTGTGGGGGGCTTCTTCTCTTTTGGGGGGGAATTCTTTGTACATGGGTACCTCATCAGGCTTCATTTGCTTGGACCCATATCTTTTCACCCACCTAAGCTATGCTTAAGGGGGGATGTTAGTGTAGGTTTTTTATTTTCCTTAGGGTTATTTCTTTTTCCTATACATTATTAAGATTTCTTAGGTTTATTAGATGTGGTTGATATGAGGACACGTGGTGAAATACATTAGCTACATGTGTAACTCTTTCCCACACATGGGAAGTTGAGTTACACATCCTCTTTTGGCTTTTCGTGCCACCTCTTTTTATGCCACATGTTTTGTCATTTACCAAGTAGGTAAAACCTCCCACCTTTTATGGGTAGTAGGAGTTATTGCACCTCTTGGATGTATATGCCCTATCTTTGCTATATATATAGCACTCTCCTCTCACGGTAGCTAGTTGAACACAAGTTGAACACTAGTTCAATATCAGTGCAGTGAAAGCTCTGTGAGAGTATTGAGAGTATTCTCAAATTCTCTTGCATTATCTCTATTTTTCTCTCTTTTCAGATTCTCTCTCCATTCTGCTATTTTGATCTTCGATCATTTGTCGATTGGAGTGTATATGATCTACGACCAACATCAGATCCTAGCTCAGTTCTCGCTTCTTGTAGAATCTAACACTATAACCTACCTATCTCCTAGACATAAATTAATTAAGTAAACCCTTAATTAATTTTAACCACTAATGAACCCCCTCACTAATTTCCAACATCTATATTAATTAAGTTAAACACTTAATTAATTGGGTCAAACCTTAATTAACCCATTTCCCCACACCCTTTGAATAAAAAGCAATTTTTTATTCAAAGGGGTCAAATGACTCTTCCACCTCACCTTTCCTCTTCCATGCAAGAGCTCTTTTATATGCAAATAGCTCACACATGTCTTTGCCAAAAGAGAACATGTGTCACATGTCATCCCATTCACCAAAAAAACTCAATTTTTTATTCCATCTTCTTGCACAAAAATTAATTTTTTATTCACTCACAAGTCTTAATCCTCATTAATGCAAAGCCTTCCTAAGGTGAATTTAAAATTCACAAATAATCACAACCCTCCATTTTTGTTGATTAAATCATAGTCCTCCATCTCATCTCTCCATCTTCTACCATTAGATCTCAACTTTCAATCTCAACCATTGATCTCAAATCCTCTCCAAAATGCCTATAAATACAAGCCTTCTCTAATCCATTTTCATCTCATCTCATTTACATCCACATTATGCCAAAATTGCTAGCCAAATCCTCCATTAAATCCATATTGAGTTGAATTTGTAAGAGCAATCCACATACACTTAGTTTGGGTAAAGCTAGGAGTTGAATTGGGTGCATCAATCTCCTCCACCTTATCAAGGAGAAAGGGAGATTTGAGGACTTGTGAAGATATAAATATTGTTATTTTGAGTTTCTTTCATGCTTATTTGTCTTCTAACTCTTCCTCATCTTCAGGACCTATCCTTCTTCTTAACAAAGATGACTGGTGCACCCCAAGGTGAGACACTAGGATGGTTGTGGCCCTTCTCTAAAAGATCCTCTACTTGAATCTTGAGCTCACCAAGCTCCTGTGTCATCATCCTATAAGGTGTCTGAGAAACTGATTGTGCCCCTAACCAAATCAATATGAAATTCCACCTCATGGTGTGGTGACATCCCTGTCAACTCTAAAGGGAAAACATCTTCAAACTCCCTAATAATAGGATGGTCATCCAAAGATATCTCTATCAAACCCTCTGCTCTATCACTAATGGTGATGGTGAACATATGACATCCCTTACGCATATTCTACTTCATTTGCATAGTGGATATCATATGAAGGGATACGAGTCTCTGCAACCTTGATAAAACTACTTTTGTTCCATGGTCATCGAGACACTTAATCACCTTATATCGGTAATCAATCTTCGCTTGATGTGCATCAAGCCAGTCCATACCTAGAACTAAGTCATAAGACCCCAAGGGTGTAACCCGAAGATCCACTGATGTGGTAATAGTCCCAAAACCTAGCTGACAGTCTCTAACCACTGAATCCACAACCACCTTAGCCCCTGAAGCTAACTCCACCTCCCACATATCATCTTGTCTAGATGCCACTAGCCTGTAATGCACCATTATAGATGGAGATATAAAAGAATTGGATGCTCCAGAATCAAACAAGACACTAACTAAAACATCACCAATCATACTTGGGGCATCGATAATCATGGCTTGGTAGTCAACCTAGCAATTCTCGACCGCTGCAAAGACTTTGTGGGACCCACCCACATCTTTGGATGTCTTGTAGGAAGCCCCCAAACGGGGCCCACCTACTCCAAATCCCTGTGGGCACTCTCTAGCTAGGTGCCCTATACCTCCACACACAAAACAGGTCCTCCCATCTATCCCTGTGTGGACAAGGTCCTACTAAATTGGGAAGACTTCATTCTACTAATGTTACTAGGTCCTCCCCTAAAGGATTGGTGAGTTCGGGAGGGTCCTACATGCTGTCCCTGTAGTCTCTGATCTCTTTGAGGTCCCTGTGACTGCCATGGTCTAGTGTGGCTACCCTGTGGTCCCTGCTACGATCTAGGTCTCTGTCTCTGCTACTACTGCTATTGGGGTGGTCTATGAGGTCTTGAGGAAGATTTGAATCCCCCTTCAAAGGGTGGGAAGATTGATGGAAAGCTTGATCTTGTTGTCTCTGATTGCGGTTTTGAAATAGCTCCCACGACTCCTAGGACCTCACATGCACCTCCTCTACTATTAGGGCCTTCTCCACAGCACCCCTAAGGTCCTCTAGGTCAGCCATATGTACTGGTCCTGAGATGCTAGGGCTGAGGCCCCTAATGAAATGGTTGACAAGTAATTTCTTGTCTTGAATATAGTCTACATACTAAAAGAGCTCTAAAACCTTCTCTCATTTTGGGCCACTTTAAGGTCTCTTTGTTGTAAATCATGAAACTCATCAATGCGTTTCTACTGAAAGTGCTATATCGCGCTCTGAAGGGCTCCAAAAGGATGTCCAATGAAAGAGTGTCCAATGAGATATGAAGCTTCCACTCCTCTTGGCACCACCCGGTAGAAGCAAGAGTCAAAGCCACTCATCCATGACGCATGAACAAGCACTCTAGGGACACCATGGGAGTTTAATACAACCTTAAAACAAGACCCATAGAACTCAATTATATATATGTCATTAGAAAATTCAAATAAAGCCCCTACAACTCAATGACTTATATTTAATTAGACTCTTCATGCAAAAGATATACAATCATAGTGCTCAAGTATCAATGTCACTCAACAATGATGCATAAACAAACACACTAGGCACACCATAGGAGTTTGATTGAACCTTCAAAGAAAACTCAAACAACCATGCAAAATCCCTACATCATCATGATGCATACAATTATCATGATGCATGAATTCAATCATTAGACCCTTCACATGAAAGTTGTACAATAATTATGCACAAGAATCAATGTCACTGAACCATGATTCCTAAACAAGCACACTAGGCACACCATAGGAGTTTGATGCAACCTTAAAACAAAACTCATACACCTTAATGACATTTATGCCATTTGAACCTTTAAACAAAGAACATAGAACTCAAGGGCATATATTTCAACAGACCTTCTTGCAAACTCCATATAATTATTATGCATAAGAGATAATGTTACTTAACCATAATGTATGAACAAGCACACTAGGCACAACATAGGAGTTTGATGCAACCTTAAAACAAAACCTATACAAATAAATGACATGTTCATTGTTAGAGCATATATATGTGCCAATAGAACCTTCAGACAAAGCCCATATAACTCAATGACATATACTTAATAGACCCTGTTAGCATCAACCCGGCTACCACTACACCAAAAGCTCAAAGTGTTAGTGAATGGTGCCCCAACGATGTTACCCAAAGACCGCACGGGCCCGAAGGGGGAGGAGTTGAGGGTCGCACACCTAAGCACCAACAGAACCCCCACCAGTCCGTACCTGCCACTTGGTGGGCATGGAATGCTAGGCACCGCTTGGACGCATGAGGGCAGTGGCTGTCAGTGGGAATCAAACTCCTCCCCAGCAGAGTCACCAATTTGTTAGCATCAACCTAGCTACCACTACACCAAAAGCTCAAACTATTAGTGAATGGTGCCCTGGTGATGTTACCCAGAGACCGCGTGGGTCCGAAGGGGGAGGAGTTGAGGGTCGCACACCTAAGCAGCAACAAACCCTACACAAAAGTCATGCAATCACCCTACGGAAGAGTCAATGTCACTCAACAATGGTGCATGAACAAGCACACTAAGCACACCATGAGTTTGGTGCAACCTTAAGAGAAAACCCATACAACTCAATGCCATCATGTGCTACTATAACATTTAAACAATGGTCATAGAACTAAATGCCATATATATCATTGGACCCTTCATAGAAAAGTAATAAAATCATCATGCACATGAGTTAATGTCACTCAACCATGATGCATGAACAAGCACCTTCAAACAAAGTACATACAACTCAATGATATATTTCATTAGAAGTTTCATGCAAAATCCAAACAATCATCATGTAGAAGGGTCAATGTCACTCAATTGTGATGCATGATCAAGGACATGACACACACAACAGTTGTTTGGTGTAACCTTAAACAAACCAAATGTAACTCAATATAACCTTCAAAAGATGCCTATGGAACTCAACATCATATATTGCATTAGACCCTTCATGTAAAAGCCTTATAGTCATCGTGCACAAGAGTTAATGTCACACAACCATGATGCATGAATAAGAAAACTAGGAACACCACAAGAGTTTAGTGTAACCTTCAAACAAAATTTGTACAACCATGCAAAAACCATACAATTATCATGATGTATGAACTCAATTATATATATTTCATTAGACCCTTTACACAAAAGGCCTACAATAATAATGAACAAGAGCCAATTTCACTCAACCATGATGCATGATCAAGCACACTAGAGAGTTTGTGATGTAACCTTAAAACAAAACTCATATAACTCAATGGCATTTATGCCATTAGAACCTTCAAGAAAAAGATGCATAGAGCTCAATGACATATTTTATTAGATTTTCATGCAAAATCCATATAATTATCATACACATGAGTCAATGTCACTCAACCATAATGCATGAACAAGTACACTCGGCACAATGTAGGTGTTTGATGAAACCTTAAACAAAACACATACAAATTCCTTCAAACAAATCCCATAGAGCTCAATGAGCAATGTCATCATGATAATGTCATGCAACCATGATGCATGAATGAGCATGCTAGACACACCAATCAATTTGATGCAACCTTAATACAAAACCCATACAAGTCAATAATATATGTGTCATTAGAACCTTCAAAAAAGAATATAGATCTCAATGACATATATTTCTTTACACCTTCACACAATCCATATAGTTATCATGCACAAGAGATAATATCACTTAAATATATTTATGCATGAACAATTGTACTAGGCACACTATAGGAGTTTAATGCAACCTTGAAACAAAACCCATACATAATGATATATTTATCATTAGACTATATATGCCATTAGAACCTTCAAATGAAGCCCATACAACTCAATGAAACATTTTATTACAACCTTCATGCAAAAGTCTTATAATCAACATGTACAAGAGTCAGTCACATAACCATAATGCATGAACAAGTACACAAGACATATTATAGGAGTTCAGTGCAACCCTAATACAAAACCCATACAACTCAATGCCATCATGTCATTATAACCTTCAAATAATGCCCATAGAACTTAATGGCATATATGTCATTAGACCCTTCACGCAAAATCCATACAATTATCATGCACAAGAGTCAATGTCACTCATCCATGATGCATGTGCATGAACAATCACCTTGAAATAAAGCCCATATACACACAATGACATATCTTTCATTAGTCACTTCATGCAAGTCATACAATCATCATGCAACCTTCAAACAACCATAAGATTTGATATCACCCAATTGATACAAGAATAAGTATTCTAAGTACACCACACGTGTTTGGTGTAACCTTAAAATAAAACCCATACAACTCAATGTCATCATATGCCATTACAACCTTTAAACAATGTCCATTTAACACAATGATATATGTTATTACACCCTTCACATAAACACCATACAATCATCATGCACAAGAGTCAATATTACTAAACCATGATGCATGAACATACACACTAGGCACAACAAAGTAGTTTGATGCATCCTTAGTGCCATATTCATCACTAGATCCATCACACAAAATTTATATAATTATCATGAATAAGAGTTAATGTCACTCAACCACACTAAGAACACCATAGCAGTTTGATGCAACCTTAAAAAAAAATCCATACAACTTAGGGACATATTAATTATTATACTCTTCACACAAAAGCCATACAATCATCATGAAAAAGAGTCAATGTCACTCAACCACACTAGGAACACCATAAGAGTTTGATGCAACCTTCAAAGAAAACCCATACAATTTAGTGGCATATTCATCATTAGACCCTTAACACAAAAGTCATACAATCATCACGAATAAGATTGTCAATGCCCCTCAATCATAATGCATGAACAAGCACATTGGGAACAACATAGAAGCTTGAAGAACCTTCAAATAAAACCCATACAACTCAATGATATATATACCATTATACCCTTCACATGTGAAAGTCATGATCAACATGCACAAGAGTGAATGTCACTAACCATAATTCATACATAAGAACATTAGGAACATTATAAGAGTTTGATGAGTGAACAAACACACTAGGCACACCAAAGGAGTTTGATGCAACCTTCAAACAAAATCCATACAACTCAATGTCACAAATTATCCCCTTCTAGCAAAAGTCATACAAAGTTTATGATTCATGATCTCCATCACATGTATTTTATTAGATCCTTCACTGAAAAGGCATGCAATCATTATGCATAAGATTCAATCTCACTCAACCATGATGTATGAACAATCACACTAAGTGTGTCATAGGAGTTTGATGCAACATTCAAGAAAACCCATACAACTTAGTGGCATATTCATCATTAGACCCTTCACACAAAAGTCATACAATCATCGTGAATAAGAGTCAATGTCACTCTGCCATAATGTATGAACATGCACACTAGGCACACCATAAGAGTTTGATACAACCTTCAAAGAAATCCATATAACTTAGTGTCATATTCATCATTAGACCCTTCAAACAAAAGCTATAAATCATCGTGAATCAGAATCAACCTTACTCAACCATAATGTATAACAAGCACACTAGGCACACCATAGGAATTTAATGCAACCTTCAAAAAAAATCCATACAACTTAGTGACATATATATCATTAGACCCTTCACACAAAAGTCATACAATCATCATGAATAAGAGTTAATGTTACTCAACCATAATGTATGAAGAAGCACACCAAGCACACCATACGAGTTTGATGCAACCATTAAAGAAAACCCATTCAACTTAGTCACATATTCATCATTAGACCCTTCACACAAAAGCCATATAATCATCATCAATAAGAGTCAATCTCACTCAACCATAATGGATGAAAAAGCACACCAGGCACATCGTTGGAGATTGATGCAACCTTCAAAGAAAACCCATACAACTTAGTGATATATTCATCATCAAACCCTTGAAACAAAAAACTAAAGAATCATAAGAGACAATCTCACTCACCATAATGTATGAACAAGAACACTAGGCACATCATAGGAGTTTGATGCAACCTTCAAAGAAAACTCATACAACTTAATGGCATATTCATCATTTGACCCTTCAAACAAAAGCCATATAATCACCATGAATAAGGGAATTTGATACAACCTTCAAAGAAAGCCCATACAACTTAGTGATATATTCATCATCAAACCCTTGAAACAAAAAACTAAAGAATCATAAGAGACAATCTCACTCACCATAATGTATGAACAAGAACACTAGGCACATCGTAGGAGTTTGATGAAACCTTCAAAGAAAACTCATACAACTTAATGGCATATTCATCATTTGACCCTTCAAACAAAAGCCATATAATCACCATAAATAAGAGTCTATTCAACCACACCAAGCACACCATAGGAATTTGATACAACCTTCAAAGAAAGCCCATACAACTTAGTGATATATTCATCATTAGACCCTTCACACAAAATCCATACAATTGTCATGAATAAGAATCAATGCCACTCAACCATAGCGTATGAACAAACACACGAGCACACCATAGGACTTTGATGCAATCTTAAAAGAAAACCCATACCACTTAGCGACATATTCATCATTAGAAGCTTCACACAAAGTCCATACAATCATCATGAATAAGAGAGAGTCAACGTCGCTTAATCATAGTGCACACACAATCACACTAGGTGCAACATATAAGTTTGAAGAACCTTCAAATAAAACCCATACAACTCAATGACATACATACCATTATACTCTTCCCACAAAAGTCATGATCATCATGCACGAGAGTGAATGTCACTAACCTTAATGATTACATAAGAACATTAAGAGGACTATAAGAGTTTGATGCATGAACCAACACACTAGGAAGAACAAAGGAGTTCGAAGCAACCTTCAAACAAAATTCATACAACGTAATGTCACATATCCATCATTATACCCTTCACACAATAGTCATACAATAATTATAATTCATGAACTCTCACATATATTTTATTAGACCATTCACTGAGAAGACACACAATAATCGTGCATAAGATTCAATGTCACTCAACCATAATGCATGAATAATCACACTAGACATGACATACGAGTTTGATGCAATATTAAAATATCATACAATTGAGTGACATATTCATCATTAGACCCTTCGCACAAAATCCACACAATCATCATGAATAAGAAAGAGTCAATGTCACTCAACCACACTAGGCACACACCATAAGAGTTTTATGCAATCTTCAAAGAAAACCCATACAATTTAGTGACATTCATCAATAGGCCCTTCACACAAAATCTATACAATCATCATGACTAAGTCAATGTCATTCAACCATAATGTATGAACAAGCACATTAGGCACACTGTAGAAATTTGATGCAACCTTCAAAGAAACCCCACACAACTTAGTGACATAGTCATCATTATACCTTTAACACAAAAGTCATACAATCATCATGAACAAGAGTTAATCTCACTCAACCATAATGTATGAACAAGCACACTAGGCATAATGCATACATAAGAACATTAGGAACACTATAAGAGTTTGATGCATGAACAAGCACAGTAGGCACACCATAGAAGTTTGAAGAACCTTGAAATAGCATCCATACACTCAATGACATATATGCCATTATATCCTTCCCACTCAAGCACAAAGGAGTTTGATGCAACCTTAAAACAACACCCATACACTGCAATGTCAAATATTCATCATTATAAATATGGATCACATATTTTATTGGACCCTTCACTCAAAAGGCATATAATCATCATGCATAAGATTTAATATCACTCAACCATGATGCATGAACAATCACACTAGGCACGCCATAGGAGTTTGTTGCAAGATTAAAATGCCCCATACAATTTAGTGTCATATTCATCATTAGACCCTTCACACAAAAGCATCATGAATAAGAGTCCATGTCACTCAACCACACTAGGAACACCATAGGAGTTTGATACAATCTTCAAAAAAACCCATACAATTTAATGTCATATTCATCATTAGACTCTTCACACAAAAAGTCATATAATCATCATGACTAAGATTGTCAATGCCACTCAACCATAATGGATAACAAGCACACTAGGCACATCATACAAGTTTGAAGAACTTTCAAATGAAACCCATACAAATCAATGACATTTTTGCCATTATTCTCTTCACACGAAAGTTGTGATCATCATGCATAAGAGTGAATGCCACTAACCACATTGCATACATAAGAACATTAGGGACATGTTATAAGAGTTTGATGCACACTAGTCATGATGCATGCTTCACACAATAGCCATGACACTCATATGATACTATGTCGCTAACCCTTATACACACAATTTTTGCCATATTCCATTAAAACCATCACACCAAAGTTAATGTGACTAATAATGATGCATGGGTATGAGAGTCAATGCCACTCAACCATAATGGATAACAAGCACACTAGGCACACCATACAAGTTTGAAGAACTTTCAAATGAAACCCATACAAATCAATGATGTTTTTATCATTATACTCTTCACACGAAAGTCGTGATCATCATGCATAAGACTAAATGCCACTAACCACATTGCATACATAATAACATTAGGGACATGTTATAAGAGTTTGATGCACACTAGTCATGATGCATGCTTCACACAAAAGCCATGACACTCATATGATACTATGTCGCTAACCATTATACACACAATTTTTGCCATATTCCATTAAAACCATCACACCAAAGTTAATGTGACTAATAATGATGCATGGGTAAACACAATATGCACACTAAATATAGTAATGTAATTGTTTAATTATCAAAAAATAAACTACATCACGAACATTTATTTGTTTAACATAACAACTACAAAAACACAAAAACTAAAAATAGCATAAAAAGAATGAGACCATGGCCATACTTTAAGTGTTTATAGAAGGATATTTAAATACAAGGAATTTAAGTCTTCACACAAAAGCATTTCCAACTAAGATATTGATATCTTTCAATTAGAATAAACTTTCAATGTGTAGATTTATTTTATTGCAATCCAATTGCACCCTACATGTTGTACTTTTCACATCTAAAGTTAATAAAAATTCACATAAAAATCATCAAATGATGTGTATATTTTTTTATCCAAAAGCATTTCTCTCAACTTGCTATTTATATTTTTAGTAAGCTTTTACATTTTTGAGATCGACAAAAATCAAAAGAGAATTAATACCACCAAATAACATACACAACCCAAATGAATCCCAAGCATTGTACATTTCACACCTAACATCAATAAAACTTCAACATCAAAATCATCAAACAATGTATATTTACCATCTAAAACACTTCATTTAACTTGTTATTTATATTCTTATGGGAAACTTTCACATTTATGAGATGAATAAACATATATTTTAAAATAAAACCAACAATGAAATCAATAACATCATGGATACCTAAGCATAACAAATAGGTATAAGGATGCAAACTCCTCCATTTTAAAGATAAATAAAAAAGACCAAATATTTTTTCCAATAATAAGGTTAAATTACATACGAAGCCTAAAAATACTAAAACTATTAAAATATATGCACATGAATGCTATTAAACAATGAGCACGATAAACACAATAATCACACTAAATATAGTTATTTAATTGTTTAATTTCCAATAAATTAAAATATTTTATTTGATTAACATAACAATTTAATAACTTTAATGAAAATAAAAAAACTAAAAATATCATGAAAAAATTGTTAGAGACCTCTTCAAGGATGGCCATCCATGGCCATCCTTAAAGAGTTTATGGAGGGATATTTCTATCTCTCCTCAAAGAATTATACATATTTTATTAATTATAATTGTTGAGCAATGTTTACAAAGAATTTAAGTCTTCCTTTGAGCTTTATGTTTAAGTTCATACCACTATACAAAAGCATTTCCAACTAAGATATTGATATCTTTTAATTAGAATAAACTTCCCAAGAGTAAATTTATTTTGTGCAATCCAAGTGAACCTGCACATTGTACATTTCACAACTAAAATTAATCAAACTTCAAATCAAAATTATCAAATGATGTGTACATTTAATATCCAAAAAGCATTTCCAACTAAGATATTGATATCTTTCAATTAGAATAAACTTTCAATGCGTAGATTTATTTTATTAACGTTTCACATATAAAGTTAATAAAAATTTACATAAAAATCATCAAATGATGTGTATATTTTTTTATCCAAAAGCACTTCTCTCAACTTGCTATTTATATTTTTAGTAAGCTTTTACATTTTTGAGATCGACAAAAATCAAAAGAGAATTAATATCACCAAATAGCATACACAACCCAAATGAATCCTAAGCATTGTACATTTCACACCTAACATCAATAAAACTTCAACATCAAAATCATCAAACAATGTATATTTACCATCTAAAACACTTCATTTAACTTGTTATTTATATTCTTATAGGAAACTTTCACATTTATGAGATGAATAAACATATATTTTAAAATAAAACCAACAATGAAATCAATAACATCATGGATACCTAAGCATAACAAATAGGTATAAGGATGCAAACTCCTCCATTTTAAAGATAAATAAAAAAGACCAAATATTTTTTCCAATAATAAGGTTAAAATTACATACAAGGCCTAAAAATACTAAAACTATTAAAATATATGCACATGAATGCTATTAAACAATGAGCATGATAAACACAATAATCACACTAAATATAGTTATTTAATTGTTTAATTACCAATAAATTAAAATATTTTATATGATTAACATAACAATTTAATAACTTTAATGAAAATAAAAAAACTAAAAATATCATGAAAAAATTGTTAGAGACCTCTTCAAGGATGGCCATCCATGGCCATCCTTAAAGAGTTTATGGAGGGATATTTCTATCTCTCCTCAAAGAATTATACATATTGTAACATCCACATCCGAAATGACAAGAAGTAACTAATTTTTCACAATGGTAAAATTTTTTTTTTTTTTAACAAGGTAATCAAATACATAAATAAACTTATCCATAATCCAATACCACATTTTCATTTTATCATAAACATGATTGCATTTTCATAAAGACTGAAAGAAATGATATACATTGAAACACTTTGTTTTCTAACAAATGAAATTTTCTTGAAATAACAAATATCGGAAACATACCATTACCATGCATCTCGATTGTCAACCCATTACGTTCAAGACTCAGCAATTCCTCAATATTTGGAAGAGAAAGTATCTTCAAGGAGCTTAACCTCCAACCACTGACCGTCGGTCTCCCGCACTCCTTCCTAACCGGAAGTGGCCCTACCCTACTCAAGAGGATAGACTTAGGATAACCATCGGTGTTTGCCATCTGAGCTCTGGTGTTGTAACCTACATGTCTTGTTATCGTGCAGATCCCTAGATACCCTCTAGTCATGCACGACCCTCCACAAGAAACGCCATCCAGTTACAGTGAACGTTCGATGCACTTGAGGATAGTACACCACCTTGGCCAAAGGATTTGTATTTAGTTAGCGTTCTAAAAATGCATGAACTTGGTTCACCCACCCTACTCGACTTGAATTGGTCGAAATCCTACAGTTTCCTATTTGCATTGTTTGAACTATTTTGACGACCTTGATGACCTCAAGGGCTTAGGATATCCTCCTATAATAGTGCATGGCGCAACATTTACTCTAATCCCGAGTTCATAGTTTCAAAACCCATTTCTTGTAAAAACATTATATATAAGCGCCCACTCCTAAGTGGTTTCATAGTTGTGTACTCGGTTCCCATGTTTGCGCAACACACTCAAGTATCTAATACATATTCCCGTTATCCCAGATTTCAGAGGTTCTAGACTCATAAGGTCTACCAAAACGAAACTAGAGTCAATGCATGCAACGTAATCTAAATTCCACATGCGGGTTTTCCACTCTACAAGCTCATCATAAAAACATGACGTTTTACAACACAAGGACATTAACTCCCTACTTCGCTTTTAAGTCAATAATTTTGCATAAGTTATTGAGGTAAGAATCGCACATTATCATAATAAAAGATTTGAACTCTTTCATATGACCTTAGAGATGACCCACACTCACGGTCGACCTCTAACAAAAGATAAAAGACAGAAACGACTCAAGCTAGTTGCAACTACAACTTCGGCTGTCAAACACATTAAAGTTTACGCTGAGCATGCTCTAATTCTATGGTTTTAGTCTTCCACACATCACGCACATGGAACAACATGATTTCTTGCAATGCAGCTATCGTTTAAAATACTTTAGGGTAATTTTACGTTAATACCTCAGTTTTAAAGGAACTCTTTAATATGCTACATCTTTTGAAGTTTATAGTTCACATTAGCAATCATGCATTGTTCCATCTTTGAGGAAAAACATGGTGACCTACGTTCTATCGTCTTACGGCATCTTCCAAGAGAAAATAATAATCTATCTTCTAAGTTCTTGCAAACAATTCAACAGCAGCATTAAAGACACTTGAGGTTTTTATTATTATAAGATAGCAATGAAACATTTACAACAATAAACCTCACATAGTTTCGCAGTAGAAGAGATTGTCTTCACTTTTCATTCATTGAAACATAATTATTCTTTCATAAATTAGACTCATTTACTGATCTATTCCTAGAACAGAAGAGAAAATGGTAAAAACCTGTTGACAGAAATAAGGATTTCCGTGCCAAGTTCTTTTCTCCTCTGGCTAGTCGTCCTCCTCTCAATCGGTCACTTCTCGAGCAAAGACAAGCTCCACAGTTTTCTTCTCTACCAGACCAGTCTCTCACTGCCCCTTAGCAACTTCTAAGACCCTCTATCCTTTCCACGGTGCACAAAATGTAACTCACCGTTCCCTCTCTGCTGTTCGTTTCCCCACTTCTTCTAGACAGCACTTGACTTCCTTAACTCTCACCTCTCCCTCTGATGAAGGCCTCTCTCTACACAGCTGTGCTCTCTTTGCACAGCCAACCCCCTTCGCACAGCGTTACTACTTAATAAACTATCTTCCCCTTATCTCTTCGTAGTTCTCTCTCTATACCATGACATGTTCTCCTTTTCCCCGTAAACAAATTCATCCACTGCCTTCTACACAGCCCCCCGAATCTCTGTTGCACTCCCCAGTCTCACTTCCCCCTGTCAGGTATCTCTTGATGCTGTTTCCCTTTTCCTCCCCCCGCGACTATCCTCCAACCATAACCAAGACGACTTCCTTAACTGTCTTCCTATCCCCGTCGAATCTCTCCCACTTCGCAGTTTTCCCTGCCTTCTTCTATCACGATCCCCCTTATTCCTCCTACTCGGCCGTCTTCTAACCTCCTCTTCAATTCGCGATCCCATCTTCCTTCCATATTCCCCACTCACTCCTCAACACTTCGCAGTTTCCTCTCCTAAACAACAGCAACTCCGTTGCCTCATGGAATCTCGGCCTCAACAAATGTATAATGGCTTCTCATTCGCCACCTCAAGCCCATGATGAGGGTTTTTCTAACCACATACGTCCTACCTCAAAAGTGAAACCTCACATGATGTGGAGAAAGGCTACCTAGCGGCGGTCTTCTCACGTTTTTGAACAACAACAAAACGTGGCCTTCATATCTGTAATGAAGAAAGAACATCTGACGTAAAATGAACAATTACACCTATGATTCTGTTCCCTCAATGATGAGGCAGCTTGGCAGTAAATCAAACGGTTTAAGTTTCTATCATAATTCGCTAAACTTTCACTCTCTCCGATGGTGGAGGAAAATAAGACATTCAACATCTAGCGAAACATGCCTAAGCTTCAAGGTGGTCGGCATATCCGAGTATAACCGACTTCGATACTCACCACAACCACAAGAATGATTAAAGCTCCTTCGGTGGTATGGCTTGTTAAAGGACATAACAACTCCATCCTTTCCAGATAAACAAAACATTTAACTTTCCAAGACTAATTTAAAGGTCGAGTTGAGGAGTTAAACATTACAGGGTAATGAATAAACAATTGCCTACAGCATCTCTATGGCTGAATAAGAAAGGGCAATTAAGACCACTCTAAATAAGAGGCTCAAGGTTAGACCAAAATAACTCGCGGTCAAAGCCAAAAGGAAGGACTCAAGCTAAACGACGGACACACAAATTATTACCCGCTATCGCGTTAAATCGACATTCGTCGATCTACAGAAAAGAATAAATTCACGAGTTCGACGCGTTTTACGTCAATCACGATGTATTGAACGTAACGCAAACAATTCTTACAACTTTAGGTGCACAAAGCCGACTTCTCGCGTTTTTTGACTACGAGACAAGATTTGCAATTTCGCCACAAGATGACTCATTAAATACTTATAGACGTAAATATTAAACGTCTAAATAAGTCGACTTGCTATTATGGACTTACGACGCCATCGACGACTCCAAGATTCTACAAGACGACTTCCGATTAGGATGTTATACTTTATCCTTTGACTTCGACATCAAATAAACTACCCAAAGCGACAAACAAGACTTACTTGTTGGTTCCCAGGTTTATCTATCTGTTTGGCGATCTCAGTGGCAAACACCTTTGGTTAGTTTCCAGAGTGTATACTCTCTCTCAAAGATACTTTCTCTTCCATCGAACATGGTCCACCTGTTCCTGCATCGACAGACTCGCATACAATTTTGTGGTCAAAGCATCTATGATCCAAATATAATATATTCAAACATCATTGCATTTATTATAAAGACATTTTGTCTACATATCTTGATCGTAATCAATAGATTCCGCAATTTCATATAACAACTTTGTAAGATAAATTATCAGTTTTCATGTCGTTCTGAACATAGTAATTTACTGAAATTTGCAAGAAAGTAAATAGTATAATTGTTTTCAAAAGGAGGGATGTAACATATCCTTCCCCTTTAAAAATCATCGTCCCCGATGATTAAGTTTATCAAGCAAAAACTTAAACTTAAATCAAACTTTCTATAATGCAACATTAATGCCTTTAAAAAGTTTTGGAAATCTTTGATAAATGTCTTTGTAGTCTTCCCAAGTGGCGCTATCCTCGCCATATTGGTCCCACTGTATTTTGCATTGCAAAACTTCTCGATTACGTAATCAAAGTTTACGCATTTCGAGCACCTTGAGTGGCTTGATCACAACCACCCCGGGTTCTTGCATCTGTAAGGAATTCCAGTTAAGGATGTGGTTATTACCTACAAAATATTTCTTTAAATACGAAACATGAAAAACATTATGCATCTTAGACAAGGCTGGAGGTAGAGCAACTTTGTAGGCAACTGGATTGATAATCTCAAGAACTTCGAAAGGTCTGACATAACGAGGAGCCAATTTTGAAGATTTACTGAATTTTATAGAACTCTTTTGGGGTTTCACCCGCAAAAGCACCTTCTCGCCAACAGAGAAGTGTCTAGGCACTCGCTTGCGATCTGCATAACTCTTTTGCCTGTCATTGGCTTCTGCCAATCTCTTCCTAATCACTTTAACTTTTTCTTCCATATCAGCAAGCATTTCAGGTCCAATGCTTATCCTATCTTCCAGCTTATCCCAGCTTATAGGAGTTCGGCATTTCCTTCCATATAATGCTTCAAATGGCGCCATCTTAATGGCAGAATGATAGGAGTTGTTATAGGCAAATTCGACAAGAGGTAAATATTCCTCCCATCTGTATTGCCGATCCATGCAATACATTCTCAAAAGGTCTTCTAATACCTGGTTCACTCTTTCTGTCTGACCATCAGTTTCAGGATGATAAGCAGTACTTACATTCAGTTTAGTCCCTAATGCAGAAAATAAGGTTTGCCAAAACCGTGAAGTTATCCGAGCATCTCTATCAGATATTATCTTTTCAGGTACCCCATGCAACCTGAAAATTTCTTGCACAAATTTTTTAGCCAAAAGATGTGCTCCATCTGTCAAGTTTCCCAATATGAAATGTGCAACCTTGGTTAGTTTATCCACAACAACCAATATTGCATCATGCCTATTCTTAGACATTGGCAACCCCTGGACAAAATCCATACTAATAACTTGCCATTTCCATTCCGGAATATCGTGTGGGTACAACAACCCAGCAGGATGTTGGTGTTCTGCCTTCACTCTCTAACACTCCAAACAACTAGCTACAAACTTTGCAGCATCGCTTTTCATTCCCTTCCAGAAATATAACTGCTTGACATCAGCTAACAGTTTTGTTACACCAGGGTGTCCAGAGTAAGGAGCACAGTGAACTTCCTTCCACACAAGGTTTCTAAGTTCCTCTGAATCAGGGACATAAATTCTTCCCTTGAATCTCAGCAATCCATCAGATTCAAAACTGAATCCGTCATATCTTGGGTCCTTAGGGTTTAGGTGCAGAGCCTGTTTCACTTGATCAAAATACTCATCCCCAGATAAGTTTTGCAATACTAAATCTTTAAAGTTAGCATGTATAGAGATTATAGAGGCTATATGCCTTCTTCTGCTTAAGGCATCCGCTACTCAGTTTTCCTTTCCCTTGATATAAGAAATTTCAAAGTCATAATCTGATATTAGTTCCAGCCATCTCCTTTGCCTTGCATTGAGATTAGGTTGTGTGAATATGTAGCGAAGGCTTTGGTGATCATATTTTAAAATAAAAGACCTTCCCAACAAGTAATGTCGCCACATCTGAAGGGCGTGAATCACTGCTGCCATCTCTAAGTCATGAGGAGCGTAGTTCTGCTCATAATTTTTTAGCTTCCTTGACTCATAGGCTACTACCCTGCCATCTTGCATAAGCACACCTCCCAATGCTTCCCCTGAGGCATCAGTGATAACCTCAAACTCTCCCTCTGGATCAGGAACTTTCAGAATTGGAGCGGTTGTTAATTTTTGTTTTAACAAGTCAAAAGCCTTTTGACATTCATCCGTCCACACAAACCTTTTTCCTTTTCTCTGCAAAGAGGTAATAGGACTAGCAATGCTTGAGAAATTTAACACGAACTTCCTATAGTACCCTGCCAATCCCATGAAACTTCGTACCTCTGACACATTGGTAGGCTCCGGCCATTCCATAATAGCTTTTATTTTGGCCGGATCAACTGATATCCCATCGGCTGATATTATGTGCCCTAAATACTATACCTCTTTCTGAAAGAAAGTGCACTTGGAGAGTTTCGCATACAACTTATGCTCCCTTAATCGCTGCAAGACTATTTGAAGATGTCGTGCATGCTCCTCTTCATCCTTGGAATAGATCAGAATATCATCAATGAAGACTAGTACAAACTTATCGAGACAATCTCTGAATACGCTATTCATGAGATTCATGAAAGCAACAGGCGCGTTGGTCAATCCAAACGGTAACACCGTGAACTCGTAATGACCATACCTCGTTCTAAAAGCTATTTTGGGAATGTCTTCGTCTTTTAACCTTAACTGATGGTATCCAGATCTCAGATCTATCTTGGAAAAGACCGATGCGCCACGCATTTGGTCAAATAGATCATCAATTCATGGCAAAGGATACTTGTTCTTTATAGTTGCCTTGTTAAGTATCCTATAGTCTATACACAGCCTGAGAGTTCCATCTTTCTTTTTGACGAAGATAATCGGGGCTCCCCACGGTGATACACTTGGCCTAATCAAATTCTTAGACAAAAGCTCCTGCAACTGAGCTTTTAATTCCATAAGTTCAGTGGTAGTCATACGATACGGAGCTTTAGAGATTGGCTCCGATCCTGGTTTAATATCTATACCAAAGTCAAATGTCATTCTCGTCATTGGTTTTCTCTATGGTCTTGACCATCGCAAGTCGTTTCTGCTTAGCTTGCAGATAACGCTTCTTACCCGCGAAGGATTTTCTTGCGGTTCTCTTGGTGTATGCCATCCTGGCACAGTAAACCAAATCATTAGCTACCCGCATAATGATGATTTCCTAATCAGGTTAGTGGGCTCATCAGCCCTAGTGCTGAACCTGGTTAGCTCTGATACCATATGTAACATCCACATCTGAAATGACAAGAAGTAACTAAGTTTTCACAACGGTAAATTTTTTTTTTTTTAACAAGGTAATCAAATACCTAAATAAACTTATCCATAATCCAATACCACATTTAAATTTAATCATAAACATGATTGCATTTTCATAAAGACTGAAAGAAATGATATACATTGAAACACTTTGTTTTCTAACAAATGAAATTTTCTTGAAATAACAAATATCGGAAACATACCATTACCATGCATCTCGATTGTCAATCCATTACGTTCAAGACTCGGCAATTCCTCAATATTTGGAAGAGAAAGTATCTTCAAGGAGCTTAACCTCCAACCACTAACCATCGGTCTCCTGCACTCCTTCCTAACCGGAAGTGGCCCTACCCTACTCAAGAGGATAGACTTAGGATAACCATCGGTGTTTGCCATCTGAGCTCTGGTGTTGTAACCTACGTGTCTTGTTATCGTGTAGATCCCTAGATACCCTCTAGTCATGCACGACCCTCCACAAGAAACGCCATCCAGTTACGGTGAAAGTTTGATGCACTTGAGGATAGTACACCACCTTGGCCAAAGGATTTGTATTTAGTTAGCGTTCTAAAAATGCATGAACTTGGTTCACCCACCCTACTCGACTTGAATTGGTCGAAATCCTACAGTTTCCTATTTGCATTGTTTGAACTATTTTGACGACCTTGATGACCTCAAGGGCTTAGGATATCCTCCTATAATAGCGCATGGCGCAACATTTACTCTAATCCCAAGTTCATAGTTTCAAAACCCATTTCTTGTAAAAACATTATATATAAGCGCCCACTCCTAAGTGGTTTCATAGTTGTGTACTCGGTTCCCATGTTTGCGCAACACACTCAAGTATCTAATACATATTCCCGTTATCCCAGATTTCAGAGGTTCTAGACTCATAAGGTCTACCAAAACGAAACTAGAGTCAATGCATGCAACGTAATCTAAATTCCACATGCGGGTTTTCCACTCTACAAGCTCGTCATAAAAACATGACGTTTTACGACACAAGGACATTAACTCCCTACTTCGCTTTTAAGTCAATAATTTTGCATAAGTTATTGAGGTAAGAATCGCACATTATCATAATAAAAGATTTGAACTCTTTCATATGACCTTAGAGATGACCCACACTCATGGTCGACCTCTAACAAAAGATAAAAGACAGAAACGACTCAAGCTAGTTGCAACTACAACTTCGGCTGTCAAACACATTAAAGTTTACGCTGAGCATGCTCTAATTCTATGGTTTTAGTCTTCCACACATCACGCACATGGAACAACGTGATTTATTGCAATGCAGCTATCGTTTAAAATACTTTAGGGTAATTTTATGTTAATACCTCAGTTTTAAAGGAACTCTTTAATATGCTACGTCTTTTGAAGTTTGTAGTTCACATTAGCAATCATGCATTGTTCCATCTTTGAGGAAAAACATGGTGACCTACGTCCTATCGTCTTACGGCATCTTCCAAGAGAAAATAATAATCTATCTTCTAAGTTCTTGCAAACAATTCAACAGCAGCATTAAAGACACTTGAGGTTTTTATTACTATAAGACAGCAATGAAACATTTACAACAATAAACCTCACACAGTTTTGCAGTAGAAGAGATTGTCTTCACTTTTCATTCATTGAAACATAATTATTCTTTCATAAATTAGACTCATTTACTGATCTATTCCTAGAACAGAAGAGAAAATGGTAAAAACCTGTTGACAGAAATAAGGATTTCCATGCCAAGTTCTTTTCTCCTCTGGCTAGTCGTCCTCCTCTCAACTGGTCACTTCTCGAGTAAAGACAAGCTCCACAGTTTTCTTCTCTGCCAGACTAGTCTCTCACTGCCCCTTAGCAACTTCTAAGACCCTCTATCCTTTCCACGGTGCACAAAATGTAACTCACCGTTCCCTCTCTGTTGTTCGTTTCCCCACTTCTTCTAGACAGCACTTGACTTCCTTAACTCTCACCTCTCCCTCTGATGAAGGCCTCTCTCTACACAGCTGTGCTCTCTTTGCACAGTCAACCCCCTTCGCACAGCGTTACAACTTAATAAACTATCTTCCCCTTATCTCTTCGTAGTTCTCTCTCTATACCACGACATGCTCTCCTTATCCCCGTAAACAAATTCATCCACTGCCTTCTACATAGCCCCCCGAATCTCTGTTGCACTCCCCAATCTCACTGCCCCCCGTCGGGTATCTCTTGATGCTGTTTCCCTTTTCCTCCCCCTGCGACTATCCTCCAACCATAACCAAGATGACTTCCTTAACTGTCTTCCTATCCCCGTCGAATCTCTCCCACTTCGCAGTTTTCCCTGCCTTCTTCTATCACGATCCCCCTTATTCCTCCTACTCAGCCATCTTCTAACCTCCTCTTCAATTCGCGATCCCATCTTCCTTCCATATTCCCCACTCACTCCTCAACACTTCGCAGTTTCCTCTCCTAAACAACAGCAACTCCGCTGCCTCATGGAATCTCGGCCTCAACAAACGTATAATGGCTTCTCATTCGCCACCTCAAGCCCATGATGAGGGTTTTTCTAACCACATATGTCCCACCTCCAAAGCGAGACCTCACATGATGTGGAGAAAGGCTACCTAGCAGCGGTCTTCTCACGTTTTTGAACAACAGCAAAACATGGCCTTCATATCCGCAATGAAGAAAGAACATTTGACGTAAAATGAACAATTACACCTATGATTCCGTTCCCTCAATGATGAGGCAGCTTGGCATTAAATCAAACAGTTTAAGTTTCTATCATAATTCGCTAAACTTTCACTCTCTCCGATGGTGGAGGAAAATAAGACATTTAACATCTAGCGAAACATGCCTAAGCTTCAAGGTGGTCGGCATATCCAAGTATAACTGACTTCGATACTCACCACAACCACAAGAATGATTAAAGCTCCTTCGGTGGTATGGCTTGTTAAAGGACATAACAACTCCGTCCTTTCCAGATAAACAAAACATTTAACTTTCCAAGACTAATTTAAAGGTCGAATTGAGGAGTTAAACATTACAAGGTAATGAATAAACAATTGCCTACGGCATCTCTATGGCTGAATAAGAAAGGGCGATTAAGACCACTCTAAATAAGAGGCTCAAGGTTAGACCAAAATAACTCGCGGTCAAAGCCAAAAGGAAGGACTCAAGCTAAACGACGGACACACAAATTATTACCCGCTATCGCGTTAAATCGACATTCGTCGATCTACAGAAAAGAATAAATTCACGAGTTCAACGCGTTTTAGGTCAATCACGATGGATTGAATGTAACGCAAACAATTCTTACAACGTTAGGCGCACAAAGCTGACTTCTCGCATTTTTCGACTACGAGACAAGATTTGCAATTTCGCCACAAGATGACTCATTAAATACTTATAGACGTAAATATTAAACGTCTAAATAAGTCGACTTGCTATTATGGACTTACGACGCCATCGACGACTCTAAGATTCTACAAGACGACTTCCAACTAGGATGTTATACTTTATCCTTCGACGTCGACATCAAATAAACTACCCAAAGCGACAAACAAGACTTACTTGTTGGTTCCCAGGTTTATCTATCTGTTTGGCTATCTCAGTGGCAAACACCTTTGGTTAGTTTCCAGAGTCTATACTCTCTCTCGAAGATACTTTCTCTTCCGTCGAACACGGTCCACCTGTTCTTGCATCGACAGACTCGCATACAATTTTGTGGTCAAAGCATCTATGATCCAAATATAATATATTCAAACATCATTGCATTTATTATAAAGACATTTAGTCTACATATCTTGATCGTAATCAATAGATTCCGCAATTTCATATAACAACTTTGTAAGATAAATTGTCAGTTTTCATGTCGTTCTGAACATAGTAATTTACTGAAATTTGCAAGAAAGTAAATAGTATAATTGTTTTCAAAAGGAGGGATGTAACACATATTTTATTAATTATAATTGTTGAGCAAAGTTTACAAACAATTTAAGTCTTCCTTTGAGCTTTATGTTTAAGTTCATACCACTATACAAAAGCATTTCCAACTAAGATATTGATATCTTTTAATTGGAATAAACTTCCCAAGAGTAAATTTATTTTGTGCAATCCAAGTGAACCTGCACATTGTACATTTCACAACTAAAATTAATCAAACTTCACATCAAAATTATCAAATGATGTGTACATTTAATATCCAAAAAGCATTTCCAACTAAGATATTGATATCTTTCAATTAGAATAAACTTTCAATGTGTAGATTTATTTTATTAACGTTTCACATCTAAAGTTAATAAAAATTCACATAAAAATCATCAAATGATGTGTATATTTTTTTATCCAAAAGCACTTCTCTCAACTTGCTATTTATATTTTTAGTAAGCTTTTACATTTTTGAGATCGACAAAAACCAAAAGAGAATTAATATCACCAAATAGCATACACAACCCAAATGAATCCTAAGCATTGTACATTTCACACCTAACATCAATAAAACTTCAACATCAAAATCATCAAACAATGTATATTTACCATCTAAAACACTTCATTTAACTTGTTATTTATATTCTTATGGGAAACTTTCACATTTATGAGATGAATAAACATATATTTTAAAATAAAACCAATAATGAAATCAATAACATCTTGGATACCTAAGCATAACAAATAGGTATAAGGATGCAAACTCCTCCATTTTAAAGAAAAATAAAAAAGACCAAATATTTTTTCCAATAATAAGGTTAAATTACATACGAAGCCTAAAAATACTAAAACTATTAAAATATATGCACATGAATGCTATTAAACAATGAGCATGATAAACACAATAATCACACTAAATATAGTTATTTAATTGTTTAATTACCAATAAATTAAAATATTTTATATGATTAACATAACAATTTAATAACTTTAATGAAAATAAAAAAACTAAAAATATCATGAAAAAATTGTTAGAGACCTCTTCAAGGATGGCCATCCATGGCCATCCTTAAAGAGTTTATGGAGGGATATTTCTATCTCTCCTCAAAGAATTATACATATTTTATTAATTATAATTGTTGAGCAATGTTTACAAAGAATTTAAGTCTTCCTTTGAGCTTTATGTTTAAGTTCATACCACTATACAAAAGCATTTCCAACTAAGATATTGATATCTTTTAATTGGAATAAACTTCCCAAGAGTAAATTTATTTTGTGCAATCCAAGTGAACCTGCACATTGTACATTTCACAACTAAAATTAATCAAACTTCACATCAAAATTATCAAATGATGTGTACATTTAATATCCAAAAAGCATTTCCAACTAAGCTATTGATAGCTTTCAATTAGAATAAACTTTCAATGTGTAGATTTATTTTATTAACGTTTCACATATAAAGTTAATAAAAATTCACATAAAAATCATCAAATGATGTGTATATTTTTTTATCCAAAAGCACTTCTCTCAACTTGCTATTTATATTTTTAGTAAGCTTTTACATTTTTGAGATCGACAAAAATCAAAAGAGAATTAATATCACCAAATAGCATACACAACCCAAATGAATCCTAAGCATTGTACATTTCACACCTAACATCAATAAAACTTCAACATCAAAATCATCAAACAATGTATATTTACCATCTAAAACACTTCATTTAACTTGTTATTTATATTCTTATGGGAAACTTTCACATTTATGAGATGAATAAACATATATTTTAAAATAAAACCAACAATGAAATCAATAACATCGTGGATACCTAAGCATAACAAATAGGTATAAGGATGCAAACTCCTCCATTTTAAAGAAAAATAAAAAAGACCAAATATTTTTTCCAATAATAAGGTTAAATTACATACGAAGCCTAAAAATACTAAAACTATTAAAATATATGCACATGAATGCTATTAAACAATGAGCACGATAAACACAATAATCACACTAAATATAGTTATTTAATTGTTTAATTACCAATAAATTAAAATATTTTATTTGATTAACATAACAATTTAATAACTTTAATGAAAATAAAAAAACTAAAAATATCATGAAAAAATTGTTAGAGACCTCTTCAAGGATGGCCATCCATGGCCATCCTTAAAGAGTTTATGGAGGGATATTTCTATCTCTTCTCAAAGAATTATACATATTTTATTAATTATAATTGTTGAGCAATGTTTACAAAGAATTTAAGTCTTCCTTTGAGCTTTATGTTTAAGTTCATACCACTATACAAAAGCATTTCCAATTAAGATATTGATATCTTTTAATTAGAATAAACTTCCCAAGAGTAAATTTATTTTGTGCAATCCAAGTGAACCTGCACATTGTACATTTCACAACTAAAATTAATCAAACTTCACATCAAAATTATCAAATGATGTGTACATTTAATATCCAAAAAGCATTTCCAACTAAGATATTGATATCTTTCAATTAGAATAAACTTTCAATGTGTAGATTTATTTTATTAACGTTTCACATCTAAAGTTAATAAAAATTCACATAAAAATCATCAAATGATGTGTATATTTTTTTATCTAAAAGCACTTCTCTCAACTTGCTATTTATATTTCTAGTAAGCTTTTACATTTTTGAGATCGACAAAAATCAAAAGAGAATTAATATCACCAAATAGCATACACAACCCAAATGAATCCTAAGCATTGTACATTTCACACCTAACATCAATAAAACTTCAACATCAAAATCATCAAACAATGTATATTTACCATCTAAAACACTTCATTTAACTTGTTATTTATATTCTTATTGGAAACTTTCACATTTATGAGATGAATAAACATATATTTTAAAATAAAACCAACAATGAAATCAATAACATCATGGATACCTAAGCATAACAAATAGGTATAAGGATGCAAATTCCTCCATTTTAAATAAAAATAAAAAAGACCAAATATTTTTTCCAATAATAAGGTTAAATTACATACGAAGCCTAAAAATACTAAAACTATTAAAATATATGCACATGAATGCTATTAAACAATGAGCATGATAAACACAATAATCAAACTAAATATAGTTATTTAATTGTTTAATTACCAATAAATTAAAATATTTTATTTGATCAACATAACAATTTAATAACTTTAATGAAAATAAAAAAACTAAAAATATCATGAAAAAATTGTTAGAGACCTCTTCAAGGATGGCCATCCATGGCCATCCTTAAAGAGTTTATGGAGGGATATTTCTATCTCTCCTCAAAGAATTATACATATTTTATTAATTATAATTGTTGAGCAATGTTTACAAAGAATTTAAGTCTTCCTTTGAGCTTTATGTTTAAGTTCATACCACTATACAAAAGCATTTCCAACTAAGATATTGATATCTTTTAATTGGAATAAACTTCCCAAGAGTAAATTTATTTTGTGCAATCCAAGTGAACCTGCACATTGTACATTTCACAAATAAAATTAATCAAACTTCACATCAAAATTATCAAATGATGTGTACATTTAATATCCAAAAAGCATTTCCAACTAAGATATTGATATCTTTCAATTAGAATAAACTTTCAATGCGAAGATTTATTTAATTAACGTTTCACATCTAAAGTTAATAAAAATTCACATAAAAATCATCAAATGATGTGTATATTTTTTTTATCCAAAAGCACTTCTCTCAACTTGCTATTTATATTTTTAGTAAGCTTTTACATTTTTGAGATCGACAAAAATCAAAAGAGAATTAATATCACCAAATAGCATACACAACCCAAATGAATCCTAAGCATTGTACATTTCACACCTAACATCAATAAAACTTCAACATCAAAATCATCAAACAATGTATATTTACCATCTAAAACACTTCATTTAACTTGTTATTTATATTCTTATTGGAAACTTTCACATTTATGAGATGAATAAACATATATTTTAAAATAAAACCAACAATGAAATCAATTACATCATGGATACCTAAGCATAACAAATAGGTATAAGGATGCAAACTCCTCCATTTTAAAGAAAAATAAAAAAGACCAAATATTTTTTCCAATAATAAGGTTAAATTACATACGAAGCCTAAAAATACTAAAACTATTAAAATATATGCACATGAATGCTATTAAACAATGAGCATGATAAACACAATAATCACACTAAATATAGTTATTTAATTGTTTAATTACCAATAAAGTAAAATATTTTATTTGATTAACATAACAATTTAATAACTTTAATGAAAATAAAAAAACTAAAAATATCATGAAAAAATTGTTAGAGACCTCTTCAAGGATGGCCATCCATGGCCATCCTTAAAGAGTTTATGGAGGGATATTTCTATCTCTCCTCAAAGAATTATACATATTTTATTAATTATAATTGTTGAGCAATGTTTACAAAGAATTTAAGTCTTCCTTTGAGCTTTATGTTTAAGTTCATACCACTATACAAAAGCATTTCCAACTAAGATATTGATATCTTTTAATTAGAATAAACTTCCCAAGAGTAAATTTATTTTGTGCAATCCAAGTGAACCTGCACATTGTACATTTCACAACTAAAATTAATCAAACTTCACATCAAAATTATCAAATGATGTGTACATTTAATATCCAAAAACACTACCCTCAGTTTACTATTTATATTTTAGTAAACTTTTACATTGAGAACAACAAAAATCAATGATAGAATCGGTTTCATTAGTTTCGGTATAAGCATACATAATCCAAATGAATTCTAGAGACTACATTTCACACCTAAACCTCAATAAAACTTCAACATTAAAAACACTTTCTTTAACTTGTTACTTATATTCTTATAGGAAACTTTTACATTTATGAGATCAATAAACATACATTTCAAAATAAAATCAGTAACATCATGAATACCATAAACACACCAAATAGTTTTATAAGATACAAACTTCCCCATGAACCCATTTCATTTTCTAGAAGAATAAGGGCTCAATCCAGTAGCAACTCCACATTGAGAGAGTGAAGAGAGGGGTTCATGGGTGTTTAACCAGTAGTACTAAATAAGACCAAATCTCCATACTAGCAAACTCAAAAATAGGAAGCACTACTAAATAAGAAAATTAGAGACAAGAAAATCAATTACCTCAGCCAATAAACTCTATTGAAAGTTTAAAATATTTAAATAATCCTACAACACAGAGATTTAAGATACATAAAAACTTACCTAACTTTCTTCAAATGTAGTGCCTTCTCTTTTCTTCCTTTGAAATTCTTCCTGCAAGCACTTTTCTTTACCCTGCGGCAGAAAAGGACACACAACCCAAAAATAAAGACACAAATTACAGGATTAAAAAAAAGGAATACAAATAAAAAGCATAGAATACAAATACCACATACAGAATACCAAAAACAAGTCAAGAACAGGACGAACAGAAAAAAAATGTAACAAACAAAAAGAATGGAGCACATTCAACAGAATAGAACAAAGCAAATAAAGGGAAGTGGAAATCAAATTTAACCTCTGATCGAGTGGCTATAATTTTAGTGCCGTTGGAAGGAGGTATAGTTGGCATTTTCCCGCTCCTTCCAACGGCACTAAAATTCTCGTCGGCATTAGTTTAAATCTCTATTTTTCTCCTTTGTTTTTCTCTTTCTATGCTGCTGTGGATGACTATAGAGAACTATTGTTCCAGTAATTTGTAATCCGTTTATATGGAATTTAGGGTTTTTTTTGCAATTTTCTCATTCGCTATGGGTATTTTCTTCAGGGTTTTTGTATTTTTTGAATTGATTAATTTTTTTTATTAATCCATTCATAATGTTTTGTTGTTATTGGAAATGTTTCATGACTTTCTAATGTTCTTTGATATAGTTGTCTTCGCACTCAGTGTTTCTGTCAACGCATGGCGTTCTAATGAGAATATTCTGCATTTATTTCATTTATTGTGAACGGACTGAAGTGCAGGCGTTATTAATGGCTTATGTTACGAAGTCTTAGGTGTGTCAAGTAAAGGATTATTTGTGTTGTTTTGTCATTTGCTCGGATTGTTTACTGTGTGGAAACTGTGCATATTGAGAGAGTTTGTATCTATCATATTGGAAGCAAAAAATGAGGCATTTATAAGTTTCTATATCCTTTACAATGTTATTTTTGCATTGTTTATTCATTAGGTCAGATTGTTTGATGATGGTGAAATCTGTGTCTATTCAAAGGGTTTATACCTATTGTATTGGAAGCGAAAACGAGGCGTTTGTAAGTTCCTATATCTTTTACATTGTCATTTTTGTGTTGTTTTTTCATTTGCTCAAATTGTTTGATAAGGGCGAAATCTGTGTCTATTGAGAGGGTATATGCCTATGGTATTGGAAGCGAAAAACGAGGCATTTGTAAGTTCCTATATTTTTTACAGTGTCCTTTTATAGTTTTTTACATCTTTGCATTTTATGGGTTAGTGCCTATTGTTTGTTGTTCTCTGCATTTTATGGGTTAATGTCTACTCTTCACTATGTTTCAGTTGTTTTATAGGTCGGTCTCTGTTGTTGAGTTTAAGACTTAACACCATAATTCATTAGTGTCGACTTCTTTGTTGGCCATGATTACAAATGGAACTGATCTTTTCTTTGCATGCTTATTAGTCTCTAGCTTTCGTTTATTGTGAATAGACTAAAGTGCAAGTGTCACTAATGGCTTATGGTGTAAAGTTTTGAGTCTATCAAGAAAAGCATTATTTGCGTTGTTTATTCATTTGTTGACATTGTTTGATGATGGTGAAATATGTGTTTGTTGAGAGGGTTTATGTCTATCGTATTAGAAGCAAAAAACAAGACGCTTGTAAGTTCCTATATCTTTTATAGTGTCATTTATGGGTTAATGTCTATTGTTTGTTGTTCTCTGCATTTTATGTGTTGATGTCTATTCTTCCCTATCTTTGAGTGCTTTTGTGGGTTAGTCTTTATTGTTGAGTTAAAGACTTAACACTAGAATTCATTAAGCTGGTGACGATTAATAATGGAACTAATATTTTCTTTGCATGCATGCATGCATGCCAATTGCACTTCAATCTATGAAGCGAAAATGAAATTAGGCCTAGGTAAGTGCAAAATGTATCGGTATACAATCATTTCATTAATCCATACGTCAGAAATTGTGCCACAAATGTTTATGCTATAATTTGTTGGATTTTTTTTTAATTAATATGGAATTTTGGGTTTTTTTTGCAATTTTCTCATTGGTTGTGGGTATTTTCCTTGTGGTTTTGTATTTTAAATTTTTTTTTTTAATTAATCAATTTGTATCCTAATGTTTTGTTGCTATTGGAAATATTTCATAACTTTGTAATGTTCTTTGATATAGTTATGTTCGCACCCAGTGTTTCTGTCGACGAGTGGCATTTTAACGAGGACATTCTACATTTATTTCATTTATTGTGAATAGACTGAAGTGCAGGCGTCATTAATAGCTTATGGTGTGAAGTCTTAGGTCTATCGAGCAAAGAATTATTTGCATTGTTTAGTCATTTGTTTGGATTGTTTGCTGAATGTGAAACATGTGTCTGTTGAGAGGGTTTGTATCTATCGTATTGGAAGAGAGAAATGAGGCGTTTGTAAGTTTCTGTATCCTTTACATTGTTATTTTTGCATTGTTTATTCATTTGCTCAGATTGTTTGATGTGGGTGAAATCTGTGTCTATTGAGAGGGTTTATACCTATTGTATTAGAAGCGAAAATGAGGTGTTTGTAAGTTCCTATATTTTTTACACTCATTTTTTCGTTGTTTTTTCATTTGCTCAGATTGTTTGATAAGGGTGAAATCTGTGTCTCTTAAGAGAGTTTATGCCTATCGTATTGGAAGTGAAAAACAAGGCGTTTGTAAGTTGCTATTTCTTTTACAGTGTCATTTTATAGTTTTTTATATCTCTGTATTTTATGGGTTAAAATGTCTATTGTTTCTTGTTCTCTGCATTTTATGGGTTAATGTCTACTCTTCACTATCTTTCAGTTCTTTTATGGGTTGGTCACTGTTGTTGATTTTAAAACTTTACCCCATAATTCATTAGTGTCGACTTGTCTGCTGGTCAGGATTGAGAATATAACTAATCTTTTGTCTGCATGCTTATTAGTCTCTAGTTTTCATTTATTCTGAATAGACTAAAGTGCAGGTGTCATTAATAGCTTATGGTGTGAAGTTTTAAGTCTGCTGAGCAAAGGATTATTTGCGTTGTTTATTTATTTTCTCAGATTGTTTGATGAGGGTGAAATATGTCTCTGTTGAGAGGGTTTGTGTCTATCATATTAGAAGTGAAAAACGAGGCGTTTGTAAGTTGCTATATCTTTTACAGTGTCGTTTTATAGTTTTTTACATCTCTGCATTTTATGGTTTAATGTCTATTGTTTGTTGTTCTCTACATTTTATGAGTTAATGTCTACTCTTCCCTATCTTTGAGTGCTTTTATGGGTTAGTCTCTGTTGTTGACTTAAAGACTTAACACCATAATTCATTAGTGTCGGTTTCTCTGCTGGCCACGATTAACAATGTAACTAAACTTTTCTCTACACACATGCATGTCAACTGTACTTCAATCTATGAAATGAAAATGGAAATTAAGTCTAAATAAGTGAAAAATGTTGACTCGTGGCATTTTAATGAGGACATTGTGCATTTATTAGTCTCTAATATCCATTTAATGTGAAAATACTGAAGTGCAAACGTCATTAATGGCTTATGGTGTGAAGTTTTAAGTCTGTTGAACAAATAATTATTTGCATTGTTTATTCATTTGCTCAGATTGTTTGATCGGGGTGGAATCTGTGTCTATTGAGAGGGTTTATATATATCGTAATGGAAGTGAAAAAGTAGGCATTTGTAAGCTCCTATGTCTTTTACACTGTCATTTTTGAGTTGTTTATTCATTTGGTCAGATTGTTTGATGATGATGAAATCTGTGTGTATTGAAGCTCCTATATATTTTACAGTGTCATTTTATAGTTTTTTACATGTTTGCATTTTATGGGTTAATGTCTAATGTTTGTTTTTCTCTATGTTTTATGGGTTGATGACTACTCTTCCCTATCTTTGATTGCTTTTATGGATTAGTCTGTGTTGTTGGGTTAAAGACTTGGCACCATAATTTATTAATGTCGACTTCTCTACTGGCGACGATTAAGAATGGAACTAATCTTTTCTTTGCATTCATGTGTGCCAGAGCTCTGCACTTCAATCTATGAAGTGAAAATGAAAATTAGGCCTACATAAGTACAAAATGTCTTAGTATAAAAATCATTTCATCAATTGGTAATGATTTGTTGCTATTGGAAGTATTTCATGGCTTTCTAATGTTCTTTGATCTAGTTGTGTCTTTGCACCAAGTGTTACTATTGACGCGTGTTGTCTTAACGAGGGCATTTAGCATTTGAAAGTCCTTGATTTTTGTTCGTTGTCAATGGACTGTGGTGTAGTCATCATTGATTGATTGTGGTATCAAGTTTCAAGGTTGTCGAGCAAAGGATTATTTGCATTGTTTATTCATTTGCTCAGTTTGTTTGATGAGGGTGAAATCTATCAAAAAGAGAGGCGTTTGTAATTTTTTATATCTTTTACACTGTCTTTTGTGCATTGTCTATTCATTTGCTCAAATTATTTGATGAGGGTCAAATCTGTATTTGTTGAGAGGGTTTATATCTATCGTGGTTGAAGCAAAAAATAGCACATTTGAAAATTGCTATATCTTTTACGCTGACATTTCATATTTTTCCATATGTCCCTATAGTGCGTTAATCTCTGTTGTTCCTTATCATTTAGTGCTTTTATGGGTTGATGTCTATTGTTGAGTTAAAGACTTGACACCATAATTCATAAATGTCGAGTTCTCTGTTGGCCGTCATTAACAATGCAAGTAATCTTTTGTCTGTCACGCGTGCATGCCAACTACACTTCAATCTATTAAATGAAAATTAGATCTAGATAAGTGCAAAATCTATCGATGTAAAATCTGTGGCAGTTGGGAGGGTTTATAACTATTCTGTTGGCATGCATGTTGCAACAAATATCTCTGCATCATTTAAAAGATCTTGTGTAGTTAGTCCCTACATTTTAAGTCGGGAGGCTAATGTTTTCGGTGTGCTCCTTCCTATTAATCTATTCGCCAGAAATAGTGCCACAAATGTTTATGGTATAGCATGTGGGATTATTTTTAAATTTTTTTTATTGATATGGAATTTAGTTTTTTTAAATGCAATGCTCTCATTGGCTCTCGGTGTTTTCCTCATGGTTTTGTAATATTTGAATTGATTATTATTTTTTAATTAATCAATTTGTATCCTAATGTTTTGTTGCTATTGAAAATATTTCATGGCTTTGTAATGTTCTTTGATATAGTTGTGCTTTTGCACCCAGTGTTTCTGTTGACGTGTGGTGTTTAAATGAGCGCATTGTGCATTTATTTCATTTGTTGTGAATAGACTGAAGTGCAGGCACCATTATTGGCTTATAGTGTGAAGTTTTAGGTCTGTTGAGCAAAGGATTGCAGACTATAAATTGTTTTAAATATATATATGTCTATATATGGGTGAGGGCATTTACCTCTTATTTATGCATCGCTGCATGAAGCAAATATTGAATAGTATTAGCCCTTGAAACAAAGAAAACTATATAGAAGGTAGTTTCAGAAGTTGTTAGATAAAATTGGTGCACAATGTATATTGTCTATAACCACATGTCACATACATGTGTGGTGTTCAAGGCTTGTTTATTTAGAAGCATGGCACAGAGTGTTTTTGCAGCGATCCTTGATTTTTGCTTGTTCTAATAGATTTAACAAGTACATCCACACTAAGTATGTATGATTAGTCTTATATATTAATTTTAAAATGTTTCCTGAATTATATGAAGTATGAAGATTAAGATTAAAGCTAAAAAGAACAATGCAGTATCTTTTTCCCATTTTTGATCATTTATTCTTCTTACAAGATTATGAATCTAGTATTACAAAACTTACCATTTATCTAATGAAGCTTTGTGGGGTTTTCTAATGCATGGATTTAGTATTAGATTACGCTTCATATTTATTTGGCATCACATTCTATGATTAGAATACAATTCATACTTATTATGTGTTATGGATATATGCTTATTAGATGTTATCTAATGAAGTTGATGCAATCTATGTGAAGTGCAGCAGCCATTCTTTCAACTTTTATTCTGATGTTGGCTGGCTATTGGTGTGTAATGATGGATGCAAGAGACAAGGTGTTGGCTCATTTGACAGTTGTTGTTGCTTTTGCACTGATAGTTGTTGTTGCTTTTGTGCTGACAATTGTTGATGCTTTTGAGCTCATAATTATGATAGTGTTATATAGTAGGGGAGATATTTCTGCTGCTCACATGAATCCAGCTGTTAGTGTTGCTTCCTCAAACATTGGACAACTCCATCTCAAACAGGTGACTAAAATCACAAGCATAGCAATAAGCTAGTGCTTATGTTATCAAGGCACCTATCAATCTTAATAGTAAATAAAAACTATATATAGATGCATTCCAATTTATGATCACAATGAATTATTGTTTTTGCATCGATGAGTTTGACTGATTCAATGTACATAAACCTATTTGAAATTCTATAAATTAGATATTTCATATGTCATTATCGTTTATGGAATATCATATTTTAGATTTAGACAATTCATTAATGAATATTTATTCTCATGTTTATAAAACTTATTGAACAAAAGTTATCTCATCATATTTATGTTCAAAGATTTTTTAATATGAATATTCATAGGATGTTTGTTTGATTTCACCTTATTGCATTATGGCATCCTTTGATGTTTCGACATGGACACTTGCGAATTTTTTATAAACATACAAATTGTGCCCAAATAAATAGTGCACAAAAATATTGCAATTATTTTCTTTGTCATTCATCGTGGAAATGGATATATATAGATAGGTCCCAACAATAATTTGCAATTTGGAAAATAGAAAACAATGGCCAAAAATGTCGGGTTCCAATGAGAAAATTGCAAAAAAATGCTAAGATTCCATTTTAACAATGAAAATGCTCCAACTTGTTTCTTGACTGTAGTTACATAATACAAACAACATGGAAAATAAATTTGAGACGCCTACACTTTAGTCTATTCATAATAAATGAGATAAATGCATAATGTTCTCATTATAACGCCATGCATTGATAGAAACACTGGGTGTGAACAGAACTATATCAAAGAACATTACAAAGTCATGAAATATTTGCAATAGCAACCAAACATTAGAATATGGATCGATTAATAAAAAAAATAATCGATTCGAAAAATACAAAACCATGAGGAAAATAATAGAACATTGCCAGTTGATGCAATGATTTTATACTGAGACATTTTGCAGTTATTTAGGCCTAATTTTCATTTTCATTTCATAGATTGAAGTGCAATTGGCATGCATATGTGCAAAGAAAAGGTTAGTTCCATTTGTAATTGTGGCCAATAGAGAAGCTGACATTGATGAATTATGGTGTTAAGTCTTTGACTCAACAACATAGACTAGCCCATAAAAGCAGTCAAAGATAGGGAAGAGTAGACATTAACCCATAAAATGCAGAGAACAACAAGCAATAGATATTAAACCATAAAATGCAAAGATGTAAAAAACATGTCTATCTGTTGAAGATATACCTGATGTTCTGTGTATGTTTTGATCCATGGACAACATGCATATCTTCAAGAAATAAGACTTTTGTTCAAGATGTCTATTTGAAACTATTAAAATGAAATTTGGGCTATTTTTTTGCATTTCTGTCATCGGCTATTCATATTTTGCTCCTAGTTTTGTATTTCCCCAATTGCAAGTTGTTCTTGGGAAAAATGAAGGAAAAAAAACCATCAATTCCTAATGTTTTGTTGCTATAGACATGTCTTCACTACAAGTGTTTCTGTTCACACATGGCATTGTTGATAGTAGTTAACGTGCCTTGTGTCTGTGGGCACATTTTGCACATATTTAGATCTAATTTTTCATTCATTGTTATCAGATTCAAATGCAAAGTTTGATGGCTGTCAACCAAGGGATTCTTGTTTGTGACATTGAAAGATGTCTAAGTATTCAAGATATACCTCATGTATCGTGTATGCTGTGATCCATGGACATCATGTGTATCTTGAATAGATAGACATGTTTAAATGACTATCACTATTTCATGGACACACAATTAATTTGGATTGGGAAAATACAAAATCACAAGAAAAATACCAATAGCCAATGAGAAAATAGCAAAAAAAACCCCTAAATTCCATATTAATAAAATAATCCCACAAACTATAGAATAAACGTTTGTGGCACGATTTCCAACGAGTGCATGAATAGGCAATAGTGCACAGAAAACATTAGTCTTTGCATCAGAAATTGTTAGGAACACCATCAACAATTTATGAAAAAGCCTTTTCGAGACCCAAAACATGGTTAAAACAGCACAAGTGCTTTAAAATGATGCAGAGATATTTGTTATAGGATGCATACCAATAGCATAGTTATAAATCCTCTTAGCAGACATAGATTTTACATCGAGAGATTTTGCAGTTGTTTAGATCTAATTTTCATTTGATGGATTGAAGTGTAGTTGGCATGTAGTGTCTAGACCCATAAAATTCATGCATGTAAAAAACTATAAAATGACATTGTAAAAGATATAAGAACTTCAATAGACATAGATTTCACCGTCATCAAACAATCTAACCAAATGAATAAACAATGTAAAAGATATAGGAACTTACAAACGCCTACTTTTTCGCTTCCAATACATAAAACTCTTTTTTTTTTAATATTTTTGTTTTTGATAATATAAGGCAGCTAAACAAGGGGTTGAACCCTTACAAAAAATAGAGAGGCCCGAAGGCAGCAAGCATCAACAGTGCCTTAAACCAGAAATAGCAGATACATCAATTACAGATTTCCAGCATAACTAGCAAAACCAGCCACTAAAAACTAATGTCATAAAAATAGAGTAACAGAGTATCAGCAGTATAACAACAAAAACTAAGGAGGCAACATCTCTCCTTACTAGACCATAGATTTAATAATAACAGAGTATCAGCAGTATAACAACAAAAACTAAGGAGGCAACATCTCTCCTTACTAGACCATAGATTTAATAATATCATCCACTTTTTTAGCCGGATCATCATTGTCAGCATTGACATTTACCCCCAGATTCTTCAGCATAGAGAGGTTGAGGAGAATAGAGGTCCTGAGCACAATGGAGAGATTCTGTTCTAGATTTGTAATGCGAACGCGCAGGCCCGCAAGTTCAGCCCCCAGACCATCATCAGTCTCCATGGCATCCTCAGCCTCTTCCACAAACATTTCACCCGCTTTGTCAGCATTTCTAGCAGAGTCAGCAACATCCTCAGTGGTAGCCCCCGTATCATGAGTCTCCTGCTTGTCTTCACCATCACCAGATATGTCCTGAATCTCCATATCCCTGTCATCCTCCCTTCGAGTGGATTCATCCGAACCACTCTCAGAATAGTCAATGAGCTTTGCTTGAGGAGCCGGCTTGCCAGCAATACGCCCTGATCACTGAACTCCAGAGGAAAGCCCCTCCCTACAAACCTTCGCAGAAGAATTACTTCTCTAGCCCACTGGGGTCCTACCAAGAGTTTTAGGGGTCCCAACCACTGCCTTCCCAGTGCTTATTTTGCCAACAACCTTCCTCTTTTTACCCTTCATAGTGGCAGTAGGGCCCGAAGTATCAACAGAAATTTCTGCAGGAGTGCAAAAGGCAACTTCTTTAGTCTTGATAGGAACAGGAGAGGGCCTGGGTTCATCAACATCAGGAATATCCTTAGGGTTAGAGGAGGGCTCCCCTTCCCCACTATTAGTTTGAATGGACTTAGAGGGTATACAGACAGAGAATAAGGCCCTGGTGAAGAGGGATAGGCTTCTTAGCAGGGTTTTTAGCCAGTTTCGCCCTAACCCTAAGGACGGAATGCTCAAGGGAAGAAAGCAGATAAAACAAAAAACTAATTTGAGCATTGCGATGAAAATGATTTAAAAGGGGGAGAAGATAGTTATAAAACCTGGTGAAGCGCCCCTCCAGGGTGAAATACTTCATGAGGATAAAACACATAGCATCCCATGGCTCCGGCAACTTGGCTCTGTCAAAACTGCCTTGGTAAGGGACTAATTCTTCGCCAACACCGAGGAAGAGCTTCTGACTGGAGAGGTCTGCAATTTTAGTTTTCCTCTGCAGCTTCAAGTCCTGAGTAGACATACCAGTGGCCATAGCGATCATGCGTTCAAAAATTTCAAAGCTGATTCCACCCATCAAAACCCATCTGTTCTGCCAAGACCGCGCAAATTGTTCAGAAATAGCTTCATTGTACCCATTAAGCCTCTCCAAATAGGGACTAATCCCACCCTCTTTGCAGTAATGCCAAACCACCAAATTATCCTTGAATTCACAGCACGAGACCGGTTCAGTTCTAATTCTATCTCCTCCCATGGCGGAATTACAACGCATGCCACAGAAACCCCAAGTCTCCTCAGTCATCTTTACAGGAGAATTACTAACATGAACGAGGCTAATAATGTAGGTAATAACATCACACACAATCTCATAAATATGGGAAGCCTTACAAATGCCAATCCCATGCTTAACCATAATTACCCGGCACACGCCATGATGATCCGGCCGTCTGCTCACCTTATGAGAGAATGGAGTGGAGTTGATAGTAGAGAAGGTACGAGAGGACTCGTACTTCAATAGACACGTTAGCCCCCTCCCAAGGAACTGATATTAAGAGCTGTCTTTCGAACACATCTGACTCATCAAGACCCGGCCACGTCCTTAAGAATGAGAGTCTTAAGATTTAAAGGAAGATGATCAAATTTGGGCCAAACCCTCCAATTTGAATATCATTGTCCAAGTTCAGCATAGGCGTCTGCAACTCCATTGCCCTCACGGTAAATATGTGAGATATGCACATTAGTAATCCTCTGCAAGAGAAGCTGTATATCCCTAATAATGTCTTTCAACTGAATGCCAACATTCGACACATTAGTAACGACATCAATGACCATTTTAGAATCTCCCTGGATATCCAAATTCCTAATACCAAGGGATATGGCCAATTTAATCCCCCAAAGAAGAGCCATAGCCTCAACATAGTTATTGCTGTGACAGCCCAGACCTCCAGCATAGACAGCAAACATCCACCCTTTATCATCTCTGATGATCCCTCCCCCACTAGCTGTACCATCTAGCTTAGAAGCCCCATCAAAGTTGAGTTTCATCCAGTTAGAAATCGGAGGCTTCCATCTAGTGTTAAGCCTCTGCAATAATTTGGTATTGTTATAAGCAGGAATATGATTGAGAATCTTCTAGTTTACTGCAATTTGTTCTTCCTCCTGGGTTAGAGGTTTCTCCGTGGTACGGATATGGGCCGTAGTGACACTCTCCAGGAGAGTCTTAGTGAAAGTATGAGAGACCTGGGAGGCATCTCTAGCAGTATCCCTAAAAATCTGATAGTTGCGCTCTTTCCACAAAGTCCAGCTCAAGCACGACAGAGTTTGATTCCATAACTCAACGAGCCAGGGATGGGAAAAGGGAGGATACCAACTATTAATAACTTCCTAGATATCAGAATTGCAAGCCCACTGAATACCAAAATTGCTGAGGATTAGGTTCCAGATTTCCCTAGCAAAGTCATAGTGGAAGAATAAATGAGAAACTGTTTCCTCCTTTTCACAGCACAGACAACATCTGTTGACCAATGTAAAACCTCTCTTTTGCAAATTATCTTGGGTCAGAATTTTGTATGAATAGAGGCCCACCAAAACATGTTAATTATCGGGACTAGTTTGTGGTTCCACACTTTTCTCCATATCTCCTTTCTATGAACCTCAGGGACCAATAAGTGATAGGCAGACTTAACAGAGAATCGGCCATTCTTATTCGGCCACCAAAATTGCTCATCTTCACGAGGGAAGAGAGGAATTCTAACTTCCTGAATCAACTTTTGAACCATCTAGGCTTTAGAGGCAAGATCAGGACGATGAGAACAGCAATCCAACAAATTTCTCCAGCTCCTATGACCATTATTGTTTGACATGTAATAACTGACCTTATCACTAAAAAACTGAGTAGCAATGCCAGCAATCTCACCCAGATCCCTCTAAGAGATGAGAGCCTTATCTTTTATCCAAATATCAGTCCAAAACTTGATACCCATACCACTACCTAATTTCCATATGATCCCTTGCGTGAGCAGACTTCTAGATTTCAACATTTTGTTCCAGATAACCGATCCCTTAGGAAGACCTTCTTGCTAAAGGAAGTTAGACCAGTCAGTGACATGCAAATATTTGGCTTGCATGATTTCTCCCCAATCTTTATGATGATGAATCAGGTTCCAATTGATTTTAGAGAGTAGGGCTTTATTCATATTACGTGTGGTTCGAATATTGAGACCTCCATGGGATTTAGGAAGACACACTTTGTCCTAGCTGACCAGGGACATTCACTGTTTATCTTCAGCTCCCGTCCATAAAAATTTTCTTTGAATCTGTTCCAGCTTGTCAGCAAAAGAAGTAGGAATTTTGAAAAGAGAAAGGAAATAAGTGGGTATACCTTGCAAGGAGGCCCGAAGAAGCTGCAATTTACCAGCACTACTGAGGACTTTTCCCTTCCAACCAATCAACTTCCGTTGAGTTCTTTTCAAAAGGCTATTCCAGAAATTTTGAGAAACTTCTTTAACCGTAAAGGGGAGACCCAAATAGATAGTAGGAAGAACATCTTTAGCACGGTCCAGAATATGGATGATTTTTTGACAGAGAGTAGTGGGAGTATTAAAAAAATACACATTACTCTTTTGGAAATTGATGTTTTGCCCAGAGGCGATGGCATAAAGGTTTACAATATTCTTCCATCTCCTAGTTTCAATCACCGAAGAGATGCCAAAAAGAAGGGTATCATCAACAAATTGCTGCACAGACATAGGGGCAAGGGAGGAAGCAGGTTTAATGCCCACAAGATGCTTAGAGACCATGTTAGCTTGAATGTATCTCCCAAGAGCCTCATCCATTATGATAGACAAGTAAGGAGAAAGGGGATCCCCCTGCCGGAGTCTGCACGAGGAGGAGAAGAAACCCCTAGGAATCCCATTAACCAAGATAGAAAATTTGGTGGAAGAGACGGTCGTCCAGATGAGGAGATGAATTTTGTCATTAAACCCAAATTTTCTAAGAACTTGAAATAGAAAATCCCATGAGACCCTATCATAGGCTTTAGAGATATCCAACTTAAGGGCCATACTAGGAATTTTGTTCTTCTCCATGGAATGAATAGTTTCATGGGTGGAGATCACAGCATCCAAAATTTGACGCCCTGGGACAAAACCTTTTTGAGAAGGAGAGATAATTTTACCAAGAAAAGGTTGAAGTCTCATGACAAAGGCTTTGCTGCAAAGCTTATAGACAGTATTACACAAGCTAATAGGTCTAAAATCAGAAAGATTGGTGGGTTTCAGCTTTTTAGGGACAAGGACAATAAAGGTGTTATTGAGCTGCTTTAAAAGCTTACCAGTTTTGAAAAAATCATGAACCACAGCAGTGAGATCAGCCCCCACAATATCCCAATATTTCTGAAAAAAGATAGGAGGGAAGCCATCCGGACTCGGAGCTTTAAAAGGACCCATAGAGAATAAAACAGCATGAACCTCCTCCTCAGAAATAGGCCTCAGCATTTCTAGACTATCTTCCTCAGTTTTGAGACAGGGGATCTTGTAAATAAACTGATTAGTAGCCCTACATTATCAACACCAGTGGCTTGTTCCATCAACAAGTTCTGAAAAAATAACATAGCTTGTTCCCCAATCTCATTGTCCTCAGTGATAACATCACCATTGTCCAAGCACAGTTTTGTGATGGAGTTAGCCTTCCTATGTTTCATGGCAGAAATATGAAAAAAAGTAATATTGTGATCTCCCTCCTTAAGCCACTGAACCCTGGATTTTTGCTTCTAAAAGACCTCTTCGCGGCACATAAGATTCTTCCAATCCGAAATCAGATCTTGTTCTTTCTTAGAAGTATCTTCTGAAACATCCCCTTGAGCAATCCGCTGCTAAATATCCTCAAGTTGTCCAGCTAAAGTTTTCTTCTGCCAAAACACATGACCAAAACTAAATCTATTCCATCCACGAACCTCCTATTTGATATGTAGAAGCTTCTTAACTAATCTGAACATAGGAGTACCCTGGATAGGAATTTGCCACCATTGGGTCACCAGTTGTCTGAAATCCTTATGCTTAATCCACATAGCTTCAAATCGGAAAGGGAAAGGACCCCGATGACATTGATCATGCCAATGAAGGAAAATAGGGTAGTGATCAGATATGGTTCGAGGAAAAGCCTGCAATTGCATATTATGATGATTGTCCCAGTTACTCAATATAAGGACCCTGCCTAATTTAACCTGGATCATATGGTCCCCACGTCTCCTATTGGACCAGGGAAAAATCTGATTTTACAGCTCCACATCAAGCAATCCCCAAACATTAATAAACTCGGCGAAGTCAAACATGCTGTCAGAGTAATCAAGGTTCCCACCATATTTCTCAGAGGGATACAAAGGAGTGTTGAAGTCACCAGCCAACATCCATTTGGAGCGCGGGGACTTGGTCAGGGTACTACTCAAATCAGTCCATAAAGATTGTCTCTGAACTCTAGTATTAGGAGCATAAATATTGATTAAATACCAGTTGAAAGAGGGCAAGGAGAAATTGATAACCAGGAAATGCTTGCCAGAAGCCACAAAGGAACCCTGAATTTTCGCACTCTTCCACATTGTAACAATCTCGCCAGAAGCCCCAATAGCAGGACTAATACAAAACTCGGCCTTAGGCCATATGTAATCAGTAATCTTCTTAAAATTTTCCTTAGTCATCTTGACCTCCTGCAGGAGCAAAATGTCTAATTTATTTTCCAGAACATAGTTTTTGACCTCGAACTGTTTTGAGGGGCTATTGAAACCCCTCAGATTCCAGGATAAAATCCTCATTTCGAAGGTTTGAGGGAAGGGACCTCCAGTGTTTTCTGCTTACCACTAGTAATTTCCCTGGCAATCTCTCTTTGCCGAGTTTCCTGTAGGGTTGGTCTCCCTTGTTTGGAGTCAGTGCCAACATCAGCAGTCTTTTTACCTTTATGAGTCTTCTTCTTAGGGGTAATCCAGCCCTCTGGGTCATTCCCACTACCACTTGGGCCGATTTCAACTGTCAATGAAGGATCAGCAATATGATCACCTATTTCCAGCACATGGTTCCTGGTTGACTCAAGATCATTAGGGCCTAAGGGAACAGCTGATAAAGCCTGTGGATCAAGGGCTTTATCATCTTCAACATCCCCATCGATCAATCGATCCTGTATTTCTCCCTCCTCACACCCACTAGAAGTCTGTCAGACCGCATGACTAACAGTGTCTAAAACCTCATTCTGACAACCTATGTCCAGAATTGGTTCAGTATTCTCCTCTAGATAAGCATTATCCTTATTACCCGTAGCCGTCTAACTATTCTCATCCTTAGCCTGTTCAGTATGGTCATCTTGGAAAACATTTTTCGCATTACCACCCATTCCCTGATGGTCAGGGGTAATAGCTATTTGTGATTGGTCCTCAACCTCATTATGGGGGTCAGTCTTCCAACCCATTTGCTTTGCTTTACATTGAGTCATTATATGGCCCTTCTTCTTGCATATTTGACAGAAAGTGGTGGCATTTTCATAAAGGATTGGCTGAGTCCAAACCCCATATTTAGAGTTTAACTCAATGGACACAGGAAGGGTTTGGTTTATCTCCACATTGACACAAAAATGAGCAAAAACACAGTGGGATTGAGTACGGGTAGTATGGTCCACAGTAACAAACTGGCCAAAAGTGTTACCAATAGCAAAAAAAAAATTTCATCCTAGAATTCCAAGGGAAACCTAGGTAATCGAACCTAAACAGGAGCAGACTTATTGAGATCTGAGCTAGGGTCAAACCCAGGTTTCCATTGGCACAAAGCAAGTGAGTGTGACCCATAAAGCCAGGGTCCCCTAGCAAGAGTAGCAATCATATCCTCCCTATTGGTGAATTTAAAAAGGAATAAACCTCTTGCCATAGCAATGACTGAAACACTACCCTTAATTCTCCACCGAGAGGAAACCCATTTTCGGACCATCTCAATATTGGGATGGAAGGAAAAGAATTTACCTACCAGAGCAAGATCCATGGTTGCCATGATTTCTTCAATCAGACCATCCGTAATATCCAAAGCTGTGCCATCTGCGGAAGCTTTCTTGACAGGCAGACCCGCCATGCATTTAGAAGACCCCATCGGTTCCCCTGTTACCGCTTGTTTCCATCCGTTAGACGGAGCGTCCGCCATCACAGTCCCAGAGGCACTGCCCAAGGCAGCCGCCTCCATTAGCACCAAAAGTAGCCAAAGCAAAAACCCTAAAAAACCCTAAACAACCATGGAAAGCAGAGAGCGAGCGCTAGTTATATTTTTGTTGTTCCATATCATTGACTATTTTTATGGCTTGATCTTTGTAAAAAAATCTTTGGACTTATACAAATACTTAACAATGAGAAATAACAGAAATTAAGCCATTGCAAAGATGTAAAAAACTATAAAATGATAGTGTAAAAGATGTAGGAGGTTACAAATGCCTCATTTTTTGCTTGCAATATGATAGATATAAACCCTCTCAAGAGACACAGATTTCATCCTCATCAAACAATCTGAGCAAATGAATAAACAACGCAAATAATCCTTTTCTCAACAGACTTAAAACTTCACACCATAAGCCATTAATAATGCCTGCACTTCAATCTATTGACAATAAATGAAAATTGGGGACTTAAAAATGCAAAATGTCCTCGTTGAACGCTATGCATAGAGAGAAACACTGGGTGTGAAGACATGACTATATCAAAGAACATTACAAAGTCATGAAATATTTCCAATAGCAACAAAACATAAGGAATTGATGAAAGTTTTCACTTTCTTGCTTGCAAAAGTGATTTGCAACTGGGAGAGTACAGAAGCATGAGCAAGATACCTAGAATTCCATCTAAAAATAGGGACTTGAGAAGATTACACTCATGTAACATATTGATCCTTTCCCATTTAGTTTTAAGTATGTTGTTCAAGTTTTGTTATAGTGAGTATCTCATTGCGATATAGCAAATTGCGATAGGCCTATTCATTGCTAAAGTTTTCTTTCTATAGACATGTCTTGACTGGAAATGTTTCTATGGATAGGTCATGTTGTTCATATTATTTCATATGCCTTGTCTAAAACTGGTGCCAATGTTGAGAGTTAGAAATTGGAATGCATTGTTATATAGATTTTCTATTTATTATTAAGATTGATAGGTGCCTTGTTTTTATCAGGTGACAGTTGTTACTTAGATCATCTGCTAGGTACGTCAATTCATAGGAGATGAACTTTATGAGGTGTTGTGGCCTAAATTTATAGGCTGACTCTATTTTTTATTTCTTTTTTGCACAATCATGACCTATTTTTTATGCAAGTAAATTATTGTGCTTAAATATAAAAAATATTGAGTTGCATATTCATCTTAGGGAGATTCCATCATTGTACATGTACATTTATGCAAATCAAATCTAATCATCCTAGTGACATTATTCAGCATGAACAATCATTAATGAATCATTTAGTTGTATATTCATGGCATGCATACCATCTAAAGCTGGTTTCTCCCATGTCATATTCCATCCTTTATGACACATATTTTATCACCCTTTGTCTTTTCAACATACCAATTGGGTTCCATTTCACTCGACAATTCCACTCAACTTGTAATGGACTGTGTTTTGCTACATGAATCAAGTGCAATAGAGGGAAAAACTTTGCCAGGATGGTGTTCACAGTCACAAAATGGAGCGTATACAAATTGGCCAGCCTCAGAAAATTAGAAAGCTCTATGATTATCTACGCATCGATGTTGGTCACAGCTACTTTGTACTAGTTACTACTAATCAGTCAACAAAATTTGTATTGCAAAGCTTTGCTAATGTTTTTAATGATAACAAGGGAAATTGTAATTTTGCGAATACAAATTTGTTGCAAGAATTTGGTAAAGCATAGTTTGCATGGTCCTTGGAACATTGTTGCTAGTTATATAACATGGCAAAGTGACATTGCCTTGGGCATTGCAAAATTGCTGCTCCTAAGGAATTGACAGAACAGAGTTTTTCTGCATATTGCACTTTGTACTTTCTCTTGCCGTTGCACATAGATATAGCATGATATCCTTTTGTTCTTGGATGTTCCACATTGTCCTTTCGTTTCTTGGACCAAATGGATAAAGCATAATATCCATTTGCTCGGCAAAGTTTCTGCTATTTGCAGATTGAAAAAGCACAATTTGGTTTGAAGTCCTAAGGTTGCTACTACTTTTATACATATATGTAAGTATATATATGTGTGTACGTGTCTATATATATATCTGTGTGTACACATATATGTATCTAAGCTCAAACCATACACGGGCTTCAAGACTATAACAAGATTATTACCAAAATTGATCGGTTGATTTGTTTTTGTTGTATCTACTTGCTTTTACTCAATCCATTTACTATTACTCAAGTTATTTGCTTTTCTTTTTTGTAGGGTCTGGACAATAGAGAATTTCTAATTGTGTGCTATCGTGACACATTTTGCATTGCTGCTCATCAATGTGAGTAATAGATTATGATGCTTGTTTGCCTTTTACCTACTTTGGAATATGCACTACCCTGCTCAATAGTCCTGCAACAAGTTTCAGTTTAGTCACATGTATTGGCATTAAGAATTTTCTTTTGCTTTGTAGGCTTTCTAGTGCACAGTGGTGAAGCAAAGGCTATAGTGACAAACTCTGCATTGTTGTTGATCACAGTGAGTAATTACCTATTCAATTCTTCTTTCTATGTATTCAACGTTCCAAGCTTGGAACATTGTTTTATAGTCATTACTGTACTAGGTAGCATCAATACAATTTGTATCTTTTGTCCTTTGACACAAAATCTGACAATATGTTTACAAACAATCATCCTAAAAGATAAAAACTATCACAAGTGTCAATTGTAGTAGAGACCTACAAACCAAGTGCTAGGGCACCTTTCATGTCGATTGATGAAGCTCTCGACCATGCGTGCATTGTTTCCGAATTGACTCATTCAATTACAAAGTTAGCGATTGCCTATTTGACACGTTGCATGTTTTGCTTCATTGTCGTTATACATCGAAACAACTACGCAATGGTCTTGTGGATAATTTCTTGGATTGCCTTCACAATCGTTGTGCCATAGCTTTAGGCTCCTATGAAAATGACTTTCACCCAACAATCCTAAGAAAATTGCATAATACACATGACAAAAACACATATCTATGAAGAATGAGGCTTTCATCCACATAGGTCAATGATAGTGGTGAAACTGGGCTTTGGGGTGACACATTCTATCTAAAATGGCTGGCATATTGGCTCAACATACCAATATGTATTTGGTCTTTAGCATACAAAAAAATATACTTACATTTTAACAAGGATGCATGTAATCCTGCAATATCAATTCTTCTCCATGATACAATTCCTACTGTTGGGCACTATGAGCCTGTGTTTTCACAGATAAATACATACAATTGCATCCAAAACATCCAACCAAATTCGCAAATCATATATTGCAATTTGGACAACACTTGGAACACAATAGCAAATGTGTTTGATACACTTGGACTTTGTAGAGTAGCTACATTTCCTACAACATGTGGTGAAAGCATGTTTGCTTTTGTAGATTTTTTTCTTGTTGAACAATTTGATCCAGTTGCTTTGTGATTATTTATGGTGCAGTCACTGGCCAATGCATTGGCAGTTGAAAACAAATATGCATTGGCTTGTTTTGGCACTTTTGATCAATCTAGCATAGGAAGCAACAATCGTCTATTGCAGTTACAGTCATTGGTTTCCAGGATTGGAATGCCATATGTCCAAAGTGGCCTTGAAGGGTCTAAATTTTGTACACTATGGCTGTCCCACATGTTTGCTGCAACAATACACATATGGCAAGTATCTCCATATCCTAGAGCCAAGACATACTCTAATTGCATGAAGCCCAAAAAAAATTGGACTTAATTTGCTTTGCAAGTAGCTTAGACCATTTTCATTATGAATCACTTCAACCAAAAGAACAATTGACTTGCAACATGCACATCAAGGATCCACTTTGTATTCAACATATGACAAGTACTTTTGAATTGAAAAAAATAAACAATATAATTAATTCTCATAAAAAACAAATAGCTACAACAATACATACACCAATTGAAACAAAGTTAAAATCACATGAGACATTGCACTCTCTAAAAGCAAAAATCCATAATGCACAAGTGTCCCATGCGGACGTCTCACACATTGCAACATCCAGTTCTATCCTACCCACTACCAATGTCACAAGAAATATTCAGTCCTATAAGGCTTCCCCAAAGCTAATGTGTCAACAATCATTACATTATCTTAAAAAACAAATGCACAGTACATAAATAGATTATGATCTGCATATGCAAGGTAAAATTCAATTCTACGATCCTAGCCAAAATCCAATGCAATAACAATCATTGTATTCTTTGAAAAAACAAATGCGGAATGTACAAAAGTCTTTTTCTTTACATTTGCCAAAATTGAAACAAAGGTCATATAAAAATTCTATGGTCCAAAACACAAATGTTACTTGTCAACCAACAAAAGAAAAATGCGCACATATAAAAAATAATACAATCCAAAAATCCATTAAGTCATACTTGCAAATGATAAATGACACACCCACCCAACCATGCTCTCTTTGCGACATGCTTCATTTTCATCACAACATTCGTAAAGTTAATGTTGCACTTGTACAAGCTTTGTCCTTTCTTTTTATTCAGATGGATGAAAAAAATATAGCAATAGGACATCCCATTTGCAAACAATGTATAAAAGCTGCATTAGATGGTAAGATCCCATATTTTGCCACACCTTCAAGAATAAGACGAAATGCATGAATAGATGTTGTTTACTCTTTGATTTCTCTATAGGAAAGGCTTGTGTCTTTGTGCATAGATTTTGCATAGACCAGGCAATTAGGATATAGACGAGCACAATATGGCTTGCTTGGGACAATCATCAATGTTCCTGTGGATTTTGATAAGGTGCAACAAGCATTGCCTAAGCAACCAGATGAAACCACAACAGTAGCAGTTAGATTGAAGCAAAAGCTAGAATATGATAATACATATGCACAAGGCAATGTTAGGCCTGCTATAGTCATGAATGCTTTAATTGCACTATCAAAAACACCATTGTACACAAAAGATAACATCGCTATAAATAAAGAGTGGCATGAGTTGTTGGCAAAAAACACAACACAAATGCAAACATATTTTGAAACAGAACCAAGTTTGCAAGATGAAAGATCTGAAGATGATGAAAAACTGATAACTGAATCAGTTATGCATTGGTTTAATGAAACACAGTCAATCAAAGACCTTGACACAACAATCATTGAAATTGCACCATCAGAAGGGTTTAAACCTTTTGGTATTTTCCAAGACATGTATGCATAGGAGATGAACTTCCTGACTTTGTTTTATGGTTCAGCTCGACCAAGTGACATTACTAAAAATTTGACATACCAAAAAATAGCAAGATGGGAGCTTATGCATAAAGACAATGACTTTGCAACACACATAAAAAATATATTTTTTAAAGCTATTAAAATTATTATTCACCACGTATCCTCACTAGCATGGATTTGCATACAGAAAGCTAAATTGAAAGGTGAAAAATTGCTTGCAAAAGATGTGCGCAATCTAGCAAAGCTCGAAAAAATATTAAGATCTCCATTGGGCTATAGAACATTAAAAAAATTTGGACCTCGCCAGATTATCTAGAAAACACTTAAAAAAAACATATTTGCAATGATAAGACAATTGGGATCTCCAACTTTTTTTGTAACATTAACAAGTGTTGAGCATTTCTGGGAGCCATTGTATAAAGCTTTGCATCAAAAATCTACTTTGCAAGAATCCAAGTCTAATGAAACTATAGAAGATAAAGACTTGGACTTTGAAATCAGAAAGAATCCAGTACTTTGCAATTGCTATTTCAACCATAGGGTCAATGCATTCTGGAAAATGATGCTAAAAAACTATGAGCTCTTTGGCCAAGTCATAGACTATTCTTTTGTTACAGAATTCCAAAACTGAGGCAATGAGCATGTTCATTTTTTGCTATGGATAAAAGATGCGCCTGTATATGGTAATTTCTCAAATACTGAAACAGAAAGCTTTGTGGAAAATTATATTTCATGTGACTCATTGCTACTTGATACAAACCTTGCCAAAATGCAAATGCATCATCATACAAAGAGTTGCAAAAAATACAAAAACTCAAGTTACAGATTTAGTTTCCCCTTGCCTCCAATGAGCAAAACAACAGTTTTAGAACCACTTCCAGTGCCTGATGCTAGAATGAAGGAGAGAGAAATTTTTTTAAAAAATAATTGGAAAACAAACATTACACAAAGGAACTTTCATTTCAAAGATTTTTGCATGGATTGGAAATGGATGAAATCGAGTACATTACAATGCTTCAATCAACATTGTCACGCAAAATTGTCATGTTGAAAAGAGACCCATCTGACATTTGGATAAATGCTTTTGCAAAGAAAGTGCCCAAACTATGGTATGCGAATAGAGATACACAATTTATTTTAGATGCATATGCTGCTGCATCTTACTATAGCTTGTATATGACAAAACAAGATAGAACATTGTCTCTTGCATTTCATAGATTGCAGCAACAATGCACTACTGCTTATGACGGAAAGGTGCCATTTATACGAAAACTTGGCAACACATTGCTTAACTATCAACAAATGTCCAATCGTCAAGCTATTCATATTATTCTCTCGTTGCCATTGCGTAAATGCTCAAGGAAAACTATTTTTATCAATACTAAACCATTAGAAAGCAAAGTTTACATGTTAAAAAGCCCTAAGCTATTAGCAAAAGAGCAGGACGATTATGAAAACATCATGTGTACATCTATAATACAAAAATACACACAATGGCTAGAAGCTCTTGACAACTTGTCACTTGCTGAATACGCTGCTTTTTACTCTGGCAACTTCAGTAAGCTAACAAGAAGAGCGACCCCACAAATCATACGCTATGTAAGATACAATCCGCACATTGATCTTGAGAATTATTGCAGAGAAAAAGTTATGCTCTATGTGCCTTTCAGATCTAGTGAGCAAACCCTGTTGACTGGATATGAAACATGGAGTGCAACATTCAATGAAAACAAAGCACAAATTGCAAATATCGAAAAGATCTTCACCGCACAAATTGTTTCTAAATGGGGTGACATTGATGAAGCCTCCACAAAAGTTGAAAATGATAACTACCCAGCAATAGACATTGCAAATGAAATCGATAGACACAGACAACAAAATGGCATGGAAAACTATGACATCATAAGTGACTTGAACCATATGAAAAATATAAATCTCAAGGATTCCATCAGCAAAAAACTATTCTCAGAGATTGCACATCCATTTCTACTATGCAACAAAGAATACTACAATCTACGAAGACAATTGAACAAAGAACAACAATCAATAGTAAAGGACATACTAATGACAAAAAGACTTGCTCCGATAAAACCATTGTACTTGTTCTTGACAGGTGGAGCTAGCACAAGCAAAACCTTCACAACAAAAACAATTTTTGAAGTAATGATTAGATTCTATGATAAACAACTAGACAGTGATCCACTCAAGCCTAAAGGCATTATTGTTGCTTCAATAGGAAAATCTACATTCAATGTAGGTGGCATTACTATACATTCAATCTTCCAATTGCCATGCAATTCTTCAAAAATATTGCCTCTAGATTCAAACACGGTTGATGCCTTAAGCAAAAAATTAGATCAATTGCAAATTCTTCTTGTTGATGAAGTGTCATTGAATGGTTAAAAAATGCTTTACAACATTGACAGAAGACTACGTCAAATCAAGCACACACCAACAACACCTTTGGGAAACATAGATATCATATTTTGTGGTGACTTCTACCAGGCACAACCTGTGTGCGATACTTGGATATTTGAAGAACCAATAATAGATAAGGAGAAAATACCATATACCTTTTGGATTGACAATGTCAAGTGCTTCAAATTGCATACTGTAATTAGACAAACAAATCAACATTTCATTTCCATACTTAATCGTGCTAGGATTGGGACCAACAAACCAACCAAGACATCTACTACTTGAATGTAATGTGTTGTAAGACACCTCCAAATGATCCACAATTTCCATACTTGTTTCACAAAAATACAACATTCGACATGCACAACAAAAAAATGCTAGACTGCTTACCAACAAATTTGTATGTTTTACAAGCGATTGATAAATAGGACACAACGATCGATCACAGTCAATTTCAACCTGAGAAATCATCATTGGCTAGCACAATTCTGCTCAAACAAGGCATTTTGGTTGAATTAATTGCTGGCAACATTGATACACAAGATGGGCTAGTAAATGGTGCAGATGGCATCTTCAAATTGTATTCAACCGAGTAGGAAGACATTGTTTGGATACAATTCAATGATCTCATTGTTGGCAAATTGCATCGACAAAGAATGAAAAGTCTGTACACAAATTGTATTATGCCTTCTTGGACACCTATAGTGAGAATCATTAGAAAAGTCAAGATAGGTACAAAAATAGTTACTCAAGCACAATTTCCCTTGCAACTTGCATGTATTCATAGAGCACAAGGGATCACAATGGATGTAGTTGCTTTTGACCCATGTAAGGTGTATCAACATGGTCTTGTGTACACTACCTTGTCACGTGTAAAAAACATCAAGTCACTGTATCTATTGCTTAAACTGCAAGAACAAAACTTCAAAGTCTCAGAAAAAGTAAATAGAGAAATACAACACATTATGACCTCGGCGCAGTGGAAAGTACATCATAGCCTTTTGTCTATCTCTCCAAGTCATTTTACAATATGCTCTTTGAATACACGTAGCTTTGCATTGCACGCATAAGAAATAGCCCATAACCATGATTTGTTACAAGCAACTGTCCTTTGCTTCCAAGAAACCAAACACAATGTGCTCGATCACATTGGTTTCCTTGACAAAACATCCAATTGCTATATTGTAGCAAGTATTCATGGCCTGTTAACATGCTATAGGAAAACAATCCCAGTGCAAAACTTTCATAGTTTTTTGACAAAATATCTAGAATCAATAACAATTGATCTGTTGCATGTGCACAATACACTACGCATCATAAATTTGTACTTGACACCAAGTGCACCCATTCATGATCTATTTAATTTAATACAAACTGATGTTACCTCATTGCCACCTAATCCGAAATTGATTATTGCTAGAGACTTTAACATTGACATGTTACAATCCACAAGAGCAAAAGCACTTCTTGAATTTATGCAACAACACAACTTGTCATTGATTGTTGACAAGCCAACAACACATGCAGGCAGTCTGTTGGACCACTTTTGAATACATGACACCGATATTGCTACTGTCAAGTTCACAATACTAGATACATATTGGTCGGACCATTTTGCAATATCACTTCACTTCTACTCCTAAGGAATAGAATTCTAATCTATTGACACATATTGCCATATATCTATCGTATTGGAAGCAAAAAGGAGGCATTTGTAAGTTCCTATATCTTTTACACTACCTTTTTTGTGTTGTTTATTCATTTGCTTAGATTGTTTGATAAAGATCAAATCCGTGTCTATTGACAGGGTTTATGTCTATTGTATTGGAAGCAAAATACAAGGTGTTTGTAAGTTCCTATATCTTTTACAATGTTGTTTTATAGTTTTTTACATCTTTGTGTTTTATGGGTTAATGTCTATTGGTTGTTGTTCTTTGCATTTCATGGGTTAATGTCTACTCTTCAGTATCTTTCAATTTTTTTATGGGTTAGTCTCTGTTGTTGAGTTTAAGACTTAACATCATAATTCATTAGCATTGACTTCTCTACTAGCCACAATTGCGAATGGAACTGATCTTTTCTCTACACGCTTATTAGTCTCTAGTTTTTATTTATTGTGAATAGACTGGAGTGTAGGCATCATTAATGGCTTATAGTGTCAAGTTTTAAGTCTTCCAAGAAAAACATGTTTGCGTTGTTTATTCATTTGCTCACATTGTTTGATGAGGGTAAAAACTGTGTCTGTTGAGAGGGTTTATGTCTATCGTATTGGAAACAAAAAATGAGGTGTTCATCAATTCCTCTATCTTTTACAGTGTCGTCTTATAGTTTTTTACATCTCTGCATTTTATGGGTTAATGTCTATTGTTTCTTGTTCTCTGCATTTTATGTGTTAATGTATATTCTTCCTTATCTTTGAGTGCTTTTATGGGTTGGTCTCTGTTGTCAAGTTAAAGACTTAACACCATAATTCATTAATGTCGGCTTCTCTATTGGACATGATTAAGAATGTAACTAATCTTTTCTCTGCATGCATGCATGCCAACTGTACTTTAATCTATGAAATGAAAATTAAGATTAGGCCTGAATAAGTGCAAAATGTCAACTCATGGTGTTTTAACAAGAACAATGTGCATTTGTTAGTCTCTAATTTTCATTTGATGTCAATAGCCTCAAGTACAGGCATCATTAATGGCTTATGGTGTAAAGTTTTAAGTCTATCGAGTAGAGGATTAGTTGCATTCATTATTCATTTGCTCAAATTGTTTGATGAGGGTGAAATCTTTGTCTGTTGAGAGGGTTTATATCTATCATTTTGGAAACCAACAAGTACATTTTTGTAAGTTCCTATATCTTTTACACTCTCATCTTTGTGTTGCTTATTCATTTGGTCAGATTGTTTGATGGTGGTGAAATCTGTGTCTGTTGAAGTTCCTATATCTTTTACAGTGTCATTTTATAGTTTTTTACATCTCTACATTTTATGGGTTAATGTCTATTGTTTGTTGTTCTCTACATTTTATCGCTTAGTATCAATTCTTCCCTATCTTTGAGTGCTTTTATGGATTAGTCTCTGTTGTTGGGTTAAAGACTTAGCACCATAATTCATTAATGTCAACATCTCTATTGGCCATGATTAAGAATGGAACTAATCTTTTCTCTGCACACATGCATGCCAACTGCACTTCAATCTATGAAGTCAAAATAAAAATTAGGCCTAAATAAGTGCAAAATGCCTTAGTATAAAATCATTTCATCAATTGATAGTGTTTTGTTGCTATTGCAAATATTTCATGGCTTTGTAATATTCTTTGATCTAGCTGTGTCTTTGCACCAAGTGTTTCTATTGACATGTGGCATTTTAACGAGGACATTTAGCATTTGTTAGTCCTTGGTTTTCATTTACTGTCAATAGATTGAAGTGCAGTTGTCATTAATTGATTATGGTTCTAAGTTTTAAGACTGTCGAGCAAATGATTATTTGTGTTGCCTATTCATTTGCTCAGATCATTTGATGAGGGTGAAATTTGCCAAACAAAGAGGTGTTTGTAATTTTCTATATCTTTTACATTGTCATTTTCATATTTTTAATTCATTTGCTCAGACTATTTGATGTCTGTTGTTGAGTTAAAGACTTGACACCATAATTCACAAATGTCGAGTTCTCTATTGCCTGCCATTAACAATGCAACTAATCTTTTGTCTATCATGCATGCAAGCCAATTACATTTCAATCTATTAATTGTTCTTCATCCTGATCGTGCCTCTAACCAGCATACTTATTTTTCCACTGCTCTACCTATGCACATCTCAGCTTTGCTATCATTCTTGGTGAGGACTATCAACCATGCTCTTGTAAACTTCTCCCATGATTATGATATTGCAAATGACTATATACTTGCTCTGAAACATGTATGTTATCATGCATTAATATTACTAAACATTTACACATTATATACTTCTTCATTACAAACAAATTACAAAGTCAAGATTATTATGAATTGCAGAACTAAGTTCAAGTAGATCTAGATAATATTTAATTTATAGATATGAACTTTTTAGCTTCTCACGTCATTGCTTGTGTTTTCTACCTGTGCACATTTCAGCTTTGGCTATTGCTGCGAGATACAGATGTCCTGCTAGTTCATTGAACATATATCCCAAGATTTTCCAACCTGCGGCATAGCATTTAGTCCATCTGTACAAACAGGTAAATCTTTAACAATTGACACTTGCAAATTTAAAATCCATATTATATCTCATTAATCTTTTCTTTTCTCTTTGTTTTAATCCATTCTTGACACAAACATCTCATTGCTTGTGTTGCCGGAAACACTTGCAAGGCACCAAGCACATTTCCTACGCAACACACGATGGACTAGTCAGATGATAAACAAGAATAAGAGAGGCAAGTATTGTATTCCATTTTTCTCATATATAACTTGAATTTCTGTATGCTTAATTGTCCACTTAGATTCTAGCATTGCTCAAATTGCAATATATAGATTCAAGGTAGAAATTGTACAAGCATCAAGCATCCTTGACATTTGCACAAAACAATCAGCTTTAGCATTTGAAGGCGATATTTTAGTCATTTATGGCCCTGCTCTTAGTAGAAATCCTAGAACACAACCAAAAGCAACAATTGTCCATGTTGATTTGGTTGACAGCCATGGCCAAATGACAATCACTACAAACATTAACAACAAACTAATTGACACATTCCTGCTGCTGTTATTGCCTCATACAAGTGTGCGTATCACAAATTTTGTCATTAGAAAAAAACACAATTTGAAAGAGGAGATGCTGATTATTCCCTTGTATTGATCCCTCAAAGCACCATTCAACCCATTGACAGAGTCTATAAGGAATGTAGGCTGATTCTTGACACAACCGTCTCCCAGCTCATCCAATCGGACAACAACTATCCTATTGGAACATTTACCATTGTTGTTACTGGTCATCATCAAGTGCCAATGCAATATGAGCTGCAAGTTAAGGATGGAGAGTCCCAAGATGATTTAGTTACTGTAATATGTTTTGCACAATTAATGTTGGCATCATATAATTTGAGCGCTTTTCTTTTTTGAATTTCCTAAAGACTTTTTAACACTTGTCTCTGATAGAGCTAACTTGCTTGTAGAACACCATTCTAGATTGACAACATTTGCATTTTATTAGTCTTCTTTTGATTAAATTGATCTACATTTTTTAGAACATACAATTTTTAATTTGGTTTGCTGCTATGGAATTCTTAAACTAATTTTCCTTGGAATTTTCCATTTGAACAATTCTATATTTTACAAGTTATAGTTCCCACAGGCTATGCAAAGCTCTATGCTATGCTTCAACTATTGCTGGCATCAACAAAAACCCCGTTCATATTGTTCAAGAATGTTGTTCATGCTGGGGCAAAAGGCACAAGTGTAATCAGAATAGCCGCATCCAGCTTCATTGACGAGCTCAATGATGCATCTACAAAAGCCTCCCTAGAACCACTTAAGTCCTTAAGCATGGAAGTAAACACCTAAAACATTTACATCTTACATAATAGTATAAGCTTGTGTTTCAAAGCACTTGTCATGTGTGCCCTGCTATTCTAATACTATTTATAGCTTCTATAACAACTTATGAAATTGCATTGTTCTAATTTGTCACTCATGACATATGTATAGCCATTCTAAGTGTTTGGAACACTAAGGCCTAAAAATGTTCACTTGCCTCCGTACAAACCAATTTGCACATCATGTAAACAAAAGGTTTTTTTTACACAAACATCAAACACTGATGTTGCACAATGCACAACATGTGCAGCGGACACGAAATTTGAATACATGCATTTTGTTCAATGCACTATTCAAACAACAGATGGAGCTATGGACTGTTATTTACACAAGCAACTGCTATGAAATAGATTCCCTCAGCTAGATGCAATACCATTTGAAAACTACAAGAAAGACACATCTGTGGTAAGGTTTCTGATACAAAAGTTTCAAGTGCAAGGAACATTCACACTTGCAATGGATAATTGCATCGTAGGGATTGACAGAAGAAAACACCAACATTTACAGCTTAGCAGAGGTGCTTACCCTGCACTATTGCAATTTTGATTCTCATTCTTTCTTAGCATATTGTGACAACTACATTGTGAAAAACATAATGCTAATTGTTTGTGATGTAGGATCCAGGCATCACAACATAGCAATGTAGAGCAATGTCAACAAGCAAGATGTTAAGGAACCTGGGTAGCATGGCTGTTGTTAATGATATCAATCAAAAGATAATGATTTTGATACTTTAATCAAGACTAATCTGATACTTTATTTTGACTTCTTATGTGCACTATGTAATTCCACAATTGCCTATTGATCTATTTCAAACATACATGCTATGGACATAGAAGATTTTGCTTGGCATTTCAAAAATAGTTATTAGTAGTGTTTTGTGTGTAAAGTTTTTATTCTATGCATATCATGCCGACACATGTTTATGATGGAACAAAATCTATGGCAAGTGAAAAACCTGAGACATTTATGAGTTCCTGCATCTTTTACACTGTCATTTTTGCATTGTCTATTCACTTGATTGGATTGTTTAATGACGGTGAGATCTCTGTCTGTTGAGAGGGTTTATGTCTATCATTTTGGAAGCGGGAAACAAGGTGTTTGTAAGTTCCTATACGTTTTACAATGTTACTTTATAGTTTTTTCCATCTCTGCATTTCATGGGTTAAGGCCTATTGTTTGTTGTTCTCTGCATTTTATTGATTAATGGCTACTCTTCCCTATCTCTGAGTGCTTTTGTGTGTTGGTCTTTGTTGTTTAGTTAAAGACTGAACACCATAATTCATTAATGTTGACTTCCCTTCTACCCACAATTAACAATGGAACTAATCTTTTCCCTGCACGTATGGATGCCAAATGTACTTCAATCTATGAAATCAAAATGGGGATTAGGTCCGTACAAGTGCAAAATGTCTCCTTATAAAATCAGTTCATCAATCGGTAATGCTTTACTGCTATTGGGAATATTTCATGGCTTTGTAATGTTCTTTGATATAGTCATGTGTTCGCACTGGGTGTTTCTATTGACACTTGGCATTTTAGTGATCACATTTAGCATTTATTAGTCTTTAATTTTCATTTATTGTCAATAGACTGAAGTGCACTTTCCATTAATGTTTCCCAGTGTCAACTTTGAAGGTTGTCGAGCAAAGGAAAATTTGCATTGTTTATTCATTTGCTCAGGATGTTTGATGACCTGGTGAAATCTGTCAAAAAAGAAGGCATTTGTAGTTTCCTATATCTATAACACTATCTTTTTTTTCGTTGTTTGTGCATTTGCTCAATTTGTTTGATACAACTGAAATATGTGTTTGTTTAGTAGTCTTTTGTGTGTAATGTTTTTTATTCTATGCATATCATGATAATACATGTTTATGGTGAAACAAAAGCTATGGCAAGCAAAAAAGGAGGCGTTTGTAAGTTCCTACATCTTTTACACTGTCATTTTTGCATTGTCTATTCATTAGCTTAAATTGTTTGATGACAGTGAGATCTCTGTCTGTTGAGAGTGTTTATGTCTATCATATTGCAAGCGGTAAGCAAGGCCTTTGTAAGTTCCTATATGTTTTACAATGTTGTTTTATAGTTTTTTGCCTCTCTGCATTTCATTGGTTAATGTCTATTGTTTCTTGTTCTCTACATTTTATGCGTTAATGTCTACACTTCCCTATCTTTGACTGCTTTTATGGGTTTGTCTCTGTTGTTGAGTTAAAGACTTAACACCATAATTCATTCATGTCAACTTCTCTACTGTCCACAATTAAGAATCAAACTAATCCTTTCTCTATCACACATGCATGCCAACTACACTTCAATTGCTCAAATGAAAATTAGATTTGAATAACTGCAAAACCTCTTGATATAAAATCTGTGTCCATTGAGAAGATTTTTAACTATGTTATTGGTATGCATCATGTAACAAATATCTCTGCATTGTTTTAAAGCACTTGTGTTGTTTCAACCATGTTTCAGGTCTCAGAAAAGTTTTCCATAATTTGTTCATGCTCTTTGTAACAATTACTAATGCATTAGTGTCGACTTCTCTACTAGCCACGATTAAGAATAGAACTAACCTTTTCTCTGCACACTTATTTGTCTCTAGTTTTCATTTATTGTCAACACACTGAAGTGCAGGCGCCATTAATGGCTTATGCTGTGAAGTTTTAAGTCTACTAAGAAAAGGATTATATTGTTGTTTATTCATCTGCTCAAATTGTTTGATGAACGTGAAATCTGTGTCTGTTGAGAGGGTTTACGTCTATCGTATTGGAAGTGAAAAATGAGGCATTTGTAAGTTCCTATATCTTTTAATACAATGTCGTTTTATAGTTTTTGATATCTCTACATTTTATGGGTTGATGTCTATTGTTTGTTGTTTCGTGCACTTTATGTGTTAATGTCTACTCCTTCCTATCTTTGAGTGCTTTTATGGCTTGGTCTTTGTTGTTGAGTTAAAGACTTCATGCCATTATTCATTAATGTTGACTTCTCTGTCGACCACGATTAAGAATGAAACCAATCTTTTTCTCTCCACACATACATGCCAACTGTACTTTAATCTATGAAATAAAAATTACATTTACACCTGAATAAGTACAAAATATTGACGCACGACATTTTAACGAGAACACTGTGCATTTATTAGTATCTAATTTTCATTTGATGTGAATAGACTGAAGTGCATGCGTCATTAATGGCTTATGGTGTGAATGTTTAGCCCTCTCGAGCAAAGGGTTATTTGCATTGTTTATTCATTTTCTCAGATTCTTTGGTGAGAATGGGATCTGTGCCTGTTGAGAGCGTTTATGTCTATCATTTTAGAAGTGAAAAGGTAGGCATTTGTAAGTTCCTATATCTTTTACACTATCATTTTTGCGTTGCTCATTCATTTGGTAACATTGTTTGATTGCGATGAAATACGTGTCTATTGAAGTTCCTATATCTTTTACAGTGGCATTTTATAGTTTTTTACATCTCTGCATCTTATCATGGGTTAATGTCTATTGTTTGTTGTTCTCTACATTTTATGGGTTAATGTCTACTCTTCCCTATCTTTGAGTGTGCTTATATGGGTTGGTCTCTGTTCTTGGGTTAAAGACTTAACACCATAATTCATTAATATCAACTTCTCTACTGGCCACGATTAAGAATCAAACTAATCTCTTCTCTACACACATGCATGTGAACTGTACTTCAATCTATCAAATGAAAATCAGATCTAAATAACTGCAAAATCTCCCGATGTAAAATCTGTGTTTGTTCAGAGGATTTATAACTATACTATTAGTATGCATACTGTAACAAATATATCTGCATCATTTTAAAGCACTTGTACTATTTTAACCATGTTTTGGGTCTTGGCAAGGTTTTCAATAACTTGTTCATGGTGTTTGCAACAATTGCTGATGCAAAGACTAATGTTTTCTGTGCACTATTGCCTATTATCAGATGGGCCTACTAAAATGAGTGTTGAAGTGTAAGTTATTTCTTCTTTCTTATGAAACTTTTGAAATAGCCTACTTACTCTGTGATAAGTATTTACTGCACTATTGATATTTTTCTTCTTCTAGCCATTGCAGTAATGATTTACTAATATGCATTTGCTTACCAAGTCATGATGATTTATATAGTCATTGCATTTTGGATCCACTGGAAGTGATTCTCTAACCTCAGGCAATCTAGACGGACTGGTAAGACAACATATATCTTCCCCTTGTAGAAGTTGGTTTTACTGTCATATGTGAACATTCTCTATTGTCTTAGTTAGCATGACATCCTCTGTACAGGTATAGTATGCCATTAAGAATTGAAAAGCATGCTTTGAGACTTTCCATATTGAAATTTGTCATGCCTCCTAGCTTCGATCCAACCCAACTAACTCAGTTGTCTTGGCATCTGTGAAATACAAATTAGATGGGTTGCTAGGATTGAAAAGTTTTCAATTGACATTAGGTATTCTTTTGAACATATACTAGGATTTGCAACTTAATTTGTTCTATGCATTATCATTTAAATATTGGATTTGCTTTGTGGTTGAACTAGGGCCTTTTTGTACAAGATTTTCCTTGTAGATGAAGAGTGTGATCATCTCATTGAATTGGCAAGTAAATTATTCCAAGTTTTTTCATGCAAAAACTAATATCTATAAAATTATATCTCAAATTTGTTTTCCATATTGTTTGTATTATGTAACTGTAGTCAAGAAACAAGTTGGACAAATCCACGGTTGCAGACAATGACTCAGCGAAAACTGTTATGACTGAAATCTGAACAAGCTTGAGAAAGTTCTTGAATAAAGGTCAGATGACTATGCAATATGATAAGATTTAGGTTTGTGTTATTGTTTTGTTTAGTTCAAATCGTCATCCTTTCTTGCATTGCACCATTTTTTGCATTCATACACAGTGACTTGCAGTTTTGCTTGTTTTGTAAAGTATCATAATAAATATATATGTAACAGTTTAACATGGATTTATACAAAAAAAAACTTCACACCTCCTACATTTATTCTTTGGGTTTCTTTTGAGTTAAAACAAAAATTTAAAACTCTTGATTATTAAGCATCTCTTTTATTTGATAGTAGATTTGTTTGTTTGCATTTGTTAGGATGAAATTGTTGCAAGGATCGAAGATAAGATTGTAGGTTGGAACTTTCTCCCAAACGGTGACAGATGTTTTTCTTGCTCCTTGACGTGTTATTCTTAATGCTAGTCAATTGGTTTTATTTATTGGGCTTACATTGAAATGACATTGTTATAGATTTTGTTGTAAGTTTCATATCATTCTATTAACTTACTTGTATTACAAATACTGTATTTAGAAACTGGAGACGTAATCCAGATTTTGCATTAAAAAATGGCCAAAAATATGTACCTCATGTTGGCAAGAGACACTATATGGATTCATGGTTGTTGTCATTGATGGCAACAAAGGTCATCCCACATATCCGCAAGTCATGATGTGTCTCTACCGGAAGTCAGAATAAAGAAAGTTGTGGTCCGGTGAAGAAGAACAGAGCATGTGGCAAGGTCCGACAGATTGGTCCGGACCTCTCAGAGGAAGTGTCTTGGTGCAGTGCGGATTTGGGGAAGTCAAGAGGACTACCTTTAGTGGTATATTCCAAGGATTTAGCCTCCGGTGATGGACAAGGAAAAAGATATGAATGGTTGAGTACCGGATTCCTGAGAGACAGTGAAAACAGAGGAAGAACTGACTGGCAGAGTATCAGACTGCTTTCCGGATGGGTTACTATTGATGACAGAGGTTGTGAAGGCATGAATCATGTTTGGCCGACATGATTAATGATATCTACAAGTATATGCTTGATCCGCATTGCTTGGTGAGGAAGGATTCAGCCGACAGAATGAAAGTTTATAAGAAACTAGACTGTTCCGGATGCCGACTAGAAAGGTGATGAAATTACTTGTGCGGATATATATAGAGGATGGATTTAGTTGTGAAGTGTCGTGTGTGTGTAGAGAGATATGTGAATAAGTCCAGAGAAAGAGCAGAGGTAGCAAAAAGGATCCGGTATGTGAAAGATAGCAGAATAAAGAACAGAGGAAAGATGAAGTGCAGCAGATCAGTATACTGAGCCTAACCGGAACTGAACTCCAGCATATGCAGATGCTTCCAATCAGTTCAAGACTGTGATTCTCATCACTTTGTAGACAGTGTGTCTTCTTGTAGGCAGTGGGCCTCTTGTGAGCAGTGTGCTCGGGCAGTGAGCCCTAATTGGCAAGTGCCATTTTTGTAATTTCCTATTCTTCTAACAGAGAATAATTCTTGGGTTAATCACCCCGTGGTTTTCTCCCTTAACAGGGTTTCCACGTCAAAAATACTGTGTCATGTGTTTCTTATTTCATGGTTAATGTTTTGTGTTTGATTTTATGCTGCTTCAATTAAAAGGAAAGTTCAATAAGGGAAATAATTAGGATAACTGATTCACCCCCCCCCCTCTCAGTTATCAACAATTGGTATCAGAGCTAAGTTCCTCCTAATAGAGCCTAACAGCTTGAGGAAGATCTGGGATTTCAAATGGATGCATATGGTTTAAGGGAGCAACTCAAGACTGCCCTTGAGGATCTTGAACAGTCAAATTCTGAAGTCAGTGAATTAAAGGAAAGACTCAAACAGGCTGATGAATTCATGAGAGAATTAAAAGACAAATTAAGTCTCTCTATGAAAAAGAGAAAGGAGCTGCTTCAACAGTTGGCAAGACAAAGTGAAGAAAGCAATACAAATGAGGAATTGACTGAGCAAACCAAGTTATGTGAAAAGTTATCAAAAGAAGTCATTATGTTAAGACATGAAATGGAATCAGGAACTATAAAGTTTACTCAAGAGATTGAAGAAAAAAGAAAGGCTGAAGACAATCTAAGACAATCTCTTAAAGAAAAATCAGAAGAATGCCACCAGATGGACAGGATTATCAGACACCTTGAATCTGATCTTGAAGATGCCAAAGATAATGAAGGAAAACTTGAGGATCAAATTGCCTCTCTCAAAAGAGACCTTCAAACAGCAAATGAATATAAAGAGAAATTCAAGATAAGTTCTGCTCAACTTGAAGTTCTTCTTGGAAGTCAAAAGAGGACAGATGACAAGTATGGCTTGGGATATAAGAAAGGAGAAAGCTCCGGATCCGGTCAGAAGAATCTTGGATCAGAAAATCCAAGGAGCAGGCCTAGAAGACCTCTGGTAAGACAGCCAAATGCTCAAAGATATCCATCCTTCAATGGATACTGCCACAACTGCAACCACTTTGGTCACAAAGCTAATCAGTGCAGAATGAGAATGAATCAGAATAATTCATCCTTCTCCGGACAGTGCTTCAACTGCAAAAGGTATGGACACAAATCCCATGAATGCAGAATTATGCAAGTAAACAAATCATTCAAAGGTAGATGCTTCACATGCAATAGAATAGGTCATATGGCTAATCAATGCAGATCAAGAGGATATCAGTCAAATATGCAAAGAAATGTTATTTGCCAAATCTGCAATAGGTCCGGTCATAATGCTAAAGTCTGCAGAAACAAGAATCAGGACAAAAGAGGTCCGGTGTATAATCAGAATCAAGACAAGGGTAAACAAAAGATGAATGCGGATGAGGTTAGGAATCAGATGAGCAAGATTTGGGTGAAGAAAAGTTCAGAGAATGTAGAGGTTGGATCCGCACCAGACTCTGGTGCTGATATTTCTTCCAGAAATTAAAAGTGAGCTCAGGCTCAGGGGGAGACTCAAAGAAAATCTTGTTCCCCCAGCCAAACAAGTGGTGCCGGATGTGGCACAAGATGCGGATCAAAGGGTTTGTAGATATGAGTCTTGAGATACTTCAGTCAAGTTTTCAGAGGTCCGCATGGAGTTATGAAGAAGCTATGATCGATCAAATAAGACCTGTTTAGGGAAATGCTCCGGTATGATAAAGGATTACAAAAAGATCCGGAAAGATCCAGAAATGCACTATCTTGTTCTGCGGATTGGACAGAGTGTTTGAGATGATCTTGTAATATGCTACCTCGATTTATTCATGATTGAAAGATCCGGATGATATCCACAGATCAGGACTAATCCGGGATACTCCAAGCTATCCAGACAAGGCAAACCGGAATGATGTAGGTGAAGCATTTATTGCAGACAGGTATTAGGGTTCGCGGAGCAATTTAAGGGATTTCTCAAAGGTCATTTGCTCATTCTACACTCGAGAAGAAGCGAAAAGTGGAGCTCTGCAACAAGGTTCTTCAAGCACACCAAGGATCTCCTGCCGAAGCTATTGGATAAAGAAATCAATCCAACCACTCCGTGCAAACCGAAGGCGCATAAGGTATTCTCCGTTTTTCATTACCTCACTGCAAATCTTTGAAGAATGGCTACTCCAAACATAGTTAAGATCTCCGATAGACCTCGCCCCTCATTCAAGAAACATCCCTACAAATCATTGGAGGTAGACCCACTAGGAGCCTTCTCTAGTGTTCCTCACGGAGTTTTACACACCGAAGACATTAGGGTTTACATACATGCAAACATTGAGGAATTTGGGGAATTCAAATTAAGAGACCTCTATCACAAGCAGCTGATTGACAATGCTTTTGAGCTTAAACCAGAGTATAAAGATATTCAGAAGAAACAATTTGAGCAATTTATTCATTTCCCCTGCTTTGAAGAAGATGAATGGGTCCGGTATGTACTGAGCAGGATGCATGACAACTTTCTATGGCTAGATAGACCCTGCAAGATTACAAAAGAGGCAATTAGAGCAGTAACTGGTCTATACTCTTCCGGAGGGGTACCTATCCTCAAATCTGTCAAGAACAACATTGTAACTGAGGCCACCGGATCAAAATTTGACAAGAGGGCAATGACCATTGAAGATATTTCGGATCCGGATATCAAATATGCATCAATGATAATAGGATACAAGATCTATCACTCCAGCAGGGAGAATTCTGTATCCGGAACTGCAATATACACTGCTTATGAAATGTTAAGAAAGAATGCAGAATATGATCTCTGCGAACTACTACTAAGCCAATTAATGGAAAACATACAGAAAATCAAGAAGGATAAGAAGAATTCCTTTAAGTATGGTACTCTTATTGTATGTCTATTCTTCTATTTCATGAATGAGCTACCCGGAACAAGTGGATGGGTATGGCAGAATGACAAACCTGTTGCAGTCCAGATAAGAGACTACTTGCATGGACTTGGGGATGCAAAAGCGAGAAATTCAGCTCTATGGGGATACTTCAAAAACTTTTAGAGCATGATGCAAGCAAGAGAGAGAATTCCCCAGTCTCTCATTGAGAAATACAAGGACTCAGTGTGCTTTATGGTTGACACTGATCAGTGCCTAATGGAGGCAGTGGAGCCAAGGACTGTCTGGATCATGCCCATGGGGTATGAAGTTGATGAACAAATAGTGGAGCTGCATGTTCAACACATGCTAAGTCAACCCAAAGATCCTAAGGCAGAAAGGTTTGGAACCTTTGAGGAGCTGAGTGTAAAATTACATGTAGAACTCAGGGAACCTGAGATTAAAAGAAAGGTAAGAAAAGAAGTAGAGCACATTGCTCAAGGCCTAGGTATCTCAAAGGAGGCACTTGATGCCAGCCGGGAAAAGAGGAGGAAGGCCAAGGAAGAAGAGAAAAGCAAAGAAAGTGCTCCGGTTGGAGCTCCCACCCGGACCAGATCAACAAAGAGATCTGCACCTCCCTCAACCAAAAGCTCAAAACCGGAAGTCCAGGCATCCGGTAAGAGATCCAAGACAAAAGCCACAAGGGCTTATGGAAGCCAAAAGGATGAAGAGGAAACAGAATCAGATGAGGGAGTAAGAGAAGTAAAGAAACAGAAAAAGAAAGGATCCGGTAAGCCCTCCACAGGCCAAGACAAGGATGAAATGGCAGAGGTATCTGTTGAGAAGCCCACTCTGTCTCTAGAGAGCATAATCAAGTCGGTCACGGTGGATGGAAACCTTCAACCAATGACTGAATCCTATGATGACTTCAGTGAGGCAGACCAAAAGACTCTGCAGGAAGCCACAGTTAAATATCTGAACATATACAACAAGGCTTTCATTGAGATCATATCTCTTATTCCTAAAAGCCTAGAGAAGGAAATGGAAGTAAGAAAGAATAATGCTCATGCTAAAGATCTTGAGATCCGGGAGCAAATAGCTATTCAGCTATATCCTCAAATTGATCCCAAGACAATGAACATTATCTTCAAGGACTGTAAAGATGAGTTTAGAAGCAAAGCCAGGATGAATCAACTCATGCTTGGTGAGACTGACAAAGTGGCCCAAGAAATAGAAGAGATCCTCCGGAAGGCCTTCAAAAGGTTCAATCTTCCTGTTGTAGAGGACTTAGGTGCAGAAACAGCTGTTGATTTGGAATCTTCTGTTCCGGAAGAAGTGAGCCCTGAACAGACAAGTGAGGACTTGGGACCCTCTGCTCAAGAAGAAGTGGCCCATGAACAAGCTAGCATCTCTCCTCCGGTTTCCCCTACAATCTCCGGATCCAAAGAAGAAGAGCAATTACAGGAGAAGGAAGCAGTGGTGAAAGACAAAGAGGTTGACAGTTCTAAGACTGCAGAAGAAAAGAAACATCTGTCTCCGGCAAGAGACACTGCACAAACTGTTCAACAATTTTTGAGCAAAGAAACTCTAGAGATTGATGAACCGGAGCTTCTAAAAGGCCCATTTGATTTTGACTCTCTCTCTCCGGTACAAACAATGAAGATAGCTTCATTTGCAAATGCCAAGGCAAATGAAAAGCTCCTGAAGTCTCATATGGAAGACTGTGAGTTGATAGAGGCTGCTTCCGGAGTACTTGTGAAGATCATGCCATCAATCCAGATAGATCCGACAGCCTCCACTTCCGGTAATCTAAAAACCTTAGTCAGCAGTGTTGATACACATTTTGATTCTCTAGAAAAATCAGCTGAAGAAAAGGTCCGGAAGGAATTTTTGGATAAGAGATTTTCAGAGATATTAGAATTAATTTCTAAAGATAGGAAGATTGTAAGCATTGGAATAAAGAGCTTAGAGAATGCTCTTAAAGATGGCGGTGATATCTATAAATTTTGTATATCCTGGTCAAAGGCAACAGCAGCATTTGACAAGAAAATAAAGGAGGAACAGGATAAGCTACAAAGCTTATCTCAAAGTTTTGATCCTCTCTCTTCCTCTATAATAAATCAAGAATGTCAGACTATTGCAGTCTTGAACGAAATAAAGAATCTTGAGAAGGAAAGGAAGAACATCACCAACCGGATGGGAGAACTTAGAAGGATTATAATCCCTAAGTTGGAAACCATGCATGAGGCCATCAGTGATGCTAGGACCACCGCCCAAACAAAAGATCCGACAGATCTCAAGCGGGCAGAAGCGTTTGCATTTTTGTTAAGTGGTCACATTTCAATTTTGGACAGAATGAAGCAAAGTTGGGCTACCGAAATGATTCAATTACAGACATCCTTTGCAGACATTCTTCAATATATGTGAGTATGTAAATATGCGGCTAAGTATAAGAAAATTTTGAAAATTTTGATATGCGGACCCTACCCTTTGCCATTGATGTCAAAGGGGGAGTGAGGAGCAGTGAAAAATGAGGAATCCAACTAAGGGGGAGTTCCGGAAATTGTATATAAAGACAGAGCATCAGCAAAGGGGGAGCATAGTGAAAACACTTAGTCATTTTTCACTAAGTGTTGCCATCAATGCCAAAGGGGGAGATTGTTGGCAAGAGACACTATATGGATTCATGGTTGTTGTCATTGATGGCAACAAAGGTCATCCCACATATCCGCAAGTCATGATGTGTCTCTACCGGAAGTCAGAATAAAGAAAGTTGTGGTCCGGTGAAGAAGAACAGAGCATGTGGCAAGGTCCGACAGATTGGTCCGGACCTCTCAGAGGAAGTGTCTTGGTGCAGTGCGGATTTGGGGAAGTCAAGAGGACTACCTTTAGTGGTATATTCCAAGGATTTAGCCTCCGGTGATGGACAAGGAAAAAGATATGAATGGTTGAGTACCGGATTCCTGAGAGACAGTGAAAACAGAGGAAGAACTGACTGGCAGAGTATCAGACTGCTTTCCGGATGGGTTACTATTGATGACAGAGGTTGTGAAGGCATGAATCATGTTTGGCCGACATGATTAATGATATCTACAAGTATATGCTTGATCCGCATTGCTTGGTGAGGAAGGATTCAGCCGACAGAATGAAAGTTTATAAGAAACTAGACTGTTCCGGATGCCGACTAGAAAGGTGATGAAATTACTTGTGCGGATATATATAGAGGATGGATTTAGTTGTGAAGTGTCGTGTGTGTGTAGAGAGATATGTGAATAAGTCCAGAGAAAGAGCAGAGGTAGCAAAAAGGATCCGATATGTGAAAGATAGCAGAATAAAGAACAGAGGAAAGATGAAGTGCAGCAGATCAGTATACTGAGCCTAACCGGAACTGAACTCCAGCATATGCAGATGCTTCCAATCAGTTCAAGACTGTGATTCTCATCACTTTGTAGACAGTGTGTCTTCTTGTAGGCAGTGGGCCTCTTGTGAGCAGTGTGCTCGGGCAGTGAGCCCTAATTGGCAAGTGCCATTTTTGTAATTTCCTATTCTTCTAACAGAGAATAATTCTTGGGTTAATCACCCCGTGGTTTTCTCCCTTAACAGGGTTTCCACGTCAAAAATACTGTGTCATGTGTTTCTTATTTCATGGTTAATGTTTTGTGTTTGATTTTATGCTGCTTCAATTAAAAGGAAAGTTCAATAAGGGAAATAATTAGGATAACTGATTCACCCCCCCCCTCTCAGTTATCAACACCTCATTCTAATTTTTTTGACAATAAACTCAATTAAGCGATGGATTTATCTGATGCAGTGAAACGGGTAGAAACTGTCTTTCCTAAATCAAAGGTTGGCAACCTAAAATCACATATTCCAAGCACTTAATAACTTTTAGATGCTTTGTTTATATTCCAAAGTGTACTTATTCCACTCTCCAAGTATTTTTGATACATATGTTGAATTTTCAGGCAAAGCAGAGCCAACCAAAGGATGGTTTGTGACCAGCCTGTGATAAGCATGGCCATTCAGGTATTATTGCTAAAAGTTTTAATTTTATACCTAATTTAACATATATATTATTCACTAACATTTATCAAATGTGCTCAATGTTCTCTACTAATCTCAAACCTCTTTTTTGTATGTAGTAAAGCCCATAAAAGGTGATGCCCTACTATTCTCCAGTCTTCACCCAGATGCTACAACTCATGATACCAGTCTCCATGGCAGACGTTGGATTGTTATTGAGGCAACTCATTTAGCACTCGTTCATCCCATATTACCACTTTCCAAAATCATGAATGCAGTTTACCAATGGACATTACACATTGCACAGATTCTGCTATTGCTTCTAATCATGTTATACACATCACATATCCACATTGCTATGATAGCAATGAAATTATTATTTCTACATCCATGAGTTTGAGTGATTCAATGTACATAAAACTATTTGAAATTCTATAAATTAGATATTTTATATTACATTGTCATTTATGGAATATCATATTTTTGATTTAGATGATTCATTGAAGGATATTTATCCTCATGTTGATAAAACTTATCAAACAAAAGTTATGTCATCATATTTATGTTCAAAGATTTTTTAATATGGATATTCATAGGATGGTTGTTTGATTTCACCTCATTGCATTATGGCATCCTTTGATGTTTGAAATTCTATAAATTAGATATTTCATATTTCATTGTCATTTGCGGAATGTCATTATTTTGATTTAGACAATTCATTGAAGGATATTTATCCTCATGTTGATAAACTTATCAAACAAAAGTTGTGTCATCATATTTATGTTCAAAGATTTCTTAATATGAATATTCATAAGATGATTCCTTGATTTCACCTTATTGCATTATGGCATCCTTTGATGTTCCACATGGACACTTCACAAAATTTTATAAACATACAAATTGTGCCAGAATAAATAGTCCACAAAAATATTGCAATTATTTTCCTTCCATTCATCCATTTTCTTATTAGAGTATTCACGTGGTACTATGGCATTTTTATTTGCAATGTCATTATGAATCTAAAGCTTGTTCTCTAGCAACCAATATAAATTTCTACAAAAAAAACATAAATATGACATTAATCAATTTATTTCCTTGATTTATGTGCACTTTTATGCAATTCACAATTTGACAGGGCATATTATTACTAATTTCATTTTTAATTCATGCACAATTTTCATGGGTTAGGAGCATATACTTGTTTAGGCAAGTTAAATTCCAAAAGCTTCATTTCGTTTCTATCAAAATTATTTTTAGTTTTTCTCCCCCTTCCATTTTATACCACCTTGCACATACATCAAAGTGGGGCCAAAATGTAGAGGTGAAAAGTGCAGACCTTGTACTTACTCCTTTCATTTTAAGCCACTTTGTACACTTTCTTATGTTCTTATGGATGCCCTTCTACAATTAAGCAATTTGCTTCCATGTTTCTATTAAGTGGCCTTGACTCCTTAAGGCCTTGAGTAACATGTATACCATCGTATATTCAAAGACATCATCCTACTATTTCGATTATCACATGATCACATGGAGATGGAATATATGGAGAGCATCTAACCAAGATATGACAATACATTCACATATTTATCACCAATACTTGTACATTCCACTATCAATTACTCTATCTACACCAACATCCAACACATTTGTTTATTCATTATTCATTGTTGAATCAATCTTGACTGCTAAAAAGTAAGTCAATTGCTTTCCCCATTCTAATAGTAGGTCTCAGTGATGCTTCTTACAACCACTTAGTTTTCCCATTTAGAGATGTACATTGGCCAACCATCTTCCACATGCACTGAAGGTCATATTCCATAGACAAAAAAATTGTGTGAGGAGGACAAATCATGCATGATCATGTCCCTCTACAGTTCTAACTACAACCTAGTTTAAGATTTCAATATTTTGATTCCAACCACCTAATTTTAAGTTATTCTAAGCCATGTTAAAAAATTATGATCAAAATAACGAACACTTGTCTATTGAACATCAAAATTAAATAAGCCCCAATCTACTTCTATTTTATTTCAACACATGTCTAATTTCTATTCCACTTAGTTTATCTTAGTCGATTAGCATACTCTAACTTGACATCAGAACTACAATTATTGATTTCACAAAATATAACAACTAAGAACAAAATCATAATGACTTTCACTAACTACCAAATACTAATTGCATAAAGGATAAGCAACTGACAAATTTCAATTATATACATTAGTTTTAACTCCAAGTGCATTTTATTCCATAAAAAATAGAGACCATACAAATCTAAACAACATTTTACCTCTAAATGTCCTTGTTTAGTAAAACTTAACATTTTGCATTATAGTTAATCAACACATGCTACTTAAATTAGGTTAAGCACTAAGTTTAACTATATCTATTGCAAATTTCCATGCCCTTATTTATTCCCTTTGGTAGGGACTCCAGCTCTTTTAGAGCTCTTGTTTAAAGCTATAATCATTGTTTATAGCTTTGATATTGTGTAAGGTTCAAGTTCAAGGGATTTGGTGTTCCAAGTTAAAAGCTTTAGAGTTGGGGGCTTCAAGTTTAGGGTTTTATGTTCTAGGATAAAGTTGGCGTTGGGAGTTTAGAGTTAAATGTTTTATGTTTCAAAATAGGAATTTGTGAATATAGTAATTTTATTTATTTGTAAACATACATCAATATTATTTGTTCCATAATATTAAGAGTATTTTAGTTTATCTTCATAATATTAAAAAACATCTTTGATCTAATTCAAATGCAGTGTGCTATCACATTTTAGTTGCCAATAGTAATGAGAATTAAAATTATTGGAGGTTGTCAAAATAGTAATTAATTTTGTAATGAAAATTAATTGCTTTGTGATATGTCATAGCCAGTTAGTTAACTAGAATTTTTAGAGAGCTTCTAGTAAAACATTGAGTACGGATTTTTGCATAAAAAATTCATACACAATTTTTAACCAATATCTCTCTAAGACATAACTAATTAGCTTAGTGCTACTTGATTGCATTGTAATATTGTAGTTGTTAATACTATGATTCTAATAGGACACTAAAAGTTAAGCAATATAAAATAAAACCACCACACTAACTATTTTTTGCTAAAAAAATTAGGTTAGGCACCTAGGGGGGAAGCTTCAATCTGTTAATATATCAAATCTTTAGACAAAATTATCCAATTCACCCATTTACAAATTCCAACCCACTTTTTTAGGGTTTCAAAATTATCTATAATTATGCCACCAAATGAGACTAAAATAGCTATTTATTCATCTTCAATCCTCCAATCAATATGAACAATATTATATTACCAAAAATGAAAAAAGTGAAATGTGATGTCTAAGCAACGCAACAAAAAACAACCACATGTAATGTATATTATATTTTATTATAATAAAATTTTTGCATGTATCAGTTGAGTGCCATGTTCTTGATTTTATCTTACACCACATTGGCACAAAATACATACCAAAGCCAAAAAAATATTACTGAGCTAAGTAGCATAATATTCAAAAAAGCTACAAACTATATACTTCCATTAGAGTTATATCTATCCTCAACAAGGGCTTGAACAAGTACTGGAATAGGAATCAAGATAGAGGCCATAGCTGAGGCAAAAACGTTAGCAGATGCTATAGAGGGAACATTACCCTTGGGGACCTTGGGTACTTTCTTAGGTGGGGAGTTCTTGGAGGCATGGTACAACTATAGACAAAGAGTTTTAAACACCTCTCTGGCTTTAGAAATCATTGACTCACCTACTACATGGTGGTGTGAACTTACTACTCTCATGAAGGCATTTGAGCAGTTGTTGCAAAGACCCTCTTGCAACATATTATAGACACACCTTGATACTAGGTAGAAAGATAATAAATTATAAGGAAATATTCCCCCAAGCATCGTGATACCATCAATAAAATCATATTGCTCCATTTCCTTATTAAACTTTTCTTTCAAGAACAAGCAATTCTAAATATAGCCATTGCCAAGAGAAAAACCAATCCAATATCGTAAATGATATCCATTGAGTTAGATAGGAAAATCAACACCACTGTGTTGTACTCCAAAATATGCGGGCAATCCATGAGAATGTCTTGACCATTTACACTCCTTATAGTGTTTTCAATTATGTCACTATCAAATAGAAAGACATGAGCTAGTTTTAAAACCATGTCATAACAACCAACTTCTATAGGTTTCCACTTATAGGTATGAATGTACACTTGCAATGTAATAGGAAATGACTCCATTAGATTAGCAAATATAAGTTCTTCAACTACAGATTTGAATGAGGATTGAAGTGTTTATTAATAGGCCCTTCATATAGGGGCCACCTATCATTTCCACATGTAGATGGCATAGAAACAAGAGCATCTCATTTGGAATAGTGATTACTTTCCACATGAATAAATACTAAAATAAAATTAGGAAAAGGACTAATTTTTGCATCACCAAGGCTAGGATTTGATTTAACTACTCATTTCCTAGTAATTTGATATCCTCTCATACATGTTGATAATAGATACTTATCCTCACTCATTTAAAAAACCATCCACCTTAATGTCACCTTTTTGTAAGATGTGATCAAGGATTTCACTTGTGCAAGATGAATTTTAAATCCTTTCACAATCTAGAAGTGGACCATCCTTTGTTTGAAATAAGTAATCCCTTATGCCATTTATAAAATCATTACTAGCTCATCTATATGGTCATTAATACTTCAAGTACATGTACAAGTGCACTCACAATAATGGTTAGATAAAATAACAAAATTTATTGGCTATCCCTAGTTGGGAGGCTGATGAAATCATGATGCCTCTTCTATCCCTTGATTCTACAAACAATAAATCCCTATCTTTCCAATTTTTTCCACTCTTTGCCTTCAATATACTCTTCCCCATGTTCAATTACCATTTGAATTTGGAACCTGTATGCTAATTTATTGGATTCACAGTAATAATGGCCACATTCATAATATTCAAAATCATCTATCAAATTCCATGCCATCTCAAGAATGTTTATCAACCTCTGATTATTGTTTCTCCCTAGTTTGATGGCATTTATGGTCAACATAAAACCCACCTCTTTAAAAAATCTCTCTATATTTTCTTTTCAAGCAATTGCTAATCACAATATCAATGCTTGGACTTCCACCTCATTATTAGATCCCATTGGAATCTTTGTGGAAGTAGCTAGTATAAATCTTCCTTCTTTGTCCCTTAGAACACATCCTACACCTAAGAGCCCAAGATTCCCATGAGAGGCTCCATCAAAGTTAATTTTGACAAGAGCTGTCAAAGGAGCTAGCCATTTTATCAATGACCAATTGGGTTTAGTAATGATGCCCTTAACTGATCCATGAACTAGTGGTGGTTTTAGTAGTGGCCAAGTTTTAAATAATTTATTGTCCCAACATGAGAATTTATTAATATTCTAAACATTCTTGAAGACATATGACATCACAATTTTAGAAATTGCTCTCTCCAATTTAAGATTTTTTTATAAAAATCAACTTAGAAACATTTATAAAAATAAAGTTAAAAAAATGAAGTTAGACAAGTCTGTATAATAGGTTAGTGTTGCAGAAATTCCCAAACATGAAAGGTGAATATTCAATCCAAAGACATTTTCAAGTGTATTCCATAGAGATCAGAGTGCATGTAGACCATCCCATACAATATTTCTAGCAATGAAATTTATGCAACTTTAATCTTTTCCAAGATATGTTTTAAAAAGTATTGTTGTTTAACTGTGTTAAAATGTTAGAGCATTTATATTTACCATGTATTGAAAGTTTTTAACTATGATTTTTTCTTATTTCCTTATGATTATATTCAGGAGGAATAGTCATTAGTCTTGTTGTATCACTTTCCATCGACATGCATAGGCCATGTCAATGGATGGCTATAGATTTATAATGGATGGGTATAAGTATATCTTGCTGGGAGAATAGCCACTTTTGAAACTAAAATTGATATAAATATATAAAACTAATATTGTAGAATCAAAGTGTAATAATAAAATTTACATACCCATGTTAATTTCCATTTAGTTTTGGGCCTACTCTAAGAGAATGTCTTAATGTAATTACATATATTGATAAATGGCCTAATCTTGTGTGAATTTGGGCTTCTTCATTAATCCTTCACCCATCCCATTTACATACATTCTCACATCTGATCATACCTTATCTATTTATACACATTCTATCATACATTTTATGTTTATTGCATCCCCATGTATGGAAATTCATTCCTCACAAATATTACCATTTTATCATTGTAGGTCAATACCATAGGTGCAGGATTGATCCTGCTCCTATGGATCTAACCCCCAAATTTAAAAAATTTAAGTTCATTTTTTTTAGCTCCCACCCATTCTATTCCCACCATGAGTTAACGTAGTATAAATTTCACATGATTATTGCTATGCAGTGTTATTTAAAGACTTGAACATTTGGATATTAATTCACATCAAGGAATCATCCAAGGTCATTCATCTTACTAGATCTTCAAGCAGCATTTATCATGGGAATATTTTGATTTGAGTCAATATCAGCATTCCTCTTTTCTTGGATTAGAGATCCCTAGAGAATCATGAACCATGTTTGCATTTACTTATTCATTTGCCAAATCATCCATTTGCATGCTTAAAACAATTATGCAATTAAATCTTGCATAAACAACAATTAGAGGGTCAAAACCATGAAGTCAGTGTTTAAACCTAAAATTAAAATGTATTTAGAAAGCATAAAAGTCATTTAAAAGACTTAAGTTAATTCGCAACAAGGTCTTCATGTGTCAAAGGTTGAGATTGTATGTGAGGTATGTCAAACAGGGGCCTAGATAGGTGGCTTTGTCTTTTGTAGTACCCTAGACATGCACAACAATGATGTTTCTTTTGTTGAATGCACAAGACAACTGAGAGGGGGGTGAATCAGTTGTATCAAAATTTCAAACCCTCACAAACATCCACATCCACATTAACCTTTAAACTTTTATGATGGTTAAGCATGAATCACAAATAATAGAAACTAAAACATAACAGCACCAAACACAAGACAACACCAGATTTTATGTGGAAAACCCATGAAGGGAAAGACAATGGTGAGGATTAGCTCACAATACAAAGTAGTATCTATATCGAATTACAAGAGGCTCACTACCCAAAAGAGAGAATGCTCACTGTAGGTGGAGTCACTATCCAAGTAGAGTCACTACCTGCTGAGAAAGAAAGAGAGAAGAGAAGAATGGCTCATTGCCAGGCTTCGAACTGATATAATTGCATCTAACCTATGCATGGAGTTCACTTCCAGTGAAGCTCAATATCCATCACCACACAAACAACACCTTCACAACAACACTGAAAATAGTAGACACCTTCTGCTCACTACATCCAATAGCCTAACACATGAAATCTCTTACCATACTGATCAAATTCACATCATAAACATCATAAACATCATATCCATCACATATATCGACATCCACGACTCCTTGACACTTTTTTATACCATCATCAATCATGAAAACATTCTCCAAGGTCGGCAACACGACTTAAGCCATAAAATTCAAATTAGGTCTAGACCTAAACATTCTCGTGGAGGAAAGGAATGAATGCAGATTGCATCATGCCTTAGAACGGACCTAAATCCACTCTAACATGTTTTCACAATCAACGAAGCACAACTGTAATTAGTGTAAACAACCAAGTTGGCCAATCTTGTGTTAACACTATGAACTTTTAAGTGCACACTTCCTCAAGACCAAAAGATGACATGCAGACCAGACACCAAGCTCGAACATGATCTAGAAACATCCACAAGAACTTAAAAACTAACAAGTTCCTTTGCAACATCTTTCACCTAAAGAAACATCACACCGGAGTACTTAACCAGGTATATCATGCTCTACCATCATTTGTAACTTAAGAAATGTACTTGAGGAGCACCAAACCATGAACCACTTGAGATGAAGGAAGATATAGACTTTATAAGCACGCATGTAGAACCGTAACACCTAAAACCATTCTGCAGAGAAATGCAGAGCAAAATACTTTCTCCTAGACACACTATCAAACACTGTTCTCAAACTGGTGAACACAACTTTTACCCCACAACAATCTGAGGCACCAAATTCTGGATATAGCATCTTTAAACACTTCTAAACAACATATCCAAACTACACACTCAAATATCTAACACAAAAGAAATGCGGAGCAAAAACTCAAATAGCACTCTGTAAGCCAGAAGACTTCTTCAACACATTATTTCCAATATTAATCAAATTTTCTCAAAAGCACTTGGAAACCCAATAACAAAAGCATATCCTCAACATCTTTAGCACCTCGACAAAGCAACCAAATCAATTTTAGCAAGACAACTTAATCAAACAACAACAACCTCATCAGAAGATAAAGTTGACATTAATGACAACACAAGCTTGTTGACATCAATGACAACACCGATTAGCACATACTTACAACATCTTTATTTCTCAAACTATCAAATTTAAAATCATAAAAACCTATTTTACTATCAAATTTAAGCAATTAAATGTTTGAAGGGACAAATGGCAAGATTTGATTGGCTAATGGAATATGACTAGCAAAGAGTGGAGGTTTGGGAATTTTAATGGTGGGAGGATGTAATGGTCAGAGGAAGTGAAGGTTTCACAACTAGGATGTTGAGGGAGACCAATAAGAAAATTTGTGAAGGTCTAAAAGTGGCAAAGGGAAGGAAGGATAAAAGTGTGGGAAACTATGTCTCAAAAGGCCAAGATACCTAGACCATCAAAAGGGGAATCTAACATGTGAAAACTTGAAATTCTGAAGATGGGACTTGGGAATTGAGGATTGGGAGTATGGGATACTTGAAGAAGTGGGGATCATGATTGTTGAATACTCTATGCCAAAAGGTGACCAAGGATTGGGGATTAGGGATTGGGAGTATTGTGTACTTGATATAGGAAGGCAAGGATGGAAAACAAACTTTAAAATTTCACTAGAATAAAGAAGCGAGATAGCATGGGGGTCAAGTATCAAGGATCCAAGATACTTCCTACCTTAAGCAAAGTCAAGTGGCAATAAAATTTCTAGAGGCATACCAAATAGCAAGGTTTATGCCTTTGGAAAATCTAGTCCTAGGTATCAAGATGAAGAAAAGTATGATCAATCAACAAAGGGAGAGGTAGAAAGATGTTAGGATTTGGGGTTCAGGAAGATCACTTGCATTATTAAATAATTATTCAAATTCTCAAAGGCTTAGACTTTAATGGAGCTGAAGAAAGCAAGTTCCAAAGGTTGGGGATACCTTATAATAGACTACCCCAGGGATTGTAAGAAAGCGATGATGGCAAGTAGAAACCTACAATATCAGTGAAGAAGATAGAGTGAGGGTCTGGGGTTCAAGAAACTTCATGATTGAGTATTTGAGCATGAAAAATCCTAAAAACTTGAAAGAAAAATCCTTAAGGAAAATCTAGAAGCACAAGGTTTTGGGGAATGAAGGAAAAGCATGATAGTAGAGACATTTTTGAAAACTCACCCAAGGCTTAAAATAATCTCAAACAACCACATACTTATAGATTTCTTAGGATTTTTATGATATGGACAGATGAATGGCATGAGGTCAAGGTAAATCAAGACAATAAGCATGAATTTGACCAAGCAGGGCCCACTAAGAAAATCTTTGATTGGATATCAATAATGGGATAATGATGTAGGGGCATCACTATTTGATTAGCTTAGTTTGTTTATTTTTCAGATATGTTGTTGGTTTTCTCTGTCATAGATTGTCTTAGTTTGTTCATCTATCATCCTTCCTATCACCGTTGAGACAAGAACTAATCTCTATTGTTTTAAAACATCTTTGACCGACTTCTTTCTGCTGGCAGTCACTGTTGGCTTTTAGTTTCTTAATAACTAATTTTCGTAAGTTGTTGAAGTCATTATGACATGGGAAGTTGTTGGTGAAGGTCATTTTGGCCCATGTATGAAGAGGAGGATGATATGTGGATTTGGGGCCCGCAAAGGGGGAAGATTGGAAAGTGTCATAACAGAGGAAGTTAATGAGAAATAAAAACTATGTTTCATTAGGTCTCTTGTGCTGTCAATGTTCTATTTCATAAATAATCTATCAGCATTTCTCTATTTACATTTTATTGTTATTATCGTCCCATCAAATTTGCATTTCTGTTGAATTCATCAGTATTATCTGTGCATAAGTAATCGCTCTTGGATATTAGAGATCCTCTGTCTGAGTGTCAAAGTTTGAATTGTTCATAATCTGAAATCCTGAACTTCTTATCATTATTGTGGGAATTGTTAATGATTGAATCTTTGTGAGTCTGAATTACCCAGTGATCAACAAGGTTTGCCATCAAGTAGTATCAGAGCCTCAAAGTGATTGGGCTTTGGTGAATAAACAGAATGCCTCCAAGGAGAATGGGCAGAGGTGGAGCCCAAGGAAGAGGCAGAAGGGGACATGATGAAGACTTATTACAACATTTGATAGCAAGAATGGATGCCTTGGAAAGGGCATAGAGAAGAGGGACCCCTGATGAGGGTACAAGTGATGATGAGGAGGAGGAAGTATTATCAAGAGATGATAATGAAGAAAGACAAGGAGAGCAGGAAGGATTTGAGGAAAGACTATTAAGGACAGTCATGAATGTGGGTTCCAAACCTAAAATAGAGGTCTCTACTTATTCGGGGAGTCTCAATGGAGAAGATCTAATTGATTGGATCAATGATTTAGATAAGTATTTTGAATTTGAGGGTGTAGCAGAAGATAGAAAGTAAAGTTTACTTGCACTAGATTGAAGGGCCACACTGCTATGTGGTGGGACTTTGTCCAAACTGAGAGAAGAAGAAAGAATAAGGAGAAGATCAACTCTTGGGATCGGATGGTGGTAAAGTTGAAGGCTAAGTTCCTTCCCAGATATCATCAAACTAATCTCTTCAAGAGATTACAGAATTTGAAATAGAAAGACATGTCTGTGAAAGAATATACGGAGGAATCTATAAGTTGGTGATTAGATCAGGGCATAATGAGGAAGATGTGGAGAAAATGACTAGATATATGAATGGTCTCAAGTATAGTCTACAAGATGAATTAAGCCTTGTGTCTCCTAGCAGCTTAGAAGAGGCTTATCAATTTGCCTTAAAGGCAGAAGAGAAGTTGCAAAGGAAACAAAGTCAGCAAGAGAAGAAGAGAGGAAGAGGTTTTAGAGGAAAGGGACAACAAACTGGTAGAGGGCATCAACATCATCAAGGAGAAGAGGCTGGAAGTTCTAGTGGAGCAGCCAATAATGCTAGAGGAAGTTTTCAAAACAAAGGGGGTAGATTCTATGGTAGAGGTGGTTCTCAAGGTAGAGGTAGAGGGTTTTCTAGAAAATGCTTTAAGTGCAACCAATATGGACACAAGAGTTGGGATTTCTCTGAACCATCTCAAGGGGGACATTCCAAGTTTGAAAGAAGCAATCAAATTGTTCATGCTGACCAAGAAAGTGTGGGGTCACCTGTTCACCACAAGGAGGAACTAGACTCGGGTGAATCATTGTTGCTAAAGAGGGTATTGTTGAAGCCCCAAAAGGAAAGCCAAGAACCAGTCCAAAGAAGAGCCTTATTCAAAATCAAGTGTAAGTCCAAAGGTAAATGTTGCAAACTAATTATTGATAGTGGTAGTACAGATAATATAGTTGCAGCAGAGATGGTAGAAAAGTTAGATCTTAAAAGAATTAAGCATCCATCTCCGTATAAGGTATCTTGGTTACAAAAAGGACATCAATTATTAGTCAATGAGTAGGGCTATGTTGATTTTTAGATTGGTAATTATAAAGATAGTGTGCTTTGTGATGTGATGCCTATGGATGTATGCCATGTATTGCTTGGTAGATAGTGGCAATTTGATAGGAATGCAGTGCATAATGGAAGGGAGAACACATATACTATTGAGAAAGATGGAGTGAAACATACCTTGATGCCTATAAAGGAGCCTGAAGAGGACAATAGCAATAGTAGTAGCAACAAGGTAATGATGGTAAGTGGTAAGGAGTTTCTACATGACTTGAAGAATGAGGAAATAGGATTTGCTTTGGTTCTTAAACCTAGGATTGTAATTACTATTACAAAGCTTGATGATTTGCCTCTTGAAGTGCAAGATATTTTGAATGAACATTTGGATATTGTTGCATCTAATTTGCCTAGCAAATTGCCTCCTATGAGGAGTATTAGCCACCATATGGATTTGATTCATGGGGCTAGCCTTCCAAATAAGGCTGCTTATAGGTTGACACCTATGGAAAATGAGGAAATTAGGAAGCAAGTAGAGGATCTTTTGAAGAAGGGTTTGATAAGGGAAAGCCTAACTCCTTGTGTTGTTTCCACAGTACTAGTGCCAAAGAAAGAAGGGGAATGGCGTATGTGTACTGATTCAAGGGCTATTAATAAAATTACCATAAGATATAGGTTTCCCATTCCTAGAATTGAAGATTTAATGGATTGTTTAAGTGGCTCTATGTATTTTTATAAGATAGATTTGAAAAGTGGCTACCACCAAATAAGAATCAGACCAGGGGATGAATTGAAGATATCCTTTAAGACTAGTGATGGCTTAAATGAGTTGCTTGTTATGCCTTTTGGATTGTCTAATGCCCCTAGCACTTTTATGAGACTCGTGAATGAGGTTTTGAAACCATTCCTTGGAAAATTTGTGATTGTATACTAGGATGACATTTTGGTGTTTAGCAGGTCTAAAGAGGAGCATCTAGAGCATTTGAGGCAGGTATTGAAGATGCTACATGAGGAAATGCTGCAAATAAATCTAAAAAAGTGTGTGTTCATGCAAACCGAACTGGTCTATTTGGGCTTCATGGTGTCAAAGGAAGGATTGAAGATGGACAAAGAGAAGGTACAGGCCATCCTTGATTGGCCAACACCTAGAAATATAATGAAGGTAAGGAGTTTTCATGGGTTGGCAAGTTTTTATAGAAAATTCATTAGAAATTTCAGTCATGTGGTAGCACCTATTCTTGAGACTGTAAAGGGGAATAAGAGACCATTTGAATGGACTAGGAAGGCTGAAGAGAGTTTTAAATTTTTGAAACAAAAAGTAAGGGGATAGCCTATTCTTGCTTTGCTTGATTTTGAGAAAGTGTTTCAAGTAGAGTGTGATGCTAGTGGGTTGGCTATTGGGGCTATCCTAAATCAAGAAGGTAAAGCAGTGGCATACTTTAGTGAGAAACTAAATGATGTAAAAAGGAAGTATTCTTCTTATGATTTAGAATTCTATGCTTTGGTTCAATCCTTATAGAAATGGAGACATTATTTACTGCCTAAAGAGTTCATTGTTTACACGGATAATCATGCTTTGTAGTTTATCAACAACCAAAACAAGTTGAATCAAAGACATGCCAAGTGAATTGAGTATCTCCAAAGTTTTAACTTTATTTTGAAACATAAAAGTGGACAAATGAATAAAGTTTCCGATGCTTTAAGTAGAAAGAATTTGTTGTTATGTGAAATACAAGCTAACAGTGTGGGCTTTGAAAGTTTGAAAGAGTTGTATGCAGAGGATACAGATTTTAAGGAAGAATTTGAGGCTTGTAATGATCCTATTTGTAGGAATAGAGAGCCATCGATAGATTATATGATTCAAGAAGGTCTGCTATTCAAAGGGAACAAGTTATGCATTCCTAAGATATCCATGAGAGACAATTTGTTGAAGGAAAAGCATTGTGGTAGTCTTGCTGGTCACTTTGGATAGGATAAGACTTATTTATAGCTGAGAAATCATTATTATTAGCCAAAGATGTAAGAAGATGTGAGAAGATATGTTGAAAGATGCAGCATTTGTCAACATGCTAAAGGGAGAAGCCAAAACGCTGGATTATATCAGCCACTTCCAGTTCCAACCAGGCCTTGGGATTTAGTGAGTATGGACTTTGTAGTGGGTTTACCTCGTACACAAAGGGGAAATGATTCAATTTTTGTTGTGGTAGATAGGTTTTCCAAAATGGTGCATTTTATACCTTGGAAGAAAACTAGTGATGCCACTAACATTGCAAATTTGTTCTTCAAAGAAGTAGTGAGATTGTATGGGATTCCTAAAAGTATCATCTCTGATAGGGAAACTAAATTTGTGGGTCATTTTTGGAGGACCTTATGGAATAAATTGGGCACTAATCTAAGTTTTAGTTATGCTTACTACCCCCAAATGGATGGGCAGACCAAGGTTGTTAATCAGAGTCTTGAAAACATGTTGAGGTGTATTGCTGGAAAAATGCCAAGTAATTGGGATCTAGCTTTGGCTCAAGCTGAGTTTGCATTTAATGATTCTCCTAATCAGAGTACTAGTTTCAATCCATTCTATGTTGTGTATGGTATGCATCCAAGGGGGGTGTATGAGTTGAGAGACCTTAGTAATATGGAAAGGTGAAGTGCAGCAGGTGAAGATTTTGCTAAACTCATCCATGATCTCCATGAAGAGGTCAAAACAAATATAGAAGGAAATAATTAGCAATATAAACAACATGCTGATAAAAAGTGGAGGGAGATCTATTTTCAGATTGGAGACCTTGTATTGGCTCAGCTTCGGAAGGAAATATTCGCTAAAGGGGAATACAACAAACTGAAAATGAAAAAGGTTGGAACCTACAAAGTTCTCAGATGATTTTCAGATAATGCATATGAAATATCTCTGCCTTCAGACCTTGGTATTTCACCTATCTTTAATGTAGTAGTTCTCTTTCCTTATAAAGGAGATGTTGAAGATGGTGCTGTAGAGGCAGAGGAGTCTTCAAACACTGAGAAACAACAAAGTGCTTCATCTTCTCTGCAAGACATTGAATGCAATCTAGATACACAGTTGTGGAAGAAAACCCTAAGGCATAAATACTTCAGGTATCTGGTGAAATGGAGTAATCATCCTATTGAAGATGCTTCATGGCTTGCCGAATCTGAAATCAATAAATTGGGTTATTCTATAACAGATCTCATGAGCAGGATCTCATGAATTCTTTCTGCCTGGGGAGTTTGATGCACTGGTATCATTGTCTGATTAGCTTAGTTTATTTCTTTTTTAGATATGTTGTTGGTTTTCTCTGTCATAGATTGTCTTATTTGTTCCTCTATCATCATTCCTGTTGCCATTGAGACAAGAACTAATCTCTATTGTTTTGAAACTTCTTTGACTGACTTCTTTCTGCCAGCAGTCACAGTTGGCATTTAGTTGCTTAATAACTATTTTTTGTAAGTTGCTAAAGTCGTTATGACACAGGAAGTCATTGATGAAGGTTGTTTTGACCCATGTATGAAGAGAAGGATGCTATGTCAATTTGGGGCCCACGAAGGGGGAAGATTGGAAAGTGTTGTAACAGAGGAAGTTAATGAGAAATAAAAACTTTGTGTTTCATCGGGTCTCTTATGTTGTCAATGTTTGTTTTGTTTCATAAATAATCTATCAACATTTCTCTGTTTATATCCAATTGTTATTACTGTCCCATCGAATCTGCATTTCTGTATAATTCATTAGCATTATCTGTACATAAGTAATCCCTCTCAGATATTAGAGATCCTATGTCTGAGTGTCAAAGTTTGAATTGTTCATAATCTAAAATCCTGAACTTCTTATCATTATTGTGGGAGTTGTTAATGATTGAATCTCTCTGAGTTGGAATTACCCAGTGATCAGCAAGGCTTGCCATCAGATAAGCAGGGTGAAAGCAACAAAGAAGGCACAAACATAAAAGGGGTTCTCTGATTTTTCTTAAAATTATTGAAGTTCATGAAAGGCATAAACAAACCCATTTTGAGGGAAGGTTAAGTATTAAATCCAAGACATGATCATTGATGAACTACTTATTTCTGAGGTCTCTAGAATTTATAAAGGAGATGGTACCCTACTACAAGATGGCCCAATCATTCTTGAACTTGTAACTAACTACATCAAACACGTTCTATAGAGTTATCCTACAAATACAAAAGAAGCAAAATAGTTTAGATAATCTCACACATTCATTACATTATGAAGGAAGCAAAAAATAATATTCTAGTGTTGTATTGTTTGAAATTGACTCAGACACTTTGTAGGTGAGTCAAACTCTGATGTAGCACATGAAATGTATACTTGCTAAAGGTTCCTAGTCAGTCACTCCTACTCTCATGGAAAAATCTAGTTGAGTAGTGGTGGAATTGAGGGGTTCTTTTATTTGTGGCGAAGTAAAATGTTGTGGATGGAAGTTGGGTTGTTGGTGAGGTTTTAAATATGGATTGCATTAGATGATTGTTTTGATTGTTTCATGGAATTATTTGATGTTGTTGATGGAAACTCTAGATGGGTGTTATTGTTGTTATTCTGATGTGACTTGGAGGGTCATTTTATTGGACTATATTTAATTCATTTGTTGTAAAGTGAAAAAATGCATCTAGTCTTCTTTGTTCTAAGTCAATCAATTCCTTGAGGAGTCTAAATTATCTTTCTAAAATCTCCTCTTAGTGGCATTTTTCATTATCTAGTTCAATTTGATCAAAATTTCTACTTGTTCTTGGGCTTCTTCCTCAATAGGGTTTCCCTGGATGGGGATATCTTCTCTGATTTCCTCTAAGATTGATTTAATACAATCTTCTTTCACACCTAGGCACATTGAGTGTGTGTATTGAGTGAAGGAAGAGGGATGTTCTATTTTTTCTTGTTTTGTTGAAAGCTTTATACCTAATGATGAAATCAGGGGTTTGTTTGAACATTGAAAGCTATATACCTTGTGATAGAACCAAGGGTTTTATTTATTGTTGTTTTCACGTTTAAATGAGTTTCTAATACAAATTTACTTCTAAATGTACATGCAACTACCTTTTTTGTATTTTAGAGCTTTTAAATATGATTTAGTTACTACTTTCTATATGTAGTGCCAATCCAAATAGATTTTCCTTAATATAATTTTTCTATGTTTTTCATTTTTTCAAGATTGATTCATGAGATTAAGCTATTCTAGTAAATAAAACTTGTAGCTATTTTAATAATGCAATGAATTAGAAAACTAGATCTAGAAAAGAAATAAGCCAAGATAAAATAAAAGACAAGTTTTACTTCTCAAGGGCAAGGGTGTTTTCTAATTACTATTTCTAATCTATAAAATAATAAAAGAACTTGTAATCCAGTGTAAGAGTGCCAATGCTAGGCTTACATCCTCAATGACCCAAATTTGACTGGTAAACTTCTCAACATCAATATTTAGGGCACTCATAGTTATGGGATTCATTATGCAACAGGAATGGATATTGACTTGGTACGACACATAGATTCAAATTGGGTAGGCAATTCTCAGGATCACAAGTCTACTTCAGGGTATTGCTTCTCTCTTGGTTCCGGTCCAGTTTCTTGGCTGAGCAAGAACTAGTTTGCTATTGCTCTTTCATCCATAGAGGCTGAGTATTGAGGAGTAGTTAATGATACTATTGAGGCTATTTGGCTTAAACATATTCTCATTGAGTTTGGTATTCCCTTTCAGAAGCCTACAGTCATATTTTGTGACAACCAAAGTGCAATTTAGATATCTCACAATCCAGTCCATCATCAGTGGACCAAACACATTGAGATTCACATGCACTTCATTCAGGAGCCGATTCATGATCAGATCATTGATCTCAGGTATTGTTTGACATCGGAGCATATCGCTAACATCTTTGAACCAAATCCTTCACTGAACACAAGTTCCTTCATCTGCGAGCTTTGTTGGGAGTGCAATAGGTGCCCACTTCAAGATGGGTCTTTTAGTCCTTCTCTTTACTCTCTTTTGGGGAGGAGTTTTTCCCACTGGGTATTCTCCTTTTCTCTATTTGTGAGAGATTTTTTGTACATGGGTACCTAATATGGGCTTGTTGTTGGGACCCATTCTTGCATTCTTTGTTTAGTCATCTTCTCCCTAAGTTGCACTTAAGGGGGGTGTTAGTGTGAATAGGGATATTACCTAACTAGTTTTTTCCCTTGTTGTGTGGATAATTCATATTATATAACTATTTATTAGTTAAATAATCTTCACACACATATTCACATGTTAAGTTGACTTAGTGAGACTTCTAGATATTTCTAGATTTTTCTAGTTGTTTCTAGTTGTTGATAGTTGTCATATCCTACACATCAACTAGTTGGCATCTTCACCTCTAGTTGTCACATGTAATAGGAATATGACACTTGTCACATGACTACAACTTCTTATCTCCCATCCTTGCATTTATAAGAAAGGCATGTCTCTTCATTTTGTAAGGTTTGAGCTATAGTTCACTCTTAATGCTATTATTCCATTTGAGCATTTACATTATTCTCTCATAGTACTATTATGCTATTCATTTCTTTTGCATTACAGTTTATTGATTCTAACTCTTTCAATTTGATTCTAGGTTATATTTTTTTTCAAGATTCTAAAAAAGAACATGCCCCTACTTTACAATTGTCATTCAAGATGCTAGACTAAAGAGATGTAGTGGACTACATAAGATATAACAAGATATTCAGTGGATTTTTGACAAAAGAATTTGTTATGTCAAGAGATTGCCAAAGCATTTTCAAAATTGTATCTTAGTCCTTATCAAGATCAAAGTCAAGTAGAGATGATGAATGACAATGATGGAAATCACATATAGATATGATGGATTGGGATGACATGAGATGGATGGGATGATGAGACAACTTTCCCCCAAGTGCAAGGTACATAGATAATTGATTTACACATGATGCCCACAAATGGGTTTTCATCATGGTACTTATCCAAGGTGCCATGAAATAGTTTTCACCATTAGATGAATGATTTCTCTTTACTATTTTTTATTTTTTATTTTTTGTTTTATTATTTTCAAAGGGTCTTCACATGTCCCTATCTTTTTAAGATAGTCGATGTAGATGCTCTTGTTATATAACATGCCAGTAGTGCCCTGCCTCAAGTAACCGCTTCATTGGGATTAAAACACACTTATACAATCCATTGATGTTTGTGAAATCCTCATTGATAACAAAGTTGAACTTATCTGAATGTTAACATCTTGATGGGTATTGTCATAGCCTTTATGATCAAGCATTGCTACCACAATGTGATAAATTTGGGATTTGGAGTTTTTGGATTTGAAGCATGATTTTGGGTTTGGATGGGGGATGTTGGATGTGAAATCAAGTGATTGAAGTTTGTTGGGTTTAGGCAGATAAGTTGGAAAATTTAGATTGGACTAGAGGATCCTTGACTTGCCATCCTTGATCTCCTCTTACATCTAAGGTTCCTCATACCTTTTGTGTATTGAGGGCTTATGCTATGAATCACCCTCATTCGTCTAAGCAAGGTTGTACTATCTTGGGCATGTATGGGATCATCCTATTGTTTGCATGTCTAGTGTAGGTAATGGATGGATATACATCATCACCTTGGTCTTTTATACCTTGGTGAAAATATCATCTTTGCTATAATAAAACTAAGGATTGCTCTAAAAATATATCAACACAATATCCACCCAATCCCAACCATCCTTTCCCCTCTGAAAGTTTGCTCATCAAGCAAACTTTCCTCACCAACACAACAAACACCAAACTAACCCGATCATGTCACTCTTATAGAACTGATGTGACATTTTCTGCCACTCACACCTAGCCATACATCACTCCACCATTTCTTCTCCCCAAACCACAAATCATACCTGAAAAAAATATTTTTTTCACCCCATCTCTCAAGGGGGCATCCCTTATCTATTTTCATTCCTCCCATCAACTGGGGTAAAATTATTTGACTTGATGCCATTCCCACTCGATCACGATGCCACATCAAAGAGGGGCAAAATGTAGACACCTGAAAATGCATTGACCTCGCAAGCCACTTTCCCACATCCTTGCATTACCAATTCTCCTTTCCACCAATTAATTAATAAAATCATTTTGTTTATTTTATTTTCCCTAAGCCACCAATCCATAGCCATTCATCCTAATTATCCATCCCTTGTAATAAATTAATTTATTACTATAACTTAGATCATCATTCACAATTAATTAAATAAATATTCTAATATTTATTTGATTAATTTCCCTCATTCCCTAATGTAGATTAATTATATAAACCATGCTTATTTGATTAATCCCCACAGCCTATGACATAAACCTAGCCTAATTAAATAAATACCAATTATTTAATTAGCTACTATAACCTACCTAGCTCCTAGACCTAAATTAATTAAGTAAACCCTTAATTAATTTTAACCACTAATTAACCCCCTCACTAATTTCTAACAGCTATATTAATTAAGTTAAACACTTAATTAATTGGGTCAAACCTTGATTAACCCATATCCCCACACCCTTTGAATAAAAAGTAATGTTTTATTCAAAGGGGTCAAATGACTCTTCCACCTCACCTTTCCTCTTCCATGCAAGAGCTCTTTTTAATGTAAATAGCTCACACATGTCTTTGCCAAAAGAGAACATGTATCACATGTCATCCCATTCACCAATAAACCTCAATTTTTTATACCATCTTCTCCCACAAAAAAATAATTTTTATTCACTCACAAGTCTTAATCCTCATTAATGCAAAGTCTTCATAAGGTGAATTTAAAATTCACAAATAATCACAACCCTCCATTTTTGTTGATTAAATCATAATCCTCCATCTCATCTCTCCATCTTCCACCATTAGATTTCAACTTTCAATCTCAACCATTGATCTCAAATCCTCTCCAAAATGCCTATAAATATAAGCCTTCTCTAATCCATTTTCATCTCACCTCATTTACATCCACATTATGCCAAAATTGCTAGCCAAATCCTCCATTAAATCCATATTGAGTTGAATTTATAAGAGCAACCCACATACACTTAGTTTGGGTAAAACTAGGAGTTGAATTGGGTGCATCAATCTCCTCTACCTTATCAAGGAGAAAGGGAGATTTGAGGACTTGTGAAGGTATACATATTGATGAGTGCCAAGTTGTACCCATGAAATACATCTTTTTACCTCTCTTTTTCTCCTTCCTGAGTCCATCTTTCCTAATGTATGCACCCAAATAAGCTAGCAAGATTGTTCTAGTTAATGATTAATTGAGATAGATTACTTAAGATTATAATTTCTGATTGAGTGACTAATGTGCATGGAATTGATGGAAAAATGCAGAAACTTCTGTCTTTTTGAATCAATAGGTGTAGATGCCAGGAACAACAATTATGTGCATCTCCGGAGATAGTCTTCAATGATCTCTGGAGACAATACCAAAGTACCATGACACCTGAAGTTTTGAAGAAATGAGGAAAGCCTCTCCGGAGCTCTGCAGGAGTCTGGAGCACTCCGAAGCTGAACAGAGAAAGCTACAAATATCTCTGGAGCTACAGACATATCTCCAGAGCTACAGACATATCTCTGGAGCTATAGATAGGAACAGATATCTCTGGTGTCTCCTGAGAGCAGGGCATATTTCCAGCATAAGCTATTGATCAGGCACTCTCAACAGTGATCTTAATACCCCTCATTTCACTCAAATCATCACCTGAGTGGTGAAGGGTCATCTTTAGTTAAACTACTAGATTTTTTTATCTTTATAATGTTTTTGCATGAGTTACGGATAGAACTGATTCAATACCCATATTTTCAGGGCCTCGCTGCCTAAATGTATTAAGACTCAAACTTAGAATTCTGAGTGAACTTCTGTTCCACTCAGTCTTCTTTTATTCATGATCATTTTCTATAGTTAAACAGCTAGTGTAATAAAGAGATGATTGTCATCTCATAGAAGAACTGATAGATAAGATAAGTGATATGTCATCACTCTTTTTGATATATACTTGTAGAAATAGCAGAAGAAATATTCAATGATTAAATTATTCTTATTCTCGATAATCTCAGTTCTGTGATAACAATATTTTTCATGAATGCAAAGCATATGGAATTGGATTGGATCTAGTTGTGATCTTCTTTTGTGCTAATTCCTTACTGTAGCCTTCAACCCCAAGGGTGTGGAGCAAGGGCCCACTCTCACCACCAAGGCAGGAGGCTAGTACCACTATTTTATTACTTCAGCTTTTTGTTATGAAAAGTATTTACTGATTTTGATAGGTAGATGCATGTTACTATTTTAAGATTGCTTTGAGTGAATTTCCTATTTTATTTTGTTTCAGCATTACTTAAATTCATTTAGGAAGTAGACAGATTAGTCTTTTCAAATTAGTAGAAGCTGTTAAGATTAGTTAGGAAAACTGATAACTGTAGAATCCCTAGTTGCAAACAGCTGAGGACACAGCCCCTGGATTATTGACATCTCAAAACAGATTAAATGATGAGGTACAACGACACCTTGTCATTTTTTGGCACTATTGCCGGGGATATCTTGTGTTAATTAGGGAAACTGAGGTAAAATAGTGTTTAGAATAGATCTGTATGGTTAGAACTAGAGATTTGAAAGGAAGATATATAAAGTAGACACCCCAACAATAAGCCATAGGGGAAAGCATTGGGGTGGCACAAGATCTTGTTGAAGAGAGGAACCTAGAGCCTACTTTGGGAGCTGCACCTCAGAACAATAATCCCTTAGATCCTCCAAATCTTGCACTTGCCGATTATATCCAAGAATTACAACAAAAGTTTCAGGCAGATCCTTTAATAGAACCTAATTGCCTAGAACCTCAAAGAGAAGAACCAATACTAAACATGGAAAATGATAATCATGAAGAAGAAAATCAAGCTCCAAGAACCTTCTCATATCCTATTATTTTGGCTACTGGAGACAATGCTCCTATGAAGAATATTTCACTAGCCCACCTTCCAAATTTTAGAAGATTTTCTTCTGAGGATCCAAATCAGTTTTTGTTTGAATTCAAAGTAGTCTAGCAAACTTATGATTATGGATCAGATAACCAGAAACTCAAACTGTTCCCTTCAACTCTAAAATATTTTGTGATGAGATGGTTTATGGGTTTACCCCAGAATTCTATCCATTCTTGGGATCATATGGAAATAGAGTTTTTGGAAAAATATCAAGATTATTGTAGATCTAGTAATAAAAATGAAGAATTGTTTAAATTTAGGTAGGGGGAGGAAGAAACCTTAGAGGACTATGTTGATAGGTTTAATTTTTCCTTGAGAATGTATGGTAACCCAGTGGATCACTCCTTGGCCAGAACCCTATTTGTAAAAGGATTGGTTAAAGAATCAAAACAGGCACTGGATCTAATGGGAAAAGGGAATATCAACAAAATGGAAATACCTTCTATAGAAGAACTCTGTAGGAACTATTCTAGAACCCAAGATGGAGTGAGGTCATCCAAAACTTTTAAAGGGAAGAATGAAATAGGACAGTTAATGGAAGAGATTGCAAATCTAAAAATAGACATTTTAGTCCAATTAAATACCACATTGGATGGGATTCAGGCAAAAACTAGAACAACTGATCAAAATAGAGTAACTGAACCACTCTCCATCTATTGTCCTAGGTGTAGAAACAAACATCTGTTGAGAGAATGCCCTTTGGACAAATCAGAGATTTGTTAGATCTATGATAAGGAACATCCTACCAGTCAATGTAGTCAACTTCCAACCTTGAAAAGATTGAGTAAGAAGAATGATGTAATAGAAGAGGAAATGAACTATGTGGGACAAAAACAAGCTGGGAATTTCCCTTATAATCAGTATCCAAACCAGCCTTCTTACAAGGGTTCTTCTAATTGGGGAAATAATCAATGGAATCCAACTTGGCATGGGCCTCAAAATAATCCTCCTTGGGGACAACAGGATTGGCCAAATCAACATTGGCAAAACCAAAATTGGCAAAATTAGCCTTGGGGAAATCAACAGTGGCCACCACAGTTTGGATCACAAAACATGCAACCACAATGGGGTTCTCAACAGGGATATAATCAACAATACCAGGGACAACCTAGACGTTTCCAACCTCAACAACAAGCTTTACTAACTAGACCCTCCAACAGACAAGGTCAAGCACAAAATGAACCAGTTAGCCAACCACCTTTACCAGCTCAGCCTATACCAAACCCACGGAATAAATAGGGAGTAGCTATTTACATGACAGAGTAGGAAAATCTAGCTGGAATTAATGTTATATATTCAAATAATCTCCAGTTGCGTTCTGGGAAAGCATTCCCAAGACCATCTCCTTCAACTATAGTTGAAGTAACCAATGATGAGGAACCTGAAAATTCGTCCACTCAACCCCCGGAGGAGATTACTAACGAAAAAGTGCTAAAAGAATCATCCTTGGACAACTCCGGAGTTGCTCCTAAAAGACTAACTCTGGAGAACATTCCTGAACACAATTCTGACAAGAGCTCCAGAGATGCTCTGGAGATAGAAAAACTCACACCATACCCAGAACGGCTTAAACAGAATGTTCCCCAGAAAAAGATCTTACAAAAACAAATCCAAACCAACCTGGAATCAGAACTTTTACAAGAAATCAAGCAACTAAACATTGAAATTCCTCTTCTCCAAGCAATCCGAGATGTACCAAAACTAAATCAGTTCATTAAATAGTATTGTATCAAAATGCAGGGTAGGAAGAAAAATTTTCCCTCCATAATACAGGTGGAAGGAAAAGTAGTAGATCTATTGATGGGAGAAATTCTCCTTCCAAAATATGGAGACCGTGGAAACTCTGTCATAACTATTTTCATCTCAGGGGTAGAAATTTCAAATGTTCTGGTTGATTTGGGAGCAGCAATTAATGTGATGACAGTCCACACAATGGACAAATTAGCTCTATCAAGTATCCAATCCACAACTACAATTCTTCAACTTGCTGACCAGTCAGTAGCTATTCCAAAAGGAGTAATCACTGATGTACCAGTTGTGATAGATTCATGGGAATTTCCAGTGGACTTCCTGATATTAGAACCTAGAAACTAGAGAAATGCTTGTCCACTGATCTTAGGAAGACCATGGCTGGCTACAGCAGCAACATCTATTGATTGTCAAACTGGGGATATGGTCATTTCTAATGGGATAGATTTGAAGAAAATATCTTTGTATCCTCCAGCTAAACCATCAATGCATTATACAGGAAGAGTATGGGTGGATGAGCCAGAGAACAATGACAACAGTGCCTCAGTAGCTATGGTAACCATCAAGGAACATCTGGGAGAGTTAGAATAAGAAATATACTATGATACAACAGAAGACATTACTCACATCCTAATCAATGAGGATGTGATGGAACTCACCCAAGACTCTAGGAGAGAACTTCTTGATGGAGGCAGTTTGTCATTGATGTCAAAAAGGACTTGTTTGATGTCATCAGGATAAGTGTTGAGATGCTTTTGTTTGATCAGGATATTTCAGGTTTGCCTCAGAATGCATTCTAATGTTCTTGGTGTTTGGTGTTGGTTTATGATGTTTATCATTGATCACAGGACTTGTTTGATCAAATATACAGAGATGTGATCTTCATTCATGGTTTACTTGGTTTACAAAGTTTGTCTTCACAATCACTATGTTATCTAGGATAATCAAAAAGGGCATCATGTCTTGATTAGTAGTTCTTATGAGATATCTAGATGTGTGGTCTACAATGTAAGTAGTGGTCTTCTTGCAATCAGTGGAAGCTATAGTTTTCAATATAAATAGTGGTATCAGTTTCATTTAGTGGCATTCTCTGCAGCGTGTCTCATGCTTTAAACTTGTTCATGGTTCATGAGGATGTGGTGTGTTAGTATGTTTCAGGTGTGATGCTTTAAAATGGAGGAGAAAAGTGTATCTAATGGTGTTCTCAAGGAAAATGTAACTCTTGATGTTGCCTCTTACCATGGTGTTCATGTCTCATCTAAACAGGATGGTTTGTTCTTTGGTGACTGTCAGAGGTAAAATGTTCAAGGCTTTATTTGTTGAAATCTGAGATCAAATGATCAAGGTGTCACCATTAGTTTAAATAATTCTAAACATCTCTCATGCTTTAAAATGGGTTTGAAACTTAAGTCCATTTATAGCCCTTGTTTGCATGTCTAATATAAATTGCACTTTTCTTATAATTTATAAGTGACTTGCTATGTCGGGTCATTTCACTTATGATGACCTGCAGAAGGGTTTAAGCTACATGGGCAACTGGCCCCTTCACATTCTTCCACCAACCCTATCGGTATCCCCTTGAGCAGTGGGGCATCAAAAATAAAGATTAAACATGTATGTGGAGCATTTGAAATATATGCATGTGAATGAGGAGCATATTGTTTTAAAAACCATCAAATATGGAGGATATAGGTGCATGAGCCCGATTTGTATAAGGGCCTTCTTTTAAGTGGGAGCTATCATTTTTGGAGAGTTTGTTTTTTGTTTTAAAAAGAAAGCCATCAAATGACTTAAGTAAAAAGGCTTTTCTTGCATATGTTTGAGGATTTCGATTAAGTCATATTTATGACTTTATCTTGTTTTTAGGATTTTTTTTAAATGCCATGAATAAAGTCGAAATGTCTTTTTTTTTAAGGAGCTTAAAAAGGCATAAAATATGGGATCCTTCTAAAAGACATAAAGTTGGAGTTTTTAAAGCAATTGTTTTAGATTTCTTTTAGAAGATTTCTAAAAAGAAAAAGGGGGATTTTATTCTATTCTCATGGCATTTGTTAAGATGGAAAGTTTTTGATAATTTTCTTTTTTGAGAAGAGGATGAGGGCAGAATGTTTAAGAAAATTAAGTGAAGATTTTTTTTATGGAAGACATAAGAGAATGAGAATTGATTTTGAAAGTTTATTTTTTATATGATCTTATTATGTGTGAAGATTTTTTTTAGATTGAAGGAGAAGTTGAAGGGTTTTGAGATGAAAATGAAAAACAAAATTAAAGAAGATGATTTTGTTTATACAGATATTTTTTAAAGAGAAAATTGCAGAGAGAAGAATTTCAAAAAGAATGATCATAGATGATCTTGTAGGATAACAATGATGCAGAGAAAAAAATATATTTGTATATGTTTTTTTTATTCTTGCAGGTTGAAGAATACCTTATGATGGGAGTTGAAATGAATTTTCTTCAAAGGAATATGAAAAGATTTTTTGAAGATGTTTAAAGAGATTTTATTTTCTTCTACAAGGGAAGATTAAAAATATTGTTGTTGAAGACATTCAATAAAATGAAGATTTGCAGAAGATGAATTTGAACAGGCAAAATAGATTTTTTGAAAAGAAGTAATGAAAGTGTAATTGAAAAATGTAGAGAAGAGTTGAATGAAATATGATATATGATATTTAATGATGTTACAGGTGCTTATATAAGTGTGTGGTGATGTGGATCAATATGGAGTGTTGAAGATATTTTATAGATGAATCATGTTATTGTATGTGAGATTATGTTTGTGCAGAATGGATCAAACACAGTATGAGGACATCATGCAATAAACTTACAGATTGAACCATGAAGATAAAATGCAGGTGAATATGCATCAGGTGAATTAAATTTGCAGAGATAAGAGTGTTGTAAAGATGTGTAAAAGGATTGTATGGTCTTGACTTGAAAATCAAATAGGAGGTATAAGGGTGTATGATGAAACACAGGTTGCATAATGGTGCAAATCAGATTGAATAGCAATCAATTCTTGCACACAGAATTTTATGATGGAAAATTGTCTACGCCAATGAGGCACAATATGCCAGTGAGGCTTATAGGTCAGTGAGACCTTAACATTTGTCAGTGAGACACATATTGTAACCAGTGAGGCTTCTTTGTAGCCAGTGAGGCATGTTTTATCAGTTAAGCCAGTGAGGCAGTTTTGGAGTAGTTTTTCTACCCCTGGAGGGTTTTCCACTCGTGCAAATCTTGTGTCATAATCTTCTCTGTATGTGTATGATTTACTTATGAAGTTTTATTCTCTTTCTATATTCACAGTCATGTGCATATGTATTTGACAAATCAATGCTATCTTTCTCTCTTTGTGCTCTGAAAGTTAAAGTTTAGAAAAAGATTTGAAAATTCACACAACACTGATTCACCCCCCCCCCCTCTCAGTGTTGATTGTACTCCTACACTTCTTACTTCTTCTCATTTTACCCTCACCAACATAATTCCTTGTGGGGAAACCTTTTACAGAGACTTAGCCACTTTCCACATGTTGCTTCCACATTCTTGTCCTCTCAATACTATGACTCCAATGTGCGGATTGACTACATCTATGGAACAAATCACAAAACAGGTCATGATTCTACCAGGGAAAACACTTAATATCAATACTCAGTTAACAGCCAATCAGGAAGAAAAACTCATCCAAATTCTAATTTCGCATTCAGCATCTTTTGCTTGCGAATACCAAGATATGAAAGGCATACCTCCTGAGATCTATACCCATCATATATACACTAAGGATATTAAACCTGTTAGACAGCCCCAGAGAAGATTGAATCCTGCTTTAAAGGACATTGTCAAAACTGAAATAGAAAAATTACTTCAAAAAGGGTTCATATATCCAATCTCAGACAGTCAATGGGTCTCACCCCTTGTCATAGTGCCTAAAAAGAATGGGAAATGGAGGGTGTGTATTGATTATAGAGAACTCAACAAGGCCACAAAAAGGACTACTTTCCCTTACCATTCATTGACCAAGTTCCAGACAACCTTGCTGGGAGAAAGTATTTTTCTTTTCTAGATGGATTTAGTGGGTATAATCAAATTCAAGTAGCACCTGAAGATTAGGACAAAACCACCTTCACCTGCTCTTGGGGAACTTTTTCTTACAAAGTTCTTCCCTTTGGACTATGCAATGCCCCAGCTACATTTCAGAGACTTGTTTTAGCTATTTTTGCTAAACTAGCTAATGAATGCATGGAGGTATACATGGATGACTTTACTGTGTATGGGGATAATTTTGAAGAAGCTCTCACAAACCTTGAGAAAGTATTGAAATGCTGTCAGAAAAATTAATTATCCCTTAGCCATGAAAAGTGCTTTATGATGGTAGAGGAAGGAATTGTTTTAGGACACCACATTTCAGCAAAGGGGATCAAAGTGGATCAAAATAAGATAGAAGTAATTACACAGTTGCCTTCACCTAAAAATTAGACAGATGTTAGAAGTTTTCTGGTTCATGCAAGCTACTATAGGAGATTCATAGAAAATTTCAGCAGAATAGCAGCCCCCCTGTTTACCCTGCTTAACAAAGACACAGAATTTCTATGGACAGAAGAATGTCAATCAGCATTTGAAACCTTGAAAGATAAGCTTACTGTCACACCAATTTTAAGAGGACCAAATTGGACTTTGCCATTTCACATACAGATTGATGCTTCAAATGAGTCCATTGGGGCAGTTTTAGGACAAAAGGAGGAAGGAGAAAGTATGCATGCCATTTATTACATCAGCAAAAACCTTACCTCTGCAGAAAGAAATTACACCACAACTGAAAAATAATTCTTGGCAGTCATCTATGCTATAAACAAATTCAGGCATTATATCACTGGATATAAGATATTTGTGCACACTGATCATGCAGCCATCAAGTACCTAATGAATAAACTAGTAGTGGGTACAAGGATCATCAGGTGGTTATTGTTATTGCAGGAATTTGATAATACCATAGTTGATAATCCAAGAAATTTTAATTTGGTTGCTGATTTTTTGTCAAGATTGCATACAGGAGGAGAAAACCAACCAGTGGAGGACAAGTTCCCAGATGAACATCTTTTTGTTATATCCTATACTGCACCTTAGTTTGCTGACATAGCTAATCTTTTAGCTACAGGCTTGTATCCATCCCATTTTACCTCAAAACAAAGAAAATGTTTGGTTAAAGAAAGTTTATCTTACAAATGGTTGAATGGTTTACTATTTAAATGTGGTCCTAATTTCATTCTACGCAGGTGTTTAAAAGCTGATGAGATTTTTGATGTGTTGAGAGCATGTCATGATGAACCATCTGGTGGCCATTACTCTTTCCATAGGACAATCCACAAGATCCTCAGAGCTGGTTACTACTAGCCCTCTCTTCATAAAGATACAAAGAAGTATGTGCAGTACTGTGACCAGTGCCAAAGGATGGGACAACCAACCTTTACCTAGGAGATGCTACTGCATCCTCAAGTCATGATGGAACCATTTGAGCAGTGGGGTTTAGACTTTGTGGGACCAATTTCCCCACCATCATCAGGCAAGGAGTACATTCTAGTATGCATAGACTATGTTACTAAGTGGGCTGAGGTTCAAGCATTACAATTTGCAAGGGAAGAAAAAGTTGTCGATTTGCTTTATAATAAGATTTTCTTAAGGTTTGGAGCCCCAAGATCAATAGTTTCAGACAGAGGACCTCAGTTTACTTCATAGGCAATTAAAGCACTCATAGATTTATATCAAGTCAAACACAGAAAATATTCACCTTACCATTCTCAAGCGAATGGGCAGGTAGAAGTAACCAATAGGGAACTTGAAAATATTCTGACAAGGACAGTAGCAATGAACAAAAAAGATTGGGCTAGCAGATTACCTGAAGCAGTTTGGGCTTACAACACCACTTGGAAGTCCACAACAAAGTTCTCACCATATGAATTAGTTTATGGGAAAAAGCCTATTTTGTCTATAAAATTTAAACTCCAGACACTTAAAACTGCATTGGATATTGGTCTACCATTGTCTATAGCTCAACAGAACAAAATTCTTCAGCTCAATGAGTTGGATGAAATTCAGACATAGGCCATTCAGCAAACAAAACTGGTTCAGTATCAGAGGAAGCAATGGCATGACCAACACATCAAAAGGAGGACATTTCAACAAGGTGATTGGGTTCTTCTTTATGATTCTAAATTCAAGGAGTTCAAAGGGAAATTACAAACTCATTGGATGGGTCCTTATCAAATCAAGGAAGTTTTTAAAAATGGAATAGTATCATTGCAACCTATTGATGGAAGCACAGACACATTTCTAGTAAATGGTCATCGAATTAGGCTCTATAAAAGACCATCTACTAAAGAGGAGTTTCTTAATGATTTGTGTTTTGATACAGGGGATACCTCCTCTGTCACAATGTTGGATTGAAAAAAAAAGGAAGGTTGAAAACCAACAAATGGCTACCTTCTAAAAATAAAAAATAAAAAATAAAAAAAAATAAAAAAAATAGAGAAAGATGGAAAACCAGTAAATGGCTGTCTTTCTTGACCAAGGGAGTTGAAAACCAGTAAATGGTGGTTCCCTTCTTCAGGACAGTTGAAAATAATTGAGCTCTGAAGATGATCAAGTGCCAGGAGTTAGTCAAATGCACCTCTGGCGCTTCTCAAACCAAATGCACCTCCAACACTTCTCAAACCAGGAGCACCTCCGGTGCTTCTCAAACAAGGAGCACCTCTGGCGCTTCTCAAACTAGGAGCACCTCCAGCACTTTGTCAATAAAGAAGTTAATTTCAATAATAGGGGAGGGGACCCACCTCTCCAGGCGTTAAAGTAAACACATCACATGATGAGTTCATCATGACTCATCCTCTACTTTATCAGAAAAATAAATTCAATTAGCACGCATATCATTTGAAGGGGTATTCACAAAGCCGGCGCTGACATCACCCAAGGAATGTGGATTCTTGAACCACTCAGCAAAATGATTGCAGGTCACGTACCAATGGAGTAGTGGACGTCATCTCCAACCACCAAAAGCTGTTCATATGCCATGATGCGTGCAGTCTCCAACAATGATGCAGCATCTCTGCCGTGTACATTGCCCTCATCATTAAAACTGATCTAGGTAATTCTATCTTTAATTAAGCATTAATAGCAACTGTCTTGTCTTTCTATTTTTGGGTGCCGCCACTATGACACGTCCTCCTGCCATCATTTTCTTTCCTAAATTTACACATGCCACCATCTGTGCTACACTGCCACCTTGCCTCCAGAGTGTCCTATCATTCTATCGCATTTATGACTGCCTAGGTACTCTAACTAATCTACATAAGCCTAAGCTAAGAAACATAACATTCCTCATTCGAACCTCTGAAGTACCCTAAAGAACAAAGCAAATTGAACAGTCCTCCGGAGCCTACAGAGATAAGAGGAAAGGATAAACTATAGATTGAGGAGGTGAGGAATTAAGCACAGAAGGTGGAACTAATTTAGCAATGGGGGTAAAGAAGAAGTATGAGCCAGAAAGCGCTGCGGGTCTTCTACAAGATGAAGCTGTAGCGAACATTCTAAGAGCTGCAGGATGGTTAGACTTCCTAGAAAAATTTGAAGGGTTTTAGGAAGATGTTGTGGATGAATTCCTTAGAAATTTAAGGGACAATCAGATAGCTGTCAAAGGAGTCTGAATCAATTTCTCCTCAGTCGCTATCAACCACATTTCTGGACTCCCTAAACAAGGTGAGATGTTTTATCACTTGAAAACCTTATACACTGATTTGATTAAAAATTTCTCTGTTCATGGTGAACTTTCTATACAAATGCATTCAAATAAAAATGAAGTAAAAGGAATTCTGAGGTCCACACTCCCAAACCCTTGGCAATCTGTTGCCACCTGGTTGATGAAATATTTTACTTGTGATGGTCAATTCTCTCTAGTTTTAGGGCCAATCATGAAAATGCTGATTTTTCTAAGACATGGAAATAGACACCCTGAGTATAGCATAAACATTCTTAATTTCCTATATTCTACCATCAGGGCAACTACAGAGAAATATCAGCAGAATAAGGATCCCATGAAGCATCACAGTCTCATCTTTCTAGTAGTTAAACACCACTTCCTGCCTCAGGCCAATGGGGAGGAATTATGGCAAAACTTTCTTGAACAGACCTCCTAGAACAAAGGACTAGAAATGGCATAGCCAGGAGGTGAGAGTTCTCCTACCCACCAAGAAGAGGAAGCTAAGCCTTTAGCCTCCTCCATAGCTGTTCAAAGAGGAAAGAAACCCTCACAGGAGGCATCTTCATCTGCAACCCCTATTCCTGATAAAAGGAGGAAAGGCAAAGAAATTACGAAGTCTGCTCCTAGACAAACCCCGTGCATGACTCGATCGGTTAGGAGAAAAATGACTCTAACTGAGGAATCTTGCCCTAAGGAATTAACAAAGGGAAGGTCAAGACAGAGAATAGAGGGAACCTGGTGGGCTGAAGAACCATCTCGTGATTCAGATGAGATCCCTCTAGTTAGGAAGAGAAAACAAAGAGAAGTTTCCCCAGCACCATCATGTGCTCCAGAGAGTCCAATTTCAGAACCATCATGTGCTCTGGAGATAGAACACATACAAACTTTTACTATTTCCTCATATTCTGAGGAATAGAGACCTACTCCGGAGGCACCTGCCCCACCTCGGCTACGAAGAAACAAAAGGCAGAGACAGCTCTCACAGGCTGAGGAGGATACTGCCCTCCTAGGTAAGGTACACCTGGGTTTTAGAACATATGAGGATAAAGATGGGCCTTCATCAGTACCAACAGAAGCAGAGGAACCCCAAGAGGACCCTCAGGACATGCAGCCTGAAGAAAAGGATGAAGCAGGGCAAATGGGTACAATTGAAAATGCAGGGCAGATGGCCATGGAAAACCCTGATGATCAGCCAACAGCCACAGAAACAGCCACAGAAGCAGCAACAAAAGCAGAAGCAGAAACCTTCTCTCATCCCTCTAATCAAGAGGATGTGGAAATTTCAAAAGAACAACAAATGATGGAAGAAATTGAAAACTTAAAGAGATTACTCTGGGGGAAGAATCTAATTATTACTGACCTCAAGAAGGTCAGAATAGAGGTAGAAATGGAGCAGAAACAAGTCATTGAAAATCTACAAACAGAACTCCAAAGCAAAAACAAGATCATCCAGGAGAAAGAAGTAGAATTTGAGGCCAAGAAAATTGAGAAAGAGGCAGAGTTGGAGGCATAGAAAATTGAGGCAGCCAAACTATTGGAAGAAAAAGAGAAAGAGGTAGCACAGAGTGTTTCTGAGCTCACCATGGCTAGAGACAATAGCCTCACAATAATGGCAGCATTGATTGAGAAAATACAAAGCCAGGATACACAGTTAACTTGGGCTAATAACAGACTAGATGACCAGGAGGAATATGTTCAAGAATTGGCTGGCCCAAGGGCAACCAATGAGCAGGAAATACAAATAGATGCCTATGTGGGTCCAATTCCCATTGACATTCCTAAGGCCTTGTTCCATTGGGAGAAGAAATGTAGAGAATATGAGGCTTCCAAGCCTATGCTGCAGTTACAAAGGGCAGTCACTGCCAAAACAAAACAAATAGAAGCTCTGGAAGGAAAAATCCTTGAAATGGCCTCCCTTTCTTTAGAAATTCTATCTTGCAGACCTCCAAGTGCTAGCTATTTTGTGTTCTTACAAGAAAGAGTCCTGCAGAGGAAATTCTCTTTAGTTCTATCTGACCTGGTTGAGAATACTGAGACAGCAGAAGGATTCATGATAGCATATACAAGGAGTAATGATGAGGACAAGAACTTCCTATGTGAATTATACCTGCATGGGTTCTATGTTAATGATATAACTTTCATTCTTAATCATTTTGTGGGGGAATGCCAGCTTAAGGCATTTATGTCCCTAATGAGCAATCATCAGATCTGGAATGAAAGGATGGAAGATCATCTCAAGAAAGATTTAAAAACAAATCTCTTCATCAGGAAGGAATGTCCCAATCCCAATGCTTTCAAGATTCAATTCAGGTCCCTTATCTATCATCCTGATAATAAGAACAAAATTTTGCCATTATACCTAAAACGTTTGCAAGAATGCTCCATCGATTTTGGTCTTTTCATGATCAATTTAGCAAACCCAGTACTTGCCATAGCAAAGAAGAGATGGAATATTTTGACCCCAGAGCAGAAAATGAGAGAGGTGGTCACCCCTGCAAACTTAAGATTATTTATGAGAGAAGCAAAGTTGATATCCAAAATGATGGATAACCATAAGTAGGAATGGATAGGTGGACGATTCAGGCCCCCTCTAATAATTGAACCACTCCCTGTCTGGGTGGAACATATGGAAGATGAGAAATTGCAGGACTGGATGAAGCAGGTTGATGAATACAGAGGCAATGGTAATATCAACCACACAACTTGGACCACCTATGCACAGGATTATAGCTTGACTGACAAGCTGCTTCACCAGAATAAATCCATAATGTGAGAAGCAGGAGGACCTGCCAAACCTTAGGTATGGGGGGATGATGAGTGCCAAGTTGCACCCATGAAATACATCTTTTTACCTCTCTTTTTCTCCTTCCTAAGTCCATCTTTCCTAATGTCTACACCCAAATAAGCTAGCAAGATCATTCTAGTTAATGATTAATTGAGATAGATTACTTAAGATTATAATTTCTGATTGAGTGACTAATGTGCATGGAATTGATGGAAAAATGCAGAAACTTCTCTCTTTTTGAATCAACAGGTGTAGATGCCAGGAACAACAATTTTGTGCAACTCCGGAGACAGTCTTCAATGATCTCCGGAGACAATACCAAAGTACCATGACACCTGAAGTTTTGAAGAAATGAGGAAAGCCTCTCCGGAGGTCTGTGGGAGTCTGGAGCATCTCCGGAGCTAAACAAAGAAAGCTACAGATATCTCTGGAGCTACAGACATATCTCTGGAGCTACAGATAGGAATAGATATCTCTAGCACCTCCTAAGAGTAGGGCATATTTCCAGCATAAGCTGCCAATCAAGCACTCTCAACAGTGATCTTAATACCCCTCATTTCACTCAAATCATCACCTGAGTGGTGAAGGGTCATCTTTAGTTAAACTGTTGGAGTTTTTATCTTTATAAAGTTTTTGCATGAGTTACAGATAGAACTGATTCAATACCCATATTTTTAGGGCCTCACTGCCCAAATGTAGTAAGACTCAAACTTAGAATTCTGAGTGCACTTCTGTTCCACTCAGTCTTCTTTTATTGCATGATCATTTTCTATAGTTAAATAGCTAGTGTAATAAAGAGATGAATGTCATCTCATAGAAGAACTGATAGATAAGATAAGTGATATGTCATCACTCTTTTTGATATATACTTGTAGAAACAGTAGAAGAAATATACAATGATTGAATTATTCTGATTCTCGGTAATCTGAGTTCTGTGATAACAATATTTTTCATGAATGCAAAGAGTATGGAATTGGATTGAATCAAGTTGTGATCTTCTTTTGTGCTGATTCCCTACTGCAGCCTTCAGCCCCAAGGGTGTGGAGCAAGGGCCCACTCTCACCACTAAGGCAGGAGGCTAGTACCACTGTTTTATTACTTCATCTTTTTGTTATGAAAAGTATTTATTGATTTTGATAGGTAGATGCCTGTTACTTTTTTAAGATTGCTTTGAGTGAATTTCCTATTTTATTCTATTTCAGTATTACTTAAATTCATTTAGGAAGTAGACAGATTAATCTTTTCAAATTAGTAGAAGTTGTTAAGATTAGTTAGGAAAACTGGTAACTATAGAATCCCTAGTTGTAAACAGCTGAGGACACAGCCCCTGGATTATTGACATCTGAAAATAGATTAAATGATAAGGTACAACAACACCTTGTCAAATATTATTATTTTGAGTTTTTTTCATGTTTATTTGTCTTCTAACTCTTCCTCATTTTCAAGACCCATCCTTCTTCTTAACAAAGATGATTGGTGCACCCCAAGGTGAAATGCTAGGATTGATGTGGCCCTTCTCTAAAAGCTCCTCTACTTGAATCTTGAGCTCACCAAGCTCCTGTGTCATCATCCTATAAGGTGTCTGAGAAACTGGTTGTGCCCCTAGTACCAAATCAATATGAAATTCTACCTCATGCCAGGGTGGCATCCCTGTCAACTCTAAAGGGAAAACATCTTCAAACTCCCTGATAATAGGATGGTCATCCAAAGATATCTCTATCAAACCATCTGATCTGTCACTAATGGTGATGGTGAACATTTGGCATCCCTTATGCATACTCCACTTCATTTGTATAGTGGATATCATATGAAGGGATACGGGTCTCTGCAACCCTGATAAAACTACTTTTGTTCCATGGTCTTCAAGATAATCAGTCACCTTATATCAGTAATCAATCTTCACTTGATGTACATCAAGCTAGTCCATACCCAGAACTAAGTCATAAGACCCCAAGGGTGTAACTTAAAGATCCACTGATGTGGTAATAGTCCCAAAACCTAGTTAACAGTCTCTAACCACTGAATCCATAACCACCTTAGCCCCTAAAGCTAACTCCACCTCCCACCTATCATCTTGTCTAGATGCCACTAGCCTGTAACTCACCACTATAGATGGAGATATAAAAGAATCCGATGCTCCAGAATCAAACAAGACACTAACTAAAACATCACCAATCATACCTGGGGCATCGATAATCATGGCTTGGTGGTCAACCTAGCAATTCTCGACCGCTACAAAGACTTTGTGGGACCTGCCCACATCTCTGGTTGTCTTCTAGGAAGTCCCCGAATGGGGCCCACCTACTCCAAATTCCTATAGGGACTCTCTAGCTAGGTGCCCTATACCTCCACACAAAAGAAGGTCCTCCCATCTGTCCCTGTGTAGGTGGTGTCCTGCTAAAATAGGAAGACTCAGTCCTGATAATGTTACTAGATCCTCCCCTAAAGTATTGGTGAGTCCGGGAGGGTCCTACATGTTGTCCCTATAGTCTCTGATCTCTGTGAGCTCCCTGTGACTGTCATGGTCTAGTGTGGCTACGTTGTGGTCCCTGCTATGGTCTAGGTTTTTGTCTTTGCTGCTACTACTACTATTGGGGTGCTTTATGAGGTCCTGAGGAAGATCCAAATCCCCCCTTCAAAGGGTGGGAAGACCGATAGAAAGCATGATCCTGTTGTCCCTGATTGCAATTTTGAAACAACTCCCATGAATCCTGGGACCTCCCATGCACCTCCTTTGCTATCATGTCCTTTTCCATAGCATCCCTAAGGTCCTCTAGGTCAGCCATGTGTACTAGTCCTGAGATGCTAGGGCTGAGGCCCCTAATGAAATGGTTGACGAGTAATTTCTCATCCTAAATATAGTCTACATATTGAAAATCATGAAACTCATCAATGCGTCTCTTCTAAAAGTGCTCTGAAATATATCTCACTTTGAAGCACTCCAAAAGGATGTCCCATGAAAGAGTGTCCAATGAGATATGAAGCTTCCGCTCCTCCTAGCACCACCTAGTAGAAGCAAGAGTCAATGTCACTCATCCATGATGCATGAACAAGCACTCTAGGGACACCATGGGAGTTTAATACAACCTTCAATCAAAATCCATAGAACCCAATTATATATATGTCATTAGAACATTCAAATAAAGCCCCTATAACTCAATGAGATATATTTCATTCAACTCTTCATGCAAAAGATATACAATCATAGTGCTCAAGTATCAATATCACTCATCAATGATGCATAAACAAACACACCAGGCACACCATAGGAGTTTGTATAAACTATGCTATTAGAACCTTTAAACAATGGCCATAGAATTGTATAAACAATACGTCATTAGACCCTTCATGCACAATAGTTATTGTCAAGAAATCATGATGCATTAACAAGAACACATGGCACATCATAGGAGTTTGATTGAACCTTCAAAGAAAACTCAAACAACCATGCAAAAGCCATACATCATCATGATGCATGAATTCAATCATTAGACTCTTCACACGAAAGTTGTACAATAATTATGCTCAAGAATCAATGTCACTCAACCATGATGCCTAAACAAGCACACTAGGCACACCACAAGAGTTTGATGCAACTTTAAAACAAAACTCATACACCTTAATGACATTTATGCCATTTGAACCTTTAAACAAAGAACATAGAACTCAAGGGCATATATTTCAATAGACCTTAATTCAAAATCCATATAATTATTATGCACAAGAGATAATGTTACTTAACCATAATGTATGAACAAGCACATTAGGCACAACATAGGAGTTTGATGCAACCTTAAAACAAAGCACATACAACTCAATGATATATTTCATTAGAAAATTCATGCAAAATCCATACAATCATCATGTAGAAGGGTCAATGTCACTCATTTGTGATGCATGATCAAGGACATGACACACACAACAATTGTTTGGTGTAACCTTAAACAAACCAAATGTAACTCAATACAACCTTCAAAAGATGCCCATGGAACTCAACATCATATATTGCATTAGACCCTTCATGCAAAATGATGAAGGGGGTAAATCACAAAACACACCACAAAAGAAATTGCACACCAAAAATATAATTTGTCCTACTAATATCATCTATGGCTTCTCAGGTACTAGTAATGGCTGATATAGCCTTGTATTTTGACTTATTCCTTTTGCCATCTGACACACTCTGCAACTCTACACAAATTCCTCACATCCTGCTACAACTATGGCCAATAATAATGCTCACCAAAAATAGTAATGGCTTATCTCAACCAAAGTGTCCAGCTAATCCCCCACGATGCTTCTCCTTAATTAGGTTTTCTCTCATGGAACTCCTTGGAATGCACAACTGGCATCCTCTAAACAACATGCCATCTTGGATTATGAAATCCAACCATTTTGTCCTATCCAAAGTAACAGGTTCTAAACAAGCCTTCCAAGCCTCTGTAAAATCCAAATCTTTAGGATACAAACTTTTAAGCTCATCAAACCCAACAACGTCTATCTTCATTTCTGTCAAGAAAGTTTTCCTTCTACTCAAGGCATCTAGACAACTCTGTTGGACTTCCCACTCCTGTGCTTCAAAACAAAAGTATAACTCTACAAAAACTCAACCCATTTTAAGTGTCTCTGGTTTAACTTTCCTTGACTATTATGATATTGTAAAGCCTGATGATCAGTATATAAAACAAACTCTTTTGGCAACAAATAATGTCTCCATTTCTTCAAAGCCTAAACTATAGCATAAAACTCCTAATCCTAAACAAAATACTTTTTCTTGGCATCATTAAGCTTCTCACTGAAATAGGAAATGGGCTTACCTTCTTGACTCAAAATAGATTCTATAGCACTGCCACTAGCATCACAATCTACCTGAAATACCTTATTGAAATATGGAAGTGCCAAAATAGGTTGCTCTATAACTTTTTGCTTCACTGTATAAAAACTCTTGGCTGCTCCTGTAGTCCATCTGAACTCTTTTCTATTCCCTCTCATTGTCTCAGTTAGGGGTGCACAAATGCTACCAAAATTCTTGATAAACTTTCTGTAAAAACTTGTCAAACCATGAGAAGATCGCGCCTCTATAGCAGTCCTTGGCATAGGCCATTCAATGATAGCCCTTACATTTTCTAGGTCCATCTTAAGACCTTCCTCTGAGACAACAAATCCCAAGTATACCAACTCCTTTGCAAAACTACATTTCTTTAGATTAATCAACAACTTCTCCTCCCTCAGCTTCTCTAAAAATCTTCTAATATGCATCAGATGCTCATCCCAAGTCTTACTAAAAATTAAAATATCATCTAAATAAAAAATAACAAAACCTCCCAAAACTCTTTCAATACCTCTTTCATGAGCCACATGAATGTGCTTGGTGCATTGGTTAGCCCAAATGGCATGACTAACCATTCATACAAACTCTCCTTTGTCTTGAAGGTTGTCTTCCATTCATCTCCTTCTCTAATTTAGATCTGGTGATACCCACTCTTCAGGTCAATATTCATGAAGTACTTGGCTCCACTCAAACAATCCATTATGTCATCCATTTTGGGCAATGGAAATATGTACTTGATCTTGATCTTGTTGATGGCTTGGGAATTTGTACACATTCTCCACTCTCCATCTTTCTTCGGTGCTAGTACTGCAGGTACCACACATGGACTTAGGTTCTCTCTTATCAGTCCCTTCCTTAACAACCCATGAACTTGTCTATTCAACTCTTCATTCTTTGTAGGAGTCATTCTGTGGGCTGCCTTATTCGGCAAACTGGCTCCCGATATCAAATCCATTTGATGACTTATTTTCGTCACCAGTGGTAAACCTTCTAGTACATTATCAAAGACAATATCCTAAAATTCTTCCAACAGATCTAAGACTTCTACTAGTACATCTTCACATGTCTCTTGACTAATCTTAGGAATCAATGCAAAGCAATGACGCTCATGCTTCATACCCTCCAAAAATTTCCTACCATCTACTAAGCAAATTCTAGCAGTACTACATACTTTTTCTTCCACCTCCTTCAAGGGCTTCAACTTATGAAGAACTCCATCCTTTGTTAGGGAATATGTGTTTACATGGCCATCATGGACAACACACCTATCATACTACCACGGCCTCCCCAATAACATATGACATATATCCATAGGTATGATTCCACACAGTACCTCATCATGGTAGTCTCCAATCTTGAACTTGACTAAACACTGCTCATTGACCAAAGCTCTATGGTCCTTCTGCAACCATGTAATCCAATATGGATGTGGATGCTTTCTTCTTGTCAACTTCAACTTGTTAACCATCTCCTCTGAAATAAGATTGTCAATGATTCCACTGTCAATAATAATATCACAACACTTACCTTCACATTTGCACCTGGTGTGTAATAAGCTCTTCCTTTGATTTGGTTCTTTCTCCTCATTCAACAAGTTTCTTCTGACAACTAGAGTTTCTCCCCTTTTAGCATCTTCAAAATGTTCAGACTGTGCATCTTCATCTACATGTGCAACTTGTGCATTACCTTCAGGTCTTCTATTTGTCGTTCCTTGATGTTGCAGACACTTGTATGCTCGATGTCCTTCTCCATATTGGAAATAGGTTCATCTGAAACCTCCTCTTCTAGGTCCTTGCCCAGGTCTACCTCTGCTTCTTCCTCTTTGCTCACCATTGTTTTGGTCACAAGGGTGGTAGAAATTATCTTCTCTCTGATTTCAACTGGTGCCAACTTCTTCACTTTTCTTTTGATCCTAATTATGGCCTCCACTAGGATTTTCAACCAGTCCTTCCACCTTGACCTCTTCCCCTTTGCTTGCTATCGAATCTTTTATTCAGCTTCTCTTCCACCTTTAGGGAAAACTGATACGCATCTTCTATGGTGGTCATTCTGACTAGGCTTAGTTCCTCTTAAATACTTGGCCTCAACCCATTAATGTAATGGGCTACCTTCTCCTTATTGGCCTCTACATGGCCTGTCTTGATAGTAATCTTGTAAAACTCTTCTATATACTCCTTGACAGACTTGTTACCTTGCTTCAATCCTTGTAGCTTCTTCAACAACTCCATCTCATAGTCCATAGGAATCAACTGCTTCTTTAGTTTGTCCACCATTCGATCCCATCTGGTAATCTTTCCTTTTCCTCTTCTATTTCTCACTAACTGGACCTCCTTCCACCAAATACTAGCATGGCCCTTCAACTTTTTTTTTGTAAACTTGACCCGTTCTGGGTCCTCCACATCTTCATACTCAAAATATTCCTCCATATCATTGATCTAATCAATAAGTTGTTCTAGATTCAAATCTCCATAATAGGTAGAAACTTCAATCCTAGGCCTCTTTCTGATCTTCAAAATGGCCCTCAACAACCTAACTTTTGCAGGATCTCCCACAACTTCTTGTTCTTCCTCAGATAGCTCTTCTTCAGCTTCATCCTCACTTTCTTCTCTTGTTCTCAGCTCAAACCCTCTTCGCAGCTTCTCTTGCAATGCATTGATCTACCTTTGCAGGGCTCTAAAACCCTCTTCTATCAAAGCATTTCTTCCAACACAATTTCTTCATGGAGGCATCTTGATCTCTGCAGCAAACCCACAACCTCAGGTCGTGGTGCAAATTGCCTCATGGTCAGTGATCTTTCTACACACATAGGAAACCTGGCTCTGATACCACTTGATGAAGGGGGTAAATCACAAAACACACCACAACAAAAATTGCACACCAAAAATAGAATGTTATTTTATTAATTTAGACAACTCATTACATTACAGAAGCTCAAATACAATCAGAGGAATCAATCCTTCACAGGTTGCAACACATTACAGCTACCTATCACCAGGCTCTCAAATCTTTAGCCTTCTATAATCCCAAATCAGCTAGGCTTTCTATTTTCCCACCTTTTATTAACTCTACACTTTCCCCCTTATCTCTATTACTACCAAGGGTTCCCAAAAATGGTCATATATAGCCCTTTTTGGTGGCCATCAACCAAATTTCAAAATTTGCATCTCCCTCCAAAAATAGGTCAACTTCTTGGAGCCATAACTTTTGATCTGGGCATCTGATTGACGCGTCGTTTGAAGCATTGGAAAGATCGCTTAGTTCTCTACACGCTATGAACCCATTCTATTAGTTCGACCCATTTTTAGGCCCGTACAGGGCCATTTAGTACCTCAAACCTAAATTTGAATAATTTTCAGGCATTTTTCAAGAAATGAAAACTTTAATATCTTTCAGCTCACAAATGATCTTTGCATGATTCCTTAGCCAAAGGTCATATTTTTCATTTATGAAGCTTCCTATAAATTTTCACTTCAATCCGTGCCCAAATGCTAACTTTCCCAAAATAGCAGTTTGGAAAAACTAAAAGTTCTACATTATGATTCATGTGATTATGGAACCAGAAACACTAATTTTGAAAAGAAATGGAAACAACATCAACGATTTTGAATCAACATCTTTTTTGGCTGATTCAAGATTGGCCTTACACCATTGGACGCCCCTGCATCACAAAAGCCTTATAGTCATCATGTACAAGAGTTAATGTCACACAAGCATAATGCATGAACAAGAAAACTAGGCACACCATAAGAGTTTAGTGTAACATTCAAACAAAATGTGTACAACCATACAAAAACCATACAATTATCATGATGTCTGAAGTCAATCATATATATTTCATTAGACCCTTTACACAAAAGGCCTATAATAATAATGAACAAGAGCCAATTTCACTCAACCATGATGCATGATCAAGCACACTAGGGAGTTTGTGATGTAACCTTAAAACAAAACCCATATAACTCAATGGCATTTATGCCATTAGAACCTTCAAGAAAAATATGCATAGAGCTCAATGACATATTTGATTAGATTTTCATGCAAAATCCATATAATTATCATACACATGAGTCAATGTCACTCAACTATAATGCATGAACAAGTACACTTGGCACAACGTAGGTGTTTGATGCAACCTTAAACAAAACACATACAAATTCCTTCAAACAAATCCCATATAACTCAATGAGCAATGTCATCATGATAATGTCATGCAACCATGATGCATGAATGAGCATACTAGACACACCAATTAATTTGATGCAACCTTAATACAAAACCCATAGAAGTCAATAATATATGTGTCATTAGAACCTTCAAAAAAGAACATAGATCTCTATGACATATATTTCTTTACACCTTCACACAAAATCCATATAGTTATCATGCACAAGAGATAATATCACTTAAATATGATGCATGAACAATTGTACTATGCACACTATAGGAGTTTAATGCAACCTTAAAACAAAACCCATACTTAATCATATATTTATCATTAGACTATATATGCCATTAGAACCTTCAAACAAAGCCCATACAACTCAATGACACATTTTATTAGACCCTTCATACAAAAGTCTTATAATCAACATGTACGGGAGTCAATGTCACATAACCATAATGCATGAACAAGTACATAAGACATATTATAGGAGTTCAGTGCAACCCTAATACAAAACCCATACAACTCAATGCCATCATGTCATTATAACCTTCAAATAATGCCCATAGAACTTAATCGCATATATGTCATTAGATCCTTCACGCAAAATCCATACAATCATAATGCACAAGAGTCGATGTCACTCATCGATGATGCATGTGCACGAACAATCACCTTGAAGTAAAGCCCATAAAAACACAATGACATATCTTTCATTAGTCACTTCATGCAAGTCATACAATCATCATGCAACCTTCAAACAACCATAAGATTTTATATCACTTAACTGATACAAGAACAAGTATTCTATGCACACCATGCGTGTTTGGTGTAACCTTAAAATAAAACCCATACAACCCAATGTCATCATATGCCATTACAACCTTCAAACAATTCCCATTTAACACAATGATATATGTTATTACACCCTTCACATAAACACCATAGAATCATCATGCACAAGAGTCAATATTACTAAACCATGATGCATGAACATGCACACTAGGCACAACAAAGCGGTTTGATGCATCCTTAGTGCCATATTCATCACTAGATCCATCGCACAAAATTTATATAATTATCATGAATAAGAGTCAATGTCACTCAACCACACTAAGAACACCATAAGAGTTTGATGCAACCTTAAAAAAACTCATACAACTTAGGGACATATTAATTATTATACCCTTCACACAAAAGCCATGTAATCATCGTGAAAAAGAGTCAATGTCACTCAACCACACTAGGAACACCATAAGAGTTTGATGCAACATGTTGATGTATAAAATTAAGCAGGTTCCAACACCAACATGGGAAGTTTCAAGAATGTGAGACTTGCTACTTGAAACAACCTCTAGATTTTAAAGAAGTTGACTCTTCCTATTTCAATCAGGTTTTGAGTAAAGGGGAAGAGATTAAACAGGATTACAGATACAATAAGCAAATCTAATTTATGGCGATGAGCCTAAGTAAAAAGTATTCCTTCAATCTAAGCGCAGTGCAACTATTCTCAAGATACAGTCACATTAAAGAGCAGATACTGCATGATTAATATACATAGATATAATGAATATTATCAAATGCTTATAACTAGACAACTTTGCAAACACACAGATGATATCAACCAAGGCACAGAACAACGTTCTTCTTATTAATCTTCCAGCAACATAAAAGGCATAGAAAACATGCATAGATATATCAACTTTCTTATCAAGAACAACAAAATAAAGGCAAATGACATAAACTGGTCACAACAAAGTCTCTAAATTCTCTATTAGATCTTTTACAAAATTTCTAACTGAAACTCTTGTTTGAAAAAAGGTCCCTAGCTATTACAAATTCTACATATTTATAATCATAGACCTAACCCAAGATTGCCTGTAACAACCCAAATCTTTAACGGCTAAACAAAACTGAAGATTACTGAAAGTCCATGGCAATTATGATCTTTTGAATCTGCAACAGCCATCATTCTTGCGCGCTTATTGGCTGCGGCATAATAATATGTGGCACACTAACTGTATCGAGATTAAGACACATGGAGACACCCGCATACTCGATGCTCAAAAGAAATTATGATAGATGGCAGCATCTGTATATACTTAGAAACTCTTTTACCTACCAAAGAAACTCACAGGAAATAGCCACTTGTCACACTCTGTAGCCTTGAAAATGATACATGTCCTACCCCACTGAGCATTCAAAAACTGTCTTTATACCCGGGCACCTTAGCGTTGTGACATCTGTCACAACCCACTTCACTTAGAAACTGAGACACAATATTAATGGGACCCACTTCATTCATTACTCATTATCTACATAGGAAATAAAAATGGGACAGATGGCGCCCTCCGCAGCAAACAAACTCTGACAACTTAGTTGAAACTTATGAAAATTTTGAAGGATCCTTCAGACGTTGACACTTGTCATGTTCCACTACAACTGTGAATCAAAATGTTTCCGCTACAAGAATATTATGAATAAAGTAAACCTTTCTCCGCTATCGCCATGTGGCACCTCCCGCAAGCTTGAAACTATCTTTGAACTATAGCCCACCATATATATGATGATATCAATATAAATTCTAAAAAGGGACACGCGGCATCATCCGCATAAAACTCAAAAGGACACAACAACTTCTGCAAGCATATAGCAAGATAAGAAACTTTTTGAGACTGCTTCTGCTAGCAACACGTGGCGCCTTCCGCAAGCTTGAAACAAAATGTAACAAAAGACGTTACCCAATACGTGGTGCACTCTGCACAAAACTTGATGCTTGCTCCATTGGTGTATCTTTGACACTTGGCATGACCCATGCATAGAAACACAGAGACACAAATATAATAAGCCACTGTAACTTTATCGCAACAAAGCTGAAACTAAAACAAAATGTAGAGTTACTCTACAGTTCTTGGCGACCATCAGGACTTCTGAGCCTGCTATGAAAGAACCCAAAACTAACAAAAAGATACTGTTATTGAAATGGAAACTCGAATTATAGATTTTACAATGCTGTCTGATATACAGACCACTCTAAATCTGAGATCCCCTGTCTGCTCTACAAATCTTGAAAAGCAAAATCAAGATTAATTATATCTTTATGGGAAAATGAATGCAGAATCTGAATGACATCCTTTAATTGAAATTCTACCTAGACCATAGGTATCAACATAGTTTCAACTTCCTTTACTGTTGATGAATCACTCAGACCTTGGAAAATTGTTTGATCATTTTGTTTTGTCAAAAGAAGGGCCTTGATGTCATCTATAATCAACATTGTATTACCGTCTGGGAAAGGTGAAGGAAGTCCCAGTTGCACCAAATCTTCGATATGTTTCTTCATATTTTTTACTCCTTCCTTCACTATATCTAAGAGTTCTTGACAATTTGTAGCTGCAGAATTGCAACTCAAAACTTCATTGACCTTCTTAGCAGCAATCATTCTATCATCAATACTCGCTATTGATAATGCCTCATCTGTTGTGTCATACAACTTTTTCAACAAAAGCTGAGAGTCAGAAACCCTTAGTGAAATAGTAGATAAAGTGGCTTGTACAGAAGTCTCTACCTTCTCACATAGCTACTGAGCATTTAACAGGAAAGTCAAAGATGGCTTTAGTTGAATAATCTCCTCAGAGATTCTCTTCCATACTGAAAAAATAGCTCTTTTACCAAATTCAGAACTCCTACATTCTGTGGTCTATTAGCCAACTCAATTGTCAGCTATTTTGCTCTCTATTGCTCAGCCAGGAATTGTGCTTGAGCTGCACTATTGGCATTTTGCTCACTCAATAATTTCTGTTGCAACTATGTTGCCTGTTGCAATTTATCCTGATACTTCTTTTCTATAGTGGCATTCTCTTGTCTTAAAACAGTCACTGCAACCTTTTCCTATGCCAACTCAGTCTTCAAAGAAGCAACTTGAGCCTGTATAGCCTGATGAATTTGTAAAGAAATAGTGTTCTACAATTGTTTGTTCAAATTATCAATCTCATTTATTTTGGACTGAATCTCCCAAGTGAGATTACTGCTATTCACTTTCTCCTCAGCCAAATCACTCTCTGTCTTTTGTAACTTTTTAGACACTTTCAAGTAATCTGTAGCCATAGCAGTTGCAGTCTCATTCATCAGCTCAACCCAGTCCTGTGGCTTGAAGAGAGACATATCCATAGCCACAGCATTCATAGCATAATCTTGTGGTTGCATCTGTTCATTTGATTTTACCACATTTGGGGACAAATGTGTCACTATCAATGATTGTTGAATAGGGTCAAAGAGTGACCTCATGCCACAACAGGGCTTTTGTTTTCCTTCTTTCTCTTCTTCTCCATTTTGGCCCTTTTTACTATATCTGCTTGAGCTTGGAAAGTGGTAGGAGATGCAATATAACCTCTAGCAAAGGGGTGACCTTGAGGCAGGCCATAAGGAATAGTAGATAATTGTTGGCTAGGGGAAACTTGAGGTGGGGTCCGTTTAGGCACATATGGAGAAAACAATGGTTGGGTTATGGCATGTGAAGACATGGCCGGTGCACTGGCAGTTGGGGCAGAGGTTTGTGTGAGCACAACAGAAGTGGCAGGAGACATAGAAACCTGGGTATTTGGGATTTCCACTCCTAAGTGAGAAGAAAGAGAAGTAGGAGAGAAGAGAGAATAAGTACTTACTTGAGTCATAGAAGAGATAACTGGCACTTGTTGTTGTTGTGGTGCTATTACTTCTTCTTCTTCTTCCTCTGGCAGTATCAATCTCCTTATTTTATTTTGAGGCCCTGCTTCTTATTCTTTTGGATCCTCCTCTTCAATATTTACAACCACTAGTTGTTGCAAAGGGACCATTCTAGAACCCCTGGATGCTGAAGCTGTATGGGTTCCAAGAAATGGTGATGACACTGTTGCAAGTATGAAGATAACCAGTGTTGTCATTGATGTCAGCATACTCATATTGCATTAATGAGAAGGATTGGATGAGCTGTGTGCTAAAGATATTGAGAAAATTAGCCTCAATCAGGAACAGTGAAGAACATTGATGACATTAAGATAAAAGTCCAAGATAAGATGAAGATCAGAGGATACGGATTAAAGGGTTTTCAGATATGAGTCTTGAGATGCTCCAGTCAAGATTTCAGAGGTCCACATGACGATTTGAAGAAGTCATGGTCGCTCTAGTTAAACCGGTTCCGGCAGATGCTCAATGGTGACAGAGTGTCACAGATTGGGCATTATCTCATTCTGCGGATTGGAGGGAGTGTTGAAGAAGTTAGTGTGAAGTGACAACTAGATTTGTTCATGGTTTGGAGGTTTGGAAGCACCTTTTTCATTGTGACAGTGGTGATAGACTGTGTTCTTGAAGTTTCAGATGAAGAAGAGAAGAATTCCAGTAAGATGATAAAGTGCAGATGTTATTGGTGACTCAGGAAAGGTTTTGGTGATCCTTGGATCGTGCACAATTCTTATTGGTGGTCCGCATTGAAGTTAGAGTTTGAATTTTGTAAAGACCACCGGTTGTTGGTGTTCTTCCTGAGACTGGCCAACCAGATGTATTACACGTCTTGCGGATGATCTTGTAGGTGTTTGCCGACTTAGATGATTGTTCCTAAGTCGATGCCTTGTATAAATAAGGGATTGTGAATTCATTTTGAAGGGTGTCTTGGTGTGATGAGTGTGTGGTAGCGAAGAGGAGCGCGAAAGGTAGAGCAAAAGTTTTGGGCTTAAATGGAACTGATCCAAGCATGGTAAAGATGTCAATCTCCAGTTCAAGTTTGTGATACTTGTTACTTTGTAGACAGTGTGTCTCTTGTAGGCAGTGAGCCTCTTGTGAGCAGTGTGCTCAGGCAGTGAGCCCTAATTGGCATGTGCCATCTATTTTTCTTATTCTTCTAACAGAGAATAATGCTTGGGTTAATCACCCCGTGGTTTTTCCCTTGACCAGGTTTTCCACGTCAAAATCTTGGTGTCTCATGTGTTGATGTGTATCTGCTCTGGTGTTTATGCTTTTTGCTTTCATGAATGATTAATTGTTGTGCTATTAAATAACAAAGTGGATTTAAGTGTTTGAATTGGAAGCAAGTTTAGGATAACTAATTCACCCCCCCCTCTCAGTTATCAACAATTGGTATCAGAGCTAAGTTCCTCTAAAAAGAGCTTAACCGCTTGAGGAGATCCAGGATGTCATCATACAAGAAGGATAGTCCAAAGTTTGATGGAACCAACTTCTCTCTTTGGAAAGGTCGCATGAAATGTCACTTGGAGTGTATGGGAAAGGCGTACTTATCTATGGTCACAAAAGCATATGTACCTCCACAGGGTGGTCCAACAACTCTAAGTGAAATCACAGATGCTGAAAACAATCTACGGACCAAAGAGGCTCTTCTAAGCACTTTAACTGACTCAGAGCTCTCAAATGTTATTGACCTACCAACTGCCTATGAGATCTAGATTAAACTAGAACTTCTGCATGAAGGAGATGAGTATGTTAAGTGTGCAAGGTTGCAAAGTCTAAAAGGGAAATTTGAAAGACTGAAGATGAGAGATGATGAAAATATTTCTACCTTTATGCCTAGAGTAAATGAGCTGGTGTGTGGAATTAGGAATGCTGGTGGAGTCTTCGATGAAAATGAGATTGTTGGCAAAGTTCTCAGATCCCTTCCTGCTGCCTACAAAATCAAGGTTGCTGCCATTGATGAATTCAGAGCCCATACAACTATCACAAGAGACCAATTGGCTGGCAAACTGGCTGCATTTGAAATGACCGAGTTTGGAGATGATCCCCCCAAGATTGAATCTGCATTCAAAGCCAGTGCCTCTGTGAAAGGTAAACAAAGATTTGATCTGGGAGAAAACTCTTCAAGGAAGCTGTCATGGTATGATCAAGCAAGAAGAGACATGGAAGTGGAAGAAGCAGAAATAGCTCAACTTGAAGCCCTCATTACAAAGAGACTACCAAGAGGATCCGGTAAGTATGAAGGAAAATTACCCTTTAATTGCTTCAACTGTAATAAGATTGGTCATTTTGCCTCAAGATGTCTAGAAAGATCTACAAGGTCAAATTCCAACAGACAAAGGTTCCAAAAGAATTGTTATTATGTTCATGAAGAAGATTATTATGAAGGAGTAACTGATGATGAATCAGAGATAGGAAACAAATCCAGAAATGAATGGGTGGTTATTGCCATCAAGGAAGAAGATTCAATATCCTCTGAATCTATCAATCATAAGGTTGTAGAAAGAGCTTTGGCTGCCCAAGTTGAAGAAAAGGATGACTGGGTTATTGACAGTGGATGCTCTCACCATATGACAGGTGACAAGAACAAGTTCTTAGATTTGGAAAGGTATGAAGGAGGAATGGTAAAGTTTGGTGATAATTCTGCTGGTAGAATCAGAGGTAGGGGAACTATTTCTTTTGATGGAAAGAACAAAATCGGTAATGTACTGTATGTTGAAGGATTGAGGCACAATCTTCTCAGTGTTGGACAGTTGGTGGACAAAGGTTATGATCTCTAGTTCAAGAATGGAAGATGCAAGATCCTTGAAAGCTCTGGAACTGAGATTGCATCTGGTACTCAAACAAAAGGTAATATCTTCCATCTAGTTGGTACTAATAAAAGTTGTCTATTTGTTCAAGTTGATCAGAGTTGGTTATCGCATAGAAGAATGTGTCATGTAAATTTTGATAACATCATCAAGATAAGCAATACTTAGGCTATAAGAGATCTTCCAAAATTGGTAAAACCTACAAATAGTTTGTGCAAAGAATGTCAGCTAGGTAAATAGAGCAGAGTCTCATTCAAAAGCAAGGATCAGTCCTCTACCGGATTATTGGAATTAGTTCATACTGATCTATGTGGTCCGACAAGAGTCAAGAGTATGCAAGGTGATAGATACTTCATGTTACTAATTGATGATCATTCCCGGATGATGTGGGTTACCTTTCTGAAAGAGAAATCAGAAGCTTTTGAGAAGTTCAAAATCTTCAAGGCTATGGTAGAGAATCAAACTGGATTAAAACTAAAATGTCTAAGGTCTGATAGAGGTGGTGAATTCACATCCGGTGAATTCATAGACTTTTGTGAGAAGCATGGTATAAAGAGACAGTTGTCTGCTCCTAGGACTCCATAGCAGAATGGAGTAGTAGAGAGAAAGAACCGGACCATTCAGGAAGCATCCAGGACAATGATGATGGAAGCAAATGTTCCCCAGATGTTTTGGAGAGAAGTTGTCAGCACTGCAGTCCATACTCTCAATCGAGTTCAAATTAGAAGCAATACCGGTAAGACTCCTTATGAACTTTGGTTTGGCATCACTCCTACTGTGAGATATTTTAGAGTATTTGGTAGCAAATGTTACATTAAAAGAGATGAAGATCTAGGAAAGTTTGATGCTAGAAGTGATGAAGAAATTTTCTTGGGTTACTCCACTCAAAGCAAAGCATACCGGTGTTACAATAAGAGACTGAGAAAGATGATAGAAAGTACAAATGTGAAGGTTGATGAAGGAATTGAGAAGCCCTCAAGGTTTTATGAATATGATGAAGATGATCAGAATGGTTCTCTGGTTCAAGGAGTTCAATCCTCTTCTGAAAGTCAGATTCAAATTGATCTGGTAAATCAAGAAGAAGAGATAGGTCTGAATGAGCCTGAACAAGAAGCAGAAGTGTAAGAGACTCCCAAAGTTCAAGGTATGTAAGACTGAACCATTCTAAAGATCAAATCATTGGTGACAAAAGCAAAGGTGTACAAACTAGAAGGAGAATTGCTCAAAATTTAGATGAATGTTGTCTAATTTCAAAGATTGAACCAAAGACAATAAAGGAAACCTGCAATGATGAAAACTGGACCAAAGCAATGGAGGAAGAGTTGATGCAAATTGAGAAAAATCACACTTGGGATCTTGTTCCCAGGCCTAGAAACAAGAATGTGATTGGAACCAAATGGGTCTTCTGGAACAAACTAAATGAAGTTGGTGAAGTAATCAGAAATAAAGCCAGATTGGTTTGCAAGGGCTATTCTCAAATAGAAGGAATTGATTTTGAAGAAACTTTTGCTTCGGTGGAAAGAATTTAAGCAGTCAAATTATTTCTTGCATTTGCTACCTTCAAGGATTTCAAGGTGTATCAAATGGATGTCAAGTCTGCCTTCCTAAATGGTGATTTGGAAGAAGAAGTATACATTGAGCAACCAAATGGATTTCAATTGTCTGATCATGGTGATATGGTCTGCAAGTTGAAGAAAGCACTGTATGGATTGAAGCAAGCCCCAAGAGCTTGGTATGAAAGGTTGGATAAGCATCTTGTGTAGATTAGTTTCAACAAAGGTACTGCTGACAGTAACTTATATTTTAAAATTGATCATGAAAACATCTTGATTGTTGAAGTATTTGTTGATGATATCATCTTTGGAGGAAAAGATAGCATGTGTAAAACTTTTGCAGATCAAATAAAAAGTGAGTTTGAGATGTCCATGCTTGGTGAAATGAATTTCTTCTCGGGTCTGCAAATTACTCAAACAAAGAAAGGGATCTTCATTTCTTAGACCAAATATGTGAAAGAATTATTGAGAAAATTTGGGATGGAAGATTTAAAGCCAATGAATACTCCCATGGCAACTGGATGCAAGTTGAGCAAAGAAGATGACTCTCCTAAGGCAGACTAGACAAAGTATAGATCAATGATTGGTGGATTGTTGTATCTCACTCAAACTAGACCAGATATTATGCAAGTTGTTGGTCTTGTTTCTAGATTTTAGGCTGATCCCAGAGAATGTCATATCATGGCAATCAAGAGAATTTTTAGATATCTAAAAGGGACAGTGGAGTATGGTTTGTGATATCCTAGAGATCATGATTTCTCTCTTCATGCATACACAGATGCAGATTGGGCAAGAGATGTGGATGACCGGAAGAGTACCAGTGGTGGAGCATTCTTTTTGGGAAAGAGATTGGTTTCTTGGCTAAGCAAGAAACAAGATGCAATATCTTTGTCTACAACTGAAGCAGAATACATTGTAGCAGCAGGTAGTTGCACTCAAGTTTTATGGATGAAGCAGATGCTAAGAGATATTAAAATAGAATATGAGGAGCCTATCATAATTTTCTGTGATAATTCAAGTGCAATAAATATTTCTAAGAATCTGGTGTTGCACTCTAAGACTAAGCATATATCTATTAAGTTTCACTTTCTGAGAGAGCAAGTGAACAAAGATGAAGTTAGACTAGAGTTTGTGCCCTCTAAGGATCAGATTACAGATATCTTTACTAAACCTCTTCCCAAGGACTCTTTTGAGTTTCTCAGGGAGAAGTTAGGGGTTATTGCCCCTCCAGTGATGAACTAGAATGAACTGATGTGCATCAGTCTGGTGGATATCATAGTCATATCTTGTGATCTAGATTGGTGATGGGGAGCTACTACTTAGGGGGAGCAGCTATTATGATTCTGATGTGTTAAAATTGCAAGTATTAGCCCTTTGCCATTGATGTCAAAGGGGGAGAGAAGACATATGAAAAACAAGTGGTTGTTGATCAAAGGGGGAGCAGTAAAGAAAGAGAAGACATGTGAAGAGTTGTTGCTGATAGGGGGAGCTGTGACAGAAAGGAGAAGTTCTTGTCTTGATGGTTTTTCACATCATATGTTGCCATCAATGACAAAGGGGGAGATTGTTGCAAGTATGAGGATAACCAGTGTTGTCATTGATGTCAACATACTCATATTGCATTAATGAGAAGGATTGGATGAGTTGTGTGCTGAGGATATTGAGAAAATTAGCCTCAATCAGGAACAGTGAAGAACATTGATGACATTAAGATAAAAGTCCAAGATAAGATGAAGATCAGAGGATACGGATTAAAGGGTTTTCAGATATGAGTCTTGAGATGCTCCAATCAAGATTTCAGAGCTTCGCATGAAGATTTGAAGTCATGGTTGCTCTAGTTAAACCGGTTCTGGTAGATGCTCAGTGGTGACAGAGTGTCACAAATTGGTCCGGTGAGCTCCAGAATTACATTATCTCATTCTATAGATTGGAGGGAATGTTGAAGAAGTCAGTGTGAAGTGACAACTAGATTTGTTCACGGTTTGGAGGTTCAGAAGCACCTTTTTCATTGTGATAGTGGCGACAGACTGTGTTCTTGAAGTTCCGGAAGAAGAAGAGAAGAATTCCAGTAAAATGATAAAGTGCGGATGTTATTGGTGACTCAGGAAAGGTTTTGGTGATCCTTGGATTGTGCACAATTCTTATTGGCAGTCCGCATTGAAGTTAGAGTTTGAATTTGATGTAAAGACCAACGGTTGTTGGTGTTCTTCCTGAGACTAGCTGACCGGATGTATTACACGTCTTGTGGATGATCTTGTAGGTGTTTGCCAACTTAGATGATTGTTCCTAAGCCGATGCCTTGTATAAATAAGGGATTGTGAATTTATTTTGAAGGGTGTCTTGGTGTGATGAGTGTGTGGTAGCGAAGAAGAGTGCGAAAGGCAGAGTAGAAGTTTTGGGCTTAAATGGAACTGATCCAAGCATGGTAAAGATGTCAATCTCCAGTTCAAGTTTGTGATACTTGTTACTTTGTAGACAGTGTGTCTCTTGTAGGCAGTGAGCCTCTTGTGAGCAGTGTGCTCAAGCAGTGAGCCCTAATTGGCATGTGCCATCTATTTTTCTTATTCTTCTAACAGAGAATAATCCTTGGGTTAATCACCCCGTGGTTTTTCCCTTGACCAGGCTTTCCACGTCAAAATCTTGGTGTCTCATGTGTTGATGTGTATCTGCTCTGGTGTTTATGCTTTATGCTTTCATGAATGATTAATTGCTGTGCTATTAAATAACAAAGTGGATTTAAGTGCTTGAATTGGAAGCAAGTTTAGGATAACTGATTCACCCCCCCTCTCAGTTATCAACAGACACAAATCCTTTTTTTCTCTAAGGTGCTAAGGGATTGAGGCCATGAAGACCTAGGATTAGCAGATGATGCTTATCGTATTTCTTGCATTCTTGGGGCCTCCTCTATTTCTTCCTCTGATTCCTCACCCTTTCCTTGAATTCTACTTATTTCTAGACTTGAGACTAGGGATGGATGCCACTCATCCCAAATTGACTCCCATGTCTCATTAGTATCAACATTCCCAAATGAATGTGTAAGCTCAGAGATCTCTTGCCTATATTTCCAATAAGCTTCAATCTTTTCTGTTCTCCAGTCTTTTGCTTTTAATGATTTCCTTAGACCCATTGTCATCTTCAGCTTAGGGTCATACTCTTTCTCTTTGACATAGAAGGTTTCCCATGACCTCGGCCCCTCATAGGGAAAATTAGTTAGTTCTAGATAGAAATCTAGGCTATCTTCTTTTGGAGACCTCCTATCCTCCCAGAATGGGCGTCCTTCATGTACCATCTTGGCATGAACCTTATTATTTATTATCCAGGAAGCCAAGAAACTATCTGGGTCATATTTCCATTTATCTTCTATAATAAGAAAACCATGGGCAGCTAACTTCATTAATAAGAGGCTCTCTGTTCCTATAACTTCAATTGTTATGTTTCCTCTAGTCCATGGAACATTATACATCTTTTTCTTTCTTTTCTTGCAGCCATAGTCATTATCTACAACTGATACTTAACGGGAAACCTCTTAAAATGTGACCCTAGGGGTCAAGACTTTAGGTAATAGTATAGGCTCTCTAGTGAAACCTTGGACTCTGATTATGGTAGTATGGGCTCCAAAGAAGTAATCACAGGGGATTGGACAGTTGGTTAGAAAACCCCTTATACTCTGTGTCATCCTATGTTCCATAGGCTCGGGACTTAATTGGCCAAAAGTAGGGGTGACAAAAAACTCACAAAACTCATAGGGGTCTGAGGCATCTGACAACACATGGGTCCATGTGAACATAGGAATGGTTTTACTATGATCTCAATCTAAATCATACATATTTAGGGGCATATGTTGTGTGAAAAGACCAAAATTTTGATACAGCATAAGATGAAACAGATATGCGGAATACCTGAACACTTGTTTTGTTCAGAAATTGACAAGTTGGTCAATCACAGCCGCAGCGATCTGCTCTGAAAAGTCCAGCCAATACTCTTGAGATTTGTCTACAGCTTTCATTCTAAAAATGATTCCCAATTGCCAGTCATAAACTATGTTGTCCTCCTTCATTCCAAAGATGAAAGTTAACATTGAAAGAGCATCTTGAACATCAGGGTTAAATTGTACGCGGCCAGTAGGTAGCACAGGCAACTGAGTATTATCTTCACCTAGATGCATCTTTGTATTCAAGAATTTTAGTGTGCTATGCAAGTTTGTCTATGTGCCTTGCATCTTGGGAATAGTTGGAAATGTTGTCGTTTTATCATATTGCAAGGCCAACATGTCCCTTATGGTCTTAGGCATAATATGAACTATGAAAGGACCTCGTTGAATAGAATTTGATGGTACATGAAATAGCTCTGCACATAATTCAATCAGTTCAGGAGAAGAGTGCACATTTGGGACCAGGAACTATGCTAATTGAGAAGTCCATATTCTCATACCAAAAGTTTCATACTGCCCCTTGTTCGCTCGGATGAGGCACCTCTGATGTGCTCCCTCCCAAAGATTCTTGGTGTTCTTTTGAAGAAGTGTATCATATATGTTATCTGTATAGTCTTTTACCTGATCTGGGTCAATAGATAATCCTACTTCAGGAACCCTTGTTCTTGGGTAGGACTTCCTTGGCTGCGCAGGTGCAGAAGTATATGATTTACTGTTCATCAATTTATTAGTTGACTCAAAAATTCCAAGTCCCTCTCATGGTGACTATGTTTCCGACATGTCTGTATCTTTGTGAGAAAATTTTAGAAAGTTTTGACACAGAAAATAAGAGCAAAAATTGTAGTGGGGTTGTACTTAGCTGAAAAATGCTTGCAGGGAACATAAACTCAGACACAACAATGATTTAGGGCAGGAGGATAGGAGAAAATGACACTTTCAAGGAATTAATACCTAGTTTATTAGGCCTTATGGAACAATAATTGACACGTCCCATCGTATTAATGGCATTAATGCTGAGAGACAGTTAATGTATCTTTTCAAAATCTGCATTGGACAGATATGTTATGAGAGTGGCTATCTTTTTGAAAAGAGTGTACCTCCCTAGAATTTTAGGGATTGTTGAACAACCTTAATAAATGCAAAGGCTAAAAGAGAAGGGACTTGCGCTGCTGACACGTGTTCACTGAACACTTATTTGAAAGGGAAAATGGGAACAAAAATTGGGAAATAGAAAGCGAGAAAATAGAAAGTGAGAAAAGGAAACAACTAACTAACTATGATACATGATGAACCCTTCCTTAGGTAATATGTTCAGAAAGATCCCATTTACCAGAATCTCCACAGGTTCTCCATTCATGGTTTCCAGTTCAAATGAATTTTGCTACTTGCAAGAACTAACCTTATAAGGGCCTGTCCATAATGATTCAAATTTGTTGTGTTGACCCGGCTTGGCAGCTCTTTCATCCCACTTCAATACCAGAGAGCCAACTTCAAAAATGGGATTAGTAGTCTTCTTGTCAAACCAATTCTTAACCATTTTTTGATGTTTCATTACTGATTCATGTGCCTTTTCTCTCTTTTCTTGAACCTCCAACATCTTAGCAAGTCTGACTTGCATTGGGCCATTTTCCTCAATTTCTATTTGCTTCAACAGCTGTAAAGTAGGAATCTCTAAACTTAGTGGCATCACTATAGGTTTACCATAAACCAACTCATATGGAGACATTTTAGTTAATTGCTTTGGTGTGATCCTGTCAGCCCACAGTGTTGTATTAAGTAACTTGTGCCACTCTCTTTGATAATTAGTTCCTATTCTTTTTATGAGTCTGATAAGGTTCTTGTTAGTGGACTCTGCTAAGCCATTACCTTGAGGGTAATAATTGGAAGAAGTCTTCAAATATATCCCATTTCTTAAAGCAAATTCAGACAATTTAGTTCCCAAAAATGCTTTAGCATTATCTGATATGATGGTACGAGGAGGACCAAACCGAGAAGTTATGCCTTCTAAAAATTCTAGTATGACCTTCTTTGTTCCTCTTTGAGTGGTACGGCTTCACCCCACCTGGTAAAGTAATCTGTTGCTATAAGAATCCACTTATGTCTCATATTTGACACAAGATTGATCATGCCAATAAAATCTAAACCCCATTAAGCAAAGGGTTCATCCACAACTGTGGGGCTTAAAGGCATTGCTGCATTTCTCCTCTTTCCAGTATAAAACTGGCAAGCCTGACATTCTTTGACCATTTGATACCAATCTGCAAATAGGGTAGGCCAAAAATAACTAGCTTGGGTCACTTTGATTGTAGTAGTCCTTGCTAAAAAATGTCCACCTGAGGCTCCATGATGCAATTCATGTAATATCTTTTGTTATTCATCCCTCTCTACACATCTTAATAATATCCCATCACTATTTCTTCTAAATAATATATGGTCAAGTAATGCAAAATGGACTCCTTGCTGTCTATAGTACCTTTTCTTATCAGGGGAGAGTTTGCTCGGGAACACACTAGTTCTCATAAATTGTATTCGGTCCTTAACCCAAGAATCTTGATCTATTTCTTAGAGTCTCAGCACTATTTCATTTTCCTTTTCTTCAGACACTGATTTTTCTATGTCTTGGGTCATATATTGGCACAGTCCTTTGCCTCTAACCAGCTTGGTGGGTCTTACTTCTATATCATATTCTAAATTCTTTTTTATCCAATTGGCTCTTTTCTCAGTGATCTCACCCTCCATAATATATTCTCTTACACTGGGGTGGGCCTGTTGGTAGGTGGCGACTGATCAGGAAAGTACTGTACACTAGCCATGTATCCTTGCCGGGGTTCGGGGCCGGGCTGGGCCCCGAGCGGGGGTTCGGGGGTGGTAGCCCCCGAGAAACGGGGGTTCGAGGGCGGTAGCCCCCAAGAAAAAAATTTTTAGGGCTGACTTAAAAAAATCCTAGGGCCGACTTAAAAAATCTTATTTTTTTTATGACCGACATAAGAAAACCCTAATTTTTGTAACTGAAAAAAAGGCTTGATAAAAGGCGGCCAAGGGTTAGGGTTTGAAAAATTGTATTGTAGCATTTTGCAGCGGTATTGAGTTGCAGGGATTGTTGATTGTAATCAGTTTGATTTACTGGATAATAATATTGGACTCTCTGTTTGGTGGATGTAGCCCAAGTTTGGGTGAACCACATTAAAACTTGTCTCTCGCTATTATTATTTCTGTGTATTTCCATTTCTTTGTTTAATCTTTATTTGCATTTAATTGATATCTTCTGCCGGCTAACCCTAACAAGTGGTATCAGAGCGGGTTGTGTTCAATTATCGTCTGCAGGAAAGTCTCACGGTTGAGTGGGAGCAATGGCAGACGAGGGTAAAATGAAGGTTGATAAATTCAATGGGCAGAACTATCAGTTATGGAAGATGCAGATGGAAGATTACCTCTATCAAAAGGATTTATGGAGGCCGTTGGAAGGAGTAGCCAAGAAACCGGCAACAATGTCTGATGAGGATTGGAATCTTCTTGACAGAAAGGCACTGGGAACCATTCGGTTGTGCCTGGCACCGTCGGTGGCATTCAATATAATAGAAGCAAAGACAACAGATGGTCTAATGAAAGCTTTGGCAAAATTGTATGAAAAACCCTCAGCCTCAAATAAGGTATTTCTCATGAAGCAGTTGTTTAATTTGAAAATGGTTGAAGGTGGATCTGTGACAGGTCATTTAAATAAATTTAATACGATTGTCAGTCAATTGACTTCTGTAAATGTAAAATTTGATGAAGAAGTTAGAGCTCTCTTGATATTATGTTCATTACCTGAAAGCTGGGATAGTTTGGTAATGGCGGTTAGTAACTCTGTTTCTGGTTCAAATACCCTAAAATTTGATGATGTTGTTGGTGTTATTCTAAGTGAGGAAATTCGTAAGAAAAGCTCAGGTGGGTCCAAATCAGGCAGTGTTTTGAATGCAGAAAGCAGGGGCAGATCAAAGGAGAGAGGAAAAGGTTCTGGAGGTCATGGGAAGTCACGAGGAAAATCAAAGGACAAAAGATCCCAAACCAGAGGACAGAAGGATTGCTGGTATTGTGGAAAACCAGGTCATCTGAAGAAAGATTGCCGGTCTCAGAAAAATAAAGAAGGAGACAAACAAGAAGGCAATAAGGAAGCGAATGTGGTAAGCAATAAGTCTGAAGATGATGCTTTGATTCTTTCCCTAGACAATGCTGATGATTCATGGGTTTTAGATTCAGGGGCCTCATTTCATGCTACGCCTCATAGAAGTTATTTCCTTGATTATGTCCAAGGGGATTTTGGGCTGGTTTATTTGGGAGATAATGAACCCTGTCAGATTGTTGGAAAGGGAAGAATCAAGATTAAGTTGCAGAATGGGAATCATTGGCTACTACAAGAGGTGAGGCATGTTCCAAGGCTCAGTAGGAATTTAATTTCAGCAGGGCAACTAACTGAACAAGGTTGCACTGTTACATTTACTGATAAAAATTGGAAGGTTTCAAAAGGTGCCTTAGTAGTAGCAAAAGGTGTAAAAGTAGGCACCTTATATCTTTGTACAGGTCATACTGTTCCTTCTACTTTAGATTTTATAGAGGAAAAACAAACAGGTTTAGGAACAATTGCTGCAGGTTTGCAGGAAGAGACTGGAAAAGTTGCTGCAGGTTCTGAAACAACACTGTGGCATAACAGACTTGGGCATATGAGTGAAAAAGGTATGAAGGTACTTCATTCTAAGAAAGTTTTACCAGGTCTGAAATGTATTAATATGGATTTCTGTGAAAGTTGTGTGTATGGAAAACAAAAGAGAGTCAGTTTTCTCAGAGATGGGAAGCAAAAGAAAAATGAAAAGTTAGAGCTTGTGCATACAGATGTATGGGGACCAACTCAGGTATCTTCTTTTGGTGGCTCTCAGTATTATGTTACATTCATAGATGATGCAACTAGGAAGGTCTGGATTTATTTCCTTAGACAGAAATCTGATGTATTTGAAACATTTAAGAAATGGAAAAGTTTGGTTGAAAATGAGACAGGTAAAAGATTAAAATGTCTCAGATCTGATAATGGCGGTGAGTATTGCAGCAAAGAATTTGAAGACTATTGTTCCTTTAATGGAATTCGTAGGCAGAAAACGGTTCCAGGGACTCCACAGGAAAATGGAGTGGCTGAACGCATGAATAGGACAATAATGGAGCGTGTAAGGACCATGAGATTGCATGCTGGACTGCCTTTAAACATGTGGGCAGAGGCTGTCAACACTGCTGTATATTTAATTAACAGAGGTCCTTCAGTTCCTTTGGGCTGTGGTATTCCAGAGGAAGCATGGACTGGTAAGAAGGTGAGTTATTCTTTTCTGAAAACCTTCGGCTGTGAAGCATTTGCACATATAGATTCTGAAAATAGAACCAAGCTGGATGCGAAATCAAAAAAATGTACCTTCGTTGGATATGGCATTGATGAATTTGGTTATAGGCTTTGGGATTTTGAAAATCAAAAAATTGTGAGAAGCAGGGATGTTATATTCAATGAGAAGGTGTTGTACAAAGATCAGTTGCAGCAGCATGAGAAGAAAGAAAAGGATTATGTGGTGCTGGACGATACTCCAAATAGTGATGTTCCAGTGGTTCCTCATGCTCCGCAACAGCAACCAGAAATACCACAAACTCCAGTGAATGTTAGACGGTCAACAAGGATAAGTAGACCTCCTGAAAGGTTTTCTCCCTCTTTGTATTCTATTTTGTTAACAGATGTTGGTGAACCAGAAGGGTATGATAAAGCTATGCAGGTGGATACATAGGTTCAGTGGGAGCTTGCAATGAAAGAAGAAATGGACTCCTTGCTGAAAAATCAGACTTGAGAATTATGTAAGTTACCTGCAGGTAAAAAGGCTTTACCAAACAAATGGGTTTACAGGCTGAAAGAGGAAGATGGAGGTAAGAAACGATTTAAGGCCAGGTTAGTTGTAAAAGGATTTGCACAGAAACAGGGCATTGATTTTGATGAGATATTTTCTCCGGTTGTCAAGATGACTTCTATTCGTACTGTTTTAAGTATTGTGGCTGCTGAAGATTTGCATTTGGAACAGCTAGATGTGAAAACTGCCTTTCTCCATGGTGATTTGGAGGAGGAGATATACATGGCACAACCACAAGGATTTGAGGTCAAAGGTAAGGGGAAACAAGTGTGCAGATTGAAGAAGAGTTTGTATGGCCTGAAACAAGCACCTCGGCAATGGTATTTGAAATTTGATAGTTTTATGGCTGAGCAAGGCTACAGCAGGTGTAATTCTGACCATTGTGTTTATTTTAAGAGGTTGGATAATGACAGCTACATTATTTTATGTTTATATGTTGATGACATGCTTGTAGCTGGGTCTAACATGGATCACATCAGAGAGTTAAAACATCAGTTATCACAGTCATTTGATATGAAGGATTTGGAGGCAGCAAAACAAATCCTTGGTATGAAAATTTGCAGAGATAGGAAGAACAGAAAATTGACTCTATCTCAGGCTGCTTATGTTGAAAAGGTGTTGCAAAGATTCCATATGGAGAATGCCAAAGCTGTCAGTACACCTTTGCCTAGTCATTTGAAATTGACTAAGGAGATGTGTCCAAAGACACAAGAGGAGGAAGAAAAAATGTCTAAGGTACCCTATGCTTCAGCTGTAGGAAGTTTAATGTATGCCATGGTATGCACGAGACCGGATATTGCACATGCTGTCGGAGTCGTTAGCAGGTATATGAGTCATCCCGGATTTGAGCATTGGAATGCGGTCAAATGGATTCTCAGATATTTGAGAGGTACATCTAATAAACACTTATGTTTTGGGGGCTCTAATACTGATTTAGCAGGTTATGTAGACTCAGATTTGGCAGGGGATATTGATACCAGGCGGAGTACTACAAGTTATGTCTTTACTGTAGGTGGAACATCGGTGAGTTGGATTTCTAGGTTGCAAAAGGTGGTTGCTTTATCCACCACAGAGGTAGAATATGTAGCTGCAACAGAGGCAAGCAAGGAGATGATATGGCTACAATCTTTCATGGAAGAATTGGGTAAACAACAGGCTAACAGTTCTTTGTATACAGACAGTCAGAGTGCCATACATCTTGCAAAGAATTCTGCCTTGCATTCAAAGACCAAACACATACAGTTGAGGTATCACTTTATTCGGTCGGTGTTGGATAATGGATAGTTAAGGCTGGAAAAGATACATACAGATGAAAATCCAACGGATATGTTTACAAAGGCAGTGACAAGGGAGAAGCTGAGCTCCTCTTCAGCTTTGATTGGTCTTCTAGACTGATGACAACAAAAATAGAATAGTAGAGTCCAGGGTGCTTATTTCCAGTGGGAGCTGCATGCGCAGCGGTGTCGTCCAGGATCAGTCTCCAAGTGGGAGATTGTTTGGTGTGGAGCCTGATCAGTCTCCAAGTGGGAGATTGTTGGTAGGTGGCGACTGATCAGGAAAGTACTGTACACTAGCCATGTATCCTTGCCAGGGTTCGGGGGCGGCAGCCCCCAAGAAACGAGGGTTTGGTGGTGGTAGCCCCCGAGAAAAAAAATTTTAGGGCCGACTTAAAAAAATCCTAGGGCCAACTTAAAAAATCCTATTTTTTTTATGACCGACATAAGAAAACCCTAATTTTTGTAACCGAAAAAAAGGCTTGATAAAAGGCGGCCAAGGGTTAGGGTTTGAAAAATTGTATTGTAGCATTTTGCAGCGGTATTTAGTTGCAAGGATTGCTGATTGTAATCGGTTTGATTTACTGGATAATAATATTGGACTCTCTGTTTGGTGGATGTAGCCTGAGTTTGGGTGAACCACGTTAAAACTTGTCTCTCGCTATTATTATTTCTGTGTATTTCTATTTCTCTGTTTAATCTTTATTTGCATTTAATTGATATCTTTTGCCGGTTAACCCTAACAGGGCCACTAATATCATAATTTTATTTCCTGTTACCAAGTGTCTGAATTTTTTAAGGGCTTTTACCATAGCATATGCTTGTTTCTCCACAAAATTATATCTTGATTCATATTCTCTTAGAGTTCTAGAGAAGAAAGCTATTGGATGTTCCCCTTCTCCATTGTCATCTTTCTGAGTAAGGACAACGGCCACACTATATTCGCCTCCATACACATACATTATAAAAGATTTAGAGAAATCTGGGTTCCTTAGTACTGGGGCTGTTGAAATGGCTCTCTTGACCTCTTCAAAAGCCTATCTCCCTTCTGTTGTCCATTTAAAGACCAAGTCTTTTTAAGAAACAGTGTCATTGGTCTAATTAGACCTGCAAAATTAGATATAAAGTGGCTGACAAAGTTAATTTTCCCTAAAAAGGACTGAACTGCTTTCTTGTTAACTGGCAAAGATAAATTCATTATAGCTGTGACCCTTTCTGGATCAATGGAAACCCCATCCTTTGACATTATGTGTCCCAGAAGTTTACCCTGAGGCACAACAAAGATACATTTCTTAGGATTTAGAGAAATCCCAAACTCTTGACATTTCTTGAAAACAACCTCTAAGTGGTCAAAATGATCTCTAGCACTCTTAGAAAAAATAGAAAGGTCATCTAGATAGATCAGAATGATCTTATTTATAAGTTCTCCAAATGCTACATCCATTGCACGCTGAAAAGTAGCTCCAGCATTCGAAAGGCCAAAGGGCATCTTAGCATATGCAAATGTTCCCCACTTCGTAGTGAATGTTGTCTTATGCTGGTCTTCATCTTCTAACCAAATCTGATTATATCCTGAGAAGCCATCAAGCAAGGAAAACCTCTTTGACCCAGCGACAATCTATAAAATTTGTTCCATAGAAGGCAGGGGATAATGATCTTTCAAAGATGTTTTATTCAGATCCTTGAAATCTACACATAGCCTTATGTCACCATTTTTCTTTCTTACAGGCACTAGGTTTGACACCCAGGTTGAATGCTTAATTGGGAAAATGATCTTTGATTCCAGAAGCTTTTGCAATTCATCTACCATTAGAGGTTCAATTCTAGGATTCACTATCCTTTGCTTCTGTCGAACTGGTTTTGATCCTTCAATAAGCTTTATGGTGTGCTGGATGATATCTCTATTATATCCATGGAGGTCTCCATAGGTCCAAGCAATCACCCTATCATATTTGTCACATAAAGCAATCGGCCTCTCTTTTTCCTCTTGGGTTGTAGCATTACCTATTTTTAACTTTCTTCCTTCACTAACTTGAATTTCAAAATAATCTTCCTTATTTGCCTTAAACCTCCTTTTCTCTAAGCTTTCATCTTCAGGGTCAAATAAATTCCCCAGAGTAATCAGTCCTTTAGGGAGTTTATTTGACCTTAACTGAATAATTTGATCACCATATGCTTCCTTAATTTTGGGGTGCAGCTGGTCAACAAACTCCCCTGATTGCTATAAAAATGAAAGAACTTGAAGATCACTATCAAAAACTTGCCAATTTTGATCATTGTCTAGAATTGTTGGTCTTACTATAACCTTAACCGACTCATTATTAACTAATAGATCACTTGCGGGGTCAAATTGAGAACCAATTTGTGCCATTCTATCTGCTTCTGAATTTTAGGCTCTGGGCACTACCTCAATATTGAAAGCGTTAAAGCCATCTATCAGATCCCAAATCTTGTGTCGATAGGACCTTATTCTTACATTCTTGGCTATCGCTTTCTCTCTGATTTGTTTTACCACTAGTTCTGAATCTCCTCTAACTATTAGATTCTTAATTCCCTTTTTCTTGGCCAAGATGAGCCCATGCACCAAAGATTCATATTCAACATCATTATTGGTACAGGCGAATTGAAAGCGAATGGCTCTTAGAATTTTCTCACCATTTGGGGTAGTAAGGCAAATACCTACTCCAGCACCATTTTTTCTCCTAGCCCCATCAAAATTTAAGGTCCAAATTTTAGAGTTTCCTTCAGATCCTCCACTTTCTGATACTTCTTTCCTTATAATATTCGAGATTTCTTGGTCTTCTTCAAAAATAACATAAGTGCCTAAACCAGTAGAGTCATAGTTTCCATAAGGATCACTCTACATCATGGTCAACAACTGATTATATTCTTCTTCTTGTTGGTCATGTTCAGTCCAGTCACCTAATTCTTCAACAAAGACTCTCTCCTTCTTATTTATCATTGCATGGGATGCTTCTATTTTTGGGGTTGTTTCATTAGTAATATGGTCCTTAGATAATGGGTCAAACAACACCTTCATCTTTGTCCCATACTTGGTTCTTAAGATTAAGTGTGACCAATCTAGTGACATGTAACCTCCTATTTTGGCTCTGAAATCTCTGGACAGGCATAAACCAAAAATAAGGGGAATATCTATGACTACCACATCCTGATTGACAGTTATGTTGGGACAAGTATTAAGTTGTAATGGAAGTTGTTTGATTTTTCCTATAGTTTGTACAGATTTTCTATCCAACTGCATGACTCCTCTGGTAAGTGGCTCATACTTTATCTATAAAGCATTTGCGATCTGCTTTGGCATTACTGTAGTACTGGCTCCAGAATCTATCATTGCATTGTGCAAAAAAATTTTACCAACTATCAAAGTTAGATAAAAAGGATACAGTTTAGATTTACCTACCTTAGGTGCATTGTTCAATAGAGCTATTGTTTGTGGAGGTGTAGTATCTTTATGTTGGATTTTCCTTTTATCAGTAGCTCTTTCTTTAGCACTGGTGGATTTAGAGGCCACCTGACTTTGCAAAGCTTCTTGTAACAGTGTCTTCTGCTCGGGAATAGCCAACATATCCCAAATTGATATGTGTACTGGAGTTCTTTTCATCTGGTCCACCACGTTCACAGGTCCTAATGCTTGTGTCTTTGGGTAGTAAGCATACCTTGACTTCTCTAGAGTCTGACCCGAGACTGCCTGATTTTGCACCGGCTGGGGTACTTCTTGCCTAGAGACCAGATTGTGATGATTTTGAAATGGAGGAGTCCTAATAATCTCATTATTTGTGACTTCAGGTTGCTCCATCATTCTCTTTTTTGATCTAGTATAATAGTCTGACTACACCAATGGTTTTGAAGTGGATGCCTCATTCAAGAACACTGAATCCTCCTCTTCAATCCATGAAAATAAGGCATGTTCAGGGCCAATTTCCTCATCTTGCTGAATAGACATCCCCTGCATCTGAGCTATCATTACAGCATTCTGGACACCAGGTGACTAATATGGGGGAGTGTTAGGTGTCATATCTTGACCTTCTCCTCTCCTCTGCTCTACTATCTTTTATTGTAGATTGCCTCTGGGGCAATCTCTGGGCATATGCTCATTGTTACAAGGGAAGCACCAAGCATTGATATCTCCTACTAAATTATTTTGTCCTCAAACTATTTCTCTATTGGGATTATGAGGAATAGCCTATAGAGGGGTAGAGACTGTGACCAGCTGGTTTGATGGTTGATGATTATTCTACCTTTGAGGGCCTTGGTATTGATTTGACTAATAAGGGGGTCTGTTTCCTTGGAAACCCTAGTAAGGAGGCTTTGAATAGGGATTTTGTTATCTCTTTAGGTTAATTATCTCATTTGAAAAGGTCCTTAGGATATTCTTGACATCATTCATTTCAGATGGTTGAGTAGAGGTAGTTACCATAGCAGGTTGTTGAGGTACTGGGAGGGAATACATGGACATAGGTGGAACTGCAAGGTTTGGAGCTTCTTGTGGTAAAGGGAGGGAGATTTCTAGGAACATGGGCATAGGAGGCCTTGGGGGCAATTTTCCATCATCTATCAAGTTGTTTTCAGCCTTGACGACCAACTCATATGCTTCTGGCAGTGTCTGAGCTCCTAAGGACTGAATCATTACTAATATATCAAAATTAAAAGCTTTGAGGTAGAACACAATAGCCATACCTAATAATGGTCTTGCTGTAACAGGAATTCTATCCCAGGTCTTTTGAAATCTTGAGTTACAATCAGTCATGGCTTCTTGTGGTGCCCTTTTGATAGTGATTAATTGTTGCAGTAGGAAAGATTTATCACCTTTCTCTTCAAATCTTGCAAAGAAAGCATCACCAAGCTGATCCCATGTAGATATTGTATTTGGAGTTAGAGATCTATACCAATCCAGAGCCTTTCCTTTGAAAGAAGCTGCTCGCAGTCTTATTGCCACATTCTGTTTAGTAATAACATGCACTGCACACACATTAGATAAATCTTGTAGATGTTCCCCTGGTGTCTTGAAATCTTCTCCACTAAACTTAGGTAGAGCCTTCAAAGCAATGGCTGGGATAGGATCCCAAGTGGCTGGTGGTACTGGGAGAATGAGAGGACTGCCAATGTTCCAATTTGCATAGTTCCATAGAGGTATAGGTGCTCCCATATTTATCCCTTGTGTTACTGCAACTTGATTCACCTTCCTCTTGGAGTAGTAACTAACAGTGGAAAAAGAATGCCTGGATTAGCAGTAGACTGAGCTCTTGTCGTAGGTCCATAGCTTTGGCTCCTTGTCACTCTCTGGCTCATACGATCTTGATAGGAACTTCAATAAAGGTCCCACCGGGCGTGCCAAAAATTGTTGATGTATAAAATTGCGCAGGTTCCAACACCAACATGGGAAGTTTTAAGAATGTGAGACTTGCTACTTGAAACAACCTCCAAATTTTAAAGAAGCTGGCTCTTCCTATTTCAAGCAGGTTTTGAGTAAAGGGGAAGAGATTAAATAGGATTACAGATACAATAAGCAAATCTAATTTATGGCAATGCGCCTAAGTAAAAAGTATTCCTTCAATCCTTCAAGCTAAGCACAATGAAACTATTCTCAAGATACAGTCACATTAAAGAGTAGATACTACATGATTAATATAAGTAGATATAATGAATACTATCAAAGGCTTATAACCAGATTAACTTTGCAAAGACACAAATGATATCAACCAAGGCACAAAACAATGTTCTTCTTATTAATCTTCCAGCAACATAAAAGGCACATAAAACATGCACAGATATATCAACTTTCTTATCAAGAACAACAAAATAAAGGCAAATAACATAAACTAGTCACAACAAAGTCTCTGAATTCTCTATTAGATCTTTTACAAAATTTCTAACTGAAACTCTTGTTTGAAAAAAGGTCCCTAGCTATTACAAATTCTACATATTTATAATCATAGACCTAACCCAAGATTGCCTGTAACAACCTAAATCTTCAATGGCCAAACAGAACTAAAGATTACTGAAAGTCCATGCCAGTTACGATCTTCTGAATCTGCAATAGCCATCCTTCTTGCATGCTTATTGGCTGGGGCATAATAATATGTGGCACACTAACTGTATCGAGATTAAGACACATGGCGACACCTGCGTACTCGATGCTCAAAATAAATTATGATATATGGCAGCGTCCACATATACTTAGAAACTCTTTTACCTACCAAAGAAACTCATAGGAAATAACCACTTGTCTCACTCCGCAACCTTGAAAATGATACGTGTCCTGCCCTGCTGAGAGCTCAAAAACTGTATCTTTATACCTAGGCACCTTAGCGTTGTGACATCTGTCACAACCTACTTCACTTAGAAACCAAGACACAATATTAATGGGATCCACTGCATTCATTACTCATTATCTACGCATTAAATAAAACTGGGACAGATGATGCCCTCTGCAGCAAACAAAGCTAGACACGCGGCAATCTCTGACAACTTAGTTGAAACTTATGAAAATTTTGAAGCATCCTTCGGAAGCTGACACTTGTCACATTCCGTTGCAACTATGAACCAAAATGTTTCTGCTACAAGAATATTATGAATAAAGTAAACCTTTCTCCGCTATCGCAACATGGCACCTCTCGCAAGCTTGAAACTATCTTTGAATTGTGGCCCACCATATATATGTCGATATCAATATAAATTCTAAAAAGGGACACACGGCATCATCCGCATAAAACTTAAAAGGACACTTGGCAACTTCCGCAAGCATATAGAAAGATAAGAAACTTTTTGAGACTGCTTCCGCTAGCAATACGTGGCACCTCCACAAGCTTGAAACAAAATGTAACAAAAGACGTTACCCAATACATGACACACTCCACACAAAACCTAATGCTTGCTCCATTGTTGTAGCTTCGACACTTGTCATGACTAGCGCACAGAAAGACAGAGACACAAATATAATAAGCCACTGTAACTTTATTGCAACATTGCTGAAACTGAAAAAAAATGTAGAGTTACTCTACACAACCTTCATAGAAAACCGATACAATTTAATGGCATATTCATCATTGGACCCTTAACGCAAAAGTCATACAATCATCATGAATAAGATTGTCAATGCCCCTCAACCATAATGCATGAACAAGTACATTGGGAACAACATAGAATCTTGAAGAACGTTCAAATAAAACCCATACAACTCAATGATACATATACCATTAAACCCTTCACATGTGAAAGTCATGATTGTCATGCACAAGAGTGAATGTCACTAACCATAACGCATACATAAGAACATTAGGAACATTATAAGAGTTTGATGAGTGAACAAACACACTAGGCACACCAAAGGAGTTTGATACAACCTTTAAACAAAATCCATAAAACTCAATGTCACAAATTATCCCCTTCTAGCAAAAGTCATACAAAGTTTATGATTCATGATCTCCATCACATGTATTTTATTAGACCCTTCACTCAAAAGGCATGCAATCATTATGCATAAGATTCAATCTCACTCAACCATGATGCATGAACAATCACACTAAGCGTGTCATAGGAGTTTGATGCAACATTCAATAAAACCCATAAAATTTAGTGGCATATTCATAATTAGACCCTTCACACAAAAGTCATACAATCATCATGAATAAGAGTCAATGTCACTTAGCCATAATGTATGAACAGACACACTAGGCACACCATAAGAGTTTGATACTGTCGGTTAATGAATTTTTCACCTAACTCTATATACTCTCACCTAGACAAGTGAACAATGTAATCAATAATTGAGCCTAATATATTGATATTTTATAAAGGTTCTCAGCTTCTTTAACAAGGCACAGCTACCTTCGAAAGATATTCCAATGAATATAAACAAAAATTGCTTTTAGCCAAAAAATAGTAAAGGTAGATTAACATCCAAAACACAAGAAGTTCAAAGATTTCCACCAATATAACATCCACAAACCAATTTAAACTGATATCATACACCATATATTCACCACCTCAAATAATCTATCAAAAGATAAACGATTCAAGTAGTGAGCAAAAATCAAAGATATCCAACCACCAAGATATACAAAAATCATCAACACCAGTGGCAACTGGTGCAGGAGCACCTTCTCTATGGTGCAGGAGTCATGTTTTGTTTTTGTTTTCAATAAGGCTTTTTAAGCCCCATCATGTTTGTAATAAGGTTTTTAGGTCAATTTGGTCACTAGACCTATGTAGACCATGTTTCGGTCAAGTTTGAGATAATCACACAATGAAAACATGTAGTTTTCTTGTGTTAGGAGAAACCCAATGGCTAACTGACTTTCAAAATCAGTTTGTATGATTGGGAGGGATGTAAACTGCTATCTCAAGCCTCTATAGGTGAAGAAGCAAATGTAATGAAAGAGAAGCATGAAGCATGCATGAATGAAGATCTGGATTTTTGGGTGTGTTGAACATTGTTCTTTCTGAGTATTTTTCTATAACAACCATTCTGTATGGATAGTTAATTGTCTGAAACTGACTGGAAGTGTTCATGTATTGAAGTATCTTTCATTTAGAAGTAGTCTGGTGTTTTGAAGTGTTATAGTTTGGGAGATATTATTTTCTTTTGTAGAGACTGGTCTGAAAACCTAGAAATTAGGGTTTGTGAATGGACTGTATTTCCTCTGTCCACTGAAGGCAAGATTCTCATGTTCAGTGTGATGGAGGAATACAATGTACATTTTGTGTTTTCTGCGGTTTTGGATCAAGCACCCAAGGATCCAAGGAGTTTGGCATGAGTTGACTAGGCATCTCTATGTGACTAGTCTTTGAAACGATAGGCAAAGTAATGTGAGTGGAGTGACGAAATTGATCGTTGATCTAGTGTCCGCAGAGGATTGTAGACCTGTTCCATTCTGTCGAGTTTCTATTTCTAGAGACTGGTTTGATGTTTGTGAGTTGTAGAGTTACAGAGTTGCCATTGGCGTAACACGGCCCTCGAGGAAGCTTTTGGATGTTACACTGATTAACAGAGTTAGACCGATAGGAGGTGTATCGGTGAAGAGTGAAGGGAGTCTCGCTGAAGAACATACATCAGCACAAGTTTTGTATCGGTTCACCAAATGTATAGTGCAAATGTATATCGCAAATGTATGTTGATAATGTATCTTGAGATTGTATGTTGAGAATGTATCTTGAGATTGTATGTTGAGAATGTACATTCCGTCGGATACAAAAGGTGACTGGTTGTAACGGTGAAATAAGGGTAAAGAAACATTAGTTCACCAGTTATAACAAGTTAGGCAAAGCATATACAAGTTAGTATATCAACATATCAAGAAGACATACAAAGTGCTCACTGACGATCGAAGTTTGGCCGACAAGGTCACGACTAACCGCCACGATTAAGGCGAGCGGAAACTTGACCGCATCGGGGTATTGGTAGGAGGTTTGAAGATGTTGCCGATAGAGGAAGTCTCTCTGAAGACAAAGTGGAGTTGACTGTCGGAGAGAGTTGAGAGATCGGCCAGAGAAATAGTAAGGTGGCCGATGGGATCTATTTAGCCGATGAGAATAGATTGCTGAGACGTAAGATGATCTCACACTGATATAGTTTGTGACAAGTTGTTCACTCCCTCTATGCGCTTTGCATCATATTGGTATCAGAGCCAATATTTGAATTGGAGCTATGTATGTCAGACACGGAGATAGAAACTAAGGCTAGCACAATGCCTCCCAAGTCTATGAGCAAGGAAGCCATCAAGAAGATGGTAGAGGAGATGCTCGAAGCAAGGTTGAAAGAAGAGAAGTCCAAGGGTAAGAGTAAAGAGGATGGAAGTGCTTCTGATGTAGAAGAAGAAGAAGAGGCAGAGGAGAGTCCTCAAGGACAAGATATGTCTGTAGACCAAAAGGCATTCTTGAATGCACTCAAAGGTGCTCATGGAGATAGTGGCGATCCAAAGATGGATGTTCCTACATTCAATGGGAAACTAGATGGAGATGCCCTCATGGATTGGATTGAAGCCATGTGCAACTATTTTGACTTCAAGGAGTATAGTGACAGCAAGAAAGTCAAGTTTGCTAAGACAAGATTGAGAGGTTCTGCCCTAGTTTGTTGGAACTATATGCAAGGTGAAAGAAAGAAAGTTGGAAAGAACCCTATCACCAAATGGAGTAGAATGGTGGCCATGCTAAGAGACAAGTTCATGCCATCTGATTATGAGTTGTAAACCATTAGGAAGTTTAATCATCTTAGACAAAAGGATATGGATGTGGTTACATATACTGAAGAATTTCATAGATTGAGCATGAGAGCCAATCACAAGGAGGAGGAGAAAGAGATGGTGGCCAGATATCTCGATGGTTTGAGTTATAACATACAAGATGAATTCAGTATGGTGGTTCCTAAAATAGTGGATGAATGTTTTCTATTAGCCTCTAGGGCTGAGGAGAAGTTGAAAAGAAAGAGTGATCAAAACACTAGAGGACAATTTTGGTAGAGGACAATCAAGTAGAAATGAGAACCCAAGTCAACAAGAGTCTCATTCTGATGTAGAACATAGAGGTGGTGGTTTTAGAGGTTGGAGAAGACCAAATGGCAGAGGTAGAGGTGGTGGTGCAGGCAGAGGACTCAGAGTCTTCACTGGTAGATGCTATGGCTGCAATCAAGTAGGCCATACCATGAGTAAATGCCCTCAGAAGGCAACTAGTTCCCATGATGGTGGAAGAAGGAATCAGTTGTTGAAAGATGAGGATTTGCAAAGTGTGAATTCACCAATTAGTAGTGCTACACTAGTCCTTGAAGGAGAGAACATGATGATCAAGAGAACCTTGATGAAGATGCCATTGAAGCAAGAGCCCCCACAAAGGAAGACCCTCTTCAGAACTCAAGGTATAGCATATGGTAAGGTTTGTAAAATCATTGTTGATTCAGGTTCTACTGAGAATGTAGTGTATACTGAAATGGTAGAGAAATGTAAGTTGAAAAGGCTACCCCATGTTAGTCCTCATAAGATCTCTTGGTTGAATAAGAATCAAAATTACATGATAGAAGAACAAACTTGAGTTGAGTTTGAGATAGGTGATTATAAGGACAAGGTACTATGTGAGATTATTCCTATGGATGCTTGTCACCTTCTTCTTGGACGTCCATGGCAGTATGATGTGAAGGCACAACATGATGGTGAGAAGAACACATACCTCATCACCAAGAATGGAAGGAAGTTTAGGATGGATCCTATGCAAGAGTAGATTGGAGAGAAGAGTAATGACACCAATGTCATGATGGTTAGTGGCAAAGAGTTCTTATACCTCATGAAGGAGAAGGATACCCAAGGGTATGCCTTGGTAATGAAGCCTAAAGATGAATTAGGTCAGCAAGACAAAAAGCAGAAAGAGATTCCACTAGAAGTGCAGCAATTGTTGGATAAGTACCAAGATCTTGTGGTAGAGGATACTCCTAACTCCTTACCACCCATGAGAGATATAAGTCATCAAATTGACTTGATCCCAAGTGCTACATTGCCCAATAAGGCTGCCTATAAATTGACACCATAGCAAAATGAAGAGGTGAGTAGACAAATTAAAGAACTCTTAGAGAAAGGATTGATTAGAAAGAGTCTTAGTCCATGTGCAGTCCCTAGTGTACTTGCTCTAAAAAATGATGGGAAGTGGAGACTATGTACAGATTCAAGGGCCATAAATAAGATCACAATAAGGTATAGATTCCCTATGCCAAGGATTGAGGATCTTTTGGACTATCTTGGAGGGTCATGTTATTATTCAAAGATTGATTTGAAATCTGGTTATCATCAAATCAGAATTAGGTAGGGAGATGAATGGAAGACTGCCTTCAAGACAAATGAAGGTCTCTATGAGTGGCTTGTCATGTCATTCAGCCTTAGCAATGCTCCAAGCACATTCATGTGTTTGATGAATGAGGTACTTGTTGAATTCATTGGCAAATTTGTAATTGTTTATCTTGATGACATACTTATTTTCAACAGGACAAAAGAAGAACATGTGAAGCATCTTGGACAAGTGATGAAGAAGTTGCATGAGAGTAAGTTGATGATCAACTTGGATAAGTGTGATTTCATGAAAACTAAACTTGTGTATCTTGGTTTTGTGATTTCTAATGGTTGTTTGAAGATGGACCCCACAAAGGTTGAGGCCATTCTCAGTTGGCCTACCCCTAAGATAGTGGGAGATGTTAGAAGCTTCCATGGCTTGGCAACCTTTTATAGGAAGTTCATTAGAGGATTCAGTCACATAAGTGCTCCTATTCTTAACACCATCAAGGGTGGAATAAAGTGTAAATTCCAATGGACAAAGCAAGCAGATGATAGCTTCAAATTGTTAAAGAGGAAAGTGGCTGAATTACCTACATTGGTACTCCCTAATTTTGACAAAGTTTTTGTAGTTGAATGTGATGCAAGTCAGCAAGCAATAGGTGTTGTTCTCAGTCAAGATGGACATCCAGTGGCCTTTTTTTTAGAGAAGTTGAGTGAGGCTAAACAAAGGTATTCTACGTATGACCTAGAGCTTTATGCAATGGTGCAAGCTCTCAAAAAGTGGAGACACTATTTTCTGCCCAAAGAGTTCATTGTTTTTACTTATAACCATGCTCTTAGCTTTCTAAATAGTCAAGAAAAGTTGAATAATAGGCATGTTAAGTGGATGGAACAATTGCAGGCCTATACCTTCACTATTAAGCATAAAAACGGTGTTGCCAACAAAGTGTCTGATGCTTTAAGTAGAAGGATGCTGGTCATACATGAAGTATAGATGGAAAGCATGGGGATAGACTATTTGAAGGAGTTATACAAGGAGGATACAGATTTCAAGGCTGCTTACGAAGTTTGTGCAAGTTTGGCTAACACTTTTCATGGTGAATATTCAAATTTTGTGTTACAGGAAGGTCTTTTATTCAAAGGTGGTTTGCTATGTGTTCCTAAATGTTCAATGAGGGATAACATCATCAAAGAGAAACACAATGGAACCTTAGGAGGACACTTTGGGTTGGACAAGACTTTGGAACAAGTCACTAGATTCTACTATTGGCCAAAAGTATAGTCGGATGTAAGGAGGTATGTTGCAAGTTGTACCATATGTCAAAAGGCCAAAGGTATGTCTTCTAATGTTGGTTTATACCAACCCCTTCTGATTCCCAATAGGCCTTGGGAGAGCATTAGTATGGATTTTGTACTTGGTCTTCCTAAGACAACAAGGGGTGTGGACAGTGTTTTTGTCATTATGGATAGATTTAGTAAGATGGCTCATTTTGTGCCATGCAAATGCACAAATGATGCATCTCACATTGCTGGTCTCTTTTTCAAAGAAGTGTTTAGACTCCATGGTTTGCCCCTTTCAGTTGTCACTGATAGAGACTCCAAGTTTGTTGGTCATTTTTGGAGGACCTTATGCAGAAAATTGGAAACACAATTGTCTTTCTCATCAGCCTACCATCCCCAAACTGATGGTCAGACTGAGGTTGTTAATAGGTCCTTAGGAAACCTTCTAAGATGCCTTACCAAGTAGCATGGGTTGGCATGGGACTTGGTGATCAGTCAAGCTGAGTATGCTTACAATGATTCAGTGAATCGAAGCACTGGGAAGAGTCCATTTGAAATTGTTTATGGTTTCCATCCAAGAGGACCACTTGAACTCAAAGACCTACAAGGTTGGGATAAGAGGAGTGCTCCAGGAGAAGATTTTGCTACCACCATGAAGGTAGTTCATGATCAAGTCAAAGTTCAGTCGGAGAAAACAATCTCCAAATACAAGGATAGGGTAGATCTCAAAAAAAGAGATGTACAGTTCAAGGTGGGAGATTTGGTGATGGCCTATCTAAAGAAGGAAAGGTTGCCTAAAGGACAGCCAACTAAGCTTCTAATGAAGAAAATAGGACCATGCAAGGTGTTGGTTATTTTCCCAGACTGGATGCTTATTCCCAGTTATACCTACAAGGTAGCCATCATTGATCAATAGGATCACCAGGCCAGGGGCCAACAGTACAAGAGATAGACTCTATAAATATCTCCTCTTCTTCTTTAGGCTCTACAGAACCAAGGGGGGTATTCCCTACTCAACATCCATGAAATGCATCTATGTATTAGCTAAGATGTTGACAAAAAGCAGATAAATCCTCTGTTATGCCGACCAAAACTGTGAGATAAGAGCAAAGGGGCTAGCTTTGGGCCTATATTCAGTTGTAGACAAAGGATTTTGGTCCTAAACTACTTCTAAAATCCTAAAAGTTTGTATATGAAGTTTGAGTTTGATTTGTATTTGGATGCAAAACTAGGACCTTGGGCTGTAACCTCAATACAAGACTGGATCGGTGCCTATCCAGGACTCAGAGTCAATAGACATACACATGTGGATGGTTATCATAAATGTATATCAATGACTAGATTTCAAGGGGATTGCTTTAGTATCTACCTAACAGATACTTCCCAAAACTAAGTATTCAATTATCTCTACTTACAAACATCCTCACTGCAATATGTTCTTCCCAACACCCAACCTGAAACATTTAATCTACCCCTTGAGCAGAAGTAAAAAATCTAGCATTCAATATAGTAATCCCATATTCTAGAACCTTAAACACCCCTTAGCTATTTAAGATTCAAAAGAAGAACACATTCAATTTGGAGACAAATAACAAAATACATGCAATATAGCATTACTCATTTAAAACAGCATGAAACCAGTAAATTTATGCATAAGACATACAACATGAGATTCATAAACTCACAAAACACCTAAAACAGAGCCTCCAACGAAGTTGTATCTTATCACAGCACCAAAAATCTGTCCAGTTTTCAACAACCAACAAATGAGTGACACAGTCTGCTCATATAGCAGGAATGTGTACTCAGCATTAATTACAAGGCAAAAATCAAAAATTCTGCAAGACACTGTACACCACAAAAATGGCGCCCAAAACATCAATACAATAGAGAGACAAAGAGGAATGAGCAGGTAAGCTCGGGATTTGCACCGCCGCTCAAGGGTTTTCTTCATGAATCGGGTGGCTGACCTGTCAACTCCATCAGTCATCCTCTGCAAACTGCCATCAATGCCTCAGCTACCCGCAAGCCCCTTTGAAATGTAGCAGCGGATGCATCTACAGTTTTCCTGCCCAAAAGCAGCCGCAGACACTCAGGAAAAATCCATCACTGCAGGTTCAAAACAAGGCCATTGATCTACTCCCATTGCTGAAATTGATGGCGCCAAAAAATGCTGAAAAGTCATCGGCCAGTGAAATCGTGCCACGTAGGCACCTCACATTTCTATCGCTGGCTTTTCGCCTTCACTATTTTTCCCTTCCACACTTGTATATGCAAGAATGAATGCATATACAATCATTTGATATACAAGCAAAACCTCAAACACTTACTCGTCGCATTTGACTTCTCCATCGAGTCTGGATTGTATCTCCGTTTTGCATCTAATGCCCTGTATATGCAAAAATAAATGCATATACAATCACCACTGCTCACCTTTCAAAATTCCTGTATATGCAAAATGCATATACATACAACAGTTTAATATACAAGGTAGACCCCAGCCATTTATCCATCGGATTTAAAAAACTATCAAATCTAGGCCTTGTATCTTCTTTTGTTTGGACATCGGCATACATACAAGCACTTTTATACAAGTCACGGATGCCAAGTACTTTATCTGCTAGATAGGAACATCTCTTGGAATCCGGCTTGTATCATATCTAATCTATATTTTCTTTGTATATCGCATATACAAATGCGATATACAACCCGCGGACTTCAAATTTCATTCGCTACAACATGTTACCCTTCCGCATCCGGGCTTTGTACCTGTCCACTTGCACATTTCCTCTTGCATATCACGGGCCCCACCAAATGTATATCTTCTTACTTGTATGTTTCTGAACATACAAGACCCCTTGTATGTTTTTCCTTGCACATCTAGCGAATGTATATTTTGTTTGTATGTTGAAAATACAAAGGCAAACATACAAACCTCCCTAACATACAAATAGGGAATCTTTAGAGAATATGCGAAGAATGCACATTTTACCTTGTATGTCAGAGATACAAAGATCTTTGTATGTCTGCGGACCCCACCGCATGTATCTCCCCCTAGCCACTATAGCAAATGCATGTTGGCCCTTGTATATTTTTTCTTTGTATCCTCCTAATGCATGCAGCCGATGTATATTTGGACATACAACAAAACACATACAAAAAAACCCGATATACAACGGCGGCATATTCCTAGATTTGCAATAGATTCCCCAATGCACATGTCCCTTTGAGCCCGGTATGCATTTGGAAATGCATACAACTACAGAATATTCCCAAGAATTTGTGAAAGACTCCCTCTTTGTATATGCAACCCGATATGCATCTAAAATGCATATAACTCAATTCTTTATCATTTTTGGAGGCCGATAGAGATTTCACAAGCCCGAATACATACAATCTGCACTTGCACATACAAAACTAAACATTTTTCTCATGTGCGACAGGAAAAAGCAGGAAAACACTACATGGGGGCTGAGGAAAACTTTAAACCAAGGCACTAAGGGTTTTAAGGAACTGAAACGTAAACCTGTAGAAACAACTCAAAACCTAAACCCTAGGTGAACACCACCAGTGGCTCTGACTGGGGACGTGCAGATGCAAGATTGCAGCGAGAACCAAGCAACTCTGGGGCAGACCAAACAAAACACAAAACTCAAAACACGACCGACTATACAAGGCATGTACAAATTATTTACATCTAGTTTACAGTGTGCACAAAAGTTACCCATTTATGAGAAGTAGGGCTTCAGGAACTGACCATGCACAGGAAATTCCAACAATTCACTGCTTAAGGCCTGGAGAAAATAGGAATCTTCTCCATGAGTGTCGCTGATTTGGTACGGGCCCATCCATAAGGGCTCAAATTTACCGTGCTTTCCCTTGTCTTGGTTCCTTGCATTCCAAACAAGAACCAAATCACCTATCTGAAACTTTCTTTTTGTATCCCTTTTATCAAACAGATATTTTACCTTTTGCTGTCTCCTGATGTTTGTTTTCTGTGCCTCCCTTCTCATTTCATCCAAAGCAACCAGCTGATTATTCTTTCAGTCATTGAGTCCTCAATTTCCTCCTCATTTTCTTGTATGAATTTATAAACTAGTAGGAGGTTGTTGACAGGCAATCTAGCTGTTGTACCATATACTAGTTCAAAAGGCAACCTTCCAGTTGCTTTCTTCACTATCACTCTGTCAGCCCATAATGCCATTTTCAACTTTGAATCCCAAGCCCTTTTGTTTTTACCTACCATCCTTTTGACAATTTTCATGAGGCTTTTATTGCTTGACTCTGCTTGACCATTTCCATGTGGATGATATGGTGATGCACGTAACAAATTTATTCCATAATTGTTGCAAAAATCAATAAATTCACCAGACCTTAAGCACATTACATTGTCTATGACTATTTTGGCTAGTACTCCAAATCTGATAACAATATTTTCTAGAATGAAATCCATCACCACTTTGCTTGTAGCTTTCTTAGTTGGAATGGCCTCAATCCATTTAGTGAAGTAATCAGTAGCAACCAAAATCCAACTGTGTCCTCCACTCGACTTTTCTGAGATTTCCCCTATAAAGTCAATTCCCCATTGCTGAAATGGAGCTTCTACAGTTACAATCTTAAGGGGCAATGCACCTCTATATTTTAGCTTTCCTGAGAACCTCTGGCAAGGATCATATTTTCTTACCATTCTTTGTGCATCTGAGAAGAGAGTTGGCTATCAGTAGCCAGCTCTGAGGATTTTGTGGGCTGTTGTCTAGGCAGCATAGTGTCCACCACACACTCCATTGTGCATGTCACTTAGAATATATCTAGCCTAATTTTCATCAACACATCTTAGTAGGACACAATCAAAATTTTTCCAATACAACTCTCCTTGAACAATGATGTATTTAATAGCATGTAGCTTCAAGGTCCTCTTCTGATTATCACTAAGGTGGGAAGGACAGTTCATATTCTACAAATAATGTACAATGTCCTTATACCACTCAGATTCTGACGTATTTATAACTTCATTATGCACTACATTCACTTGGCATGCCTCTAGATTTGACTGTCATCAATTTTGCCAAACCTTGTCCTCTTACCAATTTTGTGATCTGTATTTCAATGTTGAACTCCTGCAATTTATTTATCCATCTGCATCTTCTTCCAGTTACCTCATGTTGAGTAAAAATATCTTTGATTGCTGCATGAGGCACATATGCAACTATCTAAGAGCCCACCAAATATGGCCTAAAACTTTTTACTGCTCTAACCAATGCATATGCTTGCTTTTCCATGATGTCATACTTCAATTCAGCAGCCTGCAATGACCTGCTAAAGAAAGCTATAGGTTGTTCAAAACCTTCTGCATTTTTTTGCAATAAACATGCAGTAATAGTATGGAAAGAAGCAAATGAGAATAGCTGAAATGGCTTAGAAAAATTAGGAGACTTTAGCACAGGAGCCATCTTTATAGCCTCGTTTATGTTCTGAAATGATTTAGTTGCTTCATCTTCCCATTTGACAGTTGCACCTTTCTTCAACATTTTAGAGATGTCTTTTGTAGTCTCTGCAAAATTAGGAACAAATCTCCTAACAAAATTAATTTGTCCAAAGAAGGACTAAACACCTTTCACTGTTTTAGGGATCTAAATTTTATCAATCGCAGCAACCCTTTCAGGGTCAATTCTGACCCCATCCTTAGAAACAATGTGTCCAAGCAATTTTCCTTCCACTACCCCAAAAGCACATTTCTTTGGGTTGAGTGAGATGCCATATTCCAATGCTCTAATAAAAATCTGCTCTAAATGCATACAATGCTACTCCTCCTTTTTTGAATAAGCTATCAAATCATCTTGATATATAGCTAGGATTGAATCAATTAATCCTGCAAAAGAAACATCCATAGCTCTCTGAAATGTGGCACTTGCATTTGTCAGTCCAAATGGCATTCTCACATATACATAGGTTCCCCATGGAGTGGTGAAGGCAGTTTTGAACTGTTCAGATTCTTTCACTTTCACTTGATTGTACCCTGAAAATCCATCCATCATGGATAAAAGTTCACAGCCAGTCACCTTCTGCAATATGGCTTCCATGTTTGGCAATGGATAATTATCCTTCAAAGAAGATACATTCAGATTTCTAAAATCAACATAAAGTCTTATGTCACCATTCTTCTTTCTAACTGGGACAAGGTTAGACACCCAAGTTGAGTGTCTGATGGGCATGATTATTCCAGCCTCCCTAAGCTTCACAAGTTCTTCTTGCATTTTTGGAGCTAAAGTAGGATTAATAGGTCTTTGTTTTTGTCTAAATGGTTTAGCTCCAGTCTTCAAAGGGATTTCATGCTGAAATAAATCCTCTCTATTAGCTTTTAGGTCTTCATATGACCAAGCAAAGACATGCTTATATTTTTTCAACAATGCAATCAACATAGTTCTAATATGTGGCTTGAGCTGTTTGCCAATGTATACCCTTTTGGGGGCCTGATGTGTCCCCAAGTTTATCTCTTCTAGGTCATCCTTGTTTGTGGGAGATGTCTTTGTAACAAATTGGTCCCTATGGTCAAAAGCGCTCTCTAAAGCAACCAGTCCTCTAGGGATTTTATTTGTCTTGAGTTGAATTACCTCCTTCCGTAAGAGAGTTTATTTTTCATCTACAACCTCTACAAAGTTCTGAAAATCCATTTCCTGATTCTCATATTCATCAATGCAATGTAGAAATCTTAGCAAATCACTGTCATCATCAAATACCTGCTAGGTACACACATTATCTGGTACTGCAGGTCTAAGTTTGACCTCAACATTTGTGACATCTGACAGAGTGATGTCATTTGGCCTTATAGCTACATTAGCTAGAAAATCTGCCCTAACATTTTTTGATCTCTCCACCTAGCTTATTGAAAATGCATCAAACAATTCAATTGTATCCCAAACAGCATGCTTATACTGTTTTAATCTTTTATTTTTTGAAGCATACCTATCTCTGACTTGGGAAACAATTAACTTTGAATCTCCAAATACTCTTAATATTTTAATCCCATGCTTCAGAGCCACATTCAATCCTAATAACAGAGCTTCATACTCTACAATATTATTCATACAAGAAAACTTCAGCAAGAATGAGAATTTTAGAAGCTTACCAGCTGGAGACAGAAATACAACTCTAGCTCCAGAGCCTTCCTTCGAACAAGCTCCATCCAAATACATGGTCCAAAGACCCTACTGGTCAAGCTCTTGAATGCACATGTTTCTCCCTTCTCCTCCTTTATCATCTGAGACAACCCTGAAATTTTCACAGTCAGTGTCCATAAAACATTTATGCTCCTCTGACTCTTGATCCTCAACTGTGTCTGATGACCTTTCCTTTCTAATCAGTTTGACATCCCTGCCATTCATTGGAATCATAGCATATGACAGATCTAGTTGCATACTCCCACCAATTAATGTTACCCATCTTCTTGACAACAACATGCCATACTGTGGCTTGATATCAACAACTGTTATATTCATTTTGTAGGTCTTTTCTGGATATGCTGTCAGTCTGAAATCCACATCTTTCATAATTCCAATGACTGGTACTTCTCTAGCATCCATGGCATAGCATTTCCCACATGCTTTATCTATCTTTAATCTAGCTTGTTTCATAATAGCCATAGGCATGATATTTGTTGACGCTCCTGAGTCAAGCATACAATTTTTAATCACTTTTCCATTTATGACAAGGGAGACATAAATTGGTTCAACCTGTGAAGGGCATTTTGTCATGGTCACCCCCAGATATACTTCAGGAGTCTCATCCTCATCAACCAACAGGGCTTGTTTCTTACCCTGAGGTTCATCATTTTGCTTGGCTTGACAAGGCACTCCTGAAATCAAGGATACTACCTTATTTCTAAATTCTTCAACTTTTATTAGTTCCATCAATGGAACAGAGACCTTTACTTGGGACAAAACCTAAACAATGTCAAATGGAGCATAATTTTGTATAACAGTTGTAGCCTGATCTACAGTTTTATTTTTATCTTGGCATGATCCAGCTTTATTCTTTATGGTTCCCTGACTGTCATCTTTGATCTAAAAATTTTTGTTTTGATCCTCAACTTGGGGAATTCTATTTTCTGGTCCTTGAGAATCATGACCTATTTTTTGTTTAAAAATTTGCTTATTACTGCTCCATTGTTTCTTTTGTGGTTCAGTCCCTTTATGACTGTGTACTGGTTGGTTCACAAAAGTATTCTCTGGTTGGTGTGGGTTACTTACCTGGGCTTTACCTCTTAGGTTGTAATTGCTTTTGACTTGAGCTACTGCTGCAGCTGTGAGGGCTCTAATTTCTTCATCAGAAGGCCTCCTCAAATTATTCAAAAAATTGTGAGTCCTGAGCATAAGCATAATTATCCTCATCATCTTCATCACATTTAAACTGCTAGTAGACCTGAATCTCATTATTTGCATTTGCATCAACATCATGAGAAGGATACTCCTTATTTGTAGACAACATATTGACATTATCATCTTCCATGCAATGCGGCTCATTGCATTCATCACAGGCCACAACATTGTTATATAGAGACTGAGAAATCATACATTGTGACTGTGAATGAGACATCTAGCATATTATACACCACAGAGTGTCATTAACAATATTAACAGCCTTCTTCAAAGGATCAGGTATTTCCTTTGCATTCTGAGCTCTTTGATTTGTATTGCTGTGTGGAAGGATGGGTTTACCATTATGCCAATTGGTATTGTATGGCATATCATGTAATGATGGTCTTCTTTCTTGCCTTTGGTAAACCTGTCTGTCAAGACCTACCCCTTTTTCATTTTTAGCCATTCTATAGCTTAGGTCCTTAACAATAGTTGTCAATTTATCTATTTTATCCTCAGAAGTAGATGCATTGCCTTAACACTCTGAGATTTAGTATTTGGATTTTGTAGAATTTTTACATCATCTCTTCTATTTGTCTTACTAGACACTTTTCTGTTATTTTCAATATTAGTTACAATTTTGAATGCATCCCTGAGGCTGTGAGGACCCTTGTCTCTTAATCATAAGTTGTTTTGGCAACAAAAGCATTTATGTATAACACTATGCACATAGGTTCATTAGGCCTCAGGCGATGTGGCAATTTGTTCAATACCTTCATGAATCTAGCATTAAAATCAACAACCTATTCATTTGATCCTTTGGTAATATCAGTGAATTCATTAATAAAGAAACTAGGATCAGTTTTGTCACCATACTGTTCTTTGAATATTCTCCTGAAGTCCTCCCATGATAAAACACTCCTGTCAGACAGACCCTTGTACCATTCTCTAGCCTCATCAACTAGGGATTGCATAAATAATTTCATGAAAACATCCTCATTCTCAACCTCAAAATTGTCCATGATATTCTGAAAAGCCTTTAAGTGGTCCTCTCCTGACACAGTATTATTTCCTAAAAATTTAGGCACTTGCAGCCTCACATGTTTGTCAATAAGATTTGGATAACCAAGAATGCCATCAAAAACTAGTTGTCTGAATCTGTCCAGCTGCATCAGCTGTCTACCAAATTGATTAACATTGGCATTTCTATTTGCATCCTGATTTCTTACATTATTCAATGGTATTCTAGCATTATTTACATTTTGTCTCTGATCATTATGCTGATCTTGCACTTCATTTCTATGCTGGTTCCTTAGCGCATTTGCATTTTCAAGGGTAGGAACTGAATCATTCTGAGTAGTTCTAAGAGCCTGCACTTTCTATCTCCTATCATCTCTAATTTTCATTGCTTGTAAATACTCTAACTCTGCCCTCGGGCTTTTGATTTCTTCAGCTAATTCCTCCTCTCTGGGCATAGAAGAGGATGGTTTCATTATATTCTGGTCGTCATCATCATCCCTTGGGGATTCAGCTTCTTCAAATCTATCACTAGGATCCAAGAAAGGGCATTCCTAAAAAACCTCTGACCTTATCCTTAAATTAACACCCTGCTGTCTTTCATATACGTTCTGGATTTCAGCCTCAGTGTTTGAAAAATAAGGTATTGTTTGCTCTAAAGATCTAGGATTGTCCTGAATATTATCATTACTTCTAGGAGAACCCTCCTGACTGGCTTAAACAGTCCCCTTTTTCCTGTAAATCATTTTTCTAGGTAATTCTTCAAACAGAGAATTACGCAGGGATCTTCAACCTTGCATACAAATTTTTACTTTACCGGTTGGGAGATTGGTTCAGAGTTGCCACCTATAACTAGGAATTAATTTTTTTAGACCAGGGTTCTTTCACAAATTTCCCAGCAGAGTCACCAAATCTGTTGGTTATTTTCCTAGACTGGATGCTTATTCCCAGTTATCCCTACAAGGTAGCCATCATTGATCAACAGGATCATCGGGCCAGAGGCCAACAATACAGGAGATAGACTCTATAAATATCTCCTCTTCTTCTTTAGGCTCTGCAGAACCAAGGGGGGTATTCCCTACTCAACATCCATGAAATGCATCTATGTATTAGCTAAGATGTTGACACAAAGCAGATAAATCCTCTCTTATGCGGACCAAAACTATGAGATAAGTGCAAAGGGGCTAGCTTTGGGCCTATATTCAGTTGTAGACAGAGGATTTTGGTCCTAAACTACTTCTAAAATCCTAAAGGTTTGTATATGAAGTTTGAGTTTGATTTGTATTTGGATACAAAACTAGGACCTTGGGCTGTAACCTCAATACAAGATTGGATCGGTGCCTATCTAGGGCTCAGAGTCAATAGACATACACATGTGGATGGTTATCATAAATGTATATCAATGATTGGGTTTCAAGGGGATTGCTTTAGTATCTGCCTTACAGATACTTCCCAAAACTAAGTATTCAATTATCTCTACTTACAAACATCCTCACTATAATATGTTCTTCCCAACACCCAACCTGAAACATTTAATCTACCCCTTGAGCAGAAGTAAAAGATCTAGCATTCAATATAGTAATCCCATATTCTAGAACCTTAAACACCCCTTAGCTATTTAAGATTCAGAAGAACACATTCAATTTGGAGACAAATAACAAAATACATGCAATATAGCATTACTCATTTAAAACAGCATGAAACCAGTAAATTTATGCATAAGACATACAACATGAGATTCATAAACTCACAAAACACCTAAAACAGAGCCTCCAACGAAGTTGTATCTTATCACAACACCAAAAATCTGTCCAGTTTTCAACAACCAACAAATGAGTGACACAGTCTGCTCATATAGCAGGAATGTGTACTCAACATTAATTACAAGGAAAAATAAAAAATTCCGCAAGACACTATGCACCATAAAAATGGCACCCAAAACATCAATACAACTTTCTTCATAAATCGGGATTTGCACCGCCGCTCAAGGGTTTTCTTCATAAATCGGGTGGCTGACCCATCAACTCCATCGGTCATCCTCTACAAACCACCATCAATTCCTCAGCTACCCGCAGGCCCCTTTGAAATGTAGCAGCAGATGCATCTACAGTTTTCCCACCCAAAAATAGCCATAGACACTTAGGAAAAATCCATCACTGTAGGTTCAAAACAAGGCCGTTGATCTACTCCCATCACCGAAATTGACAATGCCAAAAAATGTTGAAAAGTCGCCGGCCAGTGAAATCATGCCACATAGGTACTTCACATTTCTATCGCTGGCTTTTCGCCTTCACTATTTTGCCCTTCTGCCCTTGTATATGCAAGAACAAATGCATATACAATCATTTGATATACAAGCCAGACCTCAAACACTTACCCGTCGCATTTGACTTCTCCATCAGGTCTGGATTGTATCTCTGTTTTGCATCTAACGCCCTATATATGCAAAAACAAATGCATATACAATCGCCGCTACTTGCCTTTCAAAATTCCTGTATATGCAAAATGCATATACATACAACAACTTAATATACAAGGCGGCCCCCAGCCATTTATCCAACAGATTTGAAAAACTATCAAATCCTGGCCTTGTATCTTCTTTTGTTTGGACATCGGCATACATACAAGCACTTTTATACAAGTCACGGACGCCAAGTACTTTATCTGCTAGATTGGAACATCTCTTGGAATCTAGCTTGTATCATATCTAATGTATATTTGCTTTGTATATCGCATATACAAATGTGATATACAACCCGGGGACTTCAAATTTCATTCGTTGCAACATGTTACCCTTCCGCGTTCGGGCTTTGTACCTGTCCACTTGCATATTTCCTCTTGCATATCATGGGCCCCACCAAATGTATATCTTCTTCCTTGTATGTTACCGAACATACAAGACCCCTTGTATGTCTTGTATGTTTTTCCTTGCACATCCAGCGAATGTATATTTTGTTTGTATGTTGAAAATACAAGGGCAAACATACAAACCTCCCTAACATACAAATAGGGAATCTTTAGAGAATATGCGAAGAATGCATATTTTACCTTGTATGTCAGAGATACAAAGATCTTTGCATGTCTACGGACCCCGCCGCATGTATCTCCCCCTCGCCACTGTAGCAAATGCATGTTGGCCCTTGTATATTTTTTCTTTGTATCCTCCTAATGCATGTAGCCGATGTATATTTAGACATACAACAAAACACATACAAGCAAACCCGATATACAACGGCAGCATATTCCTCGAATCTGCAATAGATTCCCCAATGCACATGTCCCTTTGAGCCCGGTATGCATTTGGAAATGCATACAACTACAGAATATTCCTGAGAATCTACGAAAGACTCCCTCTTTGTATATGCAACTCGATATGCATCTAAAATGCATATAACTCAATTCTTTATCTTTTTTGGAGGCCGATAGAGATTTCACAAGCCCGAATACATACAATCTGCACTTGCACATATAAAACTAAACATTTTTCTCATGTGCGATAGGGAAAAGTGGGAAATCACTACATGGGGGCCGAGGAAAACTTTAAACCAAGGCACTAAGGGTTTTAAGGAACCGAAACGTAAACCTGTAGAAACAACTCAAAACCCAAACCCTAGGTGAACACCACCACAAGGTAGTGCATAAGTTTGGTCCAAGTGCTTATGAAATAGAACTGCCATCCAGTCTTGGTATTTCTCCCATATTCAATGTTTCAGACCTATTTCCATACAGACCTCCATTGAATGCTGAAGATGGATCAAATGTTGTGATTGAAGATGAAGATTGGATCAGAGATCTACCTCCAAGTAAGCCTTTACAATTGGAATACATCTTAGATTCCAAGGTTGTCAAAAAGACAAGGAAAGGTGTGTACAAGGAGTACTTGGTCAAGTGGCAGGATCTTCCTGATTCAGAAGCTACATGGATGAGTGAGGCAGACATTTTGAAGTATGGGAAGACACTCCAACAGTTAGCAACTCAAGGGACTTGAGTGTTTCCTGCAGGGGTAGTATGGTGCAGGAGCACCTTCTTTATGGTACAGGAGTCATGTTTTGTTTTTGTTTTCAATAAGGCTTTTTAAGCCCCATCATGTTTGTAATAAGGTTTTTAGGTCAATTTGGTCACTAGACCTATGTAGATCATGTTTCGGTCAAGTTTGAGATAATCACACAATGAAAACATGTAGTTTTGTTGTGTTAGGAGAAACCCAACAGCTAACTGACTTTCAAAATTAGTTTGTATGGTTGGGAGGGATGTAAACTATTGTCTCAAGTCTCTATAGGTGAAGAAGAAGATGTAATGAAAGAGAAGCATGAAGCATGCATGAATGAAGATCTAGATTTTTGGATGTGTTGAAACATTGTTCTTTCTGAGTATTTTTCTGTAACAGCCATTCTATACAGATAGTTAATTGTCTAAAACTGACTGGAAGTGTTCATGTATTCAAGTAGCTTTCATTTAGAAGTAGTCGAGTGTTTTGAAGTGTTATAGTTTGGGAGATATTGTTTTCTTTTGCAGAGACTGGTCTGAAAACCTAGAAATTAGGGTTTGTGAATAAATGGATTGTATTTCCTCTATCCACTGAAGGCAAGATTCTCATGTTCAGTGTGATGGAGGAATACAGTGTACATTTTGTGTTTTCTGTGGTTTTGGATCAAACACCCAAGGATCCAAGGAGTTTGGCATGAGTTGACTAGGCATCTCTATGTGACTAGTCTTTGAAATGATAGGCAAAGTGTTGTGAGTGGAGTGACCAAATTGATGGTTGATCTAGTGTCTGCAGAGGATTGTAGACCCTTTCCATTCTGTCGAGTCTTTGTTTCTGTAGACTAGTTTGATGTCTGTGAGTTGCAGAGTTACAGAGTTTCCATCGGTGTAACACGGTCTTCGGGGAAGCTTTTGGATGTTACATTGATTAACAGAGTTAGACCGATAGGAGGTGTATCGGTGAAGAGTGAAGGGAGTCTCACCGAAGAACATACATTAGTGCAAGTTTTGTATTGGTTCGCTGAATGTATAGTATGAACGTATATCACAAATGTATGTTGAGAATGTATCTTGAGATTGTATGTTGAGAATGTACATTCCGTCGGATACAAAAGGTGACCGGTTGTAATGGTGAAATAAGGGTAAAGAAACATTAGTTCACTGGTTATAAAAAGTTAGGCAAAGCATATACAAGTTAGTATATCGGCGTATCAGGAAGACATACAAAGTGCTCACCGATGATCGAAGTCTGGCCGACAAGGTCATGACTAACTGCCATGGTTAAGGTGAGTGGAAACTTGACCGCATCGGGGTATCGGTAGGAGGTTTGAAGACGCCACCAATAGAGGAAGTCTCTCCGAAGACAAAGTGGAGTTGATTGTCAGAGAGAGTTGAGAGATCGACTAGAGAAATAGTAAGGTGGCCGACGGGATCTATTTAGTTGATGAGAATAGATTGCTAAGACGTAAGACGGTCTCACACCGATACAATTTGTGACAAGTTGTTCGCTCCCTCTGTGCGCTCTGCATCAGCAACACATTCAACATAAGTAGAACATGAATCTAAATAATCACAACACAAAGTCCATGGTCATTTAAAATTCCACTGTATTAATTCTCATTGCATATATCAAAGTAGATGAAACCAAAATTTACTATCACCCTTGCAACACAAAGTTTGTCAAAAGATACACAACTCAACTAGCTACATAGAATATATAGCTAAGCTGAAAGTAGCCGTCTTTAAAACCATAATGGATTCTTGAAACATCTGAATTAAAAGATGTTTAAACAATAATTATAATAAAGGGCCCTCCAGAGCCAATAGTTTTAGAGAAAATATTATAAAATAACTAAAGCATGAAATTGAAATCAATTGAGGATTTGCAAATCCTCTTCGCCATTGTCCACCTCATCCATCACTTCTTTTTCCTTCATCTGCTCGCCTTCTCTTGTGCCACTTTGCACCACTTGAGGTACCTATGCCAATAACCTTGCCTTGTATGCCATGTATTTTTTGATAACAAGTGTCAATGACATCCCAGGTGGGGTTCATGTCATGTTGATCTGATGCTTCTTCTTCATCACCGCTCTATCAGAGTCCACCACCTTTTGATGCACCTCATCAAACTTACTTCTAGTAGTGTTGATATGAGCCACCATTTTCACAAGCCTCCCCAGTGATTCACCTGTAATTACATTATAGTTCATTACCTTTTCAATTACCACCTTTTTGAAATTCCATTTTTTTACATTCACATCCAGGGGTTTCTCATCATTAGACCCGTTAGCCTCTACCTCCAAAGTAGGAAAGTCTCTTTTAATATCCATCATCTCTTTGTAATAGACTGCAATTGCTTTCCTCATTTCATCCTCTGCTACAATTATGAGACAAAGTTTCCATTCAACTGCATCAGCCCACATAGGTGTGTCTAGCTCTCTAGGATCAACTACTACTTCCTTAGCCACTAAGATGCTAGGGTCCATGTCAGCCATCTCTTGTATATCTTTAGAGGCTAAAAATAGACTATGATGGTCACTTCTGGCCTTTTCAAACTCTACTATTAAAACTTCCCTCTTTGCATATACAGAATCACTTAATTTTACTACCTCCTCAATAAACATAAGACCATCAAAAACAATTTTCTTGACCCACTGATCCATAGCATTTCTCAAAGATAAAGATGCTCTAACTTGTTGAAGCAAATTAGGATCAAGGATATGGAGGTCAACATTCAAGGGAGCTTTAGTTGTGGGTGATATTATTTTAGCAACTGAATTGACAAAGGATGACAAGGAACTTACATGGGCTAGTAGCTTTGAATTTTCCTCCTGGAGCCCCTTTACCCTTTTAGATATGTTATTGACTAAATATTTGACATGGTAAAGGTCACCCTTTGCAGTGGAAGGTGCTAAGTCCATTCTACTCATTTTGAAGTCGACCTCTCTCACTTCATCCTCATTCTTAGCCACTACTGGGTCTACAATCTCTAGAAATTGGTTTCCTGAGGTAGAGTTGGTCACCACCTTTGACATCCTTTTATCACGTTTAGGCCTAGGAGTGCTCTGTAGAAAATTTGCTACAATATTAATGCCTTCATCTATAGGAGGAGTATACCTCTTTTTATTTTGGACTACTTTCTTCAACCAATTGGGAGATGGGGATAAAACATTAACGTTATTAAGATTAGCAACAAGAGGAACAGGGTGAGAATTGTGCTCCGGGGGTTGATTTTGATGGGGGGAACTTGGTGGGCTTAGAAAAGAGCACAAAAGACTATCTTCTCCAATATGAGGGAAAATGAAAGAATCACCATCACTTACAGGGTTATTCACAGGTAGCACATGGTCTTCTTTGGATGAAGAAGCAACCAATTTGGTATTTCCTTTTGCTGGTTGAGTGTCTTGTTCACACATTGTTTTCACCTTTACCGACTCCTTAGGAGGTCTATCATCACCACCATCTGATTGTGAGCCAACTCTATGAAGAGTCAAGTCCAAACTAGAAGATCTTCTATACGAATGGGCAGTTTGAGACCTGGTTTGGTTTTGAGAATCCCAATCCCTTGGCGTAGTAGAACCAGAACACTCCTTCATCTTCCCCTTTAACCATTTCTTCATTCTCCTTAACACATGAAGGGAAAGCACCTTAACATCTGTAACTTCTTTTTCAAACCATTTCACAGGGGGAAGGGGTTCCATTGACATGGCATGATAGCCTTCATCCATTATGACTAAGTTATCATTGACCGTGTTGGGAACTTGAAGATCTAGCTTGAAAGCTCATACCTGGTCCACAGTTAATCTCATCCACTTCCTCCTTTGTACCTCTCTTTAATCTATGCAGTTTTCTCAAAAATCCTCAAGTTGAGGTTGATGTAGGTAAGAACCACCCCCATGCTTGTTTTCTTTTATAAAGTTCTTACTCTCAAAAGCTACATGGGGTGATAAACTATGGAGACTGAATTATGATAATAACTTATCAACATTTTTAGCCCCATCATTATTTTGCAAGAATAGAAAGACAAGGTCACAGGGAAAGAGTATCCCTTCTTCTTCATGGCTTGATATTTCACATTCATAGCCGCCATCTCACGACACAATTCCAACAACACCAGACAATTGGATGGGTACCGTGGCAATTTCAATGGGGTATTTTCATAACCCCCAATTCTTAGATAAGAGAAATGATCAAACTGTATATAAAAACTACCAAATTTTCTGATCAAAGTAGACACCTCAACTGAGAATCTTCAATCTATTGAGCCATCAGTCTTTTTGGCTAACATCATAGAAAAAGAATCATTTACTCTCCTAAAATATTTCATACCTTCTCCTTTCTATAATTGAGGGAAAACATGGTACACAGGCATACTTGATACAAGATTCCCTTGAACCCTCAAACTGGGCCAAGCAGCCTCTCTTCGAGCCAACACATACACCAGTTGGGAACAAATGTGAAAACTCAAGTTTCTCATAAAATTCATCAATTGTTCATTCAGACATTCACTAATAATCTTTGCCCAGTAAATACGATGGTCTCCACAAATCAACAAAATGAATCTGCACATCCAAAATTTAAAAACATCTAATTCTAGGTTCCCAACTACTCTGTTTAGCAAAGTTATCATGTCTGAAATTTCCTCCTTGAAATGGCTCCGTTTTAGGTTGGCAAGAAGCTAAGATTTCCCAGTCTTTTCAATTTCTAACCAGTTCTTCACAATGCAAGTATGACACTAATCCTTCCTTTCATTATAATAATTTCAGGCAGAAGATACAGAAACATCAACATTATCTTCGTGTTCCTCCAAATTCAAGGCTAGGATGACAGATTCCAAATCAACCTTTACCACAACAACGCCATTAGAGGTTCTTATCTCCTGAGACTCCAGAAAATAGGCATTCACACACACCACTATCAATTCAGTGCAATGCACGGCGAGCGGAAAGCCTCCAGCCTTATCTAAGCCACTACTAACAATCTTTCCCACCAATGGAGTTTGATTCTCAGACTGCATTCTTCCCCAGAAGTCCTCCAAATCAACATGGCCTAAGTTGGTATCTCTCACCCCAGACAAATTGTTCTCCACTATAGAGGCCATGGGGACACCTTGAAATTTGAATTTCACCTTCATATACTCAAGGAACCAAAACACCAAAGACTGCAAAACATACGCGGGCAATACAAAGTAATGTAAAACACTGACAGGAAGTTCTTTATGCAGATACATGGGAATGGAAATTTTCTAACTCCCCAAAGAAAGTGTTATCCTTTTATAGCAGAGTGGAACAATAAAAAGATAGAGTTACTAATTGTGTTGACCTATGAGAATGGAGTTATGTTGATATCCCGCACGTAGCAAGCTAGTCGTTTAACACTCTGCAATGCATTCCCTTTGTGAAATGACGCAACTTTTGTGAGATGAAGAATTTATCAATGTCACTTCACATAAATTTGCTTTGGAGAACATTAAATTATGGCAGAAAATTTAACCTTTAAACTCATTAATAGATGCCTTGAGTCTCCCTCCAAAAATTATGCCACTGTGTTTTAACTTACTTCTAATTAAATGTGAAGTGACAAGTGTCATTCATTCACTCCGTACACTAGCACAACAAAAACACCACAACAAGTCCTTCACAGTCGGCAAGTCGGGCAGGAATTGAAGTTTTGAACTCCAAGTTAAAGGTTCAGAAATTCAAGGGACTCTCAACCTCCTGACAACAAAGGGACTCCACAATACCGAGACACAAAGGAAGACTCAAGAAATTAGACTTCTCATTCAAAGTTGGCAAGTTGGGTGGTTCAAGAACTCATGAACTTGCCGACTTGGTTCAAGTATGCAAGGAATCACCAACGACTCGAAATACAACTAAGTACAATTGGACTCAGGATGAAAAAGCAACAAGTAGCACATATAAGGCTGACAAAAGGGCTAAGATATGAACACTTTAGTACATTTTTCCAAAAATGGGACAACAACAGGCTCTAATTGGGGACAAGGACTAAGGAGGACATAGAGAATCGAGACAAACCATGGCAATCAAGCTTTATTCTAGGAGAAATAGAGTCACACCAAAAATGGAAAAATACACACAACAGAAAAACAAGGAAAGAAACTATGGTACAAGACAAGATTCTGAGATATTTACCAATCAAATAATTTCAAATCTTGCCCATTGCAAGCAAGAGGCAGTGGTGTTCCATCTGGATAAGCTAACAAGAATGCATTTTCTCCAATAACTTCTCTAATTTTGAAAGGTCCCTTTTACAAGGAATCAAAATTCTTATGAACTCCTTTTGGTTCTCTCCTCCTATCCCATAAAAGAACAGAATCCCTACCACAAAGTTCCTTTGTTTAGCCTTCTTCTCAAAGATCTTTTTCATAGTCTGTTGATGTTTGGCAATTCTATCTACAACAATGTCTCGTTGCTCCTCCAGTCGGCTCAAATATAGTATCCTTCTCTCTAGTGTTGATTGAAACTGCTCATCTTCAATTGCCCTCTGCAAATTTAATGCAGACAATTCCAAAGGAATGGGAATTGCACTGTCAACACAATAAACTAGCTGAAAAGATGACATGCCAATAACTCTTTTGTATATTATTCTATCAACACAAAGAGCATCATATAGGCTCTTATGCCATCCCCTTTGATTTTCCTCCACTAGCTTTTTGACAATAGAAATGAGATTTTTTTTACTTGATTCAGCCTGCCCGTTGCCTTGTGGGTACTAATCAGATGGATGGGCAAGGCTAACACCAAAGTCATAGCAGAAAAGAGTAAACTCATCAGAAGAGAAATTAGAAGCATTATCAGTCACCAGTTTCTTAGGAACACCAAATCTGACTAAAATGTTTTCTTTAAGAAAAGTGCAGACTACCTCAGAAGTAGTGTTCTTTACCAGAATTGCTTCTACCCACTTGGTAAAATAATCTATTGCTATTGGGATATTAGTATGTCAAGCACTGGAATTAGGGTTAAATGGTCCAATGAAGTCCAATCCCCATTGCTGAAATGGTTCATCTATAACCACTGGTCTCAAAGGCAAAGCAACTAACTAAGGCCTACCTGTAAACTTTGAACATTTCTCACACTTCGATACCCAATTGTAGGCATCTCTGAACATACTAGGCCAATAAAGACACTGCCTCAGTATCTTAAAAGTTGTCACTAATGCAGAGAAGTGTCCTCCACATGCTTCATCATGGAAATTCTAGCAATTTCTTCTGTTGCTCTTTATCTACACATCTCAGAAAAGTTCCATCTATTCCTCTTTTATACAGATTACCTCCCCAGAGGACATATTTACTTGCCTTGAGTTTTAAATTTCTCCTTTCTTTGGCAGAGAGGTGAGATGGACATTCACCATAAGTTAAGAAGTAAGAAACATCAAAAAACCAATCATTAGTATTACTAGTGAAAAGTACTAGCGGCAATTCTTCACCTTCATCAATCTTGTTTTCAACAATCATCTTGCACAACCCTTTGGCTCTAACCAGATTGGTGGGTTTGATCTCAATATCACACTCCTAAACTTTAGCTATCCATTCTCCTCTGCTATTACAACCTATTTCCTGCTGAGTAAGGATACTTTTTACAACTAATTCTAGGACATACACAACAGCATGTGAATGCAAGATATAAAATCTGAAGCTTTTTAAAGCTTTCACTATTGCATATGCATGCTTCTCAGAAGAGGAGTATTTTAATTCATGTTTCTTCAATGGCACACTCATGAAGGCAATGGGAGCCTCTATCCCCTGTTCATTCTTGTATAGAAAAATAGCTGACAAAGTGTGCTCAGAAACATAGCAATAGATTATAAAATCTTTTTGAAAATTAGGATGTACAAGTGTGGGTGCGTTAGCAATGGCTACTTTAATGTCTTCAAATGCTTGCTTACCTTCAGTAATCCACTTAAAGACAAGATGATTTTTCATCATTTCTGCAATATGTCTAGTCATCTCAGCAAAGTTGGGAACATATCTTCTTAGAAAGTTTACCTGACCGAAAAAGGTTCTTGTGTTACTCTTGGTTGTAGGTAAACTCAACTGCTAAACTACCCTGACTCTCTCTGGATCAATCTTTATCCCATCTTTTGAAACAATGTGACCTAACAGCTTCCCTTTTGTAACTATGAAGATTGACTTCTTTAGATTTAAAGAAATACCATGTTCCCTGCAATGCTGTAGAACTACCTCCAAATCATGCAAATGATCATCTCTTTTCTTAGAGAAGACTGTTAAGTCATCAAGGTAAACCACTATGATTTTGTTTTTCAAGTCACCAAAAATCAGATCCATTGCTCTCTAAAATGTGGCTCCAGCATTAATAAGACCAAAAGGTATTCTATTATATGCAAAAACACTAATTAGAGTAGTAAAAGCTGTTTTGTGCTGGTCCTCCTGAACCACTTCAATTTGATTATACCCTGAAAAATCCATCAAGCATAGACATCATCTCTGAGCTAGATACAGTTTGTAATATATGGTCCATTACTGGCAGGGGGTAGTTATCTTTCAGAGAAGCTTGGTTCAAATTCCTAAAATCAATGCAAATTTAGATCTCCCCATTCTTTTTCCTAATACGTACAATATTTTCCACCCAAGTACAATGGTTATAAGTTCTATATTTTTGCCTGAAGGGTACAGTGCTAGGCTTCAGTGGAATATGATGTTGCATTTCTCCATTCCTGAATTTCTTTAGATCAGCATAACACCATGGAAAAACATCCTTATACCTAATGAACGAAGAAATAAAAAAATTCCCTCTCTTTCTGGGAACAACATTTGCCAATACACACGATCTTCAGATCTTCCTCCATCCCAATATTCACTCGATCATAATCAGCCAAAGCTATAATGGGAACTTTACTCTTCTTCTTGAGGTATTGATCATGTCGATTGAAAAGATCTTCAGGTGAGCCTAGACCCTTAGGAATTCTATTCCCTTTCAACTGAACAACTCCTAGCTTGGGTCATTAAGGAAATTTATCTCTCCTTCCAACACATCATTACTTTCATCACTACTACCCTCAAAGAACACACTAGCAAAAGACTCAGCCTTTTCAAGAAATGAAATAATCTATTGATTAGAATTAAAGAATTGCCAGTGATTAACATTGTCAGGAACACTAGGCATGTACACCACTTCAATCCTGTATGACTTATCTTTGAAATTTGGATGTGGTAAGAGGAGGGATGCTGAATGGGCTAAGTAATCAGCCCTAGTATTATGTTCTCTAGGTATTTCCTCTATGGAAAAGGCATCAAATTCTTCAATACAGTTCCACACCCTATTCTGGTAATGCCCCACTCTACCATTTATAACTGTATACAATTTCCTTACTTGTTTAACAATTAACTCAGCATCTCCTCTAACTTTCAACTGTTTCACACCCCTTTCCCTGGCTAGTTCTAGACCTAACAACAAGGCTTCATATTTTGCGGTGTTATTTGTATTTTCAAATTCAAGTTTAAAGGCAAATGGAAATACATAACCATCTGGAGAGATTAGAACCACCCCAGCCCCTGACCCAATGGTAGAGCAACTACCATCAAAATCTAAGGTCAACAATTCATTTACCAAATCAAGGCTTATTAGGTCTACATTCCCATCATCTGATGATATGCACATGTAAGTACCAGGCCTAGTTTCTACAAACATGATATCTGCTCTAGGGTCACCAAATTTGAGTAGAGTGAATTTGGCCTTAGGCTCTAGATTTAGATAAACCTTCTTACCATCTATAGGTATTAGGGCATGTGACCAGTCCATTTGAATTTTGCCACCCAAATCTTTGTAGAAACTATGGATTAACAACATCCCATAACTTACTAGTATGTTTGCTACAAGTATGGTAAGATTCAACCTTTTCTTTGGAAAAGTGGCTAGAGCAACTTGAGCATCTTTAATTTGGCCAAGGAAAAGTTGGCTAGAGCAATAAGAAGCACCTACCATGAGAAGGTGTATATGATAAACCTAGGGCTTTGGCAACTTGGGCAGGCATCACATTCTTGGAAGCTCTAGAATCAATAACACAATTGCTAAGTTTATAACCAGCAATGTATAAATATATATAAAAAGGCTCTGGATTCTCAAATGGATTTTGCAGACTAGAGTCTTGGGAGTGGGAGTTTGAACAATTTTGGTGGCTAACGTGTATTTTAGCCTCATTAGACACTTAAGCATTAAAATTGGAGGGAGATGGTTCTTTTTTGACATATCTAACCAATCTATCTAGTTCAGATGGGTTGAACCTGAGGTATTTAGCTTGTGAAAATTGAATTTTTGTGTTTTTACATGACTCAACAATATCAAATGAACTAGAGACAAGAGTTTCAGAAGATGAAGTAGATGGTACCTCTGTAGCTACAACTCTAGGTGTAACATTCTCTACCTTCTTGGTATTACTTTGTCTTGTCATAATATACTTAGGCGCAGAGGATGAGCTCCCAGGCTAGTTTTGAAGATTTTGTCCTTTCTACGCTTGTTGCCCTCTATTAAACACTGCACAATTGGGATTATCCAATTCAATGAAAACATCTTCTCCATTTCCATCATTTGATTCATATTCAAAGAAATTAACACTAGCATCACCAGACGTAGAAAGTTCCTCCACATGTGGCTCTTCTACATGCTCATTCATAGAGAACATTTGCATGAATCTCATCATCTCAGGACAAGATGCCCCATCATGATCAAAGGTAAGATGAAAGTTGCATACCATATGATTGTTTTTACTCGTCGAGGGTCCTCCTTCAACTATTAACCTTTGGGTTGGGCCAGGTAACTGTAATATCCTATTATAACCCACTTGAGGCGACTACTAAGGGCCTTTAGGCATCTATCTTTTTAGAGTGATAATGTCATTTGCCAATCTCTGAATAACACAATCAATAGAATTAGCAGCTGAAGGTTTGACTATTTGTAATTCTCTTTTCCACTTTCTAGCAGTTATTAGATCATCTTCCACAACAATAGTCAATGATTGAGCATTAGCCAAGTTAGGGACTCTTTGTCTTTTTATAGCATAACTGACATCAAGGGGCAATGAATTAACAAAGAAACACATCAACAATCCATCACCAGGTCTGACATTAGCAGGAATTCTATTTGCTAGTCTGTTAAACTTGGCTACATACTCCCTCATTTGCTCATGATTCTCTTTCTTCATGGTGGAAAGTTGAGCTACAAATGTGTATTCATTGTCAGTTGTTTTGAATCTATCTTTGAATTAGCATCTCATAGAAGCCCACTCTCTAATAGAGGCATTAGGGAGATGATAAAACCATTTGGCAACAACGTCGGCAAGGGACTCAACAAATAGCCTAATAGACACATCTTTATGTTGGACTCCCAAAATAGAACAAGCGACAAAGAATGGAATAATGTGTTCTTCTGGAGTAACCTCTTCCATCACCTCCAAATTTAGGTAAGATTTTACCTGACCCTCTAGGTAAATCATGCAAATTTGCCCCAAGACTAAGTGGTCCAATAGCATCACCCCATGGGATAGTTGGAGGTTGAGGATGAGCCATATTAAAAGGGGGAAAGTTTACTTCTAATGGTAAGATAGTACTGTGTAAAGTCAGCCTTTGACAGGATGAGCTAGTAGATCCTCTAACAGGTGGGGGAGAGGATGGTCTACTCAAAGATTTGACTCTTCTTGTGGGAGGAAAAGGAGAAAAGTTTAGAGACTGAAGCAAATCAAAGTCAATATCAATGATACCCCTTTGTCTATCCCCTTAGGTATATCTTTTCATAGCCTACTTTCACAACTAAATATTGTAACTGTAAGAATCAATCAAGTAGAGTTGCCAAACCACTTACTGGTTAATATGAGGATGAGCTAGTCATGAAGGGACTTGATTTCTTGGTCTAATGGCAGGATTCTTTGGTCTATTATTAGGAACTGCTTGGATTTGCAAAGGCCTTTCTCTCCGAGGCACTAGAACAACTCCTTCAATAAAGATTATCTCCTGAGTGTCAGTATAATGACATGTGTTTTCTCTTATAATTTCAAAAAGTTCTTCTTCCAGCACTTCGTCAACCTGGTGATATTATTGGTTTGTTCTTCGGGTTTGCCAAGAAACAAGTCTAAGACTAGTAACAATATTTACTTTATCTCCTACTAGCCAGTCTATTAAGAGTTGGGTCCAAACTAGAAGATCTTCTATACGAATGGGCATTTTGAGACCTGGTTTGGTTTTGAGAAGCCCAATCCCTTGGTATAGTAGAACCAACACACTCCTTCATCTTCCCCTTTAACCATTTCTCCATTCTCCTTAACACATGAAGGGAAAGCACCTTAACATCTATAACTTCTTTTTCAAACCATTTCACAGGGGGCAGGGGTTCCATTGACATGACATGATAGCCTTCATCCATTATGCCTGAATTATCATTGACCATGTTGGGAACTTGAAGATCTAGCTTGAAAGCTCGAACCTAGTCCACAGTTAAACTCATTCACTTCCTCATTTGTACCTCTCTTTCATCTATGTAGTCTTCCCAAAAATCCTCAAGTTGAGGTTGATATAGGTAAGAACCACCCCTATGCATGTTTTCTTGTATAAAGTTCTTACTGACAAAAGTTGCGTGGGGTGATAAACTATGGAGACTAAATTCTAATAATAACTTATCAACATTTTTAGCCCCATCATTATTTTTTCAAGAATAGAAAGACAAGGTCATAGGGAAAGCGTATCCCTTCTTCATGGCTTGATATTTCACATTCACAGCCGCCATCTCATGGCACAATTTTAACAACACTAGATAATCGGATGGGTACTGTGACAATTTCAATGGGGCATTTTTGTAACCCCCAATTCTTAGATAAGAAAAATGATCAAACTATATATTAAAGCTACCAAATTTCATGATCAAATTAGATGCCTCAACTGAGAATCTTTTCTCTATTGAGCCATCAATCTTTTTGTCTAACATCATAGAAAAAGCATCATTTACTCTCCTAAAATCTTTCATACCTTCCACTTTCTGCAATTGAGGGAAAACATGGTACATAGGTGTACTTGCTATAGGATTCCCTTGAACCCTCAAACCAGGCCAAGCAACCTCTCTTCGAGCCAACACATACACCAGTTGGGAATACATGTGGAAACTCATGTTTCTCATAAAATTCATCAATTGTTCATGTAGACATTCACTAATAATCTTCGCCTAGTCAATATGATGGTCTCAGTAAATCAACAAAATGAATCTGCACATCCAAAATTCAAAAACACCAACTACTCTATTCAACAAAGTTATCATGTCTAAAATTTCCTCCTTGAAATGGCTCCTTTTTAGATTGGCGGGAAGCTGAGATTTCCCAGTCTTTTCAATTTCTAACCAATTCTTAGCAATGCAAGTTTGCCACCAATCCTTCCTTTCATTAGAATAATTCTAGGCAGAAGATACAGAAACATTAGCATTATCTTCATGTTCCTCCAAATTCAAGGCTAGGGCGACATATTCCAAATCAACCTTTACCACAACAACACCATTAGAGGTTCTTATCTCATGATATTCCAGAAAATAGGCATTCACACACACCACTATCAATTCAGGGCAATGCATGGTGAGCAGAAAGCCTTCAGCCTTATCCAAACCACTACTAACAATCTTTTCCACCAATGGAGTTTGATTCTCAGACTCCATTCTTCCCCAGAAGTCCTCCAAATCAACATGGCCTAAGTTGGTATCTCTCACCCCTGACAAACCATTCTCCAATATAGAGGCCATGGGGACTCCTTGAAATTTGAACTTCATCTTCATATACTTGAGGAACCAAAACACCAGAGACTCTGAAACATACGCAGGCAATACAAGGTAATGCAAAACAATGATAGGAAGTTCTTTATGCAGATACATGGGAATGGAAATTTTCTAACTCCCAAGGAAAGTGTTATGCTTTTATAGCAGAGTGGAACAAGAAAAGGATAGAGTTGCTAATCATGTTGACCTATGAGAATGGAGTTATGATGATATCTCGCATGTAGCAAGATAGCCGTTTAACATTCTACAACGCATTCCCTATGTGAAATGACACAACTTTAGTGAGATGAAGAATTTATCAATGTCACTTCACATAAATTCACTTTGGAGAACATTAAATTTTGGCAGTGAATTTAACCTTTAAACTCATTAATACATGCCTCGAGTTTCCCTCCAAAAATTATTCCACTATGTTTTCATGTCCTAATTAAATGTGAAGTGACAAGTGTCATTCTTTCACTCCGTACACCAGTGCAGCAAAAATGCTGCAACAAGTCCTTCAAAGTCGGCAAGTCGAGCAAGAATTGAAGTTTTGAACTACAAGCCAGAGGTTCGGAAGTTAAAGGAACTCCCCACCTCCCAACAACAAAGGGACTCCACAATACTAAGACACAAAGGGAGACTCAAGAAATTAGACTTCTCATTCAAAGTCAGCAAATCAGGTGGTTCAAGAACTCGTGAACTCACTGACTTGGTTCAAGTATGCAAGGAATCGTCGATGACTTGAAATACGACTAAGTACAATTGGACTCAGGATGAAAAAGCAACAAGTAGAACATATAAGGCTGACAAAAGGGCTAAGATATGAACACTTTAGTACATTTTTCCAAAAATGGGACAACAACAGGTTCTAATTGGGGACAAGGACTAAGGAGGACACAGAGAATCTAGACAAACCATGGCAATCAAGCCTTATTCTAGGGGCAATAGAGTCACACCAAAAATGGGAAAACACACACAACAGAAAAACAAGGAAAGAAACTATGGTACAAGACAAGACTCAGAGATATTTAGCAATCAAATAATTTCAAATCTTGCCCATTGTAGGCAAGGGGCAATGGTGTTCCATCTAGATAAGCTAACAAGAATGCATTTTCTCAAATAACTTCTCTAATTTTGAAAGGTCCCTTCCACAAGAAATCAAATTTCTTATGAGCTCCTTTTAGTTCTCTCCTCCTATCCCATAAAAGCATAGAATCCCCTACCACAAAGTTCCTCTATTTAGCCTTATTGTCGAAGATCTTTTTCATAGTCTGTTGATGTTTGGCAATTCTATCTGCAACAATGCCCCTTTGCTCCTCTAGTCAGCTCAAATATAGTATCCTTTTGTCCAATGCTGATTGAAATTGTTCATCTTCAATTGCCCTCTGCAAATTTTATGCAGACAATTCCAAGGGAATGGGAATTTCATTGTCAACACCATAAACTAGCTGAAAAGGTGACATGCCAATAGCTCTTTTATATGTTATTCTATTAGCCCAAAGAGCATCATACAGGCTCTTATGCCATCCCCTTTGATTTTCCTCCACTAGCTTTTTGACAATAGAAATGAGATTTTTGTTACTTGATTCAGCCTGCCCGTTGCCTTGTGGGTAATAATTAGATGAATGGGAAAGGCTAACACCAAAGTCATAGCAGAAAAGAGTAAACTTAGCAGAAGAGAAATTAGAAGCATTATCAATCACCAGCTTCTTAGGAACACCAAATATGACTAAAATGTTTTCTTTAAGAAAAGTGCAGACTACCTCAGAAGTAGTGTTCTTTACCAGAATCACTTCTACCCACTTGGTAAAATAATCTGTTGCTATCAGGATATGAGTATGTCTAGCACTAGAATTATGGTTAATAGGTCCAATGAAGTCCAATCCCCACTGCTGAAATGGTTCATCTATAACCACTGGTCTCAAAAGCAAAGCAGCTAATTGAGGCCTACATGTAAACTCTGAACATTTCTCACACTTCGATACCCAATTGTAGGAATCTCTAAACATACTAGGAAAATAAAAACATTGCCTCAGTATCTTAAAAGCTATCACTGATGCAGAGAAGTGTCCTTCGCATGCTTCATCATGGAAAGTCTCTAGCAATTTCTTCTGTTGCTCCTTATCTACGCATCTCATAAATGTTCCATCTATTCCTCTTTTATACAGATTACCTCCCCAGAGGACATATTTACTGGCCTTGAGTTTTAAATTTCTCCTTTCTTTGGCAAAGAGGTGAGATGGACATTCACCATAAGTTAAGAAGTAAGAAACATCAGAAAACCAATCATCAATATTACTAGTGAAAAGTACTAGGGGCAATTCTTCACCTTTATCAATCTTTTTTTCAGCAATCATCTTGCACAAACCTTTGCCTCTAACCAGATTGGTGGGTTTGATCTCTATATCATACTCTTGAACTTTGGCTATCCATGCTCCTCTACTATTACAACCTATTTCCTACTGAGTAAGGATACTTTTTACAACTGATTCTGGGACATACAAAACAGCATGTGAATGTAAGATATAAAATCTAAATCTTTTTAAAGCTTTCACTACAACATATGCATGCTTCTCTAAAGAGGAGTATTTCAATTCATGTTTCTTCAATAGCACACTCATGAAGGCAATGTGAGCCTTTATCCCCTGTCCGTTCTTCCGTAGCAAAATAGCTGATAAAGTGTGTTCAGAAGCATAACAATAGATTATAAAATCTTTTTGAAAATTAGGATGTACAAGTGTGGGTGCATTAGTGATGGCTACTTTAATGTCTTCAAATGCTTGCTTACCTTCAGTATTCCACTTAAAGATAGGATGATTTTTCATCCTTTCTGCAATATGTCTAGTCAGCTCAGCAAAGTTGGGAACAAATCTTCTTAGAAAGTTTACCTGACTGAAAAAGGATCTTTTGTTACTCTTGGTTGTGGGTAAACTCAATTGCTGAATTTCCCTATCTCTAGATCAATCGTTATCCCATCTTTTGAAACAATGTGACCTAATAGCTTCCCTTCTATAACTGTAAAGATTGACTTCTTCAGATTTAAAGAAATGTCATGTTCCCTACAACGCTGCAGAACTATCTCCAGATCATGCAAATGATCAACTCTAAATTCTTAGAGAAGACTGTTAAGTCATCAAGGTAAACCACTATGATTTTGTTTTTCAAGTCACCAAAAGTTAGATCCATTACTCTCTGAAATGTGGCTCCAGCATTAATAAGACCAAAAGGTATTCTATTATATGCAAAAACACCAATTGGAGTAGTAAAAGCTATTTTGTGCTGGTCCTCCTGAGCCACTTCAATTTGATTATACCCCAAAAATCCATCAAGCATAGACATCATCTCTGAACCAGATATAGTTTGAAATATATGGTCCATTACTGGCAGGGGGTAGTTATCTTTTAGAGAAGCTTGGTTCAAATTCTTGAAATCAATGCAAATTCAGATCTCCCCATTCTTCTTCCTAACAGGTACAATATTTTCCACCCAATTAGAGTGGTGAATGGGGTAAATGATTTTGGCTTTTAGTATCTTGTCACTTTCATTGAAAATGACCTATGCCACCTTCGGGTTATAAGTTCTCTATTTTTGCCTGAAGGGTACAATGCCATGCTTCAGTGGAATATGATGTTGCATTTCTCCATTCTTGAATTTCTTTAGATCAGTATAACACAATGCAAAAACATCCTTATACCTAATGAGAAAAGAAATCAAACATTCCCTCTCTTTCTGGGAACAACATTTGTCAATACACATGATCTTTGAATCTTCCTCTGTCCCAATATTCAACTGATCATAATTAACCAAAGTTGTAATGGGAACTTTACTCTTCTTCTTGAGGTATTTATCATGTCGAATGAAAAGATCTTCAAGTGAGACTAGACCCTTAGGAATTTTATTCCTTTCAACTAAACAACTCCTGAGCTTGGGTCATTAAGGGAATTTATCTCTCCTTCCAATACATCATTACTTTCATCACTACTATTCTCAAAGAACACACTAGAAAAAGACTCAGACTTTTCAAGAAATGAAATAATTTGTTGATTAGAATTGAAGACTTTCCAGTGATTAACATTGTCATGAACACTAGGCCTATACACCACTTCAATCCTATATGACTTATCTTTGAAATCTAGATGTGGTAAGATGAGGGATGCACTAAGGAATCATCTCTAGTATTCAGTTCTCTAGGTATTGCCTCTATGGAAAATGCATCAAAGTCTTCAATACAGTCCCACACCCTGTTCCAGTAATGCCTCAGTCTACCATTTATAACTGTATACAATTTCCTTACTTGTTTAACAATTAACTCAGCATCACCTCTGACTTTCAATTGTTTCACACCCCTTTCCCTGGCTAGTTCCAGACCTAACAACAAGGCTTCATATTCTGCAGCGTTATTTGTATTTTTAAATTCAAGTTTAAAGGAAAATGGAAAGACATAACCATCTGGAGAGATTAGAACCACCCCAGCCCCTAACCCAGTGGTAGAGAAACTACCATAAAACTCTAAGGTCCACAATTCATTTACCAAATCAGGGCTTATTAGGTCTACATTCCCATCATCTGATCCTAGTTTCTACAAACAGGATATCTGCTCTAGGGTCTCCAAATTTTAGTATAGTGAATTTGGCCTTAATCTTTGGATTCAAACGAACCTTCTTACCATCTATAGGTATCAGGGCATGTGACCAGTCCATTTGAATCTTGCCACCCAAATCTTTGTAGAAACTATGGCTTAACAACATCCCATAACTTGCTGGTATGTCTGCTACAAGTATGGTAAGCTTCAACCTTTTCTTGGAAAAAGCAACTAGAGTAACTTGAGCATCTTTGATTTGGCTAAGGATAGGTATAGGGGAACCATCCATTGAGAAGCACCTACCATGAGAAGGTGTATATAATAAACCTAGGGCTTTAGCAACTTGGGCAGGCATCACATTCTCAGAAACTCCAGAATCAATAACACAATTGCTAAGTTTATAACCAACAATGATAAAGATATATAAAAAGGCTCTGGCTTCTCAAATGGATTTTGTAGACTTGAGTCTTGGGAGTGGGAGTTTGAACAATTTTGGAGGCTAATGTGTATTTCAGCCTCATCAGACACTTGAGCATTACAATTAGAGGGAGACGGTCCTTGTTTGACATATCTAACCAATCTATCTAGTTCAAATGGGTTGAGCCTGAGGTATTCGGATTGTGAAATTTGAATTTTTGTGTTTTTACATGACTCAACAATATCAAATGAACTAGAGACAAGAGTTTTAGAAGATGAAGTAGATGGTACCTCTGCAGCTGCAACTCTAGGTGTAACATTCTCCACCTTCTTGGTATTACTTTGTCTTGTCATAATATACTTAGGCACAAAGGATGAGCTCCCAGGTTAGTTTTGAAGATTTTACCCTTTCTGTGCTTGTTGCCCTCTAGTAAACACCGCACAATTGGGATTATCCAATTCAATGAAATCATCTTCTCCATTTCCATCATCTAATTCATATTCAAAGAAAGTAACACTAGCATCATCGGACGTAGAAAGTTCCTCCACATGTGGCTCTTCTACATGCTCATTAATAGAGAGCATTTGCATGAATCTCGTCACCTCAGGACAAGATGCCCCATCATGATCAGAGGTAAGATGAAAGTTGCATACCATATGATTATTTTTACTCGTCGAGGGTCCTCCTTCAATTTCTAACCTTTGGGTTGGGCCAGGTAACTGTAATGTCCTGTTATAACCCACTTGAGGGGACTGCTGAGGGCCTTTAGGCATCTTTCTTTTTAGAGTGATAATGTCATTTTCCAATCTCTGAATAACAAGATCAATAGAATTAGCAGTTGAAGGTTTGCCTATTTGTAATTCTCTTTTCCACTTTCTGGCAGTTATTAGATCATCTTCCATAGCAATAGCCAATGATTGAGCATTAGCCAAGTTAGGGACTCCTTGTCTTTTTATGGCATAACTAACATCACAAGGCAACAAATTAACAAAGAAACACATCAACAATCCATCACCAAGTCTGACATTAGCAGGAATTCTATTTTCCAGTTTGTTAAACTTGGCTACATACTCCCTCATTTGCTCAGAAATCTCTTTCTTCACGGTGGAAAGTTGAGCTACCAATGTGTGTTCATTGTCAGTTGTTTTGAATCTATCTTCGAATTGGCATCTCATAGAATCTGAATCTCTAATAGAGGCATTAGGGAGATGATAAAACCATTCAGCAGCAATGTCGGCAAGGGACTTAACAAATAGCCTAACAGACACATCTTCATGCTGGAATCCCAAAATAGAACAAGCGGAAAAGAATGCACTAATGTGTTCTTCTGGAGTAACCTTTCCATCACCTTTAAATTTAGGCAAGATTTTACCTGACCCTCTAGGTAAATCAATCGAATTTGCCCAAGACTAAGTGGTCCAATAGCAGCATCCCATGGGACAGGTGGAGGTTGATGATGAGCCATATTAAAAGGGGGAAAGCTTACTTGTAACAGTAAGACAATACCATGTAAAGTCAAGCTTTGACAGGATGAGCTAGCAGAGCCTCTAACAGGTGGGGGAGAGGATGGTCTGCTCAAAGATTTTACTCTTCTTGTGGGAGGAAAAGGAGCAAAGTTTAGAGACTGAAGCAAATCAAAGTCAATATCAGTGATACCCCTTTGTCTATCCCCTCAGGTATATCTTTTCATACCCTACTTTCACAACTAAATATTGTAACCATAAGAATCAATCAAGTATAGTCATCAAACCACTTACTGGTTAATATGAGGATAAGCTGGTCATGCAGGGACTTGATTTCTTCATCTGACAGGGAGATTCCTCGGTCTATTGTTAGGAACTTCTTAGATTTCCAAAGGCCTTTCTCTCCTAGGCACTGGAACAACTCCTTCAATAAAGATTATCTCCTGAGCGTCAGCAAAACAACATGCGTTTTCTCTCATAATTTCACCAAGTTCTTCTTCTTCTTCCAACACTACATCAACTTGGTGATATTGTTGGTTTTTTCTTCAGGTTTGCCAAGCAATAAGTCTAAGACCGGTAACAATATCTTCTTGAACTCCTACTAGCCAGTCTATGTTAGGTTGAAGACTAGTGCACATCTTCCATGAAGAACCATAAAGTCCAACAAAGCAAATCACACAGCATACATATATATAGGTTCAAATTTTTCCCTAGTAGAGTCGCCAAAAATCTATTCGTTAATGGATGTCACCTAACTCTATATACTCTCACTTGGACAAGTGACAAATGTAATCAACAATTGAGCCTAATATATTGATATTTTATAAAGGCTCTCTGCTTCTTTAACAAGGCACAACTACCTTCGAAAGATATTCCAATGAATGAAAACTAGAATTGCTTTTAACTAGAAAGCAAAAATAAAGGCATAGCTTTTGACCAGAAAATAGTAAAGGTAGATTAACATCCAAAACACAAGAAGTTCAAAGACTTCCACCAATATAACATCCACAAACTAATATAAACCGATATCATACACCATATATTCACCACCTCAAATAATCTATCAAAAGATAAATGATTCGCAACAGTGAGCAAAAATCAAAGATATCCAACCACCAAGATATACAAAAATAATCAACACCAGTGGCAACACATTCAACATAAGCAGAACATGAATCTAAATAATCACAATACAAAGTCCATAGTCATTTAAAATTCCACTGTATTAATTCTCATTGCATATATCAAAGTAGCTGAAACCAAAATTTACTATCACCCTTGCAATACAAAGTTTGTCAAAAGATCCACAACTCAACTAGCTACATAGAATATATAGCTAAGCCGAAAGTAACTGTCTTTAAAACCATAATAGCTTCTTGAAACAACTGAATTAAAATATGTTTAAACAATAATTATAATAAAGGGCCCTCTAGAGCCAATAGTTTTAGAGCAAATCTTATAAAATAACTAAAGCATGAAATTGAAATCAATTGAGGATTTACAAATCCTCTTCGTCGTTGTCCACCTCATCCATTGCTTCTTCTTCCTTCGTCTGCTCACCTTCTCCTATGCCACTTTGCACCACTTGAGGTACTTGTGCCCGCAACCTTGCCTTGTATGCCCTGTATTTTTTGATAATAGGTGTCAATGACATCCCGGGTGGGGTTCCTGTCATGCTAATCTGATGCTTCTTCTTCATCACCGCTCTATCAGAGTCCACCACCTTTCGATACACCTCATCAAACTTACTTTTGGCAGTGTTGATATTAGCCACCATTTTTGCAAGCCTCCTTGGTGATTCACCTGTAATTACATTATAGTTCATTACCTCTTTAGTTACCACCTTTTTGAAATTCTATTTTATTACCTTCACATCCAGGAGTTTCTCATCGTTAGACCCGTTAGCATCTACCTCCAAAGTAGAAAAGTCCCTTTTAATGTCCATCATCTCTCTGTAATAGACTGCAATTGCTTTCCTCATTTCATCCTCTGCTGCAATTATGAGATAGAGTTTCTATTCAACTGCATCAGCCCACACAGGTATGTCTAGCTCTCCAGGATTAGCTACTAAGATGCTGGGGTCCATGTCAGCCATCTCTTGTATCTCTTTAGAGGCTAAAGATAGACTATGATGGTCACTTTTGGCCTTTCAAATTCTACTATCAAAACTTCCCTCTTTGCATATACAGAATCAAATAATTTTACTGCCTCCTTGATAAACACAAGACCATCAAAAACAATTTTCTTGACCCACTGATCCATAGCATTTCTCAAAGATAAAGATGCTCTAACTTGTTAAAGCAAATTAGGATCAAGGATATGGAGGTCAGCATTCAAGGGAGCTTCAATTGTGGGTGTTATATTTTAGCAATCGAATTGACAAAGGATGACAAGGAACTTACATGGGCCAATAGCTTTGAATTTTCCTCCTGGAGCCCCTTTACCCTTTTAGATATGTTATTGACTAAATATTTGATATGGTAAAGGTCACCCTTTGTAGTGGAAGGTCCTAAGTCCATTCTACTCATTCTGAAGTCGGCCTCTCTCACTTCATCCTCATTCTTATCCACTACTAGGTCTGCAATCTCTAGAAATTAGTTTCCGAGGTAGGTTTGGTCACCATCCTTGACATCCTTTTAGCATGTTTAGGCCTTGGAGTGCTTTGAGGCAATTTGCTATTGTATCAATACCTTCATCTACAGGAGGAGTATACCTCTTTTTCTTTTGGACTACTTTCTTCAACCAATTGGGAGATGGGGCCGAAACAATAGCGGAATTAAGATTAGCAACAAGAGGAACAGGGTGAGAATTCTACTCCGGGGGTTCATTTTTATGGGGGGAACTTGGCAGGCTTAGCAAAGAGTGCAAAAGACTATCTTCTCCAATCTGAGAGAAAATGAAAGAATCACTATCACTTACAGGGTTATTCATAGGTGGCATATGGTCTACTTTGGATGAAGAAGCAGCAAATTTGGTATTTCCTTTCGCTGGTTGAGTGTCTTGTTCACACACTGTTTTCACCTTTACCGACTCCTCAGGAGGCCTGTCATCACCGTAATCGAATTGTGAGCTAACTCTATGAAGAGTCAGGTCTAGACTAGTAAATCTTCTGTATGAATGGGTAGTTTGAGACCTGCTTTGGTTTTGAGAAGCTGAATCCCTTGGCATAGTAGAACCAACACACTCCTTCATCTTCCCCTTTAACCATTTCTTCGTTCTCCTTAACACATGAAAGGAAAGCACCTTAACATCTGTAACTTCTTTTTCAAACCATTTCACAAGAGGAAGGGGTTCCATTGACACAGCATGATAGCCTTCATCTGTTATGCCTGAGTTATCATCAACCATGTCGGGAACTTGAAGATCTATCTTGAAAGCTGAAACCTGGTCCATAGTTAATCTCATCCACTTCCTCCTTTGTACCTCTCTTCCATCTACATAATCTTCCCATAAATCCTCAAGTTGAGGTTGATGTAGGTAAGAACCACCCCCATGCATGTTTTCTTTTATAAAGTTCTTACTGTCAAAAGTTGCACGGGGTGATAAACTATGGAGACTGAATTCTGATAATAAGGTATCAACATTTTTAGCCTCATCATTATTTTTGCAAGAATAGAAAGACAAGGTCATAGGGAAAGAGTATCCCTTCTTCTTCATGGCTTGATATTTCACATTCACAACTACCATTTGACGGCACAATTCCAACAACACCAGATAATTGGATGGGAACCATGGAAACTTCAATGGGGCATTTTCATAACCCCCAATTCTTAGATAAGAGAAATGATCAAATTGTATATAAAAGCTACCAAATTTCATGATCAAAGTAGACGCCTCAGCTGAGAATCTTCACTCTATTGAGCCATCAATCTTTTTGGCTAACATCATAGAAAAAGCATCATTTACTCTCCTAAAATCTTTCATACTTTTCACTTTCTGCAATTGAGGGAAAACATGGTACACTGGCGTACTTGTTGCAAGATTCCCTTGAACCCTTAAACCAGACCAAGTAGCCTCTCTTCGAGCCAACACATACACCAGTTGGGAACACATGTGGAAACTCACGTTTCTCATAAAATTCATCAATTGTTCATGCAGACATTCACTAATAATATTCACCCAATCAATACGATGATCTCCACAAATCAACAAAATGAATTTGCACATCTAAAATTTAAAAACATCTAATTCTGGGTTCTTGACTACTCTGTTTAGTGAAGTTATCATGTCTAAAATTTCATCCTTGAAATGGCTCCTTTTTATGTTGGCAGGAAGTTGAGATTTCCCAGTCTTTTCAATTTCCAACCAATTCTTAGTAATGCAAGTATGACACCAATCTTTCCTTTCATTATAGTAATTCCAGGCAGAAGATATAGAAACATCAACATTATCTTTGTGTTCCTCCAAATTCAAGGCTAGGGCGATAGATTCTGAATCAACCTTTGCCACAATAGCGCCATTAGAGGTTCTTATCTCCTGAGATTCTAGAAAATAGGCATTTGCTCACACCACTATCAATTCAGGGCAATGCACAGCGAGCGGAAAGCCTCCAGCCTTATCTAGACCACTACTAACAATCTTTCCTGCTAATGGAGTTTGATTCTCAGACTGCATTCTTCCCAAGAAGTCCTCCAAATCAACATGGCCTCAGTTGGTATCTCTCACCCCAGACAAACCATTCTCCACTATAGAGGCCATGGGGACTCCTTGAAATTTGAACTTCATCTTCATATACTCGAGGAACCAAAACACTAGAGACTCTGAAACATATGCCGACAATACAGGGTAATGCAAAACACTAATAGGAAGTTCTTTATGCAGATACATGGGAATGGAAATTTTATAACTCCCCAAAGAAAGTGTTATGCTTTTATAGTAGAGTAGAACAAGAAAAGGATAGAGTTGCTAATCATGTTGACCTGTGAGAATGGAGTTATGCTGATATCCCGCACGTAGCAAGCTAGTCGTTTAACACTCTGCAACGCATTCCCTTTGTGAAATGATGCAACTTTAGTGAGATGAAGAGTTTATCAATGTCACTTCACATAAATTCTCTTTGGAGAACATTAAATTATGGTGGTGAATTTAACATTTAAACTCATTAATACATGCCTCAAGTTTTCCTCCAAAAATTATGCCACTGTGTTTTCATGTACTTCAAATTAAATGTGAAGTGACAAGTGTCATTCCTTCACTCCATACTCCAGTGTAACAAAAACACCGCAACAAGTCTTTCAAAGTTTGCAAGTTGAGTAGGAATTGAAGTTTTGAACTCCAAGTCAGAGGTTCAGAAGTTCAAGGAACTCCCGACCTCCTGACAATAAAGGGACTCCACAATACCGAGACACAAAGGAAGACTCAAGACATTAGACTTCTCATTCAAAGTCAGCATGTCGAGCAGTTCAAGAACTCGTGAACTCGCCGACTTGGTTCAAGTATGCAAGGAATTGCAGACAACTTGAAATATGACTAAGTATAATTCGACTCGGGATGAAAAAGCAACAAGTAGCACATATAAGGCCTACAAAAGGGCTAAGATATGGCCCTGTAATTTTAGTGTCATTAGAAGGAGGTATAGTTGGCATTCGCCCGCTCCTAATTAATTGGTTGGTATTAATTGGTCGCCATTAATCTAAATCTCTATTTTTCTCTTTGTATGCTACTGTGGAATTGCTCTTTTATTGTTCCAGTAATTTGTAATTTGTTTATGATAGTTTAGACAGGTTTTGATTTTTATTTAAATTTATAATCATTGTTTATAGCTTTGATATTGTGTAAGGTTCAAGTTCAAGGGATTTGGTGTTCCAAGTTAAAATCTTTAGAGTCGGGGGCTTCAAATTTAGGGTTTTATGTTCTAGGATAAAGTTGGCATTGGGAGTTAGAGTTAAATGTTTTAGTTGTTAATAGTAATGAGAATTAAAATTAAAAAACATCTTTGATCTATTTCAAATATAGTGTGCTATCACATTTTTTTTGGCAATAGTAATGAGAATTAAAATTATTGGAGGTTGTCAAAATAGTAATTAATTTTGTAATGAAAATTAATTGCTTTGTGATTTGTCATAGCCAATTAGTTAACTAGAATTTTAAGAGAGCTTCTAGTAAAACATTGAGTACGAATTTTTGCATAAAAAATTCACACACAATTTTAACCAATATCTCTCTAAGACATAACTAATTAGCTTAGTGCTACTTGATTTCCTTGTAATATTGTAGTTAATACTATGATTCTAATAGGACATTGAAAGTTAAGCAATATAAAATAAAACTACCACACTAACTATTTTTTGCTAAAAAAATTGGGTTAGGCACCTATGGGGGGAAGCTTCAATGTGTCAATATATCAAATCTTTAGACAAAATTATCCAATTCACCCCTTTACAAATTCCAACCCACTTTTTTAGAGTTTCAAAATTCTCTATAATTATGCCACCAAATGAGACTAAAAATAGCTCTTTATTCATCTTCAATCCTCCAATCAATATGAACAATATTACATTACCAAAAATGAAAAATGTGAAATGTGATGGCTACAACAACACAAAAAAAAAAACATCTGTAAAGTATATTATATTATATTATAATAAAAAATTTACATGTATCAGTTGAGTGCCATGTTCTTGATTTTATCTTACACCACATTTGCACAAAATACATACCAAAGCCAAAAAAACATTACTGAGCTTAGCATAATATTCAAAAAAGCTACAAACTATATACTTCCATTAGAGCTATATCTATCCTTAATAAGGGATTGAACAAGTACTAGAATAGGAACCAAGATAGAGGCCATAGCTGAGGCAAAAACGTTAATAGATGCTATAGAGGGAACATTACCCTTGGGGACCTTGGGTACTTTCTTAGGTGGGGAGTTCTTGGAGGCATAGTACAACTATAGACAAAGATCTTTAAACACCTCTCTAGCTTTAGAAATCATTGACTCACCTAGTACATGGTGGTGTGAGCTTACTACTCTCATGAAGGCATTCAAGCAGTTGTTGCTAAAACCCTCTTAGATCATATTATAGACACACCTTACTACTAGGTTGAAAGATAATAAATTATAAGGAAATATCCCCCCAAGCATCGTGATACCATCAATAAAATTGTATTGCTCCATTTCCTTATTAAAATTTTCTTTCAAGAACAAGCAATTCTAAATATAGCCATTTCCAAGAGACAAACCTGTTGTGATGTTCACAACACGCCCCATTTTGCTCCTTAGCAAAACGAGGACCCCTGCTGATGTCTTGTTTTTTGCTTCTGCTTGTGTTTTTTCTGCTTTCTGGCGGTCTGGTAAAAATGAAGGTCAGGTGCATCATCATCATGACATATGATAAGGTAGGTCATCATCATGAGGTCTATTTGTCAAAGTTCATATTTTGTTTCCGTGACCTCATATTTTAAAAGAGCTTGAAATTCCATGCAGGTTTGCCTTTTACTTCACTTGAAAATTCGTCCATATGTGGAAGTTATGCACGGTCAAAGTCTTGGTCAAACCTGATATTCGCAGGAGGATCATCATTTTTTATCCTAAGTCATGTTGACAGGATCATCATGATCTTGGTCTATCACCCGATAAAGATCATGCAGTCGCAATATCCAGACGTCAATCTTAGGTGGTAGTGCTTTTTACCCGTCAAATGGCCTCAGGCGCATCATCAGCATCATGATTTTCTTAGGAGCGTCATATGTTATAAACTCGGTTTTGCTGAAGAGCATCATCATCATCATATTTTAAACGCACCCCCCGATAATATCCTGAGGTTCGAATATCATGATGACATCGGCTTTAAGTCAAGGTAAGTTCCCCCGTCGAGCGGTCTTTGTGTCGCGAGCATCATCATGATATCCTTGCATCGCCTGATCTTAAAATATCATGCTGATGGTATAAGATCACCCTGTCTTAACAAAATCCACCTTCGGCATATTTGCATGCGCACGTTCAAAACCTATCGCAAGGTCATCATCATGATATTTGCTGAACATTCGAAAGATGATGACGACGACTTCATATCCTCCTGGTCTCCTTTCGCAACATCATGATCATCATCCTGATCTTTCACACGAAGGTCATATTTGCTGAAATTCGCTAAGTGTTGGAGACATCATCATCATAATTCGAGAAAGAGGATCGTCATCTTCATATCCTCCTGATCTCTGGTTGGCGAAGTATCATGACGATCACCTTATCTATTCAGAGGTGGTCGATATTACATTTATCAACAGCATCATCATATTTTGTAATATCACCCTAGCCCGAATATCATGATGACCAACTCATCCTTGTGCTCCGAAAATGAAATATGATGATGATGTCATCATCATTCTTTATCCTGTCCTGATTGTCAAGATCATCATGATCTTGTTTGTTCGCCTGATATTTCGCAAAGTCCTCCTGCCGAAAATGCAACCTTTTGAGAACATCCTGATGATCATCATCATCATATTTTTATCCTGATCATGATCATGATCATAACATTTTCCCTTCGGCAGGATTTTTTCTCAAACATGATCCGGTTGGCGAATTATCATGATGACGTCATGTTCAAGTTTAACGAAGGCTCCGAATATCATGATGACGTCATCCCGATCTTATAACGAAGAAGTAAATATCCTGATCATCATCATCATCATTTTTTTTCTTTCGGCAGGATATTTTCCAAAACCCGATCTGGTTCGCGAAATATGATGATGATGTCTTCTTCTATGTTCGACAGAGGCCAATATCCTGATGATCATCATCATCATCCTTTTTCCTTCAAACAGGATATTTTTTCAAGCACGATCCGTTTTCCCAAATATGATGATGACGTCTTATTCCAAGTTCGACAAAGCGAATATGATGATGATCTTCATCATGCTGATTTTTCTCGAGAGGGTTGCCTTGACCGCAAAAGGATCATTTCACTTCATCATCCTGATCATGCTCCTTAGGTGACCCGATATCACAAATATCCCCTTGATCTTAACCGGATATGACGATGACATCATCCTTAGCATTTCAATGAAGCCCGAATATCATGATGACGTCACCATCATCTTCCTTTCCTCGGCAGCATGATTATATTCATATCCTCCTATTCTTCTTCAACATGATGATGATGATGTTGTTGTTCTTTTCCCCGATATGCAGAAGCGAATCATCATGATGACATTCATCTGAACCTTCAGGAGGGAATGCTATTTCCAGAATATCATGATGATGAGGTATATCGACTAACCTGTTTTTTGACGCACCGACAGGGATGATCATGCCGATGGGCGGGAAATGAGGCGGTGGACATTTTAAAGTGTTTTTTTTGGCGCCTCTGGCATTTTCCCGGTCAGCGATGGTTGACCCGATCAATTTTGAGCAGCTTGGGCACATTTTTGACGCGTTTTGAGCGGATTTTGGATCTGATTTCCGCGATCTTGCGCTGTCACCTGTATTTAAACGCTTATTTTAATTTTCATGCTATTTTGTGATAAATGGAATACTTATTGCCTGTCTTGTCTTGCAGGCTTGCAGTTGAGGAAGCAGCTGGAAAGTCAATACAGTGACCTCATGGAGGCAGAAGATCAGATCTCAGGAGCAAGAAGATAGAGATGAAATGCAAAAAGTCAAAGCCATTCAAGTGAAGAGGAAGGTCGCAGCTGGAGGTATTTCTGCAAAAGACAAATAGAAGTTATTGCCCAGCTGCTGGAACTTCTCAGAAGGGGCAATATTTCGCCCAGATTTGACCATAGCTCAGAGATATTTTTGAGAACTGGTTCACCTGCATTTATTGCTGTAACTAGAGGTTTGAACCAGGGGTTCAGTTAGGTTTTTTTTGCTGTAGTGAGGACAATCAGAATGTTATATATTGTGCCTCTCTACACTGTAATACTTTACAACAGGGGCTACACAACAGGGATTTTTAGGGCCTACAATAGAGATTCTAGGAAAACACAGCAAGATAGCTTAGCATAGTTTAGAGTAGAAGAAGGAGGTCGCCTGTTAGTCTGCAGTAAGGTGCGCGTGGAATGTCTGGCTGCCTTACTGTATCTGTAAAGCTTGTAAGTTCTCTGTAGTATGATCAATGAAACTAAGAGTCATTCTTACATTGTAAATCATGTATGGCTATTCGTTTCTAATACAATAGAATCTGGAGTTCTGCATCTATCTTCTGAGTGTTCTCCTGCTCTTCTTTGTGTTTTGAAATATCTTCTTTGAGAGCTTGCAATTTTAAATGTATGTGAAAATGCTCAGGACTTACATTTAAGGTTTTTACTGTGGATTTGATCAAATTACTGTGGTATTTACATAGTGGATAACAAAAACAATTAGATCCTTCTGTAGATTAGATGAAGTGTAGATTAGATCTCTCTAACTTTTCCCAACCCATCTGAAATATTTAGCTGAAAACGCAGAAATCTAAAGGAAATTGTCTCAAATCTGAAGAAGCATGCATAACAGAGTCTAAGTAGACAGTTTTCATAAGTACATGAAGAAGGAAGCTGCATAAATCAAAAAAAAAAACCATCTGAAACTTGCAGCACAGTAGCACCTTTATGCAAAGGAATAAAGAGTATTGACATATCTCATGACCTTTTTGCATATTCTTAGGCCAGTAAACCACAAAACAAACCTAAACTACGTAAGGCCCCTTGAACATTACAGCTTCACATTGACCAACTGAACTTGACCAACCGAACCATTGTAGACTTGGGATTAGTTGAATCACCAAATGATTCCTTCTTGTCTTTCAAGTATAGTTACAGTTCATGTCATGTGAATTTTAACTTATTGTTATGATTGCATCAAAACAATCATCAACAGTTTTCTGGCGCTAGAAGGAGGGCTGCCTGAGTTAGGTTTCATTTCAAACTGGCTAACGACAGTAACAGAGTGACTAGGTCTAGGTCCAGTTCGGGAGATATCTTTGTGCAACTACCTGATACAAGGCGAAGTAAAAGCCCTTTAATCTGGAATCCAAAAATATCGCAAGCAGGGAGTTCATCTGGAACACCCCCTGGGTCACCTTTTAACATCTGTAGTATTGTAAGTCCTGATAGATCACTGTTCAGATCTTTAAATCTTGGTTCAGGCACTTCTGGAGGTCTCAATCCTCCTCTAAATCCTAATCCACCAATCAATCCAGGTATTTCTGCAAGTTCAAGTCAAGCTCAAACACCTGCAATGGCTTATTTCGATGTCAATTCTCCCATATTCTTCAATGATTATCATGACATGCCAAAAAATCCGGAAAAGATATGTCCCAAATACCAGTTGCATCAAGACCCAGAAGATCATATTAGAATATTTAAGGAAGCATGTTTTAGGGCTATGTTAGAGCACGAGGATGTTGTGTGTAGGTTGTTTCCTTACACCTTTAATGAGCAGGCCTCTAGCTGGTACGTAAACTTACCCAATGGTTACATTTCTTCCTGGGCACTTATGGAAGAAGCATTTCTGTCAAGATTTAGAGGACCCATTGACCCTTGTGCTTTGTATCATAAGTTGGCTGCTATAAAACGAGGTGAGGGAGAGCTAATTGATAATTTCAATGACAGATTTCAAAAGGCCTATTCTAGGCTAGCAGCCCCTTATACCATAGATGATGCTCCCTTGTTGGCTATGTACTATGCTGCCTTGGATCCTTTAACTGCCATGTTTGTCAAAAGGAAACCTGACATAGATTCAATATCCAAAGCCTATAAAGAGGCAGCCTCAGTGAACCAAGAAATGAGACATACAACTTACAGTCCATTTGGAGGAAATTTTGGGGTGCAGAATCAGGCACACCCATGGAATGGAGTCCCTGTGCAGCATGCTCCACTAATAAATCCGGTTCCTGCTTACACACCTGTGTATAATCCTACTCCAATCCAGGCTATAACTCCTTACACGGCTAGTACTTCCAATAACAGTCAAAATAATGGTCAGCCTTTCTTCCAACTTCCTAGGGATGTAACTGTGGCAAAAGCACAAGAGGATAGGGAAGAAATCAAAGAGATTACTGCACATTTGAAGAGATTAACAACCGAAGTGACACAGCTAAGAAATGAGAATCTCTATGGCAGAAGCAACCAAAACTACAATCCACATCAAAATCACAACCAAGGCCAAAATCAGAATTATAGTCTCAACCAGAACCAGCAGTACAATCAGAACCAAAACTACAATCAGCATCAAGGCCCCAGTCAGGGGCAACCAATGCAAAATAGGGGGCCAGTGATAGATAATAGGACCTGGGGCAATAATAACAAGAACCAGAATCAACCTAGGCCACCCAAGACATGGAACACTGGGCCCAACAACGGTACTCTGGCTTCTCCTTTCGAGAATACAGATAATCATGGTGCAAAACAAATAACTAACATACAAATGGCCAATACAGCACCCAAAAATTGGTGCAGATTTCACAATACTAATGCCCATGCTGAGCAT